>JAVFKF010000014.1:15000000-17500000 GCA_036926295.1 Pachydiplax longipennis
TAAATTTTAGATTTAAAAATATTTAGATGATAACACTGAAATACACTATTCAATGTGAATTCATCGAACTTATTCTTGGATAAAAAATACAATATTCGAGCTCTTCGGAATCCTCCGCCGTAGGAGGGTATTTACTTTTAAAATTTGGAATATTTAGAAAAAAAAATCCGAACATTTTCCATGGGAAAGAAGGAGTGAAGGGAAATTAAAAACTTCCCTGCAGATGCATCCCGAACAAGGGTGTAAAGAGGTCTCCAAATATATTTAAATTTCTAAAATACTGATCTATCTCTGAAACAGCTCGCTTTAGTTTATTCGACGCCCGACAGACCTCAAAATCACCTGAGCGCGATTCGAATCCTTGACCTCAGCGTTCGCACTTGAACTTGCTAATTGCGTCATCTCGCCGAGATCGCTTGCCGATTCTGACTCGTAAACTATGATGCGCTCCAGAGGAGTAAACGAGCAAGAGAAAATAAATATCCCCTTGGAAAAGCAGCAGCCGTAAAAATTATCGTGAATAGAAACTCCGAAATGGTCGATATAGTCTATGGATGGCAAGTTTCATGCTATTGGGAGGTGCATACAGGAATTTTTAAGTATTGGGAACCCGAGTACGTTTTTGTAAAATTTGTTTCATCACTTAGGGAATAATACATGTAATTTATAGTTAATACATTCTTTTTCGGTGAAAATAAACCAAATATGCCATTAATCGTTTCTTAATAAGAGGATAACCATTGATATGTATTTTTTACTGAAGCTAGATCTAGGCTGAAAGGCTCGTCTTCCGTGTAACCTGTTGTCAATGATATTATAAAACTTTAAAAATGTATACGTAAACAGTAATAGAAAATATAGGAGTGAATGTAAAAAACTATGGTAAAATTAAAGTTACCAAATATTTAGAAGGGGTAGGAGTAATTTTGAAAGTGACTCGAGGATTAGATACTTTTGCACATGGGTCCCCATCAGGAATCGAATCCGAGACCCCTTTCACCGAAGTCGAACGCACTATCCCCTTCGTTCAGTGGGTTTATCTATTATATATAGCTTATTTAAAAAGTCCCAATATTAACTCTTTGAAAATTAAATAAAAGAAAAACTGAGAGTGACAGAAATGCGCCGATTGTTGTATTTTACTTGGGAGACGAGTAAATTTTTGGTCGCACAGAATTTCAAGATTAGTTCCGAAGTTCGCCAACAAACTGCTTTCCTGAACTAAAGAAAGATGGTATGAACATGTTGCGAGGAAGTTTGCAAAAAATTAATGACTATACGTTTCTATCGTTTTCCGTTTTTCCTTTTATTCAATTTTCAACCCGTTACTTTTGTTACACTTGGTTTTACTACATTTCCGAAGTGGGGACTGTAGTTTGTCAGATGTATCATATAGGATTAATAAGAAAGAAGAGAAAATATTGACATTTTCCTTCCTTTAAAATATCTATAATCTTGTTCTATCTCGAGAAACGTCTTTTCAGCAATCAAGACTTCATAAACGAAAATCATCACATTATGCTGATTATTATGATGATAGCAGGGCACCGCTTCGTACGAGTAAATATATTCATTCCCTAAATTTGTTTTTTCACATTAAAAAATTGACCATTGATTATTTCTCCAACTTCTATTCAACCTTATAAATAATTACGTTTTTCGTCATACGCTAGAACTTGATTTGCCCTCACGATAAATTCCTCTCATGGTAACAGTTTAATCTTTGATTGAAATTATATTCCTAATTCAATAGCCTTTTTGAATGAGTACGTTTTTAAATACCCTGCGTTCCTATATCTCACATTTTCTTCTTCTCCTAATCAAAGGATTTACTTTATCTTTACTTGTCACCATATTGTATCGGTTAAATGTTAAACGTATTATTTTTTGCTATTTTGTATCGATTGTACCAGTGAATCCAAAAATTCTACTCCACTGGGACGCAAAAGATTTCGATTCCGCTGTCAGTCATCTTTCTTTCTCAATTGAATTTAACTGGATTCAAGGCAAGTGGAAAAACATCCGAAAATTAGCAAAAAGTTATCTGTAGCATGTTTTCATCGCTACTTTTTATTTTTTTTCTTGAAACTCTCCAGACTTGGCCAGACAGATGATAAATTTCATAGACGAGGGTTGACGGCAATGTTAGGGAACTAAGAGGGACGGTAGAGTAAAAAAGTTTGGGTAACACTGGGTTAAATGAGTTAATGGATTTTCCAGCTCGATTTCTGCGAATAAAACCCTTTGCCTGTCTGTCTGTCAATTAAGCTATCCCTGATCCACTGGGGTATCTATGAGATCTTTGATTTGGGCTCTGCGACTTGCGTATGGAATTCAAACATTTTCCAGAGAGCATTCATTGTCACTCATAGAAAGCTTACAAACCTTCTAAATCTCATTGTTACTCGCATAAGGTCGTTCAGGCACTTCAGAATTATACACTTGCAACAATCCTGCGCAACAATGACGGTAGTTATTATTTTAGTTTGAAACAATTTCAGATGTGGATAAGCATGATTTAGGGAAATTTTTTATTTGGTGAATGATATCGTAATTGCAAAATTACCAAGGAATTTGCTCTATAAACTTTTATAAATCTGCATTTATTACTAACGCTTTACCTTGTAGGAAGGACATTTAGGGTCAGGGCCTATACAATCCAACCAAGCATCGCTTAAGGCGGCAAAATTTTGGGGCGAAGATCAGCAACTGACAGAGAACCAAAATTATATAAAACCTAGAGAACGCGTGAAAAAGTTCACCGTTTTTAAAATAACGGCACAAAACGAAGAGAAGCGGGGATATGAAATTCATTCTTTCAGTTTGCAAGCATTCTGCAAGCATCACTTGAGAAATGCAGTATTTTAGCAGAACCTAGAATTTGCCTTTCTTTAATACTTTGCTACTTAATTCACTACAAATAAATACTGTTAATCCTCAGTAAATAAAAAGTATTACCATAAATTTTATTACTTTTTTATCGAAAAATACTTTTTATCTCTCAATTGTATGATCTCGTCATTAAAAATTCCTACCTTAGGCAGTAAAAATAATTTTTAAACTATCTCATTTATAACATATACTTTATTAAAAAAATTACCTACATAAATCCATTTCTCTTCCCCAAATACAAAGCAACTACTGGTTAAGTATCCCCAACCTGATATCTCGTAATCCTTAACACTGTATGTCCTGACAAGGTTCCAAATCCGTTCATCATCAGTATGATACTACATTTCACGTTTGTGCCACACACCACTGTTTCCATCGTTACGTACAATTAAGAGTTCCGTGCAATAGATTTTCTCTGACATCCGAGGATAAGCGCAGTATTCGAACCAAATAATAAAAAAATAAGTGTAGGGATCAAAAATCTTGGAAATGATCGGAATACTTTCCATTGTTCTCTTAGAAATATATAAACGATGTAGATGAATCAATCTTTTTTAATCTATAATAATTCTCTGTCATGTAATGATGTGAAATTTTTCAGTATTCGACCTTCTCCCCGTCTCGGTAAATTCAGAGAAGTAACTTCCGAAACCGTTTCATTTGTTGAATGCTTTGAAGTTGAATCCTTCGAAAGGATGAACAATCTTCATGATGATTCATTTAAAGTTAGGGAAAAAATGTAATTTCAGTTAATCAATTCAGCCACAAATCTTGGATGTCACGGGCACGATACTTCAGACTAAGGAGCGCATATCAGAATTATTTGCAAAGAAGAGAATCAATTTCATTTAGTATAATTTCCGTAAATTCTATGTGAGTTAAGAGAACGATATTGCTCCCTTTGATCATGCTTAATGAAGAATATTTGTCAAGCAAATAGAATATTTCGTACAAAACCCACATTTTTAATTCAATCAGATGCCGCAAAAGATGGCACGTTAATCCAAATCACTATGATAAAACATCAAATGCGGTGAAGATGCTCTCCAACGCAGGTTGAGATACATTCTAAGAGACGAGATTACAATCAAGGATACTTCTGTCGCATAAATACTTCATCAGTGATAGCCATAAATTTACGGAGGAAGATTTACGGAATATACAGCAGGTATTATTCAACCTCAACGCTGCATCAGCCGATCTCACAAAGCGTGAACTAAGACTGATAAACGAGAAGACAAATAACCTCAAAATCTTAGTATTTTCTCACTTTGAGACCCATAGTATTATTTAGTTTTTAATTTTCCTTCTCTCTTGAACCCCCATTTTTCTGCGTTTAATACATATGTTGAATTTCCTTTTTCTTTCTCCCTAATTTCCGTTGCATAACTTTATTATGATATGTATAGCCTTTGTATATTTTACTCTATTTTCGTGGGTTTTTAGACGCCTCTTCTCTGTGGGCGAATTCCTACACTGTATCCTTTTCTGTTTTTGATTAATCTTTATTTACATTTTAATTACATACGAGATTAGATGGAAGAGAGCCCATATGGGCCTAACCTCGCTAATATAGGTTCAATCCATCCATCTACAACATGCCAATAGGCGGTTGGCAGCGCATCTCTTAACAGTCACCTCTAAGAGAATCCTGCGTTAGTTCCACGTACAACCGGTACACAATTACGGGAGAGTCTTCAAATCTGCACCAGAAAAGAGAATACTACAACTCACCCAGTACGAAGCGGAGTCCTGCATCGCTCCACGGGGGTCGCCGGGGCAACCACGACTTCTCCAGGAGGCTCTTCATTGCCCACGACACCACCGTTGCCTCCCTCGCACATCCCGGGCCTTCCGGTCGAAAACTACGCCCACGGCAATTATATCCTCAGCTCCTCTTGATGAGAGAGGAGGAGGCCAAGTAGGAGGGCCGTTAATGCTTGAGGAGAAGGGGGTCTTGAGGGGATAATCGAAAGGACGGTGAAATATAGGTGGTAAGAAAGGAAAAACTAAATGGGATTCAGAGATGCACCTCGTGGGACTCGAAAGTTGATGGATGCAGTCGGAGGTGCTCACGCAGGAGCTCTAAAGGGGGGAAGATGCAATGAAGAGGGGAGGAGGAAGGTGGAAATTCAAATGGTCGCTGGAGGTTTACCTCAAGAGTTGAAACGTCATTCGCCCTTCAACGTGGTAGGAGGAGGAGGCAATTCGTGGAGGAAAAGGTAAGTCAAAAAAGGAAAAATGTGCACTCGTCCAAGAGTTATGAGATCCAATCGGATGGAAATAGATTTTGCAGCAATGACCAACAGTGATCCTTATGAATTCAAGTTAGGAATCAAATCGTCCTTACGATCTCACGCAACCTTCACTCAGACACCACCAAGAAAATATTTCCTAATATAAATATGCGTGGGTTCTCAAGCTCGTATCATTGTGTGGGCTACCGAATGATAGCTATGAGATGAGAACTACTTAATTGGAAACGAAAACAACTTTCGTTTCTGCGGCGGTTTCTGCTGCTGTTAAGGTCGCCTACGAACGTCCTCCGAGCGCGTGAATTACTAAGAGGAAATTTTAGACCTCAAGTTTTAACATTCCTCCTCTGTGACTTGAATGGAAGAATTTACCGTTATGGAGGAAGAATGTCTCTTTACCGCTCACGAAAAAGAGTTCTCAACTCAGCTACGGTAGCTTCAAAGGTGTGAGATTTTAACAGAGAGAGGCAAACAACTTTTCTAAACTCAGGGATGAACGCTAAAGATGTTTACAAAATTTAAGTCCTCTCCTTTTAAAGGGATTAAAAGGTTTTTAAAATCACGCAACAGAGTATTCAATTACCTCATCACTACTCCCAGTTTAATTTAGGCCTTCATCCGCCTTATTTATTTTAGGCCAGTAACATCAACGTCCGTCTTTCAAACGAACAGTCATAACAACATCGTGCGAGACAAAATCTTGAAAATGTATGAGTTTAAAAAAAAACACCGCTGGAGCGATCGCGGATCTGGCCAGCTCAAAAAAATCCCGACTTTATTGAGGAAGAAGTGATTCAAGGTCGGGAGAAGGATGCTGAGAGAAGTTCTAAGCGGTCAGACGAGGTAGGGAGATAAAAAAATTCCGTATGCCCCGCAGCTGGTTAAGGTGATTCCCCGCCTTCCATCCGCCGACTCAGTCGCCCAAGCCGCCGGCGCTCCACTCCCAATGTAACATCCACCTCCAACTGGAAGGATCATCCATGATATGGCAAGTTCCGCGGAGGCCTCCGGTAAAACCCAAGTCTGCAGCGTCAAGGAGGGGGCGTGGGTGTCAACAAACTCCTTTGTTTACAAGCTTTCCTTTTCCTATCCTTACCACAAGGCCACCGGGCGGCCCTCAGAGCGTCTCTTCCTTATCTGCAGGAGATGCTGTCTGACACCTACCGGTTAACCAGACGCGGAAACGTGCGCTCAAAGCCGGCCGAAAACTTATAACATTCGTCTTTTAAGACCGCGCCAAAACGTAAAATTCTAAACACAACGCGTTACGGCCGTGCTTTGGCCAAGGTCAGGTCCTCGCTCGATAATATTGCCTCGAAACCTCGAGTTCCTTCTGGAAATGATTAAGTTTTATTAGCCCTCACTCGGCCCCCGATGTTTCCGAGAACGCCATACCCGAATTAACTCCCTTTTTTACACCACCCCGCTTTATCTCAGACGCCCAATCTGTCGAAGCGACCCTTTACGAGAAGAAAAAAAAAACTGAGCGAAAAAATTCGATCTTTGGTCGATAACTTGACACGGAGATAAAAAGAGCCCTTTTAAAAAATGAATCGGCGGAATAAGCAAGGTTGCGTGAGATGAGCCGCAGGCGCCGCTGGAAGTGCCGCGTGTTTTAACGGCGCCCCTAATAAAAAAAGAAGGGGACGCTCCCGAGCGGTGATTTTACGAACTTTTGGAAGAGTGCGTGGCGGTAAAGAAAAGTGTTCGGGGAAGTAACGATCCTTTTGATGCGGTGACAACCGAAGCGGTTTTCCTCCAGAATGAAGTTTCTCCGGAGTCGTCGTTTTAAAACAGGTGGAATCACGGATTGCGAAGTGTCCGAAATGGTGCAGGTGTCACGTCTCCTCACTCTATTTCCAGAGTTTCACAAAGGGGGTAAAATGCAGTTTCTTCGCGACTTCGGTGTTACTATCGCGGTCTTTCGCAATAGGAGTGTCACTCAGCTGGACAGGTGTTTCGGTGACAACTCCACGCAAACAACGATGCTATTGTCACTGAATGAATCAGAAGGTATTCCAGGAAGCAATCGACAATTCAGCCGAGGATACAAGCGTTGAAATACTTCAAGTTTTAACGACGTTTTCACCGATCTTCAGCTCCTCGGAGGACACTTGGAAAAGCGGAAACTTTCTGGAGAGGGGTGATTACTCTAGTTGGGCTCGGCGGGGTCTCCTTGGGAAAAAGTTTCCGAACTTTTTTCCTTCGTCACCCTCACCGGAGAAAAACACAACACGGCAAAACACCACCGGTGCTGATGGAGATTTCCTCGCGGGGCAACGAACGCGGAGTGCACGGAGAGCCCCCCTTCGACGCTTCCCACTCTAAGCCGTGCGCCCCTCTGACGAGAGACCAAGATATGCGAGCGGAAGGGACTCCCTCCACGGCGAAGGACCCTCGTGGCGTAAAAGAAGGGATGTGCTGGAGGTGGGGTTTCCAACACTTCTGAGTTTCCCGATGGGGTGAGGACCTATCTTTCCGCTCAGAGAATGGGGATTGGTCGCCCATCTGCGCAGAATCCAAGCGGAGGTGCATGACAAAACCGCCGCGGAGTTTTCGACTCGCGATGTTACGGTGGCCGTGACGGTGAGGGGACCTCGGAGTGCCCTTGTGACTTTCCGGTGGCTTTTCAGCGGAATGGGAAAAGCGACCGTTGGGTGCCGCTGTTTTCCTTTGGGGATTTCGATCGGTCTGTTGATTCGACCTTGTTAATCGTCAATATTTCTTACGGTAATTGTATAAAAAGGGGCACACAGCACATGTCAAACGTGGCCAAAGCGCGGTTCACAAACTGAGGGCTATTGTAGACTAGAGCTAGCTGATTAGGCACAATATTTGCATGTGAGACTGCCGTTTTGAAATTCCGCGAAGATTTCTAACATTTCATGCTTTAGGAAATGCGAAATGCTAATGTATCAAAGTTTTCCCCAGAAATAGAATTTATAATCCTAATATATGAATAAAAATTAGTTAATTATAATATGTATCGTTATTTACACCGTTCCTAATAACTCTTCTTACTTAGCTGTATATTTTATGATAATCTGAGTTTATAGTCATCTGTACATGTAGAGCACTCAAAAAGTTCCTGAATGAAACATTCGTTCAGAAAAAGCTACTTTTCAATTCCATTGTCGCGCGCATACTATCGATTAGGCTATCCATTCTTAGATAGAATCAACAATACCGCGCGAAAATATCGAATTATTGTAGCTTAAAGCGACCTCAAGGATGTAGCTATAGAAATAACATTATCATTTCACCGTTTCTTAAACATATTTATCACTCGTGCCATCTGAGGCGACAATGACGGTCTCCTTGGTAATTATCGAACAGAAGGCGAACTATCCGATAGACTTCGAAATTAAGGGAAAATAAGTGACAAAATCTACAGCAAATCACAAACTCATCGCAAGACGGAGAGATATTACGCCTTTGTCAAGTCAGTGCAACGAAAGAATTGGTAGATCCAGGGGAAAAAGGGATCGCCCCCGCTGATAACTTTATAGGACCAGCGATTGGTCTAGAATGGGAGTGGCCGAACTGGTCTTTCAAACCTAGTGGGCGATTTGAAGTTTTCAGGTGGGCGATTGATGTTTCCTGGTGGGCAGCGAGTATCTACTACTTGATAAAAAAGGGTACCATGAATGTAGTAATGTGAAAAAGGTTTTCGAATTGCTATAAATCAATTGGATAAATAAACATTATCAGTGTAAATACATTTACTGGAATTATTTCCAGGAGCTGTAAATTACGTTATTGAGAAGGTAAGGAAATTACTTTGTTAGCAACGATTTAGGTAAAAAAAATTGTCGACCATTAGGACGACATTAGACATTCTAATTTTCAATTAGAAGCTTGATTGTAATTTAAAAACGAAGTCTTTCGAGGATTGATATAGATCTGCTCCATTCATCGCGAGGAGTTGGCATGATTATTAGGTCTAGGACAATTCGCAGCCGCCACTTCGCCGCAAGGTAGGTTTTGCCGCCGCCGTCCCTCCACGAGTATTATCGTATATTATGTATTTAAAAAGGAACTTATATATTACACAAGGTTCTCTTATATTGAAGTAAATTTCCGCCCCCAACCCAACCCAACCCAATGCAGCTAATTGGGTGTCTCTAGAAAGAGCTGAATGACGGAAATATCTGCATTCTATACAGCAATAACATGCAATTATGGCATGAGCCATTTTGATGATGATATATGCTCACTTATATCCTCTACTGATATTTGCTAGCAAAAATAAGACTTCTCCCTGTGAAAATGTTCTTATTACTTTATTACCGGTCACCGAAAAGTAATTGTGACTTTTTCCTGTGACTTTATTACTACGTAAGGATTCATCTCCTTCTAAACTGAAAGAGAAAATTCCAAATATTCTACAAGTAATATTATCATCCTTGAAGAATCCGTGGCGGCGAAAACGGCCTGGCGGCAAACTATCCCAATTCCAAATTGTCGCTCTAAGGTAGAGAGTTAGACATTCAGATTCCAACACTTTTATTTTTAGCCGAGTACTTTAGGAAATCATCTTAAATCGCCTGCTCCCATGGAAAGTTCTTTTTGATAGATATACCACTGACGGAATTACTTGAAAAGTTTTTTAATCGAATGAATGAAAGAGCTTCGAGAAACTAAAAATCGCAAGATAACTTACACAAACAAATTATTGATTCCCGGCTTCGAACCTGAAATTTCCCGATGATGAGATATAGTGTAAATAAGAAGGCAATGGTATAGTAATACTATTTTATTAACATACACAATAGTGTCCTGTGGCTAAAGATTTATCGTGGTACTTATTATATTGTTAGTGTGTACGGATGAGTTTTCTTTCGCATTCGTCATCAGTCGAGCGTGGGTCGTCAAGGAGTGAGGTTGTGGGAGCAGGTAGCAG
This sequence comes from Pachydiplax longipennis, assembly GCA_036926295.1. NCBI lineage: Eukaryota > Metazoa > Arthropoda > Insecta > Odonata > Libellulidae > Pachydiplax > Pachydiplax longipennis. Next base: position 15,010,051 of record JAVFKF010000014.1, read on the forward strand.
CGCGACTTGAAGAATTGAATAATGGCAAGCATGGGGAAGTGCGCTGAATGTAAAAAGGTTTGTAAGAACGGGGTGAACTGTAGTGACTGTAACATAAGATATCATTTCAAGTGTACCAAGTAAATTAGAGGATTGCACGGCAGACAACTGGAGATGCAAAAAATGCAGAGGAGGGAGTGCTGAAAAACTACAGAAGCTTTTGGCGGAGAAGGACCAGGAAATAGAGAGGCTTAAGGAGGAGCTGAAGAAGAGGGACAAAAAGATTGAAGAGCTGGTGAAAGAAAAAGAAAGTACTGGATTGAAACAGAAAGGAGAGAGTGTGGAAGAGGTTAAAAAACAGAAGTGTGAAGTGAGAATAATAGGGGATTCCATGATTAGGTATGGAGGAAGGTATTGTAAAAATAGTGTAACAGAAGTGGAATGTTTTCCAGGGATTAGGGTGGAACAGATAGAGAAGAAGATTGAAGGGATGAAAGAAACAGGTGATGAAAAAATGGTGATGTTGCATGTGGGGACCAACGATGTGAAGTCTGTGAGGTCGGCGGAGCACTTGATGGGTTATGTATGGGACTTATGCAGTACGGCGAAGAAGAAGTTTAAGAAGGCGAGGATTGTGATCAGTGGGATTATAAAAAGAAGAGATGTGAGTTATGGTTATATTAATAAAATTAATGAGTGTTTGGATTGGGTGTGCAGTAGGCAGAACGTTATGTTTTTGGATCCGAACGGATGGTTAAGTGAAGCTGATTTGGGGAGGGATGGGTTACATTTAAATAGAAAAGGTTCACTAACATTTGGGAAATTAATGAAGAGGGTAATTGACCTTAATCAGGGAAACTAAACTGTGGTGCGGCAGGTGATTTGGCTCACGAGAAGAATATAAAACATGCTACTACTAGTCAATTGGGAGGGGTTCTAAGGCTTTTGCAGGTTAACTGTCGTAGTGTTTATAATAAAATCCAAGAACTAAATACTTTGATATTTTCGTGTAAAGCTGATATAGTAATAGGGACAGAATCGTGGCTAAAAGAGGAAATTGGTTCAGATTTTTCCAGAAGAGAGATTTTTCCAGAAGATTTCGAAATGTATAGAAGAGACAGGGATGGCAAAGGAGGTGGTGTGTTTGTTTGAGTCTCTAAACGGTTTTCAAGTTCTCTTTTATCAAAAGACCATGAATACGAGATATTGAGCGTTGAAGTCGAGGACAGGGTAAGCAAGAGAAAATTGCAAGTAGTGGGAGCGTACCGGCCCCCCGGGGAGGATTTAGCCATGGTTGAAAGGCTAGGAGTAATGACCTGCGGCGATAGGGATATTAGTAAATCGGTCATAATTGCAGGGGATTTGAATTTACCTCAGGTCAGTTGGACAGGAAAAGAAGGAACAAGAGGTAGGGTGCAGCAACTGATAAACACGCTAATTAGGGAGGGTGGCTTCACACAGGTTGTGAGCAATCCCACAAGAATGAGTAACGTTTTAGATGTATTTCTCCTAAAAGAACCGGAGCTCATTAAAACTTGCGAAGTTTTACCAGGAATTAGCGACCACGAAGCAGTATATCTAGAAATCTGTTGGAGTAAGGGTATCGATATTGAGACGGAAAATAAAGTAGTATACAGTTTTCATCGAGCTAATGTTGATGCCTTCCGCGACTATTTAAGAAAGGAATTTGAGGGATGGGCGAATAAAGGATCAAACATAGAAGAAATATGAGGGAACTTTAAGCAAATTCTGAACATAGGAATAGAGAAATATGTACCAATAAAGAAACTAAAACGGAACGCGGACCCTGAATATTATAACGCAGAGATTAGGAAACTGAAAAGGATATCAAGGGACTTACATAAAAAGAGAAAAATTAGCGAACTGTACGAGGTCAAATACAGGGAAGTAATTAAATTATTGAATAGTAAGAAAAAAGAGGCAGAGAATAAATTCTTAGAAAATTTAATTGTCAATAACGGTAGCAACAGTTTTTATAAATATGTTAAGCGACGAAGGAGGGGAGAACGCGAAATAAAAACGATAGAGGGATCTGATGGAAATATTCTCACAAGCAGTAGTGATATTGCAAACGAATTCAGAAATTTTTTCGTGAGTACGTATAAAGTATCTGACGAAATAAGCGAAGTTAATCTATCCCAATGTAAGGATAATTCCAAAGTACCCTTTATTATCTGTTCTAAGGACATATTAAGAAGAATCAGTAAGTTAAAAAACAATAAGTCACAAGGTCCAGACGGAATAAGAAATGAAGCGTTAAAGTTAGGGAGCCGGGAGATAGTACCGTATTTGAAAAGAATTTTTAACATAGCAATTAACAACGGTCAGGTACCAGGAGACTGGAAATCCGCTACAGTAGTTCCTATTCACAAGGGAGGAAGCAAAAGGACAGTAAGGAATTACAGACCAGTTAGTTTAACTAGTGTTGTATGTAAGGTATTCGAAAGAATAATAGCGGACTATTTAAAACAATTTTGGGAGATAGAGGGATGGCTCGACGGAAAACAGCATGGGTTCAGGAAAGGTTTTTCTTGCGAGACACAGATGTTAGGACTCTATCAAGATTTAATAGAAGCGCAGGACATTGGAGACCAGGTAGATGCTGTAGTGGTTGATTTAGCAAAGGCTTTTGATGTAGTTGATCATAATTTGTTACTGAAGAAAATGAGTACGATGAAGATAGATCCAAGGATAGTGAAATGGACGGAGGCCTTTATACTTAGTAGAACGCAAAGAATTAAAATAGGAAATAATCTTTCAGAACCTGTTATAGTAACTTCAGGGGTAGCGCAGGGTAGTGTACTTGGGCCGTTATTCTTTTTAATATTTATCAACGATATGCCGAATGTAATAAGATCTAGGGTGCGATTATTTGCGGACGATTGTATAATTTACAGAGTTATAAAAGGTAATGAAGACTGCCGTGATTTACAAAGCGACATTGATGAATTGAATAATTGGGTCACGTTGAATAAATTAAATATTAACACAAGTAAATGTAAAGTAATTAGTTTTAATAGGAGTAAATTTCAGTACGATTATAATATCGGCGGTAATGTTTTAGAGAAGGAAAACAAGGTAAAATACTTGGGTGTTACCTTCAGTAGGGATTTAAAATGGAATGCACACATAGAGAAAATTATAGGAAAGGCCAATAAGACTTTAAATTTTGTAATGCGTTCACTTAAAAAATCAAAGAAGAAAATAAAGGAAGCTGCGTACAAATCATTGGTTAGACCCATATTAGAATATGGCGAATGTTTATGGGACCCATATTAATCGGGAGTTAAAAAAGAATTAGAAAAGGTACAGAGAAGGGCCGCTAGATTCGTGTTAGGGCGATACGAAAAACGTAGCAGCGTCACTCAAATGCTAAGAGAATTAGGTTGGGAAAGTCTAGAAGAAAGAAGGAAGAAAAAGAGATTATCGGTTTTCTATAAGATTTTCGTGGGGATACCGGCTTTTAAGGAATTAGGTGATAGAGTAAATGAAGCAGATTACTTGGGTAGGCGCGATCATAAATATAAAGTAAAATGTATAAAGCAAAGAACCGATAAAAGGAATTACTGCTTTTTAAACAGATCTATCGAGGATTGGAACAGTCTACCTGCAGATGTCTTGGAGCCTTTCCCAAAAAATACCAAATGTTTTATTAGGGGTATGTGTAAAATAATTAACATGACGAGTGAGCCTGCCGATGACGAGAAGTGAGACAGTGTATCAGAATGTATCTCTCGTGTTTAGCAGGGAACTTCTGTGTAGGTGACGATTCTTAAGTTGAGTTCTCTGAGAAGAAAATCTTGGCGCCTAGCGAGCCTGATTTTGACTAAATTTGTATTTTCATGCACATGTCGCGACATTTCTCCCGACAGCGCCAATGCATTTTAAACGGCGCCTTCACGACGGCGGACAGACTGTAGAGTAGTACTACAAAGTCATCGAGGGAGGCGCGATCGCCGCTCAGCCTCCTCCTTTGGATATACCATTCATTGCAAGTCTCCTCAAAGTCTACGGCCTTCCTTTGATAAAGTTTTAGGACGACGCGTGCTAGTCTGGGGCAATCTTTTGTGCTATTTTATTACAAATTTGTTTCATCCAACTTTGGTTTTTGTTGTATACTGTTACAATCGTAATTGCGTAAAACTGACCATGTATATAATTTTATATCAATTAGAATGGTATTTTAATTGTAATTGTAACTATAATATAATTGTAATTTTTAGTCTTAGAATTGCAATTTATTGTAATAATAACGCAGCCATCAGGCATTTAGATACAGCAAAACAGGTATAGTTTTTTTTTAAAAAAAAAGATTGCCTTAATTGTAACTTGAGAATGTGTAAATGGATCAGGCTTTTGAGTGTATATGTTTCTAAAGGGATACAATACATGGTATATTTATATTAAGATGTTCTTTATATGAGATGTTGTTGTTATTGTAAATGGGATAAAAATAATTTTAGTGTAGAAATGTATATATCGTGTTGGAAGTGTTATGACAAGTTACCACCTGGTTGTTACCTACTTGTAACTCTGTATATGTAATAATAATAATTATTATTATTATTATTACGAGGAGAGATATAAATTGGGGTATTAATGATTTTCATGGGTTTTTTCCCAAACGTTGTGTTTGTATTGGATAAAATATTATTGATGTTGGTTTAACTATGTTTTGATTATTATTTCGTGTAAATGACATCTCCAAAGTTTAAATGTAAACTGTGGTAACTCTGATTGTGGGATTTATGTTGTATAAATGTGTTGGTGGTAAGATTATACCTGGGGAATGGTCTATGTATTGAGCCTTACTATTTTTGTGTCTATTCTGGTACTTTTCGTGGTTATGGTGATGTTGCTTTGGGAACTTTGGTACTCATGCGACTTATAGTGTTCGAGATTGTGGAGTGTTTATGTATGTTGTGTTATTTCACAGGAAAATGTATAGAGACTGCCTCCTGATGGTAGTCTAACTGCAGCATATGTATAACAGTAATAAAATAATGAGAATCTTCTACTGTGGGCTTTCTATCGGTTAAAAAGACGTAGTTTTCTCCGTACCGTCAGCACCACTTACGACGTAAAGGGTGGTCGTGTGTAGAGAAGGACGCAGCGGAAATTGTGTGTGAATGTTTAATGTTAGTCTACTCTTCAACTCAACATTTTTTTATTTTAACTCGGTTAAGATGGTATTATTTATCGCCTTGGTGAAAGCGGCCCCAGGTTCGATTCCCAATGGGAGACCGTATGTGCGAAATGACTTTAGCAGTCGACGTAACTATCGCATCAGTAAGCGTCGATAACTGAATTTCGAAAAACAATCGATAACACTACAATCGATACTCTTTATCGTTTACATTAATTGTTCTATAATAGCGGGGCACTAAATTAAGATATTATGAGTTAATTATTGGAGATAACTAAGAATATATTCTGTGGAAAATATAATAAAGTAATAATAGCAAACGATTGTTGCAACTTATGTAGTACAACGCTACGTGACAATGATTGGCCTGTCTATGGCAGAAATTAAATTCAAAAGAATCAACAATCAACATTACCTTAGGGCAGCAACGTGTTTGTAGTCGGTCGTATTCCTATACGCTAAAACGATAGCGTATTATTGTTCCAATTCTTTCACTATTACACGGAAAATATTTGAATTCTCCTTATGGGTGAGCTGTATCCCGTAGCATCAATGAAAATATTTCGAAAACGCTATTTACCGAAAGCGTTTTTATCGACTGTAAAGATGCTTCTTACGTATGTCTTACATGACGATAAAACGCCTGACCTAGACCTCCCACGTCTCTAACAGAGCTTTTTTAAGACCTATAAACCTATCCTAGGAACTTCAAGGAGATATGGGAACTGCGCTTCAAGTATCATGGGTAAAAGCTCTAGGACGCCTATTCTCCATCACACCTGCCCTATGGCACATCAGAAGGAGTAATTTAAAATATCATGAATGTGAGCAAACACTATTTCAGCATAGGTGATCCTTTCTTTCAGCAACCGCTGTTTACTTATATAAAACATGCACAATCTATTCATAAAGTTAGTAAAGAAATGCAGAATTCTATTGGGATTACTCACGATTGCTAAATAATCAGATCGAGAGAAATGTAATTTTTTACTTAGCACATGAAGTTGTGCGACTAACCCAAGGTTATACAAGAAGTGAAAAATTGCGACTTGGCCGGGACTCGAACCCGGGGTTAACCTTGGGTTAGTCGCATAACTTCATGTGCTAAGTAAAAAATTACATTTCCATCGTTGTGTTAATTCCGCGAGAGGGTTTCTCAAATATCGCTTTGTTGGCTGGCTGCCTCGACGAGGACCTCTGGTGGTGGTTGGTGCCACTAAGTGGAGCACCATTACCTTGCCCATATAAGCTCCCGTTTACAGAAGTCTGCGCGGCTCGGTAGTTTAATGGATAGAATACCTGCCCGGCAAGCGGGAGACCCGGGTTCGAGTCCCGGTCAAGTCGCAATTTTTCACTTCTTGTATAACCAATAATCAGATCCTTTGCCCTCGAGTTACGCAGACTGTTTCCCTGAATGATTTCAGCTGTATTTTTAGCCTAATACAGTTTCAGTTTTAAGAAAATTGCTTCTTTTTAAATACATCGGCATCAAAGAAAATATCTTGTGTTCTAATGAAAAGGAGTTACGTATTTTTATTTCCGTTTTTATTATTTAAAATGCTTCCGGAGCGGGTATCGTTATTAGTATACCGAAAGATAAGTATTATTCAAAGCGAAATTTACTTTAACGATGCACGTTGTTTAACTTTTAATTTAAAACTATTTTCCATATCAAAACACAAGTAAAATGTATTCGTATGCACCGTTTGAGGGGAGGAAAATTATATGTTGTAATATAAATTGACTTCACAGCTAACAGTCATAGGCGATATTTGGTGGTAACCCTTCACGATTTTACACAAATAAAATAATGAAATTGTATTTTACTTTCTTATGAAGGAAATTTTAATATCAAAGTACTATAATTCCGAGTCCACAGATGTACAATTCATTTCAATCACTACATATACGTCTCATAACTGTGATTCCATTAAATTGACCAATCACCAATTTTTTAAAAGTATCTGAATTAGCTAAATTGCCCTAAGTATCTCCGGTAAGAAATGTCGTTGATTCTTAAGTTAATTTTTTGCCGACGCAAAAATGTATGTACTACACACCCTTAGTAAAGCAAATATAGTTTTGTCAAAAAGATAGAAAACTGTCGGTTTGTATTTTCAGAAAGAATGAAACGGAGCGAAATTATCTAGTTTAATTTTGCAAATAATAATTCCACAACTTAACCATGGGTATCGTACCAGCCTTTTACGTGCGATCATTTGAGTAAGGATGTTTACTTTCTTTCAAGAATTATCAAGCACTTCCATAATGACATTTGGTCGTCAACGCTACGGTGTTTCCGCGTGAAATATTTGAGCGAAATACTGTATCCGATTTTCCATTCTTTAGTCAATTATCTCTGAAATGATACTTATCTTAAATTCCGAAGACAATTATTCATGAAACATCACGAAAAATTAATACACTTGTGATATTAATTACCACATTTACCACTTGTGGTATTATTTTATATTACTAGCGGTTAAAGAAGTTAAAAGAATTATCTATTGGAAACAGTATCAAAACGTTTATGCATCAGAGTCAGTATCACGTATCCGTGAGTAGCAACGGAACGATGGTCACACAAATAAAAGAATTTCACTTGGAAATACCAGCAGATTTTCACTTATTTGCACAATATGTCGGTGTTTATCATTTTCCTTGACAAAATAAAATAGTTTTTTGTAGTGTGCACGACATGACCAATCGAGGGTCACTCTTATCACAGATCGATAGCGTGAACTTGGTATTGGAGATCGACCCAAACAAACATGGGGGGTGTTCAGTTATGTTGGCCGATGGTAAACATAACCAAAGAGTGATGTCGAATTCTCATCGCCTCAAGCAACGGAATTCAAAAAATAGACGTATTCTGCATACGATTAACCGAGTTATATTTAAAAGTCACGTGAATGTCACACGTTTTTGGACATTATACTTTGTTTTCATGGGGAATGGATCGGAGGGTGAATATTCCTTATAAAGAGGGGTTACAATCAGAGTTAACTTTAAGCTACACGCCCGGGTGACTATATATTTTGAGGGTGGCTTAATTAAAACTAATTTTTCGAGCGCCCACTATTTATTGAAATTTTTGGAAGCCTTTCCTTTTAGTTTTCACAAATGCATTCGTTATTTTACATATTACGAACTTAATGGTGGGATGACATGGTTCATTTTATTACCTAAAGAATGAAAAAAAGAAAACCTGCAACTTAAACTTCTCTTCGGCAATAGTGACGCAGCCCCATATGCTAAGTGCCAGCAATACTTAACTTGCTGCTCAATGATAGAATATGTTAGAAGTAACTATGGTTACCGTGCTTCAACGGCGACAAACCGGAATGTATCAAATTTTGGAAAGACTGCTTAGCAATTTACATTAGCAATTCTAGATCAATTATAGTCTAGAGAATGAGTTTTCAAGATCCTATTAGCAAATGCTCATCGTCACAGTGCCATATAATATTAATCTTTGACTTATTTTTCGCTTTCATTCCCGAATATCCTTTCCATCCCTGAATTGAAAGAACATAATTCAGTTTTAACACCATATAACCTTTTATACAAACAATAATAACTGCTCCGATAAAATTGTCCGTATGAAAAAATAAAAATAAATCACGAGTATTTGTTAACCATAGCTTGATGGAATATTTTTCATTACTCTTGCGGTACAGGATAAAAAACAATCTACTTTCCATTTACCTTATCTCACTCCAGCTCATGGCTGCGATACTATGGAAGCAACTGAGATATGTGTGATTCTGAATGATTGCATTCATTTATATCTCTCATTATTGAATCATACGAAAAGAATAATTCATAGTGTTATTGCGCTGCACTTAAATGAACATATCCCAGTCATAACATCCCAGATTAGCTAGGAGTATATAGGAAAAATACCTCACGTGCTACTAAGTAAGGCTCATTCCTCACCAAATATAATGGTAGCTTTGAGGTTCAAACAATCCCTCAGACAGATTGACAGACATTGTAAAGACCGTGTCTCATGGAAACGAAGAGAGAATGTAAAACAAAGATAATGACCTCGTTATCTTGTAGTAACGCTCTCCAAATCACTATCAGTAGATCAACCTCGGACATATATTAATTGAAATAGAATTCTTGGTAATTTTCCAGGTCAACGGACGCTAATTCAATCAACAAGCGGCCTATTTACATTCCTGATATTTGCGCCTTGGGTCTCTCCTCCTTGATTGGGCTGATTCAATGGGATGCTAATATACTGTTGCACTCGAGGCTATTTTGATATCGATCGAGTGTTTTGGTTGCGCATTTGCCCAATAATTCATGAGATTCTCTCTCACACAGCTTCCTTTCGCGATCTCCTCGGATACAGCTTCTCAAATGCATCCAATTTACCTCGCGAGTTAACTTGACGTCAAAGATTTAGAAATCAACGCAGCGACGCAATTTTTCTGAATTGAGATAGACTTCTTTTGAATTTCTGATAGATTCTTTTAGCCCGTTTAAATTAATACGAGAGAATAAGCCCAAATAAAGCTAAAGATGAAATAAAATAACTTAGAAATATCATCAAAGAATTCCAGATCGCAGTGGTCAGCTTAGACTATCATAGCAGTTCCTCAAATAATCATACGACAAATTATAAGACCTAACCTGCTTTTACATCTGAAATTATTCGAATCTTATTCATTAGGAAGTGTGGTAATGCATTATCACATTTAAAGGTAATTTAGGAAACGATTCGCTTACTTTAACTGACAAAGATCGTAATGTTGTTAGTTGTGAATGCGAATAACTCTAGCTAGGTGGTACACAAGTACCATAGCTTTGCGGTAAATGTTTTTTCGAACTAAACTGGCACCAATAACGCGATAGAAAGAAGACCCAACGCGTAAGGACAAACGGAGCGAAAAACTGCATTTAGATTTCTCTAGGAGTCATTTACCGTTGCTAATTGGCGTTATTATGTCTCGTAAAGATCTATGAACCCATGATTAATTCCGCATATAAGCATAAGAATTGAAAATTGATTTTCAACAATTTCCAAGTGTTAATAATCATTTTAATTCAGTCTGCAGATACATCAAGTTCTTCACCTGTTTTTACGTCTTCATGGAATCGTTGAATGCATTTATACATTCCATATCTAGAAAGCTAAATAATTTAAATTTTTGAAGAATGAAATTTGAAAACTGGAATCATATGAAATCGCGTTTTTTTAGTGTACAGGCAGTTTAGCACGTATCTACTAAACAAGAATGTTAACCCGTCGGCTATTTAATGAGAAGCCAGTTAACAGAAAATAGACGCCAATCGATTCAACACAGAGTTGAATTAAACTTCTTTAATGGACATTTTTCGTTTTGAAGTTTAAGTTAAGCCACGCTAATAATGAGATCAAGTATTCGGAAGAAGATGGAGGAACGCATGGCCATCGCCAAGATGTGGATTAAATTTGTTGCTTTCAAAGCTATTTTTACTTTGGAGATAATTAAGAATTAATTGGAAGCAATCATTAATAAAGAACACTCAAGATAAAGTACGTTAAGCGATTAATAGTGTACTTGTAATACTTAAAATATTTTGATTTACCTAGCAACTTCTAGAAATACCTGTCAAAGATAAGTTATTTATTTACCTTTCCAACTTGGAGAACTTGAAGAGTTCAGAATGTACTAACACATTGTAAGAAGACGGTTAATTGGTTCGCCGCTTGAGAGGAATTATATTGCATATTTATAGTAATAACGTGGTTCAGATCGTAGTATTCTAACAATTTAGCATGCTATGAAATTAAAGTTTATTCTCTTTGTCTTTTACAGTTGTAATATGGGGAAGGGAAATCACCAAAAGTAAATCCAAACCACAAGTTGGTAACTAATGATAAGAGGAAGGATCACCCAATACATTGGCATTTATCCAATTCACTCACTGGTGCCAGATTAAACCGTAGCTCTATTACGTTGTATGTTACGAGGATATCCAATACACTCATCCGTGGGCAATCTAGGCTTCTAGTTTGTTGAAGTGTGATCAGTACATCGGAACAAAAAAGAAATTTCTATTCATCCGAATGATCCAATGCCATGAAGTCTAAATATTGTGATATGCACACAGTGTATAAATACATATATAATTCTTAATAATATAAACAATTTTCAATACGATAATTAGTATATCAGAGGAAGTTCTTAAGGTGAGATGTATTCTTCTATCATGAAAAGTTCACAAAATATTCTCGATATCCGAATTCGGCTAGGTATTTTATTTTCAAAATTTGACCGTCTAACAACTAATATTTTGAGAATACTCTCCTATTATCGCATCTAAAAAGATTACAGATACATGCAAAACCAAAAAATAATTGAAACGTTAAAAAATTAAAAGATAATGGTATTCCTAACTGATTGCTGACTTTTATTAACAGTCAAACATTTTCAAATTCATCTTGGTTCTTCTCACACACTCTGTACTTCTACCAACACCAAAACTTACTCCTGGGCGCAGCACACCGTCGCTCCGATGTCTCAGCTGATGAGGGAGGAAAGGGGGGGATTGGGGGGGAATTTCCCTATAGCCTGGCGAGGGGACCGCCCCTTGTCGTTGTGACGTGCTATAGGGTTCACCTCTATGCCTAGAGGGCCCCCTGCCACAACTTCAAGGAGAAGCTCCGACCTTATAGACAGAAAGAACGAGCAGGTGAGAAGTGAGTGCTTAGTTACCTCACCCCTGCAGAAGAAGGTGAAAGAAAGGCCCCTGAAACAGATGCCTGCGTCCGTAGGCCTACAAGTAGGCTAAGGTTGTAGGGAATGCCTTCCCCACGCCCCCTACAGAGCAGGTGGTTAATACATTTATGGTGCACTTCTTAAGGAAACTACTGCCAACTGTTGACAAACTCATTGCAACGTTTAATTTTGACACGCCGTAATAAACTACAGTCAATTTTGAGAGTTACATGGAATTTGTAGAACGTAAAAATTATTACTTAATCTGGCGGTTAGTTTTACCTTTTAATTAAATTCAGAGGATAATTAAATCAGACTTCGAAAAGTAGCGCTTAGGCGTAATGTTAAGAGAGGTAGCTAAGAATTAAGGCGAATTATTTTTTAAATCTTTTTAAATAAAGAGTTGTTTGATGAACAAGCTGACCTTAAGGTTTTCATCATCATCTGAACAGAAAAGAAATTCAGTACTCACGTCTAATTCAGGAGTTGATGATGCTAAATTTTCCTGCAAGAAAAGAGAATAAATTAATAAATAGATCTTTATATACTCACAAATCCATTGCATAATCATCTACATTTGTAAAATTGTGAACATTTTTAGCTTTTGACGTCAATTAGTAATGAACTGAACGTATACGAAAATTTTGAGAGCAGCTCCTCAGGGACACATGAGGAAATCGACTGTGTTGCGCGTTTCTCATAGTTTCACACTTGCCCTGAGAGATAATTTGGCAGATCGTTAATCTAGCTAAAATCCAAATAAATACGAAATTAATCTCTGCTAAAATTCAAATGGAATACAAATTTAAACGTCGGAAATTCACGTATAATGTTTCCCGTTTTTGTTTCATTATTCGAATGAACATATATAACATATATAAACATATACATATAACATAACAACATATATATATAACATATATAACAAATACATACGTTGGTTCTAAGTTGAAGGTATGGTGTAGCATATCCCTACCATTGTATTTAAAGTTAAACATTCTACGTGTGCAATATCAAAGGAATGTTTGTTCAGTAAGTATGCATAAATTCCTGTGCTTTCTGCCCAAGAAGAATACAGAGCTATACTCATCTTCGCGGAAAAAAATATTAAGTGAATGAAAGCGTTAGAGTGTAGTGAAAATATAACTTATATCATACATGAACAAAAATTTCGAAAATTCATCATTATTACAACCAATATGTAGCTCTGAAATTTTGTCCTGATCACTTTTGTTAAAAAAATAAAGAGCTTTAACAAACGTATGCTACCAATCGAGTTTTAGGTGACTGAACTTGCTCCAAACAAAAATAAAATTTTTAAGGCACTTTTTTTAATGAAACTTGATAAGCAAAACTATTTTCCTAATGAAAATTAATTACTGCACTAAGGAATTTATCTCTAATCTAAAAGATTTCTTCGTTTTAATTTGAAAATATATAGCGGAAGACGAAGATAGGGAGGGAAAATTAAAATGTGAACTTCTGATTAGGAAGTTTACGAGTTATAAACAGGCGAAACTGATTGTTAATCAAATCCGATATTAGTCACTTTGATTATAATTCTATTCGAAGTGTAAAACAATGGTATGAATTTTGGTATAAAACCAGCACATTCACGTGAAGGAAACCAACTTTGCATTATTTTGCTCGTTACAATTATGCGATGTTATCTAAATTAATCGAATGGTTTCGGAGACATTCTCCGTTAATATTGATTTGTGGACTTACAGCAGCATTTCAAAGCATGTTGCATATGAAGAGCAAGCGACCTCAGGTATAACTCAAGGTGTGATGAACGGACTGGACTGGAGGAGAAGCAAGGATAATAAGAAATAAAAAGTGTACCGAGTTTGTTTACGAAAATAAGAAGGAACTTGAACTTCAGGATTAAGCCCAAGGTCCGCGGAATGTAGGCTATTGCAGGTGCAATTATCTTAACGGTGAAAGCAGCGGACAGTTATCTGCCCTTGGCTTGATAACTAAGTACTTTTTCTAGGCTTTCAATGTACAGTTCACTATCCTCTCATTTTCATTGTATGAAAACATGGGCGAAAAGGAAAGTGCCTCGCGTTAAAGAGGTAAAGAATCAGGGAAAGAGTGACTGACAAGAGATACAAAAGTAAAGAAAAGAAACGATAGGAAATTCTAAATGACACCAAAACATTTGTCGTGCTTAAGAACCTACTTCCGATTACCCAAATAATAGAAAGAAAGGTAATTTTGATGATTACCTCTTTGAATACGTTCATGTATATAAGAATAGATAGATTTATTCATCTCGTGTCCTTATTTCACAAGAGACTTTTGATGCAAAAGAGCACATTTTTTATTGGTGCAGACTAGTTTTTCACACGATTTTGATTTCGAATGGGTGGGAAATTAATGCAGGTATTGATTCATATCGTCGATCGTTATTTCAGGGCAAGAGATAAAACCAAATTTTTGGATAAAAATTGCCGAAATTTCATGTAATTGAAGATAAAATTCATGATTGATCCATGTTTTTAACTATGATGTTTCATTTTCACATTTTGCAGATTAAGTGGCTACAATAACACTCTCCTAAATAATAAAAAATTAGAGTTTGGACATTGGTAAGCGAGCAGTCTATTGCAACAATCTGAATGTATGCGGAAACCGAATATCATATCCTGTGAACAACTTGATAAAGCGATTAGGCACTTCTAAGTTCTGTTTGCAGAAAATTTTCAGTTTTACCTGGAGATGTAAAAACTTTTTACGAAACCGGTGGTTCTAATAAAAATCAGCGGAAAATTATCAAGATTCTTAATTTATTAGAGTGCCTAAATGTTGAGGGTGTTTAATAACAATATTTAACATTAAGTTTATACTCATTGAAAGCATTTGAATTCTGAACTCACAAATACTGGGGATACAATAAATCGGCAATGATGAAAAAATAATCACTATTCAAATACGGAGCAATAAATTTCTAGTAGATTAAAACCCCACCATTGACGGCGGTTCTTATTCTCAGGGGATTTTAGTAAAAAATAGTTTATTAACATTTCCTAACGTAATCATGCGCTCCGAAGCTGGATATTTATTGCTATGGATATCCATAGTGTTCCATGTGGCAAAGAATTAAAGTATTATATAAATGTAAATATGAAACTTTTAACTAATGAAGTAATGAATGGTCATGGGTCCTCTTCCCGTAAATTGATCGCTTAATGAAATATACAAACGCCACTAAAATTATAAACTAAATATTTCAAATGTAGGCTGAATGGAATTTTTTCTAACTTTGCTGGCTTCGCGTGAATCTTTTCCAGCAGGACAAATGACTTTTCCACCTCAACCGTTGTTTCGTGTAAATTATTTGGCCTATAATGAATAAATATACGAGGAAACCGAGGAATTTCATATTAAACGAAGTCCTGGATAACCCCACACCTGGCTTTGAGTTCTATTAATGAGTATTTACCGTCTATTGCGGTGAAAATTAAGAAATTCATATTTATCTAATGTGAAATCTTTTAAAGGATGCATTCTTTGTAGGTTCAAAAATACACAGAAAAATGTATGTAAAGTTTTAACGCCATTCGAAATACCGAGGAATAATATTTAAATGAGGCTGCATAGGCCAGTTTTGACTGTATTGTTCATAAAAATAACAACCGAAAATATAACGAGCTAAATCATACGTTTCAGCAATGATACTGCTCCATCAAAAGAGGAAAAAAGATAAATATTCATAGCTGCTCACCACTTGTGGTTCTCCGAGTAGCCTTAGTCCTGCTTAGTCCTCTTCAGTGCCCTTCCTCGATCATTCAAGAGAAACTACCAAGGATGGATAAATCTGGAAAAATAGAAACACCAAATTAATTCCCTGTTGAACAGCAAAAATTCTCTAGGTTAATATTGTATTGTGCATACATCAGAGCGAGCAGTTGTCAATATTGATGACTCAAATTAGGATTTTGCTAACGATTATATTTAAAATATCACGCTCCAGATCGAAAATATTACAGTATAGGTATTTTTGTATTAATTTAGTTGGTGTGATTCAACAAGAAAGGTAACAAAAATTAATTCTTAAATTAAAGCTCAATTTCAGTAAATATTTACGTTCAGACTATTTGCTTATAATCTCGAAAATAGTCGATGAACAGATTTTTTCTTGCCAGATACGCAGGAAAATATGAATTTAAAGCAAATTTAATTTTAAATTTAACTTAAATCTAGACCTTAGAATACTCGGTCTTATGCTCATTCTTTAAAAGTGAAATAATCTAAATTAGACTAATAAATAATAAAAGGAAATACATAGAAAAGATATTCGTGACTTGTTAACTATGTTATATTATATTGTATTTCCACGGTAATTCGCCTGATTATGTGACGTTTATTTAAAATAATATCCTAAAAATGTTGCATATACAGCACACTGATACAACTGAAACATTTTATAGGCATTCTCCTTAAGTTGCAGAATAACACTTAAGTTCAACGTTAAAACCAATAATATGAAAAAGCAAGCAATTTCAAATTGACAGTCATTCATTAATATGAAATCTGGGGATAAAATGAAGCACTATATATTTAACGCAAAGGAATTTGATGTCAAGGAAAAAAAATGCAATCATAATTAGAATAATTCAGATGATGTGATAAAGGAAACACGGAAAATTATCAAAAAAGTCATTGATAAAGAAGAAAACCCTCAAGAGAAACTAATTCATTTTCAATCATGGCTTGTGGTAAATTCATATAGAGCGTGTGTTCTGAAAATTCAAATTTCAAATATCCGTTACGGAATCAGTCGACTAGAAATAATATTGCTGAAAATTGTTCTGCACCTAAATATAGCGAATATCGTAATAGTAAAAATTGTCATTAGTTGCCATCCTGATGGATTCTTAGCTGATTATAAGAATCTTACGTAACGAAAATTTGTTTTTAACATAAATAAATATAATTAACAGGTTAACAACCAATAACATCAATCAATGTCCTTAAACTCAGAAAAAAACTCAAAAACCTATACTACAAATAACTTTTCACTTACCAAAACTGAGGAAATCCCACAGATGCGCTAATGATGTCTTGACACCAGAAATAGACTTGCTTTCTGTTAATTTACGTATTTATCATGTTAACATTTTTAAAAGTTGCAAATTTATTACGTTGATTCTTAAGTACGAAGTACGGTTCACGCTAAGTGAATTTCGAATCTACGGCACTTCAAAAATTTAAAAATTTTAACGACTTTTCAAAAAAAAAATTATTACGTCTACACTGGAGAAAGTTTCGAAAATAACTAAAGTTTAAACCTGAAAAAACAACGGTTCAAATAAAACGGTGAGATCTGATTGGTCGCCGCTGTTACTTTTTCCGTCACCCCCCCTGATATCCTCCTACCGGGGAAAATTGTTATTATTTTCGTAATTATTAATTAGTATAATATTTTATTGATTTAAAGTAATTTTGGTCAAAATTGAAAAGCCATGGAAAAATTAATTACTTCTAAACATTCGTATTTAGACTTGACATAAAATAGTTGATAGTTCCGCGTGACGTAACGATGACGTATATGCAACGAATGGCATGCGTTAAAGAAAGAATGTGAAATATCCATTTTGTGAAACGATTTGCAAATAATTAATGCAATAACTACATGCAATTAATCTACGAAAATTATTGGGCATCATAGTACTTTAATATTTTTCTCATCAGATGATAAACATAACGGATAATTAGATTTTATTTATATCAATGTTATTAAAATTTCTGTTTTGACTAATAATTTAGTAGTTATGATTAAACATGATTTAAAATTGTTGAACCCCAATTAGTTCATGGATTGCGAGGAAACGGCACAATGAGATCGATTATAAATTTCTGACGTAGACATCAAAAACTTTCCATCATCTCTTCCATTTACACATATAGTGATAAAAATATGAGTCGGCTATTATGAGAGTAACGATAAAATTAATTCTGTAGGGCAAAAAACCTAAAATTCAGCCCAAATGGAAAAGGTCTGAAGATGGAGGAAAGCACAGAGGGAAATGTATATAAGATATTTTATTTCGTAAGAATCAAGAAACAATTTTGGTGTTAACTTTGAATTGCAATGCTCTGCTGACTCACTATTAAAAATTTGAAGCTGATATTTGAAGTTTATAGTTAAATTGAAGTTAAATTATTTGAAGTTTTAGTTAAAGTGAATGATCTGCAACTATTTATTTCCCTAGATAGTAAGCTCACCACATTTGTCATGTCCCTATTAACACATCATACAATAGTCTTCTATAGAATTTTCTTAGAAATATCGAAATATATTTCTTAAAATTAGAAATTCTCCTGGTTATTTCTCATTATATTCGGGCTATTGCGTCAGAATACATGAATAAATTCTAACTCACCTGCAATGCTCGTAAAACTGACGTTAATTCCAAGTGCCATGAAATCTCGTATTCAAGTTTCCCCACACCTCTAAGAAGTCTTCCTCGGACTCATTAGCTTCTCCCGTACAAACGATTTCTAAGATGGCGAAGGAAATTA
Source organism: Pachydiplax longipennis (assembly GCA_036926295.1). Classification (NCBI taxonomy): domain Eukaryota; kingdom Metazoa; phylum Arthropoda; class Insecta; order Odonata; family Libellulidae; genus Pachydiplax; species Pachydiplax longipennis. The sequence goes on from JAVFKF010000014.1 coordinate 15,028,444, forward strand.
TGTCACGTTACTTTCGTCATTAAAAGTGCCCCATACACGAGAAAAGTAATGCACTACAGACACTAATACTTTCATTCCCACTCACACTTCATTCGAGGGAATCACTGAATGTATAGTAACACTGATTTTACACTACACAAACTCCAATTCACTCTTTGCTGTCTTTGAAATTTGTAGTAAAATGTAAATGGCACCATCTTGAACACATACCACTTAACGAGACAAAGAACTCGAATGTTCGAAGGTCGCGAGACATGAAGTAGAAGTTTCGTTCGTCAAAATTTTCTATACCATGATTCTTTTAAAAAAGGCGGAAACATGTCAAGACCTCCTGACAAATAAGGAAGAGATTGCCCATGCTTCTATGAACTTCAAACCTCAATCAGTTGTCATTTGTGAGTTGTTTTCAATGTCTTAGGACTGCGTTTTCTGGTGGAAAACCAATCGCAGTTTAGCATTTGCTTTGAGTGTATGTGAAATATAATAAAAGTGTGTTTGTGCATTAGAAAAGTAAGCTTTAAGATCGGTGAATTTTCGAAGAGTGCATCTCAGGATAGGAGTGAGAACAGTCTTCGCTTGAATATTTATTTCTTTACTTTAATATTTAGTTCTTTACTTTTAATTTTCTTATGATAGCAGGTATTGAAACGAATCTGTACTATTTATGCAACATTCTGTAACTCAACAGTGTTAAGATGTCATCGCAACCAAATGGATGTATTGCTTGTTGGAGATTAATGGATCTGGGGTTCGCCGTTTGTTTTCTCATATCAAGCAGGCATTATTTAAGATAAGGAGGTAAGTATTAATAGTCTAACGAGGAGATGTACGAGTATTGTGATTTATTTCACTTGCAATCTGAGCTGGATAATGCAAGGTAATGGACAGAGAATGTGGATATGAATTTCATTGCTAACCACTTTTTATGTTTCAAAACCTCAACTTCTGCTTGGAAATCGTTACTTATAGAATATGATTTTAATCAAACCTTAAAGGCACAAATAATGAATGGTAGTTTTTGAGCCTTTGAAATTTTATATTCTTTTCACCTTATTGCTAAAGGAATAGCATCGAGGTCGCTCCATTTGTTAAATGCTGAGTAGAACCTCCCCCCTAAGCTAAGCAATTCTATGGAGAGGTAATGAAGCTCACGAGGCGAGATAAAGGATTTCTGTTGCTTTCTTCACTTCCTCTTGGTTCTGAGCCAGAATAGATGACTGAAAAATGTCCACGAAGGTGTACTGTAGCATTAAAGTTTTCTTAATGTCCATTGAAAGAGGATTGAGATTATTATAATGATCAAGAATGATTCACACTTCAGTACATATCATATTGTCACTGTCACGAACACAACTGGGAGGATATTATTACAATATTTCTGTAGTATAAGCAATTAATCATTTATTCCTTCTTTTTCATGGTATGTTTGCTTGCATTTTGGCTTGCCTACGTTTCTCCACTTAATTCGCAGACTAATGCGACTTAACAGGAATTGTTCATAGAATATTAATGCTATTCATTCTTCCTAACATTTGAATATGTCTTTTGAAATTTCTAAAAGTAAATGTATCCACCATAAACTGTTGAGTGGGAAATGAAAAATTTTGACGTATAAGTCATTTTTATTCATTGTCTCTTTGAATTATATGAATTCTTTTTTCATAGTTTCAACTTTATATTAAAATTGATAACATTCTGGCTCAGTGAATAAAGTAGAAACAATTTACCTCATTCCTCATCTGCCCTGGTGAACCTCATTCCTACCAACAGGTCATAGAAAGCTCTACACACTTATTTATGTTTAATTCTATGTGAGTTACATTTAGTATGTCTTACCGTACCCTATTCCTCTTGTTATACTGATATTGTATTTATTATAATTTAACAATAATGTCGATAAATAATACATTTTATGATCCAAGTAGGCAATTTGCTCGTGAATAAGATTATTTGAATAGTGTACATATTTTCTACCACCATCGAAAGGCTTCTTGTGTATTTTTGTAGACGAATTTCACAAGGTCGTAACGAGGGCGTTTTCTGGCTCATTAGGCAGGAAAGAAAAATACCTCTCTTATCTAATTACCCTTTACGCCTCAATATATTTTCAAATTGGCCTATTCCTGATTACTCATAAGACAAATGTTATGGGAGGGATATGAATAATCAACGTAGAAAAATTATTTCTCCTTGTAGTGGGCCTCGGCATAATTAAGTATTTGAGATTTAATTCTTTTTCTATTGTTTTAAATGAATTAAATTAAATAATGTGCATTTACCTTTTGTAGCATTCAATATAGAAAAGAGCTACACATTTTTCTTTTAGTCTTGGTGAAAATAACATGCTGACTAAATTCATGATGAATATGAATTTTCTAAGAGATATGTCGCATATTTCTAAAATGAATAGTATAAGAATCGTTGCTTATCTCTAATATAATTTATAGAAATATCCGGTGTATTGGCTTGGATTAAACTCTGTTTACTCCTTTGATTTAAACTTTCTTGGTTACCGTATGACGGAAAAAATGTAATACCGAAATCTTTGACTCCGTTCCTACGTTATTCTTCATGCATATTCAACTCAAGAGTTACGGAGTAATTAAGTACGTAACGTAGACATACGTAACGTAAACTATTTAATAGATTTTATCCTTCATTAGCTTTTATAAAGAAAACATCAGAAGTATTTCGTGATGCTTTTTTTTAATAGATAGTACTTAACCAAGGGTCTTAAAGTATGTCTTAAGTAAATGCCGAATAACTTTTGTCAATTAATTGCATGTAGTTATTGCATTATGTATTTATAAATTCTATGACGTCGTTTCACAAAACGAATAGTTCACATTCTTTCTTTAACGCATACCATTCGTTGCATATACGTTATTATTACGTCACGGAGAACTATCAACTATTTTATGTCAAGTCTAAATACGAAAGTTTAGAAGAAATTAATTTTTCCATAACTTTTCAAATTTAAATAAAATTACTTCAAGCAATAAAATATTTATATTATTATTATTTTATGAGATTCGAATAATTTCGGATCTAAAAGCAGGTTGTATCTTATAAACATATCGTATATTTGTTTGCGCAATTGCTACGATAGTCTAAGCAGACTACCGCGATATGGACTTCTTTAATAATAGTTTTTGCCTTATTTTATTTCCGTGTAAGTTTTATTTGGGCTTATTCTCTCGTATTTATTAAAATAGGCTTACGAAGTTATATACGTTGGTTACAAGTTGCAAATTCCAGTCCCAAAATCAAGGATCGCCTTATACATGAGGGAATAATGTATATCGCAGATGGATATTGTCACAACTCCACCCCACTCCACCTATCCAAATCAAGCCACTTCGCTTAAAAGTGTGCACACGTAAAATCATTGCAAATCAACATGGTTTCCGTAAAGGTCGCTTCAGTGTGAGCTGTTAACACTATTTGGTCACGACGTAATGCAGCCGACAAAGACTTTGGGACAGATGACATATTCCTTTATTTTAGAAAAGCATTCGATACAGTGCCACACATGAAGTTACTTCAGAGTCTAATTAAGACAAAGAATTTGAATAAATATATTCCTTAAGAAGAATGCAGGATTGATTTCCCACGGAAACCCAAGCACTGCACACAGCAAAATTTTCATCGTATGCCTCATTTTGGCGAGTATGCCTTTCAATCCCTAGAATGTTATTTCTCTTCTGTCTCTGCACTTCTATCTTATTCTTATCTTATTATCTTGCCAACTTGATCGTGACAAAGAAATACGTGACTGTTCCCTTTTTAAGGGGGCAATATCCAGCTGAACTTGAAACACTCTTGAGATTTTTTAATATTGTTTGACCCTGCGATCAGTCATCGAAATTGCCCAGAAAATTTACTTCTCTTCTTAAATATGATCATCAATGCTTCCTAGTTCTATATGACTACGATCCGCGAGCAAAAGCTTTTGTTTTCTCCCGAACAAAAAGATTCACAGGATAACAATGCTAAGAACATAAAGGCAGAACAGAAGCACTGAAGTACACCAAGCACAGTCACTCTTCCCATACACTGAAACCAGTACCCAAGTCTTTCTAGTAAGTAAAACGTAATTATTTCATTTCTAGGAGGGCGGAAGACAAATATACACAATAAATAATCTAATGTGGAAATAAAACCTGCAATACAATGGAAATCGTAAAAAAGATTCTTCGTTTTATCTACTTTAATGACAACCGATTTCCGTTGAAGCATTTGAGCTTTTTAATTATGTTTAGAAATTTCTTATGTTAAGAATAATTTATTTTTAGAAATCTTTCCTCTTGTTATGGTAAAACTCGAATGGAAAATTAAGAATTTAAATTTCGATAAAGAGCCATTGAACTATCATCATTTACACCCAACAGCACCATTCTAAAACGCACTTTTGAGAAAATTTCGAATAAATAAACCCGACTGCAAAAAAGAATTCGTCGTCCAAACGATAAATTTCGGCGTTAAAATGAAAATTTCCTGTCCAATGATACTTGAACACGTGCAATGAGTTCCTCTATTTTAGTTTTGCGAGAGAAATAAAGCCTGCAATCGATTAGACTCTCGCCCTCTTCTATTAGTATATTACTTAAAACTTCATTCATCCAGCATATTTCCTGAAAAATGTCCAAAAATATCCAACAAAACCAAAGAAAAGTGTACTGAGTGTCGAGTATAGTGCCCATAGTTTTTCATACGCAAAAGAACGAATGTCGTGTATACATGATGCGGTATAAGGATTGTTGAATGGAGGAACCAAGCTCATAGGTAAACTATTTTAGTATTTATTTAAGTGCGAGGTTTCAGATCCGTTCTTCAGCTTCTCAAGGGTTACTTGCGCTGAAATGCAGCCTTTTTCGCAAACCTAAATATTATTTCAGTCGCTTTTCTAAAGTATCACTTGATACCTGCATTGTCAATACGAACATAGAAACAAAAACCTTCTGATTTGTCGATCAAATATAATCAAATTTAACGTTTTTATCATGCAACCGTAATGATGATAAATTTTCTGGGGTGCTCTCTAATAATTTGGAAGAATTTCCCAGTAAAGGCTCGTTGAGATGTTTTTTATATTATCAGAGAAATACAAGACTTTCATTTGATAGGTGATATTAACATTAGGTGTAATATATAAATTCTTAGCAAAACGAGTGCAATTACAGCTAAATTTCGTTCGCTGAAAGATGCCAATCAGGACGTATCGTATTTTCACTCTGATCCCACTTCATCCACATAGCTACACATTTTTCTACATCCATACCGAATTTTTAATCTTCACACTATTTAGAAATAATGTCCATACATTTTTGTGTATATAAGAGTGAAATAGGAACTGAAATATATTTAACCTTTCGTCTATTCTTAAGGTAACTATCAGTGAAAGAGAAATGCCATAATAAGCACTACGAACTCCGGAAGAGATTGCATAAAGAATTTAAGAAGATATCGAAAAAAAGGAAGTACGACTAATTACTAGGCTACGACTTGAATATTACCGGTTATTGAGGCATTCCTAATTGTCAGTGTTTCCGGTCAGTTGTAGTAACCAAATAGTTCCAGTGAATGCCGACTTTGGCGCGCGAAAAACTTTGCAATATTTCTTTCCGCCGCTGGACACAATACAACGCAACAGATTGTCATAAAAACTTGTAGGTATTATGCTAGTAGTAATTCTTTGTAATAATAATGTAAATAGAGAAATGTAAATATGTTTACCTTTTGAGTCAGAGATGGGTGAGCAAGATACACTGCTGCTTTACTTTTTCGCAATTTACCGGTTTATGACCAGTCGCTATAACTGAGAAAACCGATTTCAAGCAACTTACTGAAGCCTGGTTTTATATTGTACATTTAATATAGTGTTTACCTATTATATTAAACTCCAACGAACCTTATTATAATCCGCATTCAAGTTCTTCTGTGGTATTGACAATCTTGATTGACGTAGTTCACAGGTCGCCTTAGCTTCAAATCTTACAATGATGTATAATCGCAATGCATCACGGTTGTAAACACATCCAGGATGCATTGCGGTTGAAATAATTGGCGGATGTGTATCGGTACCATCGATACTAAAATGTATAGTAGAATGCCAAATGGCGCTCTCGCATCGAACCAAGGATCATTAGGGAAACGGTCAATTGCCTATATACAATATGTATATGCATTACTTATTCTCATCTGCAGTATCATACATATTCATGTTTTCGGGAAGGGCTTCAACAAAATATACAATTCAGCACCAATGTATTTTGAGAATTTCGCAACCACCTTGCGAAGAACTCACGATCATTTGGTGGCAGTTCCTTGATTATTACTATCAATGACTACAGTATACTATTGAAAGTTGATGATTTTTAGTTCTCTATCTTACCGGGAATGGCCTCGAAAAATTTTTCTTTTAACCGCGCAATGTTTACTTCTGGAAAATAGGATTTTTGGGGCCCGAACGCGGACTTTTTTCGTGACATCCATAGTTTTCCTAGGAGTTTCTACATTGTCAGAACACAGTGCAATTTGTTTTATATCTCTAAATCAAACCGTTTCTGAAATAAAAGGGGAACGGACGGACGCTCACTACGAAAATTATATATAAACTAGACAACAAAGTAATTATTTTCTAAACTGTAGCATGAATTGACAGAGACCATGCTATAATCACGTGTGAATTATCGCTAATCTAAGGACAAAATGCCTTACATAATTCCTAATTGGAAGCACAAACAACAAATTATTTTTAACTATTACAAATTAAAAACATAATTACAGAAATAAATTGGTCATCTTTGTACTCTGTAGAGTATCCAATTTCTCTCTTCTTAAGTTAGTTCAATAGGACATGCTACAAAAAAGGGAACTTTTCTCTGAAAACTGAATATCGCATCAAATGTTTCATATACCTACATTACTACATTGCAAGCTGTATTTTGGCTGTGAAAGGGGGTGTAAACTCAGGGCGTTGGAACTCACAATTCATAGCCAAAATCTACAAACAATAGTGAGATTAATAAAATCTTATCCTAGTTGAATTTGTTTCAAAGGGTATGTTCTTCAGGAACCCTTTTAGAGAGTGGAAGCATGAAAGGACGACACAGATGATGTAAAAATATCGGTCTATAGAATGAGGCAAATGATTGATTAAAGTAGGTTGTGTTGCATCTGAGGAAGGGAAAACACATGTCTTGAGTGGAAGCTGAGCATTTTAAGTGATAATTTTACCATGCATTGGATGTGAAAGGGACTGGAACGATGAGAAAACCACATCTTAAGAAGGATAACGTCTTAAGTGGGAGAATCTAAAATAGGTTTTACTACCATTGCAATTTCTATATTCTACACTGCATTCCAGCTTTTCTATTCAGTTTGGTAGCTGAAAATTGTGGGTGAAATCCACTAATGTTAACTATGAATTTATGAATGAATTTATTTGAAAGGCAAAGAAAACTGCATAAAGACGACCAGGAATGAGGCTCTTCTAAAAATACAAAAGATTTCATTCCCATGCAATCAATTATTACTGACCGGAAAAACTGGAATGTAATTTAAGATTTAATTGAATTTTATGTATATAACTACATACAATACAAGGTCTGTTAAAAAGGTATGCTGGTTTTATCTTCAGAATGAGAAGCAGAATTTTTTGAACCAGTTCAAAGCAAGAACTGAACCAAAATATGTTTTTTATTAGACCAGAGGTACAAAGTAGAAAATTTATTATGGTTCAATTCTCTATTTTCCATGCACTTAGACTATAGATGAAGAAACAAGATACAAACATAATGCATAACAAAACTAAAAATATTTATTATTGAGGGAGGGACGTTTGAAATTCTTTACAAATGGGAGATATGATATGAGCCTCTTGCACTCGATTTAGCATCTAATCTAAAGGATGAAATTAAAAATAGATTCAATTATTTAATTCCTCTTATTGCATTTATAATTTACAGGTTCAACATTTGTGCAAAAGTACACATTTTAATATCATGAAATATAAGATATTTTTAGTTATTTTTTTCCTCGACTGACCCAAATATTTTTCTAAAAATGTTGCTCCATAAAACATAATCATTCCCTGCATAAATCATATAATTCCAACTACATGAACCTCATTAAAAAGCCTTTTAAGGTTTCAACAAGTTGGAAAATTTATCTTACATCTCAGTGTGAATTGCATACTTCGCAGAAATACACTTAACTAAAATCATTCTTAAAGTCAATATATTAGGAAAGGATATCTAAAGCACAAGTGTTCCATTATATAATTTGCCTATTAAAATTTACAATATAAGGGACTAAAATTAAGGCATCAAAATTTTCAAAATCAACAGCATCTTGTGAAAATTAAGACAACAACGTTAAAGAACAAGTCTAAATGAAAGTTCTGATAGTCATAAATATATAGTATATATTACTTTATCACAGAATGAGAAGTTTCTATAAATTCTCAGAAATCCTGAGAGCTCATGGAGAAGATGCCATGTTATATTGTTAACAAAATAAAACAATCTACAATTCTGATAAGCATATCAGTCTTGAAAACCAAATAATAAAGTGAAAAATTCTACTATTATAACGGCTATTAAATTTCCTTTCTGTTGGACAGGTAACTAGTAAAATCATGATAATAAAAACAGAGTGTTATATACACAAATTTCTTGATTACAAAAATATATGAATTAATATAATCAGATTGGATTCTGTCTTCTAGCATTTCTTACTCTGGTTCTGGCTCCTAAAAAAGACAAGAAGAATTATAGTAGATGCATGAGGAAAAAATCACAGCAGAAAAAAATGTGCATTTACCTCGACGTATCTGATTTAGACATGCCAGCATTCGAATCATGAAAGATGCTGGAACTGTGATTGTATCTCTCGTCTCCTCAAGCATCACCTCGTTGCGTTTCGTTAGCTTCAATAAAAAGACAAGCAAAGAACTTTTAATTTTTTTCATTCTCACATGGGATCATCTAATCACTGTACATCACTCCTAGTAAGGTGGAAATGATAATTTTGAGGAAAAAAGTATGAAATTAAAATATAGAATAATTAATTTTATAAACTAATTTTTACAATAACCAAAGTAACCACTATTTTTAACTGAAAAATGTCCATAAATGTTTTCTCCTGCAGCACTGACTTAGTGTTATGGATTTTCTCTTTTCCAAGTACAGAGGATAATATAGGAATAATAACTTCATTTTAAAATTACAAAATGCATTTTCTCATCTTATGGAGGAAAGACCAAGATTTTCAATAATAAATTACAGCAAAGGACAATTCTCTTCCACAGATCAGTACTCATCCATCCCACATATACTTGGTTAAATTTTCTGATATCTTTTACATAAAAGGCCATGAATGAGGATTATATGATTAACAACAACATATTTTATAATGACAACAATCATCTCAGTGATTCCCAAAATTTCTCATGCCATTGTCCACATATATCCATAAGCTATTATTTTTTATAATAAAATATTTTATATCGAAAATTAGCCTGAAATTACCATAATAGATTTTATAACACCTGAAAATGCAAAACTAGAATTTAAGAATGTCAGTAAAGGTGGGCAAAACTTGTAACAATTAATTTTAGTTCATTGGTACACACATCCACCAAAAATAGGTTAACTCCATTTATGCTACTTTAAATGTCCACATATTTGCGTTTCCTTAAAATTGCAATATCTGATGTGATTCAATCTCACAGGCAAATGAGTATTTTTTCCAGAATCATAATTATGCAAAAATGTCTCCAATTCAATTAGCAAAAAAGATTATTCTAACAAAGAGAGGAGAGAAAATTGGATTGACAAGACAAGATTACATTATGCTCCCAAGGCTGGAATTGAATCTATTGCAAAAAATCATAGAACACATTACTACATAATAAATTAAAATAGCCGATAAACCAATAAAAACATATTTGATTGTTCATCAGTTCTTTTAATTTATCATACCTTGCCAGCAGTAGTCTCCTAAATTCTATCTTACAATATCAGGTGCCACATGGGTCAGAATAAATTGTACCTGGCCTATTCTGAGAATTGCAAAAATGTTCAATATGAGGAAAACAAATTGGCAAGTAACTAACAATTAATTATGGTAGGTTGTAAGCCAATGTATAGCTTTATTACTCATTATCAGTATATTTTAAGAAAATCGATTGGGGATACCTCTTCAGCATAAGCCGCATCAAATGCTGGCTCAGGAGCAACTGGAGCCCAGAGCTTGACATCATAGTCAATACCAGAGGTAGCAAGCAGAGGCAGAGTGGGATGAGGCTGCAAGCAGTTGACCACATGGGCATCAGCTTCAAGGAGCATCACCAAACGCCCAGTGTCTCTCTCCCACACAAACACATGTCCACAATCTGAACCTGAGAGGACAAAACCATCTCCCCAAAACGTGGCTTCCTTTATCATTGTCCTACAAAAAATACAAGATCTGATTAAGTACCAAGTAAAACTTCACATGTACATTCTATTTATTACACAGTTACTATGCACAGCTTAGATTAAACTCAAACAGCAAAGGGCTCCCAGATATAGCCAAGTGGGTTGCATGTTCGACTATGACAGCAGTTTCAGATTCAATTCCTGGTGGGAACCCATAAGTGCAAAATTACCTTAGCTGTTATAGCACTTTAACAATACTACTGCTACTTCAACTTGTACAGCAAACTATTAGATGACAGACATAACGTAATGTAAATTGTTTCAAGAACAAGTTGCACACTGAATCATTTTTAGTGTGTCGTCTGCTTAAGTGAATTTAAACCTATGCCTGAATTATGCCTCTGAATTTTAGAAGGCAAAGATGTGCACACTAAGAAAAATTACATGTCAATAATAAAACAGCTCTCACCTGGCATTTCTATGTCCAGTGTACTTCTGTTTGATAGTTGGGTGATAGGAACAGTTCTCATCACAAACAAACTGCTGATTTTTACATCCACTTTGAATGCTTGCTTCTGCTATGGCATCATCCATGTGCTTCTCAATTGGATGGACAACCCTGTTGGAAATAAAATTATTATGACAGATTACCATAGTGGATTACTATGGGTTCTTTCTCAGATTCAGCAGTTTTTATTCGATAAGTAGGCTGTGTAATACAGCTAAAGGTAAAGTGCATTTAAAAGGCAACATATTGGCATAATGAATTTCTTTACTAATGAAAAGTATAACATTTATCTCATACAAGGTACGTTGAAAATTTTCAAACTTATTCTTTCCCACAAAAATGTTGAGCAGGAGAAATATCAAATTCTGGTAGTAAATAGCACCACATATTGTGGGTACAGCTGTGGAAGTTAGAGCCTGTTGGTGCTGGTATTTCAGTGCTGTGACTATGTAAGTTGACAAGTGTATGTAAGCTCCAGCCGAAGGGGGGAGAATGTTGCAGTTTGAGCATCATTCCGACCTGATGTTCTGTTTTGAGCCTGAGGTTGCTGTTTTGTCACCTGTGATCAGTCTGCCCAGAAGGGTAGAGCATCCACAGCAGTGCATTTAACCTCACATCGACACATTCAATGACGAAACCATCACTGAATTGCAAGACATTATCCATGTAGGTCATCATCAAACCATCACGGTTGCAGACCAGTGGCTGGGTTAGTCAATATCTCTGTTGGAAGCTGTCATACTATTTTGCAAGACAATTTGCAGATACACCACATCTGCCAACACTTGGTCCCCAAGAACCTTAGTACTGAGCAGGAGGGGGAGAGGATACCGTTTTCTGATGACAATTTAGAATAGGAGGCTGCAATCTTTATACAGAAAGGGCCAAGTAGTTCATTGATATTTAACACTGAGCAGAGTTTAGAAACTCAATAATCTCTAGTTCTCAAGTTTAAGGAGAACAAACCCATAGACTACATTAAATATATTATCATAATCCTGAAAATTACATGAATTAGTACTGGAAACACTCACCTTTGACGAACACTTGACTGTGGAACATTATCTTCAGCAATATCTTCCTCTTCACTGTCATTAAAATCATCATCCATGTCATAGAATGACTCTGAAAAATAGAAAATACAAAACATCAAATACAGAACATCAGGTCTTTATTTTTTCAACTGGTTTGAGTCTTCAAAGAACTTTTCATTTTTATTGACTCTATCTTGTCATTAATTATTATTATAAGATCTCCTTATGGAAATCAAAGGTTAATTTTTTGTAACTGAAGATTTATTTAAGGCATTGTAAACATTTGGCCTCTTTCTTTCTTAATGCTTTTTGGTTAATTTTCAGTGGCAGACCGATATGTACAGGAATCCAACCAGCAATTCCAGCCACACCAAAGGTTATCCAGGAACCAACTCAGAAAGATATAACCCACACACACACACACAAAACACGACTCATACAAATAAGTATCATAGAAGGGTTGGAACTTTCTGATTTCACATTCTGAAGTTCAGGCAATAGACTGCTCCATCTGAGCTATCAACAAAACTGGCTTGGCTAAAGGTATCCTATGACTTCCGTCTCATTGGCAATGGGTTGTACACAATGCTAGTGACTACATTGAAAGACAATAAAACTTGGTAATATGCAACTCTTTTGTGTTAGCAGTAAATAAATAGTTGCCACTATTGAATTTTCAACCCTTGTATAAGCATTAGTTAAATGTTAGAAGGTCTTACTCAGATGACCATCATATTTGGACACCTTAAAATTAGAACAACATTAATGGATCACCATTAAAAGTTAAGAAAGGTTAGAAGATATTTATTACCATCCCTGGCTGGCACATTAGCTCTCCCACTACTTCCTGCAACTACAGGATCAGCTGAATTCTCTGTACTGCGACCATCCTCAGCAGTGCTCTCTGGACCACCATCACTGGCAATATTTTGACTAGGTGAGAGCTGCCTCCCAACCTCATCTCCAACTCCAAGAGAGATGCTTCCACTGGCTGATCCATGCTCAGAGTAGACTAGACTGATGGCTGGCTCTGAATGGTGCCTTCAGAAAAGAAATATTTAAGATTCAGTGACCAATATAACAATGAACAGGCCTTATTAAATCTACTAAAACATACAGAAACTCTCCAAATGAGGAATCCCCTCTAATGAGGAATCAAAACCTGAAATGAACAGTGATGTACATTTTCCAGCTACAAAATGCTATTTACATAAATGGAAAAAATGTCTACACAATTCAGTATTGTTTTTCTAATTTAGAAAGAGCTTGCAAGTCTGGTTATTAATTAAAGCTTTATATATAAAAATATCTGTATATAGAAATAAATAATTAAGTAAAAGAATATTAGACACACAGAATTATTTTCTTTTACCCTTTTGCTGCAAAGTTAGGATACATCTGAATGGCTAATTAACTCTAAATACTGCAACTTACATGAATTATGAACTTAATACAATAGACTTGGAGTCAATATCTAAATTAAAGTTGAAAAAAACCTATAGAATCTTAGAAAAGATTGCAAAAGTTATAAATTATTGAGTTTGATTTTTAGCAATTTTTGAAACTATCATGACTTCTGAAATATATTAATGCAGTGAAAGGGTTAAAAGGATAAATTTCTAAGTAACAAAATTTTGAATATCATGTAATGAAAATTCTAAAAGAGAAGTCATATTTAAACTACTGGTTATATGTTTCTGTCCAGAATATTTTTTAAATAGATCCAATATTTAGCAACTTCAAGCCAAAGACAATATTAGGCAAATTTTTGTAATTTTGACTGGATGAAAGGGAATTTAATGACATGAATTTCAAAAGCAATGTCATCAACTTTTCTTCTGGATTGGTTTTGCATTCTTATGATTCCCTTATATTTTGCAACAGAAAGAATATTATGATACTTATGCAAGAGGGATGCTTGAAAAATATTAAAGCTTCAAAAAGAATTATTTATTTGGGTTGCAAATACCTGTTTCCATTAAATATTTCATGACAGTATTTTCTTAAACATATCAAACATCGAACTTAGTCATTAATTTGAATTTTGAACAATTTTAATGCACCTTTTAGCTGAAAGCTAGATCCATATATATAAGAATAAAAATAAAAAATTTCACCTGGTTGACAGCATCACTATTAAACTGAACTGAAATCCCCTGCCATAGACACTACATCAGCTTGGATGAGGTGGTGGTGCTGGTGGGAAGTGGTATGTTAAGGACATGGAGGGATGAAGGCAGACTAAATAGTTAGAAAAGGCCTACATTCTTAACTAACACTCCCTCTATCCTCCCTCATCAATCACCATTCATTCATTTCCTTGCTATTTGTACTTCTCTGGTGAAATGCATCTAGTTTTTTCCTTTGTCATTTCAAGGAGAACCGTCTCTAAAAATTTACTTTTTCCTTCATGTAAACTATGAAAACTGCATGAAACAAATGCTTAAATTTAGATGAAGAAATGAAGGTGAAAAAGTCTGCTCTAGCCACGACTTAACCCAGACCTCCCAATTGCTTTATCCAATTAAACTGTCAAGACAGAGCAATCCCTTGAATTTCTGTTGCTATGACGGGATGTGGTGTGCTTCAGAGGATCCATCTGAGATGGCACCAACTCTTATACACATATGGGATAACCATGGTCCCATCACCTCACCATCATAGAAGACTTGCTGGAATTGCAAAGTATATAAACAACAATCAAACTTGGATGACGAAATGTTATGAATATAGACTATGATAAAGCAACTGCCTGGCAAGTGGGAAATCTTGGTTTGAGTCCTAGCTGCAGCAGACTTTTCTTATTAAATTCTTCATCTTCCATACAGATGTTTGGACTTTTCTTTCATTGGCAGAAAAGACCACTTGATAATGTATAATACATACTAAAACTTTGATAGAGATATTTATATGTCATGGCATAGTTCATTTTTATGCTTACATGTAAGTATGTATAATTATGCAAATCACTCTGGAACCAATCAAAAACTAAATATAAAATAAAAATTATACAAACAAACAGAGTAATAAGCTGTTCCATATACAAGTCAAAGAATGTGTCGGTCAAAAGAAGAATTCCATAAGACATTCCAGTCACTTTGCACCAGTTCATGCATACCAGTTCCTAAAATTTCCTGAGTTAACCAAACTGATTCCTAAATTTGTCAGATATCCTACATAGTAGAATGATGACATTAAAGTTAGCAATTTTCTTTTCAGACAATAGCATAATTTAAATCTTTTCCCATCAAATATTACAAATTTTTAATTTGAACAATTTGGAAATATATGTATGCACGTATAACTGAAAGCCATAGTTGCATACTCTGGAGGGAAAAGTAGTAAAGTACCCGTTCCTAAAATTTTTTAATACAGCCTCTGGAACAAGTATCTGAGGTCTAAATTACATACTAAATTTACATACTAAGATACATACTGGCTAGCTGGTTATGAGGCTTCAGAGGTAATTTATCTGGCCCTGATTTAATAAACAGTTTACCTACCAAGAGGCTTGACCGCTCCTGGGAATTGCATTCTAACCTGGCCAGAGTCTAGGTCCGCAGCAAAAAGGCTGACCATGCTTCCTTTTCGGGTCCAAGCCTGTATTAATAAGTACAAGAAAATTATGTTCTCACCTTTCTATGAATCCCTCTCTTAGGGAAGAAAGATGATCCTGAAGGTTACTTATATCCTGAGTCATGATTTCAGATCCAAAAGGTGGTGACTGGTGTTGCGGTTCTGGGTCTGGGCGAGAGGAGAAGTTCTGATTGGAAGAAGATAGGTCTAGAGCCTGACCAGTCTCTGGTTGACTTCTGTCTGTTGTTGGAGAGCCAAGGGAGAGAGTAGAGAGACGAGGTACTGATTGTAGAATGCTTGGCTCAGCATTAGATGCTGAAGAAGGCTCCTGCGACACATCCATTGCACTGGTTCCCTCAGAAGCTGCCTCATTAGTAGAGGAATTGAGATTTACAGCTTCTGCAATAAGTTTTTAAATCAATTAGGGAAGGCATAATTTAATAGAATGCTAGCATATGCTAGATTTTTTATAGTAATTACAAAAAACACAGTGGAACTAATGACAAATGGAGCGATTATAACTGAAAAACCAAACTCTGGCCTAACATAACTTGTTAGGCCAGACTTTATTGAATAAAATTACAAATGTAAGAAAAAATTTTAAAAATGAATCATGTAATTAAGGTAACTGTTTTCAGCTGAATTCAGGTGGAAATGATGGAAATTTAGCCAGAATTTAGTCTAAATAAAAACTATTCAAAATCACGCCTTTTTTTCAGGCCTTTATGAACTCAGACACTCCACTATATAATCAATTCTAGCAAGACTTAAAAGGAGAGACTATAAAGGTTCCTTAAATTTATTGACATTATGACTAGTTAAAAGCAGATACTCCAAAAACCATCAATCATTTTTATTGATGGTTTTTGGAGTATCTGCTATTAACTTGGTAACCATCAGCGGCCAACCTGTTATTTTATTTTATTATGACTAGTAATTAAAAACAGGCACCAAAGACTCAAGAAAATTTAAAGCTATAAACTGCTTTATAAAATGGATTCAATACTGGCAGCCAGTAGTTCTAGCCGCTAGAAAATTACTAGCAACTAGTATTACAGCCGCTAGGACTGTCCCCATGTACATGGGGCTTTACTGCAGAGCCTCTTACCATAAGTGAGAAAATCATGAGGTACCATAAAGGCTAGTGAATAAGTGGATATTTAAAGTCTAAAAATTAACTCCACGATTCTATGGTTTACCTTTTCCACATAACATTACCACTAAAAAGAAACCTATTTTGATATTAAGAGCCAAATAAAAGTGAATAATTTATTTTTACTAATTTCAAGATGAGTATCACAGATATGTTCATCATAAATCTACAAAATGCATTATTGTTGAGATAATCATAGTCCGATCTGGAATAAACCATGCTTTCTTAAAATTTATATTGTTATCTTACAGATAAAAGTAGAAAGATCATGGAATGCAGGTTTGAATGCTGGAAAATGGCTTTAGGAGCATTTTCAAACCTTTAATTCATTAACAGCCATGCTTCCATTTCTTTCCTTGCAGATACTGAAGTAGTTTATTCTATACAGAAGGGCTATGGAAGTAGTACAACCAAGTTAGAAAGGTTATCTTACCCAACTTTACAACTCAGAGTTCTAGAAGTTGGCCATTATACTAGACTGAATCATAGTCCATCATCGGTACATATTGCCTAATCTGATCAGCTTTAACAAATAAAAATGAGTCACCTGTCTGAGCACTAGTATTAGCCTCCGGTGGTGTCTCCTCTGTCCCAGCAGTGACTCCTCCAGAAGGTATCTGTTCTTCTCCCTCATAAGACTCCTCTCCCCCACCACTGAGAGCCGCTCTAGTAGCCGGATCATTCAGCATTCGTGACAGCACATCCGTCATGCGCTGCATGAGGTTTGCATGCAGCGTGGGCCTTGCCTGTGCAATCTCTGATGGATTGGGTCGAGGGCAGATATCGACCACTACGTCTCAATGTTACAAGTTTAATGTTCAATTTCATATAAAGGGAGCAAATCTATCTACTCTGGGAAGGTGGGGTGAAGAACACTACCAGGTAGGGATACAAGACAGATAAGAAAAGCTATTTGATGAAATTAGTAGGAATACACTGAAAGAAAAATTGATATGAAAAGGACAATATGACTGAAAGGCAAATCCAAGTTTTCCATTCATAAGGCAACTTCCTTATCAATAAACCTCAATACAATATCCAGGATATTACTGAACAACTGAAAGGATTTATAATTAATTTTAAGTTAAAATTGTCACTACATTAAAGAATAAGTATGTTATGTTATAGCTTGAGGAGTAGCAAACTCACAAAAACAGGGCTACAGATAGTACCCTGTAAGGGGACCTGCCTAGGAGAGTAGATAGCAATATAAGTGACTTCAAAAGCAAAGTCTCAACATTGAAGATGGCAAAGCAGTGGAAGCAGCACTAGCAGGCACAGTGAATCGGACTGTGACTGAAGATTCACTGACATTGCCGAAGACACTTTAATGTCAGTAAAATACCAATGAGGAAGTCGATGAAACCATCACATTATAATTCTTAGCCAGTCCTCTAGAGCTGTGATAGATAGATATTGAATACTTTTACTCCCATTAAAAAATCTCATATATTTGTCCTTTATATTATAATAAAAATATTAAGCATATGGATCATCATTCTTCAAAACTTTTAGATGAAAAGAGTTGTTTTCTTTCAAACAAGGCTTAGTTTGAGAAAGATAGATAAATGAGAATGAGATAAAGTAATCTCATACCCAGAACCAACCAAGAAATCCATAACCGGTGCTGTTGTAAATCCTTGATACAAAAAATGCATCATAAATTTGTGTAAACACCCACTTGATTCTGATAATGTTTAAAAATTCAAATATTTCAATGATGTGAATGTTTAAATGATTAAATACCAAAAATGAAAATTTATCTTCATCGGATTCTGATGAACCACTTAGATGAACAAGAATTTCCAGATGTTCTTCAATTTTACATTAAGTAGCAAATAGGAAACAGCAGGGAGGGAATTTTCAATTCCACAATCGACAGATCTAATTTCCCACCCTTAAAGATAAAAAATCTCCTACTTAGTAAAAGATTTTCAGATTCATTAATATATTATATATTTATGTTTCTAAGATGCACTCAAATCTAAGACACATTCAAGTTTTGAAAGTCATAGCAGGGGGAAAGAAATAATAATGTGATTTTAATAAACATACTATTAGTAGATTTTCAGAATTTTTTCCTTCACTGTACATGCACCATTGTCACCATTGATAATCCTTAATACATCAATGTGCCATGAGAAGCTTTCTCTTTATTTACCATAACCTACTGGCAAACTGATAAAGAGCTATACTAGTACTAGTAATTGCTCATGAAAAGGATGTTAACTGGCATAGGGAAGAGTGAATCAGCTTTAATAGAATAGCTTTAAATGTTATAGTTAAGGAACTTTTTTCTGCAAAGCCTTATTCCAATAATGTATTTTACATTTCAAATGTAAGACAAATCCAATTTTTAAAAGTTCCAAATTTGCAATAAAAGGTGCATCCTAGATTTAAGAATATATTTTAAATACATATATTTCTATACTATGGATGTGTAATAGCTCATCATAACTTTGGTGTTCCATTAACTTTGCCCAACCCACAAGTGAAATTATGACTCACAATGTAGAATCATAATCTATATAATTTCATAGAAAACATTGAGGATTTTCTCTGAAGTGCTTTCAAAGAATCAGTACTCATTTGACTGTGTGCAAACAAATTCTAGATGATGCATGTATTTTGAATCTGACCAATTTGAAGTTCACCAGATTGATATGCTTCCTGCTTCTATGATGGAAGTGGGTGTTTACATTAATGAATGAAAGAACACATTAATCACCCACCTCCTCTACGGCCCCCTTCTCTTTCAGGACGAGCATCAGGACCTGTGTCTGACCAATCTCCTCGCAGCCGCAAGCGCTTCACTGGAGGATTTGGTTGCTGCTGTGATTGAGATTGATGGAAACCACAAGCCTTCTTTGCTCTCTCCCATGCACTAGGACTCTTGGCACCCCTAGTGGGACTGCTCTTCATCTTGATCACCTTCTCTTTTTCCTACGAAAATACAATAAAACCTTTGACTAACAACATCTTATGGAAAGAATCATAAATATAAATCATATGGTATACAGCATACATTATATCATGCAGCCAAATAAAATGCCAGCAAATTGAGTTCTTTAAACTGGAAGAAAATAGCTTTTGAAACCTCAAAATTTGGCTAAAGAAGAAAGTGAAAGTATTACTTGCGGAAGTGAAAGACCCAAAAATCATATGTTATAGCCCAAAACACAGCTGACCTCACTTTTCATATAACTCAATTAGAAGTGATCAGTGTTAATGTCATAACTTCATATGACTCAGGTGCTTTTATAATATCAGACATGAACAAGACTAAAGCTGCACTAAATGCAAAATATGTCTTCTCCACCCTGTACTAGAGACTAATTAAAGATTTTCTACTCATCACGATAAGATAGCAGGAAAAGGCTAAAAATACCTTTCTTTCCTTTGATAAATCTCATTACCTAAGTTTTTCTTATGTTTATTTACATTTCAAACTATCATGGCTATTCACCCAAGGCATTTATTATAATTTGCAAACCCCTTTCAGAAATACATACAATAGCTACATCAGCATATCTTACAGATTTCACTACTTCCTCACTGACTACTCTTTTATCTAACCCTTCCCCTGCATATTTCATCATGTCCTCAGCATTTATGTTAAAAAATAAAGGTGATAAAGGACAGTCTTGTCTCACTCTCCTTCCTGACTCTCCCCATTCTCATTCCCCATCGGTTATCCTAATTATGCTCTTTAAGTGTTAATTTTGTACCAAATGCCTACATTTCCAATCCAACTAAACTTTCTTTGATATTTGCAATGGACTATACAAGATGCCTTCTTGATCATAGAACACTTACGATGATCTCTTAAGGGTCTCCATGGAATTTCTTTTCAATAGTCATCCTTCTCCAAAGACCAAGAATAAATTAAATCTTACTTTTAAATTTTTTCAATTGGGATTCTTAAACATTATTTGAAATAATAATTGCTATTTAGGTAGGAAAATGGATTGCCATAAAACCAGTGTATTACTTCTATAGAGATGGAAAATCTAAACTTGGGGTTTATAGGGCTCAACAAAAATAAAATCAAACACAAAATTTATTACCAATGAAGCTCAACTTCAAATGCCTTTATAGCTACAAACAAGAGAAGCCCTTATGCTTGTGTAGCAAGGGACCATTCTCAAAACTTCTTTCTCCTGAAAAACTTCATTGTCACTACCAAAATAATCAGATCATTTTGGCAAGAGAAAACATACTTTGGGGGTACTAGATAAAAATGTTGCCCAATCCCTGGAACAATGGAAACCAACCTTCATGCTAAAGAGGTACAGATAATCAGATGAGTAGCTGACTAGAACTTCTTCTCCATCAGGACTGAAGGATAGCGAGGTAATCCTGTATGAACGACCCTCAAATTCAGGAACGCTGAAGGAACAGAATGGCCCAAAACTAGCTGCTACCTCGCACACAGATGATCCTGTAATAAAAATAACAGGATATGGATTGAAATTCATATTTGTAGATGAAAATATATAATTGTATGCATTTCATTACAATAAATTTGGGACAAAATAAAGTTAACAGGAGAGATGAAAGTAATAAATGATTATAAACCAATTTACTCCAATAATCATCAAAGAATTATCAGGATAGAAAAATCTTCATTTACATAATAGTCAACTTTTCAAATAAACTTATTTTTTAAATGCTACTGCATTATTGACTGATAATATTATAAATTGAAATTCTTATTTTTAATAATTTTTCTATACTGTATATACTTCTAAAAAGCTATATGTGTTTACTTCAAAAACAAAATGAAAACGGAAAAGTAAAGTGAACATCTTCCTTGTAACGAAGCCCGGAAAATATTAACTCCATTCAATTTCTTTGTTCGAAGTTCACTTCATTGAAGGAAAAAATAAGTAGAGGAGAAATTTTCTCTTAGTGCTAAGATTAGGTTATCTAATAATTGTGTCATGAATGCAAAATCTGTATTTATGAACGATTTTCTTTATTCAACCTACATGTGATACTGTAAATCTCTGAAGTTCTTTCCTTTTCTGATTCCTAAATCCTAATTCAGATTGCTGAATAAATTTCAAAAATTACCTCTGAACATAGGAATATCCCTACATATAAAATAATTCATCCTCATATAAAATACATTGGATGAATTATTTATGGAAAATTTAGCTCCTAACTACCAGAATCAAAACTCACATCATCAGCACTGCCAATAAATCATACATTAAATAAATTTGTTATTGATAACAACACTAGTATTCAAAGAAGATCTCAAATGCAACCAATTTCATCTCCTTTATTCATGGAATTCTAACCTGCCTTTCCTTGAGAACTTCTCACTCAATTATATTGTACATTAACCACTTTCGAGAGTACCTCTAAAACAGAGAATCCAGAATTTTCCCTCACATCTCATTATGCTTATTAAATACTTGTACATTTTAAGTAAAGAGTATTTTTGTTATTTTTTAGATTACTTGTTTTAAATTCTTGAACATTTCATGACTATGAGAATTAGGAAACCTTTCAAGGCATTAACCAACTTTATATATAATCATTCATTGTGAAAAATTGAACAGAGTATTAATATCGATTAATGATATTTCTGGATTCCACAAAGAGAAGGTTGAGATAGACATTGTTAATTATATTTATACATAACATTTGAATACCACAAAAAATTTGTTAAATTGCATAGAACTTACATAAGTATTTTCTACCAACTAAGGAAGAGAGAAACTCTGCCTCATTCTATAGTTCTTCCACTATTTTATAGAAGGAAATACAAGGAGGACCAAATGGCTTTTTTCTATCAATAACAAAGAAATATGAGCAAACTGCAAGTAAAGTTTATTATACTATGCTTAGAGATATCCTGTAATTTATAATAACTATGGAGATAATGATATATCCATTGTACAAGTATGATGCTTCAACCTGATATCAAGTCCAACAGCAGCAGGTATATTTTAACAATTATGATAATAAGGTAAATCTGATGAAGTATAGCAAAAGAATTTGAATCAAATCCTTTTCAATACCTTAATACTCAACCTCTATGTATAGCTGTGTCATGGGAATAGCTAATATTTCAGTTCATTATAAATTGTAGATTCAAGGAAAATGCTTGGTTGATAATATATCACTACTATATAAAACAGGTACATCCATGAAGGTAAGGTTTATGGAGTGAAACCTAAGCAAAATTATTCAAAATACCTGTAGCTCTAGTCCCTAGCATCCTTCGATCAAACATTCTGACTGTGCTATCAGAACATCCGATAGCCAGCTGGTAAGGGGCAGCTGGGTTCACAGAAAGGGCTGTCACTGCCCGTTTACATGATATCATCACATCCTGAAAATGGAGGGTAATAAATACTTTCAACTTATAATAAAATATGTCAAATTTCATCATACAAAGAACCACTAATAAACTGTCACTTTAGATTCATGAAGTAGGATTAGATGATAAAAGAATTCTTAAATACCAATTAATTCCAGAGAAGGAAATGAAAATTATCATGACAGTAAAGAGGCAAACTGATATATCCTGAAAAACTACAAAACGATAACTGAAACTACTGTGACTAGAAAGACAAAAAGACTGCCAATGAGAAACTGAAAGCTGTCAAAATGTAATTGTAGAGAATTCCTTAAAACAATGAAATTTAGTCTCTAAGAAAGTAACCCAAGCTTAGGATAACTGATAGTGCTCCTAAAGTAATTTGCAGAGTGTACATTAGTTAGTATTGAAATAAATCCACGGTCACAGCAATTCTAAGACTTAATTTTCATGTTCAAATTTTAGGAACTCCCAGATTGGATCTTCAGCTCCATATCAAAATTAGCTTCAGAAATACTGAGTTTGTTTCCTTCCCTTAAACATGGAAATAGAAAAAAAAGTTAGATATCTAAATTACATTAAAATAATAACATGGTGTATAAAAACTGAAAATTTCCAATACAACATTACACTAAAATTAGTATGGCAGCAAGAAGAGTTTCCAGAATTATCTGATGACTTCACATCTTAAGCTAGACATAACATTCTCCAAGGAGTGCTAGATTTTCATGGCCATGAAAACAAATGAAGCAAGTTTCTCAAGAACCAAAGATACTTCATCTCTGCTTGCCAAAATGCATCCATATCTGAGGATTGGCACAAGGCAACTGGGTGACTCAATACTGCTTGACCTGAAAATCTTGACAATTAAAAATTACAGGGCCATTTGCCAACTGTAAATACAGATAATAAGCCAAAAGATTGTCTACTTCTGCTACGAATAAACTCAACTGGTACCTATGGGATGATAATTTCTAGATTTAAGTATAAATATTCTGGAATGATTCTCTTTTATAAACATAAGTCAAGTATCACAAATTTTAAAATGCTGCTAAAACTGCATTTAATAATAGCTGCAAATTTTTACCACTGTACACATACTATTGTATAACACTGCACACTGCCAACCAATTCCACATTATTCTAAGTATTTTACTAAAATACTTGCAAGAACATAAACCAATGCATTGGTTAGAGGTATGCTTTTATATCTAAATAGTTCTATGACATCTGAGCAATAGACAATTGAAAGACTGACAACTGATTACCTCCCGATACAACAGTTGAGAGATTTTCGATGTTTACTGACTGTCTAAATTAAAAATTTCATGTCAACGTTATCAGTCTATTGAGGGTAAAATTTAGCCTCTTTACAAAATAATACACACAAGAGAGTGATTCATACAACAACTCTACTTATGACACTATACTTATTTTATGAAAATTGCTTTTACTAACTGATAAACTCATTTATAAAATCCACAAAGTATATGGCCACTAATATGGAGTAATTGTAATTATCTCATAAATTTGAATGTTGCGCAAGTGATTAACTGCTTGATTTATACAAAAATACATCTCTCTAAGAGAATGTATACTGTATCAGATAAGTTTTGCAACAAAGTATCAGCTATGTCAATCAAATGAAGACTTGGTGAAAGAGAAAAGATAGTCTACAGATGTGTCAAAGTCCTAAGTGCTATGTTTGTTTGACTCTGATTAATTTTGGCAATTTTCCACAAAATGTTGCTCAATTTAATTAGTTAAATGGTTAAGGTTGCTGGACTACATGCAGAGCTGACCTATATATTCAGTCCAATTACTGCTAATTAAAGTCTAAATAAATTAGAACCCAGTTTAGAAACTTGCCAAGGGCTTAATAAGACAATTTTCTCATAAGCAATAATCTTAATCTTGATTCAATGCTGTTTGTCATTAAATATACCTAGTTTTAAAAAGAGTACTACAAAAGAGTATTAAATTAATTGATACTTTAGGACAAGTTTCAGTTTGAGTTTCTAGTCATATCCAATGCATATTGCATGACCTAAGAACTGATTTGAATGGACTGAACTACCATACCATACTTCATTCTGCTTGTACAAACGCTGCCAGCATCAGATTGAGATCAGCATTATCAAATGCAGTTCATAGTAGATTATCACAATTTCAAACCTCACACACTTTCAAAGCTTAAATTGTGCCAAATTTTGGGAAAAACATCACTTTTACATGCAATACTTTCATGGCCAATAATGTGACTAAGCATACTTTAACTTTCTAGCAATTCTCATACGACTAAATGAGGAAAATAATTCTTTAGAAATAAATAGAGACAGAAGGCTAACTTTTGGTAAGTGAATTTACTATGACAATGCAACTTAACTTTTATTCTTCAAGCAATAAAGATCCTCATGCTGAAATATATACAGCGCAACAATTTAACATTTTTCAAAGGGTGAAAGTATATTGATTTTAGATGCATGATTATAGTTACAGATATAGATATGAATATCTATATTCACACAAATTCTGCCAAAAGATTTCAACATAAAAAAGATTATTGTTAAAAGAGAATATACTCCTATACACAGTTTATTGTATAACAATTCTAACACCAAGTCAAGCATTGTTTTTTCCTCCTAAGGGTAAATAAGAGCCAGAAGAACATCTTGAACAAGAAATAAACTTTATCCTATACCCAAGCAAACTAAGAACTTTAGCTAACTTCCCAAAAAACAATCATAGTTTCAAAGTTGAGCCCCGATGCTCTTCTAAACTATTTAAGATTAATGATGAATACCTAATTAAAATGCAAAAATTACATCACGTATGTTAAATTAACATATGCTTTTTTAGTCAGGAAAGCACTGGTTTTAGGGGTTATTTCCAGAAATACTAAACAAAATACTAATTTTTACTTGCTATCTATAAATCTGGTCAACTCATATGTTTTTAAGAATTATAGTAAAAATTGAAAATCCATCGCTCTCATAATAATGCATAGATCTCATGAGTAAATATTAATCAATAGCTAGTAACATTCACCATTGCAATGTGGGAAAATTAAATTACACCAATGATACAAGGGTGTGAGTTTTTAAGAAAATTAACAATCACTGATATTTTCAAAATATTCAGTAGTGTTCAGTCTTATAAAAAACATTTAAAACCATAGTAATTACAAAGAAAATAACTGTTTTTCATGGTGATACTAAGTTAATGGTAGAAATATGTAAAGAACTGCCTGTTATGGGAAGGAATACTTCTAGATGTTGAATATGTATGGTCTTCCTATTTTAAATTCCTTTGAATTAACATATTCTTCAGTGTATACAAAGGAATATTTCAATCCAAATTATGTGCAACCAGAAGAATTTGCTCCAAATTTACGAGCTTTCCAACAATATTTCATTTTCTTAAATCAACCTCAACTAGCAAAAGTTTCATTTGAAACCAATTCAAAATTCATTCATATCTCTACCAGTGTGATATAAATCTGCACTTGATGATAAATTATAATACATTCCACAACTAGTTTATAAACTAACAGCAATTTAAAATCAGCTGAATTGCTAAATATGATAATAAGGTGGCAAATATTATGAGTATCTCTAATTACTACTTGAAATAATACACGACTAAGAATTTATTTGATAACTCTGTCAATCCAATACATTCAAAAGACATCAAATAATGGGAAAACAAATGAGTCATACCTCCTTGCAGTGGGGTTTATTGCATCTGTCCTTGACTCGTAAATCAAACCACCGAACGGTGCCATCTTCACCACAACTTAAAAAGGAATGTGAATCACCTGGAATTGTCATAACTTCATAAGTAGTCCCTGAGTGGCAGTTGAATTGGTTATAAAACGTTTCTTCCTTTCGGTTTAAGTCTGCAACCAAATGAAAAATATTTTCAAAGTCATGAAACAAATAATGTCAATATTTAGAATAAATGTGGGAGGAACTTAAATTAATATTTTCATTATTTATAGTAAATATGCTCCCTGAAGTTTAAGAGCCATAAAAGTGATTCAATATGATACAGTGCTCCTGACTGTGGGGAAAAGAGGATGTTGCCTTGCTTAAAATATATTGACACTTGAAAACTGGCCTCACATACACAAGCCTCCCATCATCACACTTGCCAGCTGAAATATTTCTCATTTTCATGCAATAACTATGGTTATGAAGTAAATTTCATTGTAGTTAAAGAAATTACTCACATCCATTAACTACAAACGTATCACTTTGGATTCACTTATTGATATATCTCCCAAGTCCTTTAGACAGCACATCTGACAGGGAGATGATCTGTCTACAACCTTAAGTGTAATACTACATATGTGGCTGGATATCATAATAATTAATACTGCTTGAATATTACTGCTTGCAAACTGACTGTCAAAAAGGATCTGAAATCTGATTCTGTCTGACAAAACATTAAAAAATTATCAAGCAAGAAAAGATTATATCTTCTCTCCTCCTTTTGAAATATTATTGGTTAAATAAGTTTAAAAAATAATCCACAAATCAGTGTTTATTAGATAATTAACACCCTAAATTGAATTCCCTCTTTCCATAAAAAAAGATTTATAGCAACCTTCAGCAATTCTGGTATTGTCAAAATATTAGCTACAATTTATTTTAAATCCATAATGTTTCTAAAGGAATATGATTCTTCTTTTAAATCTTTCTATAACATGAACACCATTTCATATAAAATAAACTATCAAATGCTCTAATAAGGAGAAGAAGGTGGAATCCTGTTTACTTTAGCAGTTTTTCCATTTTCTAGTACTAAAAACAAATTAATTTCCTGATAATAGTAAGTCCATAATTAGGTTCATGCCCAAAAACCTATACTCAATAACATAAAAATGGAATTTAAGGCATCCATCCAATCTAAGTGTACTAATATTCTGATGGAAACATTATTAAGGTTTTCTTCAAATTGATCCCTCAATTGGGAAATTTCAATGAACACTGCTACGGTGGTATACTTTCGGAATTCGAATCAAGATAACTTACCAGTAAATAGTATAATACCATCCCCAGAGCAGGAAATCACATGCTGATCTCCGGTATTTGGCAAAAACTTGGCACTAAAAATGTTTGCCCGATGGCTAGTTTTATGATCAGTTAATACCTATTTCATACAAAATAATTAAATGTTAAACGGTTAAATAAAAATATTAAAAATTCAGAGAATGCTGTATAAAGTTTCTTAGTAATTAAAAATTTAATAATTAACTGAGACACATGACAGTACTTTCACGTAATATCTTAACGTAATATGAAAGAAATAACTACAATCGGAATGAAATGTTTATAGTATAGGATTACAAAATATTTTCATTTACTTCAAAACAGAAAGTACTTTTCGGTAAGATTCGCTTCATATAATGGATTTTGGTTTACCTTATAATTATAGGCATTTGTTAACACAATATGTTGATCATCGGAGCCAGACAAAATGTATTCACCAGTCCTATTCCATGATATCGTATTGACACAACCGCTATGGACTGTTAATTTCTTCATCAAACACATTCTTTGCATAAGAGAACAACTCCCTTAAACAAAATAATTAATGTACATAAATAATAAGCTTATTATTGCATGATACACTGTATTTAAACGAGATAATTCATTATCGAACGAGAAGTTGAGCTACCTTTACTGCTGTAGTACAACTTCAGCCTGGTTGAATCATTGTAAGGTTGCTCATATATGTCACGAAATAGACTACACTTTCTCTTCATTGCAATATTAAACAAAATATCTAGTTAAAACTCGGCGTAGCAACCTCTAACACAGGAGATCTTTGCGCACCAAAAGGCGAAATAGCCTACTGACTTCGAGATAAAATAACTACTATTCCCACCGAATTTCATGAGTCTTCTTTTAATATTTAAGCGTCACGAAAACACAAGCGAAAACACTACTTCAGCTCCACACAGATCACATACTTCCTAAAAATAAATGTTGCTACAGAATAGAGGAACAGCTGTTTTGGCAAGGAGTTCAGATTTGAGCGCCTCCACCTCGGAATCGTCCCCTTTCTGCACTATCTCATATGAGTTTACAGCATTTGCAGAAATTTAGACTGCAGCGCGATAACGAGCGAACTAAATCTTAACGAAAAGCGCGAAAACCACACATCGAAACTTGAGCGAAAAGAATTTGACGGACTAATTTAACTAACTTTACGAACGAAAACTGAAGTAAATTAAATTCAGAACGCAGTTTGGAGTCAGTAAATAACCTTGGCAATAGTATTCATGAGAAATCCTTCCTATCATAGCTAAAATTACTCAGAGGAGGCTTTGGGTACTTAGTGGACTTAATGCATAATAACCAAGTTCCATATACAAAGTAATAGAAAATATAATCAGGGAATCCTCAGGTCCCAAATTCCCTGATGTTTACTCATTCACAACCGGCCCTGGTTTTCTGTGATGCTGCTTACAATTGGTTCATTAACTAAATTATGTTTATTTAAAGCAGTTATTACATATTGAAAAATAAATAAACCGTCGTTTATTTTACATTATAAATGTAGCATTATAAATTAGCTGTCAACGGCTATTTAATTATGAATTTAACTACTATATAAATTATTAAGTTGTAAATGAAGAAAGATTTGAATCTTTATCAAGTCAATGCATTGACTTGATAGCCAACAGGCTAATATATATGTGCTTAAAGTAAAAGTATTACATTATAATTAACCAGAGGGAAGAATACATATCTTTATGAAACATGATAATAAAAAGGTGAACATATATAGGAAATTGCAGAAAAAAATTCAATATCAATTCCACATGACTTAGTGTGATATCTAAACAAAGTGAGTAAATATAAGTGTAAGAGATAACTAACCTTATAGCAAGATCTACCCCCATATCTGCCAAATTTATATCAATACTTAAACAGATTCAATTGCTGAATTGAAGAATGCTTTTATTTTCTTAACAGGTCTTTCAAGATTCTAATCAATCTCTATGCTGATTCTAGCCACCATATATAAGCAATAAGAAAAGTTCAGGTATTTAAAAGAGTTAACTGATGCCTAAAACAAAGCCAATGTTACAAAAAGATTCTGAAATAGCATAGTGAAGTTCAGTGCTTAACAAAAGTTTTCAATTGAAAGTCTTTTTCTATAGGAATTCTTTTTAAATTATAAAAATGTCCTGTATTATATACTCTGTAGTTAACATAGACTTGCTGGAATACTTGACATTTTCCACCACCCACCTTCCTACTGTTTGTGATACAGTTATTTGTTGAGTAATTTTTTCCTTGCACAAATACATAGATTCCTAGATCCCTTATAGTTGTTAGTAAACTTTCAATTCTTTTCAATTTCATTAAATAGTTATTAATATGTACAGGAGGAAGATTAACTTTTATTGATATTTAAGAGAAAGAAGTTTAGTGCTGAATCAAACCATTATCACAGAATGAGCCATGGCTCATTTGCAAATGATAAAGCTTCTTCACTGCCTAAAAAATGTATTGTAAACAAGATAAAGTAACTGACTAGGCAGGAAGTTAAGTAGATTACTTCCTAAGTAAAAGCTTGCTATGATACTAACATAAAAATTTTAGAGATAAAAACTAATTATGCCTAATTCCTAGTCTTCATTTCCATATTTTTAATAATTATACAAATATGTACATTATATATTATATATTCTTTTAGAAGAATATTGTTAAGTATATAAAAGGCAATTTCATATGAGAATTACTTACTTTTTAGTCAGGCTGTTCTATAGATATTTGAGAGGAAGGCCAATAAATGATGAAGTCTCAAATTAGTAGTATTAATAATAAATGAATATTTATTTAATGCATTCTTATGAAGTAAAATATTATGATATTTAATTTCCAGTGTATTTCCAATTTGCTAATCATCCCCATATATCTTATGAAAGTCAACTTCAACATTGCCTTTGGTCATTATGGTTCAAAGTCTCAAAATTTTACTGAAAAGCTACTGAGTATTGTAGTGAGGTGCAGACCTTTTTTGGGATTGTCCAACAAATTCACAATCTTTTAAAGTCCCATGAGAAGGCAGCAGTCCTGTGAACAGTCCATGGATACTGGAATAACATGGGCATTAATACGTCAAAATCCAAAAGTAGCCAAGTAGAGAAAAGGAGATTGATTTTCCTCAAGCCCCTTACTCTATATACACCATCAATACCCAGGGTATCAAAGCATAATATTGTTCTTTTCAGTATATGCTCCAGTTTAACAAAAATAACATTGGTTCAGATCTGTTTTCTCTCCTTCTGCTGACATCGAACTGGTCCAAAGCAGATTTTTTACAATCTGGCCTCTGTAATAATACATCCCTCTGTAAGTATGTTTAATTATTTCTAACATTTTTCATTAGGATTACATTACAATAGATTTTCAATATAGCTGTAGTAGTTAGTTGCAAGTCGTAGTTAACCATGTTTAGTAAACCTTTCTCCAATTATATTTAGGTAATATGTGCTTTATAGGAAACCAAAAATAGGGATTGAATAAATAATGGTTTCCGCTTCCTCCTCGGGTTGAAGAATCTCAACTTTTTCGGTTCAGGTTCGATTTTCACTGCTGAAAAAAGAACATATTTGTCCGGTTCGGTTTCTGTTCAACGCCCTGTCAGTACCCAATTTGAGGTGCGAGATGAGGCGATAAACACGAGGAATGGAACGGCAAAGAAACTAGGGCACTTTTTTAACTTTTCAATTCTTCCCGTGGCGAATCGATTTCTCGAGGGGTGCCTCTCCTTTAGCAAAGAGTTGTTTCCGCCGCGTCGTGTGAGGACGCAGGATCTGCTTTTGCAGCTAGACGAGGCGACCTCAATAACTTCTTCCGCGCCCCCCTGAATGACTCAACCAATTTAAACCTGTAAGGAGAGCTTCGCCTGTTTACGCAACTGCCTCGTCCAGCTATTGCGAAACGAATGCTTAGGATGACTCAAATCAGGTGTAGGTTCCTTTTCTATTATTTAATTATTTAACGTGATTATCTATTGTAATAATCACCGTTGTGAAGAATTCTACGTATCCGATGCCAGTTACTACCGTAAGATATATGCGTAAAGTTCATTCACTTTTCGTTGCTAGCCTTTTTAATTTCGTAAATATACTATACTATAATAAATAATAATACATACGAAATCGGGAGAATTGCCATCGGAAAAAAATTTAAAGATATTCTTTTACTATTGTCCAAAGTTGTTTTCGAGACGCAAGCGCTTTAGTAATTAACGATTTAGCGATTTTATAAAAAATTGATAAAATATGCCGACTGTGATTAAAATTACCGAAGCAAAGTTAGAACACGTTTACGTTGCTATCAACAAAAATTTCGTTGCCACAAATTCAGCTTCGAGAATTCATAGCGGCGATCGCTGTATCGGCGGTAGCAGCAGGTAGCAGGGAGGAGGGTCGCCGGAGGAATTACCGAGTAAAGATTTTCAGATTGTTTCCGAAATAAATTAAATATCCGACTTCAAAATTCAAAAACACCACACAGTTTTAGCTGATGAAAGAATCAAGTAGAAATCCTTTTCCAGGTACACATTTTATGAACGCATGCACTTTATGAGATGGAAAACTGGGTGGGTATGGAAATCCTATGGAAACTCGGCTTCAAGATTCGAACCAGTATCTTCCTAATCACGACAGTAGTATTACTGCGGCTTTTAAAAACATACATATTTCCATCACAGTTTATTACACGGGAAGTATGCCGACGTTTTTGGCGGATCAATCGGAACGGTCCTAGAAAAGAGGGTATTTTGGTTCGTATTTTAAAGCTTCTCAGCCCATTTCCTCCTACGGCGTTTTACAGATCTGACGCAAACTTCGTTACGGAGTCCTTTGACACACCGTTCTTTCTTTAGCTCGAATTCTCATTTAGAATGGGAAAAAAAGAATCCTCACTTCAAAAGAATAAAAAATAGGTGCCAGTAAATCTTAAATTATGCGTGTTTCTCCGCTGCAAATAATCCTATCTCATGAATCTAATCTCAAAAATCCCTCAAAAAGCTGATCGGAGATTGTGGAGCCTGCTGGTACATGAAGTTAATTCCCAAGTGAAATGTTTCACGAAATAGATCGTGTTGAATTTTTTTTTTTACTGATGAATAAAACTAGCAAATGGGCTCTAATTAAGAGCTAAGAATAGTGTAAAAACTACACAGCCATACAAGATCTCTGTCTCACTTTTCTGCACCGTACAGTCGTACAGTATTTGTTTACTTCACCGCCGCAACCAAAACAAAAATACCGTTTATTAAAGACGAAGCTTTCATATACAAGCAAGCTGGAAGTGCTCCTTGCCAAAAGATTTAATTACCACTCTCTCGTGCGTATCAAAATGGCATATAGGAAAAAATTTCCTTTTAAATTGTGCGGAGCGTATCCTGGCAGAGTGGTGCAATGATTCAATTCTATGTAAATACTACGCTGGTTGTTTAAAGATGCAGAATGTACACGAGTAAAAACGCTTTATTCACGTCGTATGTGATATGCCGAGATCTCCGAATCATACTTCAAGATCCATTTTGCGTTCATTTAAACGAGAACTAATCGAAGTAGATATTCAGAAAATCATATATCTAATATGAAAATCGCCAGAAAAAACTTAGCCGGCACCTAGGTGTGATGTGTTCTACCTAAAGAGTTAATTTTCCATAAGAATGAATTGTCCACCTCCATCAACCGGGCTCCAGGAACATTCGTAGTTGCAAATGCAACCGGAGGGCATGTTATGCATTATTGAATCCTCATTTGAATGAATTAGATGTAATGTTCCTTAGGAAAATTTAATTTGTAATTAAAGATGAGGTATTTAATTTCTGACGTGGATTTGTACCATATCAGGGGCGGATCTGTAAACTTTAAAAGGCTATCCATCACATTTAAAAGTCGGAATTTTATAACAGAATCTACTTAAAATGTCATTTCGATAAATTCTGCTCAGAAACACCTTTAATATCGCTCCCCATAGTCTAAGCAAGACAACCGGATTTCCATGTGGGCAATCAATAGTTATTCATACATTTCTGTATTTGCGGTACAACCTTAGGGGTGAAGGTGATGAAAACGAGCGACACCTGCAACAGGTGTAGGAGTGATTGCCTAAAGGAAAATATGTAATACCGGAAAACTAGAAATGATTATTTACGCTCATTTCTTGCAAAGATTTAAAAAGTCTGTGGTCTGTCGGGCAGCACGACCGACCAAACGTACTGAATAAGAACTATATTTTGTTTCTTTTCTTTGATTTCACTTTCTTTTCTTTTCCGGTTGTGCCAGATCCTTTCTTAGAACATATCATTTAGAGGACAATATCCAGGAAGAGTCGGAGCAGTAATCAGTCAAAAGATCAATATATACAAGAGACAGTCGACTCGTTTAGGGGCGGTGGAAATAGCCACGGGGCTTACATAGATAGGGAAGTGTTTCTATATAAAGAGCTGCGAACTTCGAAATTCTCTTGAAGCACTTCCCGATAAAGTAGTTGACTGCCATGCGATATATTGATAGAGGACGTGGTCATCTGCACGCATTTTCTTTAATCTGTACGTTCATTTACACTAATATTCTCGAATCAATGATCTTCCTTTCGTCTTGGACACATCCTTCACTCTCTAGCATCTAACATCTCATACCTTTCCGTTATCAGTCATTGAATACTCCATTTCATGTACGCATTCCTCTATTAATTTATTTTCTGATTTCCAACGTCATCTTTATCTACTTCTTCTCAGGTTTAAACAAATAATTAGAGATTCATTCATCATTCATGATTCCCTCGCTCCATTTCTAAAGCAAGCAGCAAGTCTGCCTCCACTTGGGAAACCTAATTCCAAAGAATTGGCTTTTTCTAATATCGTCTTCCTCGATACGATGGATGAAAACTTTTCTGTCCAACAAACAAAGGCAATGAACATTAATGACAAATACTACATCAGCTTCAACCGAACATGAAGGCATTGCCAAGAGATAATTGATCTCAATATCTGTGATGTTAAGGAGACAGATGTAGCGGATCGATACTGAAATTGAAAGTTGTAAATGAAAACTAATTAACAAAATAATATTAAAATAACAATAACATTTATTTCAGTCATTCCAAAATATAATAACAAATGAATTAATATCTGAAAACAATTATATCAACAATATGAAAAATAAAAATTTACATAAGCATCTGCAATCCAGTGAATCCGTTCTGTTTCCTTGATTATCTACCAGTAGTCTTCACTTGATCCATCATCTTCCTCTGTATGGGCCGGCTTTGCTGGTCCCGGCGGTAATGCTGCGGCTGCTGCTTTTGGATCACTATTGTGCACCGTTGCATGGAATCCGGTCTCATCAGCCCAGTAACGTACAGTCCGTATGTTGCCAGAGGGTTCTGCAACGTGGTACTCTCCTTGTACTTTGTGGCCATCCCTCCTCTCCTTCTGTCCATGGCTATCGCCTGTCTTATGGTCTGTTACTCCATATGCATAGTCGTATAGTGGCTGTGCCTATGGAGGAAGAGTCTATTTTAACAAATCATCAAACCGCAACCTTTCTCTGAACCATAATACGCTAAGGATATTTCATTATATAGTAGTACAAGAAGCTAGTAAACTATAAACAAGACTACGTCATGAAAAGAATGATAATTATGCCTATTTCAACCAAGCACGTAGGTAGATAGCAATCAAGAACTATAATTATAATAATCTTAAAATTAACTGTGGCTCTTAAGCATTATACTCGGAATGCAAGGCATTTAGGTAAGAAAACTGAGAAATACTAAAATGTAATAGCTTAAATGTGATTGCTATTTTCACTTCACGGTTTAACCGTGTTACATTACTGTGTTTTCGTGGTTATTTTCACCTTCCTTTTATGAGTGTTTACCCATAACGTGGGTTTCTTCTTTGTCAAACTCAAGTTGCAAAGATTACTTTGTAAAGAAAAATTGCTACGAATGCATCGTTAAATGTGAATATTGCTAATTCTAAGATGAAGCATACACTCATGAGCCGGTCCTGAGTTATTAAAATTGTGATAGTAGTATGTTTTCTTAGTTTTACGTTTCTAAATAATATTTTTCCGTTAAGTTTTTAAGTTAACTTCTCCGCCCTTGGAATTCATTCAGAAACTTAGGTACCAGCTCAATGAACTCTTAATTAGACAACCGTTTCAACGTATACACGCCCAGTTTCATTTTGGAATTCACGCATGAAAACGTGGTCTTCCAAGTAAAGAGTTTGCAGAAATTGCAACTACTACTTACATTTTAGCCTGACGACATTAAAGCATACATATAAAAAACTTTTTGACCGAGCGACAAGTAAGAGTGATGAGGTATCCCTGCGCATGTGCGAATTTCCTTTCTAACACTCTCGGGAACACTGTCTGCACGAAGATGCCATCGAGGACGACACAACTATTTTCGTGGAGATTTCGATGAGATGCTGAAAGAAAATTCACTCACCACGTAATCAATGGTGCTCATTTCATGATGAGGGTTCTGCTGATACGCTTGAGGATGCTGCTGATGGTGCTGAAGATGGGCCGCTGCTGCACCAACACGGATTTCTTTGTCATGTCCGACAACCACTGGACCGTAGAATTTGGCAAAGGAACTGGCCGGATGATGATGCTGATGATACTGTGGCTCAGACGAGACAGATGCCGCCAGTAGTGGAAGGAGGAAGATAAGCAGACCAGGAAACCTCCATGAACCTCGAGACTTCTGCTGAAATAAGCCCGTCGCGGTCAATTGGTTTTCTAGGTCTGATTTCCGCTTTTGCGTCTTCCAGTAACTTTTTACAGTATTGCAGAATAATTCTTTGAGCAACATATCAAGTTAATTTCATTACAGTTGAGTGATTTATTTGTGAATAAAAGCGTAACGAATTCATAAGCATTGGAAACTGGAATCAGAGGTTGATCGACGCAATATTTCATTCAAAAGTTAC
The DNA here is from genome assembly GCA_036926295.1 of Pachydiplax longipennis. Classification (NCBI taxonomy): domain Eukaryota; kingdom Metazoa; phylum Arthropoda; class Insecta; order Odonata; family Libellulidae; genus Pachydiplax; species Pachydiplax longipennis. The sequence continues at coordinate 15,065,468 of JAVFKF010000014.1, forward strand.
TGTTGAGTTTCAAACCGTCGAAAATCTATCAAACAAGATTCGGTGTATTTTCTGCCTCATGAACAATAGTGACGCAAATCTTTCCCGCACAATCGAGCTACGTTAGAAAATCTGTAAAAATGATTTAATGATTACACCTACCAGAGCGGAATGGGTCGGAACATCTGAAGTGAATGAAAATGCATTCTGATACTTCAAGTTTGAGCTGTTCACAGCAAATAGTTACTGGATAATTCAATAAATTAACGGAAAACTAAGAAACATACACTCTCCTGTGAAATGCTCCTACGAACCACGGTTAAACAGGATAATCGGAAGTTTACATCATTATCCGAAAATCAATGAAGGCGTACTGGTTACGTACGTGTGTACACAGGGTGTGTATACAGGGCGGGATAAAAAGTTTCCGTGGGTACTTAGCATCCAGTTTAAGGGGGCCCCATATCTAGAAAGTAACTTTGTTACTCTTTTGAGGGCAAACACTATCCAAGAAAAATATCACGCATTATTTATTAAAAATAACTCATCGATGGGCACTGGAAGCGGATAAAGGGGCCCCATTGAAGGTTTCACTCGATTCCCCTTTCGCAGATGACCGGTCTTGCGCACATGCATAGCAAAATTGCCTTACTTGCCTGTAAGTAACGTAGTGTAATATAATTATTATATACAAGGCTACTGGAGGTCTGCAAACATCTGAAATTTTGAATCGAATCGAATTATTATTTATTGTTCGACAAAATATTCGAACGGAATCGGAATATGCAAAACTTCAAATCAAATATACACCTTTAGGTGACGGTGATTAGTTTTCGCTACTCTTTCTTTTTCTTTTTTAATTTTCTATATGTAAATTTGTATAGCATCGTTATATAAGCTTTTTTCTAAACATAACTAATTTACTAATCAACATGAATATAGTTACGATATAATATCTAATCTAAAATTTTCCTTGCTTCATAATAAATCTGCAATGCTATTTAGACGAACCATTGACAGAAAATGAAGAAAATGCAAGTTCAGTTGGGAATTTCAGGTAAAAACAAATGTTAATGTATGTAATCGAAAATATAATAATGGAATCGATGTGGGAAAGTTTTTGAAACTAATAAGTACTTCTTATAGAATTCGAGTACCTGGGTACCCAGGTATTTCATAAGCAATTACTCGTATATCCTCGCAGATATAATTCCGATTATTTTGGATTTCTTCCACGTTATTTAGATGAAAGTATGAATTAGGAAAAATTAAAAAGAGGAAACTGATAAAACGCAGCACATTTCATTTCACTCGTTTATGATAACGGGAGCCGTACAATTACTCTCGTGTGTTTCTCCTAATGGTCAGCATCCCAATTAGATGGTTGGCTCTTTACAGGCAGGATTTTTAAAGGTATTTTTTATATGGTTGAAATTAATGTAACTTAATAGACACTTAAATAGTGCCTGATGATGACTCTGTGAGATGAAACATGTTGTACTATTAAATTTTCCATGGAACTTATAATAAGTTGCATTTATTTCAACCATGATGATGGAGTTCCACAAAGTTACGGCTCTCTCGTTTGGTTATGTATTTTTATAATCGCTTACGGTAGACCCTAGAAAGGTTAGAAAAGTCTCCTCACAATTTCCATCCATTCTCCAAAAAGAAAAGTCAGTTTGGATTTTAACGTTGATACTATGTAGTACGTAAAAACGGCGATAGCTTCTGAAGACAAAATACGAAAAGTAAATGAACATAAGATACTACGGAATAGAAAAGTAAAGTAATTATAGTGTGTCACTGAATGTGAGATATTAGATAGAAGAAAATATGTAAAGATTTTTAGGAAAGTAAAACGATAAATTATTATTAGCACATCGTAAATTGTCCATAAACGAAGCATCTAGTTCATCTAGTTCCAAATCAATCCTCTTATGACTGATGTTTATCATTTACTACAACTGTACGTGCGCCCTACGAATCGCCTTTCTGCGTGCGGAAGAACAAATGTTGACCCATGGGAATCTACCGAATCAATTGTTTATCCTAATGAAACACATTTGAGAAACCACGTTTTAAAAGAGATTTCTCATTTCCTGAACACTAAGATGAGAAGTAGAGGCAACCATGGACAGGAGACAAACCTTAGTATCACTGCACATTCTTCTGCACTGTTGTAATCCTCACGTTTCAACTCGGTAGCTTCTAGATTGTCCTCAGTGCCTTCTAGCTACACGCCGAGCAGGACGTACTTTTCCAGTCAGTTCGTTTTAACACTGAGACACGAATGCTCTCCTTGCTGCCATATATACCTACCCATACAACTGCATTCACCCCACCCAAACCAACGCTCAACCCATGACTAAACGGGTACGGGGTAGCTCCGGTCAGGAAGATTAAGCCCTCTGGTTGCCGAGTTACGAAAGCACTTCCGAATTTCACGCCTCGGAGGATTACGAAGCGACGCTCACAAATATTAAACCCGGCGGAGGTGGTCATACTTTTCGTAGATTTTGAGGAACGAATTCCTTCCGCCCCCCAAACGGAAGGAGGAAACCGTCCGCGGCAGGCACGGGGGTGTGCGTTACCTAATTCTCCCCAGAAGTCCTTTCTCCCATAAGATCGACTCCTTCCCCAACCCTTGCGAACAATGCATTTTTTCCAGAAGAAATTATGAAATCTGGTATAGAAAACCTCACTCGAGTGAGCGTCAGTATCATTTCTGCCGGAGGCGGGACACGCTACAGAGAACTGGTCGCCACCTTTGCTGTTTTCACTTTTTTGACTGTTTTGGAAGGAGGCGACGGCGCGTGAAGCAGGCGTGAATTCTCCAGAGACGCGAGACGTAAAACGTAAGGGTCGTAGTGTAAAATTGCTGTTTTTTGCGATTCGGAATGCGGAATCAAGTGTGAATTTACCGGACGGAGCGTGGAGAACAAGAGGGGCGAAATGAAGCGCGTATCTAGGTTTCCTCAATACCTCGATAACTCTTTTAGTCGACCGGATTCTAAATTTCATTTGTCATTTTTAGAGCCCATGAGTTATACACGGTGCAGAACCTTTGGCAATCCGCAAGGTAGCAGAGATGCCAATTTAATTTAGAAAATGTCGCCAGGTGCACCCTGCTGAAAAGTAGCTGAACTCGCTAAAAAGTAAAAAAAGTAATAATGAAATGTATTTAAGAATTAATCACCTAATTCCGATGATACCAAGTAGAACTCATTCATCTTTAAACGGTATAAGACTCTCACTCCGTCCACAAAACTAATTTCGAATTGATGCTTAAGAAATGAAATAGCAAGTTTGCTTCTCAAAATAGCGTATCGGTTTAGAATCCACACAAATTGCATGTGTAATTCCAGGTCTTATATCAGCTGAACGTAGTGCTTTATTTATCTCAAATAAATCAATTACGTTAAGTTAAAATGACATAGATGAGAGTCTACTTAACGGAACATTCTCCATGTCGTTAAACGGTAAAAAGAGATCGCAGAAAGAAGAAAAAAGTCTCCAGATCCAATTTAGTAATTATTCAAGAGAATAAGCTTGTATGCCGGGGTTAGAAAATATAAATAAATAACTCTGTAGATATGAACAAATTATAACATTGATTTCAGTTTCTCAGTTTCTTTTCCCATCTGTCAATCCATTGAATTTAACAAAAATTAACTTTTCATTCCTTGGTTGCAAAAGTGAAAAATTGCTATTAATCTAATCTTCATATATTTTACTTTTCTATTTCTACTAGTGTGATAATTAAGGGCTAAATTGCTTCCAATGCCTTCAACGTGCAGATATTTTGAACATAATATTTTCTTTCGTACAAGGGGCTTCGCTCTCTTTGTAACCGAGTTCCCCTATAAACACTTTAGAAGCAATAGACCGAATAAAAAACGGTGGAGGGTAGCATGAAGCCCGCTGGGCACGGGAATGTCTGTGGTATATGTTAGCAGTAAATACTATTACGCTCAAAATTTGACTTGGAAAAACATGAAAAAAAATTTAAAGTTTTCAGAAGTTTACATAAGAGCTTAATTGGGAAGGTCATTTTAATGTAGTCGTAAAAAAAAGGTTTAACATCCAGTTGTCACAATCTTGTGCGTAATTTAAAGAAGAGTAACTAACCCGCGTAAGAGCTGGCATATCTGTCCACAGTAATACTCATTACGGAGTATTATCCGATAGTATGGTAAGCAGTTGGGGAATTTCGCCAAATGGTTAGATCTTCGAGATGTTATTCCCAGCAGGTCAACGAGAAACCGAGGTCAAAAAGAGGCCTCTGATGTCGGCGTAGTAGCGACATCTCGCACTCACTTCATCAACCCCCGCGATTTTTCAAAATCCCGCGAAGGCGAAGAGCTAAGTTTGAAATTTTGAGTTGGTTGTTTAACCGAGATGTCGCTACCATGCCGACATCCCACTTAAATATTTTTTATGCCAGGGATAATTATTTCCCCCCTCTCTTGCTTCTAGCAACTACTGGTTACTTGTACAGTGTGCGTCCAGCGTAGCGGTATTTCCATGCAACAAAAGATTCATTAGTTCAATTAAAGTGTAAGAACATAAAAGTTTTCAAAATTGATTGAATAAAAAAAAGTATTTCAGCATATTTCAAAATACCTCAAAGTACCAAAGAATTTTCTTAAATAGTATTTTTCATAGATGACCTAATTATTTATTTAGAAAAGTATAAAATTTTAAAAATTGGAATTTTTTATAATAAAAAATGTTGCTAAGGGGGCGAATCCCCTTAAATTGCAGTCTTTCGCACGACCTTTCGTTATCGTAACTGAGGAAATGTTATTTATTTTGATGTAGATGCTCGAAGCAGATTGGCCATATCCCCCCCTCCCTCAACAAGAATTCGCACTCTGCATACCCACATTCTTCCACATACCTCCTTCCACCTCCCCCTTAGCTTTCCTATCCCAAATTAGTACCATTATCAATGTTATATGTTATATTATGTTTATATGTAAACATGAAGCTTTAAGTGGCACATCATTGCCGGTATAAAAGGAAGTGGCGCTTAGAACGACAGAGTTTACGTAAAGCTAGTAGTATTTGTTTGTATTTTTGTTTAAATTTATTATGTCATAAATGCATTGAGTGAAGTAAGGTATTCGGTATAGGATAAGATACATATACATCGTTATAGCATTGACGCGTACTATTCGTGATTATAGTACTAAAAGAAGACTTTTAAAACATTCGAAAATATTTATTTTTCGCGGGATTTTGTTTATGTGAAGTAACTGGGCATTAGAAAACTGAATTTTCCTATGAAGTTTCGTTACTGGATGTGTAGATAACGATATCTATCGCTACAATCGAGGTATATCGAAACGGATACTAATACAGAATATTAAGATGGGTATTTTTAGGTATGTTTTAGTGTTTGTGTATTCGTTTGTTATGATTAGAGTGACTGTTGAAATGTATATGGGTGGAGAAATTGAGTATCAGTGTTCGTCTGTTAACGCACGGGGTCAACTAATGTTAATCTTAAATTTTTACAATTTAATTGATTTAATTTTTTTCTATATTTTTACAAGTTAAATTTTGTTCCATAATTTTTGATGGACTAATTTACTTGTTTATTTAATATTTTCTGTTAGAAATATTGTCTTCTAGCGTAAAAACAAACATGTAGGTAATAAACCGTTGCAACGGTTGTTTATATATAATTAAAGTAAATTATTATTAAATTTGTTACGTCTTGTAATGTCACCTGATGATAACGATAAATCTTGGTAGTTATTTTAATTAAAAAAGAATTATTTGCAAGTAGTGCCAAGTATTTTCTTAATTCTACACGATGCATTTTAACAAAATATCTCCTGGTATTGTCAGTTCAGTGTGGCTATGGTCGCAACTAATATTCCTATCCGGCGATATTAAATGATAACTTGTGAATGAGGACCTCACCCTTTGGATCCCAGTCTTAACTTTTTGCTCTTCGTCCAAAGACGCATGAAATATTTCTAGTGGAATGTAAACTGTCTGAGATAGATATATTCCGCAAACGCTTCCGTTTTTGCAGCGTGCGAAAAAATCGATCGGTGCTACTTTATAGTTTTCTTGAACTTTCTTCACAATTTTCCTCGCAATATCTCTGAAGTGGAAAAAAGTCGCTCGTCTTCATACTCGAACGAATTCGACGGAGAGTTGAGTATGGTGATGTAATCGCTTCCTCGGAGGATATAGACGGGAACTACCGGAACGATTGCTAAAAAGGTAATTTTATTTATGAAAATTGTTGGTATGCCTTAGTCACTATGATCCATCGCACTATAGAGTAGAGTAACATTATTAGAAGGGCATCGAAGGAGAGATCCCACCAGGAATTGAACCGCTTTCACCAAAGCCGAACGCGCTGCCCTCAGAGGTCTGCGGGAGCCCTGGTGAGCAGAAATGATGCGTAATTTTCCCTTAATGATCTTGCTTTGCTTTACCGTAGGACGGATAAAATACGGGTGTTGGTTACAGAAAGCTAAAAGGTCGCAGTGAACGACCGAAAAGGCCTAACTTAAAGGCCTCTGTTGTAGAATATGCCACTCACCCAAGGAAGATTCGAAAATTAGCAGTGTAAGATGATAGCTGTGGACCACTTCCTATGAGGGAAACAACATATCTTAATTGTGTAAATATTCCCAGCGCAATAATGGGAATAAAATTAATTTTATTATATGTATATTGCTGTATTTGCCGAATGAAAATCACGAAAAAACATCTCTTACTCATAGCAAAGGCATTACTCTTATTCGATGGCTATCTTTTGAGGTTTTGTGAAAAATTAAAGGTAATCTATCATGTAACTTTTAAAGGAAAACTTTGGTAGCTAAATTCAGGGGTATGTTATCACAGAAAATGAAATATTCCTGGCACGTTGCTTTCTGACGAGCTTTTGATATCCCTTGTTGAGTTCATACTTCAAGAGTTTGTCTTTTATCAATTACTGTAATCAATAGAATTATCATTTAATTTAATGTGTCGCTATCAATTTATTTTAAACAAATTGTTTCTTTCTCATGATATGGTTTAGCAATCGAGTTTTCTGTGGAATGCATTTCTATGCTCATTGTAACAAACAGGTATTTCTCGATAATTATGACACTACGTTAATTTAAAATGGAGAGTTCGATTTAATCTTTGCTACACAGGCCTCCGATAACGTAAATTTACTCCTATCCTTTCCTTGAAATACTTTTCTATATTTTAATATAATTTATTTTATGCTTCAAAGCATTAGTGCGGCTGGAGGATTCGCCTCGGAACACTGTTACGGAGGAAGGACTCCTGAGCTCTCAGACCCTAACATTAGTGAGAATATCTTCTGAATGAGCTCCTAAGCCAGAAAAGTCAACTTATCGGAAGGGTAAGCAAAAATTTATTTCGTACCGGGCTGAATAATGTACAGTGGAGTTATGTTTAAAGTCAAGGAATTCAAATGATTAGCTCAGAGGCATGTACTATATAGGATTTCCACGCTATTCATAAACCCTCTAACTTTTCACAGGGATAAATTCACTTACTGAAAAGGGCTGGAGAAAAATAATAAGTCCTACGGACAAAGATAGTCACCTCTGAATATATCACTTTTCTAAAACTATATAGAGAGAAAGATGTACCGAAATCTCGCGCCTCAAATTCTTGGCGACTTTCAATAATAGACATAGATTTACAGACTATAATGAAAAAACTGCTCTTGATATTAGTTATTGGTAATTTGCAATATTTAATAAAGGTATATGAATGATCTACACTATATTAGGTTAGGATGTTTGTGCCCAGTACAACTGTGTATATTATTAAAGTTAAAAGTAATAGTGAATCGTCGATAATTCGTACACAGACTAAGGCCGTTTCCACATGCTACGATTACAATTACTAATTAATTTTAATAAATTATTATTTATTATTAATTAATATTATTAATTAATTAATAATAAATTACAATTAATAATTAATTTTAAATTATCAATACAAGGATTAACCATTGTTGTAAGCTGAACTACATCAATTTTAAAAACCTACAATTTGTCTTGATGAGCAGTATTTTCAATATGAATCTAATAGTTTTATGAGCAAAATTTTTCCAACTAGCCAGTATCATCATATACCATAAAAGGTTTGTTAAATAAAATAGAAACATTTTTACTTACCAATGTAGCTCATGCACAGCCATTTCAAAACACAGATCACCAGATTAGGCTGCCTAAGATTAGATTAGCCTGAAATGTAATAAATTAAAAATATACTTTCATCTCTTTGAGCATACATTCAATTCACCAAATGCTTCAAAATATAGACTTGGACAATTATTTGAAAAAGGAGCATACATCGTTTACACAAAAGCATTTTTCATTTCCCTATCAGCAACAAAATATAAATGAAAATGACACAAAAATAATAAGAATAAATTTCAATGAAGTTATGGAACTTTTTGTAGCAGATGTGAAAATAGAAAATGTGGAAACAATAAGTAGACACAGAGTTGACTCAGTCCAGAAGGAAAAAAATAGTTCAAATGAGAATAGGGAGGAAAATAGAAAATATCAGCAAATAAGATTTATATTAACTCGTAGAAAAATAATAAAATGCATGATAGTTCAATACATTAAATGAAATGGAACTTTTGATTTGATGAGTGAAAAATGGAAAAATTTGGCAAATTGTGTTTTATTACATAGCTCTCTTGTAACAAGCTAACCAAATTACTGTGTGCGAAAATTCTTATTATCTATTATAAAACTGATGACTACAGATAAATCAACTTCCAAATTCTTTATTACTGTGATTTGTTACATTTTCATCTTTTGGTAACCGAAATAAAAATGAAAGTAAGATTGCAACTCAATACACCATTCAGGCTTCACAAAATTATACTTTGAAATGCCAACTACCATCAAAATGAAGAGCACAACAGAATGAGAGAGGACTGCTAAAAATCACCCAAATTAGAAATAAAAATGATTAGTAATATATTTTTACGGACCTGTCAATATAATTAGCAATGACTATTGGAAAAAAATATAGTGATGAGATTAATCCCACAAGGTCCATCAATGCAAATATTTATTTAATTTAAAAGTAAAATATTGCCATGATAAACTACTGCATAACACTTTACATTCTGTAATCTCCAATGAAACTGATTTCTATTAAACCTCTAAGAAATCATTAAATCTTTCGAAAACAACCATCACTGATAGTTTCTATAAAGCATTGCTTGTTCCTTCCCTTAACTCCTCCAAGAAATTACCAAAGACAAGTTTAAATATCAGATCTCTATCTTACAATAACTTAAACCAGCAAATCATATATTTAAATAGTACCAAAATCTTACCAGCTCTATATTTACGCTAATCAATTCATTATGGATGACAAATTAATTTCCAGCCAGCATAGCTGAAACTAGAAATCAAATTAAATTTGCTGCAAAACTAAACAATAATGCCAATATTCAGCATCTTAAGGAATTTATTTTAAAATTGACAAATTCCATGCCAATCACATGTCAACATAATTACTAACCATTGTTGCAACAATAAAAAGATAGAACTTTATACCAGTTATCTACGAATTCCAAGCTGAACTTCATTACTTGTTTAAAAATAACAATGTTTTAGTAAACAGTCTTTTTTTAATCTATATATAAATTTTCACAAAAGAATTGTTTTGCAAACGTTTTATCTGCTCCCAATTAATTTTATCATAATCAAGTCAGTCACAATTATCAAATGTCTGTTACCCAAAAGATAAACATCATACTTACTAATTCAGCTAATGTACAGCTATTTTATAAAGCTGATCACCAGACTACACTGCCTGGATTAACCTTCACCTGCAATTACAGAATACTTTCAGCTCTTTGAACATCACCAACAACTTCAAAATAAGGACTCACTTTTACTCACTGCTTAAAAATGTTGAAAAAGAGCATTTTCAGTGTTCTATTGGTATCAAAAGGGTAATAAAAGAAACCAAAATAAGGCAAATGTAATGAAAGTAAGACAGAACGGAATGATGAAACTTTTTTAAAGATGTGAAAATTGGCTTATGAATGAAGAAGTGAAATATTTACAAATAAGAATAAGCATTGTATAGGAAGCTTTCTGGGAGAAATGAAAACTCTCTAAAAGGTAAAATTGATATCAATCTGAGGAAAATGATAAAGAACATGATAAGTCAACAGATAGCATGACAACTTTAGATTTGATACATAAAAATGTAAATATTACCCAAAATGAAATAAAAAGAAATTAATAGCTATTCAACACACTATTCAGGCCTCATAAGATGGTTCATAATGAATGCTCACTTTTATCAAAATGAAGAAAATAGTCACGCCACATAATGGGAAAAATGAGGGATAACTCCTGGAATCATAGAGATTAGAAATACAAATAATAATATATTTTTATGGACATGTCAATGTAACTAGCAATGACTTTTGGAAAAATATGATTATGATAAGATTCATCCCAAAGGTCTATCAATGGAAATACACATTTAATTATCATTAAGGATGATTCACCCATATTCAATACAAAACTGATAAAATCTAATCATCTATACTGTCTCTTGTTAAAACTGTAACTCTGGAATGCTGACATTTGGTTTTTGTTTAACATCTGCATTCATTTATGAAAAAAGATTCAATCAGTCAAAAATCATCAGCTGAACTTTCATGAAATGAAGTTTAACATGTTCTATGCTTTCAAAATACTGCATTAAACAGTTAAAATATAAGGAAAATTAAAAACTGCTCATGATAGTGAGCAATGGTTGCCTTGCTGTCAATACTAGACATTAGCAAACAGCATTTTGAGAGAGTTATTATGAGTAATCATAATATAATGAGAGTATATACTAAAGATCTTACCCTTTAATACAGATTCCTCTTTCTTCTGGAATATATACCAAGAATTGCTCCCTCTCTCTTCATCAAGGTCTTCAAGCATCAGCTCTTCAGTTCAATGTGATGCAGAATCTTAACTTATTGTAACCTCTGCTCAGAATTTGAGTGAATCTGAAGAATAATGCAACATGCCACACCAGACTTCTCCAGAAGTCACAGCATCTCAATCTTCCAACGCTTTCCTCTTCCACTTATCCAGGCTTCATGCAGACAATCATAGCTCAGTGAAGATTAGAGAAATCGCTCGCAGCCGACAACTGTTTTTCCTATGGAAAATAGATGTATTCCAGATTAGATTTGACAAAATCTAAAGGTGACTTGTGTTGTTATACCATAATATAATTTGTGTTGTTGTAATAATAAAAACTTTGGAAATCCAGTTTAGATCCAGACTGTTTCTAAAATGGAAAAAACAGCATAGGTAGCATCGAAGAAAAGTCAAGCAAAAGTATTTGCAGACCACTATTAACAGAATTGATGCCAATTAAATTTTACTAACATTTCATCTCATAATTACATTGTATAAAAATTGTAATAAAGAATACTTCTGTAAATAATGCCATATTTAGATGAACATTAAAACCAAGAATAAGAAGAATAAGTTTACTGTAGTGTTTACTAGATCTGTAGTGCAATAATTTACTAACACTATATTCATCACCAATATTCATTGAAAAGACCATTTTAAGAGGTTCAGGAATGCAACTACTCTGACTTTGTAGTAGTAGTGCTGCTACAATACAATTAAAATAACAAACACATTAATATAAAATCAAATCCATTTAAAATAAAGCAAGTAAAAACAAATTTCTAGAAATAAAACAATACAGCAAGCTGAAGTGGAATATTAGAGCTTCAAAAATTATTATATTTCACTAAACCTATATCCAGTGAAAATACCATATAATAGGTTCAGGAGAGTAGCTCCTTTTACACTGATGAAATTAGTAACGATATTAATCTATAATTAAATCCATTTAAAATTAGACAGTTGAAACACTTCTCTAAGTTAGAGAAATATAACTGCAAAGAAAATAATTTTATTAGCTTGCTGAAATAAAATATTAGACCAAAAATTGTGATTCTTTCGCTAAAGACATTAAAAAGTCTTCAGGTAGTACGCAAAGAAGGTACAAGCTGCAAGTACTGTGCAGGATCGGATAGGCGAGGGAAAGAGAGGTCGGCAAGGATGTATACTTTGGGACCAAACGGTGGCCTTCTCTCTATCGTAAGAAAAGAGACTAGATCAGTTTAACAATTAAAAAATTATTCGCTTGGGTTCAGAGAAAAATAGATTACGGAAAAAATAACACATGTTATGAGTGCAGTTACGATGGATAAAATAACTGTACTGAAAAACATACACTCACGGTTAAAATATCTGCATTAAAACTGGCAGGGTATTCCAATGTCAAGGAGAAATCTATGAGATATACAATAATTCCTCATCCATCTCTTTAGAAATTAGCACAGTGTTATAATCAGTATACTTACCTCTTCACGAGAGCATGTTCAAAGAGCTGGTTTACTTCATCCAAATCTTCCTCCTCTGCAACTTCCGTTGAGTCTTCTTCCCATTCTACGATCAGAAATGATTTTTCATTTTCAAGATTTGAAAGCTCAATATTTGGCAAATGTGAAGAATCAGGCAGCATCCTTAACTTCAGGAACATTTCCACCATATGATGTTGCTCGACTCCCTTCGGATTGAAAAATGAAGAACCACGATTAAACAATAAATTAATGAATGAATTACTGAATTATACCGACCGAACCTTTGAACACGACACTAAATGATCAGGAATGTAGCGCAATCAAATTGATACCTTATTTAGAGGAAAGTTCTGATGTCCATTTCACGATCCTCTCTCATCCGTAATTCTTCAGCATAGATTGTCCACTGCTATTCTTCCATGCCATGTTTCGCTTCATAACCCCTTTGTCGTAGGCAAGGCGTTGAAAGAAATAGCCATGCGCCATTCGAAAATCCTGCATATTTTGAACAAAATTATGAGGAGGTATATTAAACTAGAGGATGGAGACCTGAAAGCAATGAATTAGTACAGTTCGTCCCGCACCTGATCTATTGAGCAACTGATCATTGGATAGAATCAACATGATAAAAATGCCATACACAGAGAAATAAAAAAAGTCTCCAGATATTTTTTTAAACATCAGCTGCAGCGCCTCGATGAATTTCGCTGAAATAAAATGCTGAAAAAGAGTTAATAAAATGGTTATCTTTAACAATGAAGATTTCAGGCCTTTTATAATATAGACTGAAAATCATTTGCTGCGACACCTGGATTAAACGAAGTCCTCTGCAGAAAAATAGTAAAGCCTGGGTTGCTTTCCACCTTCCGCCGACGTTGAAGATTTCATCGAAGTTTTCTCGAGAGTCCCCCAAGCAGCATAACTGCCCGATTGAAAATGAGCTAGAATCCGCCGTCCCCTGTGTCATATACTTACGGGAGGGAAGGGGGAAAGTATGAAGAGCATGAGGTATTTTCCCCTTACGCAGGTTTCTGCTCTTGTTAGAGAGTCACTTCCCTACCGATAAGCCCTTTCCACTCTGCTCGCGCCTGAAATCAAATGAAGCCAAGATGAGGTCTGAATAAATGGAGTATTCAAGTACATACATCCAGGTATATCAGGGCCATTCTATTCTCTCAACTCACGATCATGTTGGTGGAAATTCTTTCCCTCCCTTGGACTCAAAACGCATTTTGGCAAAGTTAGGTCTATTGGAAAAGAAACGTTAGATTGAAAAAGATTTCTCAAGGGAAGAAGGAGAATTTCAGAAAAACGGTTTTAAGTCATGCTTGCGAACGGGTAGTTTCAATGAATAAATATTTCAAAAGTTACTCGGTAACTTGGGGAAAACATCATAAAAACCGTCGAGTCACTCCGGTAAACTTGGTGAATGATAATCATTTTCTATTGCGCAAAAGTTATTGCGAATAGATTTGAGAAACGGCATTATTATTGCTATTTTCAACTACTCTTCTTGAGGACAGAAAAACGAGTAAAAGCTGGCGTTTAGCTTGAGTTTAAGATGAGTTGGATTACACTTCAGAGATAAAGGGAAAAATGATTATGAGCATTTCAAAATTTGTTAGAAAGATATTTTTACCGTTAACACAGACGTTACACAGCCAGTATCACTGATGGAACCTTCAGATAAAAATTTCCCCATAGCCTTCACTATCTAGGGTAACATCACTTTAGGAGTAAGTTTAAATATTACAGGATGAAAGGCTCGTTGGGCAAAATATAAATTTGTACTGTGAGAAGCTTATAAAATATGTTGATTTTTAAGGATAAACATTTGTTATTCTAAGCAATCTAAGTTAATAAATTACTTATTTACAATGCATAAAAATACTCACTGAATTAGTTTAACTCATAGAAAAAGTTACAACAAGGATGGCAATATAAAAAATCCAAATTTTAAATTCAAGACACAGAAAAAAGAATTCGAAATACGGTCAAGTAATTCAGAATAATAATTCACTGTACAGAATATCAATTAATATTGAGAATTGGTATGCAATAGAAATAAATTAAAGTGAGTTTTTATAGAGCTATCTAATACTTCAGATCATTCAATTCTTTATCTGCTTTTTCCAGAGAATAGCTAGTTTTTAAATCTATCAAATTTCTTATAAATTATTTGCCAACAACGTAAGACACTTACCATTCTATAGTCTCTATCTAACTCTTCTCTGACCAGAAACAGTCAATATGTATATTTTCTGTGAGAAAGTTGAGCCTCGATAAATGAGCAGTAGTAGAAAACACAAGGTCAGCACTACTCTGTGACTACCTTGTATTCATATTTTCATTGTACTTGCATCTTGTTTGCTGCAGCAATGTTTTGTACCAACTGCTTAGATTTGATATATACTTTACCTTGAATACTTCACTCAATGCCATCAAATTCTTTTGATTTCTACCTTCTTGCTAATAATTATTTTAAGGACTTAAACAAAGAAGACTTTCTCCCCTCCCCTCTCTGCATGGAGAAGAAAGGAAGGTTCTGTGAGTAAGTGGTCATAAAACTCTCTTCCAATCTTGAAAGAATTGTTGAAAATAGGTTGAAAATTCCCAGTGTAGAGGCATATGATGGAGATTTGTAAAAATAGACATATCTTCAAATGTGTGGGATGGGGTTTAAAGGGAAGCTCTTTAATGAGATATGAGGATTGGCTACTTTATGCTAAGGGTGGTAGCACAAATTGGAAGGGATGACATGTTTTATAAAGTGAATTCTGTTATAACTGGAGAAAGAATAATGATCTTTATGATTAACTATAATCAGAATCAAAAAAGAGACTGCAAATAAGCATAAAAATGTATACCTTTTAGCAAATTAATGATGCTAAAAGAAAAATTTTCTTATTTAAATTCTGTAGGCTTAACATATAGGTTGAAGATAGTTTCAAGAAGATGATGTTAGCTATAAATATCCTGTTAGTTATTGACTCTATGATTAATCAACAGGACAAAAAATAGTATCTAAGATGGAGGTTGATACATACGTATATGAATAGGCAGGATTCAAACTACTTGTATTGTTGCAAGGATGGAGAATTAATAAGGCTAAACATAATAAATATTTGTATGGTAGAATTGGTGGAAGGAAGTTGAGGTTACATTATCCACAGCTCCCTTCCCTATCTGGATGTATGTACCATACTGAATATTCAACATTTTCTGAAACAGTAAATATTGCTTAAATATCCAGGCCATCTTTGATATTGCACATTAATAATAAATCTCAGCCCTCCCTCCAATTATAAATTTATGTTATCTATAAATTACTGTATTATTATTATTGTGTGCATATTCATTAAAGACTCCTTTCCACCCAGAAATATTTTATCCAATACCATTACTTGGATAATTCAACCAATGTATGAGTACAGGAGTACTCATCAAACATAAAACTCCATGATCAAATATTGTGATATTGAATTCCATATAATTTTTCAAAAGTGCAATTATAGTCATTTGTGATAAGGGAAGATATCTTCATTACGAGAATAGGACTTTGGTTTCCTTTTTTACACTGTAAAAATAAACAGTAATACATGCTGTAACAAGGATATAAAATAATGGTCCAGTTGGATCAATTGAAATAGGAGAAATTACAAAAACTGAGCTATAATCAAAGGAAGTTTGCCAAGAAACCAAAAAATATTTACTCTTTACTTCAGTGCAAGACTTAAAATTTGAAAGTTTGCAAAAGGATTATGTTAACAGAATGCATTTTCATTTTATGTAGTCTGTCCCTCCGAATGATTATTATAAAATAGATGTAGATGCTTTTCAAATTAATTTGTTTTAACATAGTCTTGCAAGGATGAAATATACATGTAAGAATTAGCATAAGTGGTGCTTCATAAAATTTAATGCCCATGAGATATTGTTAAATAGTCAATATCTGATCTCATAAAAGCAGAGTATGCTTTAGGATTTATACCACGTTTACTAAAAATTTTGTCTTTCTGTGATACATGACCATAGTTCTGCAACAGAGTTGATTAATGGCAGGGTATTTGAACGGTTAAGAGGATAATTTATGAATGTTTATGATTATGTATTTTATCTCCAGGAGGATTCATTTTAGTTATTGAAATAATTTTACCCTGTGCTTCTTGATTTTGACATTGTTGCAAGTAAAATAAAAGCTATCTCTGGGAACATATTATCTAATTTCCACATTAAACAGACTTTCCAAAATATTATTAATGATGTTGGACAATCTTCGAAAATTTGTGCAATTAATATTATTCAGAAGTACATCATGAACTATGATTAGTATATCTGGTGGCTCTTTATAATGTAAACTCAAGAATGTTTTTTAAATGTTTGTGGATATTTTATTAGATAAATTGATGTAAGCTCATTAATTACCTTTTATATGTAATTATATGTATACTGTACCCAAGTTTATACTTACTCTATAATTTCTGTTAACATAGAAATACTTTTCAAATATCTATTATTTTTAAAATCCACTTGAACCATACAAAAATAAACCAACCTTGAGTATAGGCAACATGCATTGCTGAAGAAGGGTAGAGAAAGTGGTGGGGAGAGGGAATGTAAACTCCTGATGCCCCTCAACAGAAAATGAACATGATATAAAAGTTAGGTTGGTTGGCATATGAAGCATTATATGGTACCCCCTTCATCCTTGATATGGGATTTTAGTGGCGATGCAGTGGTAGACTGTTGACAAAATTGAATGCCTCTCTCCAGGCCACCAGCTAAAATTGTCTATTGATCATGAGAAAATACTGAGTATGGAAATGAATGCTTCAACCTACCATCTCAAGTTACGTTGTAAGTCGTAAAGTTGAATTCTATCAAAGCCCAACATGATGCACAAGATCAACAATGCATAAATGTCCAATCATAGAAGTCTTTGCTTAACTGGCCAGAAAGAAAATTTTATTTACTTGAAATGAATACTAAATTTCTAACACATTCTATTAATGAGAATTATGTTACTGAGAATTGCTTTCAAAGACTTAAAAACGAAAAATCTGAATCATCATAGCCAATAAAACGTTGATTTTATTAAATATTTGTTAGTCATGTTATAAGATTCAACTATTCCACAAACTGTATGATGGATATTAGTTCGAAAATAGAAAGCATCTGTTATAAAGTCTCTTAGTCTCCTGAAAAATATTTATTTCTCTAAAACTTTTCAGTTATCTTCTCTCTTTCATTATCATGACAATTTGGAGAATCATTTTCATATCACTACAAACTTAACCACATTAGTAAAAATTTATTTCTAACCCAAAGTGCTTAGGATTTTCCAACACATTTACATTTAGACTCTGCAAACCACCACTGGCGCATGGCAGGGGGTGCAAAACACCGAAAAATGCTTCATTGATTTTCATTATTTCATTCCCATTTTTAATAAATAATTTGTAAATGAATAAAAAGTTTAACTGATTAACTTCTAATAGTGACAACATGCCTACATCCATTACTCAATTAAAGAATAATTTATTTTATCTTTCCTTAATTCCAAATACAGAATAATGTCTATGTATCTGCAAATATTTTTAATTATTTGATCCTTTATTGGCAAGGACTGATGCTCTGCTCTTCCTGCAATGTTATAGTTTTGGCTATGTTTAATTTAAGTATATTGTAGATGCACTAATGATGTGCATCATTCAACTATTCTATTGATTCTATCAGATGATGACATTGTTAGAAATTATGGTGGATCTCAAGTAATAAACTTTGATCATACATGTATCGGTATTAATACATAAGTAGGATACCCAGAAAAGATGTTAAAATTAGTCTGCATATAAAGAATTGTAGAAATTAGTAGCTTTGGTGGTGAAGAAAATCTTTCTGATCGACTGATAGTAGTGATAGCCTAGTTATCTTAGATTGGAGACTTGAACAGAATACAACCAATTTCTTTCTTTGAATGTTTATTTTTAAGAACACTTCATCATGCAGTATTTCAATGTCATATTGTAGTTATTTTTTGCAGATTTGAGCTTTGAAATGAGCATTGTTAAAGATGATATGTAATACAAAACAAAAGTCTGATGTTTCAACCCTGAGGCCAAACTGTTTGAACAATCCAAGGAAGATAATTTGAAACTCTGGCATAAACAGCAGGAGAGTTTTTGAAACCACATAACTTGCCAAATGAAGTGACTCCAATCACATTGTACATACAATAGACATCATTTCTCACATACTGCAGTGGTCCACCAGAGTCACCCTGTAATAGATGATGGAAAGAAATAATTATAATTAGCAAAAAAAATAAAGTATCATCTGTTGTTATCAGCTAAAATATGATTGACTATCCAAGAATTAACCCACAGAACTCCAATAGTATTATTATTCAAAAAATATTTTCGTGAAATGTATGTGCTACATTCTAGAAGACTTCAGTTTTCATTCTAGGAAAAATTTTCAGTAGAAATATAAAACGAAAGTTATAATGAACAGGAATTTAAGTTGCTTATTGTCATTTCATTCATTTTCCAAATTCATTAGTCTAGGAATTGGAAATATTGCTAGTTTTGCTTTTCTAGAAGGAAGAACAATTTCAATTCAATAAGTATAAGATTCATATAACAGTCACAAAGATATTGAAATTCAAATTAGTCAGAATATTGAAAATAGTTATAATTTATCAAAGGGTATCACAGCTGATAAAAGCTATCAAAAAACTCAATGAATTGTGCTAATGTTTATATTTTGAATCATCCACAATTTCTCTCTCATTTTTCATTTTCAAAGCAAAATTTTAAGTCAAACCTTTAAATGTAAAGACTCCCATGTCAAACAAAAAAACTGAAAAGTCATAATGGCAATGATTCTTAATGCAGAAAAATTTTGAAGTGCTAAGAATTATGATTACATAGAAATTAGAGTACAGAACTTGGGTGCATTTTTTTGCAGGTTGAAAACTTACCTGGCAAGTGTCTTTACCACCTTCCAGCTCTCCAGCACAAAGCACTGTATCATCAATACCATTCCGAAGCTTACTTGTTGTTGCTTCTACTTGGTAAAAATCATTACATGTTACAGAATCTATAATGTTCAGCTTGACTTTCAACAGGTCAGGACTACTGTCATCAGCTAAAGAAAAAATAATATCATTATACTCAATTCTAAAAAGATATGTTTATTCATACTGATATTTAAAAAATTATGTAATTAGCATGATTTTAAATTGAGATGTGTGTATCAAATTATGGTTTATACTTATACTTCAATTTTAATGGCATTTGATTAGTAGTGTTTCGATTGATCTCAATCAGCCAATCATGGTAATATTATATTTTATGTAGAAATAAAATTTTGCTTTGTATGATTGCATTAAATATTAATGTAAAATTAAGTGAAAATACATAAATTATTGTTGGTTGTTTGTATGTATCTGGTAAACTACTCTATCAGCAATTTTTAATGCCAAAACAAAAGTAATTTGAATAAAATTATTCATGTCAGAGAAAACAGTGACTATGATGACAAATTTTAGAAAAAGATAATATGGTCAATCATAGCAAGTGATGAAGATAGATTAGTATTTTTATTATTTTCACTCTATTGCTTGTTAAGATTGCTTCCCCAGTTCACTACTTTGTCCTGTTAAATAAGAATGAGTAGTGGCAAATGAGTTCACTAAATTATGATAATAACCTTTTCTGAGAACTTATTTTCAAATTCCATACACTAATGTTAGTCTCAGTTGTTAAGATTTTTATTTGTATGTTTCTTTAGTGGTACCTATTTAAACATACAAATTGAGAATAAGTTATAAAATCCTGGTTAAGGTTTTTGTAAAAATTGTTAAAGCATTTACAAAAGACTGACTAATCCTAAGTATGATTCCTGATGATTAACTGAAATGGAAAATACATGGGCGGTCTGAAAAGTTTCCGACATGTTTTCTCTGTACTCTGAACCTAAAAATAAATAATTAAATGTTCTTTCTCCTTTATTGTTAACTTTTATTTTTGTTTATTGTAACTTTTTATTTCTTTAGTTTTCTTTAGCTTTCAGATTTTTCAGCAATCCTTCAAGTCCATCAGAAAGGAAAATTCATTTGAATTGGAAATTAAACAGGAAAAGTTTGGAGCAGGGAAGTTCTTATATTAATGTTTACTAAGGTGAGAATAATTTAGAGGAAACTGATTTTCATTCTGCACAAATGAAGAAAGATGGCTACTTATTCACAAATTTAACTTAGCAGACTAACAAAATATAATACATAGCCAACATTGGGTATCGAGAAACCATTGTTAACCACAAATATATTTTGAGGAATATTAACCATCTTCGTTACTTCATTCCTTCAGAATGTTCCTCAATCAATTAAAACATGGTAAAATTTTTAATATTTGCATGAATTTCAGCTAAACTGAATAAATAAAATAGCAAAGCATGAAAAGTTATCTTCTTTAGGAATGAAGATTTGAGAATTCTTGTAAAAATAAACTATCCTCTAAAATACAAATAAGTATATTCAGTTCCAACTTAGATTTTCTAATAACATAATTATTGTGTTAATGGTTCTGAAAGTCATCAATTTGTAAACATTTATTTATGTAAGGATCTTAAGCAGAGTTAACAATTTAACATTTTGCATATACTCATCAGCTTTCTCAATGAATATTTAATATAGTTTTCAAAATAATCTGAGCTAACTTCTGAAAATATCTTGTTTCATCAACTTAATTTATCCATTGTCAGTCCATCTTATTTTATGCTGCCAAGGAGAATTGGTGTTTAGTAACCCAAATTTTCTTACCATAACCAACTCTTCCCCATCCAGTTGCTATTGCTTTTTCATAAGGCAATTGAAAAGCATCATGTAAACATGCAGGACGAATGTGTTTGCTGAAAAATGGATGTGTTCCGCCTTCTGGTATTGGTTCAGGAGGTATCAATGGTCCAAGTGTATCTGAAGGCAATGGAGCTATTTTCATCAAACTGAGGTCATGATACTTTGCTGGAACTTTGTAGCCTGGATGCCTAAGCCGTTGGACAATTTGTAATAATCTTCCATGTTCTCCAAAAGATCCATTTCCAGCAATGGGACTCAACTGCAGCTCACCCACTTGTGCCCATTTTGCAGGTCCTCTAAAATTTTGGAGAGGAAAACAGTTTATTATCTTAAATTATATAGGAAAATTATCTAGACCTTAAAAAAGTGGACTTACTTCTAAAATAGAACAAAGCATAGTACATAGGATGCTATGATTATGATAAAACATAACTTTTCTTATGTAATCATATACTTAATCCATAACATGGTCTAGCAGCAATTTAAATTTATTTCATATTCAAATATATCTACTTCAATATCTTCATTATTACATCTTTATCATAAAAATATTGGAAATTTATCTGAATTCATTGACAGCCAATTCCAAGAAAACAATGTGCTTTCCACATATCACCTATTGTGAATGGATGATAATTTTTGCCATAGTTTACTTTTACAACATCACAAATACAACAACTTATGCAAGAAAATCCTTTAGTTTTCGATGAGATTTTGAAAATGAACATGAGAAAACTTTGATGACTGAGAATTATTAAGCTGAAAATAGATCTCTTAAATAACAAGAGTAATTGATTGTTTTGGTTAGGATCAGTATCAAATGAGTGAAAGGAATCGGTATGAAAAGCATAAGTATGAACTTCATAAAAATATAAACTACAATAATTATGATCATAACTGAAGTGCATAAATCATGGTTTTCATCTCTACTCCTGAATAACATTTAAATTTAATTTATCATTAAAATTGTGACTTACAATGATCCGCTGGATGTGCAATGGGCAGCTGTCAATACATAAGTTTCACTAATGAGGGTTCCTCCACATTGCCAAGCAATATCTCCTTCTGGACCATAACCAATTGCCACCTAAAATTCATTCATCAAATTGCAATGGTATAATTATTAATGATTGGTTACTTGATAATGGTAACATATAGTTCAAAATTTGCAAGAATAGCAAGGATATCTTTTTCTAGATAATGTTTTCAGAGAAAATTCCACAAATCCTTCATCAAAACGATCTTAATGACACAATAGACCATGGAAACTTTATCCCCCTGGGAAGTGTTTTGATCAAGGTAGGGCATATGTAATCTTTTACCAATGGTACCCTCACTACTGATGGTACTCTCAAAAAGATTTGGTGGTATATAAATATTACTTTATGCCCTTTTAAATAAAAAATTAAAAAATAATCACCTTTAAAGGTATGTTGAGAACATGACAACATGAAGCAGCTTCAAGTTTTTGCTAGCTTTTCACAACCATTTGCCTGGCACCCTGATACATACACACATATATACACTAATCTTGAGTTGCGTTGAGAAAGTTTCAGAATCCTGCAGCTTTCATAATATGCAAAAAGTGGGTGTGTAATTGTGAAAATTAAAGCTCGAAGCTTTCAATTCAAATTCAGTTAATAGTGGGAAATTCATAAATTATTTGAGTGACACTTGAAATATTGCACAGCCACAAGGGCATGCAGCTTGGAGGAAACACTGCTCACAGGTCATTCTTACCATGTGCGGAAACTCTGCAGGCTTTGCAGGAGTTCCTCCTACAATTAGTGGTTCCTCATCCACTTCACATAGGCTCTCTTGCTCATTTCTTGTTCCAGGTAAATTCAAGGGTGAAGGTATAGTCTTGAACACCCACTTGCCATATTCTTGGCATTCTGAAAATAATAAATCGCTTTCAATAAGGAAGCCATGGGAAATAGCATTAGATCACTACAAATAATAAACGATTGTATTTATCACTTTGTAGAACCAGATGAACTTTAAAGATTGTTTAAGACTGACAGCTGAAAGATTTATTGCTTAATTCCAAAAAGTTTCCGAAATTCGACAGTTTAAGAATAATTCAATTTTCACCGAAGTAGATCATTAAAACCTAAAAACATCGCTAGGTAACAAAAAAAACTTGCTTTCGGATAGCCAAAGGGTTATCGCGTTCGCCCGCGATGAAAGTGGTCCTGGACTCGATTCCCGGTGGTAGCCCATATGTGCGAAATCGCCTCAGCCTTCGCAGAACTTCCAGAAATACTACTACTAAGTTTTCATTTCCCTTTTAAGTTCTTTAAATGCCTTTAAATTCACACACACGCATTTCTTCGCATTTTCTGTTTTTCAAGAATACGCTAACATAGTAAGTATCTAAACTTCATACTTATTGAAGCAATAGAACGAATTGCGAAGGTTTCCAAAAATCTTAATCTAAAATTTTGTCAATGTCGTGTAAATTTAACTACTTATTTTGCTCTTACCCGTATAAAGTATATTTTCTCACGTACTAAACAGCTTAGGTAATACTGTCATTAGAAAACACTGGTCGTAAAGTGATTATGTTTCAAAACAAAGAACATAAATTTGAAATACGCTTTAGAAATTATATTTTTATCACTTCAAATTTGGGCGCAGATATAATCTATAGAGAAATGTATTATTAATAGGAAGTTATTAAGTAAAAAAGTTAATTAAAATTAGGTGATAGATTAAAACTTTTAATATTTGTTTTTGACTTTATAAACATCAAAATCAGATTATAGGAACTTAAGTTAATAGTACGATTACTAATACTACTTACTTCTCTTGGCGATGGCATTCGGCGTTGATGGATCAGTTGCTGGCGCGGTAGTTGTGGTTGTCGTAGTAGTAGTGGTAGTAGTCGTCGTTGTAGTAGTTGTGGGTTGAGTTGTGGATCTCGTGGTTCCTACTGCCTGGGTGTTGGTAGAACCTGGGCAACACACTATCGGATTCCTTCCTTGAAATCCACATCGGGTCGGAGTCACCCCTCTCTGAAGGCCTTGTATGACAGCGGGACACTCCGTTATCAATTTGCACGTTCCTCGGCCTCCATTATTCACTGTGCAGACATCGCCTTGAAAGGAAACCACGCGCCTCTAAAGAACCATCGGAATCAAACCATGAGGACCAACGGAGACCACGGACGCTGCTTACCGACTTCAAGAGCGAGCGATGTTCCCATCAAAATGAGAACCAAAAGCGTCGAAAGCAAAGGCTGGAAGCGTCCCTCCGTCATCGCGAACGAGGATAACTTCGCAGCCCTTTAAATCTTGCAGAAGTTAAATGGATTTCGGTGAATTCGTTGGCCTCATCGAAGCAGAAGAACTACACGCCTTGAAGCGTTGAGGGGGCCCCCGAAGACGTACGTCCGCCTCGGTCGAGCGATCAAAGAGGAATGACTCGAGTGGCCTTTCCTTGTATCCGAGAGCTTCCAAGAATTCTTCATGCCCGACCGGTTCTTACGGAAAACTTGCTATGCGTCACATCTTGAATAACTTTTGAAGTGCCATTACGAAGTCCATCAAAATACTCACGAAGTAAACTTATCTGCTCAAAATTTTACGACATGATTATTCATTCCGTTGTCTTAAAAAAATAACGAAACCTGCGATTTCGATTCTACCACAACAAAACTAATTTACGATGACTCATGGAACCGAAAAAGATACATTTTAATACGCATGGGCAAGTGGAGAAAAATGTTCACCTAAACGCATGTCATAAGTTCTAGAAGGTAACAAAGAATCTTTCCGGAATAGTTTTCGAATGCCACAGACTTCTCTCAAGGTCGCTACGGTCAATTATAGGTGCTCATCCTATCAAAATTACCACCCATCTTTCCTGTCCTTCACAGAGGTTGTGATACTGGCAAGGCTTTCTGGAAAAATCTTCCAGCTCGTTCAGAAGTGCGCATTGTTCTTTAAAGGAAACTTTTTCGAGTGCAAAAACAAACAGCTCGAGTCGTCTAAGCTTTTGTCAACATCTATTCCATAGCAATCTCGTACAATCACGAAGGTAACCTTGAAATGACCGGTGCATTATGACACCTACATTCATAGTTATCACTGCGAGTTACCTTTAAATCGATGCTTAAAAGGCGGTTATTTTTCATCGGTAAAATAAAGTGCTAACAAAACGTGATGAAAATAAATGTAAAGATATCGGCAAACAAAAAATTAAGAAAAGACGCATTTAAAAGTATCTTTATTTGATATTCTTGTGAATGTTCAATCATAGTAAGGATCGATTGACGTATGATAGTAGTACTCATTCAACTGCACTATCAGGAGGTACATACGGAAGTTAGCGATGTCGTAATGATTTATGGGAGATTCTTTTTCACTCCATCATATCAAGTATTTTCCGTTAAACATGCTTCACGCCTTTAATTGGAATCTTGAATCTTTTACTTCCTCCATAAATGTGAAAAAATCTTAAATAAACAGAAGCGTCGTAGGAGGAAAAAAAGAATTTTTCAAGGAAAAGTTACATACAGAGGAACTAAAATTTAAAATGTAGTCTCATCAACTTTTAAAGTAGTGACAATGACGCAAGGAAAGGATTGGTCGGCATAAGCTTAAACCGCAACCGGCAAAAAACATCGCATCCGGCGAGAGAAAAACTCGGCTGTTCCGCAAAGCTGGAATATTCCGCCATGAAAATCTGTGACGCACTCTGCAAGGAAATCATCTTACGGGGATAAACCTTTCTTATACGAACCTGGAACATAAAGGTGTAAAATGACATATCAAGGATCGCCGGGAAGAGAGAGAACACTGTACATTTGAACAGTCACCGTGATACTACTTTAAATTAGTATTTGTCAAACACCTACGATAAATAGCGGCTTAGCGAAAACTCGTTGACGAACATTCTTCGTTATTGTAAGAATAACGCTGCCTATAAAGCTAGGCAGCTAGTAAGTCTCTTTCGTGTCACATTGATCGTTTACTAGCAGGATTTCCCTGGCTGTAGTAAGAGATATCAATTTATTTTTTAAAATATCGCTACATAGAAAAGTGATTAAAAATTCACTAAACTCTGGAAAATATCAGTAAAAGGTAGTTGAAATATAATAGCTTAAATTATCTTCTATAAATGTCATTTCAAATCACACAAATTATTTTTATATTATGAATGTTAAGTTATGAATGTTAAGATATATGAACTGAATTTAATGCTATTTTAATTTTAAAACTAGCCAAACACTTTATGTTAAGAGTATTTAGAGAAGTGTTAAAGTAACAGAACATGCTCCGTAGAGTGAGAGAGGTAGCTAAAATAGAAGAAGAGGAAGCTAAAAGAATGAATACGGGACTAAATCCAGTGACAAAATCTCTTAATTGGTAACCTCTCTAATGAACAATACACGAATTATACATACAGCATATTGAAGTTGCCAATCTTCCCATTTGGTATTACTCCTATTAAAAATACATAAGTGACTCAAAAGGAAAACCTCTTACCGGCATTACAGAGGCGTCAAAACAGGCTGGCTTTAGGATTTCTTTCGCAATCCCATAAATACGTAAGTAGCTTGCATTGGAGGTGCGTTTGACAACCGTTGGGCATGAATGACATCGCCAGTAAATCCCTTACTAAAGAACGCGATACACGAGGTGCCTTGCATGCAACACACGCATAGATGCATTTCGATTTAACGCATCTCAGCTATAGATATTTCTTCGGCCATTCCCGTCGTTTGACGAAGGCGTATATATTGTCTCTAGTGACAATCTAATCTAGGCAGGGCGCGTGCCTAAAGTCATGAAATGAGTCCATAGATTTGGCAGCTCATGATTATCCACTGTTTTCATCACGTAATTTCTTCTAATGAGAATAATTCTACTAACTCTCTTCCAATTCATATCTTTCCCAGCAGAAGAAAGATTTCATATTTAGCAAGAGCATACAAATCAAGCAATGACTACCTAGATCCCCGTGAAAAGAACTTATCTTTAACTGACCGACAACTCTGAAACGTTACGTGTTGCATGTTGAAAATAAGCAAAATTGCAATTAGTCTTAGTACAAACATGATTCTTATGAACATTACGCCCTGAAAGACCTTGCGCCCCTAGATATTCGCGTTAAAATTGGAAGGACGTAATATTAGAGAAAAATGCAAGACTACTATTTAATTTACCTGCCCCTTCACATATATGCGTCTTAAAAAGTTTAGCCTAGAAATAGGACCCAGTTAAAACATTACAACTTCCAAAATTGGCTTCAAATTCGAGAAGGAATTAAGTTAATTTTCAATCAAATATTTGACGACTTTTTCCAAGTCCAAAGCAAAGGAAGTATCTCTTACTCAGAAATAATAATACAGCGGAATCACAAATACTTCCTCTAATTGTTCTTTTGAATAGTTACATCATCTTTCCGTGTTTAGAGGAACTCAGCCCTAGTTTTTTGAGCAACTAAGTCTTATAATTAAATCTAAATATTTATGTAATTTTCTAGTGGCTCTTCTTCTTTTCGAGAGTTAGTATATATGTAAGTAAAATCGGCATATCTCTGAACTTTTCTATCATCAGCATACTTCAGCAAGATAAAAACTATAAATATCATAATTTGCCGTAAATGATTCCCTTCAATTAAGAACCGACTTGACTAATTTTTTTCTTAAACAACAGCATTTACTTCTGTATTTCTTATTGACTACTATTTTACTTTTCCGACCAACCTTTACCCATTTATGTATTTTTTATAATGATCTTTCACCATTCCTTCGGCAATGTATAATTACACATATCATCATCAACAACCATTTTCAATCCGATGCTGGAGGTAGG
This sequence comes from Pachydiplax longipennis, assembly GCA_036926295.1. Classification (NCBI taxonomy): domain Eukaryota; kingdom Metazoa; phylum Arthropoda; class Insecta; order Odonata; family Libellulidae; genus Pachydiplax; species Pachydiplax longipennis. Next base: position 15,093,555 of record JAVFKF010000014.1, read on the forward strand.
GCCCCAAACTGTTTTCCAATTCTCTCCATTCTGAGCTTTTTTTGCCATGCTACTTCCATGTATTTGATTATTTTTTTATTTCCCTTTCTTTCGGTCTTCCTGTCCTCTTCATATCTCCTGGTGCCCATTCGAAAACTACTGATATCCAGTGGTAATCGTTTCTTCTCGCCAAGTATCCTGCCCACATTCATTTCAGTGATCTTACTATATCTCACACTGGTCATATTCCTCAACTAGAAGTTGAGTTTACTGTCTCCTTTGTGATTCCAAGCATGCACCGTTTCATACTTCTTTACGTTGTATGCATATAAATATAAAAGAAAATCACTGTCTTACTTCCCTCCTCAATTCTTTCTAACTGCCAATCAGCAACCATAAGTCGCGCTCTTTGTTTTAAATATAGATTTTTCACCAAATCGCGTATCTTTCCGATTTATTCTAAGATTTTTTAATTCTCCCATTATTTGCGGCCATTTAAGTGTATCGAAACACATTCAAAATCAACAAAACATACATATTCATAAGTTTTTCAAGGTTCGTTCTGTGAGAGTGCTCACCGCCCCTCATAGCATTCATCTTTTTCTTCTCTGAAACCAAAACGACCTTCAGCCACCAAGATTTTTCTTTAAATTTCCTTTTATTAAAACCGTGAGAATACTTACGCTGCGTGGAATACTGAACTGATGGAATTAAATACATCCCGACCTTCTGTTTCCGAGTTATTTAATGGATTTTAAGTCTGTTTTCGTAATATCCTCTGACTCAAGAGAGAGCTTAGGGATAGATTCAAATAAAATGGGATATTATAATCTTTTGTTACTTAATTTAATAAATGAATGATTGCAGCTGAGAAAGTTTGGATATTAAAATCACTTGCCATCCATCCAGTTGGAAGTTTGACAGAATAAATTAAACTTAAAACAACTTAAAATATAACCAAAGACTAAAAATGTCGAAAAAAATCGTCAGGAATTAATGAAAAATCCGGCCTCTTCAAATGAGACTGTTACCAGAATCACGCAATAAAATATATGTGAGGAACATGCGAGATTCTATAAATAACAATTGCACGAAAGAAAAGAAAAGCTGGTTGAATCGCAGCTGAAAACGAAACTTTGCTTGTGATTTGCTAAAATCGGAGGTCTTCTGTCCTAAGAGAAAACCAAAAAGATAAAACAGCATAAAAAGATTAGACCTTAGGGTACAAAAATCTTCTCAACTAAAGGTTTAAAAGGACAAAAACTCTTGTGGAAACAAATTTCCTTGGTAAAATAAAGTAAAGGCACTGTGCGGGAAAATATCTACAGGAAAGAAGTTTAAAAAATACCGAGGAAACTGAGTTCTAAAACTTCCTTGTTAAAATTATAGCAGTTAAAATTAGAGCTGAAGTCAACTGAATTTATCATGTGCTCATCGATATATATTATGCATCAGTTTTCAGCAGTGGCGTAGCCGAGAGGGGTACGAAACCCTTCCCCAAGGGAGTATATAAATAAAACTTTCTCTTTGGCTAATGTTCTGTGTTGCTCTCTTAATTGCTCTTTCCAAATCTATTAAGATAATGCACTCGCTACCCTGCGGTGAACTCGGACCTGGAATGTGGCCCTAGTAAATCCCAGCGCAGAAGAAGCGGTACAAAATATTGAAGTGTCATATCGATGTGAAAACACCCAGTGTCTCCATGCCGCCCCGAGTCAACAGAACTTTATAATTTCTTTGCTAGATCTCAAGTAAATACAGTCAAACCTGTAAACCAAACTCCCCCTTAAGTGTAGAAGCATTTTAATTGGGTTGAGTTTTAGTTATTGTGTTCGTAATAGCAACTGTTTCTTGCACTTGCAATAGTTTCGTTAGGCCGGAAGTTTAGCATTCACACACTTTCCCGCTTAATACCCATTTTCCTTTCGATCTCAGTTCCTATAGCACGAAAAAAATGGTAATAGACACTGCTAGCCGCTTAGGGGCTGTCCTTAAATGATGTCACAGGATTATTGGGATTTCCGGAACTTAGTGACAAAATGTGCCTTGGAGCAGAATACCCAAAGTGATATGGTGTCACGGAAGTCCAGCCCCCTCTAGAGTATTACATGGAGGATTTTTTCCGTCCCGGGGTGCACTGCAAACCGCTGTGGCCAATACTCCGCCTAATTAGATAAACTAAAAACTGTAATCAATCGTTTTTGGCCGTACTTCGTGGAAAGCCATTTCATTGAATGAAATAAAGAATCACTTGGTAATTTCATTCAATGAAACTAAAAACTGTTTATTCTGACTATATCGCCGTTTTGAGTTCTCTTCTCCCGTCTCTAATGGAGTTCCTTTTTTATCTCTTGTTTGTGACTACTAATTGTGCGAGAAGAAAATCAAGATATTGCGAACAGACATTCTCCATCCTAATGTTTGAGTCGATTCTAGCTGAGATAGAGTGGAATGTTTCCCATCAGTCCTGTCTCAAGGAAAATAGGTAAAAAGTGACTTGACGATGTTTTATTTGGTCTCAAACTCCAATTGAAAACATACTGAATAAACCATTTAATTTTAGCTTACGTTTATTTATGTTTAACTTATCAACATCTTTACCTTTCTAGTTATTTTATTTAGCTAACTTCACATAGCTTACTTTCTATATAGTTTACTTGGCTAACTTAACAATAGTGGCACCAACTAACAACCTCTCAATTCGTTTAGACTGGAACGAAATCTTGAAAGAGAGAAAGTCCAAGCGTCTATAATATCCGCTGCAACTGAATTTCATTGTTCTAACTTCAAGTGCTATCAAATTAGAATAATGGTGTTTAATATTAATGTAATAACTCCCTGACAATAGAGTAACTTAAAATAATACTTTTCTGAAAGAAACTTAAGCCCACGAGAGACTAAGAATCACAAATGAGAGTATTCCATGACTAGATTGAGTAATGCAATACTATGGGAAAAAATTAGTATTAAAACATAGTTTTAGGTACTCGTTCCTATGAAATAAAACTTTCCCTACACTAAGAGCGAGGAGACTATCTGAAATGAAACTCTGTTAGCAGCGCATCGGAAAGTTTTGGGTTTAAATTCGGAAAAATAAAATAACCGAATCCAAGGAAGGTTTTCTCAACGTTCAGTAGTTTTATCAAAAAATGGTGAAACAAAAAAATTGACACAAAAAATTGGACACGAAAGAACGATTTGGTTGTTCTTAAAGGAAAACATGAACGTCACCGACAGGGCAGCTATCGTTAACCGATTAAGAATTGTTGGCAGTAATAAATGATTTGAGTATTACGGGTCTCAACGGTCAAGGCTTCCATGAATTAATTTTTTCTCATTAATTTTGTCGGAGGGTTCTCAAAAACGCAGCCAATGAAATGCCCTTCGATGAGCCACACGACCGGAAATAATAAATGGATTTTCCCAAGAAATCGTTTATCTCTTTTGAATGACTATACTCGCAGAGTGAGCGATTAGAAATCTTTCAAATTTAAGAAAATTAAGGTGAAAAAAATGTTTGAAATCTTTATTATACAAGAGTAAGTTCTAAGCTCTAACGACATTGAACTAATTTTGGACGTATTAAATCTTCAATGCATTATTCGGAAAAGTTACGAAGAATTTAAAACTTGTAAGCATTCAGTTTCGATGTTTACTGACAAAGTGATTCCTTGAGGGAAGAGATTCAATACTAATATGGTGATTTTTTGTACCCTTCTCTTCAAACAATTCATTTAATAGCTATAGCAACATTTTTAAAGAATATATGGCAAAGATACTATTAATAATAATACTATAACATCAGGTTCACAACAAAATTACAATTAAAGCAACATACAATGTGGAACTATAACAAGTTATCTTGTGTGAGCTAAAGAAATATTTTGAAGATTCTTGCAGCAAAAGTTGAATAAAGAAGCCAAAATAAAAAAGTAAAGTTTGTTCTTGGAACTCATATCCATAAGGTCATCATATTTGAACTCCTATAAAAAAGACTCAGTCCTTAAGATAAAAATATTTTGTAAATGAGGTCAGAGGGTCAGAAAGCCATAGGATTGCATCAGTTACCAGCTTGATCCAGTGATTCCCTCCAAATTTCCAGCAATGTTCTGATATATAATACAAGAATGGGAAAGATTTTATTCTTAGCATATGGAGGTGTGTAACCTTTAAAATCAAAGGAAAAATAGACATGAAAATTTTGCATTTAATGCACTTATAGCACAATGGGATATATATGTGTTCTACCTTTCGGTAGGTTCATGTGCCCCCACATTCCCTACTATATTCAGTTCCCTCTCCTTCAATTCCTGGTAACTTATCTTACCCCTTAATTTGTCTAACAACTTCTGTCTTTGTCTTCCCTTCTGTCTTTTCCCTAGCATTCTTCACTTGATCTATTTCTTCAGTAATCCCTCTCCTCTCAATATTTGACCCACCCATTTCTTTTGTATATTTCTAATTACTTCAATCATTACCCTTTTCTCCCCAACCATCTCTAGCACCTCCTCGTTTGTTTTTCTATCAACCCAGCTTACTTTCTCCATTCTACGCCATATCCACATCTCAAAAGCCTCTAATCTTTTAATATCCTCTTTTATTACTATCCACATTTCACACCCGTACAACATTACACTCCATACAAGGATTTTACCAATCTTTTCCTGATTCCTTTATCAAGACCCTTCATTATCAGTTCCATTTGCTTCATAAGTGCTTCTTTGGCTAATGCTATCCTTTTTCTAATTTCTGTGGAGCGTCTTCCATCCTTAGAAACAGGGCTACCCAAGTATGAAAATTGATCTACTTGTTCTAGTTTTTCCCCATCCACCCTTATAGTCAACTTAGATTTCTTTCCCTTCAAAAACTTCATAATTTTAGTCTTTCTTACATTTATTTTCATCCCAAACTCCTTTACTTTATCGTTTAATGCATTTACTAGGATTTGCAAACCTCTTTCAGAATCGCACACAATAGCCTTGTCGACTGCATATCTTACCGATAATCATAGCACAATGGGATACCATGTTTTTGTTTTATTAGGTCCAGTAGCAGCAACCTACTTCCTTACCTTTGATTAATCTGTCTTGTATATAAATAAAATGAAAAACATTAAAATGCAAAATTGAAAATTAGCTTCAATCTTGGAAAGCAAAGATTCATCATGACTAGAAATAAATCTTGCTTAATTGTGGGCTGTACACCACTGCAATTAATGATACAACTGCATGAAATTTTTTTCTTTAATTTAGCTATTACTATTGTACTTTAATATTATTTCATCTTATTTTCTTAAATTTCAGAGGTGATTAATTAAGATGTTAATGATATAAAGTAGGTTATTACATCCACATAAGAAACATTAAATTGCATTATGCAGAGAAAATTTCTTACCTTTCATTTACCTTGTAAAGTCCATATAGATGCTAAAGATTAGATTTTGGACTCCAATATCTGAAAACATCTCAAAAAGAAACATGAAATTGTATTCACAAGCTGAGCTAAAATAAGAAAACTCTTTACAATGAAAAATCATTTCATTGTCAAGCAAAATTGGAAGAGCAGTCATCATAAATCTTTTAGCTCTTTTTACTAATGATAAATTCTTTAAAGATATATGAATGACAGTGGATCCACTACAGAAGTAATTTCACTTAAATCTCAAGATAAAAGTTTTATCTACAAGACCATTTTTTTAATTGTAAAAAGATACTTAATAGAATTTTCTAACAAGTAATGATTATCTAGTTTAATTTTCACATACCTGTCCAAAGTTAAGAAAGAGAAGGAAAATCAGAAAATTGATTTTCCAGAATGACACTGGCAATTACTTGAATATAGTAACATTTTTATTATTTCTGACAATCAATTAATGTTAAATAAAACCAAAATTTATTCTGAATTTGATATTTTTACCACTCATCAACAAAAGTGCCTCATTATTTTCATGTTTAGATTTGAAAATGAATAATTCCAAATCAGCCAACATACTTCTATTTTATAAGATAAATGATCATAATTAGTGATAGGCAAATAGTAACTACTTGTTACTTTGATATCTGTTACTCCCTTGGATCCATAGTAACTAGTACTTATTCCCAAAAATATTTGTTACTAGAGTAACTGCTTGGTGATCATCAACTGTTTGAGAGTAACAACTCAAGAGATGAAACTGTTTCTTTCGGTTATCAGATCTGTGGGACTCAAGAACGTCAAGAACCTAATGGTGAGAGAGAGACAGACGCCTCTGAATCTTTAATTTGTTACATCCCATGAACAGATGTGTGTTCACTGTCAACAGACTATTTAAAATTATAACCCAATATGTAAATTTCTAAAAATCTCAAAATTCTGTATTAAAAATATTGAGATTCGTACATACATTCAAATATTTATCTTTATGTTTAAAAATCTTCAAGAAAGAAATCAAAAATCTGATGACCTACCATACTTCAGAGTTTATGTAGAAATCAGCTTACTCTTAAATTTATAAAGGTTACCAAATACGGATAATGAATGCTCACTTGATCAAAATCCAGACAAAGGATGAGTAACGATTAAGTAACTACACATCTAATGATCTCTACAATCAACTCGATCTGGATCATCTCAGAGGAATGAGTACCTATATAACTACTCAAAAGTAATGAATATCTATTTGAAAAGTAACAAGTAGTAACGATTACAAGAAAGTATTAGTAGAGCCAACCACTAATTATAATGTTTCTTTGGCCCAGAAACTTGTGTTCAGTTATATCAAAGCATGTTTTTCTTCCGTAGCATTACCTAGCATAAGATATGGATTATATATTAAATAACTAAAATCATTTTATCTCTTCTCTGACATCATGGCTTTGAAAAGTCATATTTCAATAAGAATAATTTTATTTAAAATTTAGAACCAAGGTAAATATTTACAGAGACAACTTGAGGACGGATATACCCTCAGTTGGCATCCACAAAACATAAATAACATTTTTATAAATTGTTTACAAACATAGTTTTGGGAACACCATGACTCAAGGCTTATTAGTCCATTTTAATCTGTTTACATGTGTATTTGATACAGAATATTAAAAATGCTCTAAGAATGATAGTCAAGTGATTTCACAAAATAGTTTTTGAGTTTTCCTTCCTCTAGAGATTTGTATAAAAATAACGGTGGGTTAGCAAGGATTCTCATTTGTATTCTTGGAAAATCATATCTGAAGATTGGTTTCTTTCCTCAAACATTAATTGTTGAGATATCCTTAGCATCCATCGAAACATCAAATTATTTATAAAAATGCTTGGTTAAAAGGATAAAAGCTATACCAGAAGCACAGTCCTCATTCATATCTAAAATTTTCTATGATTTATAATAATATTCTCATTAATTCCTTAAATTTTGAGTTCATTATAATTATTTATAACATGATAATATATTTATATATATTTGTGCAATAAATTGGCATCAGTTCTGGAGGCAAAAGCCAGCCCAAATTGTCTCTTTCATAACACAATCTATAAAGGCCACAAGATATGAGTAAAATTTGATTAAAAATAATGGAATTTTTATATATGTAAGCTCAAATGGAGATTTATTGGACGGCTATGCTTTAATAGAATAACGTTTAGGTTGGGCAATATTATCCTAACAATCTTCTAAACTTAGGATTAACTTTAAAGTTGTTTTTCTTTCCCAACAATTTGAAAGGCCATGAAATTTTATGTGCATTTTATGATTGGATCACATTTCTTTCAACAAAATTTTTACCCCTATGAAAATATTTAACACTGGGCCAGATCTCAAAGCAATGTAAAATCACTTTCCATCAACTTCCCTGGTAATCCTTCGGAAAGGATCTAAAAGGCACATTAAATAGCTGCCTTGAGCACATCGGCACAAGAAGTGGTACACCACAGTGTCCATGTTCACTTCATGTCAATGCATGCACACTTTAACAAATACTTTCAAACACCATTTGGTGACACTAGTATTCTTGTGAAGCTTGACTTCAGAAACCAATATCCCATCCTGACGTCTCATCAGGAGGAACTTCAGTTTCTCTTGGGTATGAATCAAAATTGGATATATCAGTAGGACCTCGAACCTGGAAAATTTTAATATGCATCAATTCATGATCCATTGAAAATATTCTATTCTTACACTAAACTAAAATACTTTGTTTAATTATTCCTTGCCAACTTCAAATAAACCTTTTTAAAATTTAAAGCTGACCACTATAGATTATCAGAATTATATCAATTATTTTTACACAGATACAATTACAGATAAGACAATCCTATTAAATATATTGAAAATAATGTAATATTAATCACCAATTCCTATTTAGAAGATAACGTTAGAATAGTAAACAAATATTTCAAAAATGGTAAAGGATGAGATAAAGTAAAGAAGATATGAAAGATCTATTGTCTACATATATTACCATAAGATAATATCATTCACTATTGCTCTGTGTCCTAAATTTCAAATTCTATTTGATTTAGAGTATTAAAACAGTTGAGAAAGAGGTAAAAGATTTCCAAGATGAAACAGAAGAGTATGTGAAATATCAACATGACTGGGCCTTGCAGCAAATTCTCCCAATTTTCAGGTAGATATTCTAATACTATTTACTATTGCTTTTTAAGTAGCTGCCTCTGAACCTTGTGCTTATTGCTGCTATGTAGAGTTCCACTTGCCTAGCTTAAAAAGGATTCCCTTAACAGAATGGAAATGGCATGATAGTTTAATGGTTAGAATACCAGAGGAACTTTCTCTTGGTCTACCAACTAGGCTGTAGAAGTAAATAATTTCACACTTAATCACTTCTACAACCTGGTTCTGGTTGAAACTTGAATAGAATTTCATCTCATTCACCAGAAAAACACCAGATCTCATGTTAGAATACCTGTCTGGGAGTGTAGGTTCAACTCCAAGTCATATTGATATTTTGCACTTCTATCTCTCCACGTGGCTATCTGTGAAGAATTATTTCCTTCTCTCATTCTCTCAAAAAGATTTCATCTAAAGGACACAATATATGTATCAAATTTACAAACAGGTTTAGATTTTCAGGGAATTTTCCAGAAATAAGATCGGCAAAAGTTCTACCAATTTGTTGGGATTTGTGAAGGGTTGTTCAAGTCTCCTTCAATATGAGGAATAGTTCCAGTGTCATAACACTGGGAGAAAATCAATCAATGATTATTAAAGGTCAGAATGGAATTTGATAGTATCATAGATAAAAATTTATAATATTGATGAATAAAATCAAAACCGTTCCTACAAATCATTTTTGAATGAAAAAGGTTGCTAGAAAAGTCATCAATAGAAATGGATCACACCACAAAGTTTGAATCAAAAGCCTTGTAAACTATTACTACATAGCAGGACATGTCAAGGCAGCTTTCCACTTTTTGGCTGCTAGAGACATAATGGTCATTCCCAACCTCTCTGCAGAATTTTTTCCAGAAGACTTTTTCCTGTTTACAAAGTTTAAAGCTTCCTTGAAGGGACATCCTTTAAAAGCCACAGACAGGAATCATCAAAAACTGCATAGAAATCTTTCTCATTTCATTAGAATAAAGTAGAGGGCACACAAAAATTGCAAAAGGATGGAAGCAAGGATACAACAGGGATACTTTGAAGAAAAGAAATGATCAAACACTGTAGACACAGCAATAAGATTTCTTCCAATCTCTTGTTGCACAAAGCACATGGTAATGACAATTAATGTTCAAATACTAAAGTACTCAAAATTAAAGCCTGAAAAGTCAATTAAAACCAAAGAGTACCATCTCTCAAGGAAAAATGGATATGAATAAAGTCTGGCATGAGAGGGAATAAAACCGGGTTACATGCCAATGCTTCATCCAATTAAGTTATCAAGCCAGAAGTTTCAAACAAGCCATTTTTGGGAGACATTGTAGGAATGGGAGATTTGTCTGTTGGTAGCTCATTCTGGCTGGATAGCTTAATTGGCTAAAGCATCTACCCAGAAAGTGAATGATTGGGGTTTGAGTTATAGTCTTGCCTGATTTTTTTTCATGTCTGTTTAACTTAGGCGATTTTTATTAGTGCATTCATAAATGTGTAAAGCTACCTTTCAACCTTTACCAATGAGAAAATTTTACTAACAAAATTATCACTTATTTTGTTGTTTTGAGAAATAAAGTTGACAAATACATCATTAATCCTATTGAAATGTCAAATCAAATTCCATTAAAAACATGCAATTATGAAAATTTCAACAATATTTCAAGTCATAATGAGATTACAATATAATGAGAGCACCACATAGTATTTTCATTGTACTCTCATCATAAGTGACTCAAAATAACACACTAATTAAGATCAGCAAAGGAAACAGGTAGAAGAATTAGTAACATAACAAAGAAAAAATACCTGAATTTATTCACCAATAGATGATGTTACCAATCATAACATAAGGGGTCCAAATTCAAATAAGGAGAATTATATCAAGAATGTAGATCAGAAAACTTCCATTTTTAAAGATACATATGCCATGAACCATTATGCCATCTCTTTTGATTGAAAAATATTTGCCAAATTAAATTGAATCAAAATTATAAAAATTTAGAAATATCATAACCTTGTATTACTTACAATAACTCTTTAAAAGGAATCTATAAAGTAAAACCTAGATTTTATTTGTGACTTATGGTATGAAAATTGGTCAAAAAAGTAGAGATTTTCTAGAAATGAATAAAAAATATCTATGGCAATTCATCTACAGAACAAAAAAGCAAAAGGGACTTATTAAATAAATCTTCCGGTAAAAAAGAAAAACAGGGCAAATGGATATGGAATAGCAATGATTACCTTTTGCACAATTGGTGCTGGAAGGGTCCTTTCTCGAAGGCCTTCCCAATCAAAGCCCTGGAACCACCTGAAATTAAAATAAGAATGACGTGTTTACAATTTAGCACAGTCTTTCAATTTCTAATATAATAATTAATAATATAAAATTAATTTGCCATCAGGAATAGATAATACCACAAATACAAGAGCTGAAAAGGAGTTTAAGCTAATTGAAATTATTACTAACAATAATCTTCATCTGTATAGACAAATCTCCAAAAATAACCTAGAAAAATATCTATTATATATAGCTAACTCTCCGGATATACCTATATATATATATTTATAGGGGATACGAATTCTGACCATGTTCCACAAGCGCCATCGACGTCAGATTTTTTCGACGTACTGGCCCTACACTCTAGACGCCAGAATAATTCAGACATCGACGCTAGCTATCATGAGTTCGATGCCAGAAATTCCCAAAAATCGCAATTTTCCCATAAGAATGCATTGCGCGGATTTTTGAAAATTATTTTGAGGCACTAATCGGTAAGATAGAGGAACCAAAATTTCGGAGGTTGAAGTTGAGGTAGTCTTCTATGCTTCTCATGGAAAAAATGTAGCCAAATGACAGTGAGTTCGACGCCAGGTGGATGCAAAATTCTTCCATAAGAAATGGATTGGACGATTTTTTAAATGGCTTCCCGATAAGCTGGAAAGATAAAACCCGGAATGGTGACAGAGGCGTGAGACCTTCCCGTTAAGATATTGAATCGAAACTTTGGAACAAGTAAGGATGGCACTTATCTAATATTATTTTGCTGTCTTCTCTCACGATCGGGTTCTTAGTTCGTCGCCAGGCGGTCTTTGGCGTGAAGTTTTAAATTTGAACTGAGGCAGTACTTGGTATGATACTGTATTCAACGGATAGCTTGCAGTATGCAAGCAACTTTTACTCGTATCTATTATATATAGCTAACTCTCCGGATATACCTATATATATATATATATATATAGATATATATATATAGGGGATACGAATTCTGACCATGTTCCACAAGCACTGTCGACGTCAGATTTTTTCGACGTACTGGCCCTACACTCTAGATGCCAGAATAATGCAGACATTGACGCTAGCTATCATGGGTTCGATGCCAGAAATTCCCAAAAATCGCAATTTTCCCATAAGAATGCATTGCGCGGATTTTCGAAAATTATTTTGAGGCACTTATCGTTAAGATAGAGTAATCAAAATCTCGGATGTTGAAGTTGAGGTAGTCTTCTATGCTTCTCATGGAAAAAATGTTGCCAAATGACCGTGACTTCGACGCCAGGTGGATGCAAAATTCTTCCATAAGAAATGCATTGCTGCAATTTTTGAAATTTTTTTTCAATGCTTTCCCGATAAGCTGGAAAGATATAACCCGGAATGGTGACAGAAGCGTTTGAAAACTTTCTTCCATGAATTTTACCGTTCGTCTAGTGGTCCTTGGTTCGATGCAAGAGGGTCCTTCCGATTTCACCATGCATTTCAAACGGGGAAAACGGAATCTTATTTTGGGACCTTCCCGATAAGATATTGAATCGAAACTTTAGAACCAGTAAGGATGGCACTTATCGAATATTATTCTGCTATCTTCTCTCACGGAAAGGTCCTGAGTTCGACGCTAGGCGGTCTTTTGCGCGAATTTTTGCAATCTGTTTTGAGGCCGTTCTCGATGCGATACAGCAATCAAAATCACGGTGTTTGCAGATGAGATGGTCTTCCATAGTACCAAAGGAATAAATGTTACCAAATGTCCGTGTGTTCGACGCCAGGTGGGTCCGAAATGCTTCCATAAGAAATGCATTGCTGCAATTTTTTAAAATTATTTTGAGGCACTTATCGGTAAGATAGAGGAACCAAAATCTCGGAGCATAAAGATGAAGTAGACTTCTATACTACCAAAGGAAGAAATGTTACAAAAAGACCGTGAGTTCGACGCCAGAAGGGAGCGAAATTCTTCCATTAGAAATGCATTGGTGCAATTTTTGAAAATTTTTTTCAATGCCTTACCGATAAACTGGAATGATCACACCCGGAATATTGACAGAGGCGTTAGTAAGCATGCTTTCAAGTAGTTCTCCGTTGCACCAGTGGTCCTTCGTTCGATGCAAGACGGTCATTCCATTCCACCATGCATTTCAAATGGGGAAAACGGAATCTTATTTTGGGACCTTCCCGATAAGATATTGAATCGAAACTTTAGAACCAGTAAGGATGGCACTTATCGAATATTATTCTGCTATCTTCTCTCACGGAAAGGTCCTGAGTTCGACGCTAGGCGGTCATTTCCGCGATTTTTTGCTATCTGTTTTGAGACCGTTCTCGATGCGATAGAACAATCAAAATTACGGTGTTTGCAGATGAGATGGTCTTCCATAGTACCAAAGGAAGATATGTTAGCAAATGACCGTGTGTTCGACGCCAGGTGGGTTCGAAATGCTTCCGTAAGAAATGCATTGGTGAAATCTTGGACGATTTTTTTTAAATGCCTTCCCGATAAGCTGGAAAGATAAAACCCGGAATGGTGACAGAGGCGTTTCAGAACATTCTGTCATGAATTTCACCGTTTCTCTAGTGGTCCTTGGTTCGATGCTAGAGCGTCATTCCGGTTCTACCATGTTTTTCAAACGGGAAGAACGGAATCTCATTTTAGGACCTTCCGGATAAGATACTGAATTGGAACTTTGAAACACGTGAGAGTGGCACTTTTCTAACATTCATATGCCATTGTCTCTCACGAACGGGTCCTGTGTTCGACGCCAGGCGGTCATTTACACTAATTTTTTAAAAATTGTTTTGAGGCCTTTCTCTATGCAGGAGACTATTGAAAATCACAGCGTTTGCGCTTGAAGTAGTTTTCTATAGAACCAGTGGAAGAAAAGTTGCATATGACCGTGAGTTCGATGCCACATGGATGAAAATTTCTCACGTAAGAAATGCATTGCGGAAATTTTTAAGAATTTTGCTAGATAAGCTTCGAAGATGATACCTGTAAGGGGAACTTATTGTAAATTTTTACCAATTAGCTTGCAGTATGCAAGCAACTTTTACTCGTATATATATATATCTATTATATATAGCTAACTCTCCGGATATACCTATATATATATATACCTATATATTTATAGGGGATACGAATTCTGACCAAGTTCCACAAGCGCCGTCCACGTCCGATTTTTACGACGTACTGGCCCCACACTCTAGATGCTAGAATAATTCAGACATCGACGCTAGGTGTCATGGGTTCGATACTAGAATGTCCCAAAAATCGCAATTTTCCCATAAGAATGCATTGCGCGGATATTTGAAAATTTTTTTGAGGCACTTATCGTTAAGATAGAGTAACCAAAATCTCTGAGGTTGAAGTTGAGGTTGTCTTCTATATTACGAATGGAAGAAATGTTACAAAATGACCGTGAGTTCGACGCCAGGTGGATGCAAAATTCTTCCATAAGAAATGCATTGCTGAATTCTTTGACGATTTTTTTCAATGCCTTCTAGATATGCTGGAAGGATAAAACTCGGAATGATGACAGACGCGTTTAAAAACATTCTTTCATGAATGTCACCGTTCGTCTAGCGGTCCTTGGTTCGATGTGAGGGGGTCATTCCGATTCTACCATGCATTTCAAACGGGGAAAACGGAATCTTATTTTAGGACCATCCCGATAAGATATTGAATCGAAACTATCAAACTAGTGAGAATGGCACTTATCTAATATTAATTTGCTATTTTCTCTCACGGAATGGTCCTGAGTTCGACGCTAGGCGGTCTTTTGCGCAATTATTTGCAATCTGTTTTGAGGCCGTTCTCGATGCGGTAGAGCAATCAAAATCATGGGGATTGCAGATAAGTAGGTCTTCCATAGTACTTAAGGAAGGAATATTTCCAAATGACCGTGAATTCGACGCCAGGTGGGTTCCAAATGCTTCCGTAAGAAATGCATTGCTGAAATCTTGGATGATTTTTTTTAATGCCTTCCCGATAAGCTAGAGAGATAAAACCCGGAATGGTGACAGAGGCGTTTGAGATCATTCTTTCATGAGGTTCGCCGTTTCTCCTGTGGTCCTTGGTTCGATGCAAGTGTCATTCCTATTCTACCATGCATTTCAAATGGGGAAAACGGAATCTTATTTTAGGACCTTCCCGATAAGATATTGATTCGAAACTTTGAAACACGTCAGAGTGGCACTTCTCTAACATTCGTATGCCATTGTCTCTCACGAACGGGTCCTGTGTTCGACGCCAGGCGGTCATTTACGCTAATTTTTAAAAATTGTTTTAAGACCTTTCTCTATGCACGAAACTATTCAAAATCACAGCGTTTGCGTTTGAAGTAGTTTTCTATAGAACCAGTGGAAGAAAGGTTACCTTTGACCGTGAGTTCGATGCCAGATGGATGAAAAATTCTCACGTAAGAAATGTTTTGCGGCAATTTTTAAGAATTTTGCTGGATAAGGTTCGAAGATGATACCCGTTAGGGGACTTATTGTTAAATTTTTACCAATTAGCTTGCAGTATGCAAGCAACATTTACTCGTATTACACTATTTAAGCTACAGATTTGAGCTTTGCAAAGAAAGATATTATTTACATAACTGGCAGATAACTTTACCTACTCAAAAACTGATCCAAAAAAAGCAGTGATTGCACTAAACAATAAAATGATCTTCCAAGTAATATTAATAAAGCATTATTTATGGAATACCTTAGAATTAAAAATAGAAACGATTAAATTATTTAATAATAAAATGAGGTAATATTTTCCTCATTTCCAAATTATCATAGGCGTAAGAACTTTTTCTAAACTGATGAATTGTAAATTATTAAAGGATTAAATCATGTTCTCACTTGTGCTTCTTAATGTCTTGGATGCCTCCACGCTGGTATCCCAGTCTCTCAGAAGGAGCATCTCTGCATAGTCTCTTAACAAGAGACACAGCAGCTCGGGTCATATGCCTTGGAAAGTCTACTGCATCTATACCTCGCAGAATTACATTGTATGTCCTCATTGGATCTGCTGCTGTAAATGGAGGTCTGGATACCAAGAAATAAATTGTTATTCCAAATTTATAGAATGCTTCGTTACATATACATATATATCACTACTTAGAACAAACCACTTCCATATTTAGAAGTTTTAGAGCATTTTTGTATGTATGTAATATTTTATTTAATAGAGCTAAATAGAACCATATTTTTAATTACTTTATTTAAATTTCAATGCTTAAAAAATAGTTTTCCTTAATTAAGGTTTTCTTAAATGCCAAGATAATTGCCTGATTGCTTTTACATATATTACATATCATTCCTATGTTGACATAACAAAAGAATCCCTCCAGTCACATATCAAGGAAGCAGACAAGCTGGATATATTCTTATTCATATTTACACATCGAATTCTTAATGAATTCATTTTCATTAAATTATATCAACTTTTCATTTATATTTCAGAATTCATAGATTTAAGGGTTCCATTGTATTAGCATAGCAAAAAGAAATTAGCATCCAGATATTTCCCACATTTTGAAAATAAGGTAAGAAGAGAGGAAAGGATGAAGCATGGCTCATTAAACCAAGAAAGGAGAACCTCACAAAATATGTTTACTGATTACCTAAAACAACAGGACACTTATTAAATGGTTTAAGTTTTCAAGTGAACTCTTAATGATAGTAACTCATAAGGTAAACATGAAAAATATATTTATAGCATTAATGAAAATTTCCATTCATATGACATAATAATGTTTGTAAGTGAAAGACTGTTAAGCAAATATTTCCTTTGCTTTTTCAAAGAGGTTCACTTACGTTCCAGTCAGGAGTTCATGCATTAGAATTCCAAGTGACCAGTAGTCCACAGCTCTGTCATGACCTTTGTTTAAGATGACTTCAGGTGCCACATATTCTGGAGTACCACAGAAGGTCCATGTTCTACTGCTAAGGCCTAGTCGCTTGGAGAAACCGAAGTCCACCTTTTGTACGGATAAAACATGTATTAAAATGAATGATCAATGTTTTTAATTTAGAATGTGTACATATTTATGATGAACGATTCTCTACACAATGTAACTGACCTGTTTAATATCATTTCGATATATATGAACAATGCCTTGAATGACTAAACATAATTTGATGAATAGATTAAAAAATTAAGAGTTTCAAATGAAAAATTTTTGAAATTTTTAAAACATTAAAATGAAATATGTCACAGATTTAAGCATTATGGAATATTGCACAAATAAAACTAATATGCTTAGATAGATTTAATTTGAAAGTTTTATAGCATGAGATGAATCTACCAGTGAATGATAAAGAAACAAAAAAGCCAAGTAAAATTTGTATACAAATGAAATATATAAATAATTAATATTTTTCTCTGCTATTTATATGGATTCTCTCAAAGTAAAAGCTTCTTCATCAAATTAACATTTTTATTTGTTTTACACTTTAATTTGAAGGAAAACATAACAATATCCAATTAGACAAAAGAAAAATTTTACTAGCTGAAAATTTTACAGCAATAGAAACTTGTAATCTTAAAAAAGTTTTAATTCTTCATTAAACAGGAAATTAAAATAGTATCACAATGCTTAATTTTGACCAAAATAAGGACTAAGATAAAAGAAAACTGAAAAATAAATTTTCATTAATATGAAACATCTGAAACATTAATTCATATTATTGACGAATTACAGAGTTAAATGTTTGCATTAATAAATATATTGATAAAGAAGTTCATAAGTTAAGCATAATGATTAATCAATATTAGGCTTGAAACCCAATACTTATAAATTATATTCAATATTCTACATTTATTAATAAACTGGTAAACTTTAATCTGGTTAAGTATTTCAGGGATAACCTCACCAGTTTCACATAGCCTTTTGCATCCAACATGAGATTCTCTGGTTTGAGATCTCTGTAGACGATGTTTCTAGCATGAAGATATTCTATGGCTTCAACCACACATGCAGTAATGAACCTTGTGGTGCTATCTTCAAACAGACCTCTATCTCTTAGTACTGTCCAAACTTCTCCTCCCAAGCAAGCTTCAAGAAGCATATACACATATTTTGTATCCCTGTATGTCTTGTAAAGCCTGTAATCAATCATAAGCACACATAAGGTGTACAGATCAAGGACTAGAGAATAGTCTAGTCTAGGTTTAAAATGAAAAAAGAAATTAAAATGTTTAACAACTGAAATATGAAACTTCACTTAATATTTCTTTTTTTAACTAAATGCAATTTATCAATAAAGCAAACTTTACAAGGAATATTCAAAAATAATAGGTACTGGGTAAAGGTACATGCAAACAGAAATTCCATACAACCAAGAGCTACATGCATGAAGAAAATCAATTTTTAGAAATAATGCTACTGAATATAACAATTCAAAATGGATAGTTCAAATCTTTAAATAGGTATTTAATAAATCAAAAAATAAAGGAAATTAAAATTTTATTATTGTCATTATCATTGATAGTCAGAATATTGTGCAATGAAAAATAATGTTATTAATTATAATAATTATTATTATGTTATTAATCCCATTATTCCTTTTCAATGAGATTGAAAGCAGTATTTTGAACTAACCTGCATATGAAAGGACTCCGGCAAGACATCATAATGGCCTTCTCACTAAATACATGTTCTTGTTGCTGAGTATCAATGATGTGTTGCTTCTTAAGGCACTTGAGGGCAAAAGATAAAGATGGGTTGCGACAGTGTCGTACCAACTCCACTCTTCCAAAACCACCCACTCCCAGAGTTCCAACAACCTCCAGATCATCAATCTGGATTTCAACATATTCTGTAAAATGAAAGATATATTGCTGGAGCAAAAGCAGTTTCAAAAACTGAGAAAGTTTCCTGTATATTGCTCTACACATAATTCAAATCTCTAATAATTACAAAATATAAAAGATAAGATTCAAAAGCTTTGCTTAGAGACCCAAACAAACACGTAACCAACATATAAAACCAGGATATTCAATCATTCATTGTATATATCTCAGTATTTACTGAGATATATACAATGTTATTATGGTCATCTATTTTAATTTAGCTTTTTAAGTATTCATACATAATTATTTTTAATGTTTTTAAATTTTAGCACAATCATGAGCACTCAATCCACTGATACAATGATTGCGAGTATTATTTTCTTTCTATTACATACCTGGATCAACATCAGTGGTTTCTGCATCTGTATTTGCCAATATAAACGAATCCTGCCCCTGTAATCCTTCTATGGATGGAGTGGACTGGATTGGACCAATAGTTGGTATTGTAGTGGATGATGTGATTGATCCTGTATGGACTAAAGTTTTCTGACCATCATCCAATTTATCACCATAATCCTTTTCTTGAAGCTCACTGAGGTCGCCAATGAGCTGTATAAAACTACTGCAAGGGCAGAAAATAAATACAATTAAATGCTGGTAGAGAAAGTGAAGATTTTCATCAATACTTAAATAAAATGAAAATCCACAGCTATATTTTCTTTTTTAAGACAGGTCATTGAGAAAAAATAATTTTTAAAATTATAGTGTAAGGTGTGTAAGTTTAAAATATCTGGTATTCGTGGTATAAAATCAGAAAATAACTATTTAAAATAAATATAGAGGACAGAACTTCATATACTGGAAAATAAATACTAATATGCAAAGATTTTTACCATAAGAATGCAAGACCTGAAAAATAAATTTAATAAAAAAAGAGTAAATTCAAGTAAATCAATAAAGTAAAAGAAGAATCACAGAGGAAAGAAATTCCTGTCTTCAAAATCTTGCAAAAATAATATATAACACACTCTTACATTTAAGAAAATGAAATTGATTCACTAGCTTTCTATACTGTATGTGATGTATTCAAAAGAAGAGAAAATTAGGCAAAACTAGGGCAATGCAAAAAATTTTCATATCCTCCCAAGAGACTTACTCTCGATCAAGGGTAAGGCATTCAACTCCAGGGGATAGTGCAATCACACTAGCAGTACGGCGATCTTCCTTGAGCAATGCTTGCTCACCAAAGTAATCTCCCCTGCCTAATCTACGTATTTCTTCTTCACCTTCCGAATTTTCTGCAAAGAAATTGAGACAATTGTAAAACCTCAACATAAGGAAAATATCTTATAAAAAACTTTGTGCATATATATATTAAATTACATTATTTTATAATAATATATCATTAAAGAGAAAATATAAGATAAGATAAGTTTCTCAATAAGAATAGAGAAACTAAAAATTATCACATAATTTTGGGACAAAATCTGTTAAGTATCGCAATCTACTTAGACAGAGTTATCATAATAAATAAAAATAAATGCTTTCTACATACAAACAGTAAAATTTTACTTAGAATTTTATACTAATTGAATTCAGTCAACTTAATCATAATTTCTTGTAAAAAGAAAATATAGGAGGTAATCAGAATGAAATGAAACCAAAAGTTTTTCAGAAGAAATATAGAAATATGATATTCAATTTGATGATTAAAAATTAGTTATGTACATAAAAATTATACTTATCAATTTTAATTGATTATAAAATAAGTAAACCTTTATCTTTAAATTCTAAATCTTTAAATGACAGCATTTCTTAAGGAATTACCTGATCGCTTGGTGACTTTTACACATCCTCCACTAATAATATAGAAAGTATCTCCACTTGCTCCTTGCCTAACAATACAAGCTCCAGCTGGATAGAATTCCTGAAAAAAGGAAAATATTTTGCTTACGGATCCAATTTGAACTACAGAGGTGAAAAGAATTTACTTGATGTAAAAGAAAGCTTTGAGATATTGAGTAAAGCTATTTCATACCACAAGAAGCATTCCTGATAGATGAAATTAATTGTTTCTTTATATAAAGAGAAATCATAAAATCCATACCTAAAATTTTTGAAAATTTCTGAAGTGATTTGATTCCAAAAAATGTGTTTCAAAAAAGAAGGTTGCTTTTAAAAGCATGACTGAATTTTATACTGATGAGGATTTCCAATATTTAATTAATCCTAAAGCAAATCCGATACAAGATGTAGCATATTAGAATGTAACAATCAATCTCCCAAAGAGAAAAATTTTCCAAGAAAAAAATTTCTTTTATAATAATGAAAATTTAAACATTACTTTGAAATCTGATTTCGCTTCTTAGGATGGACTCGGTGAAATATGGATTTTAGGATGAAATGCAAGGTTAAGTTGATTTGATTTTCAAAACAATTAGAAATGCCATCTTGATTTACTTGATTAATGAAAACTTTTAATTTTTTCATTTTTGCAACTTTAAAGACTTCTTGCAACTCCTAGTCCTTAACCTAATAAATTGCTGATGAGCAGAGTTTTACTTATAAATGGTATTTTTGCCAGGTTTTTTATTTTCATTAAATCAATGATAAATCTGGTAAAATACAGAAAGGAGTGAAAATTTAATTTATAACACTGATGACTATACAGGACACCAATTTTGGAGTATCTGCTATGAGTATCGCAGTCTATTATGATATTTTATTCAAACAGTAAGAAGCAATTTAACTTCTTCATGATTCTACATGTTCAAGACATTGAAAATGAAGAAAATAATACCAATCAGTAGAATATAATTTCAAAATTATACCTTTAGATGTATGGTTAAGAAAAGTTTTTCATTTTAATATTTTTCTCTATGATACTCTAGTTAAGTTTTCTGAAAAGTGATGCAAATCTTTGATTTCTTCTTTGTCTTAAAGAGAAAAATTACTCTGCAATAAATTAGGATTTTCTTTACACCAGCCTGTTAAGTTAACAAACACCCAGAAATTATCCTACTAACAATGCTACAAAAGCAAATTAAATGAAAATTATACTGCAGCATTCACTATGATCCAAATAACTGGAAGTGTTTCAAAGATATCAGTTTACTCAAGATAAAGCTAAATGTCAGAGATAAAACTTACCACTTCCAGTGCATCAGCAATCTTTGCCAGAATGTCTTCAGCAAGGTTTTGGAGCAAAGGAACACTTCGTAGGAACTGGACATTATCCTCCATTCTTTGAAGGCCGGTTCGCATCATCATGCGCTGGAAGACACGTCTGTCAAGGACCCAAACCTTGGCATGGCTTATAACTGCCAAAAGATCACAGGTAAATAAATGTTTGTCTCTTTGGATTTTATGATTTAGCAATCAGAAAATTGAAATATGCAGATTGCCTACAAAATTTTGAGCTTTTCACATGTTATTTTAAAAACCAATCAGCAAAGTACCAAATATCTGTATCAAAGACTTTAAATTGATTGGAAAAAAGGAATAAGATTTTACATATTATCATGATTATTAATTTAATTAATTATTTAATTAATTAACATGATTTTATTATGATCAACGTGCATTTTAATCTCAGGAATTTCCAATAATTGTATACCAAATTCTGGGCAGAGAAATTGTAGTCTAATTATTTAGCGCTGTCTAAATTGAAGTGATTGAAAGTAATATTACTTTAATGTAAGCCGAAACTCAAAATGAAGCTAAAAACAGCTGTACGTTGATCATATGATAACAAAATGAAATAAGATATGTAATGAATTTACTGCTTACAATACTTTTTCAAAAGAATGTAAATAAATATTTGCGGAATTGTAAATAATATTTGGGGAATTGTCATACATACCACGAATGGAAGCAGTGCGAGTACAATTATACAAGATGGCAAGTTCTCCAAAAGCCTTTCCAGGTCCAAGACGCCCAATGATTCGTCCTTCTTTGAGCACCTCTAGTTCACCCTCAGAAGAAACAAATAAGGCAGAACCTGTTGAAAAAATCGCAATGTGGATTAGAAGATATTGCAGATAATGAACTGAATTATGGAAATATTAAAAAATAGCTTATAATGTCTAGCATAGAGATTCTTTCATTTAACAAATGATATTATAATAAAGATTATATTTATTAGATAGGAGCATGTGATAGAGAATATATAAAATTCAAATAAATTTAAAAAATTCAATTGAACAAAGGGGCATTTTTATTTACTTATATTTTAAGTTGATAAAATCACAATAAGTATTATAATTAATCATTAAATTTTAATATTAGTGAAGTACAAATTAGTTAATAGAAACCTCATATCATTGGGATTCATAAAATAATGAGTTCTCCAAATATTATTAAAATGTCAGCCATCACTCACCTGCTTCTCCTTCCCTGATGACATAGCTACCCTTCTCATATTCCTTGGGATACATTGAATCAACTACTTCCCTCACTTGGCTAGCATCCAGATTCTTGAGGAAGTCATTATCCATAATGGCATCTTTGATAAGCTGCTTTGATCTGAGGAAATTTACAGAGAGTGAAAAATTATCTCAGGGCATCTGAAATTATACTATTTATACCAAGAATGTTAAGTTTAAATTAAAAATATTTTACAATAAATAGGAATCAATCCTAAACATATGACTGATCCCTATTTGTTATTAAATGATCAAGAACTTCTTGGAATAATTTAGGATATTTTTAGCATAAAAGGTAAATCAGCTTTGATAAAGCTGCACATTAGACAACAAAATTCTTTTCTTGTGTACGTTGATGTTACTACAGAATTTAATAGAAATTTCTATGAAAGGAAACATATTTTTATATTAAAAGATTAATTAATTGCATTTGTAATCAAAGAAAGATGATGCAGAAGTATGCAACAAAAAATGATGTATGAATTATAATATGCTTAGCTATTTCTAGACCTGATAATGGTTATGCACCATCGTTTATGATACTGAAGTTGATTTGCATGAAAATTAAGTATAAATCATTCATTAAAATATAGTAAAATTTCTTACCTGAAGTCTTTGTCAAAGTGAGTGACTGTAATATCATCGGCAGTTTGACCAACTTCTGAGCTTTCACCAGAAACACCCTGTTTCTTTCCACCCTGCATTTGCCCTGGTGGTACCAGACTACCATCAGCAGAGGTGATCTGCTGTCCAGCCATTCCATGTGAATCATGAATATAAGAAAGAACATCTCCTGGTATTGGTGACAACCTTCCAAGATTACTAGACCATTGGCTAGCACCATCTGGTGAAAAGCTGGTAGCCTGCTGAAGTACACTCTGTTTAAAGAAAATGGGAAACAGAATATATTAACCTGTGGCTTGCTTTTACACTTTTTACAAGAATAAAGTTTGAAGATATTTATTCCACAGAATGAACACTTAGTCATTTTATCACTAAAAGAGTTATTTTTATAGAAAAGATAACCCAAAATGAACTATATTGCAGACTTTTTGATAAGTCCTTGAGTTCTTAATCCATAAAATAATTAGTTATTAATTATTCCTTACTCAAAATTATCCAGTGTATGACAATTTAAGGCTATGTAATGATGTCTCTATCCTAATCAGACATCAGGGATGAAATACATATTTGAGATTTAAAATGGTATTTCTCTCACCAAAGGGGCTCAATTTATTTGGATGGTAATTTAATTCATCAATTACATAATCTTTCAAGACTTAGAAATTGATGAAATTATTACATTGGTTTAGGGTGAGTGTCGATTGTCAAAAATGGTGAGGTATTTACAGGAAGGACAGGGGCTCCCTGTCTCTCCCTCATCTGATAGGACGATTGGCATTCAGCCTGAAGATAGCAGCAGAGTTTGCAGCCGAAACTTAAGTGTTACACTTTAAAACGACCAGGCTAGTACCCAAGAACCATTTCTGTAATATATTCACCGGGAAAGTCTATAATCCTTGTAGTGTTACTGTTAAAATTGCCTCAAGTGAGATCATTTCGCAGATATAGGCTCCCATCGGGAATCGAACCCACGACCGCATTAACTTAATAAGAACGCGCTACCCACATGGCTAACCGAGAGCCAAAAGAGGGTCTTAAAGGCATGTTAGAGAAGGATGTGGTTGATAACGAAGGGGCATATGAGAAGTCTGTACTAATCCACAATTTCATTCACAAAATTTCCAGCGGAAAATGGGTCATTGATTCGCAAATTTACAACGATCGCGGAGGTACACATGTGCACCAGACATCCCTAGCCGACCTCCTGCGTGTTAATGCGTCTTTCGGAGAGTCTTGGAGATGAAAAGGGAGCCGCGTTTGGGAGGAAGCGGAGAAAGACGGTGGTAGACCACCGCTCGATCAATTTTGTCTCCTTGAAAGAGAGTTCCATCGATAGACTGCGGGAGTCTTGGGGTCCTGCGGTGGGCAGATGGTGACGCCTGCTGAGAGTAAGTCCAATCGAAGGGTGAATAACAAAAAGGCGATCTTTCGCCACACGTTGATAGATCCACTCGCGTGATGCCAAAACGGGTGGCGATCTTACTGGAGCTTTCACGAGGAAGATGAGAAGGGAGCAGATACAATCTGGGGCCTAAAATAAGACAGCCAGAGCAAGTTCCGATAGCTTCTCCCGATAAACTAATATAAAAAAGATTGAAAAGGTGCAACGGAAGGCAGCTAAGAAATTATTAAATCGAAACAATAGAAAGGATAGCGTAACGAAAATGTTAGAAATTCTTGGGTAATGAAAATCTCATTCGATTTCGTTTCTTTTGATATTTATCTGAATTTCGTAGGACCAATATTTTTAATTCTCTCTTACAGGGAAGAGTAGGAATTTATTACGAAAGATAAGAAATTGTTTTATGGAAATAAATCACACGATGTTTGGATAAAAGTAAAAAAAACAGACATAAGCATCCTCGAATTCGGTATGATAACCAATCTAAGATTATAATCACGAAGGAGAACGAATACCTCGGCTGAAGTTTGCAGAAATTTATGACACCAAGAAACTTCAAAATAAATAAATATTGAGAATCTAGACAGAAAAGTTGTACTAGAATTCTAAGTTAATGTGAAAATATACCTCAGTGTAGCATTTAAAGCGTCGAGTAGAATAAAAATGCCATTTTTGCGAGGCAACAAAAGATATGATATATCCACCCTATATTCTAATATAAATTACAAACTATTTTCCTCAGAAGGAATTTACATAGCTTTACATAATGCTATTTAATTGAATATGAAAAGTTATTTTGGCCTTTGAGGATATTATGAAAAAATTTTCGCCATCATATATTGCAGAATCATTTACACTGCACTTTTTACAGAAAAAACTTAGATAAACAATAGACTTCGTTTCTGATCGTATCTTTGAGGGTAATTCCAGATATGATCGCAGAAATAAATTAGCTCGTTAGCTTATATAATCACCCCATGCGTAAACAGACCACCGAATATATCAGGGCGTACAGCAAATATCCTCCGGCCGACTTTCTAACGCATTGCTTTTTCATTATAAATAGGCATAGCTTTAAGCAGACCCAAGTTGATCTGCAACCTGGATAATTCGCCTCCGGTCAATCCGTGGTCTACTGTACTGTATTTGAAGACCGCCAAATAGGCACTTGGATCACTTAAGGTGTATCGAAAACGCCAGTCGCGTAAATCAATCATCGAGTGAACTTTCTCTCCGCGAGGGACTCGGATGACCTACGCTGGCGCCTAATCAAGCACGGGAACCTGCTATGGCGCCACTGGCCCCATTACGCACCACCAAACGCGAAAAGAGGTGCATTTTTCGCGCGACTCGACACCAACGGAATATGGAGGTTAATAGCTCTAACTTCATGCGAGGTTTCGCAAATAATATGGTCAAGATTAGAGGTGTTTTACTCTATCCGTAGGTATCTCACATAAAAAATCGAGATTTACGTATCAAAAACGTTTCAGGAATGGAAAAACTGCATGGAAGGAAAATAAAAGTATTATTTGAAAGTGTGAAGCATAATTTTGTAATAATGAACAAAGCATTTTTTGCTTTACTGTCTAATCACAATCAAGAAAATACAATTAATGCAATTTTAATTTAAGGCGAAAGAAAATTTCTTCATTGGAAGTGGAGTTGTTTTATTACATATGATAATAATCTTGATCACACTTTAGTGAGATCTGTTGCTGAATTCACCTCAATTAAAGGGTTAAAGGATTAAGAGAAAAGGAGAGACTACATTCTCAATCTCGCCAGGATAAAGAAGTCACGTTTTTATTCATTTCGACAGAAGGCTTGATTTGGCAGATGATAACGTAAGCTAAAAGACACCAATTTAACTCACAGCTTCCCATCCACAGTTCTGCGGCACACTGATTTTGGAGACAAAGGCTCTTGTCGCCAGAATCAAATGAAAACACGGCCTTCAAATCTTGCGTTATGAATACCTGTGAGATTTAGTTTTGTTCATAGAGATTTCGTGATGAAAGTTTTAAAATACTTCACACCAGATTTTGTTTTTTGATTTATCAATATGAATTTAGATTGAAATCAATGCAGGTGTACTTTAGTACAAAGACAGCTTGAGACTTGAGTAGGCCCGTGGCGCTACAGTTTGTGGTGCAAGCTGGGAAGTCGATAAAATGGATGGAATTTACTGGTGGAACACCATTCAATTAATGAGAGGATAGGGACAGCTATTATATATATTTCCCACACAATTTATTTGTTAGTTTTCAGTTAATCAGCCATCATCATAGTATTTCCTTGAGTTGTACCTGATGATGGCTGGATAGTAGAAACCAGTCGCTAAATAAATTGTGTGGAAAATATCAAGTCCAACTCTTCTCATTTATTGAACATTTTAAAGTTTCTATCCACACGGAAGGGGTGAGATCCAGCCCGGGGCGCCATGGTATAGTGTACCGCGGAGCTTGAAGATTAAATATGCCGCAGAAGAGAAAAGATTGGTAATCTCCGGTTTAATTCATCCACCTTAATCTCCAATCTCATCGAAAACGACTGAATAACTTTGGAATCCGAAAAGCGTGATCGCCTTCCGACAGCAACGTGCAGACAGTGCGACGCGAGAACACAACAGTTCACAATGGCATCATCACGAGCGACACTGCTTATGTATCCCCACTGCCTTTCTCCCCACTACCTACACGAACATCTCGATTCCATTACGTAAATGGATCCCGACCTATCCCAATCCATCCGTCATGCGGGCCGGTCGACTGGCAGCCAACCGACGCGCCGGAACGAGAAAGTGCATATAAAAGCGCGGAAAAAACGGAGAGAAAAACGGCCTGTGACAACTTTATCCGATTACATTCGCCGACCAGTGTCTTTCAATCCCCGCGGCGGGCAGAAAGGGATGTTTTTTCATCCCCTCTAAACCCCCTTTGAGACCACATGCTGGCAGCCGCCCGGCCACCTGTTGCTTATCGGCAATGAAAGCCTTCCTTACCTCGCGTCCCGACACCGCGCCTTATATTTATATCCACTCCGCGCCCATTTTAAACCACTTTACCCGCGGACGCCGCACCCGAACGGGGTCTTTTATCCTCCATTATCTGCGACGTCTTCGCCGTGAGTTACTGAATCAACCCCTGAGAAGTGGGACATCGCTGGATACCCTCACCTCTCCGAGGTGGTTGGAAAAGAGGAAATTGTACGCGGATGCTACTAAAACTAGTTGCCTCGTGCGAAAATTTCGCGGACGGACATTGATACCCACAAACATCCACAGTTTATTCACACAAATACATTTCAACAAACACTCCAACTGCTACAAAAGAAAACGCAAACACTAAAGCATATCTAATAAACCTAATTTATAGAGGAGGGATTTTGCAAAAGAGATTCATCCAGGGAAGAATGCTGGGTACAAGACAGAGGGGAAGACAAAGGCAAAATATAACGATGAATGAAACGGTGGGATGAGTTACCAGGAATTGAAGGAGAGGAGATTGAATAGTGAATGTGGGGACACAAGAACCTTCCGAAAGGTAGAACAATCATTTATATATATCTAATAAACACACCTTCATACTCTGTATCAGTGTCCGTTTCGGAATACCTCGTTTGCATCGATAGATATCATTATCTACGCATCCAGTAACTGAACTCTATGGGAAAATTTAATTTTCAACATGATTTTTCGACCAAATAGTACATTTTTCATTTGTTGGTCAAAATTAGGAGGAAGCGGGAAATCTTCCCTTTAAAATGGTGTCGTTTATATTTTTGATGGAGTCAGAAAAGAAAACAGCGCTGGTCATCGAAAACGGATGTCTAGAAATAGTATATAAGGATAGAGATTTAAAACGCTTCTTTAAGCCGTTAGGGGGCTGTTCCAAAGATCACGCGGAGACAAGATCAAGGAAACCGTCAAAACTATGAAAAGAAAACAGTTCTGAGAAAGGACAAAATAGGTTTTTCAAGAGCTAAACTATCATCTTTAATAGCAAAAGTAAATGAATTATGAACTGCTAAAAGATTTTCGGGTTGCCATAAAGGTAAGTTCTCGAGGCATAGATGTCGCCAAAACCCACACCTCCCTTCTTTGTAGGTGTTTTTCAGCTGTGGATATTCTCTCTAAGATAATACATTAGGTTCTTTAACATATACTTCTTGAAAGGGTTTTCATTCAATTTCTGTTCACACATACATCATTTATATTATTATAAATAGAATTGACGACAGGTTAGATAGAAGAAGAGGCCTTTAATCTCATTCTTGCTTAAATATAGACCTTTAAGACAATTAATTAGGCATATACAGTATGTGTATCGTTATTTTATGCAACCCGTTACTTATAAGGTTACATAAACTCAAGTTAATCGACTAACTGCAATATTCATTCAGCAACAATAATTTTCAACCTAGATTCCCAACGAATTCATTCTATTGCAAATTTAAACGGTAACATTAGTGCAAAAGTCGCTCATGGTGCCATTTGCGTCATCGTAAAGGAATTAGGGACCAAAAACGATAATTCCGACTAAGAAACGTAACTGAATGTCCGAAATCGCTCGAGGGATGGTCACAATCACCTTAAGAGCATTCTATTAGAGTAACAATGGCGTTGGGAGCATGACTTAGTTCCTCTCCAAACACTTCGCCACAATTAGAGACCGGCGTTGAGAAACTCATAATCCGAGCGAAAATTGCGGAGAGAAATCCAAAGAACCTAGATTCGGAATCGCTGAAAAAATCCGAGTGCCAAGGAGATTGCAAGTAATGATATATGCCCGAGATCCTAAACCATAAATCCGCTCTATCTTCTGGTCTCGATCGGTACATCGTTAATTCATTTCCAAAGGTGAATTTACATTCTCCACTTTCTGCAATGCATGCGCCTCGAGCCAAGGAGAGCAGTTAATAGGCGAGCGGATAGTTTTTTTTTCAGATCCTTGGAGATTAATAACCGCTGGGTCTAACATTCGTCTAAGGAGCATAAATAATAAAAATCCCGAACCGTGTCAAGGATTGAGGGATCTATCCTTCCCTTCTATCTATCGGCAGTTTATTCGCAATCAAAGCGATGCGTTCCTCTATTATAAGATACGAAAGGGAAAGGCGAATGTAACAACAAACAGGATTCAGACACTTATTTGCAAGCCGAGAGAGAGCAATTTTCGGATTTATGATGATTGCGCGTTTCCGAGATCCCTGCGGATTAGATTGGAGAGCGGAGAGCAATTTCGCATACTACTAGTTCGCAATTAACATAAATTGAACGCGCAAATGAATGATGAATGGCTGCTGAGAAATTTCATACCCCAATGACTTTCACTGTAAGCTAGGTAAGGGAAACGCTGCGCGAGCGGTTATTGCAACTGGATGAGCGTGCGACTGCAAAGAAAAGCAAGATCCTGCGTCGACAAAATTTGAATATCATGGTTGCCATGACAAGACTGCGGGTATGGAGTGGCTCGATTGAGAAGAACCTGAGATTACTCCGTATAATGCTTCCACATGATTCTACAATTGGAGGTTGAAAACTCTCTGTTAGTCGTCTGCTCGGGCCAGCGACGTCTTGTAAGTATCGGAGTACCTGCGTAATCCCGGTCTTCCCCAAGTGCTTCAATATATACCTAGAAGTAAGTGGCAGCGACAAAACGACTAACAGAGTGCTGTTAACCTCTGATTCATGAACAGACGTGCTCTAAATTTATTTACTTACATAATGATATTTCATAGAAATACAATGAACTCCCGATTATCCGTGCAGAATTTCGTCCTCTTTTTCGATATTTCCTGTATTCTTAATATAAATATCCGAGCAAAAAACATTAACAGTGCAAGTACTCGCATTTTTGCGTTTTGATACAAGCAGGACTTCAGTAAGACCTTTTCTATGCAGCGATTGGAAGAAGACTACAACGAACATAATTTATGTGACTCAGCCTAAATAGGTGGAACGCTACACAGAAAGAAGTAAATATAATTATATAAATTAAATAAATAATTATACGTGAATATAATATTGTTAATATTTTTGAATAAACAATTTTTAATCAGATCGGTTTCGACTCTGTCGGGTCATCTTCAGTAAACCAGAGTGAAAATTGTTTTGTAGAAACTACTGAGGATTTTTACTTATTTCTCGACCGTAATAATATGTGATAATGTTACTTTAGTCATTTCAGTGATATGCTATAAAGATTCTCAGTCAGGAGAAGAGAACTCTTAATGAGTTCATGACAGAAACGAATATGACTGACTATTTGCGACAATAATAACGAATCGTTTATTTTTGTAAATCATTATTATATAAAATAAAAATGAGCTTGGGTAAATCGTTTTTATGATTGTTCGTGGATTCTCTTCCCATACTTTACCCAGATAATCATGAATTTGCTGTATTTCAATTCAGAAGCTCGCATATGACGGACTTCTCCAGTAATGTAATATGATTTATTTAAGTTATGATATCCTTTATGAGACGTATTTATCAACCAGACATTGTAATTGGTAAAGAAAGTGTCACGATTTCCGGTATCACATGGTTACGCGATTACCAAAAATATTTCTTTTAATCTCTTTCCTGTTACAAGTAAGTATTTATCTACCGAGTCCAACCAACCAGAAGCCCACAATGTACTCCTCAATTCCCTCCGGATCCTTTACAGGAAAATATCATCCGGTCTTATTTTCTAGTGGAATTGCCAATCCATTCACCGAAGAATGGTGTCAGAGATTTACATACGCGAATGACAGCATAAAATAAGCAATCCGGGAAAGTGATAATTTTGGAAATGACACCGTGGAATATGGTACACTTACAGTACGATATAAAGGCGGACTTAAGTAGGTCAAGCGCTTAAAATGTCCTCTAAAGTGAGAAATGATTAATTAGAATTGCTCAACTATCATTCATGAGGATAATTAACCCTAAACCTAAAGCAGATGACGAATAAAACTTCTACCTTGTATTTCCTTAGTTATCGTAAGGACAACGATATAATGATAAATTACTGAAAAATTATGGCATTCAATAATCTTAATAAAATAGTTTCTACTACACCTCAATACAAAATTGGATTTCAACAATGAAAAAGTAGTTTACACAAATTTTTTATTGATTTGCAATTCAATACTTACATTATCTACTAAGAATCTGATTTTATATAGCCAGTAAGTGTCGACCACTTTACTAAAACTGTTATGTATTCACAGGTTAGGCTAGTTTAAGAATTAAATATTATCCGATTGGGATGATGATCGAAGTAAAATTTGGTGTGTATCGATTGCAGAAATCTTTATGAGACTAAATGAGACGGTAGGTAATGCGATCAAGGTGAATTAGTCGCAATATCTTTATAAATAAATTCAACATACATCGAAACGAAGCTTGATTTGCGTTAAATACAATGAGACAGATAAATAGTTTTCTAAACACGAAGAAATGTACCCTTACGCTTACTTTTTAGTCAAGAATAAACCTTAGAGACACTCCACCACTCTCACGGTCATTGAGACGGGATATGTATTTACAGCACTTGAATTTCTTTTACGATTCGAACACCACACTCCGATCGGTTTTGCATCGCGTCAATACAAGAGTTACGATCCTATCAGAATGATATCTAGTCCGGATGCGCCAAGATTAACGATGCTATCAGAGGCATGGTAATGGTAATTAAACCTACGGACACGT
The DNA here is from genome assembly GCA_036926295.1 of Pachydiplax longipennis. Classification (NCBI taxonomy): domain Eukaryota; kingdom Metazoa; phylum Arthropoda; class Insecta; order Odonata; family Libellulidae; genus Pachydiplax; species Pachydiplax longipennis. The sequence continues at coordinate 15,126,331 of JAVFKF010000014.1, forward strand.
TTCTAAAACGTGTACTTCCATGGCCTTAATGACCCGAGCGATAATTTCGCAATCGTTACCTGTATAATTCACCGCCGCCAACGTACAAACGTTTGCCCATAATGCATCACGGGATGATGTTCGACTGTAAATGACACACGTGCGATTTAACTGGGCCTCGCCTTTGGAACGCCCTTCCAAATTATTCCGAAATATGCACGCCTCTTTTCGGTTTGATTATTTTGCAAATAAAATCCTTAACGATTATTAAATTTCCACACAGTTCTAAGTTAGCCAATGGATGGGTTGGGTAACCATTTTTCTATCGACCCATGAATTCTGATTGGCGTATTTCCAAGATTATGACTCCACCCTTCAGTCCGCCTTCGTTCAGGGAGAATAGATCAATGAAACAGAGCATTATTCGATATTTACTTCCACAATACTCAGATAAACTGGATTTTTATGAAATGAGCCGTTGTGATCCGGCATAATGCTCTTAGGTAGTCACCCAAAACCTAACTTCATTGAAAAATACGGCATCCGAGGCATGATCTTCAAAGAATCCAGAAAATGCAGATTATATTACAGGAATTATTATGTATGTAATTCTTATTGATGAGGTCAAGATCATTTACAAGTATAAATATTTAAATATCACGAAGAGAGATCAGGATGTAGATAAATTACCACTAGAGAGAGAGGAATGGAGGACTGCAGTCAACCAATCTGCGGATTGAATGACTTACGATCATGATGAGGTACTACGTATATATTATATTATCTAAGTATACTATATAGATAGTACACTATATTATGTAAGGTACATGTATTTATTGTGTATCATGTACGTACAAGTCTTAGATCTAGTGTACAGCCTACCTACAGTTAAGTAATAATAATTATTATTATATCACATTGGATAGTATGCAGTTAGCCCGAAGACAAATGATACACGACTATTAAGTATTTTGTATGCCATTTCTATATTTTATGGAAGGGGTTATAATTATGTTACATACATCATTACCAATAATATTAAGAGCTTCTCTATGATACATCGTCTTTTTCCATCGCTAAATCTCACTTTAATGTAACTGATTATAACCTTCTCTAAAGTAACGTGAACTTCTTAAAATAGAAACATCTCCGCGTTCATCGTTTAGGACGGAATTCTCAAATCCAAGGAAGGCCAAAAAATGACATAACTTCACAGCGCTTTCGAATGTCGAATGTTCCACGCTATTTATATAATTATTTCATAGAAGTGACTGAGCACGCATACAAAACTGGCTGAATGTTGGTCAACATAGATAACCCCACCTGACACGGAAAGGTGGAAAAAATATCAGCAGAGGATTAGCGAGGAGGGCATAATTTATACGAGTGGTCCCATAAAGATACAGGAGGGGGTAGCGGTGGGCGGTGGGGAAATTGGACGGCCGACTCAAAATCTGTTTTGGAAACAGCTGAAGAGTGTAAGTTAATGCTGTGACTATTTGGAAATCACCAAGTGTAGGGAAGAAAAGGTTTTTCAACGTTTCATCGTGAAATATGCGGGACAATGTCCACAGTTCGTAGACAATATGTTGAATTCTGTTTCGCTTGGAAATTGTAAGAATTCTGAAAAAATGAGCTGAAATTTCGTAAAATTTTGTGGTTGTAAACAACCCGTTGCTATATCAGAGCTAATTTTATACGTAAATAAATTCGTTCCATTTGATAATAAAGGTAAGATGTTTATTTTCTTGAAGTGAAGACAATTACCTTTAATTCTATCATTTTTTCTATGGTAAACAATTCACAGAGGCAAACTTATGACCATGTACCAGAGTTTCTCAATGGGACTGTTTCGTCCATGGACAGCTATATACGATGATCTCATTATCATGAGAATGATTCAATTATTAAGATTTTCATAATTGCAGGGAGAGAAGGGGAAATTTTTTTGGATAAGAATGGATTTTCAGCAAATTTTAAGGGTAAAAAGTTTTTTTACTTCGAGTCTCACGTGATCCAAGATATTAAAAAAAATTAATTAAGCCGTATTTTGGGCATTTCGCTAAAAGATTTATTATTATGCCTTTACGGCGAGGTTTGTTGAAAGTGGTTTCCATTCCAATTGGCCTTTGAAGTCATTATATTATAATTTCAAAGTACTACGTAAAAATTTCTAAAATTAGTTTAAATCTAGAAAAGTAAATCAATACATTCAGAATCAATACAAAGAAACAATATTTAAAGTCTAACATGACTGATATTTATTCATCTTTATACTACGAATGAGTAATAAATTTGATTATTATAGACCTCAACATCAAGTAAAGTTCCGTACCCTCGAAGAGGCACAATTCTAGTATACAAATGGTATTTAGAGCTTTCCAAATAAAACAACCTGCTGGCATTAGTTCTCCATTAAGTTATCTATATTATTCGATATTTAGTGCAATATTTTCTACAAAATATTTATGGAACAGTTCCTCGATCGAATATTAAAAACGAACGAAAAACATATTCGAGAAAAAAGGCTATAAAAATATTCCTTCATAATTATTGAACACTTAATCGTACATACGAAAGCTTAGCGAAAGATTAGGTGATAGATGGACGGTGACTTAATATTAGTAAAAGGCTTGCTCGGAAGGGAAAAAAGCTAAGTCCACTTGCAAGGTAAACATGCGGGACGACGCGCAGAAGCCTGTTAACGAAAATTAATATCTCGGCATTTTCCTGATGACCTGTTATAAATAGAACAGCGGGGGTTCGGAGAAAGTCCTTGCGGCCGCATGAGTAAATATGATTCTAAAAACTTTAATTAGACTCCATCAATCAGTCTCCGCCGACCGAAAAGAGCAAACAAAGGTCAGATTGAGCGCTAGAAGGACAGGAATTGGTTCGGGTACTTCGTTTCTAGTGAAAGGCGAATTAATATTAGCTCTTCGCCCATGGCTAAGGATATTTCACGGCGTATTCGACTTATTTGGGCCATAAAGTTCCTATGTTAGCCATTAACGGCTCTATTTATTCGGGATTTGTTACTCCACAAATAAATGCGAGGTGGGCCGTGAGAAAATCATGAAGCAACTCTCGGTTGGAAACAGAAGAAAGATGTTTTCTACAAAGAAAATTTTATCCGAGATATAATTTTACCATTTCCACATTCCCTTTATATGATTGTGAAACATGGACTGAGACAGAAAATGTTTTCAACGACAAACATGATTGAAGTATTAGTAGTAGTATTGCAAAAAGCCCTTCGATAGCTGAGGTGTTGTTGTTCACTTGGCTATTTGGAGCCCAAACTTGATTGAGTTGGACCATATTCAAATAGTGTATATCTTAAAGATGAGATAGTTATGCTATAAAGAGAAGGAGAATGCCTAATGCGATTATTAAAAATATTGTTGTAGCTAGAAGACGTCTGTATTGTAGTGGTTAATATCTTCATGTTACTGCAATTACTTTTATATATAGCGTCGTATTGTATAGGATTGTATAATATTATAGCAATATATTATTTTAATCAATAACTAACATAATAGTAATTAATAAAATAACAATAATTAGCATTAAAATAGTCAAAAAAGTAAGAAGGAACTTAATAAATAAGAAATAGAAAAGGTGTCACGTTGAAATAGGTGTACTGTGTGCGGCAAACATTTCTTAAGCAATGAAAGAAAAAATGGAGCAACGAAGGCAAAAATTAAATCGGGAATAAAAAAAGGGATAGGTAGATGAAAATAACGAAATTAATGCAGGGTAAAACTTTAAAAGATAACTATCAATATTAATGATAAATATACGAGAACATGGAATTGAGTAATTAGGAAAAGGAGAGCACGGGAAAATTAAGAAGGATGACGGAGAAAGAAAGATGAAGAGATAAAATCAACGTAAAGAAAGACGAAATAGGGAATAAGAAAGAGCGTGATGAAATGGAAGAAAGAGAGGATAAAAGAAAAGGCGTGGTGAAGCGGGGCGTGGCTGGACTTGGCGTGACTTAGAGATTCGACGCACGAAATGAGTATAACGATAAAATGAGTGGCGGAATATGACTCTTAGAAGTTGAGGGCGAAGCGTCTCCGCCGAGTTTATGGTCTAAGGGAAGAAATTACTTCAAAAACGACACTTGATCATTGAACGATACTGAAGCGTTTTTATGGATCGAGAAATTTTTCACGATCAAGATGAAGAAAATGAAACGGGAATTTAATGGATAATCTTCCCAGAAAAGCCAATAGTAAATTAGAAAAATGAACGTTAAGTTGTCTATTGGAATAATTACTCAATTAATACCCGAGAGAATGTAAATTTGACTTTTTTATTGTCAATAACCACGCTACTTCATCTTAGGTATATCCTGTGACCCTTTGCAGAAATTTTTATGAACGCTTCAGGGTTTCTCTCGATCTCTATTTTTGTACATTTTTAAGAAGAAATTTTTATTTTAATCTGTTTTTAATTCATATGCTTCGATTTATTCTACAGATCTACAGATTGTATAGAGATATAATGCATTTATTATTTTTAGGAAGTCATTGAATGATCTTCGGAGACTTGTTCTTACGGTACCGTGAGGAGCCCTGAAAAATCTTGTGTGATATATATTAAATATCTGTAAGTATAAGGAAGATAAGCAATGGTGCTTACGTGGGACGGGGTGCGAAAATTTTACGAAGAGGTGTTTAATCCTGCGGAGTAGGCAACGACGCATTGCAGTCGTATTACATCTTCTCCAATCATTATGATTTTAAATTTATTGACAAAACTTTCGACGAAGTATTCTATGATCCAATATTGAAATTATATTCATTGAAAATCTATATGTAAATGCGGAGAATATATATTTATAATACTCGTACTTGGTATTATTTAACGCACGGTTCAAGTTGGTTGATTGCGCCCTCCATAATCGGATTGCGGAAGTTTCTTTATTTTGAACGCAGTAGAGCTAAAAATATGTCGCAAAAGGGTTCCGAAAAATCTCTTCGAATCACGCAAACATTTCATTCAGTTCTTTTCTTGATGGAGGTCAGATAAGAGAATCGGTCAGTTATTTATCGGTGAGATAATCGAAAGCTCGAAATTAAACCTTCCCAAAAAGGGGTGGAGAACGCTGCTCGTGTTGACTGTGGAAGGCTGACGTATTTCTAATATTTTACAAAATTAATCGGAAAATATTACGTAGACGTTTGTATTACCCTACCATTGGGAAAACTGGCTGAAAATAACATTTTTGTGCCATAGTTGTTGAGTTATAGTTAATCAAAAAACTATCAAGGAACATAAATTAAAACATTGCTACACAGTCAAAATTAAGAACATAAAATTGATTACTTGGAGTAGAGAGAAAACACCCTACTTGTGCATTGCAATTAGAATCATCTATCTCATGTCCGTCTCTTATTTGACATTTATCTGAAAATATTACCGTAAATTTTTTTAACTATCTTAAAACGATCGCATGTTCATTTTTAGTTCATTAGAAAAATTTCACAAGGAATTGAAGAACTTCACCATTGGCTAGATATTCCAAGCTTCACGCAATTACGAGACATTAAGCGTAACTAAAAACTTGGAACTAAATATGGACAGCTGTACCTCCGTCAGTCGATGCCTGATTTGTGAATATATTCTCTGCACTACGAACAATTTTGTTAAGGATCGAAAATAGGTTCGAAAATTAAAGCTTTGGTAAACAAGAACTCTTTCCCGAATCATCTTACTATATACTCTCCTTGAAAATCTCAAATATTTCATACTGGACTAGCGCGCTTCATTTAGACCGAATCCAAAATAATTTATTCAATTCCTTTACACCATCACAAAAGGAAAGATAAAACGTCCATTTCCTATACATGGCAGATCCTCCAATGCTTACCTTTTGCTTCCGTGCGGCCTTTCCGTATGCGAGCGTTTGTGCACACGTCGTGATGTTTTTAGTAGCAATAAAGTTAAAGTAGGAGAGGGAATGCCCCAATTATTTCCTTAAAGGGGGCGCTAGACATAGTCGTAGGTTTAACAGAGAGCAGGACTCCAAAAATAGTATACTGCGAAAGAGATGTTGACCTGAACGCAGCCGCATTGGGAAACAGTAACGAGGAAATTTTTTATTCAGAAATTCCACGATACGAAATAAGGGAGTTGTGTCCTAAGCCTCATTTTAAGTGCATTTATAAGCGAAGGAGTTTTTGATAAGATCGAAGAAAAAAGATTCTAATCAGATCTTCTTATCTTCAAGTAATAGGCAATTTTTGCCTGTTATAGTATCTTTATATCTTCAAAACTAGAAAAATTACCCACTTTAAAGGATTGAGTATTCTGTTACACCAACCGTATAAAATTATTACAAACGTTCCAATTAAGTTATTATTCAAATTTCACGGTGCGGTACGGTAGTAGTGATAGAAATTCGATTTATTATCGTCTTTTATTCACAAAAAGTTAGTCTATTAACGTAACACATATGTATAAAGAGTGGCAAATCTCTCCTTAAAAAAATAGACATTCCTTCACTGCCGTTTCTTTTAATAAAAGGACCTTCAGTTCACATTTCATTAACATAGAGATAGTTATTAATCTCTTATTTCTAGATAACAGATCGGAATATATAGGACTTTGATTTTAAAAGTAACAAAGTAAGGAAAATATGACCGTACGGTGGAATTTGTGGCCTATTACCACTGAAACAGATAGATAAGAATCTGGCAAGAGGTAAACCAGACTAATAACAGAGATTTCCTACTTTTTATTGGCTATAAAATCTCTGAAATAATTTAGACATTTCAGAAGAAATGCAGTAAAACGCTTCCCCTATAGTCTATTTAATTTCTCCATTATGATAATGACCTACATCATTCGTGTACCTTCCTCGTCGAAATTTAAAGAGCAATTGGCAGAAGAATGTAATAAGAAGGACAAAGGTAAGAATCTTATTCATATAAAAAGGAGATTATAGTTACGAGGGTAATTCCAGGGGTCTTTGACCCGCGAATATTATTTCCCGAGAGAGAAATTTAAGAATAGCAGTCATTTAAAGATTACAAGGGATTATTTCGGACCAACACCGCGCATAAACTCAAGTCTAAAGCACGACGGAAACAAGTGATGTCAGATATATATTGCCAAAAAAATACCCGAAGACAATAAAAAAGGGAGGAATTTCAAGCGTTACATTTGTCGGATCTACGTCTAAATACGTTTAACCTCATTCATGACGGGATAAAGACATTTTAAATACATCTCACCGATTTGCTACTTACAAAACTCGACTGCAAGAGTTTGTTTTACTCGTTCCATTCTTGGAATTAACGCATATGAAATTATCGTCTTCAATCACTCGAGTTTATCGTCAGTAGATCTGAAAAATTAAAATTTCCAGGACCTCAAAGTACAATTTTGTGGCTTTAGAAATAGCTTCTACCTTCAAACGAAATCTACATTTTCTTTCAAATACTTCTCGCAGATTATAGATTTGAAATCTACCGAGATTTTTTGGAGATCCATAATTAACTATTTAGATGAAAAACGACGTATACTATTTCCACTCAATGGAAAAGTAGATCTTTCTGATTCTGATATAGGCAAAATTCCCTCTGTCTTTTAACGGAGAAATGCGTGTGATTCAACTATCGCCTTGGTCGATGGGTTACGGATTAATTACAACCACAAAATTTATGTGTAAATAACAGCCATCTAAACAATTTGACTATGGATTTGAATAAAATTGAATGAAATTCTTTTCATGTCCATTACATGTAATGCGTCAAGAAAATAAATACAATACGACAAGAGAATATAGTGACTAGTAGATTAAAACCACTCCATTTTGTGTTATAAAATGAAAATTGGAATAGAAAAGGCAAAATATAGAGATAAATACGCAAACAAGACCTGAATAGATAAAAAAGGATTGCGTCGAATTTTTTAAAGAAATGGGCATAAGATCAAAGAAGCCCTAACTGTAAACTTTCTGCATATATTTCTTAGAGTGTAACAAATATATGAGCAATATAACATGGTGGAATATTAGCTAAATAAAACGTTGTCGCTCGATAAAAACCATTTATCGCCAAAACTTCTATACATTAAATACTCGATTTCTTTAGGAAAACAAGGGCTAGTTCAGACGCATACCACGATCCATAAAAATGCCTCTCTGCCAATCCATAAAATGCATTTTTAAACTTAAATAATTCCTTGTAAACCTACAATGAAAAACATGTTGCTTTCTAACCTTACCGTAAATTTGAAAAAAATATTCAATGTCGTAGACATTGAATGTCATTCATAGCTTACATTCAAAACTTCCGATGAGTTTGAGAACGGTAAAATTTTTATCCGAATACGAACCACGTTCCCAAAAATACCTTTGCTGTCTTCTTTGAAAATTCTCACATTTCCAACGAAATCTCCGATATAACATCGACTTTGTCCATTAATATTCCTGACCCAGATTCCAGTATTTTTTTCACTCTTTGACGGGCGCAAATGCTATGCGAGGTAAGGATTTTTACTATCAAAGGATTCAGAGGTAGAATAGAATACCGTACCCTTTCTTACGATTTCTTCCAAAGGTGGGACGAATCCAGGGCAAGCATTTGGAACGAGGCAAAGAAGGAAAAATGCATCGACGTTGTAAGTCGGTAATCTTAGCCTTCTGATGGTGATCGGAGGAAATAATGAAGAATATGACGCATCAAAAGCAAGACTTTATATTCAATTTTTTTAGCTCAGCTCCAATTAACCAGGAACGAGATTATAGAAGTTCATACTAACCCTACAAAAAATATAAGTAGTTAACAGAAATCTTTGAAATATATTACTTATCTCATAGATTAATAGTTACGTTAATTCATCTTTAACCTCATTATTTAATTAATCCTCACTGATTTCAAAGCAGTTGATTTTAGATGAATTCGGTGAAACATTGAAGTGAAGATTCTTTCCTAAAACGTGGAAATTTCGAAATTTTGGTCTAATAATGAAACAGTACCAATAAATCAAAAAAACATATCAAGTGAGCTTAATGTAGCTTTTAGATTTCCATTGAGCAAGACCGAAGCACCAGGTTAATAGGTCATTCAGGATATATGTAGCGGAACCACTAACTTGATTATTCATGATACTGGAATCCAATATATGGTGCAAACTCAGATAATAGTCAAGTCCTATAGCTACCAATTTCAGAAATAGAATTATTTTCTCTGAATCAAGGAACATATAACTCCAAACGAGTTTATTGGAGTATACGAGGTGTACTTGCAATAATTTTCTAGACATAATATATTCCGTATATATAGCCTGAAGCTTATCTTTGTCCTTCAGATTAACTCAAACATACTTATTAGTATTATAATCGATAGATAATCATTAAATGATAGAGAAAATAATTAACTTAACCACCATACTGAGAGAGACTCCGATCTAAACCTTACAGTCAACTGCAATGCGTCATGGATATGAACAAACAATATGGCTTATAAGTAAGGACGAAAAGCACTCTAACGGTGTAAGTAGTCAAGTGATACACGTCATTCCGCTAACTGGTAGTAAAGATTAACCTTCAAGTTAGTTGACAAGTAGATTCGGCTAGACATCACAACACTGGGCCTACGTAAAATACGCTATCTTACGAAATAAATGTTTCAAACGGAAGTTGAACCATTTTATGACCTGTCAAACAAACAGTTTGACCTGCGACGCTGATGAACACAAAAAAGAAAACCTTAACATATGTTTAGGCTTTACGACATCGGAAATTTCCTCTCTCTCCTGTAAGTTAAGCAACATACTTGATAGCAAGATTTCTTTTCCACATAACTAATGGGTAAACTACTTAGTATAATAGACCCCCCGGTTTTTCGGCTTTCCATCCAAGAAAGAAAGAATTCATTAATTGACTTCTCTACCAGTTGACCCAATTCCCTTCAAAAATTGGTTGTTTCTAGTCCGAAAGAGGAATTCAAATATAAGAGAAAACATTCACCTTGAACGCTCAGCCGGAAACTGAAAACGTCTTCATCTAGGAAATAGAAATGAAACCGGTCTTCTAGCAAGGAAAAGGTCTTTTTCCCTCAACCATTAATTCTTTCACCAAAATGTCAAGCCTATAGGCGGTAAATCATGAAATATAGCGTTTCTATAGTTACCGAATACAAACACCCGCCGACGTAAATTAGTATTCAGCATAGTTTCACGCTGAATTTTTGAGGATAGCGATATATTGAATTTGAGTGCTGCAACAAAATCCTCAAAAAAATCTTTAGAATAAATGATAGGGTGCGTTAGGATTTGTCAAATCAGTAAAAATGAGAAATCTACTTTTTCTGCTTAAAATAAATATTAAGTTGCTTCAAATCTACAAAAAGCATATCTGAAAGGTCTTGGCGTCAAAAAATGCCACTACTAACGATATATAATTTTTGATAAATATTAATAAATTCATTCATACAACAACATGAGGTTGGTATTCATTCTCTAGCATGAACGGAATTTTCAGCACCACGATTTCACTGTTAAAATCAAATTAAAAGTTCTTAAGGGATAATTGATAAGGGAATTATTTGATAACTTTCCAATGAATCACTGTATGATCGATTATAAATGGTAAAGTATTTCCCCGGTTCGATTACAATCATTTGTAAAAATATGCAAAAGATTTTTGAGGTTATCATGAGCAGAAACAAGAAAGTATTGTATTCATATTTCATTATTCAGTATTGAGAGTTCATTTGAATGTTAATTGGACTCTCGGTTGTGACTTGGAAAGAATTTCCATTATGATCTACAATAACGGGTATATATAGTGAAGGGGGAATAAGAAATCTTACTTGATTTGGCGTAATATGCCTCAGGAGCATTCCACCGGCAATCCCTGATATCGGGAATGCTTTACAGTATTGAATGGAAGACCTTTATATGCGCAAATTCTTCTGCAAATGGCCATTAGAGTCGAGAACATAGCTGTTTGGTCTCCCTGCGGTAGTTCCTGCCATCAGAAATGGCCGTCAAACATGGCGATCGGATTTTTCCCGCCGAGTAAAATGGCGCAATTTGGAATTCCGCTCGGTGTTTTCGCATCGCACGCCGCCTTCGGATCGTCATTAATTTTTTTCCTCGAATAATTCAATCGGTACCAGCGAAAGGGATTTTCATTTTTGCATAATCGTAATGCCGTGCTCGCTTCGGATGGAGCGACCGGTCTTGCTGGCCTCACATTGGAATCAATCTGCATATCTTTTTTTTCGAGAGGATGAGATAACGTTTCAACCGCGGAGGGAGATAATCTACGAGGGCTTGCAGGACATGGCGTCCAGCTATGTTGCATAATGGCATTCCCTCGTCTTAATATATTTACAGCGCCTAAACTCGAAAGAGCTGGGAACTCCCTTTTAAAGAATATGGAATTCCTGATCTCCACTGAGACACACATTTGCGATCACCGCAGAAAATTGCCTGAATCGATCAATAAAAAGCGTGATGTATTTTACGGACTTTTTTTCAATTAATGTAGAGATTTTCGAACTTCTTAGGTGAGAAAATTAACCATAATACACAGGGGAAGCTTATTTTTCAGAGATTTTTGATTCTTTTTCGAGGATGTGAGAAAACTACTAATGATAACATCTCCTATGAGTGTAAAAGAATAATTACCCTCAACTGTAGTGCAGTTCAAACGTAATTTATGTTATATATCCTTGAGGTGGCAAAGAAGGAAGCAAATCTATTCATCAGAGGCACGGAAACTTTACGATCAAACCTTATTATATCTAAGTTACAACTATAATAAAATGATGACTATTACTTCATTATTCCACTGAATCGAATCGAAGTAAGTCGAGTACATAACCAAGCATCAAGTCATAGATAGGTATCACGTATATAGAAGAAAGTGAAGACAAAGCCGTTTCGCCAGAGAACTATCTCAAACTATCAGCTGTCTCAGATGTTAATTACGAAAAAGCCTTTCGCTGGCTTAAAAATTACTAATATGACTCAGAATCACTTCCTTATACGGAGAACAAGATTATTAAGCAAACTACGTATTATACGTAGGTATTCTATAAAGATAATCAGATACTTAAGCGGTCTACATCCTTCACAGCATTGAATGGACGTAAGTAGAGGAAAATTGTAAAACGCAAATAACTCTTGGACAGAATATTTCACAGTTGTATCATTTTAAAAATAATACCGAATGCCCTTAAATACATTCTCGCCGCTTAAATACGACCCCCGTTTGAGAGTGGATTAATATTCGTGCTTAATCACTGGATCTTATCATTTCCTACCTTTTCACTCTCCCCCACTATCGACGAATAAATGACTTTCTGAGTGCACTGAACTCTTTTCTTCGGCCAAGTTTTATTTCGTCTGCTTTGGAAGCGGTAATTAGCGAGAGGTCAAGAGAAAGGTCAGCTCTTTCGAAGCATAAATAAGTAGCGCGATAAGATCAGCTGTCTCCCACGATATATTTCGTTGCGGCACGATAATTGCAAACCCTTATTTTATCCTTAACTGAAAAAAAAGGTACGGACATAAGACGAGAGATTTCGATTACATCGATGCTATCTCATCAGACCGATCGTAACATTGTACGTAAAAGACAACTGTTTCATGCAATAAAAGGTCACATCAATGTCAACTGAGACGAGGAACAAATTTGGTTTCGATTAATCCTTAGCATAATCAATATTATTTTTAATATTAGGAGCAGATCGGTAGTTACGACGCTGCATAATGTTTCTTGTTTCAACTCCAATTATTTCGTTTACTTCGCAGTCAATACAACTCATAGAGTTTTAAACTATGTGAAATAAGCAGCAGGAAACTCCGATGCCCTAACTTTCTTCTTACCGGATTATTTTGTAGAGACACCATAAACATAGGTATAATAAGTCAACCCATAATTACTTTCATCACGTATCCGTCAAGCATTGTGTACAGATAAAGAGAGTAAGAAAGGTAAATTGTAATTAACAAAAGCAAAGAAAAACATATTACTTAGCAATGAAAAATTCCTGGATTACTTTACGTCGAGATTATTTACGTCCGTGAAATCTGTCCTTAATTCTGTCCAACAATCTTCCCTATCCATATTACTTAATAGGAAAGTAGCCTTCGAAAAGACCAGAAACTCAGTTTTAAATTCAAAATAAATGACAACTGGGAATTCTACCGGAAAATCTCTGCGGTTACTACAAATGTATTAAGACCAAACAGTATTTAACTCGATCATAGTTAGAGAATTAAGCTGCTAAAATTATTTTAGCTTAAAGATAAGTATACAAATAAATTGGGCCATCCCGCCCAACTCTCTTCTCATTCATTCTCTCCGGCAAACTCTTAATTAAGGTAAATGATCTTTCCATTCCGCAGACGAATCTTCCCAAAAGGAATGTTAATGGATGAAAGAGTGACCTTTTAAGTTCAACACTGTCTGCTGACCATGAAAACTCGAGAGATTACAACTTGATGTTGTTTTGGGTCATCAAGAGCCGATGGATTTGAAAAAACAAACCGCGTCCTTTCTCATCAACTCTTTCGCAATCGAGACAACAGGAAGCAATAATTTTCCCTCTTTATCTCTCTCACCTGCTTCCCCCTCATAATTCTCGGATCTCACCTTTCGACTTCCTTCTCTAGGCCCACTCACTCCCCGGAAACTCACTTTGTGTCGTGAGTGGATACTATCAAGGATCCATCTTCCTTCCGTCCCCTAACTTTGCCTTCTATCGCTCCCCTACGCCCACATCGTTAATTCCCTTCCTGAAGCAAACTTCTCCGAAAAGAGGGCAAAATTTCCCAACCATGCGACCGCGGATCACTACGTTCTCTGGGGTGGAAAACAGGCGGAATGGAAAAATATTTATTTAGGATCGAATGGAATTCTTTGGGTGGATACCGTTTCGGTTCTTCTGGTATCAGCGAGGATGGAAGGCTTTCGTGATTGCCGAAACCGCTAAATTAACTCTATCCACGAACTGTGGACCCCTCGACGACGCCATCAACTATGGGTGCGTGACTTTTTTCAGAATACTCTGGGGCTGCTAAATCTTCCGTCTTACCATTCTACAATTAATTATTATAAGGGTGAATATCTTACGGTGACAGCTTGCCTGTCGATAAAAGTATTAGTTATTACTCTTTGACTATGGATCAGATTTCAAATGCATTTTTTTACCTACTATTCATTCACTGGGACAACTCTTGTCCATACATCGCTGTCTGGTCCGGGCGACTTTTACGCATTCACACTCTTGATCGGCATAATTTGTTTCAATAACTGTATTATTCGTTAAGATTTCTTAATTTTAGTGGATTGATTTTCAGTTTGCTATCGACATAACACTGTGAATTAAGGACATTCTGGGACGTCCTGGTGTCATTTCTCCAAACAGTTTTCCTTCCATTATGTTACTGAAGCTGATATGTCTTATCTAATGACCAGCATGTTCGGTTTTTCTGGAATGGAGAGTTAGTTAGAAGTTTTCATTCTCTTTTCAGTTTTCAATCTCCTTTCATTAATATCTTCTAAACGCGAGTGTCTCCGCTAATTAGAATTACCATCCAATGAGAGCAGAAGTGCGAAATTTTGAAGAGGTCAACCACGACGTCGTTTTTAAGAGTTATGTGTTTATGATTTATGAGTTTCTTAGCAACTGTTAATGGGTGCAGCGTCAAAAAACCATTTTACTTTGTGCTTTGTGTCATTTCCTATTATAACTACAAACTTCTCTATGTTTTCTTTATGGGTGTTTTCGATTCAAGCCGGAATAAAAAGAAATAACCGATTTAACACCGAAAAACCGGCAAAACCCCAATCAAAACAACATTAATGGTACTGTAAACTGAACTGATAGATAAAATATTGACACCGCCAGCCAACAACAACCTATCACTAGGTAAACACGGTTTTTGTGATTCCTAGAAGAATACCCGTTTCTCTTAACCTTGTCATTCTGTATTTTCTCTCGGCCCTGGAGAATTTCGACGTCCAGATATTTTAATTTGATGTTCTCGAGGCGTTTATGGTTTCATCTGGGTGGAGACCACAAGTTTTACGACGTACCCTGAGTAGCAGCCACTCCATTAACCTTATAACTATTAGGGAAATATGGGTCAAAGATTTCGACAAGGATATATAAATTTCGCCCCTTATTTTATTGTGCTACCGCTTGCAATACACGAAACTCCCATTAAGACACGTCTCGTGAAGGAATTAACAGCGCTGTCCGCCTCCTACCCATTCCTAGCTCTTCCGGTAATACTGCAGAAAACCTAGATGCTGGTTGCCCTAGTTCGTTGTCCTTTCCTCAGATGGCGTGACCAACGAGATGTTTTTTTATTGAAAGACCATGGTACACGAAAGAGCAGGCATTAAAACTACTTAAAGCCGTACGCTAAGCTTTAAAGGAAGGCGAGAATTAAAACTTCTCTCGCCTCATTTCTAAAAATGAATTGGGTGCACGCTGCACGCTATCAGTCACTGTCTCATTAGATCTTTGAAGCAAATCCACATTATTTCTTTATTGCGCTAAGCCAAATTTCTGTCTAAATAGCTCACTGCAGAGAGAATATACCAATAATTTCCGGTACCAACTTTCTTTGAGTAATAATTGCAAAAACTTTCTAGGAATCGTTACTGATTTCTCATTTTAGAAATTTGAACGGCCTTAAAATCTAAAGGATAGATTTCTATTGCATATTTTTCGCAGACAAGAAAAATTGCGTTTATATATATATTTCGTTCCGATTTTTCGTCCCAAAGAATACTATTTAACGCTACGGTAAATGGAGAAAGCTTTCGTATGCATATGTAACAGCGACTTGTGACTTACTCAAATAAGAGCTTCACGTCTAAATAGATCTGAAATGATGATATCACATGTTTTATTCTAAAAGTTACACACGTAATAACATAATATTCGGAGCGGTACAATATTTGATTAGCTGGAGAAAGAAAACCGGATATAACCGGTTCGACGACGGCAGAAGGAAATAAACCGGAACTGAACCGAAATATGGTCATTAAACCGTAGCGAAAACCGGAACGTAAAATATTACGATTCGAGGTGCTTGTGGAGGGCAAAGACTGTTCGATTAAATTCATTAAATATAAACACTTAATTTATCGTCACTGCATTGTGGTACACGGAGAGTTTTTTGAATACCGAATGAAAAGGGGCGAGTGATTTACCACACGCCATCTCCCCAGGAAGCATACGCCACCTGCATGTACACAATTTAAGTCATATTAAAATCCTACGCTGGCTGATAAGGCCTTGGGGAGGGCTCCTTAAATTATCCCCGCATGCCGTCTTCAGTGGAACGCAGCTTCTTAAACCGAGGCGTTAAGGAATTCTCGACAGCGCAATCCTTTAAATCGACGCGGTCCGCTTAGCGCTTGGAAGTTTAATCTCTTCCGGTAATTTACAAGAAAGACTTTATGGGCTTATATAAAGATTAGGGTAGATCGCACCTGTGGGGTATAGATCGATAAATTGAGTCGCTTATCAGTTTGTAAAAGGTTTATGGGGAGTAAAGATTAGGGGAGGTTTCCTTCCGTGTTTTAATGGTCGATTAATATGCGGTGTTTTTAGGCTCATTTAGGGTCATCAGAGGAAGAATTCATTAAAGAAATTAATCAGTTCTTTTGAGCTTTTCCACTTTTAAAGAAACTAATTAGGAGTACATGATAGAAAAGAATATATCTATGAGCTTCTGGTGAAAATTTAAAGGGAAAAACAACAATATCCAAGTAGGAATACTACATAAATAAACGACTAATTGGACTAAAATTAACACTATTCATACGAATACTAAAATCAATTCCTTTTCCACAAACTTTTTTTCTCAACAAAAAGATCTTTTTTTAAGGGAGAAAATAAATTCATGGTATAAGTACCAAATTTAGTTAATATTTTTATAATTTTCATTTTAATTTTTTACATGTTTATATAACTTTCCGTGATGGATTTTCACAATACACGCCTAAGACTGTGCAGCTTAAATGAAAAAATTTTAGATAAAATATATTAAACTAAGACTTTAAAAATTACAGCAGATTTAAGAGTGATATAATTGTACTGCTCTAGAAGGCGTGTCGTAAAATTAATGGATAAGGCATATAAGCTCAAAGGATCTAATGATTCCAACATTATCTGATCATCTTCCCAAGATACTACCTACTTGAAAGCAACATTGAAACCCACTGCAAAGTCAACGGGAATACGAAATAAAATCTTCGCTTTCAAATTAAGCCATCACTTATCTACATTAGCACTAACGGATAAAAGCTAAATCAAAGGCTTATTCAGGCGAAATAAGTAGATAATCAAAAGCGATAAAGGGAATTTATCGCAGCGGAGGGTCGTAAAAATTAATGTTCCTTCGGAGGGAAGTAATCGAGCACTGCAAGAATCTTTATTGGGCGATGATTAAAAAGAGTTTACTGCTGACTCAAAGGGATGATAAGTATCAATGATAAGGTTATAATCCTTCGTCCATAAAGCGAACAAAGGCACCTATGCAGAAGTGGACCAAAGCATACACGCCGCAATAGTCTTTAGAGAACAGGGGAGTCATTGTTCGTTGCCAAGAAACAATACGCAACAGTGAATCTTATAAACGTTACCTTTTCAACCTTTACTTCTCTGTTTTTAAAATTCTGGAACAGGAGGAATCGCGAGGGTAAAAACTTCAAAGATGAGTTAAATTAAGCAAATGAGTGAATAAAAAAGAGCCAACAGTCGCTGATGTGAGGAAAAGGCGATCAAAATCTATAAGATATAAAGCCAGATTCAATTGGAGTAATGAAATGAAAGTTTTTAAGTGCATTCCATCTTCAATAATACAACCTAAATGTCCATTAATAATTCTTGATAATTAATTTTATCCTCATCAAAAGATAATTTAAGAAAGATAAAGGTGTTAATCTTAATTTCAGTAATAAAAATTTAACATAACTTCCATCTAGGTCACACTATTTTAGCCGACGGATTGATGCAGAAAGTTAGGATGTACGGCATGGAAGAAGTAGAATAAAATTAATTAAAGTATAACACAAACCTTTTTCAATTTGATTTTGGAGAACAGTACCTCGATCAATATCAAAAGTTACGAATAATATCAGTAGATATTCTAAATTAACCTATGATAAAAATATTTGCATATTACATAATACAAGACTAACTTTGTGATGAAAAATTATCCTGAGGGAAATAAATAATAGAAAACTCAGAAATTCGACTCGTTTTTGACTAGCAAAGAACATCCCGAATCTCTGAGGAAAAATAACAAAATAAATGCACTACCACTCTAAAATAACAAGGAATAATTTCTGAACCATAACATGAGTATCGCTTCAAATTTGGCGTAGTATGATTGTTGAAATTTTACACTTAAAGAATTACAGTTAAATTTGTTACAAACGTAAGCTTGGAGGTGGCTGCATTCTCTAACACTCTGACTCTCTCCAAACTTCCGTTGTCTAGCATAAAATAGCACTTCTTTTTCACCGTCGTCCAGAGGATTAACGTCCTCTCCTTTCGGACGATTTCCGAAAATTAACGGCCTCCGGAGTCTAAAAGAACGCGCTCTTCCGACACTTTTTAATACGGCGGAAGAGAAACGGGATGAATAGGGTGTATGAATTAGGAGTATTTTGGTTCTCCGGTTTTTCCCACCATTCCTTCTTCCAATTCAACGTGTTCCATGCATCCCTCACTTCCTGCAGCGCACGATTCCAGATGGAACATATTCCTTCACTCATGAGAATTTTTAGGAGATTATACGAAACGTAGAAATGAAGAGAGGTTAGGATGGTATTACAAACCTAAAAATACTGAAGCGCTAAAAGTATTTGACGAGTAATTAGAGAAATAAATAATACTTTTCTAACCTTTCGTGATGATGATATGATGTAAACAGTAAAAAGAGAAAAGATAATTAACTAACTTGACATGTTAAGGTAAAAATTAATTTAAGACGAATATCTGTTCCTCGAGCGCCAAATCCGAATCATAATATCGAATGAATATTATTATGAATTATTGTTATTTAACTTTCTCAAAGTGCAGTTAATTGATAATTTTTCCCCACTTTTTGAGTCGTTAAAATTAATTAGCAGCATTAGGAAAGCATTTTTATTTAAAATCGTTATACTATATATATCTTAAATATAAAATAGTAACAAATAAGATGGAATTTCATTTCACACTAGGAACTTTTTATATCTGAAGCCGCTTAATGCTCTCTTAAATCCAAGTCACTAAATCAAATTTACTTCTTACAAATATATAAGATCTATATTATTATATTATATTTATTATATTATATTTATCTGTGAACATTTTTATAGAAACGAGCAATAAAAGGTTACTTAGGCTCGTTATTATGTTGTAGTAAATTTTATCTTTCTTTTTGATTGTCGTTTTCTATTGTATCATTCAATTATTTATTAGTGACCTAAATGTAAGAAGGGACTAAAAATTCTTAATTTCGTCCGAAAAAAAACGTGTGTACGTGCGTATGAGGGCTATGAAATAGCAGTAACGAAGTGTCGGAAGTGCCACATTTTAAAATTTTCAGATCTCTTTATCGAATGAGAAATGACGTGAAGATGTCACCCACCGGAAATAACGAGGGAGGTTTAATTAGCTCACATTTTTGCTCTTTTGCCTGAAAGTTCTAAATGCGTAAATTGCATAAGCTTCCGAATCATTTATACAACGGCAATGCATAGTTTCATGATTTTCACGGCCGAAGAAGTTGAAATGAAGAATCATAGTGGCCTAACAATAAGCAGAATTTTCAACATGTGGACTCGGTTAAAAAAGACGGTTTCTCTGGACGATACTATCTTCTAAGTCAGCAATTCCTAAATAAGGGTCTTCAGATCCCTATGGTCTCAAAAGGGTCCGTAAAAAATAAAAAAAAAATTCCTAACTAATTCACCGTTCAACCTCGCTGTTTTCTTTAGTTTTGTTATGCTATATCTCTTGTGAATTATATTGATTAAAGCATTTTAGGACTAAAATTTTCGTAATTGATTGTAATTGCTTAATAGTCTAAGAAACATAAGCTAAAATCTCCAAATGTATATGAGAGCACGAAAAGTAGGGGCTCCGTGAAACAAAAATATGAGCAATAGGAGGTCCTATGGCAAGTTTAAAAGCAGGTTATGGTCATAAGTTTAAAAATCAATTTTCTAAGTGATAGCATGTTTATTCGAATAGTAAAGCATTTCCTCACTTCGCTGAATGGTCTACCGAGCTGATCTGACTTCTGTAAAGGGAACTCGAACCGAGAATCGATACCGAAAAAACAGCCTTTCTTGAATCAAACGAAAACATAAAACCGATAATTATTCCGTCCTGATTTGGTTTTTTTCCTGAGGTTCCCAACAACTCATATTTTACATCATTGAAATCGGAGTAACATCAACGATAAATAAGTAAACTCGACTTTCAACAAATCATCACCAAGTTTTATTCTGCAATTTAGTATGATGTGGCTTAAATGAAAAAAGTAAGAAAGAAATCAAACTCTCAGTAACGTATCATATTACAATGGTCGTAGCGAGCAAAACTGTTCGAACCGGTTAGACGTAATGAGGAGAGAAACCGGAACTGAACCGATATTTACTTTGAACTGGGGAGAAGATCGGAACGAAAAATGTCACGGTTCGATGCCCTGTGCTTGTGCATTCCCTCACCCACTGTACCTGCGTTTCCTTTCTGTGCACCCGTGTGGGTGTAACGAATCGACCTATTTCAGCGACGAAACACAAGAATGAGGAACACGGCCAGCGCCTTATCTCCCTGCCGAGGTGAGTGCCAAAATATTTTCCAACCTTGGCGAGCGGCAGAATCCGGTGACAGTAAATACGACGCACAGTGCCTCGGATAGATCCAACCAAAAGACCTTAACCCGAAGATTTTCGTCTCCAACCCGTACAATCTGAATAGGAATACACACATAACTTTCACACCCCTTTCCTGTTGCTACACTCCAGTTACTATAGCGACGGGTTTATTAAAACGAGGATTAATTCGATGTATCTATAAATATTCCCTAATGTGACACGCATGATGAATACTATTCACTAGAGAATTTCCAGGTCAAAAATGACGGGATTTAATTTAATGTATATAAAAATGTACTACTATTATCACATACATCTTATGTAAGCAAAATACCCGGTCAAAATGCCAATTACCAATTTAACTGTATGTGTCATTATCTAACGTGCAGTAGTCAACTTAACCAACATTTTTATTACTTATAACCCAGTTCGTTCATCGTCGTCCAGATGGCCGAGTGGTTACAGTGCCTGGGTCTATACTCCAAAAGTTCCAAAGATTAATCCAAAAGTTTATCCTCAGTGGTTCGAATCCTGTTCAGGGAAAATATTTTTTTCCGGAAAATTCTGTTTCAGGTTAGCTTAGAAGCTTCATAATAAGATGCTAGGAAGTTTCCATAGCTTGCTTATTTTAATAAAGTAATTCTTTACCTTATTACGCCATCGTTCATTTTAATGACACATTTGCATAGATGTATGGGTATTCATTATTTATCATTAAATTTATAATTTTTGTATACTTCGTACTCTAAAATGCATATATCGTTTACTTTAGTTCTCATTTCTAGTTTACTTTAGCTTCTCATTTCTTTGTGCATCACACGTTTCCATGGCAGCAAAGCAATCCTTCCTCCCCTAATTATTAAATGAATTGGGTACTCATATCTTATTTAATTATCCACATATATGTATACGTAACCCTTTTGGGCGTATGGCAGGAGTTGCGCGCACTCAATTCCATTAATAGACTAAAAAATTAACCCCAGAACCAACTTTCTTTAGCATCTATTTCCCTTTACTCACTATATCATTTCGGCCAATGTGTAATGAATCTTTAAATTTCATATTTCTATCTCTTTGGGAAATGCGTGACATTAATGTTCCAATATTTTACTTTCATGTATTTGTTTTTACTTTCATGTATTTATTTCATGAAATTTGTTGATAATTTTTAATTTGTCAGTCTAATAAACTTCTTCATTTCGATTGACATACTAGTAAATATTCCAGCCTCTTTTAGGAAATTTTCGCTCCTTAGTACTTTTTTATTAATTTTAACTTTGAAAGGGATCTTTCAGCCGATACCACTGCTACTGGCATTGTTAGAATCATTATAAAAAGTCTTTCTCTGTTTGGAACTTCTTTCGTATTTATTTCGACGGAAATTTCCACTGGAGATTCTGAACAGCTCTAACATCGCGGGGCCCAGAGTGCTTTTCCCTTTCAGACAGCTCTGATAGAAGCATTGCTTTGATCTCTTTACAGCATCAAAGAATACGAATACATATATTGTAATGCGTACTTTAAAACCTCAAGCTAATCTTGAACGGAATAAATTTCTCTAAGATAACTCATTTTCCTAAAATATAACTGAAGATGTCGCATTTGGTTCTATAAACGAGGCCTACAAGTTGGATTTATCCGTTTCGATAAGCTTAAATTTTAAATTATTCACAACGTTTGATTCGAACTAATTTTTCTGCGACGATATTTTGTTTCCGATGAAATATCGGATAATGTATAAGTTACACTACCGATTCTGTATCGCCGTTGCTGAAATATAACGATGAATTTGAAGAATGAAAGGCGTACAAATTAAGCATCTATATCTTCTAAATAACCAGCAATTATCCCGAATTAAGTATGTTTATAAATTAAAAGAAATAAGAAAGACCTATATCAATGCTTAGTATGATCCATTTCCAAGCTTGGATTCTTTTTATGTTTCATTTAATACGTTTTCATAGATAAAATGTATGTTAACCTAGGCAGAAAATATCGGTATAATTATACTGCCAGAAACTTATAAAACTAAATAGAACTATTCTTATCCTCATTAAATTTCTCATTTTATCACAAAATATATTTATCTAACTTGAGACACCAACGGATTCGCTTCTTTACTACTGGAAAATTGGACCAATAACAGCAACACGGCCATTTTCCGCCAAGTTCTCCTACATTATTCCAAAATCTGATTTCCTGTGATATATTAAGTTGTTTTCCCAGCTGTAAGTTCGCTTTGCTTTTAAAAATAGGATTACCGATTGTATTCTCTTGGTATCCGTTTTCCTATGTTTACAATTCTCCCGAGATTTATGGTTGTTGATTTTCCAAAACAGATATGAGCGCTTGACTGCGGAAAATAAACATGTCATCTACATAACTGTATCTCTGGCGAGATCTGATTTTCGGTAGATATGTTACAGATTCGAATGTTTGCCGGAGAGTGTCTCATTCGTGAGACAAAACAGAGGAATTCCGAATTGACGGCTGAAATGTCTCAATAAATTATCGACTAATACACCGATAAGAATATTATTCTTACTAGTCGTATAAAATTCGATATAATTTGATAAAGCCTCTAAGGATCTCCGGATTAAACATTTTCTAAAATATGAAGTTAAATATGCAATATAAAACTCAATATTAACTTAAATGAATATTATAGAATATGCGGTTGCATTTCGAAGCTCCAAATATATTTTTCGATGTCTTATTCACCGATTAAAACAGATAAGAGAGCTAGAAGTTAAGCATTAAATTCTCTAAAAGATAATTTTTTAATGAGTAGTAAGTATGGTACTTTTTGTTGGATATAATTAGAAATCTCAATCGGGTACTAAATTATTCCATACTAATTTCTCTAAACATATAAATAATTATTCCAAACTATGACCTGCAGATTAAAGAAAGAAATATTCTGAATATTCTGAACTCTTTAATCTGTTGGTCCTACTAAATTGACTGATATAAAATTCAGTTCAATCGTATAATCATGATAGTATCGTATTTATACTGTACACCAATTATCAGATTATTAAGAGAAGATACAATAAAATATGAGAGAGATTTTATATGAATCCAAGTCTAATATAAGACTTCGCATTGATAGAAAAATTGGGAATAATTCATTTCCTGACATGAAGATGCAATTCTGGTGATTTTCGGGACTTATTTTTCGAGTATAGTATACAGCTAGGAAGAATATTAGATGAAAATGTCATTATGGACTGTTTAGGGTGAATAAAGCTTTTCCAGAGGTTACGAGGTATTTGATAAAACTCAACGCACTCAACAACGCAATACAAATCAACGTACAGTTGCCTAATTAGCAGAATATTACTGTCCAGAGGTATATCAGCATCAAAGAACTAAATTACAGCAGAATATTTCCAATGTATTTTTCCAATTCTAAAATAAACTATACATTTCAATAATCTAATTAAACTAAAAGAACTCATAGGGATTTTTAACTGATTACATGCACTGATAAAAATTAACTATTAAATAACTTGGATTCATAAATGTATAAGGCAGGGATCTTATTTTTTATGAACTAAATTCAACTTGCAGGAATATCCCTCAAAAACATCAGTTTACGGAGAATGTAAGAGGATAAACGTCGCGGTTGAGAAATGACGATCCACGGCTGAGAGTGGTTTGAGCTCTCGTTCCTCTCTATCTTAGCAGAGGCAGTCTTGTTGACGTCTGGGTATCCATCACTGGGACACAAGACACCTACGCCTTACGGGAGACTTCATTGCGACGCCGTTCTGTCATTATTCTGAGCCGAAGCGATGACGTCCTCCGCTACCGTATCTCTAAGGCAAAGACGCATTAGGTATTATGCATTGTATACAAATAGCTTCGTTCATCATCAATCCTTTGAGATGGCTTCATCATTTTTTCCTCGGGAGAAACGCATCTCGAACTTTTCGTACGGGAGAAATTAATTGGTCCATTTGTAAGGAGGATGACTAAGCCTCGTGAAGGTGTGCTGTACTTGTAGAAAGAAACCTTTTCGATCAATTGGTCATTTCACAAGCGTTAAAGGGGACTGTTTTCCTAAGTACCTTAACTAACTCGTTATTTCGTTTACCACTACATTGAGCTGTCTTCAGCAAGTGGAAATGAGTATAAGCATAGATTTCTCTATTATTTTTGAAAGTTAATGACCGATTGATGAAATATATACCCGAATAAGCGTACGGCGTAAAGGCATTCAGGTGATACGATTTAAAGAGATAATTGCATGAAATCATTTTGCGTTAAATTAACTGCGTATTTATAACTTTAATTATCATTACACTAATTGCAGTTACATGATATAAAGCAATAATTGCATTGAAGCAAAAATAATAAAATAATGGAGTGCCTTAGTTCTGTAAATTAAATTTTACAACTCTTATTATAAAAATTACTAAAACTACTTCCAAGAGCGCCAAATAAAGCTATTGAGACTGTAGGAACATTATACTGTTAAAAAGAGTACGTTGGGTAATAGGTCAAAAAAGGTTGGCGATTACTAATCAATTGCAAATAAATCTTTTCATAAACACAAAGTAACTATCAATTGAGAGCAATTCCTTTAATTTCTAACGCATTTGACGGTGAGACATTCTGGGGAAATAAGTTTTAAAAATTCGAATTCAACTGCGGGAACAGCCAATGACAGCATTAATCATATCGTATCTTTTCATTCCTGTCCAGAGCATACGTCTTAATGAAAACTTCGAGAAGGAAGAAAAATGTCATCCGAGAAAAGAAATTTTAAGCGATTTACCCGACCACCTGTGGCTTTGAACTTCTAAGTCGGCATTTCTAGATCCGCCTTATTATGGCAGAGAAATTCATTCCTATCACAAAAGGCACATAACAGAAACCGAGTGGTCACATAATAAAAACCGCAATGTGCTATTTGGAACCGTAATATTCTAGTTCATAGTTATTCATCCGCTAAATCCGAGAGAACGCTTTCCTTATTATTTTCCCAACACTCCGATATAAATCATTCACGCATTCCGACATTCCTGAATGGGACACTGGAAAATCTAACCTGAGGTTCTCGTGAAAAAAGTCCATTAATACTAGATTGGGGACTGAATTCCTGTTTAGAAGATGGCGCGCAAAGAATGAAGAGGAGGCAAACATTATAAAAGGATTGAGGACGGGATTATAAATGAATTTCCTTCATCGTGTACATAAAATATTGTGAGAGCGATGGGGAGAAGAAAAATTTAGACCTAAGTTTCGGCAAGTATTTTTAAAACAGTCTATTGCGGGAAAAGAGCTTCACAGGATTTAAATAATCGTGCCGATTTTTCATATTACATTATCGATATAGTTAAATATTTGATAACAAGACATTTCAATGATACTAATTATTAACATTTGAATTATTACTTTCCAGATTTACCTTCCAGCTCAAAAGTCATATATCATCAAAAATACCCATTAAAATTAGACTGTCGTACTTGAGGAGAAAAAGCAAAAAATCTAGCTGACTGGGATCTGAATCCCAATCTCTATGTTCACGCGGAATTTTAAACGCAATGAATTTTATTTTAGCTACTTATAATTTATTGGAAAAAAGTGACGCTAACATTAATCGGAGATGATAAAGATAGTAGAAGAGCGAGAAGTAAATCATTTGCAATAACTTGTTTATAATCAACATATATAAATATCTAAAATCATCAAAACTAATGTCCGACATCTTTCAGTTTTAAATTTTTAATAAAAATATAAGTCGTTGCTAAAACGAACGTCACTGTAAATCTTACCAGCTTCTCAACGCTTGAGTAAGATTTTTATTTTCGTTTATTATGGTATTGTCATCAGTAACTTGTAATGCATTTAAAAAACGAGCAAAAATTAAAGGAAAAATATGTTTCTAAGCAACGAAAGAAAATATCTTCGGTGATTTTCGATAGTCTCTGTGGCTGGATTAAAATGTTAGTCTTAAATGACCATTTTAGAGGAAACTTCAATTATTATGATGCTCCTTTAGTGCATTATTTCCTAAAAGATTCTTAAAGATGATGGTGTTTTGCAGCAAAACATGGCTAAGTTGCTTTGCTAAGCATATATTAAATTCTCATATGAAATCCATAATCATTAAAATATTGAATTCGAAGATTTCCCGCCACACGCCACAGGCGTCCCTACTCACTTTACTATCCACATACATGAAATACACAATATATTCCGGCAAATAACAGCTGGAGATGGCAAAAACATAGACATGAAAGCATGAAGAAGAGGTTCAAAACGAAGGCAAGTGAGAAAGACTCATTTCTGCACGTCTTCAGCTGACAGTCGCTTTAGCATTCGCGTGTCGGGTATTCGCGTGACATTTCGCCCTCTCTCTTCGTATGACGTTCTCTTTCGGCGGATTACGATTGAGAGCATCCTTTCGACTTGACAACGGTTATTGACAAAATAATCTCTTCCCATTGAACACGTCCGTCGACTCTCCGTATCTCTCGAAACGCCTCCGTCGGAAGAAAAACAAATCAATTCGAAGAAATAAATCACGACTTCGCTTCAATCATGCGTTACTTTAGTCCCTTCCTGATAGAGGTCTCACCCGGAGAAAATGAGAAGATTGACTCCTCCGCTTCTGTTTGCTGCCACCGAAAAGAATCGAACCAATGCGAAGCTGAATAAGAAAGACCTACACACGTCGAACTTAATCTGTTTGGGGTTTTTCCAGTCGACGTCTCTCTTCAGCTGGAGACATCGAAAACGAATATATACATCCATTTCATTCTTTTAATTTTTAGTATTATTTTTTATATATTTTTTCAAAATTTTTTCTTCTTATTATCATTTTAATATAAATATATATCTTAACGACACTTAATGTATATATGTAACAATTAATTATTTTTGTTTTGTACGATATTTTTGGTATGTGTTCTTGTGTTTTAATATCTGTTTTTATATGATTTCACCATTAATCTTAGTTTTCCTATCTGTAGGTTTCGCAGGTTTTTGACATCCCCCTTCTTGAAGGTGTTTTCCTGCAGTGGAAATTATTTTACTAAGCACTTAGCTTAGGTTTTTAAATCCACAAAGTAGTCTTCTTCTTTGTTCTGTTTTTTCGAGCTCTCTTTTTTTAAATTTATAAGACGAACGGTTAGATGTAAGAGGAGATTTCATAGTCTCAATCTCGCCCTAAATAAAATCCTTTATTATTATTATTAATATCCAACATACGTAGGCCTTTATTTTAGGCGAAATTGAGGCTAAATAGTCCTGTCTTTTATTTAATCCGTTGCTAAGGAACTGAATTATACCATGGACCACGAAGTTAACAAAGCAAGATAAAAGAAATACGTAAAAGTACAAAATACTCACTGAATATTAATAAGACAAACATAATGAAAATGCTAGTGATGAACGGTTTGTACTTTTCTACTTCAAATCGAAGTTGTTAAAAATTCAGTTCGATATTCGACGCTTTGCCTGTGAGTTTCTCGCTACATTTCCAAAGTGGAGCTCGAATTTCCTTCTCCTGCTTATCGTCGCCATTCTCTGAAAGAGCATTGCAAATTTAAAAGAAGGAAATATTTCAGATTAGATAAAATTTCGCAATACAATCACTTGGTTAGCAAATAAGTTATGGCTAGAGGGGTACCTATATAAAGTGTGCCGTATAAATTTCACGAAGAAAATTGAGAAACTGAGAAAAAAAGGTAGCGATAACATAGTTTTCAGACAATAAAATTTTTATTCGAGTTGATTTGAGTTTTACAGATGTCGATTCGGTTCGTAATTTTTGTCGAACCAAAAAATAATTCGATCTGATTCTAAACTTCGAAGATTCGCACAAATCTATTATTCTAACGTGGAATATAAAACTTCCGAAAAAGCGTGTGAATATGTAGGAGTAGAGATTTCAATCATGACAAGGGTATGGATGAATTGCCGAAAGAAAAACTCATTTTGATTCTCTTATTTATAGCTTCGAGAAGAGTTGACCAATTTTCACAGTTCATGCGCCAATAAGTTGATTGTTGATTCTAGATGAGCCATAAAACCCTGTACTCTACAGCAGAGCCATTTAGAAATATTTACATTGCAAATCATTGTGTTGGAACCACTTATGAAAATCTCATTCGGAACGGTTTCATAGAGCAAGGAATATTACTGCAACTGAGCTGCACCTCGCTGGACATTACTGTACATTCCTTACGATAAGATTCGCAGGGAAAGTAGAGAGATGGTAAACGCATGATGGTTACTGGATGCCTTGAGGGGATACAGGTCAAATGTCACGGAGAGAATGCCTCTCTAAGGGAGATAAGGGCAGGAAAATGAGAGGAAGAGGTGAGTTAGCACACGGCGAGGTTTCCCCGGCGTCGAGTAAATTAATGGTCCCCCGTACAATCTCAGCCTTTAAGGGGAAGACGAAATGCACGCGCATCTAAATGAAGTCGAGGGATAAGAAAGACTGCGGGAAATTCCGTGATTCATCTTTTTAATTTTGAGATCGGGGGAGTTAGTAAGCGTCGAGAGGCCGAAACAAGACTCGAGAGAGAGCTTTTCATTTCGTCATTGCAGAGGAATATACTACCGCGCCATGCTTTTAAAGAAGTACCAATTCAGGGTGAGGGATTAAGCATTTGGTGAATGTTCATTTCTCTGTGATATGTAAAACCGAAAAGGCGTCAATTAAACTATGCACTTATCCATTTCAAATATTTTAATTTGGGATTACTAAAATTATCTAGATGTTTTGCCTCAAATGTTGAGCGATTGTATCAAAAGAAACTATTGCAGTATAATGAATCTTAAGTGGCCACCTCGAGACGGCATATCTAGCCTGTAGCTGGTTATCTTTGCTGGTTAATCCGACGTATAGTTAAATTATGTATTTAAGTATCCGTTTTCACGTGAAAAGATATTTCCAAGTTATTTGGATAAAAATTAAAATTTTGAAATATTCCTTCTCATCATTATTCCTTATACTCATTTAATCTAAATTTAAGCATTAAAATACACAAAAATAATAATAATCTAACATTTTTCCAAAATAGTTCAGGGTCGTCTTTTGAAAAGTCTGTAATCCTCTTCAGTTTTTAATCTTAATTGAATTTTGAATGCGTACTCTCGACATTTTCTCATGTAATTTGCTATGTAATTCTTGAAAAATTGGATATGTGGACCGCCTTTCAACGAGAACGGACCGTTGTATACATACCTAGTAAACAGTCTGCTTAATCTCTCAGTCGGTTAGGAGAAATTTTACTGTAATATGGCTAACTATTCAAAGGATGCTCAAAAGAATAAGGTTATACAATAACTGCATGAGTAAAACCTGCTCAGCCTCGAAAATTGTACATCATTGAGTCTGAAAAACAGAAAGCAACGAACGAATTCAAGTGAATTCTCATGTTAAAATCGCACTCTTACAGGGTAGAATAATTTGTCTGCAGGAATGCTTAAGCCCTTCCCTAAAAGTTTTGACGTGTTTTTGGACGGATTACGTAAATCATATATGGAAGAGTGAGGATTGCCTGATAGGGTGACGTACAAGGAGGACTTATCCCCGGAATCGCTACGGTAACCGTGAAGTCCTACCAGTAACCCTGAAAAAACTTAGGTGACTATTGAGATATATTTCAGTAAGTAAAAATAGTTATTGTATGTGAATTGTATTAAGTAATTTAACCTGACGTATGACTTGTAAGTGCATTAGGATTGACAAACTGTATAACTGTAGCTTAGTGGTATCAGTGATGTAATATTGCTGTATATGTTGCAATATTGTAGGAAGAAGGTCTATGTTTCAAATAGTTCAATATTGTAGGTAGTTGATATACATTCTGTAAATAGCAATAATGCTCTATTATGTATAATGTAAGATTATGTGTAGTATTGTACCTGCAACTAATGTATTAATAATACAAATAATAAAATTAATGAGCTAGAAAGAAACAAATAACTTGCACTGAAGATAAGCATATTTCATTGCCGAAAGTTCACAGTGTAAGGATGAGAACAAATAAATTATAGGGAATATAAAAAATCTTCAACGCCGTAAGAATGCACCCTTTAGTGACCCGTGGAATCTGAGAGATTTCCACTCGTTTTAAAGGGTATTCCTCTGGTGGGGAAATCATGCTGAGTGATAAAAAATGGGTCGGTGGTAAAAGTAGGACGAGGAGCATCCTCTGCAGAAGCGGTGCAAATGAGGCGACGATGACTCGCAACCATACGGAGAAGTGCCATTACTAGATTTCCCTTGGGATTGCCATGCGGAAGACCTTGAGGAACCATGCATCTTGCGACTCTCTTTCGCACACTATTTCTTATTTCGCTCCTTGCACCGGATTTTGCGACTGAAGGAACCACCGTTCATTAATTTGAAAGGATTTTACTGAATTAATAACCATTCAAACAAATTAGGAAGACTCAATGTGCCCTAAACATTTGGGATTCTCCTAGGGTGGTATTCTCAAGACAGGTCAATTGTAATTTTGGTTAGATGAAAACAACACGCTTCTTTGATTATCCGGTATTGATCGAGACTATATAATCTTTTACCTGACCTAAGTCGTCAAATATAATGAAGGCTTCACACCAGTTCGTCAAAAAATCTTCCCTAAGCTTAACAAAAAATACTGGTCTTATAAATTTTGACAAAATCGTTGCTGAAGAAGTATATAAATAAAACAAGTATAATACAATCGTCCATTAAACATGTTATTTTTCTTATGTAGATGTATAGTTATATCTTGCATACATAGATTATAAGATATTACCACGTTTCTTTTACTTTGGTATGCTACATGACGTAAACGATCTGCATTCAATTAGTTACTTGAAAATATCACATTTTTAAAGAGATGTTTAAGGAGGGGTTGCCTAATTTTAGTGGCGTTTGATGATCTTTACTATTCATAAAGTTGTGATAATGTGATTTGATTCTCCGACAAATGAGGAAGTATGCACAACCTTCATTTTACTCATCTTCATTAATTCATAAATTCTATAAAAATGATATTAATTTGGGCAATAGGTATATAATAAATATTTATCAGTTAGATATTTATAGGAGAATGTTATACGAGGAAATTTTGGAGAGCTAAAGTCCAGAGTGATGTCTAAAAGTGACCCTTTCCAGTATTTTCAATAAATATTTTGATAAATAGAAATTTAGATGTACACGCAAAGTTGTAAGGTGTAAACATGATACTCAGAAAAATTTTTACATAATGGAACTCTCAATCTCGCGTTTATAACTAAAATCTTTTTAACTTAATTTTTCAACCACGCTATTTTACCATAAATTTCGATCCGCGATAATTCTATCACCTAGTTGATATAGTTAATAGTTAATATACTGAAATCAATTAGTTTATAGTTAATAGTTGATCTAAACTTCTGTGCATTATCATTTTCGTTATGTAAATTCATATGGTTGAATTTATTTTTCTCGGATTTGCTCAGATTTTTAGACCAACGCTTAAAAATAAAAGTTCCTCGGTGTGAAACCTATTTTCACTTAATTCCAAGATATACTTTATCGCAATTGCAGATTACTGCTGCGGAATAGGTTAAGATAGAACCCACTCGTAGGCCAATGAATCAATCAAACGCCTTCCTACTCGTAACATTTCTATTTCGGAAGCACTCGGGAAGAGGATTCCAAGCATCAGCCCTCCACGAGTTGAGAAACCAAAGCTATCTTAACACTCAAAGCCATTAATAACGTCTATCATCCCTAAGAATCAAGGATTATTTCGCCACCCAAAAAATTAAATTTAGATACCCTCACAATCCAAGCTGATTTTCTTCGGAGAAAAATACAAACAAACTGATAATTTCCATTTTTCCTCGAATTTAAAGAACTAATTTAAAAGCCTATTCCTATATACATATGACGATACTTCAAGGCTTGACAGTTATATCTGATACATGTGGGATTCATCCCGAATATAATATATATGCATCTGACTTACTGATTTGCTAATATAAAAATGTCTGTCTATTTTCCCAAAACAAGAAAATAATACCGTTGCCATCAACAAGGTCAAGCACATCATTTCGAATTAGTTGCATTTTAAAGGGAACCGCTACATAAGATAAGTAATCAATTGATAGCATATCATCCTTATACACAATCAGAATCAGTTGAAAAAGAATTTCTTTAGGTCTAAATGACTAACGAACAGCGTATTACCTCAATCGCTAAGGAACATATATTTCCTTTTTAAAAGAGATTGCTGGTTTATGCATTGATCAATTTAGCTCATTTTCAGATGACACACTTTGGTTGATGCTTCCTTAGATCGCGTAACTTAGGAAAACGAGTTTATTTAAAAAATTCCATAAAATTTCTGTCTTAACCAGCAGCGAATCAGGAATTTGAAAGAATGGAGAAATTGAACGCAAGCTGCGTTTCCTTTTTAAAAGAGATTGCTGGTTTATGCATTGATCAATTTAGCTCATTTTCAGATGACACACTTTGGTTGATGCTTCCTTAGATCGCGTAACTTAGGAAAACGAGTTTATTTAAAAAATTCCATAAAATTTCTGTCTTAACCAGCAGCGAATCAGGAATTTGAAAGAATGGAGAAATTGAACGCAAGCTGAGCTCAGTCAAGTACAGGCGGAATATCTGAAATATTCAGGAAGATACAAAAATGTCATGTTTTTTTTTGTTCGGTTTGGCGTGGAATGACCCATATATAGGTTTCTAAATATAGTTCATATAAGTATATAATATTTGCGGTTTAATAAAACCTGATACACAAGGTTCATTTAATCATTATTTACATATATATCTGTCCATTAATTTTATGTGCTATGTTTGGACAGTTTGTTTATGTACATAGTTACTAAGTCTTTTCTTTATTGTTCGTTTATGCCGTTAGCTGGCCATGTCCGAATTGAATGTAATAAAACGTTACTCACAGTATACAACTCTTTAATTCACGACTTTACAATTATCATTTGATTTTTGAAACACATAACTTGTTTTCATACGGTTTTGCGCAAACAGAAATGAAATTAGAACAGAACAGAACCAATTTAAGAGGGTATCACATAAGGTACAGCAATACTGTAGGACACTGAATCGCCACGATATGGAATGACAGTGTGCAGATGCTTGTAAACCATGTCGTTTCGTTTTCGTGGGAATTCCCTCAAGCGCTGCTTTGTGTCGCCAAGTAAAGGAAAAGAGAAACAGTTTGGTGTGAATTAATGAGACGGGACGTGTAGGTATTCACTCTCCTTCTTCTCCGATGGCTTCCGAAGCCATTCTTCCCGCCGTTGAATGCGAAAATTCGATTTGTTTGTTATTTTTTCCCCTCGATAAAAGACTATCACTTGTTGCCGTTTATTCGGCGATTCTCTCCTTTTTCCTAAGGGATCTCACACCCACGTATGAGTTTCCACTCGATTTGAGGGGTCGTTCACATCCGAGTCGAGGACGACGCGTATGGAATGATGATGCGCTACATGATTCGATTGAGCCAATTTTCTTAACGTTCCATAAGGCTCTAATACGTTATTTGAAGTGTGCACTCAGGACAGATAAAAATAAGGCTGAATAAATGGCGAAATTTTGACATTCGCGCTAAGGATATGCCCTCGCTCATCGTACTTGTAAACTTTTGATGCGAGTAAAATTTTTACCTTTTTCAAGCAACCCGGAGATTTTTCGTTCACAAAAATATAAATCTGAAACCGAAGCTGCTAATAAAATGTGGTTTGAAATATTCCACACCTATTTTTCTTTTTAGTCTCTTGTTTCACTGAGTACATTAACTGCGAAAATCAAAAGAATAACTAACAACTTGTAACATATAACTTGTAAGCATAAACGAGGTTACATCCACAAAAACTATTTAGTATTCTAAATTCTTTTGACTTACGGTTTTATACTATAATTGTGAGTGGTAGAAATCGAGAACTTATAAAAAACAAAGGTACGGGTATTATAATGCATAATTAGTCTAACGGTTAACTTTAACCTCCGGGCTAACACTATCAAGCTGTACATAAAACAATTGTTAAACCATAACTGTTATTTAAATGATGGTTGTATTAACTACCACATTCATAAAGAATTTTTGGTAAATTGTAGCTTTAAGCTTTCGGTAAATTGTAATGCATAGTAGATGTATGCAAAGAATACGGCAGATATGTACTACGATACGGAACGTTCAAACAAATCTTATGGTAACGGGTATAAAAATTATTCTCAGTCAAGCAATCTATTATTCAGAGTGGTAACCAATCACGAGCACATTTGATAATACAACGCCAAGGAGTTCTTTCATGCGAATACAAGATTTCTTCGTTTAATGAAATCTACAATGTCCATCTAGTCAATTAGCCTAAAATTAAAGTGTCGTAAAATATTAAAACGAATCCAAACATATTAAATCAGCAAATCAGTTTGGAATAAAATAAACGAATAAAGTAATGAGGTTTGCCAAGAGAAAGAAAGCTGAGTTTAACGATCTCAGCGGATGGGGAAAAACAAGAACAGGTGTATCAATCTTTTTACTTGGGTAATCATCTTTAAGGGATGGGAGAAGCACAGCTGAGGTTCGCGAAGGGATAACATAAACTAAAGAAGAATTTTAAAAGCATAGAGAAGTGATGAAAAGAAGTTTTGATAAAGTAATCTGGAAAATATCAGTTAAATCCTTGGTGTGTAGTGTTTCGCCGGATGGGTGTGAAATGTGAACCTTAAGAAGGGAGGACATCAAAAGATTGGAGGGCTTCGAGATGGAGTTGTTGTTTAAAATGGAAAAAGTAAGTAGGATAGAAAGAAAGACAGACACGAAGGTGCTATAGATGGTAGGAGAAAGGTAGGGCTTTGATATAACGAATCACCGGCAGGTGGATCAAATTATTCTATTCTCTATTTTATTATCTTCTACTAACAAGAAGAAGAGGGATAAATAAAGAAAGCAGCTGCAGGTAAAATGCAAGGGAAAAGACAGAGGGAAGAAAAAGACAAAATTTGTTAGGTTATATAAAAGATGGGGTTAGATACCAAGAAACAAAAGAAAGGGCATTGAATAGAGAATATTAGAGAACGAGGCTCTACCGAAAGGTACGTATGAAGATAAAGAGAAAAAAATTACAAACTTAATGAATTAAAGAGACGAGATAGTGGTAGAGAATTTAAGAAAAAAGATCTTCTCTCGCTCTCCAAAAGAAATATCAGTTTACAAATGCAATATATAAAACAACAGATATTACTCGTATAAAATCCCTCGAGCTGCGAGTAACATTGTGGCAATCCATCCCAGGATGAAGAGGAGGAACAACTTTTCACAAAGGAAACTAATTCCGTCTTTAATATAACTATGCAAATTACACGCAATTCAATAGTGTGTAATTTGAATCGTTCCTCTTTTTTCTTCCTCAGATATCACTCGAACTTTCACAACCCAAAATCACCCGAAAAATCAAACCAACGATGTACTCCACCAAACCATCACAAACATAAGATGAAACAGTTCTATCCTATTCAGAAATTGTCAAACCCGAATACTTTTCGAAAATGCCATCGAGTAATCATGAAAAATCTCCCGCCCAGCATTAATTATTCCGGAAATTTATTTCATCACTCTGAAGACTCCCATTGACGAAAGAAAGGTGTCTACGCCCATTCGAATGCATCAATCACGAAAAAAGAAAAGGGAGGTTAACGGGCAGAGAGAAAGAAAAAAATGAAGACGTGAGCGCGACCTTGACACCGCGTGGGCGGTCTATGACAAATCTAACGCATTTAACTCTCTAGTTCCTGCTCGGAGACGTAGGGGAAGAACTGTTCTACTCCAAGGCATTAATGTTACCTCCGTGCATAAACTTAATATATACATGACTCGTGGCCGAATATTAAGCGAAACATGCACCTTTAACGAACGAGGAAGGCTTACACATACGCCCACGTTGCTACGCTACCGAACCCAGCCGACCTACGTCCATCATCGGGGTTAGTCTATCAATCAAGAGGAATAGAGGAGGAGAAGATAGAAAATAGAGACAACTGAAGCAAAGGAGATCCCCTCATTATTATTTCCAAGGAGATGAATCAAAGTCGAGGGTCTGGTTACAGCCATTAATTCTCGATAAAGTTCAATCCAGTGGGGATAAAAATGAAAAATGAGTTGCGGATCGTTTGAACTTCTAACCTAGACGGTTATCTTCGGGAAGGAATGGGGAAGCTTCTCTACATCTCCGCATTTTTATTGGTTCGAATTCTTCGCTTATTTATCTCTAATCATTCCTGTTTTCCTCATCCTGTTACGAAGTGATGGGATAGTTGTTGCCTGACAACGTACGCAAGAAGTCGAGGGAGGGGCTCTAAAGACCAATAGCAGCCAATATATTATCGAATTTCTTCTCTTTATTTCCGGTATTTTGACGTTCAGTATACCGAGGACATTTATTATTATTCTGATAAGACACATGGAATTTACCGAATGTTGGAATGAGGTATTGTATTAATAAGATACTAGTTACCCAGTGCGAACATTTTACACACTATTATTAAGATGACTGAAAACCACTCATTTGCCACCATGTAAATAACGATAAAGAAAGAACGTTGGGTATGTCTACAGAGAAAATACGGTGTGGATAGCAGATGAGAATAAGATTGGACAGGGAGAACAGAATCAACTAAATTGAAAGTAATTGATTCTTACGCGAAGGTGTGTTTACAAGGTATGTTTTATTGTCAGTATTTTCGTAATTGTTAGTAGTGATTGGTTGAAAGTGTTTGTTGAAATGTATTTGATCGGGGAAATTGAGTATCAATGCTATATACTTGATTTGTATCGGTAGATACCCATTAACGAAAATCTATGGGCAAATTCAAATTAACTCAATTTTTGACTAAATAGCGCATTTTTTATTTGTTAGTCTATTTTTTTTTAGTAGTAAGCGAGAAACTTTCTTTTTAAAGTAGTTTGACATTTATATGTCTTGATGAAGTGTGAATGGAGAAAAGTGCTTATAAAAAACGGATGTTTAGAAATAATATATATATATATATATATATATATACGTGAAAAAATTAGATGTCTCTGTTTTCACCAAAAAAATCATGCACCAATCTAGAACAACATTTAGATCAATCCCAACGATTTTGCCTTGAAACATCAGAAGTTTGAACAAATAAAGTAGTATCTAAGCAAATAAGGTATCAAATTATATAAAATATTATGAAAACGGATTCTATTCTCTACTTCTAGTATACTGGGAGTCCAACTCGAAAGTCATTAAAATACCATTAATATTCTTTACTGTTAAAGCTGCTCTATTAGCATAATGAAAATTAATAGTCAGGTCCTTTTTTATTGTGATATATTAAGGATCTCGCAAGGTAAAGGGAAAAGAGATTAATTCTGCCATTATCTTGCCGCTAATGCGATTTTTATTTCTTTCAACTGCCGTCTTAATCTGTCCTTTTCTTTCAGAGCGTAGGAGGAATCTTAAAGGAAAAATCTATAGCTGACGAGATTCGGAAGGAAAATGTAATGTTCATTGGTTTTTGGATCCATTTAGCATTGGATAGTCATAGTAATGGCTTTCTCTACTTGGAAAAGATTGCTTACCTCATAACAGACCATAAGATGGAATTGAAAATCATCGGTTATTGGATGCCTTCTAAGTTCAATATTACCTATACCACAGCAGAGTATAGAGCTACATAATTCTTCCATTTTTTCCCTTGGATTTTATCAATGCTCTTTTTTCCGGACTAAAGAATTAAACGACTCAATTTTTCACGGTGATACTCCGGTATGGCGCTACGCTCTCCTCCCATCTTTTGTTTCGCCTGTCCTAGAGGACGCCCTTCTTGCGAATTCACCAAAAGGAACGCCGTTTTCGCGATGCGAATTTTCGTTGAATATGGAGATTGACGTTATAATCGTATTTTGCCGGTTCGCCAACAGTTGGGAGAAAAATTTTACCGTGTTGAGTCGTGTTCGAGCTCGACTTTTTTCGGATTGGTTAGAGAAAGAGAGAGCGAAAAACGTAGAAGTTTCATTTATATGTTATATTTTAGATAACCACAATGCTATACTCTAGTTAAAGATTTGACGGCGAATAATTTCGAGAATTTTTATCTCCTTGATAGTATTTTCCCTTTATTTACTTATATAAGTGTTAAAGGAAATTTCAGCTGGAGGAAGATGAGATAGGATTTCAAGAACGAACAAATAGTAAGCCATATTTTATCGTTACCCACGTATAGGACGAAATTAGCTTTTTATCTCTACTAATTAATGCCGTTAATCATAAATATCAAAACTTATTGCGACAGAGAACTTCCTTCTCGAATAATTCTTTTCGTCTAGAAGGAAATAATTAAGATGAAAAGAATACAATAAAAGTATCCCAAAAAATATCGTGGTATATTTATACAATCCACGCGTGTTTTTACAAATTTTGAAATTTGTATCAAAATGCTTTGGTCTGAGATTTTCTTATTTTAAGCACTTCTGTACTTCTTGTTTAAGCGTAGTTGACATTATTTTCCTTTAAAAAAGATATTTGAAGCCATATAGATATAATAATGATTCTGAGAATAAATCAAAATCTAATATCTAACATCAATTTTACGATAGTTTAATTTATCAGTAAATGTATCGCAATTTACAAATACCACAGACACGCTAAGCATAACAGTGTGTCATGGATCATCAGAAAATATGTCGACGTATCTGAAAAATACAGTCTTACTTTGGTATAACATTTATACTCCTAAGTAATTATCTATCTCTTCAGATATCTTCTTAAACTTGTCAGTAAAACTTCCTAGCCTGAAAATGCGTTGCGCTGCACTTTTTACTTCATTCATTCACTAGTTTTTACTTCATGCATTCACTAGTTAATTCCTTTAGTTTTTTCCCCAATTTCTCATGAGAAATCCTAATCGGCAAAGCAACATGAAGGAGCTGTACACAATAAGCAAATTAGCGCGAATCAAACGTTAAGAAATGCCCGATTTTCTTTACGGGAAATAATGAATGAAAAAGCAATGACTCACTCAGACAATGAAATGAGTCATTGTCCACCTGTATCTTTGACCTTCTTGGTACCTACCTATGTATTCGGGATATCCTTCGGGGAAATCCCAGAAACAGATAGCGAAAGGAAGTACAGAAATAACTGGGGCAAGGAGAGGGCCGGTGAACACTTTTGTCTCCTTGTCCTTCGGAAAGGTGGACGGTGAGAAGCTGACCGACGACATTTTAAGACCAGGCAACGACCGGAGAGAGACGGACGACGCCCGACCACATAACCATCTCACAAGGAAGGAAGTTGCAGAATTTTTATGCAAGAGGAAGGACTGGTACAACGAATTGCCCCATTTCCCAAAGGATGAGCTCAGAGTCAAATTAAACAGAACATTTCATTTTGCTTAATAGAGATTTTCGTTCCCTTTAAATATCTAATATTGATTTTAATAAAATTAAGATACTAAATTTGACATTTGCACGATTTGTAATTTAATAATAACAAACAATATATTGTGGAAACGCCAAATTTTGTATCTTAATTTCATTAAAAATATGGTGAGATTCCACGCTTGATATTTTTCGCTAACTAATATTGGATATGTATGTCGCCCAATACATTTGAACCCTTAAGATATCGAATAACAATAGTTATTTCTCCCAAGACATGGTACCACGGGCTCCCAAATATCCCAGTGGGTCCAAGTTCGCCTTTGGTGATTGCGGTCCCGGGTTTGATTCCCAGTGGGAGCCCATACGTAGAATATGACATTGGTTGTCGGAGTACATTTGGCAGAAATACTACTACGTGTGAATATGTATGTATCAATAGCTAAGGAGGACAGCCTCCTAGAGCTCTAAACCCGAGGTGCCGGGTTCGAGCCCCAAGTTTTCCTGGTTAGGGTATAGTTGTGCATATTCCTCCATTGTTAATCTTTAAGCCCCACTCTGTAATCGTCCAATATATGAATGTTTAATAAATAAAGTAGTTCTATAGCGGAGCAATGCTTTCATACGAAATCGTAAACGGGTAAATGTATATACAATACAATAAAGCTGTATGAGTAACCTGAAGTAAAATTAGAAAGTGTGATCAATTGCTTTAGGTTTTTTTTTAAATATCCAATCTTTTCCTCATTATGTTATTCTAAAAGGGATCATAGATTCAAATCTGTCTTTAAGTATGACATAAGTAATAAGTCACCATGAAGAGTATGACGTTATTACTAGATTATGAACCGGATTCCATCATAATTCTGTAAAATAAGAACTAGAAGTGATATGCTAAACTAAGTCATCAAGGAAGAGGAACGTAAGATCGCCCAAACCCACTGGCTTCGCCAATTTCTTGCATCAATGAAGGAGTAGAAATCCTTAGATGCTAACATATTAAAGAAATTAAGAGAGACGTGGATTGTGTTTAGTAGTATAACCTGTAGTATCTCCGGTATTCCATAGTTATATTCACTTATAATAAAAAGCAGGCATAAATTGCATAAACAGCATCTCAGACTCAGAGAAGCGAGATCATACCCGACAAATTATTAACGCAAAGGACAGAAAATTCGAAAAATATCCAGAAAAAGAGAGTCGCGAGTCACAATTCGCCCATCCACGATCTAATATTCCATTTTCCATAAATGTCTCTCCGACAGCCCAGGCGGAAAATGAAAATCCTAGCGCAGCATAAAGTAAACGAGTACACATTTCCGCTCCGTTGGAACACACGTTTTCTCGCTTCAAAGTAGGCTCTTTGGATGGATTCTGCCGATGAAATATCTCACGAGGCGCAATCTTCCATCGGACGCATTAAAAATGCCACCCCTTAAATAATGCCTGCTAAGTAACGTATATTAGGAATCCCGCGGCTGTTTTCCTGCGATTTAATACGCTGCAGAGGGAAATAGAGATTGGGAATACCGCTGGGATGCATCGCTGCGTACTGTGTAAACACTCGGTCAAAGACGACTTTACGACGCGGAACGCAATCTAGATCGTCAACTGTTTGAGGGAAAAAGTCGCCACCCGCGGACTATCAGCTCGTAAAAGAAATCATTTGCCATTAAGGATAAGTCTCTCAATATTCATCTCCTTCATTTCTTATTACCTTTCACCACAGACGGTATCTTTCGCTAAGAGTTTACCTCTGCCCATATCTTTTTAGTATTGACATATGACCGTACGTCTCTCTTGGAATTAATTTTATAATTGGCCAACCTCGTTTGCTATTCTAGCAACGCCGATGTCCCGCTTTGTTTTTCTTTGAAAGATTATCCGGAAGAATAGTCTCCTTAGACTAAGTTTCGGCTGGTAAAGACGTGTTTATTATTGTTATAAAGATTTGAAAGAAAAGCAATTGCATACGATGGAAAGAAATGTAAGAAAAAGATTAAAACTAAAAAAATTTAGGAATACGATTAACGAAACTTGGTTGCAATATATTACCTTACATTGTTACCATCTACATGGTCAATGATCTCTAATTAAAATTTCTGGTGCTTTTCTCCACAAGGTCTGCTCTATCTTTTTCCCATTCGTGATTTTATATATGTTATGTTTACAGGAAACTAATAAAGTATATTTAAAGTGATCAAAGATTCATAATGTCAATCAATAGAAATATCGTAACTAGCTGGAATTGCTTTTTAAAATCAATAAGGGGTTATAAAAAATTTGTAATTCTTCCGAAAAATATTAAACTATACAATCATTGTATTCAATGAAATTTAATATCGAAAAAACTTCGACCTAATATTGTAAGTTCACAAGTTTCAGCGACACTTCACTATCATCAGAACCTATTGCGCACGTGTTATGAGAGTTAAAATGAAAACATAACATCGATTGCAGCCGGTTTTTTAAATTACTCCTAAGTATAGTACTCTTAGTTACTCCATATGAAGAGGTGGAGAGAATTCGTCAAAAGCGATTAAATTTCGCTTTATTTTGCGGTAAGCATAACTGATATTAAAACCCTTCTTCCTAAGAGAACTGGAATAATTTTATTTCACCACATTCACAGAGTAATTTCCTTCAAGTAATTAAGCTTCAACAGGGAGACATAAATCAAATATTACTTGGAGTATTGTTGGTAGTATCTTGTGGGATACCTAATACCCATTGCACGTTATCTTTTGAGGTTATGAGATATTTCGTCAAATAATAAATTACTTGGCCTGTTTTTCGTTGGTCAATCTGTAATCTACTAGACTGACTAGTTTCGATTGGCCTAACCTCACAAAATTCCGCCGGTTTTCATAAAACTGTACTTCTAAAATATCACCCTCTAAGGTTGGGCACAGTTTTCCGAACTACATCGATATCCCTAAATCTTCCGATTTCCTCAAAACCCAATGTAAGCTTCCTACGCAATTCAGTCGACAAATCCGGAAAATCCATTCCGGTGCCATTATTTCCGATCCAATCTGTATCCTGTCGTATCTTAGGACAAAATACACCATTTTCTAGTATATGCAGAGTAAACTTTTCATCGCTTGGGACATAAACACCGCTCCGCGACCTTTAAGACCGTTCGCGCTGACATCTCGTGGGCTATTGTCGACATTCCTTTCCCGAGATTCTATTCTAATTTGCCTCGTTTTGTTTATGGGCGTCGTTACAGCCGTCCGACATCTCATCGTCCGCGCACTCGTTTTGAATTTTGCCGAGCTATTCCTCTAAATCAACATCGCTCCACGAGATTGGTTATTTGCACACAAACCACCAATCTCCAGCCGCTCAATGTATACAGTTTTAATGGGAGAATTCGCACAATGTCGATGAAGTGCATCGGTCTTCAGAAACTGAATGCCATAAGATACTGGAAATAAGTGGTTTTTCATTGATTTAAGAAATGTATTTTCTCGGCATTTTGTTTAATGGCTTATACCGTATATTCCGGAGAATTGAGTAGATCAAACAATAGTTTATTTAAAGCTAGGCAGACCATATTTCCCTGTTTTTACCGGAACAGTCCTTTTTCCAGTCGTGTCCACATAATAGAATGTATTTTTCCCGTAAAAGCCTAGGCCAAAGATTGTGATTTTTCTATAAAATCCAATATCAAAATACCGAGAACTGACATATTCGTAAATCCTACCCATAAATCCAACAAATAAACATTTTCGTAGTAAATTTAATCATCGTGAGCATTATTAAATTAACAAAATCTATATACTCGTCTGTCAAGTTCGCGGTAGAAAATGTTAGCTTCCAAAATTGAAGCTATTTCACTCGTAAAAGATTTATTTATTTCAAGTGATGTGTTCACTTACGCTTAAGAACTCGGAGTGCTATATCTTGAGATGAAATAAAATTTCTATCAGCAGAATGGCCAATAATTCTTCCAAATCTGCATTAAAATAATGAAAAGATCTCCCGAGAAAAATAGAACGAAACATATTGCCCCGTTATAATGATGAAGAATGTTCCGATTTCAACTAAATGGGATATGGTCAGTCTATTGAAAGCAGACTTAATGCAGTAACACCAAATAATCATATATGCATAGAGTAAAATCGCTGATTTATTCATTATAATTATCCTGAACTTCGCTCGGAAAAGTTAAATAAGTCACAATTTAATTTCTCATTCAAATCTGCGACGAAAATGACAGTACGTGCTGCAATGCATGCTCAGAGAATAATTCGTTACGTGAGGACTGTCATTCGAAAAACGCCGAGAGCAGGTTATTTCACATTTCGTAAAAATATACACCTTGAAGCGTCATCAAAGCACCCTTTGGTGGCGTGAT
Source organism: Pachydiplax longipennis (assembly GCA_036926295.1). NCBI lineage: Eukaryota > Metazoa > Arthropoda > Insecta > Odonata > Libellulidae > Pachydiplax > Pachydiplax longipennis. The sequence goes on from JAVFKF010000014.1 coordinate 15,170,942, forward strand.
AAAGTGGCATCAAAACCAAGTTGCAGAAGGCGACGGCTTTAACCTACTTATTCAACCACGAATAAGCGATTTATGTTCTCTATCGATCGAATCAAACGGACGTTGCTTTACGCCAATTCTGGTAGACCACCGGAAGAGGTAATCTTGGTTTTCGTTTGTGGAAAAGATGTGGAATTCCCGATTTAGCATTCGCAACCTATTTCCGTATCTTTGAACCAATTTACTCTCGAATTATTCTTACTTTAATATTTCGGTGATATCGCAGTTAGTCAAGAACAGAATTAGAAACATGCCGAGCGAGTGATTTATAAGACAATTTTTCAGTTCAATTTTTAAAACTTCGGGTTGCCGTATTAAAGGTGTTAGATGTGTAGTGATTGTGAAAAAATATCATAATCTGATTTTAAGCTCCTTGTCAGTAAATTGTTAGTAATACAAAGTCATTGCTGGTACCCAGAATACGCCAATGCAATTAGTAGAGCAGATTAATTAGACTCTAAGCTGATTAAATTTACTTTTTTTAAGGTCATCAAGAGATAAGTTCTTCGACGAATGGAATATTCCAAATTTAAAGAAAATTTAAGAATAATTTAATTAAAACGCGGGATTCTAATTTTCACGTGCAATATCATATTGCAAGCGAAATTTTTAACTGCTTTCCAGTGAGACATTTTCCAGTATCATTTTTATTAAATATGGAATTTATAGAAAAACACTTCAGCTACGTTATTTACGTTCAATATGTTCCCTGAAACGAGTTCAACAATGAATATTAGTTTACTCTATTAATATAGAAATAATCACCGCAGAGATACGTATCAATATAATTACAAGAATAATAACAATGGTCGTTTTCGATTTGCAGTGAATACTTCGGAGCAAAATTATTTATGCATATGATTATCTACTCTTCCATACCCTCTAGTATAATCACATGATTGCTACTTTGATTCAGTAAAGATATGTGTACTTATACAAGTACATAATTCATATCCAACAAGAAACATTTTTGCATTAAAGCTTTTCACCAATAATTTTAAGGGATTCACTTAAAATTTACATGTTTGATGAACAACGAATAAGTTAGGTGCTTTTTGTACAAAGCCAAATTTCCGAGATGCATGCTTTCTGTTGAACTTTCTAAGATTCTGATTCATTCATCAAAAATTCCTTTTCTCTGAAAACACGAAAACAATCGATTAAGAAAGTAGAATCATGGTGCCCCTGCCACACTCCGAAAGGCTGTTTGAAACATACAAATGTAGATGTAGATTCTAGGGCAGCCAAACACACTGCACGGAAACATCAGAAAATACATATTGCTATTTTAATAACCGGAGTGAGAGTTTCCGGTATTTCAAACAGACTCAATCGGTGTCCTGGATTATTTTATGCAAGTCTCGTAGCAATAAAAAAGAGAACTAATTCTACGCTCGATTACTTCCGGTCAAATCTCAATCAACGCGTGAGAATTCAGAGTCGAACTTCCGCTCGAACCGCTTCTCGGACGGCGTCAAAATAACAAATGGACTTCCAACTGGAAAAGTTGTTGGGGTGAAAAAAAGGCCACTTCCACAGGTCAAGCGATCGATGGGAAATCTTTCTGGGTCAGGCATCTGCGCGGAGATGGACGAGCTGATAACTACTCCGCGATAACAACGAATTAGAAGTTTTTTTTTACTAATCCTAAGCATGCGATTTCGAAGTAGGACGCGCTTGAACGACGCCGTTTGACCGCTTTTCTCGGCCTTTCCTGGAAACTGTTTTAGAATAATGAATTATGTGAGAAAATTATACCTGAAAATTTGGGAGAAATTTTCGTCGTTGACGCTGAAGGATGTGAAACCCAAATAGAAGAAAACTTAACGAAACGAGAAAACCTTACAAAATATAAAAATGATTCACAAATATACTTGGAACAGGGTTGTACAAACTTATTATCCTAGGGGCCACGTAGCACAGTTTATCACAGAGGGCAACAAGAACCCCTTATTTTAAGTAACCACTCTATCGAACAAGTAATCATGTAAAGTATAATCCTTAACTGGCCACCTCGGGACTTCATACCTGACCGGTCGTCATTTTGGACGGTACATCTTAAAGTGACTACTTTATGTATGTAGATGTGTGGAAAAAACATTTCAACATTAGAAATAGATATTATGAATTAAAAATTAAATCAGTGGAATTACTTGATCAATAAATTGAAGTTGAAATTTTCACCCCATTCCCGAAGTCATTCCTTGTCTTAATTTTAAGTTTTTAATTCTTTTCCAGAATTAGTTAACACCTATAACGGCACTAGATTCTCCCTTTGTATTTATAAAGTAAGTGGATGTTTTGTTTTGAAGATTGGTGCATTCTTGGTTAAATAGAACATTACTCCTAAAATTCAAATGACTTTGTCATTGAATCTTAAAAGTCAAAAACACGTACGGATTAGACACATAGAGAAATATAAATAGAGCATCTTATTCATTAAATTAAGATAATGGAAGAATGTGAGATGAAAAAGAGAATTTGAAAGCAGAAGAAGAAGAGAAGAGATGAAAAAGGAAATATAATATAGAAGAGGCTTGCTGAAAATAAACCATTTTGTAGAAGGCAGCCTTTAAGCGATTTTCCTCCGAATATTTGCCCTTTAATTTTTAAGGAAGCTAATACATTAAAGGTGAGATCCATAAAAGCCCAATCGATCGAAGAAAACAAATTTACGGAGTCAACAGATAAAATCTATAGACGCACGGAATCAAATCCATTAAATCTGTTTGCCTGAATCGGGAAGACCTCCCTTCATAGGGTGGCCGTGCGTTAACTTACAGAATAACCGAGAAAGGAAATCAAAGTCAGGAAGTATACGTTTGGAAATGATAATGCTTCCTCTCGGAATAGAATTCAACGAAGTGAAAGTTATCAAAGCGTGGATAATTTTCCAATATGGCATGTTGTTAGTTATTATGAGGATAAAGATTTATTTGATGTTAGAAGGGAAGCAAAGGAAATTTTTTCTGATTTTTACATTCGAAAAATATCAAGTTCGAAAATAATCGAGAAAATGATTCCTTTAAAAATCTTAATTTGAATGTTTACTGTCACAAAACCAATTGCTTCTCCTTCGTTTATACCAGGGATGACGAACCATTTGAAGTAAGAGCGCAATATTTGATAAATATAGAAGAATTGCGTGCCAATATGGTACCGAACCATACAGCGAGATGCTGATATAATATATTTGATTACGAGAAAGATGGGATTAAGATGTTATAAGATTTCATTGAAGTAAGAATTATTTTTATTAATTACTAAAGAGCAGAATAAAAATTTATTTACTCTGGGGCTTCCGTTTAAGTAAAGAATTAATAACAAGGATAGAGACAGAGTTTCCGTGCTGCAAAAGTTATATCGAGTTGGGTACGCGTGCCATTGACTCTTCACCTCTAGTCTAGACAGTAAGGATATAAGGAGAATAATACGAGGTTTAAATATAAAGCCCTTAGTTTAGGATAAATGAAGAAGTAAAATTTATTTATTATAATGTAAAAGCATCGAAGCTGAACATGAATAAAGAATAAACTTTTCTGCACTAATATTAGATATTTTAAAAATAACCTGTTAATTTCTCGTTTCGATTTTTAATTATTTCCACCAACGATACCAAAATACATACATTCAAATCATTCCAGAATTAAACGCTAAAACCAGCCGGGACTTAATGTGGAAGGCATTCACATTTCCCGTCTGATAAACCGTCCCCAATCGTATATCGACGAGAGACCCATTCTTAAAATCCTCACCTGCGACTTCGAAAATAAATTTAAATCGGAAAAACCCTCATTTTTCAGCGCTTCCTCCGCCCTTTGTCCAGACACGACACGGAATAGCACCTTGCATTTCCTCACCGATATTAATCCTCCAAATCCAGTCCAATTTATCTCGGGCGCGAAAAAATATTAGCGCCAAAGCTGCGTGTAATTCCGTAGGATATCCTCATCCAAGTTTTCGCGTTAGAGAACACGGGTCTTCTCCGGCAATTTTTAACGCGGCGACCACTCCCACGGCTCATTCGAATAAATCGCCTTTTTTCGAGGCCCCGCAGAGACGTGGGAGGGCAACCTATTGAAATTCGAACGCCCACTCCTCCCGTTTCAATCAAAAATCTCGCAGAGCCATACGTCGAAGCTGAAAGAGGTTAACGGAGGCTAATGACAATACGAAGGAGGAGCACTGACATAGAATACATTTAGAGGGAGAATCTCACTAATCGCTTACGTAGTACAGAATGCGTTCTAATGCAATTCATACTAAACTTTAGCACAGAACTTTAAATTCTGTAATCTGAACGAAACGCTGTTAATGCCAGGGAGGATTTGCCAGGAAAATCGTCCATAGGAACGCAAAATTAATGCGCGAGTGATGTCAATTTAAACTATATAGGCCTCACTTTGATATGTATGCAGTGGAGTATTAAGTAGATAGATACAGAGATTAAGGTTTATAGGCGAATGTAAGCTTAAAAGGTGAGGATAACTACAGTTAATTCAGAGAAAGTACGCTATTGGAAAATGCTGTATATATTTCACGTCTTCACGTCACGTCGATTGTATAATCGGATACTGAGAGAAAAATCAAGAAATTATGCTATGCAAGCCGTTTCAGGCATTAATTTTTCAGCGAACAATGCGCAAAAGTAGTCGATTAGGGAAGGAGAATCATGGTGAATGATTCCCTGCCACACGCAGAAAAGCGTGTTGAAGGTTATACACGTAGATAAAGACGAGTTATTCCATACAGTAGGTAGATTATCTTATAGTAATATATTAACTCTAGCTTGCGTACTGTTCATACGCCCTAAAACTCCTACTAAGTGCCCTTCTCTTTATTTCTCGATAACTTATAACGCCCTCTGTATCATCCGAGATCTTCCCTTGCCTTTCCCTTGCATCCTCTACTCAAATACTCTTTTTAACAATCCCTCTTGCATAGTTCTAGCGATACATAAATAGATATTTGTCTTTCTGCCTCTGTCCGTTGTTTGAAGTTATCTTGGCGAAAATCATCCGATTAATTCACAACTAATATCTGCCTCTCAACATTCGACCCACACATTTTCTTGCTTTTTAGCTCGGGTCAAATACCTCTCTTCTCCATTCATCTCCAGTATTTGTCTTGCTGGACACTTATGAAAATTCCTTTATAATATGTAACATTGTTTTAGTTTTATGGTGTTTATTTTCATCCTAAACCCCCTTGCTGTATTATTTTGTGCATTTACAAGTATTTATAAACCCCTTTCGTTATCACACACAATGGCTTTGTAGTAAGTATTTATTACTGATTTTGGGACTTCCACACCAACTTCAGCTTCTTTATAGACTTCAAAAGATTATTTCATGATTCCCTCCAAAATGATTTTAGTTATATGTTAGCTATACATTAATTACATAATTTTTGCCAACATTGCTTCAGTCAATGAGTCCAGGTACCAAAATGAATGATTAAAGACATCTCAAAAAACTAGACCAGAATAAAATTTATTCGGTGAAGAAGTAAAATTTTGGCTGAAAAAAAGATTACGATGCGTGACACTGTTTGGTGTCCGGTAATCCTAAATCGATTAAAAGTTCCATTCCATTGATTTTAATTTAATTCCGAAATTAAATAACCGTCAAGATCTTCTGGATTTATATTAAGCACTTATCTGCAATGAATGTTTCTGTAATTATTTCTTAAGTAATTTCTATCAAAATATAAAACGTGAAAAGCTAATTTAATTACGATAATCTTATGAATAAATCAGATATGTTCGAATGAAAATGATTAAGCATTCTTAAGTTAGTATCTCTTTCACTAATTTAGCTTTTATTCGTTTGTCTAAAATAACCAATATGATACCGTCTGCTGACTGAAAAGACATTAAAGTCAATGAAAACAAAGTAACCACAGACACTCGAAAACAATTAAAAAAAGGATAACGTTCCTTCCACGATCTTCTCTCAGATTTGGAGCCTTTCCCAAAAATGTTGAGACTTCTTCAGAGAAAACCTTTCTACGATAATTTTCCAGGCATTTATATTAGTTGAACAGCCATTTACAAAGATATCCCTGGGATCCTTATCATTGTGCGAATATTCGAAATTTCAAATCGAATTGTTTTTGTTCGAAAAATAGTTCGAATCGGATCGACATCGGCAGAGCTTCAAATCAAATGCAAATTTAAGAGGAGAAAAATCATGTTTCAGTTGCCCTTCTTTAATTTTCTAAGTGAAATTTGCAAGGAAAATTTTATAAAAGTACGTTTATAACCGCGGAGCCGATTTACAGATCAAAACGAACAAAACGAATAAATTACATCTGATATAAAATATTTCCTTGTTAAAACTTTGCAACGCTATTTTAGCGGATGAGGACGAAAAGCAGAAGAAAAAAAATGGTAAATTTACGATAAACTAACGGACAAAGCGTCCTGTATCGAATCGAATACTTCAGTCAATTCGAATTGAGGTTAGAATAATGAATTCAGTTAGATTCGGATTCGAGTTGAAATGAAAAGGCACGATTTGCACATCAGTAATTATTATTTAGTAAAAACGTGCGAATATAGTATGAGCGACTCCATCGACTATTCGATTATATTACTGAAAAGAGGGCGAAAGAAAAGGAACTTGCTTCGGAAAGAAACAAAAGTGTGATATCTCTTCCAATCCCTATACGAGAAAAATTTACGGCTATTGTGATCCCGTGCTGCGGGAGATATCTTCCCTCCTTTTCCTTCATCTCTCTCGGCCAAAAATATATATATAAAAGGACTGTAGGGAATTGGACAGTGACCCCTCAGGAGGACAGTGCGACGCCCCAATAAATGACCGAAATCGAGAAAGTGAGGGAAGAAGAGATAACACCAGCCTGCTCGGCGAAACATTTTCTTCACCAAGAAGGAGATTTACGAGATAGAAGGCACGCAAGATTAAAAAGGCGGGGGAGAAACGACGAGTTACCAGAAATTTAAAAAAGTTTATGATCTATTTCGAGGTGATCAATAGAACCAATTCTAGCATTTAACTAAGTTTTCTTGCCGAGGTTTTTATATTATTCCGAAAATATTTCCAAAAGTTTGACAAGTGTATTTCTGTACCATAAACCAGTATCCGGAGATAAAGTACACTCTGAAAGCTTTATTCAAAACTGAACTAAAACTAAACTAAGCTAAAACTTTATTGTCCACTGAAAGCTTTATTCATGCAGCCGTTAAGATTCGCAGATATTTGGCTAAAACTCAATTAAAAAAATGAACTTATGAAATTACTTTTGTACTGAAAATTTTACTCATCTGTTGCTTCTTATGTTTTAAAGTATATCCTGAGATACTCGTGAACGTCTTTGAGTAAAAATTTACCTTAAATAGTAGTGAGTTAACTATACGAAATTATGGGTTGTCAAACTTAATGGATCCTCGCTGGCAGACAAAGTTGACCTTTCTAACGCGGCCTTGTGGGCAAAAAGGTTGGACTACGTTTAGCTATACCAACACCAAGGGAAAGTTTCCTATTTCGCAAAATACGCACATTCCGTACACACATACGCCATGCGTTCTGACAAAGCCTTCCATTCGTTTGGGACTATGAAAACTAACATATTGAAGTTTAAATATATCCTTATTTTACAGCAAATCTCCACTCAGCGACAGAGAATATTCGGTGTCAAGTTTAAATTGCGCAAATAATCATACACGATCATCGCACATCTTGAATGCTGTATTTTTAAAATAATTTCTTACACTAATCTTTCATTCTTCATACGATAGGGAATGCTGCTCAATATACAAAATTAAAAATTAATTTCTGTCAGTAAATGAATGAAGAACGCTATCTTATATTCAATAGTCTCTCTTCCCATTGGATAGCCTCGTTCCATCATAATATCGATAATTCTTTCGTGCAATATGCGACCATTTTCAGGAAATGATCATCATAATTTTGAATTAAATGTAGCTGAAACAAAAATGAAACGGATTTTAACTCGATAAATATATCCATCTTTAGCTTCTACTTAGAAATTAAACAGAGTATCGAACGGGAATCGAACCGAACGTCGAGGTATAAAAAACGTCATTATTTTCGCCGAAGTGAAAACCGAGGAATGAAAATCCTAGAGCAGAAACAGAAACCGTTATTTTTCCTGACTGATTATCGGCTCATTTTTTCATCAAGTGTAGTAGTACTTATATTTAATGAAAACATACAACGGTGACTTTTTACAAATTAAAAATTGAAATTTGACTAACTGAGCTTGATTATTCATTTATATATATTTTATATCATTATCAATGGTTTTATTCTTAAATTTTATTAAAATAAAATCGTTTTAAGGCTCAAGCATGGTATAAACCGTACACAGGGATTATTCTACCGAATTGAAAAACCGGAACCAACCGTTTGGACGGTTTCTACCGGAGCGGAATCGGAACCGAACCGAAAAATATTGTTTAAATCAAATAAGAGCGAAACAATTACAATGCGAAGACCTGAATATAACAGTCTGTAGGCATTTTAAGATACAAGTGTTTTCGTTAGCATTAAGAAAAAGCGAACAAAGAGAGAAAGCGATAAAATTAAAACCAGCCGATTTTTTTAAAATAAGGCAACAAAGCGGAAGCGTCACATTTAAATGAAAATAAGATCGCATGAAATGACTTCATCTTCCGTGACAAATGTTTTACGCCGTAGTGAAACCTGCTAGCTGAAAAGATTACAAGGAGAGAAAACACACTGTTCCACCACCTTTCGTTTCCTTTTCCAGTCATTTTTATGGTTGCCATTACGGATTTTAAAATAACTGGACGTCCTCACGCATATACGCTTCCTTGTTAATTTTTAAAAAATATTGGAATAGCTTTATGGAAATCAGGTCGCTCCCTATAAGGATGAAAAATTACTTACGCTTGAAATACCGGTTTTGGATGCTTCGAAATGCGAATTACAATTAAAGAGCAAAAATAGACTCCACTATGGCATCAGATCGATTAATTTGTTGAAGCTCGACTTTTATAACTGGTGTAAATAAACTTCGATGAAAATATAAGCGAATGTTACGTTTGCAAAACAAAGTGGAATTCTGAAACTTTAATTACATTTTACGAACACTCATAGGCTAGTACTACTGCCAATTTAATTCTGGTTGTTGAAATAATGAAGCCAAATTTTCATAAATTCAAATATTTTAATAATAATAATTTAAATTAGATATTTACTCCGGCAGCAGCGGCTGAGCGTTTACCGTGCTAGCGACTCTAGGTCCCGGGTTTGAATCCCGGATAAACGGATATTTCTGTTTGGAGAAAGGCTGTACTTATGTTTCGATGAGGGTTGGCGACAGGAAGCAATAACTTCCTCGATAATTTAGAGAAATATCTGGTTTAAAAAATATTAAGATCATGCGGCTCACTGATTACTACGTAAATAAATTTAACGCAGCCTTTTTGAGATAAACGAATACCGCAAAACCCAAAACTGTCTACACCACTTTAAGATTTCCGTTCTGGATTAAGTAAAGAATGCATTAATGAAAATAATTATAATAAAAAATTAATAACAATTATATTAAAAATTAATGAATGATCAAGACTTAAATGGGATCTAAAGCGTATTATTGTTTGAGAGACGATGTGAGGAAATCCAAGTGACTCTACTATCAGGAAGACTGCATGTTATGAATCGTATCGCTGACGATAAAGTAACCATTTTATGTCTATATGCAGGTGCGACGATTTGGCGCAGATCCAAGATGCACAGTCGATTCGTGCAGCGCAGTCAATACGCCAATACGAAAGCTATACGGATGATCACGAAGTTATCTCTTCTTATTTTAAAGTGCAATCATCAGAAACAGCACGATAATATTTGGAGTAATTCAAGACACTAATAAAAGGATACAGGTGCTAAAACTTAATATTCTAGGTACTCAGTGCGCTTGCACTGTAAACTGATAAATTTGCCTGTAATAATACCTTATTTCTAGTAGTGGACTCATTTCCTCTTTCATAAAGAATGGGTAGAACTGCTCTTTTAGCAATATTTAATCATAATCTAGATGTTTTACAGCAGTTAAGATCACAAGGGTGCCGTCGGCAAGTTAAAACATGGACCTAAGTCCAAGCAATGTTTAAATTTACAGGGATGGTGCCTCATTCAATGTTGTACGATAAGCTCAGTTATTTTCATACTATATCATCCACTTAATTGCATTACTTACTCATGAGTGGGTTCTGCTAGTATGGATCTTGATGAATGGGATATTTACATTTGCTTTTCTTGGAACAGGATACGGAAAAATGTAACTTTCAATTACATTTGCCTCAGTCTATTCCATTGCTCTGATTATATGAGAATAATTAAGGCAAGAGTGATGCTGAAGAATGATTAATTAAGATTTCTCCTTATAAATTGCTACGAAAAGTATAGCATTATTGCTCGGTGATTAAAGTAAGGGCAAACTACCTCATTCCTCTTAAAGAAATCTTGAATCGTAAGCCTCTGTCCTACTCTTGTTAGCTACTTATAGAGGGGATGAGGTTCTTACTAGCTTTTTGCCTAAATAATATATACGGACATACTTATATTAACCTTTACACGTGTCACTAAATTAAGGCAGATAATCGCGTCAGACCCATGAGAAGGGCGATTTTGATAGTATTCCCTCTAGGATACGTGGCGCCTAAAAAATGGCGCATGAATTCAGAAGTCCTTCTAAATATCTACTCAATAACATCTGAGGTTTGTCCAATAATACCGACTCTGGGAGAGGGATAAAATTTCCGAATCCTTCATAAATATATCCACAGAGTTTGGAAGCATTGGGGTGAGTCAATAAAGTGTTTAAACCTATGCTCTTAATCCGATCTCAGAGTTCAACTGACTTTGCTCGCGTCAGATAGGTTTTTCCATTGGGAGAAGATTTAGAGAACAAGTCCAAATGATATTTCAAGGGAGAATCTGTGATGGTAGAGGTGCATTTACCATAAAGGGGATCATAACGGATGTGCAGACCCATTTGCTCTCGAAAGCTTTTACCCTTTGATTCGCAAAACGTTGGACCGGGAAATTAATACTGAAATAAAAAATGTTATTGAGATACGAATTGACATATAATGCATAGAACCCTCAAAGATTTAAAGTAAAATTGCAAGGAGAGGGCTTGCTCATAATAAGCTTTCCAGGATGGATACAAGTTCACCTTGAATGCTTCGTGACAATTTTATCTCGATTTGTTCCACGAATTTCGGGTAAAAGGAATCGACAGTAAATTGTATACTTGAAATCGGCGGCAAAGTGCATCCGCGAAGTAAAATTCTTCCCCTTATCAGATTGTAGTTTGGACTACAGCTTATACGTTAAATATTTCATTTTATGAGTTTTAATTTCTGAGACGGTGATGGCAGGACATCGAAACGAAACCGAACCGAAAAAATAAATCCTCGAACCCGAATCGATAAGAGTTATCACCTGTGTTAGCTAATATGCAATTTATCATGAGCTTTCATATTGTAAAACATCCGCGAGTACTGGAAAAGGAACTACCCACATTCCAGTACCGCTGAGCAAGAATGGACAGTATTCAATACGTTGAAGGAATTTATTACAATTTGTGAACGCACATGGCCACATAAAATTGCTGCATTCGTTTCCAAACCTCTCAGTAATTCTTACTAATCTTTATATGCTGAAAAGTTCTGTAACATGATCACTTCTCAGCCAAGATATAACTGCACATACTGATCACCAGAAACATATACGAGCAAGCTGAGGTCATTAAATATGCAATCCAACATTAAGGAAATACTCAATTGGTAAAAAACTGTTCATCCTCAACAAGCAGAAAATTCCCTAGAGTAAAATCAGGAATATTTTTCCATTAAAGAAAAATATATAGACTTTTATTTCTATATTAAATTAAATCTCCGTATTTCGAACGAAATCGATACGATGACACAATGGTTTACGCAAATATATTCGCCGAATCCTTCTCAATAGGTCCCTTTCTCGATATATTTCGCACAGAGGCGTCATTAGATGAGAGATTCAAAAAAATCGAAAGCAAAGAAATAAGATTAAAGCGTCCTTCAGGTGAAAAACTTCCAGGGAGATCCAAAGCGTTCACTCCAGATCGTTTTTTTGTTTCTTTTCCCCGCTTTACGGAGCCACTCGCAAAATATTTCGGCCCACTACTGAGTTCCTCCCACAGAGCATTTGCCTTTCACGAAGAAAAACCATTAACTCCCACGTACAGATTCTTGGTCGCCTAAGTAATAACAGTTCCATCTCATTTGGAAAATATTTCTCTTATAATTATATATAAGTATGGGCTCCGCTCCGATTTACAATCCTCGGGCTCGTTCCACTCGAATCACAATGGGTCAAAAACAGTCGTGGATAAGTCGAAATTTTTGACGATTTACAACGCTGAACAAGTACTCTTCCTAGCATAGTTACTCCGAAGATATCTGAGCATGAATCAGCAACATAGAAAAAACAAAACAAGGGAAGTAACTCATACCAAGTAAGAAATCCGATTCTCCCAAGAAGTTTTAAATGAGACATAACGTTCTGTACAGGATTAAAAAGTAAAGGAAATCATGTAAATTTGCACGTAAAGATGTTCACCTAGGAAAATTTCAAAGGAAAAATGGGCATCAAAAAAGTCGAACAGGATTGATTACGAAGATCTAGATTCAACATTTTTCATGGCAGATGAATTCATTAGTGAACTTATTATTTAAAATGACTTTTTCTACTTTGCTGCATTATTTCAGGAATTCAATGTTTTGCATTATTTCATCGTTATCTATCTTCGTTTGCTTTTTTCTTAATGCTATGTTAAGGTCTCGTGTCATAAAATGTCTACAGACTGCATTTAATTCAGATCTTCTAACCGGTTTTCGCTCTTGCACAATTAAAACGCCAAATTTCGGTTCCGTAGCGATTTTGCTTCGGCAAAAACAATCCAAGCGGTTAGAAACAGCTTTTTCACATCCCTAAATTAAATTTTGGAATAAAACGATCAACATAAAACGGATGATAAAAGAATAGGTATATTTTCAGTAAAATATATAATAAATAAATTTTCAATTTTAATTACCGAGTTGAAAGTCACCGTTGCATATGTTTCTAAAATATAACCGATAGTTTTTTCTGGCCAGACTACTAGCTAAATAGCTTATTGGCTAAGGCCCGAAAGTGGAATATCTGAGTTCGAGTCCTGATCCTGTCAGCCTGTTCCATTTTCTGAGTTTCTAAACTTCATACCAAGACCAACTAATGAAAGGAATTCTATTTCCCACAGATACTTCGTTGTATCACGATAATTGAAACTAACTCTGTTCAAAAGACATTCTACGAAATCCAGCTGTGCCGTTAAATGTAAGCGATTGGAATAATAATAATTTAAATTCAATACTTCTAAAGCACCATTACATGTGCTCATTACCAGACACCGAGGATATTTGTCACTCTTCAATTCAAAAATGGAGGACATTATTTTTCGATTATGCCCCTCGATTTATAACGTGACGGCGGCTCGGGAAAATCGGCTGAATCACGTTCAGATGTGCTTTAATGATATTCTTTTGGAGGCGCACCTAGGGGAAGCTCTGCCAAGCAAGTAGATGGCTGATATGCTCTTTTATTCTAAGCAAACAGCTGGAATAGATGACCACGTAAGTAGCCGACTCGGTTATCTTCAGGTTAAACATATGAGATTTATTCACATGCTGAGATGTACATTAAGAATGAATGTTGAACCACAATGGAGTTATCAATGGGTAATCTGATGAAGATAAGCGTGGCTGTATAATACGTTTAGAGCTAATACGCCATTTCTATCTTAATAGAAATCCGCATCCACCAAAACTGCCATAACAGACGATGAAAAAAAATACAATGTCCACTAATTCATAAAACCGCATTTTCTTAACTGTGAGTTTATGAGCAAGTTAAGTAAATTCCTAAAGTTGCATATGTGTATGTGATATTTTGATGTGCAATATTGTGTATTATTTGTAGATGAATGGTATGATTGTTGTTATTAGTTTGTAAGAATGATCTATATTTATTTATTTTTTCTTTTTTATCACTTGTATTTATTAGAATGTTCTCCTAAATAAATTCCTACTACTACTACTACTACTACTACTACTACTACTACTACTACTTTCTAATAACGAGCAAAATGGAGAGAGACACTTACGTACCACTTAAGTTCGGCATACCGTAACACTAAAATTTTCAATATAAAAGTTGAGTGGTACGGTATAAGTGTTTCTTTCCATTTTTCTTGTTGTTATGGACAACTACCACAAAGTCGAGGACAAATTAGTAGATACTAAAATTCTTTCATAAACTAAAACCAAAATTTATGAATCGAGAGAAACGCGCAGTTCTGTATACCGCCCATATTTCGCATTTAGAAATTAATGAGCTACATATGAACCTTTAATACTTTGAACATTCCAATCTTAATACTAATACATCATAAAGACATTCTATGCCTCATTGTGAAATGGAAGTGTTGAACTGACAGTTTCCAAATAGGGCATATTCATTAAAAAAAAATTACAGAAAAATTTTTAGTGTGCCGCACGTATTTAAGCCCAACATCTCTATCGTTTGGAAATATGGCAAACCTAATACAAAGACGAGGTGCAAAACACTCGCGAAAAGAGATTTCTGAAAGTTGGCCGGCATAAATTTCCATTACTTGAGCGTGAGCTCAAAATTAAGTCTTAAGCTATCTTCTTTATGGTGGAATTTCAACTTAGCGTAATAATTACGACCCATTTAAAACGGACACTCGTGACAGAACCGGACGAAATTTAAAGACATCCCACGACCACCTGCACCCTACGTTCTTCTGTGGGTGATTTCACGCGCGTGGGACTCAAAAGATTCTGCACGTACGGAAAATCTCGTGAATTCGGTTTTCGACATAAGTAAGCCACTCGACTCCTTGCAGCTTAAATCCTGGAGAATATAGGTAAAATTAAGTAGCATATAGAAAAAACGTCTTTCGATTGAAATTCATACATGATTGGAAAGTTAAAATTCACTCCAACATCATTACGCAAGGATCCTAATACTAGAAGTACTATTCTATCCTCTAACTTTTTGAATACTCTTTCAGTCTATCGAACTAAATTTGATCTATCCTTTCTGTATTTTTTTCTAAATTCTCATTCTGACATCCAAAATTCTGTCTTTCGCGTGCCTAAAAGATATACTCGTTTGACTTCTTTGCGTCACTATTCTACTCCCAGACTTTCACTTGTTAAACGTTTCCTTTTATTTCACCTACATTCATTATATCATTCCCATCCCCCCTTATTTGGTCCTTTCTAATTATCCAAAGAGACATCTCCTTGTATAGGATTGATCCACGTTAAGTAAAATTCCAAGCTCTTGCAACTGTTTCTAATTAATTTTTCTTATTTTCTTGCTTTAATAAATTAATTTTCTCTTGTATTACATTTTCACCATTTTCCGACCCTACTATTTATAAAAATTAGATAAATAAATACTACTGAAATTAACGATATTGTTTAAATCTACGAATTAATAACTACTTAACGTGAGGCGATCATTAAATGCAGTTATGTGATAAAAAGCATTTACACCTAATTCTCAATTTTCACGGCACTTAATCAGCATTGTTGCGGTTTGATACGATCAACAAATTACTGAAATGTTTTGCTCTGAGTGATGATAAAATTTTGATCTGCACGATTCGATTAAACATAGTCATGTGGAGAAATACATGAATAGCTGTTGGTTGAGCGAACGCTACTTTATCAATTTGAAACGCAAGCAGAAAAGAGCTCGTGGTCAAAGTACAGAGTAAACGCAGATTTACGTCTTCGTTTAATAAGACAGCTGCGAAGTTAATGACGATATTCTGAGTGAAATAAAGAAAAACATTTGATCTAAAACAGCAAGTGACGAAGGTACAGTTAATGTCGTTTCCCTTCATATTAGTATTTTTTGCCTAGCTTAATTTCCATTAGTTGTTGACGTATTATGTACGAATGTCAATAAAGATAAATTGACTATTCCAATTACGAAAAAAATATTAGAAAATTATTCTCCTATTACATACACAAACTATCAAGATTTGTACGGCTTTTCTTAGAGAAAATTTCCCCTAGGGCAAGACCGAGGGCAAGTGATAAACCCTCACACAACCACGTTGAGAACAGCAATAGCTACGAGAGCCCTTGCATTCTTTAGATTCAACCACAAAGGAGGTTTCTAAAGATTTACTGGTAACCAATAGATATCGCAACAGAAGGAAAAAGGGACATATAGTTTTCATAACGAGGGAAATCGGGGACATTAAAAAATGCATTGATAATTATGAAAATTAAAAGATATTTGCTCTTGCGACCGATCATTTTCAGAATGTAAATGTAATGTATTTCATACCAGCGCTGCATAAATTTCCTTCCTGTATGATCTAGAAAAAACATGCACCGCATAAAACTAGGATTAAAAGCTCTTTCATTATGTAATGATATTTCATTATGTTTTTTTTTGTTTCGTAGAACTAAGACGAAAATGTAAAATTCAGGTGAATGTCCGAGGACGCTTTAAAAACTAGGATATGTCCCTTGAAATGAGAACGTCTGGTAACGCTAGGATTGTATCGGTACAGAGTATGCTCGAAATTCAAATAAGTTACGAAGGAGCTCTCTATCATCTAAAAGCAGAGTTTCGGAAGAAATAATGAGGATGAAAAATTCCAGAGGGAATGTGAAAAATTTGGCAAGCTTCGTTTGAATTTATTACTTCCTTCCAATTCATTGCAATCAGGGAAGGAAATCTTAAGGTTTCTGTTAATTAAGGCAGAAACATTTTGTCTCGCTGGTTGCCATGTCATCGGAACCAGTTAACTCTTCCAAAACTAAAAAGTGTTATAGCCACGAGAGTCACCTCCTTTCACTACGACAGGAATAACACCAAACAAAACCTGAGGACATCTAATGGGAATGAATATAAACATTGCTCCCGATGGGCTGCTCGGTTAACCTCCACATAATTAAGGCTGCGCAGATTAACAAACGGATACAAACATTAAAAGTAGAGGAATTATGGTGGGGAAATGAATGAGAAATTTTATAAGTCGTTTTCTCGGAATAGGCGGGTGGGATCTGGGTACAAAAATACAGGCGATAGTTAGTATATCTATCTAATCTGACGCCGGAGTTGACGCGTCCACGTGCGAAACTCGGCCTATTCCCACTGTCACTTGTCCGTTGCCAAAAACTTGTCTGCCATAAAGCCTCCCAGATAAGGGGCAACCGGTTGAAATTAAGACGGCATCGGCGACCGGATGTTTATTTTGAAATATTCCTCCATCTCTATTGTAACTTAATCTATTCTCCGAAATTTGAATGGAAAATCTCATGGCGAGATTTCAGCCATCTCGACGGAAAAACCCGTTCCAATTAACGGAGATATTAAGATCTTTCCGCAGAATTACTGAAGTTGGATTTGCAAGAAGGAAAAAACAAAGGTTCGGCAATAAAAGAGAGATAAAAACGGGATGGTAAAGCCGAGGGATTGGGGCAACGACTCCAGAATAAGCGTTTCGGTAAACATGATGATCTGAATGTGGGCGAAATTATTCCAGAACGATCCTTAATAGAAATCTCTTACAGGCATTAAAGTCTTCCTTTACTGAACGCTGCAGATGACTGAATTCAAGGTTTTAAAGCTTCTATGATTTATGGAATCTTTGAAGATTTTGACATTTATTTCAAATCAGGAACTACATTAAGCTTAAAAATTTGTTCCTCCATTTCTACAACAGTATTAGTATACTCGTAGATTAAAGCGCTAAGACACTTTAGGACATCAAGGAAGCAGGTAAAAACAGCAAAGATTGCTGAAATAACACCATTTCTACTGTTTTCTCTTTCTGAATTATTAAAAGTATCCAAAAGCAAATGCTAACTATTAATTTCATTCTATATAATATTTTTGATAGTTCTGCTCCTGTGATTTCCATGCTATACTCAGTTTTTTCTTGCATCTTTAAAATTCCACTGTCAGTGGGATTGTGCATATTTTTCACAACCACACTTTTTAACGCCTGTTTTCCTGATGTAGACCTTTTTATGAGGCATTTCCGTAGATTTTTTTACACGCATCACTTATGTCAGAGGTGAGCCATACTTGATAAAATAAATGACTTGTATGTTAATACGGTGCCAAAGAGTTCGTAAGGTGCGGATGTTATTAATGTTACTACATTGATAATCGACCTCCGTTTTAGTCATTGATACATAAATTAATTAGCAATACCACCATTATTCATCGGAATTCAAATTTATTACAGTCAAAGGTTAAATTTATTGGCATAAGCAAGGGTAATGATAGGATCCTAAGGGGTTTTGGCCATCAGGTAGATTTCCTGGCTTGCCATAGATTCGACAGGGAGTTGGAATTAAAATCCACGATCAATAAATGACTAATGCAAATATCCAAATAAAATAGCATTTTAAAATTAATAGGAGATTAATTCATAAGGAAATTGTCCTAAATCGCTTCCCTCCTAGCAAGATCACTCACCCCTTTGT
This sequence comes from Pachydiplax longipennis, assembly GCA_036926295.1. Lineage (NCBI taxonomy): Eukaryota > Metazoa > Arthropoda > Insecta > Odonata > Libellulidae > Pachydiplax > Pachydiplax longipennis. Next base: position 15,189,564 of record JAVFKF010000014.1, read on the forward strand.
GTCTTTCCGACCTTGTTGTGAATACGCATACGCTTACAAAACTCACTTCCCTCACGTTCACGTACATTCATATTTGCCTCCGTACACAGCAACCAATATTTCTTACAAAGAACACCAAGATGGTTCCCATTATTTACCTCATACTTCGCTACAGTACAAAAGCATCAGCTACACCGCAATCAATCTGAATCCTGTCAACATAGAACCCATCCGCTCAAAGCCCTATCACATGACTACTAGGGGAAACAAAACGCACACAGATTCATCAGTATAACAAAAGCAGCAGACCCTCAACGCCTACATTTCGCACGGAGATAACATCGACAAAAACTCCACCGCGAGACAAAGATTCCCATCTTTTTACCACCTTTGAAAATGACCATCGTAACCTGTTAACTCCATTAGGAACCTCAAATACACGGCACCAACCGTAAAGCAAAAATAAAAACAATCGAAACGTCGTAAAAAAAACGAACCCGTAACGTTTCTCACGGTGTTTACCGAGGCGGAGAATAATCGCGACCCCTTCCGTTACGGCAACAAAAACAAACGACGGTCGAAATAAGAAATAAATAAGGCGGTGGAAGCAAAAAAGTGCTTGCTTGAAAAGCGGTTTCTCTTGCCTGTACACGTCATGAGATGGTGTGGCTAATGAAGCCGGCCTCGCGATCTTTTTATTTCGCCCAAGGTGTGGCGCTGTGCCCTATCTGCTCCCAAGAGGCCGGTGTCATCAAAGGAGTCCCTCAGGAGGCCTCCAAAACCGCCAACCGCACCCATCTTCAGGATGGGTGGAGGCATGGTAGTTGTAAGCCGTCAGTGGAGTAAAAAAAAGAAGAAAACGGGAAAGGGTCCAGCTCTCTTTTTTTTTTCTTCATCTCCCGGTCCTCCCTCGAGATGTTATCGAAGACCGTTCGGTCGCAGACTCCGCCTTATGGCATCGTTTTCATTTTTTCCGATGGTGGGAAAAACGCGCTTTCGTTTTCTGCTCCTGAGAGGGACTCGAGCGGAAAATGAGTCTAAACACCGTTTGTTTCTGACTTATTCCAATTTTGTCGGTTTCCGATAACGGCGCCAAAAATAACGAATATATCTGGAGTTCGATATATAAATAAATTTAATGCGTATGGCGTTAAAATCACTCCTTATTAATTAGATTCAACGTGACAATTAACTCCAACTAAAGAACATTCAGCCAAAAGAAATTAATTTTTACGAAGCGAAGAAGCGTGACAACTTCGAAGATACTTCTTTAGCTCACGTATTGAGCGACGCTGAAGGCAAGCAAAGTCGAAACTGTTGATCACCTTTACATAAGTATGGCTTTAAACTGTTAATGGTGCAAACTAAATATTTCCGAATAAACGATTATATAATAATTGAAACTTTAACTGCAGAACTTTCATCTCTTCGTCATTTAAATCAATAAATTTCCTCAATTGGTTAACAAAAGTATCAACGTTTCCTGGGTATTTCACAAAAAGATGTTTAAAACAAGACATGGTTCACCCAAGGATAGTTCACTCTGGAAAATTTTCACGCAGAGGCATCACACCAAAGGATTGTCATAATATTCTATTTGTTCAAGCTTTACTTGCCCTTCAAAATATCATTTGATGAAATATTCCTTGTATGACATAATTCCTAATACAACAGCATTCCGCAACTGATTTGCATCAGCCTCCAAAGGCTACTTGGAAGTTAAAAAAATGAATAATAAACGCTACATAACACTAATGTTGTTGATTAGACATTTACAAGGGTTTACGCTTCAGTGTTTACACAAACTACACCAGAAAGTACTACGAGCCAACGCAATTATATACTGTAAACCAATATGGATTATTTTAGATCGACTCAGAGCCATAGAAGATTAAAACGATGAACATTTTCCTTTCGCAAAAAAATTCGCGAGACCTTAATTCAAACAGGTTTCCTCGACAACGAAACTGTCAATTCAGGAGGACCAAGTATTCTTCCCGCAATCGCGGAGGTTAATGCCACACGTGTAAATACTCCATTTCCACGTCGGTCACGCCTTTCCAGTCTCCTCGACAGCGGATCCCGAAAACGTAGGACAATTTCCTCCGCCCCATTGTTGAACACAACGGTATTTTCATAAAGCGACAAGGGAGGGCGTAATTTACGACCATTTCTATACGGACTTTTGCTCTTATTTTCCCTCGTTTTTATTTCCTCGCTTGCACTCGGTGGGATGTATTACCCGATTTCGAGCCTCGTAGAATATGGGAGAGAGACTGGTGACTCGAGTTCAAATTTATCTCCGGACCGTAAATCAGAGAGCATCGTGAAATTACATGTTGGGCGAGGATAATGAAATAGAATGCTTGCCAAGCACAAATCTCGTACATCACCTCACTTCCCGATTCCCAGAAATAAAACGTCCGACTCGAATTATGCGGTTGGCCAAACTCGTGATGTCATTAAAATGTTATCCTTTTGTCGCAGATGTGCGGGAGGAGATCCAGGCAGTAAAAAAGTGTCCTTCAAGGCATTCACAGAAGTTACGTGGTTCCAAGTGTGAGAAAAAGACCCTCTATGGCGAAATTGATTCCAAGCAATAAAGTACAGTAAGAGAAGTGAAAAATAGTGACTTGAAAGGTACTCGAACATTTACGGATGCTAAGTTAACGGTCTTCTACAGGTGAGAGAAACCATATTCAGTGTAATATTCTACGGAAATGAGCCATTATTTCAGATATAACCATGGCATATGGCATAGCATTATATAACATAGTTATACCCAAAACTATCATTGAAGTTTTTCGCAGATCATTCCTTTATCTTGGCCCAAAACTGTTTGCCTCCTTACCTCAAAAGTTATCGATGATAATAAAGAAAAAACCTTCCTAGAACTTGTCAGATTATGGTTTCTTGAGAACAATGTGGAAATTTTATTCAAGAAAATAGGATGATGATCATTATTTTTTCTTATATAAAGTGAAGTTACCTATGTTATTTTATTTGCATTGTTCCAGCATATGTACTAGATGTTTTTTTTCCTTTTTATCTTTTTCGTTTCTTATTGATTATATATTTGTACTCTAATATAAAATTGCAGTGTTTTAATTTGTTGGAAAACCAAGAGTCGGTTACCCCAAGCAGGATATTATCCTAAAGGAAACATGTGTTTCGTTTAATTTTTGTAATACATACTGATATACTGATGACCTACGTAAGAGCTTACACGAGTAACAAAATAAATAAATAAGAAAGATAAAAAATTTAGGAGATCGCGGCGCATAATTTTGGAAGAGATGAATTAATGAAATATCAATATTTTTCAGCCGGTACATCATTTTCGTGTAATTGGAGCATTTACTGCGGATACGACAGTAAAAATGAAATCAAAAAATATATCGCTAATTTTGTGAGTGACACAAGGGTACGTATTTTTGAGAAAAGGAACTAAAAATATTTACATTTATGCTCACATTCTTTTCTTATCTAAACTAACATCTTGTATTCGATCCCATTATATCATATAAATAAGGTACTACGTTGTTTCATAACCGATAATGTAGATTCCTAACGTTAGGCTAAGTTTCCAATACCAATTGAATTAACTTATATTAGTAGGCACTAAAGGGCAGAATATCTATCCTTATGGTATTTGAATTGAACATTTAAAATTAAACAACTGAACAGTAAAATCAGTTTTCTGATATGAACATGTGGGCATATGTAATATATTCGTCTTTAATTCAACTAACAACATCCGAAAAATATTTTATCGGCAAATAATAGAGAAATTCTATCACGCAGTGAAGGATGGAAAAGTATCTCCGTAAACTATGAGAGTTTGAATTGAACTTAAATGGTTAGAATCAAGAATAATATGCTCCATCATATGAATAATACTATATCATTGGAAGAAGAAAAACCCGTTCCGAATTGATCTTCAGCACTTCCTGCAAAGTACCGATAAACTGCGAATGACAATATTCTCAATAATTTCCCTCTCCAACACACAACTGTTGGAGACAGGAAAAGAGACTCATACCACTTACTTTTTTTTTCTTTTTGAGGAATAAAATAAGATAAAGGTACCACTCAGGCATATGGTCTCTAAAGGAAAAACTTTTTGCGTTCCCCGAACTAAGATGGCATAGAATGTGCACAGCATCCATGCAGCGTAGTAAAATGTTAGGCCAATGCAAAATGAGTAAACTCTGCTGTTTAAAAATGGTGAGAGAAAATTTAAAAAAATCGAGAACTTGAGATGGAAGCGTTTATAAGTTTGTGATAACACACATGGATCACTAAAATTGTTACATTTTAATGTAGTGCGAATCGTGCTTTTCCATCTCGAATTAGGTTGATTAAATATTTGACACATCTCGAAACATGGTGATTTATCCAATTGATTAATCCAAGTAATTTCTCGAAAATTTTCGAAGCTTGATTTTTCAATTCTCTTCATCTCCAGCTTATCATCGTCACATTCAAAGACGTCTTTGCAATAATTCGTATATCAATTTTTTAATGTATTTCTATGGATAAATTCACCAATTACAATCATCTAATACTCCACTTTTGGTGGATGTGTCATAGTTAAACTCAACATTACATTAACTTAAATATTTAAATTACATACAATGGTTTATACAGAATGATATCTAACTTTTAATTTGAACTCGAATATCATCTATGTATTGAGTGAAGTAAATGAGCGAAATGTTCACGAACGCAGCCTTTATAACGTAATTATGCTGAGAAAGACACGAACTAATTTTATAATCCCATCAATTTCCCGATCGCCGACACGACTTCCAAGTAAGGCGCATGTTGTTACAAGAAAGGTCACATAAAAATAAATTAAACTTCACCCTAGGATGGGTTCAAGCTGTTTTGACCAGATACACTAGCCTAAGTTTATGAAGACATAAAGTAAATTTCCGATTTCACGCTGAGGTGAAAAAAGCACTTAAAATCGAGGAATTATCGAGAGGAACGATCGAAAAGTTACTAAAGTTAGCGTCTGTTAGTAGAGTCGGAAAAGGCCAACTAATCTGCCATCTTCCCACTGAGCTCGTAAATTAAACTGCCAGCGAATAAAAACAAAATTATTCAAATCCAGCGCAAACCTTTGGTTAGCAATACTCAATGCTTACACAAGGAAAAACGAGGGAAGATAAAATCTATATTTTATTTGAATAAGATAAAATCGATACAGGGTTCTGAGGGAGGTCAAATCTTGATAAGTTGAAAATAAGAGTGAACCGTAAAGGTCGTTAAGTCTGAACTACTGAGGGATGACTGCTCACTGATCACTGTATTTGGCTGAGAGAAAATAATCTCAAGGGAAAGAAAAAAAAGGTAAAATTAAAGATTTTGGACTCCTGGATAGTCAAGTGTGCAGCACATTTGACTTCGGTGAAAATGGTCTCGGGTTCGATTCCTAGTGGGGCCCATATGCGAACTGACCTTAGCTGTCAAAGTAACTTTGATTAGTAGTATTGTTAAAATTGCTTCGACAGCTTAGGTCATCTTGCACTTCGTCTCCAACCAGGAATCTAACCTGGGACCGCTTTCTCCAAAGTCAAGCGCACTGCACACTCGGCAACCCAGGAACCCCTCGAAGCACTTTAAAAATATCTTTACTGCAAAATAAGTCAACTATCAGCAGAAAAGTATAAATATCAAAGACCAAAATAGCTTTCAGAGAATTGAAAATGAATCTCCATATTGAAATATCTGGATCGAGCCGATTGAGTTATTTTAGAGTAAAGAAAAAGTATTCGTTGGAGACTAGCTTCCTTGGAAAGAGTTATAAAAACACCTGTCGTCGGAAGTCGCCGACATTTTGTTTATTGTAAAACCACGAAATCGAGTGTGAAAAACCCCAACTTTCCGATCGTCGAGACCCAAAAGCGATGAATAACGCACCGCGTAAAATTTTTACGCCCACTTCTTGGACTTGGCGTGACTTTTACGATCCTCACTTGTTACCGAGTCTCTCAAACCTCTTAGACCTCGTTATCGGTAATGTGTATGAAGCGTAAAAAAAGACTCTTTGTCCCTTTGAACGAATTTCAGAGCCGTGAATTCATCCATCGTCACGACCCTGACCCGCTGTCCGAGGGGGCGTGAAATTTCCGTCGAGTCAATAACGAAAATACCGAAGAGGAAACTGCTGTATTACGAGAGGCAGAGTAACGACCTCCTTCCATTGCATCATCACTCCCTTCCATACCACGCCGTTTGTTATGTAAGTATCGACAGTGAAAGTGCAATTCTAATAAGTCCGAACTCCGAACGAAACATTTCTAATTGAGTCCCTAAGCGAGGTTTCGACATAGAAAAATAGAGGAAAATCGATTTCATAAACAATTTAGAAAATTATTGGTCCCCGATAAGAAATCGAAGCCTATTACGAGTTATGAAGAAAATTGCTCGAAGTCCTTACGTGAAGGAAAATACTATTTCGCATGTCTACTTATCCTTAAGGAGTGTTTCGTTGCTGAATATTTTAAGCTCTATATGGAAAGATGAGAATTTTATTTATTTAAAAAATAATAATCTCTAATGGTTAAGGAGGCGAACTTTCTTGGAACGTATTTTCAGTTTCCACACTTAAGATTTCTCCAATAGAATTTTGATTCCAAACTTTCAAATTCCAGTCTCCTTTCGGTCTGAGATCTAATATTATGGTTTGCTACAGCGAAGGAAATAGGAGAAATACTATGGTTCGCTATGACTCCTCTTAATTCCCATAAACTAAACCCCAATTCTCTTTCAGGACGACTAAGATATCATTAGGACATTCTATGCCTACTTTTAAAGATATATAATCCTTAACCTTTTGATTTAGTTTTACTACATAAATTATTGATAATGGCTATTAAAAAATGTTAACATAGATTTACATCCATTTTTACAGATAAACTTCGTATCTTCAATGCAAATGATTTATCTAGAAGAGAACTATATCAGAGTCGTAAATATAAGTTTGGACAAATTTCAAGGTTTACTCTTGTCCGATTACATAAAAATCTTACAACGGAGACTAGGTGTCAAAAAAGGAAAATAAAGGTAGGATAAAACAAATGACGCGTACAGTAACAGGGAATAATTCTAGAGCAAGCTAGGTTTTCTTTATTTGTGTGTCTAACGAACGTAATAACACAACTAATAGTAAGCTTCGGTAACGATAGTGATAATTTTGTTGACGCTTTGAAATCTTAACCAAAGGCGAGAGAGCCTCTAATTACTAACATTTATGCGGAATTCTTTAATCAATCTACCACCGTAGAAACGAAATTAATCAAATTGAAAGCTATAAAAATTATTAGAGAAAATTTAACCTATTACGTACTTATGAACAACACTCAGGTTTCTCTTCGTGGTATTGATTCACACAAAACTACTTCATGGCAAAACCTATACTAAACCATACCATAAAATGATACACGATCCACGATTCGTAGTGAAGCTACAACAACAAGAAAAATCTTTAGACAAAAATAGCAATATAAGATAAAATTATTTTGCTGTTTGTTTACAATTTTCATCTAATGATGTAGCTTCGCTATGACACCTGGCTTGTGTATTATTTCCTGTTATGGTTTAGTAAAGGTCTTATCATGAATCAGTTTTACGTGCTTACGCTTAAATATTAATAAATTTCATTCTTTATTAACTCGCGGTCTTTATTAGTCCACTCTGCTTTGGCCTACAATCTCTTTATCAGCCTTTTTCCGGTTTTATGGCTGTACTCGACGTCGTAATTCATTCCCCTAAAATTCGATCGAGAGACACGGTTGAAAGAATCTCTGTACTCACCCTCAGCTTGTGGACCTCCCTCTGTAGTTTCAGCACCTCCTGATCCCTTCTCTTCAGCATCCTCCTGAGTTCCGCCGCCTCTGCCGACGTCGCCTCGGCTCTCGTTTCCCATTCTTTAGCCTCTCTCCGCAGTTGCGTCGCCAGACGTCGGAGCGTCGTTATCTCTTCCGACGTCTCCGACGCCAGTATCTTCTGTCCTCCTCCGTTCTGCATTGGGCTGGCTGTGGTCCTGTTTGGTGACGTAGGGGGAGTTACCGCTTGATTGTTGTGATTGTCTACATGGTTGTTCATGGCTGTTGGTTCATCGTCGCTGCCCTTCCGGGAACCGCCTCCGGGGTTCTCGGAGGGCGAGCTTGAAGACACGGAATCCGCCGTCGTGGAGGAAGATTTGTTCTGCAAAGAGAAGGGGAAGGTCAGTTTTGTTTCTGAGACCTGTTGGGAGATCTTATAGACTAACAAGGAGAGGTTTTCAGGTATGTAATGATCATCACGATGATGCGATACTGTTAGACCCACCGGAATCGAACCCGGGATTGCTTCCACCGAAGCCAAACGCCAAACTGCTATCCGGAGGCCTGACAATATGAATTGTATGAATGAAAGAGGAATAAATCTATGCGAGAAACACTTATAAGGAGAGGTTCCCAGGTGGAATCGGAATTTTGAGACGAAACCTGTTTAATAGAGATCCCAATATAAACAGTAAACGTTTCGATCCTATACGTTTGTCTACGCTGGTTCGCGAGATATAGTTGTTTACATACATCTTCGAAAGTTGCAGATTAGATACGCTTCTTGGCAGCTAATCAGCAGCAGTGATGATGCCGCAGTTCTCTCCGTTCACTTTGGCTGCTCGGGTTACGCAGCGATCGCGGCCTATCAACGGGTTATTTCACTCTTCCATCTACAAATTTTTAGTGAATATATTTGCCTTCTACAAATATATCGCATACCAATCTGAGTTTTATCAACGGAATGCTGACCGCAGATCGATCAAAGTTCACAATCGAAGATGGCTAAATAAAATCGGTGCATTGAGGTATTATCTGTCGGTGTTCACATACCCTGCCCTACGCCACACGGCAGTTCACGGGTTATTAACGAACATGTATCTGGCAGGTGCATGCAATAGCCTATTTATACAGCCTTTCTGTTGCACTATAGCCTATATCTTCTAATAACACCTAAACATCAAAATAGCCGAGTGGTTAGTGTCTGGTCCAGATTTCAAAATTCCAAAAGTTATTCTCAATATTCCGAAATTCATCAGTGGTTCAAACCCTGTTCAAAGAAATTTTTTTCTGAAAAATTAAGTTTTCAGGTCCTGTAACGTCTATGATCAAGCCGGCTGTATCCACCTCCGCTCTTATGGTTAGTCAGTTTATCTCAGCTAACCCTTACCCCATCAGTTAAGCTAATTGTGTTTCTTTAAATGGCAAACCTGACAAAAAAATTAAAAAGAAATTAACAGCACTATTAATTAATAGAACCACACGTTATAAGCTATCGAATGCCTTTGGAAATGGTAATCCATCATCTTAACTTCAAACAGAGAGCAATTATTACCATGATTACTTACTCAACATAACTGAATCGTAGCAGCTTCAACACAATACGCGTAACAAAAAGAGCTTGTGATCTTTTCAACCTTTGATAGAAACGTAAACACATTCCTTGAATAGCGAAAGGCACCGAAGGAGATAATCTGAAAGTTATTCGTTGGGAAAGATTGCGTATTAAAGTGGGACTCGGTTGAACCTCCCTCTAAACTTGGAAAAATACACTATCTTTACTAATAAAATATGCTAATTTTTCTCCCGAAAAGCTTTTTCTACCGATATCACCAGCAACCTTGAGGCTGTTTATTCAAATTCCATCGCTTTCCTGTTTACCTTGAAAATTATGAAAACAGATATTTATAAGAATTCGCGTACAATACTTGGTTTAAATCGGTTTTCAGAATTGAGAAGTCAGGAAAGATTTGGCGAATTCTCAAAAAATAATTTTCGCGAAATAAATCTACTGTAATATTATCAGAATTCCTTCCCAGTTCCGAGGACCTCGATATTTCATGAAATCCTTCATTATGAATGAGAGATTCCATTATCTCTTCTTCTTTCTTTCTCTTTCAATTCTCTTTCAAGATTAATTCACGTACTCATAATAAATTCATACGGGGAAGCTGCTAAATACGCCACTCAAACCAAATGGTATTGAGCCACCTGAAGTATTGCGGTTTTTTGGAACAAATATAGGATGCCAGATATCGATAGTTTGTTTAGACCTTTTTACGAAGTTTTTTTTTACAAAACATCATATATAAAGAATGACCTCTTTCAACCCTCGATGAATCAACCTCTTGCTCTATAGGAGTGCCCTGGATTAGGGATGGGCAATGAGTCGTCGCACAATGAGTGTATGAAAGAAACTTCCCAATCCACGACCTTGACCATCCTTTCCTCAATTCTGCGCACTGAAAAATTTCGAACGGAACATTTTTTATAGTCTTTCAATGGCTAAAACATGCGAGAAGTTCCAACAGAAAAAGCCTTCCCCTGAGATGGAACCCCCGAGATTTCCTTGGTAGAATCGTATTGCACATATAGCATTAAACGTTTTTTAATGGCTATTAGGAGTTTCTTATTTCTCAAAAAATAGCAGCAGGGTCGACACTAGGTGAATTCGAGCCCTTGGGCTGTGAGCCATACAGCGCTCCTTCTTTATCATCTTCATTAACATGTATATAAAAGAATTTTTCAGTTTTTAAAGACCTATCCTTATAGGAGATAATTTTAAGATGAATGTAAAAACATTAATAATAATATTATTCAATACAATGAAAATATTACTTCTCATTTTAATATTAAAATAAAGAAAATAGATTGAGTAAAAAATTCACCCTAATGGTCGGCGGTTATCGTTGGTTGTGGTGAATTAATTCGTGTAAATTTTCATTTGGAATTGATTCTACAAAAGTTCTACCAAAAACCTTCCTGAAACGCGCTATTTTTACTGAACATTTCAACGAACGATAAAATCCCTAAGAAGAATTCTTAAGATCAGTCCTTAAGAAAACTCTTAACCATTTGCCATTCACCTGTACAGTGAGCAATAATCCATTGAATGTTTTAAAAATGGTCTGTGAAGGAAAATGTAATGAATCTGCGCCTTATATACTAACATAATGCGCACCTCAGTAAAATATCGATGAAACTGAACAATGAACCTCGAATGGGCCTCGAAGACGTTCAAGATGCAAGCGTAATTAATTTCACATCGGTAGAGCTTTACCTCCATCGTAATTTTAGAAGAAACCTCTCGATTCCGACGAGGACAGAAGAAATCTACCTAAAAACGGCTGAACAAGCCCAATCCAAAGCATTAGTTTCACGTAATTAATAAGAGAATTGAAGGAAAGCAATCGAATCGAATGTTCACGCAACATCCTGCCAGTTATCCATTCTCCGAACATAATAGCGAGAGCGTTATTTAAACGCCGCTGACGAAGGATCTCTCAGTTCAAGTACACCTTTAATTACCGAAAAAGTGCTAACCTGCGTATAAAGAAATAGTCGGATTGAGCCGAAAACCGAAATAAACCTGCAGGAGTGAAAAGCGAACCGGAAGCAACGAAATTCTTGAACCCAAAGCGAAACCGAAAACCGTCATTCATTCCGATCCGATTTACGGAATTCCTTACAATGCACAGTATTATATTGTAAATACTTCCATAATTGGAGGAAGATTTAATAAACGCGTTAATTTTTTCTAAGATTCAATGAAGTAAACGATAAAAGTTAGAAATGGTTTATTCATTGCATGTGGAAGGATATTCTATTGCAATGGTTTAAATGAAAAAGAACGGGTCTAAACGGTTCCCCAGTTCGAAAAATTAATTTCTTATTATTCCTTCAGCACTTACATTCCGAAGGAATAATTAGAAATGAAACGTTTGATTATAATTGAAGGTTCACGAGCTATAACGTAATAAATTCCTCCAACTTTTTCAGTCCTTCAGCTATTTGTATCTTTTAAAAGACAGGAATCCAAAATAAATAAAGCTAAAGCTGAAAAATCTTAACTTCATTAAAAGAAAGCTTTCCGTAAATTCAAATTTGATGGAAGGTTAATCGTTTAACACGTTGACATAGTTATCACGCGAATTCTTTTCTTTCGCGACTCAGAACATCGCCTGATGATGACGCATGATCTAGGTCACGATTTTTTGCGAAAATAAAGCGGAATTTCCTCAGAGTTATATCCGTCATATTTTCACCTCCAAGGACACTTGGTTATCGACAGCTGTTTTCATTTTTGTGGTCATATAAACGAAGTTATTTCTGTCTGAGAGTTACCACACGACAAGGAAAGGAAACACTTATCAAATCGTATAGACCACCTTAAATTTTCAAAGTTACCGCGCTAATGTTCACCGTAACTTTAGAGAATGGATTATGCAAAAGTTGGTGATTTAGATTTTTCTTACTTCTCCGCGAAATATCTGGAGAAGAAGTTACAAATAGCGTATAAAGAAAAAACTGACTCGAGAGAAAAATTCTCTACCACACCAGCACTACTATGGCGGAACTTCTTCAAAGATAGGTCCTGCCTAAAAATCCTTATTTCTATCTCTCCATCCGATATCAGGTGGTAAAGACATCCATTCCCATTCGGTTGGAATTAAATCTTTATAGCAAAAACTTCAAAGATGATTCTGCGAGCAGTAGCATGGTCTAAATGTCATTTTTATTTCAGACGTTGCTTTTTCGATTAGAAAATTTGCATCACCCAAATATTAATCCCAAATTGAATAATCTATATCCTAAATATTTCTTTTGTATTTAATCACCACGTCTTTCAACGGAGAACTCATTGGCCTATCCATAACTTTCCCAAATGAATACATTAACGTTTCCACCTTCCACGCTTCTACGTGGTAGTTTTTGGGTTTCCTTTTGTTTTTTTTCTGTTTCTTTTAATATTATTTTATAACATTAGCAAGACCCGTAAAAATAAATAAATATTCCAGTGAAAAGACAAATAAATAAATAAATGAATAACGAGATAAATAAACTAAGAAAGAAACAACGAATAAATAAATATGTAAGCGAATGAAAACACAAATAAATACAAAAGGAATGGTCAAATAAATAAACAGATAGGCAAACAAAGTTATAAACAACGAATAAATAAATAAGTAAACGAGTGAATAGACAAACAAATAAAGAAATGGATGATCGAATGGATACAAAAATAAATAAATTGCGATTCGAAACAACGCAGACTTAAAAGCGAATGCTTTTTCAACGGAAGGCGACGTTGCCAGAGCAGAGAGTGAGACGTGCCTAAAAGTAGAGCGTACCCTAAATAGACACGCAATACCTGTAATCGTCAGGGCATCAATTACTCCAAATGGGATTTTAGCAAGGAAATCCTCCATTAATCGTCGAGAAAGAGCTCACGAAACGCCCTCGAGGAAGGCAAAATTGGAGAAACAATGACACGGCCACGGGCGAAATGTTTTTTCACACCGTTTCCTCTCCATGGCCGCAATTTAGCTTTCGTAATTAACCACTGGGCTATCATTAGTCGTCGGTAAACACCGCACCTTCCGTTTTCTAAATTCAATTCGATGTTCGCCCAACGAAGAAGTTATCGCAGTACTCAACACGTTTCTCGGGCATAGCCGAATCCGACCTTGGACATCATTCGATTTCTTGGTGACTAATTCACGGGTCGGTGTTAAGAAGGCGATAATTCTCGAAAAGTCATTACCGAGCCAAGGGATAATTTCGAGGCAAATAAGTCGAAAGTGAATGAATCGTTTATGATAACGAAGAAAGCTTACAGAACACATGAAAGAGTATGTCTAATTGTAAATTTCCTACCAACGCTCAACCGGTCCAAAGAGTTTCGCCGAAACTTTTCTTTCAGGAAATTAGGTCTAACCACTTTATTATTCGTTGTGGAAATGAGTTATTTAGTGTCAATCATCTCCGCCGTAAACGAGCAGATTTAAAAGGAAATCAATTGCTTTATTTTTGAAGTTAAAATTGCAGGGAAAATTCGTTTAAACGACAATTGAAGTAAGAAAAATATGAAAATCGAATTGAATTGAAAAGAGGACACTTGTTTGGTGTAAGGACGAATCTGCATCAATTACTTCGATATGATAACTCTCAAACAGGAAATAAAAAATACAATGTTAAAAGAAAAATATTGAGAGTAGTATATATAATTTATCACAGGAATGACAGAGGCACAAAAGATAACTTCATCTTAAAATACATCGAACTTATGTCTCATATTCGATAACGATTCAATAATTATGAGCATATGTATTTTCAATTGTGATCTTTCAGATCTCTATAAACTTCGGAAGTTTAATGAGATTAAGAACGACATCCAAACCCTAAAGTATTGCGCTGTGGCAGGAACAGATCTAGAAATTTTCTAAAGGTGAAGAAGGTGAATAAATGGCTCTTGAGAACTCTTCTTCAATTAACTGTTGAATGCTATTTCATTGTAATAAACGTAGATGTATGGTGATCTTGGAAAAACTTCGTGGAAACACACAATTTCTATTCAAGCCCCTTGTCAGGCAAACCACAGAATCATCACGGTAGGCGATCACTCTCATTACCTCCTGTGTATCAGCCATTTGTGAACACCTAAGGAACTTTCATATGCGAAATAGATTGAAGTGATTCTAATGACATTCTATTTAGGAATAAACCTGTGGTTTATTATAAGGACCCCGTAAAAGGATTTAGCACATGCCATTTCATGTATAATAGAGAATAATTCATATATAATAAATATAAGAAAATTAAGATGACGATTATTCAATTCAAATTCTCAATTCACTTTGCTTGAAATTCGGAGCGATTAATAAAAAATAAACAACGCTGCATTTGATGAAAAGTGCAATCAATTTGACTTGATTCAGATATCGGCGGTTACAACCTGAGAACAATGACGAATCCAATCAAGTGCTAATGTGATTCACAGCCAGAAATACATTCCTATCGTATCAAAATATTTAATAAGATTAACGAGATAGTAAAAACAATCGTATTCGTGATACACGTCATCGGAGGGTAACAGTTCGAGATTTTCCAGTAAGACTTCCCTCACCACCAAATTTAATTAATATAATCATGCCGTGGAGAATTGATAATTGTAATGGTTGACTTTCCAAATACATATTTAATGGAAGAGTAAGATACATTTTTTATGCGTCTATGGGGATTGAAGATCATTAAGAGAGCCTTCGGGGAGAGAAAGACCGCTTAAACTAGGCTGAAAAAGTCGTTCGCGATGTCCCAAACTAATTGATTTCCTTCTAAGGATAATTAAGAGCACAGGTTTATCGATTTCATTTTACATAAGAAAAAACCAGCCGAGGTTTCCATTCCGCATGTAGCCCAAAGATTGCCCAAAAGTTAAAAAACAAAAGTTAAAAGCGATAATTTCGGATTACCTGCAGCTGAATTGAAATCATTTTCTTTACTCTAAATCGTAAAATTTACAAAAATATTAAATCTATAATATACGTTAATAGGGCTTCCACTAAACCTCCAGAACAAATTCTACAGAAAGGGTGCTAAAAGCTCTACCATAAATTTTCATCTCTAATGAAGCACATACAGTAAAATCCGTTTAAAACGCTCCCGCATAAGGCGCTGTCCCGTTTAAAACGCGGTTTTCTCTGGCCCTGTCCCATTTACACTAAAAACATGGTAAAAATACCACTTAAGACCCTCTGCTATCTGTTTATAAGGCGGTTATTTCCCGTCTCCAGATGCACTGCAACATTCTACAGCCAGTCCTACGCCTCTCACCACTGCTGTAAAAAATTTGTTACTCTTCTTCCCTATATGTCTGTCTGTTAAAAATTGCTTCAGTATAGGGTAAATAGGACCAAACTTGAGCAACAAAGGATGACTCTCCTTTTAATCAAAAAGCAGACCATTTAAAAAAATATATATCGAGAAGGCAGCATTTCAAAACAATACTTCTTGGACCGTATATACTTACAGCTGCGGCAAGAAAGGCAAGCTAAACAGGATTCCCTTTCGTTTTTCAAGTGTAAAGCACTTATTAAAAAACTGAAGAGCCATAAAGCCTTTCCCTTTCGTTTTCTGATATATAAAAGAAATAAAATAATTAATATCTTATATTAATTATAACGCGAAAAAAGTCTTTCCATTTTGTTTTCTGTCGTAAAGATATAAAAATGAGTAATGACTCGGTTATAACGCTATCCAGCTTTTGATGCGGTTTTCAATCGTTCCCCTGAAAAGCATCTTAACTGGATTTTACTATAGTTACGCATTGGTCAAAAACGATTTCAGCTCTATACAAACAAATCCATTTCAGACCTGACATTTTGGAGAAATGGAGTGAGACACTGTTGCCACAACGTACAATATTGGCAACGTTTCTCCCGCAATCTTTCTTCTCTTCGGTGTGGCGAAACTGGGCCTCTGATATAATACCTATTGCTGTACAAACGGCGCGTAAGAGGCGGTCGAAACAACACTTAAACATTTACGGCGACAAAGGACAAATATATGAAGTAACCCAGTGAATATTAGTAATCAGTAACTTCTCAAAGTTGAATCTGTGGGGTCAATGCGGAATATTAAACGGAAATTTATATTGAAATGGAATAACTCACAATGATTGTGAGTCGAAATAACATCCGGAGTTAATTTAATCTTGCCACAAGGCAAATAAAAATCAGACCACTCAGAAATTTATCATCCTTCCCGTATGCGTTTCAGATGAGTTGAACACCAACACTAATAGCTCTGCAATAAATCTAGCGCTAGATAATAGAAAAAGCACTAATCGGACATAATAACAAAAGTAATAGATACGAAACGTTTCTAAAATCACACCCAAAACTATAGCTGAGCGGTTAATCAATCTCGATGGTCTACTTTTCCGAAACGAAGAAAAAATATTTCCGCGGAATTAAGCGCGACTAAAAAATCCTTGAATGATTGGTCTGAGAATTAACTCGAAATTGAGGTGACAGAAAAAAATCCGGAGGACCACGTGCTATTGAGTGCGAGCGTTCTCAATTAGAATCGAGCGAGACGATGATGATGAAGCATTTATTATTCATTTACATTGGAATCGAAAAGGCAAAAATGGATCGCTCGCCACTTCGGAGGCGACGGGCTGATTATTTTTCCTCCGCAGATATCGCAGTTGAAAATACTGCGCGCGCTAATTAATCCCGAAGTACGTTTTCGGGAACCGGTATTTTCCCTCTATGCGCCCGAGAATATTATCATGCGGACTTGTGAAAGAATTGAGCGTCGATTATGCCCGCGGGAAATTCGACGAGTTATTAAAAAGAGATTTTTAGAGGTTAACGCACTGACCAGAATCAGAGATCTGGTTTGGAATCATTATTTCCATGGAGGGATAAGTGGATGTGGTAACTCTTTCTCCGACTTAAGCATAATGCAAAGACTGGATTGAAACTTCGGAAATGGAGTGTTATGTAAACTCACTTGTCCTTGAATGCGAGGGATAGCTTTTATTATGTGCTGTCTGTTTGCCTTTTTCTCCGTTTATCGACAAAAAGGGGAGCAAAAGTATAAGGATTTGAGATCAGTTGAACTTGTGGCTTACAGAACTAGGTTAGGGGATAAGGTGAACTCTCGATTAGAATTGGCGGCTTATCCATGAATGATCTTTTCTATTACTCTTTGTGGAAAATTTCCAAGGTATTTTTCAGAAAATTGAAGCACAAAATTGACATAAGAGTGTTTTGGTATTCTAATACCAGTAGGTTATAAGTAAGGCCTTCTCACTTAAAATTCACTTAATAATACGTAATTGTTTTTTTTTTACTTTCTAACTACTTCAATGACGTTATCTCTACAAAGAAGATTCACGGTCTAGTGAAGAATACTCTTAATGAACCCAGGAAACAAAGGAAAACAACTGACTGATTTGCAAATAATTATAATTTAATTACGTAAATTATGAAAATTATAAGCGATAAAGGTGAATGTTTGGATTATTTGCATTCTCTTATTGTTTGTGCATTCTCTATCCATTATTAGCCCGGATGATAGGAAGTTATTCAAAAAGATATTCGACTTAATTTGATCTTTCCTGAGTTCGGATGATTATTATTATGAGAATTTGTGGTCTGAGTGATGTCAGCAAGCGCGATAATATCGTTTGCCTCAGTTGTTGAGAAACGCTAATTGGGAAGGAAGAATCACAAGTTAGCATGTTAAAATTGCACTGCGAGAAAATTACTGAATATTCACGATGATAATTTAGCGTCGCGGCCGCTGTTTATGAAAACCTCAATAATTCAGATTAAATATGAGGTCTGAAAGTAAGAAGACTTGATCATTGCAGTAGTTTTGTAATCAGAGGTCCGTTACTCATTGGGGAAGATGTAAATAAGTTAACAGCACAATAAAAATCCATAACGAGAATGAAGAGCTATGATGATAATTTCCAAATAGGTTACAACTTGGAAGAGTTGCAAATTTAGATTAAGCTGAAACAAATAAAATGATACAAAATTTTATCACTCCACACTAATGAAGTCAGAAAAAATGTGATGACAGGAGAGGTTTAACGTAGTAGAAAATAAAATGTAAACAAGGGTGGATTTATAATTAAGCAAAAGAGGCGCTAGCGAGGGGTCCAACCCGTATGGAGAACTCAGTGAAATAGTATTTATGAACTCAATAATGTATGATAAATTTATTTCATCTTTTAGAGGTACGACGTTTTCACTAGCACCTCTTTTGAAAATAATTTTATGTATAGCGAGTCTACATTACATCTTTATAGAATTTACAAATTTAATGTCACTCAATCAACATTTGTTTCTTCTTTCCGTGGAGAAACCACTGGGTTTTCAATGGCATGTTTTTTAAGTATTTAATGAAAATATCGAATTTTAATCTATCAATTCATGGCAGGGGGATTCGATCTGGTATTCGCGCTTAGGGCCTGTGATAGCTTGAATCCGCCCTTGAATAAGAATCAAAATGAATGCATTTTCTTGCTTCATTTACAATTAAGAAGGTGTGCGACGGAACGAATGAGACAATCACAGATGGCAAACGCGCAAGAAGGCACTGCGGTGAGCAAAGTAATTTGGGGTTCGAGCTCCATTCGCAGATTAAAAGGATCAAATTTCACGATGCTTCGAGAGAGACAAATTTGATTGATACCCGCCATACATTTAAAGCGGGCCCCCCTCATTCGGCCCACGTTAAGTTGTTTATTCACGACTTTTCCTCTTTCGCATCGCAGAAGAGATTGATACGGAACATCGAGATTAGAGACTCGAAACTCATTAACGCGCCAATAAAATGAACAGGGGAATGGGCCGACTACTGAGACGATCAATCAGATCTCCCATGCGACAAACTATCTCCTATCACGTTGGTCCTTATAAGAGTGATAGGAATCGCCCTTGACTCCGTAATTGGCCACTTCCAAGTAATTTCGGTGGAGGGTAAGTGATTCTTCGATTCATCATGTGCCACGATTCCAAGAATGGAGACATAAGCAAGTATTCAGCCCACACGAGCAAGGGTGATAAGTCGTGATAGTTGACGGAAGTGACCAAGAAGAGAGAAATTATGGAAATACTATCAAAAGTACCGGCCGCGGTGCCGGAGTGGATAGCATGCTAGCGTCCCAGGTTCGAATCCGGGCTGACCGAATTTTCTGGTTAGGGAATGGTATGTGAGTGTCCGATTATCCCGATAAGAGTTGGAGTCAGGAAGGCCGGATGAACGCAAAAATAAGCGCAATATATGCTGATAATCAATAACTATCAAAAATCTTCATCTGACCATATAAGGCCAATAGAGGAAAAAAAACGTTGTCTCAAAAGTCACCTTGAATTTTTCGGAGTGATGAGAATCAAGGAAATCTGTTTTAAGTATGAAGATGTATTTATTTCAAAGGACAGTAAGTACGTACAGCAGATTAAAAAAAGTTTTTTTAACTCGAATGAAATCCGTATAACAGTCTTGAATCTCGTTAGCAAGTTTATGGTAGTCTCTACCTCGGGCGTGTCTTATCCTTATTTTGCTCATTTTGAAGCCTTTGGTGAAATTATTATTATTATTATTATCTTAAACAATAGCTAAGATTTGGGCTCCCGTATACTCAAATGAATAGTCAGATTTCCTTAATTCAACCCAACTCTCACGCGTAATTCAATATTCTTCAAATGTATAGGATAAGAATAACTTTCGTTAACCAAATCGTACCCTTATGTAAGAATTTATATCATTATAAGATTGAAAAAGCCTACTAAATACCTTTCATACCCTTAATATCTGCATGAATGGTATGTGACTTGAATGATGATCTTTTAGCGTGAAATTTCAATCCAATGTATGTACTAAAAAGCATTAGTATTCCTTGTTCCGACGATTAGTCTCCTCATTGATAAGCGAGGCGACTCGCCTATGAACAATTTTTTCGGCATTTTACGCTTGACTTTTAAATTTTATTAGTAAACATCCTTAATCTTACTAGGATTCGAAGCCGGGACATGCGGTCCGTGACGGCAGGCCCAAACTGCACCGAAATTGCCAAAATATTCATATAGAGAGTATAATTTAAGGTTTACGGTTGACTTTAACTACAAGTTTTATGGCATAATATACGTCATTACATACCTTCACAGTTATTTTCCATAATATGCAATAAATAAAATCTAATAAATTTAATAACATTAAAAGAAATTAATAAAATATTTAAAGTCAATTATCAAATAAATGGCAAAAGATTGGGGTGAAGAGGTATTTAAACAAACTGACAAATTACTCTCTCTCCTGATAATAACACGACTCTTACGAAAAGTAGTCGCAATGTTAACTATTTTCAATTTTCAGCAGATGTTATGTATCTACAACGTTTTTTACAGTTTACTATTCCATTTATGAAATTCCATCAGATATTAATTAAACAAGTTCTTAATATTGAACACTGAAATTTTTCCTATAGAAGCCTAAAATGTCGCTTTAAGGGACCTGAATGTCGCAGCATCCCGATTCACAGATGAGGTCCATAACGAATAGAAAGCCATCCGAAGCAAGATAGACAAAACTCCGCGTCATCGCCCCCGCGTGAGGGAAAAACATCCCAAAGAGTGTTAACGGTTAACATAATAAGAGCATTAATGTTTCCGTTCAGCCAGGTCAGTGCCCATGAGCAACGTTCGCCATTCCGAGAGGCAATTCATCTCCTCTCTCAGTAATAAGCGAGCTTCCCGCGCGATTTTTTAGCCTCGCTGTCCATCTGGAGCCCCGGGGGAGCTACCAAAAGCAGATCCATTCGAGTCACGGTGGCAACAAAAAAACGAAACAAAGGAAAATCGCTCTCCGATCCGGTAAATTCGTTATTCGTGGTCCGGGAAAAAATATATACATGCGATCCGTGGAGGGCTTCACAAATCATTTTTGTCGGCGGTCGTTAGAAATGAGAGCGCTGGGTTCCTCCACTATGCAATCAAAGGTTACCGTTACGCTGACTGCGATGAAGATTCCGGGACTACAGACTGATTTGCTGCTCTTTCTTGTGATTCCCCATCATCGAAATATTGTGCATTTCTGGGAAACGAAAAACTTGAGAGAATAGTACTTGGAGGTTCCAAAAAGGGAGTGCACGTGTGGGGAATTCCCAGTGGAGAAGTTGACGTTCTAAATACCTAGGAATTACTTGTAGTTTATCGTTCAAGGAACGTATTAAGGATGCTCTAGTTAAGGCGAAGAGAAGGCAAAAATTGTCAAGTAAAGCCCTAAGAGGATGCTCATCGAGGGTAAACGAATTGCATATTTTTTCCTAATGCGACCTAGAATCGAATATTGCTGAGTGATTTAGGATCCACACGAAGCAGGCTTAATCTCAGATTAAGAGATGATTTAACGTACAAGGGATCGTTTCGTTTGGGGAGAATTCAGGTTCGACAGTAGCGTTATGGTTATGATAAAATCACTCAGATGAAAATCGCTCCCGGTGAGGAGATCTGATTACTGATGGAAGCTTTTCGAAGCATTCATTCGGAACATTTTGATGAAGTAGATGACATTATATTACCAGTAAACAAGAAGTAAGACCTCCAAGAGGCATCAACAAAGCATTACGAAGAATTAATCACTAAAACAGAAATTTAGTTCCAACCCTTCTCTCCACAGAGTATTAGAGAAGCCAATGGGGTGGGTTAGGTAATGTTGCTATTAAAAGACCCCCTGCTATACACCACTATTCGCTAGCGGGGCATTTATCTAAATCTAAATTAATGGAACATGTGTATAAAGTATAGCACAGTGAAAGGCCTCAGTCTTGCTCATAGATTTGATGATATTAAAGTTACTGAGGCTTGAGTGATGCTGAATTACATTGATCTCTCTTATTGATCACTCCTTATTGAATCATACTTAAAGCTTCATTCCTTTATTTTTTTTACTAAGCTTCATTTACGTGGAACATTTCCGGTTAAATCATTCTGGCTCAGTGAAGAAAGTAAAAAGGGAGTAAACTACCTCACTCCTCATCTAAGCAAATAGGCCTAATTCCTTCTTCCTAGCTCTTGGTAGCTAAGATTAAAGGACCTTCGTATAGAATAAGTTACAGAGAGTCAGGGATTTCACGCAGATTTTCCACGAATGTACAAATGTATATTCCCTCGTTGCCATCCTATATTTAAATTTCGGACGTCTCTATCTCAACCCACTCATTCAGTTATCTTTACCTCAAATTTGTCCTCTCTTTATAACCTATCAAGTCCTCTTTTCACCCCTAACTTAGTCATTCCACTCCACGTTTCCAGGCCAACGTAAATAACCCCTTTTATAGCAGCCTTTCTATTTCCAATTTTGAGAAATTTCACTGCATTTCGAAACCGATTTTTATTTAGAGGCGACGTGGGATTTCCTTTAAATCGCCAAAAAAGGCCAATAACACCGAAGTTTGTGGGCCTGTGAACATGTGAAACGACTGTGCGATACTGCTTCAGCTATATTTGTTTCCCCGTTAATCTCTTTCGCCCTTTGGTCCTCTTTATTCAGTTCGGTATCCCTCGGGGTGCTGTAACCCATAAAAATGAGGGAATCGCTCGGATTCGGGAGAAGAGAAAACAAATGAATAAATACGGGCGAACGACGTTTACGGTTTTTCCGACTGCAACCGGAGAGAGAAGAGACGTAAAAAAATAATGGCTCAAACCTGTCCGTCAGGAAATCGTCGAGAATCATAAAAATCGCATAAAATTAGTTATGCCAATAAGGAAAGCGTTTCGGTGGATGTTAACAGTTGTCGGGGAGTCCCATACTTGTCAGAGACGCCAACCAGATTAAGAATCAAAAGGATGGAGAGTTGTTTCTTAAATAGGGGCAATATGACATGCCCTTGGAAGGATGGAATTATTCAACTCCGGACACGAGTTGGAATGACCCTTGGGCGATGCTCCAGCATGACTTATAATCCCTTCCGATCATAATAAAAATCTACTCCCGAACGAAGGTAACTGGCAGGGAAGGATATTCATATGGTCTGAATAACGTAAGAAGGATCAAAATGCAAATATTATGGACTTTTATGGACTATATAAGTCATAAATTAGAAAGAAGTGCATTTTCGGAATGACCGTGCATAAAAAGGCACGGAAGTTAATGGGTCAACTTTCAATTTGAGAAACTTTTAAATTCAATGAAACAACTTTTCATCTAACGATCGTTTAATTTTACTTTATACACTTTATATACCTAAATATTTGTTGAGTTTTTTCGTACATTTTTGGCTGAATGGATAAGGTCGACTTTTAAGTAAATACTAATTTTTCAGAAACGAAATTCATGACTGGAATGAATCGAAATTTTAAATAAAATAAAGAAGTGAGGGAAAAGAAAATAAGACAAGGGAAAATGGGTTCATTACAACTATAGGTAATGTGCGGGCGCAAAGAAAATCCTACGATACAGGTGTCATTATTTTACAGGTCTGAAGGAAGCAAAACTTTTCTTTAGTTGTCTGCTTTCTCTCGATTAGTTGACAGCACAGGGTGTACACTTTGGCTGCTAAAATGTAGGTAAAATTCTAAATGTAATGAATTGGTTTATTAGGCTGTATTCCAATTAAGACAGGGATAAAAATAAGGGTAGGGTCCACATATTGAACCATACCCCCACGTATGTGAGGTATATCAAGCCCAACTTTTGAAAATAGTAAACAAGGACATTTTTTATTAAGTAGTTCTATGGAGTCCTTTTTCTGGAGTTGACGAAGTCTGAGTTTCAGCGGGAACTAACCTCTACTAGAGAAAATTACACAAAATTTTTACAGAGACTACTTCAGATTTAAGAATGGCTCTCAAACATTTTGAAACGAAAAATTAGGGGAAATTTACGAAGGCCACGAAACATATTACGATTCAAGAGAATAAATTCGACGTCAGAACAATGACCCCAGAAGATCATTTTAGAACCTGCAAGACCTGATTCAAGGTAAATGTAAATGGGACCATAAAAAATCTCAAAATTATGAGAAATCATTTAAGGATTGAATTTGGCTTTGGGTAGGATTACACGTTCAAGAAGAAATCGAGGCAAGAAAGTTTTTCTAGCAATATAGGGAGGTTTAAAGAGATTGCTTTAGAGTAAACATTCAAACTGACCAGAATTTCATCTTGAAAGTGCCATGTATTCGTAAATATTAAAGCTGAGGACGTAGAAAATTGCGCTGGTTATCGGGAGTCTTTAGAAAATCATTTAATTTTGTTTTGTTTACTTAATTATACTTTTCTTACACAATTATTTCGTTTCATTTAGTTACGTGTGGTGTAACCTAAGGATTCTTGTTAGGAAATAGATTTTGATTCACATTATGTTATATCAGCGCTTCCCGTTCCAATTTTTCTACGAAACTGTTACAGAAATAAGACGAGTTGTGGAATCCTTATAGTTACAGTGTTTAAAAGGTGACATTTAAAGCACACCAAATTAAAGCCTTAAAGAACTATATGACAGCTTCGTGTCAAGGTAGAGGGTATGAAACTACTGGACACTTTGTGACACACAGGGGTTAGTAATCTCTAAAGTGCCGTGACGTCATTTAAGGATGGTCTCTGCCAGAAATAACAACAAAAAGGCGGGGAAGGCTTACTAAAGCTATTTACCGCCAGGATAAAGCGACCTGGAAACGAAAAGGACTGTAAATAAAGAGAAAATAGCATCTCCCGAACGAACGGTTCGCCGTAACGTTGAGTTAACGACGAATCGAGAATCGAACATAAAAAAGAATCGATTTCGGAATCAGATTAGAATTTTATTGGTTCACCGATGGAATCAATGGGGAAACAAATCTGCGATGGAATAGAAAAGAGATTGCGGGCAACAGATAAGGGATTGCTTCTCGATATTCTGGGTCTTACAAGGAATTAAGCGCCAATCACCAGTTTAACATTCGGATCGCATAAATAGCTCACGGAAGCCTCTCAATCCTATAAATACATGAAATATTTGAAAGAGAAAATAATCTTCAATGCTCAAGAGGGTAAAAGTAGCCATTTCAGGGAGAACCAAGAACAACTTTCTATAAATATGGAGCAGTAAAGAGCTAAACAGTAGATTTAAATGTCCGATCAACAGTTTGAATGAACATCGCTTCATATATTTGCATTTTTATCATGCTCATCCATCGATTCAAGGTAAAGTGAGCACGTTCGGGATTTGATATTTTCAGCTTTGACTTTCACTTATTTAAAAGCTTCCTCCAACGATTTCAGAGGGCTATGAACCTAAAATGAACAGTACTTAATATCGAAACTGAATGCTCCGTTAGATGTTAAATACACGCGTATACACAGATAATAAAGGGTAAATCATGACGGCAGGAGATTACATGGTAAAAACTATGAACGGTACGATTTATGGCCGAAGATTACAAATAAGATGTTTGCTACTAAGAGAACAAAATATTTAAAATGATTTTTCGTGATAGTCACTCTATAGTGCGGTCCTGTTTTTGAAGTCAGTAATGATTTATTAAATGGGAATTAAGTCCTACGCATTTCCTCCGTATTTTAATAATATCCTCATTTCAGGTCGTTTATACGCGGTGTTCCTAGATCTTACGATTAAAATTACGATTCCTGGCTTACATTGGAAGATTTCAATTGCAGTCCTCAGCTCTCAAATGGATCACAAAGACTCGAACATAATATAGAAAAGCTTTGGGAGTATTTGACATTTTTACGATGAAGTTCAGTGGTTTTAGAGAGGAGAAAAATATTGACGTTAATCTATGAAATAATTAACGTAAAATTTATCCGAAACTATAGACAAGAAGTACCAGAATATCAGGCGTAATTTACTCAAAAATTATCGACTGAAGAGACGCACAAAACGGGAATAAATAGATAGACATACAGCGCATATTGGGGAGTTTACGACCACCAAATGAGCCTATTTTCGTCACACCACAATAAAATTAACTAAGCACAGATAACCATGCTGCAGTATTTACGAGCCAACAGGGCAGAAAATAACGAGATCTTAAAAATTTCAGATAAATTTGAATTTTGATGGGGCGATCTCTTAAAATATCAATTTAAAGGAGCAGTAATATTAAATATTGCCATTAAAGAAGAAAGAAATTTAGTAAAACTTACAAAAGGAAGTTCACTTATGTCATGCAGTCTAACCATATCGACTTCAACTCATTAATTATTCAAATTCTGATATTTAAATCCTTTTTCAATGAAAAACGCTATGCAAAAACCTTTGTTAGGATACAGGCACAATACATTAAACATTTTACTGAATGCATCTCTAAGCTAAAGTTCTAGGAAATTTCCTATGTATGCTTTGCATTACAACAAATGGTCGGTCCACTTCGAACAGATGATATTTCTACACGAGATATTCATAACAAAAGCTTCCTCTTTACTTTCCGCAAAAGAATGCTGAGATAGCATGAGCAGATTGGGAAAGTTCATTGCCATCAAATATTACAGGACAAAATCACATAAAAATTTATTACATATCATGTAACAGGAAAATATTCTCCCCGTTTGCGGTACCATAACATTAACGAGGGAAAAAGATGAAGGATTACGATATTTGACGGTTTAAAGAGTACATTCTTTTTCTATTTATGATATTTTCTATATGAACCTGCATCTTAAATGGAAGGTTCTTTAAAATTTTATTTATTTCTACAATATCGAAGAAATTGCGATACATATATTAAACTACCACTATATATTGTGATGTATAATCTTAAAAAAAACAATCTGACAAAGGACATTTAACAATTAAACGAAACTATAGCTAATGTTTCAATAGCGTTCTTAAAATATTTGTTTTAGTTTTCCTTACTGAAATGGGCATGGGTCTTATATACCAGTGCGTCGAATACGCCGTAAATACGGTAATCAAGAAAAAGATTTCTTTGTGACCCGAAAACGATGTGCGACGCTGTCGCAGACCACGCACGACCACAAATACGTACGACTAATCGCACAAATTCACGCAAACACCCACAAAACAACGCATGCGTCACATGGAAACGTTGCGTAAAGTCGCAAAGCCACTTATGACGTCGAATCGAAGTATATAAATAAATACATCTCGATCCCCGTGATTCACAGTAAACGCGCGATGCCAAGGCGATCCGGCGGGATATTGCAAAAGAGTAATACACTCCCAAGGACCACATAATAAGTCTCATCACCGTCGCCCACACGCGCTCTCCACGGGCGCATGCGCCGTACTCTCAACCAAAAGTTTCCGATGCCAAGATTTCCTTCCCACAAAAAAGACAATTTTCCCTTTGTTTATGCACGCTGTTGAGAGAATGTATACCGCCTTTCCATTCTTCGGCGGTCGAGTTCAAAGGAGGTGAATAATTTCCGACGAAATATTTCGGCTGATTCAAAACGGACGATTTTTTAATTGGAGATTAGTTTATTACATTTATGCGTACGCATTTAATATGTACGCAATATGCAAGCTTCTATTAGGCTGTATTTAAGTTTTGTACACAAAGCCGGTTTGCCAGCTTCTTCTTGGAGGGTTTCCAAAAACCCTATCTCCCCTAGTAAATCTTGTTGCATTACTACATATCAGAGCGGAGGTGAGAAGGCTTAGCAAGCTAACCTATCTCCCTTAGTAGCTTACCAAGTTAATCTCCTATCTAATCTTAATACAGTCAACTTAAACAAAATTGAATGCATTCGCGTTTCAAGACATGAGCTGGGTTCGATACTAGGTTGTAAAAGTGAGGAAATACAGCAGTCGATGCTCGCTCATTAGATCTAGTATATAATCCAATATAAATTGTATAATTATATGCTAACTGTATATCATGTTCTATTCATGCCATGCCTTCACAAACATTATCAGGATACCTGTTGCATTAACCAACTAATCATGAATATCTTGGGATCTGTGCCATATTTCCAGATAATAATTCAAGAATCTGCCCTTAAGAATCTAGAATTTCATAAGAATTTATATTTACTTCCTGCAAATTATGACGGTATTCTGCAATAAATTCACGGGGTGTATCATCATGCGAAGACCGAAGTTCCCCAATAATCACTTTAAAGGTCAAATCTATTCTTTCCCTTCTATTTCTCACCTTTTCCAATTCAATGATAATATTTCCTTTTAATTTGCAACCCTTAAATCAATAAAAATTTATGCTACTCTTCAATACTCTTCAATACAAGTGTCGGAAAACTCCAAGTTAAACGCTTGTAAAAGCATTTTTTCACCAAAACAAGCCGAGATTTATGAATGGCGACCAACGTATATTCCATCCTAGACGCATTTCCGAAATTCAGATGGTAAAAATCCTTAATCCTCCTCCACACCTCGCCGACATCACACCGGAGAATCTCCACCCCCTCAAATCTCATCCCCGTCACACTTATAAAACCCACCCCCCTAACGTTATTTTAAAAATATTCTTCCACCCCTGAAGATGATAACTTGGCTATCGAAATGCGTATTGGGCGATCCTTAAAAGGTAGATAATCCAGGGCTTTCCTTTGTTTCAAGAAGTTGTCACGTTGAACAGGCAAAACAGATTAAACCTCTGATCCTCATTACTGATTATTCATTTTCCAAATACAGTTTCATCAACGTATCACACTATAGTATATATTTCGTCCTCTCCTGCTGAAACAACAATGCTGATTTTTTCTGCTGTAATACAGCCATGTCACCACTAAAGAATCAAAAAATAGATATATACTTTCCATAGAATATAATTTATTATATTCTGTGGAAAGTTCATTATTATTTATTTACATTAGAAATGAGTGGTTCGGTCCAAAAGTAGACATCGTAGGCTTAGACTTACTTGTAGACGTAATTTATAATTTCTAATAAATTATATTCCGTGGAAAGTACAAACTAATGCGTTAATTCTTTGGCTCCATTAATAATACTTTGGCTCCCTTCCACCTAAGTTGAGCATGGCCGTTTCAAATTTACTGCCAGGTGATTCATTACTTTGACAGAAAATGCGGCAACAACAAAATATTATTTATTGATAATAATAACGAACTGGATAGGTAAACAGAATAACCTAGCTCCTCGTTACATTCCCTATACATTTACATCCGAAGAACGCAAAACATTCGCTTTATTTACGGAAGCGGAATTCGGTCGAAAAGAGAGGCGATGTGGAGGTGAGATTGGCTGTTAATCGATTCGTTTATTTTTTTCTCGATTCCGAAGCGAGCGCGCCACGGGTGCGATCCCAATGAAGTGACATCATCAATGCTATATATTCTTCCGGCGAAGAAAGAGAAACCGAGTTGCCTTTTCGATATAATAGGTTTCCAGATTTCGATCGAGGGCGCGGCTTGTTAAAGCCCAACCTCGGCTGCCCAGGGCGGCAAACACATAGTAAAAGAGGAAGGGATTTCACATAAATAATCATCTGGATGAAGAAAAACACATCACGAAATTCGGATTTATAGAGGACTACGCCTACGTTGGGTAATAGACGAGGAGTATTTCGAATTGTGAACCTCGAAAGCAGTTAGAAAAAGCTCTTGGGAGTACGATTTCAGAGATACTTGGCTGATCAAAACAGATTTGTTTTAAGGAGACAAAGCTATGAAAATTGCGGATGCTCGCCAGAGTTACTTCAGATTGGGCTCATGACATTGACATTGGGTTCGCATACCGCAGTCACGTTTTTCCCTGCGAAAATAATTGAAAAGGAATTCCCTATTGATTTGTGTAAACTTCTTTTCCAGGTCGAGTAATAGCAACGTCTGTAGCAGAGGAAGAGTTGGCAAACGTAATAGAAAAAGTATTCCATAAATTAATTGACAAACAGCTTGTCTATTAAAAGAGTAAACTATTTCAGAAACTACAAAGAACTTACCGTGCAGTTTAGCAATAAGCATATCTTTCGCTATAACACGATATCCCTAACTTCTACAAGAAATATGTCGAAATTCCTATACGAATAATATCAATTTAAATGTTAGTACGTTTAAGAAATATCGAAGTACAGATTAATAGAATACAAATATAAAATTATGGTATGTAATTAATAATTAACCTCACCTATGAATTAAAGATTATTAATGAATCGCAGAGTTGTTTATTTTGGAAGAAATTTATTAAACTATGAATATAGTGAACTTTGGATATTATATCACATAATTCAATACAAATTTATAGGATGCATCTTTGCTGTCGAAAAATTAAAAAAGTAACTAAAAGATCATTTTTAATAACAAGGACTTTTTAAAAATATATATCTGCTGATATCTATAATTTATAAAGAGCTAATAATTCATCGATTTATTACAGATGAAAAAATAATGAATTCGAAGCAACAGAATGTCTTTACAGCTTACATGAATTTAATTTTTCCTTATACTCTTTCCCGTACAGCCCCTTCTCATCATGAAACGGCGTAATACGCCTTCCTCAAATTAGAATGGAAATTCAGCAGCCCGCAAGAACGAGAATGTTTCCTTTGTAGCTTCACCTTTAATTTAGTTTTGAGGTGTTAATCAGTGGCAGAGAGGTGAGCAAAGCCAAGTTCCTCCTCAAACTCAACGTCGGACTCTATAAAGACGCCCACTCTTAAACAGATGATTGGCTAAATTTTCCTAATTTTAGCTGCACCTGGATTCGGTATCACAGTTCTGAAAGAGTTGCTTCTCGAAGGGCTGTGGTGAAACATGCTGTGAGTACTGAGTGTTGGGAATATCTTACGGCCTTACTGAATGTCATTTACCTCTGTCCACGTTGAAATTTTACGGTAATTACAAAAGAGTTATTAAGTACAACCGGAAACAGATTGAGGGAAAGAAAACAACTCCGAATTCAACATACTGTATGACAGAATCCTCTGTAAAACATTTACCCTTACGATGCAATGGAGAAAAAATTTGGCGACTTAACTATCAACGTTTTCATTACTATGGTTGTAAAAAATATTTATAAATTACTAGTTTCTAATATTATTCCTTAGAACTTGGTAAAGTAAGTAGTCATCGAAAATATTCATTCTGATAAATCTCAGTCTCACTTTTAAATAAATACATGCTGTAATTATATTAAATTATACGTATTTCATCGTATATCATATCTAATATATACTATTAATGTTAAAAATGTTCCCAGAAGTGACATTAAATCTGATACATGCCGAGCTCGAAGGCAAGGGTGGTAACGCTGAGGTCCCGGATTTAAATCCTGGTTCGAACTTGGATGTTAGTCTAGTAAATTAAAGGTTAGTCGTAAGAGTTGCCTTGAAAAACTAAAATTCCCATAATAAAGTCGTCATTATTATTATATACATTTCAAAGATTTACTAGCTTTTAATGTACTTTATGCTACTTTCTTCCGGAAGTTATAAGAATGAATCAAATGGTCGACTGTTCACACTTCTAAGTTAATACTTTTCGATGAAGTTCAAAGGAAATCCGCCTTTCGCCCTTTGACTTATTTTTCGATTAATTAAAATCAATTTAGCCTTTAGTAAGAAAGCAGAAACATAAGAATCTCTCTTCGTTACTATCGGAAATAACCGATAAAATTTCCCAAGAAAACTACTTCGCGTAAACGCTATGAAAACATCCACTTCATTGAACGTGAGCACTCCGCGACCTCATTGCAACTGAGAAAACCTAATCATCTACAGACTAAACTTCCTCGCGTAGGAAACTGCTATGCGGAAAATCACCATCAAAGCAACACATAAAATACTTAAAGCCACCTGAGATTAATGGAGATGAAATTGATGAGCTTTTATAAAGTACGAGCAACTTTAAAATCACCCACGACTTTATCGAGTAGACCTTAAAGCTGAGGCGGAAATTGCTGCAATGAAAGTTTCTTCAAAGGGAATAGGTCGGGTAATTTAACGTCACGCAGCCGAGTACTTAGAATCAGAGAACGTAAAGGGAATGTTGGCAATTAACGAAGAGCATCTTCGTATCAGAAATTTGCCTCGCGCCCTCCGCATTCCGTTCGAATATTCCAGGAGACGTAAAATCTTAGTTACTGGCGAAAAGAAGGGGAAGATGTTTTCCAAACGGACAATCGCGTGTGCCAACTCTTAGGCAAGTCTGCGGAGTGGAAAGGATTAAAAGCGGCAATAAAAAGCACGGGGGGCTGCGATTCTAATTGCCTGTGGCTCTCCTAGTTCGTCCAAATGGTTAGCGCCGGGTTGTGATGTAGTGTTTACGGGGATTCCTAGCCCATAGCTACCAACCCAAATGGTCCTACAGTGTGTCATCCGATCCAGGATACATGTCTCCCGCTATTTTAGATTTGGTTTTAATGACGCCGTTTGTATTTTAATGGAGTTTTCATTCGAGGATAGATTCGGTTTATTTTCCGTCGCCGTGTACGCAAAGTTTTCACGAAGTAATAAAATTAGAACGACGTAATTTTAGGATGCGATTTTATGATTGGGGGATTGTGGACTAAATTTCGTCAAGGTCCGAAAATGGCGAATTGATTATTTGTCCCGTTACGGTAGATGTCATTTTGAATGTCCCATCGGTCAACCTAATTTAGATTCCAAACTGGCAGATAGGAATGAATGGAAAATATCTCCGAGAAAAAATATTTTTTCGGGTGTCATTAGACAGTTGCAAGCTTAAAAGTAGCAAGCATAGATTAAGGAGAGTTGCAATATTTTAATTTTGAAAGATCGTTTCTGCTGCCGAAAGATACGCAGAATAAAATGAAAATAAAACTTAAAATAAGAGGGCTGAGATATTGCTCGCTGAAGCAGCCAAGAAACTCGGGCGTCATCCTCGCACAATACCCTTACCCTTGCGACAGTCATGTTTAGACTAGAACTTAGAATTTTCCCGCAAGATGTTCTTGTTAAATAGGGCTATTAGTTTAATTTAAAGACTACATTACACGGACACATAAAACTCTCCAAAAGGTTTATTTTGAAACACTTTTAGGGGGAGAGCAAATGACAAACGAATGTATCTATCCCAGGGTTCTTCACCCGAGAGGCAATTCGCCATTGGTCAGTTCATCCAGGGAAATGTTCACCCAATTAGAGATTTCTAAAATATAGACGAGTAGTAATAATAGTTTTGTTAAGTGCTTGGACAGCTTAGATTATTTCGTACACAAGGACTCCCACCAGGAATCGAACTCGGGACCAAAACACCAAAGTTGAACGCGCTCTCCACTTGGTTACCCGAGATCCAATGTAGAAGAAAAAAGATCTATATCCGATCGTGATATTATTGATATAACTGAAAACATAACAGATATTTTTTCTTAATATCCATCGAATACATTCAAAAATTACGAGAGAACTTTCAAATTTTATCCATGTAGATAGTATATTAAATATCCTCCCAGAAAAGATAAAGACCACAGAAAACAAGGACAACGAATTTCAAGACTAACCATCAAAGTTATGCATAAAAATTTCTCACAGCATATTCTTTATTACAGAAGCCAACATTTTCCAACTTCGCAAAGAATGCACAGGCTGAATAAGCAGTTCTCTTTCATAAAGAAAATATTCATATCTTGAAGATGGATAAAAATACCTGCTCAAGCTTTATACCTTGGAATTAAGCAGAATGCCCCGAGCAAAGAAAACAGTTGACTGACATATGCTCTATCAGCAATGCAAAAAGGACACGAAAATACCCCGGAGCTCTCGAGGTAAGAAGTCAACAGAAATATGACCTATTCCGGAGACGTACTCAGCAGCGGGATATCGAGATAAAAGAAGTACTTTCAGAAAGAAAGGAATTGAAATTCCACTTGAAGACAAAGGGATATTGCGAGCGCATTCTTTTTCCAGAGATGACGCGCTGAAAACGTGACCACAAAGTTAAGCCAAAAGCAAGAGAGATCCGCCAGGGGATTCGGCTAAAGTCATTCCGAAGAGATACTGACAACTGTCAAATAAAAACGACGGAAAGACAGAAGCAGCTCCATCTGCAGAGGGAATCGAGAGCGGAAGTTCTGCTGAATCCGTGAGAACAGTTTCTCGCGGAACGGACACTGAGATATTCACTCAGATCGCTGTAATGGCAAAAGTTCGAGGGAGCCAAAATGCCGGGAAGAGGCAATTTTCTTCCCGAAGAGATAATTAAGCGACGACGTTTTGAGCTATAAAGATAAACTATTCCCCTCAACACATAGGCCCGGATGTTGAGAATTCCTCGGCGCGTAATAGAGACTCGGGAGAGACCGTAAAAAACGAAAGGTCTCTGGGAAGAGAGCTTCGACATGACCGAAAAAGGAAACCTTCGTTGGAGACCTTTGTCTTCGTACAAAGTGTACAAGGCTTCGCCCAAGATCACTACGATAATCCAAACAGAGGTTTTAATGCCCGTTTTCAAAACATTAACTCCTCGGACCGTGAAAGCGTGTTCCACTCCGTGCATTGATTAGTCAGCTTTCCACGAGTTTCGTTCGACCCGAAACCTTGAAAAACCTCCACAACTTCTTCGTCTCCTAATATGAGCTGAGGCCGACTTTTAAAATGAATTTCTGCAGAAGAAATCGCTTAAATTCAAGGAAAGCATCATGGCGATGAATTTGTTTACTGTGGAAGAGCCACTAAAATATACTGACGATTTATATGAATGCTACAACTAAAATAACAATAGCATACTTTCGAATATTTCAATCAACTTAAGGCACACTAATGTATCAATGCTGATATAAACTGCATCAGCATAGTTTAAACAATTAAAAATCAACAAAGAGGGGAAAACCTTGAATTAGATTAATATTTCTCAAGAAGTAGAATGAATTTTAGATAATATATCCCGAATTTTTCTTGAAATTTCCCAAAAATGATTTATATACGATAAGGAATATTTATTCAACCATACTTTTATTGAAAAATACTAGCATATTCGTTATTCTTTTCCTTTCGGTTGTCGCCAATGATTTTTTTTTTCAACTTCTACCTATATACGAGTATATATTTATCCTCTGTTGATTTAATTTCCTCAGTAATTTTTTTCGCAAGACTATAAAGTTCACAGTAAAATTTCGTACTCTACATCCGTTAGGATGTTATTAAAATATTTTTACTCGTCGAATGTGGAAATTCGGGAGTCAGGACCTCGAGAACTGAAAACGGCAGCGGTAGGATACGAAATGCTTTTTGAATTTTCTCCAAAAAGGTAAAATACTGGAATGCTAAAAATATTTAGCAGAAAATGAACACATTCAAGATTTCTCGAGAGCTTGAAGACTGCGATAAAAGCTAAATTGTATCTTTACATACCAGAATGTTCAGCATTGAACGAATTATCATTTATGAATTTTGTTCAGCGAAGCTTTACATTTTTGGACTACTTATCAATATGCTAATATTAAATAGTTTGAATGAAAGTTGGAAAAATATTTCCGCTTGAAAAGTAAGTTATTTTCTGGTCCAATCATATGACTATTTACCAGAACACCCAAGTTTGTCTTCGATGACCTTTGCTATCTTCGCCCGTTTTATCTCTTCGTACTGACCTATAAAACCTTTCCTGTCTCATTCTCTCTTCAAATAATCTCGCATTTTTCCTTTATCATCCTACTCTTTAGTGAGATTCTTCCAAAACATTCACTCCTCTCCTGGATCACCTTATGCATTAGGCGGTCTCGTTTTATCATAGATTACGACTCTACATAAAGTTTTCCGTCCACTCAACTGCCTTCCTTAAATCTTCTCTTAATAATCAAACTCTTACTGTCTTTTATGCATTCCTCCGGAGTTTCACAGAAATACGGGAAACCACTCAGAGACGAAGCTTTTTATATCCATCTGATGCGTTTATCAAGTCCTCTCTATTTCTTACGACTTATAAAAGTCTATTTCATAGCTATATTAACTCTAATATTATAGGAGTCTATTTCCCATTTTGATAAGGATTTAGAAAACGAGAATTGCTCTATCTCTTTTACTTTTATTTCCACTTTCCTGAAAGTATATCCTCCATATTTTGCCTTTTTATTGCTTATTTAGCTCGCGGTAAGATAGGCAAATTGTGGTTAACTAAATAGAAAAGGTAGAAACAAACTTGTTTATTGGTTTTACACCTCGAAACCATGGTAATGCAATACAGCTTATTTCCACATGCAATATAAATAGTTTTCCCTCGTTTAACGTAGTTAGTGATACTTGAGGTAGAGGTCTTTAAGTAATAATGAATGATGACACAAGAATTAATTGGGAAGGGTTAGCATATTCTGACTGTAGAATTTCAAAGGGATATAAGCCCATTAAACTTTTGCTTTAAGACATACTTTTGGCCAATTTCCTTAGTTTTTAGGCAACTATTATCTTGAGATAAGCGTCGAAAAGACATCTTATTATAGTCTTTGAAATGTTTTTCTTTTATATATCTGAATTTTCCGTAATTTACTTCACTTAAGTTACTTACTGAAAAGGGGGCTTCATTAAAATTTGTTCGGGATTATATCTCCAAACGGGGACAATCAAAACGAAGCAGGCTTTGGTTCCAAGAGGTCTGACCCTGGTTTCGCATGGGAATCCTAAGATGTCTATTGACATAAATTTACAAAGTAAAACACCATAAGACACCAAAAAATTCCCCAAGAGATGGGATATACCCATTTTTTCTAACCTAGCCAAAATTCGCCAAAATCTCCGAGAGGTTAATCAGAAGATTCGTATCTAGCCTTCCGGATAGCCAAGTGTGTAGTATATTTGCCTGACGGAAACATCCTTGAGTTCGATCCCCAATGGGGGTCCATATGTACGTGATGATCTCAGCTTTTGAAGCACTTTAAAAATACTAATGTACGATTATGAATGCATATGATACGTAATGTATACAAAATTACAGCAAGCGAGCTATGCAAAAGAACTCTTATGATAACTTTCCGAAATCAAACTTTCACTTAAAGAGAAACATCTTTCATTTCAGCCTCCCAGTCGCGGACGTGAAAGAATGCACGTAATCCTAAATCACAAACATGAAAATAAAACTGCGCTTCTATTTCCCACTCAAGAAAATGAACGAATGGGATGCTTATTCGCACTCTACAGATATTCATTGATGACGGCTCAGCGTTGTTTCCTTCCGAAAGAATCACTCCTCCTCCAGACGTCTCCCCGACGACTTGGGGAGAAAAAACCAGTTTTCGAGAGATGCGAAGAGATTCTTATTAAGAAGCTTTCCTCATACGATTCCCCTGTTCACGGGATAGCCTTCGCCCACCAAAAGATGAAGCTAAAGGGCTTTACGAGTACGTTCACCGGTTCCTTTCGGGCAGCTCCTCTAACCCTTTCGGTCCACTTGGAGATTATGAAAAACTGTCTCATAACACTTCTCGGATATCTGCGACCGATACATAATTTTCTTTGATTAGTCGTGGTTGATAGGCTCTTCGGTTTATTTCCTTTTCGGGTGGCGTTTGATGGGCAATTGATGGATTTTTCGTGTTTTCTCAACTGTAAAAAGGCGAGGAAAAGTGTGTATAATGCTTCGGAATTTATACATCCTCATGTTTCCCACAAAGTTGTTCCTACGGTTTGAGTATTAATTTTACGGGACCTTTGCGATAAAAGAGGAAGGAGCTAAAGGATTTGGAGCGCGAAATCGAGAAACCAACTAAAGTTCGTCCTGTCTCCATTTCTATTCGCGTATACTTGCTCAGCGAATACCATGCGAATATCTACCAAAAGTAAAATTAGTCGCTATTGAGCTTCACAAGGTCAATTAATTTCAAAAATATGACTCTTCGAATGTTTACTAAGACAACTTCAAAATTTCGACTTTTAGAAGATTCCAACTTAATTCAGTTCCGTTTAATAGACAGAAAGTAAAATTTTACTAAGTCGATAAGCAAATCAAACAAAATTCAAAGATATTGAAGTTTCCATAGAAGTAAGCAAATAAATGACATTGATATATTACAAAAGGGGATACTTCCAAATTGATATAACAACCGCATCTTCTAACATGAAATTAGAGAAAAGACAGATGAGTCTGTAGAATCTTCCAATTCTTCAAACACTGCACCTAACTAAAACAAATACAACACATTATCTGATTCAGTAATTAGAATGTCTTATCGTCGTTATGGGCTGGAAAAACCTATTCATATAATTGCCAGAGTGAACATGTGTAGCGGAGTATAGAGTCCCACCGTGAGTCCAAATATTCTGAGTGAAATTATGTGGGTGCTAATGAACCTTTGTATTAGTAAAATATCCAAGACTCCTTTCTGATTCAAACAAATACATTTTGCTGACGATTTCCTTCCAACACATCCCTCATTGATGCTGTTTTTCGACTTCATTCAAATCATTAAAAAAAATTCGAAATTTTTCCATTCTTCCTTGCTCAACTCAAGTTCAAGGTAAAGATCGAAAGATACTGCTTTATCCCAAGCATAGAAATATTTTAATTTCCTCCGAAAACGCATAGAATAATTTTTAGTGATAAAAATACGCAAACTAGAGAAGCCTTCGAGAACAAGAATACGATACAGTGAAGTCAATTTTAGCAAACGTTAAGCCGGAGCAAGGAAGACAGATTCCTCTTTCTCCTCCGCTAAGTAATTTTCAGAAACTCCACGAGCAGCAAAATAGCAGAAATTTTCCACTTCCGTAATCGCCAACTTCATCAAAAAGCATGATTCGCATTCGCTGGAATCGACTTTACGGTCGAGAATTCAACGTTTCTCGATTTGGAAAGAGCTTCGGATTTGTACTAGGAATGACCACCCTAAATCCTAATATACGGCGAATAATATACATTTCAATTTGTACTTCTGTTTTAAGAGATTTTCTCGAATCAATCCTCTAATCTAAATTTTTTCTTGGTAAGTGATAGGAAGATGGCTGGAAAATGTTGATACGCTCGGACGATATATCAAGGCGGCAAAGATTCACGAATCTTCAGGATTTTCATTTAGTACCTCTGAAGTTTAATTAAGAACGATGGTCTTAGCTATGATACGTTTTCGGAAATATATTCTCGTTTCCGCTGGTATTAAAACGCCGCATATTCAGACATTGCTAAATAAAATTTTCAGTAAGCAAATTTCAAAGCAGTGGATTGTATATAATAAAACAACCATCCAAAATTCACGGCGATCGACTATTCCTAAACAAATACGAAACGTTGCAAGGAAGCTCATATTAAAACTTGCTCCATATACATCGTGTTTACTCAAAGAAGTAATATGATCGCGCGGACGGCTGAATTACAAATGGAATATATGAAAAGTTTCTCGATATGAAAGGAAATTGCCCGTAGGGTCTCGTGCATGTATTAAAAATGATATCTCTCTCGTTTTCTTCACTTTTTTCTAAATATTTCGCAGGATTTTCGCAGACATAGCTTAAATGAAAGATTGGACCGTCTACTCGCAATTTTACCCGATAATAAAGATATTTGTTCGAAGGAAACAGTTCAGGGTACACTGAAGTCATACTTTAGCTGATAAACGATAGTCAAAAAATCCATATGTTTGAAAACTAATTTCACCGAAGCAAGAAAACTTTCTCCGTCAAAGGAATACGATGAGATTTCGGTATCAAAGAGATGAAAAATGAGAAGAAGAAGAGGAGGCCTTGACTCTTTGGTGGTCTCGAAGAGGGACAAAACGAGTCGACCGAGAATATTTCATTATTTTAAAACACAACGCGTGTCTGATCGAGGCATCGTCTGCAGGATAATTCGTGAAGGCCTTCTCAAAGACGCCCACTCTACAGATGATTCCTTTAACGGATGGCTGACGATTTCCACTCCTAAGCATTATATTTTTTTTTACTTCTGGAGGTCGTCTCTTTCATTCCAAGCTACCGAAATACGCTATTGGGATTCTTAGGCGTTTAGGAGATGAAGGAAAGCCGCTCCTCAAATGCGGGTCGCCGTGTTTTTCCTGCGCAGGAAACGTTGGAATTCGGGGAGAGAAACAGAAGAAAGAAGCGGAGACTTTAAGTTAAAGGATTAAAGAAAACCAATACTCTGTTTGCTTAAGGTGGGGCTAAAGGGTGAGCCACGGAGATGAATGTGTTTCTTAGTGAAAAATATGTGAAAATCTTCCTGTTGAGAATTTTTTCACTTTATATTATATACGAGACAAATAATCTATAAAGGAGTGATTTCTTCTATAAAAAAAGAGGATCCCGGCTCGTTCCTCGGCAGGAGCGAAATAGGATGAAATGCATTTGGTTGTTAATTCACATGGTTAACATTACCACACGTCGATCAAGAGAGGTGATGTAAATTTTTATTCTGTTTGATGCTTGTCTTTTCTATCGAAATGCAGGACTGTATGGGCTTCCATTCCTACTTTTAAACTTTCGCAGACACATTCTATTCCATACAAATATGTCCTATAATAAAATAAATAGAAAACTTTCAAGGAGTGCGCAGGTTACATAAATTCCATTTCATTTCCGGGAAAGCTTCTTCAGAAATACTGTCTATTCATTATCAAAGTCTTCCAATAGATGATAAAATCGAGAAAATTTTCATTATACTTTATAAAATTCACTTGAGAACTAAATCGTACAGATGACTATGATTTTCTACAGAGACGTATTCAGGCAAGGAATTACAGAAAAGAAAAGGCATTAAATTAGATAAAAATTTCAGCTATGAATACGATTATTGGATTAAATATTTAAAGCAGATTTTAACTGAGAAAACGTTCAAATAGGTGATAAAAATTTTAGTTCGATTAACTTAGTTTGATTTTTAACCCTTGATGATTTCTAACGCATTCTTTTCATCCTCCTACAATAAAGAAATTTCTATATATGTTTTATGGATACAAGCTGTTTGTTACCCATGGGAGAAATTTAATATTCGAATATATTTTAAAGTTTCAAAAAATATACTGCCCTTTGGACTGTTGTGTTTAATTTATTCATTTGGAATACCACCAAGTAAAGGATGCGATGATTCATTTTATCATATCCATTACCCAGAAACTATGTCAGTAGTATAAGTTGTTAGATCCTAAAATTAATGTAAACATAGCTAAGAATACCATTTCCTTTCCCAATTAATTCCCTTTCAGTAGCAGCAAATAGGTGGCTACCATTTTACTTAATCTTTTATCCAAAGATTCGGTTAGCAGAAGTTCCAATGAATTAAAATCGAAGATCCTCAAAATCGTCGGAGTACTAAATCTCGATAGACTAAGGACGTTAATCCTCCGTCATCGAGGTCACGGTTCGAGTTTCCTTCGTCCATCTGAAAGGACTCCTCAGGATTAGCGTGCTAACTATAAAGAGAGCGGCGGATCCGACCACACCCACTTCTCTCCACTGTCAAAGGCTTGGTGGCGGTCCAAATGCTCACTCATTCTCGCGCACTCAAGTTCCTCAGGAAACGATTTCGTTTCTCCCATTGCCACGTCTAATTCCTAGAGACATTTCCAGTCCGACACGCTAATTTACTCAGGTGGAGTATGAAAAAGCATTCCGGATTCCCTTCGCATCGTAAAATCCAGAATACCCAACCAAGCATAAAATGCAAGAGGAAACCGTCTCTATCGTGAGCTACCACGAATAAAACACAAAGGTTGACAATCTCTACCTACGGCTTATTTTACATTTTATAACGACCGGAGAATTTGAAACATAATACAACTTTGAACAACGTTTCTTTCGTGGATATTAAAGATTCGGATGAATATTCTAATGCAGAACAAAGCATAGGATGAAACATGTTTAGTTTTATTCTAAGAATTTCCCCTTATTTATAACGCAATTTTTGTGTAGGAAGAAGATAAGCGTACCTATAATTAAGAAAATGATTTAAGAAGTTTTAAGAGTCCAAAATCTAAAAATAAACTGCAAAACGTAAAAGTGAATAAGCAAAATTTTCAAGGTTTCGGAAAAATAATGCTTACTTTCTCAATGATACCAGAGTTCAAATTACACATTTAATGTAACAATTTTCCTTAAATTATATACAATTTAAATTATTCTACCGTATAATTAAACACTGTCCGCGTGTACTTGCTCGTATTATTCCTCGAAGCAAAAAAAGACACCGTATTATAATTGATCGCTAGATAAAAGATGGCAAGCTTCCAATATGCCTTTGAAATCGAAGCATTCAATTACAATTTAATCTACCTTGAACTGTGGAAAAAACTTAGGAATAAAAAAGCATGGAATTAATAAACCATACTATCTTAAGGCGTGATATTTTCTTTCTTGCATCATTTATAGTATTTTCATCTCACGCTCAGTTTCTTTTATTTTCATCTTTATTAAAAGCAGACGATTGAAATGATCAAGTTATTCCCATTCTCTTTCTTACTTATTATTTGTTTACTTAGAGTACTAATTACCATACTTTCTTGCGAATATATATACGAATTTAAAGCCCACAAATTATTCTTGCTATAAATTATAAGTTAAAAAATTTAACTACTAAGAATTATTATCATTCTACTGAGAGAGACTACTAATATCATCGGAAAAAATATGATACAGTGTGCTCCTATTCTTGTGAGCGGATTTTCCAGTTTACGGATTATTTGTGGATGATTTTTACTCTTCGTCGACCTTTTCCGCAGACTTATGAAAGTTATTTTAAGAAATAAAAAATCACAAACGTATTTTTGCGTTCAAATACGAGTAGTTTTTACGTAAAACCTTTACATATGGAGCACTGAGGATAACACTATAATGAAATTATATACATTATTCTAGCAAAAAGGGTCCGTATTCGGGATAGGAAAATTCTTAATGAGCACATGAAACAATAGAAAATAACGCACTATGTGTGCATGTAATAATAAATCGTATGTTTATCTAATTATTAACATTATAAGAAATAAAATTCGTAGTTTGAATTATCCGTGTTTTCTTATTATTCGTGCATCTCCTCCCCGGATAATCGAGAGTTCACCGACTGTATTTATTTAATTCAACCATCAATTTCATCAATCCCACATTACAATGACAAATAACGCAGTCGCTCTAAATATATCCCAGTAAGCAAATGGTCCTTCCGAGAATTCGTTCTATTCCCATTGGGAGAGCCACCCGAGTAAAAGCCGTAACCCCAAAGGTGAGTAACCGTCTTCGAGGAGAGAAAAATCGCTCTCGATTGAGACCTCATTATGCCTCAATGGAATTAACGAGGTGGCGAAATGGAAGAAGTATGTTCGTCGGCGGTCGTTGTGGTCGGCTTCGAATAACGAATTCGCATCGCCGAAAATTCACGCCTCCTCGAGATGGAACGGTGGAGAAGAGCTGTCTACATTCTTCGGAGCGTGAATATTTTTAAGGCA
Organism: Pachydiplax longipennis; assembly: GCA_036926295.1. Lineage (NCBI taxonomy): Eukaryota > Metazoa > Arthropoda > Insecta > Odonata > Libellulidae > Pachydiplax > Pachydiplax longipennis. The sequence goes on from JAVFKF010000014.1 coordinate 15,233,153, forward strand.
AAGAGACGCATCCAAAATTTGAAACGGTGCGTGGAATTGAGATGGAAAGGGAATTATTTCGATGGGTGCTGGCGATTTTTCAACAGGAAGGAAAAGGAGTTGACTCCATTAAGTTTGTAGAGCACCCGTCGCCTAATTAGATGCAAATATCATCAATGTAAATAGGCTGCAGTAGATCAAGGGTGGGTCTAGAAAATTGCTGATGGAAGACGATTTTTCTTCGAATGAATGATTTAAGATAATTACCACACGAAATCGACTGCAATTAACTTTATAATCCCATTTATTCGTGATCAATTAAGTAAATGTATATTGATTGTAGAGAAAACTTCACGATCTGATTAAATTCAAGCTCCTCGTCAGATACTAGTCATATTGTTAGAACTAGAAAGTCATCAAGGGGTTCCACTTGGTTGCTTCCTCAAGGGTGCGATAACCATAACTGCTACAGCTACAATTTAGTCACGGAATCAAATGTATTTCATTTCGGTTTTCGCTCCAGCTTAACGAAAAATAGAAATTTCGGTTCAGGTGCAGTTTCGTTCCTTCTGCCAATGTCGAGCCCATTCGAACTATTTTTTCACTTCAACCACTGCAATATTATATCCTTCTGAATGTTGGTTTGATTACTCTTTTATTTACGGTAAATTAGATGAATTTTAGAACAAAACATCCTAATGCTAATGCGGTCAACTGGAACTATAAGTTTAGGAACCGTGCTTTAGAGGAATCAATAACTCAACGAGCGAGGAAATGAACAAGGAAAATCCTCTTGGATGCAACACGCAATTGGATATTGAATTCCGCCTGTTTACATAGTAGCATGTCTATAAAATAAATATGAAACTTCGGTGTTCAATAATATAAAGATAATTAATGAAGTGAGTTGGGTATAATCAATTTCTATGGAATTCTCTCGGATTACACGGACTAAGAAAATATTAAAAAGGAAATAACATATCGATCGTTATTTATCTGTATTTTGAGCGTCAGTGAAATGGGAGAGGTCAGCAAGCCAAAGAAAAATGCCTTTTTTCCCACATCTACTTATGAATTACTTACTTAAAACCTAATGCATTTATATAGGATTTGCAAAATATTTTATTTAGCATCGTAGAGAAAGAAAGACATTCCCCAAGTTAACCCCGAGACAGCCTCGGTCAGCTAAAATTAGATAAGCGATAATCGTAGCGAGTATGAGCGAATATTTTTTTCCTATGACGCAATTCGTGAAGAATGCAGTCTTGGATGGATGCTGATAAAGCGTGCATCATCTGCACTCGTCTACGGATGAGTAACACAGCTGCACTTATAACAACGTGCACTTAACATTTTTCTTATTGTACAATAGGTTTGATACCGCTCTCGAGATGATTCTGAAAAGAACGTCATGCGTTACTCAATGCTTCAGCATATAATGTAATATTTCCCTTGAGGGAACGTCTTGCGATTTATTTCATACTTTTTTATATTCTCACAATCAGATGAAATTATCGCGATAATTTGAGAAGATTGATATACGAATTGAATTAGTAACATTAACTATAATAAAAACGATTTAAGAATTACGTAATGTTACTTAGTTAATTAGAGCAAAACTAAATTTTATTTATATGAACCTCATGAACTAATAATATAAAAATATGAGATTGGCATCCTCATGCTCATTTTTACTCTTAATCCGCTAGAGCAATCTTCCTTTGAATGAGAGTAGCTGTCAAGAAATCTTTATAAGAAAACTGTTAATTTATCCATGGAGAAATAACAAAATAGCGGACTATGGGGGCAAATAATAATAAATTGTTTGTTGACTAAAATTAAAATGATTATAAGATACAAAGTGAAATTTTGGATTATCCGTGTTTTCTGATTAAAGTTTTATTTAAAGACCCCTCTCCCAATCATTAGAGACCAGATAATCGATAATTAAATGTTTACACTACCTACTTGCACAATCTTCGGAAAAAAATCTTAAGTAATTTTTAAGCATACGCTTAAGCACCACCCAAATGACTCATGAGTTGCAAAGTTCGCGAGTATGTGTAAAAGGAAAATGAAGGAACCTCTTGGAGCCAGATTATCAGGATATCGAGTTTCAAAGCGGCGGCAATTAGTAAACCTTTCAGAAAATGAGCGATCGGGGCCAATTACGGCAGCAATGAGGGATTCGGCGGCTTATATTTTTTTGGCAATTAAAAGCAGGGGGCATTGAATTCTCACGCTCCCAACATTTTGCCGCTGACATTCTTAAGGATGGACATTAATTGATGTTTTGATCGCAAGTAGCTTCGCTGAAGATGAGGAATTTACCAGAAGTTTGAATACAAAATAAAAAGAAAGAAGGAAACGATTACCGGCTGTGGGAAAAATTTCAGAGAATTCAATGAGAGATTGAAAAATATTGATACTTTACTTTAGATGCTGAAGCGATTGGTAAGTGGATCAACGAGATAAAATTTTAAACATTAAATTTTAGCTCATTATATGTGTTGTAGTAAGTACAAATTAATGCTACATTAAGTAAAATGCAACGTTAAATTTTTTTCCAAAATAGAAAACTCGGAATTAGTTCAAATCTATAACTTTTATAACAAAAAAATTTAATTATTCACATAATCTGAAAATCATCCCACCGAGAATCAGCAGATAGATGAAGACCAGTTTTATTATACATATGATACATAGATGTAATAAAAAAATTCAGTCGATTCACCAGAGAAAGAATAAGAAAATTTTGAACCTGGAGCCGAATCTAAACGAGCTGAAATGAGAATCGATAGCTTTAGCTAGAAAGAGACATATACTGTGTAATGCAATTTGTAAACGCGTGATTTCGTGAGACATTTTTATTTAATATGTCAAAAATTCTTTAATGAAGTGATTAAAAAGAACTAGCGAATGTTTCGTGCCCCAAAAATTGAAAAAGTGTGTTATTAGGAGTTACTGAGCACCATTTCGTTGAGGCCCCCAATACAGATGAATAATCAGATCCCATAACGTGATTGATAATACGATATACAATCATAAGTGTATAACATAAAATATGGCACTTCTTCGACAGTGGTTCTCCATCCGGCAGATTCTACGCTACATCCCGACTTCGCAGTCGGATTCTACTATGATGCTTTGAAATTACGCAACCACGACCGGGAAGCTGATAAAAAAAAGTAACCCTTAAAACATTTTCTCCTCTAATCGCAGAAATTCTTGCGATTGCGGGGAAGTGCGAGGTTAGCACGCGCTAAGGGACTGCGTTATCGCGACCGCATCCTGTGTTTGTACGTCTTCCTCGACGGACACCGCCCCAAAACCTCCCCATCGTCTTGCCGACAGCAACCGGTAGCCCTTCCACGCCCTTCGAGAAAGCGATAGCTCTGGAAATTCCATCCGAACTCCTTCTGCGAAGAATGGTTAACGTTTCAGACGAGTCAAAACATCGCAGCATCCGCACGAGCAGCGATTTACTCTTCTTCTTGAGTCGGTGACGGCCTTTTCAATCAAAGGGAAGCTCTGAGAGTGGATGCATAACGAGGAAGAGGAGGAGCCCAGGCGAGAGGAAGTTCACGGAGGGAAAAATTAAACCACGGGAGAGATAGGCTGTTCCGGGAAGAAATTGTGCGCAAAATATTCTGTGATTATGAATTCGAAACGAGATGTTTATTACCTGAGAGACGTCAAGTTGAACTTTCGAGATATGTCTTTGACGGCAGGATATTAAACTCGAAACTAAAGCTGATTCTGGGAATCTGGAGGAAAAGCCCTTTGGTAATATTTTACCCGTTAAGGAGAAGCTGGATAGGAAAATAGGACGGATGCCATGTTAATAAAATAGCTATGGCAAAATTAATTCACGAAAATCAGAACACGATCAATAAAGGATAAAAATATCTTCATAAAAGACTGATTTTCATATACTACATATTCTGTGATTTCAGTCAAACTATATTTTTTTCTAAAGATAAAATATATTATCCGCATACGCAAAGCAGAAAAGTATCTAAGGTTCTTATGATATGAAATGCGTAACGCGTATACAAGGCCATGTAAATTGAATCTTCCTATAAATTCAATGATGGCGTAAATTCATGAATGACTCATCTGCTGATAAACACCCAATAAAGCAAAAATATTAAATTAAATAAAAATATTTGAAATAGTAAGAGTTTCTACCATTAAATTTTAATAAGAATAAACACATTTTCGATCTACACGAGGTCTGAACGTTGAAATTACCTCTATGGAATCCATATTTGACTATCGAGTACTGGGGTACTAGGAAATCTCGGAATAGTTTTCTTACTACTAGAAAAATTATCGATCAAGTAACAAATAAGAAAATATTATTAGCATATTCCCTATGGAAAATATCTTCACTTTTCTAGGCAGTGAAGATTTTTAGCGAAAAAAACATGCCTCAGTAAAAAAGGTAAAATTGTAATTTCATTAGATGGTGTCAAGATTGCTTTTCTAATTTTATTGATAAGAAGAATTAATTTATTGGGGCTTTTCGGAGATTTTACGGATTTTTACCTGATTTTACTCATAGACTTAACTCTCAAACAATTATTGGTAAAAAATTTCATTTATTTATGCTTTAGTCATATAATTATAATCACAAGTGCATAAGAAAGTATTTGTAAAAGAACAGCCTGTCATACATTTGGATCTATTATATAATAATATAAAGAGAGGTAAACCAGACGCCTTCCAGCTTGTTATTACAATCAGAGATGTTTAGAGTAATATTAGATGAAAAATCAGAATACAGAGAGAAAATCTTCATATTTGTCTCTCGGCAAATAAACCGATAATTTTGACCCAACCGATTCAGCGATCGGGGAAAAATAATCCTCCTAACCCAACGGAAGACTGCGTTTCTGAAATCTAAATATCGATAAAGTCTTCTGGTGCGGGATTGCAGGAGATCTCAGTCTCCCTATCTCGCGGCCAAAACAAACAGGAAATTCCTCCATTCAAAGAAAATTCACCGACGGACATAAATACAATCGCGGGGGCCTTTTCGGAAACCCCGCGATATCGATCTCCAATCGCGCGGATTGAGAGAGTCTCTCGGGGGAGAGAAGAAGTAACCAATGCGTCTGCTTTTCATTATTTCTAGCCCGTATTTCAACCCTCTCTCCCTTAACAACCCTTAGAACTCCTTTTATAATCCTCGGGTCCCAGTCGTAAACATCGATGCAGCATCCATTGGTAGGTGTAGACGGTGCTACTAAGGGAAGTCCCAGGGGAGGGATGAAGAAGCCTCCTTTCATTCCTGCTTCCTATTATAGGAGTATTTTCAAAATCTTTTGTTCTTTATATTTCCATATTATGCGCGAGGGAGTGGTTCTTTTTTCTAGAGGTGTCCAATATTTTCACACGAAGGTTACTTTATATGAAAAGGTAATCTATGTATTGTTTACCTATTAAGAAAGCTTTGCAGTGAAAATTTTTTCAGTGTTATCGATCGGTGATCAAGAAAATACTATTAAATCCAACTATAAGCAGAAAATTTTCTTTTCTGAAATCTATTTCGAAGGTCCTTACTAACTGGTAGTAATTAGTTATTAGTAATTAGTAATTTCTCCAGTTCTAAGGTATGTATTTTCTGCAAGGCATGGTTTTAGGAAACTGTACCTCTTGGATTTTTCATACTTCCTCCTGGCCAAAAAGCTGTAACATGGTCCCTTAAGGAATTCATTTTCATATTAAAAAAATAAAAGACATAATTTCTCTTCCGTACGGCAAGAGATACATAAGAAAATTAAAACTGGAAATTCTGATGCAAAATATGCATAAGGCATAGGCTATTTCGGTCAAATTCTATACGAGGATTATATACTTTCTATTACTTTTAACTACTTTCTCCTATTTTTAGTTTCCTTGAAAAAAAAAACTCAAACGCTAAAAAACATTGTTCTTCAATAAAGATTTCATGGCTAGTAAAAACCTTTTTAATTTAAGTGTGAGTATAATCGTTATATGATAGTAGTAATGATACATGATGATAGCAGTGAAGTAAAAGACTTTCAATTTCGTTCCAACTAATAAAGCAATACCATGATTCTAAATATTTCCCCTCTTAACAAATATTTACATTATAACTAAGTTATTATTTCCTTTACTATAGTAGTAAATTCTCCCCGTCAGAAATGACGGAGATTAATTTAATTTATAGAAAAATGAACTACGATCATAGCATACATCTGATGTATTGCATAATACCCCGTCAAAATGTCAAGGATTAAATTATTGTCATTATCTGGCAGTAGTCTACTTAATCAACGTTTACCTTGAATTATAACTCAAAGTAAAATAACTCCATCAATATTATAACTCATCAAATGGCTGAGTGGTTAGAGTGTCTGGTTCTGATTTCCAAAGATTAATCCGAAAGTTCATCTTCGATAGTTCGAATCCTGATTAGGAAAAAAATTTTTCTTCCGGAAAATTAAGATTCAGGTGTGCTAAGAAGCTTCGTAAGACGAAGCTAAGAAGTTTCCATTGCTGGTTTTAATGGAGCAATTCTTTACTTGGTTACGCAATTGCTAATTTTAATGACGCGTAATTGCATAGATATATTGGTATTCAGATTAACTTTTTAATTTTCCTATATTTCGTACTCTACAATGCATTTAACGTTAATTTAGTTCTCGTTTCTTCATATATCTCGTGTTGCCACAGGTTATTTATTTCAACAAAGTAACCCTCCCCCTATTTATTAAATGAATTAATGGGGTAATTTTATCGTATTTAGGAGATTTATGGCAGAAGGTGCGCGCATTCTATTTCATTAATAGACTTAACAAAATTAATTCTAGAACCAACTTGCTTTAGCATCTATTTCTATTTAGATAGCCACCGCTTCAGTCTACATTTATAAATTATAAGGATACGAAGGGAATTGAATATTTCCATAGATTCTAGTCCTCTTTGTAACGCAATGAATAAGGTAACGATTTTTCAACGCAACAAAATCCCTCTCGATCTTCCAGCGCAGCGATTTATACACACGGCTTTTAGCGTCCGACTCTCGGCTGGTGTACCTCTAGGAAAACTTAGACGTCTGCTAACCTCCTTATAAGGTTCTAGATGTCGCGTATCTAGTCGGAGGTCGAGGCGGGGCAAGAAGAGGAGCTGTAAGACTGCAAAAAAACTCATATCTTGCGGCTTTTGTGACCGCATTGCACGGCGAGTCAATGAACTTTTAAACCGTTTGCCTCGGACGATTGCTATCTCTTTCCCCTCGTTCTCACAATCGCTATCTCTGTCAACCTCAAGTGGGAAGGTTATTCGTTCGGGGTTTTTTTCTTTAAGGTGACAAGTGTCTCCATTGTGCTGTTCCACTCCCGCGTTTCGCGTCTTCCTGCCTTCCTTTTTCCGTGCTTCACACGCGCGTGGGCTTCGAGATGCTGCGATATTAGGGTTGAAGAGGAGAAAAAAAACGGCATCCCAAATGAGATATTATTGTGGCCGCGGATGAGATAAACTCACTACGCCGAGGAAGCGGCTGCAGCTTAGTCGACCCGAGGACGATTCGCACATAAAGAAAGATTTCGCTAAGCCTTCTCTCTCCCTGGGCTTACTTTCAGGATTAATTTATTTAGAGTCGGGATGGAAAATCGCCGATTAACTTGGGCATTAATCGACCGAGGGAAAATACGCGTCCCTGATGCCCACACACGCAAGGTCGAAAAGTGCCAAATATTTTCCCCAATTTAAGAGAGTTTCTGTATACAACGTTGATGTCGTTATTATGCTAGCGTAGAATATTGACTAAAAACCTTCCTTTTCCTCATTTAGCCTTGGATTTACTGCTTCCCTAAGTCCAAACGTCTATCGACTTTAAGTCTACAATTTAGTATTGTAGAATCTACCTGCTCGGAGGCTTAAGCACGGATAAATAAATGCTATCCTAACAATGCATAAAGAAGTGAATAGGTGGATTTACAGTTGGGGGATTTAAGAGAATTAAGTACAAATGGAGAACATCGGACTTTCTTAAGTTTCACGTTACGCATAATATTTTCAATTCTAAAAAGAATTCGAATGCTCAACTTTAACACTTTTGTAAACCAATCAAAATTTCGAAACTTCAAATTAGGATTTTTGCGGAATCTGTGCACATTATACATTTATTTGAATTTTTCGATTTAAATTTCCATAACTATATCTAAGTAGGTCGAATTTCGGAATAAATTTTCCCTTCTCTTTGCGCTTAATTCTTTGCAGCATTAATAATTTCAGCGAATTAACGAATAAAACTTTCAGGAAACTGAGAGTAATTCTTCATGGTAATATTTGTAACAAGTAGCATATCATTATTAAACCATTAAAGGCATACCACAGTAGTGGCGCAGCTCAGCGTATCCACGAAATCCCTCTGGAATTAAATTCGATTCTAATTTCGTTTGCAGCTGTCTCGCATCTCGAATTAAATTTAACTCTTTCGGTTCCATTGCTTTTCAATCACAGCTTGTTAGAGGGGATAAATTTGCCCTTACGTTTCCGTAATATCTTGGTTTGAGGGTCCTTTTCTGATTAGGTTAAAGCTGGATATATCTCGGAATTAATTCCGCCTAAAGAGAATTCAAGAAAATCGACCGAACCACCATGAAGTGTTTGGTATGCGATATGTAACTGGAAACAAACCTTGAAAGGCAAAGTTTGGCGAAGCCTCGCCAGGAAGATAACGAAATTAATTATAGCTATATTTAGAGGGTACCAAAGCAAGGGGAGACAGAACTTGCGATCAATACTTAAATCATACTTACTTCTCACGCGAACTTTGGTGGGCATCTGAAAAGCGTCTTAATTAGAATTATGGACATCGGAAGACCGAAAAACAAAGCACAGGACATCAGAATAAGAGAAAAAATACTCAAATTTTGGAAATCTTTTTTATCTGTACACTCAAAACTTATTTCTCAACAAGACTCATTTTACCCAAACCGAAAAAATTAAAGTTCTAGAACGCGAACCAAAACGAAAACCCTTATTTATACGGTTCCTATTTTCAGTTTCTAACAAGGAACGTTTTATTTCAGTTTTATTGGTTATTATTATTCATTTATGTCAATTACTAAACATAGGAGGTTAAGACTTGAAAATAACTATTACTAAGTTTTCTTCTAGAATTTAATGTAATGTAATGTAAATGGAAACAGCTATAAATAATAATAATTAACGAAATAATAAACAAAGATTCAGAAGGATAATATAATATTTAAGCAGTCAGAGGAAAAAAAACGGTTCAACGTTCGTTTAAGGATTGACACCGGAAATGAACCGAAATTTGGTTCTTTCGTCGAAACGAAGTGAAAACCGGAATGAAAAATAATACGGTTAGAGGCCCTGATAATTTCATTCATAAAATAAATATCCTTAATGAAATTATCTGAAAACAAGCTGTTGGTGAAGCAATTTTTCCCTCGTCATTCGAAGCATTGGTTTGTGACGCGAAGAAATGAGAGAGATCATAAGGCGTTGATATCATCTTAATCTAGATCTCTGAATTGGGCGGTATTCCAGTAGCGTCTTCGCCGTATCCTAGATACAATACTGGGTTGAAGCCAAGAAAGAGCTCACGGTTGAATGAGTAAACCGAGTAACAAGATATGCTTCGCGCTTGGGTTGCTACACACAAACATACAGAGGGACTTTTTGTCTACCCAAGCAACATTTCAAGGTCTGAATGTAAGTGAAAAAGAATGCAAATATGAGATTCTATCCTTGCGATCGACGTAGAGAAGTATTTATACAAGAAGACAGAGAGATAATAGGATATTTTCAATGGGAAAGATACGTCAAAAATACAATGTTCTTAACGTGCGATTTTAATGATATTTAGTAGGTTTCAACATTTATTTTTCTACGTAACATCGCTCTTCCTTAACATGTTTAATTAAAGGTTTAAGAAATTTTACTTTTCGTTCGAATATTTATGGTAAAAACAATATCTCTCCAGAGTAAGTATATTATTTATTAAATCAGCCGTTTGGTGGGACGAATATAATGTAGATAAGTGAATAAAGTATACCATAACGGTATCATTTATTCGAATTTATTAAAACCTAAAATTTGAATATCTATTTCGATCTCTGAATGGTCACTAAATTACGCAGGGCCAGCTTTATACTTTTTACAGCCAGGCTTATTAACCAAACCTACTTCTAAAAGATTCTTTGTTTTCCAAAGCATCAATAAGCCTTTAATACTGTTTTTCTACTCTTCCTTACAGTAAATTTCCCAATCAATTCAAATTAGTCCACGAAGTTGATTTCATAACCATTCATTGACACAGCTGGAAATCGCTCTATTCTCGCATACCTAATGCTACACAAAGAAGGATTCAAGTCATATTTGAATTATTTTAGATTTGACTTTGAGATATATTCTTAAATATTCAAATCCATTATTTTAAGGAGCGGGGCCCTAGCTATAACACCCTCCTCTACCAGAAAAGCTCTTCCTCTGATATAATTTCCTGATTATTCATAAACTCCATCAAATGCTACGGAGCGAAACGTATGTTTTACCTCGCTGATCTTCCTAATGATGTTATATAAGCTATGGTTAGAAGCAAGAAAATAAATCACGAATTTTAAATTAATTCAACTTCTTATCGTTTAGGCAGAGTAACGTCGCTGTAGCCAAAATCACTTAATAGGTCGTCACTATTCTTTTAAGCCGCAATTATCAATTATCCAAGCCTTGATAAGTAAATTATTGGTATGTTTGTTAAAGGATGGAAATTTGATATATTTGTGAAAGATCACGAGAGTTGATCTAGGAAATGGGGAGGCTTAAATACTTCATCTAACGTGGTTATCTATCCCAATCCCTTCTTCACATGATCATGAAGTTAAATCGAAGAATATTGGGTTAGATAAGATGGTCTAAACTACATCGTAAAATGTTATACAAGGTGACGGCAACAATATATTATGTGGAATGAAAATGCTTGTGTCAGATCTACCACCTAAAGGAATGTGCCTGTGGTAGCAGAGCTACTAATAGATTACGTTTGAGGCCAACTCCACCCCGAAGATCATGTCAGCAGCTCTTTAGGCATCCACTGGGTTGGAATGCTCTCCAAGAGATAGGCATAAAGGAAGGCACCCATTGGGCGAAAAATATCCACAAAAGGGTTTGGGTACGGATAACGTATAGAGGAACAAAAGATCCGAAAAAGAACTGGAGGTAAATAGGTATTTCAGTAGAAAATTATAAAATATTAACTAAGTTCATGGTTTATTACGCTGAATTAAATTTTAAAATAAAGCTTATTATCGTTATTCTGAAATACCACCACTAATTTAAAACCACCTGAGGATGGCCAGACGAGCCGAAACCGGTCATGTGGTCGAGTTTTTAAATTTCTGGTATTGTATAAGTTTTCTCTCTTTTTATTTTTACTTGCAGATAATAATAAAGAAACCTAATTTAAGAGAAAGAAAAATTTAATTTCGAGCATATTCTTAAAAACGGCACTGAATGGCATGTTCTAGCAGAAAAATTTTACAACGAAAATTATCGTGAATATCTATCTATCATATATATAAAACAGGTGGAAGATATACATACTTGGCAGCAAAGGCCACAAAAGCACAACCTTTAGGCAAGAAGATTTGGAATAAAATACCGTTAAGTCATATTTTTGTTAAAATATACAAAGCTCTTTTCTTTTATATCCTTCGACAATCCTTTTCCCAATTCAACTCAAAAGAATCTTTTTTCCACCTTTTTGTAAACAATACTTAGAACCCTCATATAGCATCTGGAAATGCCACTTTTTTATCTTCGTAAAAATCACCCTTCTCTTTCATCTCCAAGGAAGTAGGTCTCCTAGACACGAGGGTACGGACAGACTCAGGGACCTATGATATTCGCCAACCGGGCTAATAAGGAGAGGAAAAAAAGAAAAATTTTAAGGCCGTTTCTCGGAGTTGGGACGTGATTTATGAATTCGGAACCCGCGCCTGATTTATGAATAATTCCCCTCATCTGATCTCAAAGAAGAAAGCGCAGTCGTTTGAGAAGAAAGGGAAAAAAAGAAGAAACATTAGCATCTGCTCTCGCGGAACCTCGTCTTTCGCGAGACTTGTTTCACATAATGAATTCTGGGGGAAGAGTGAAAGAAACTCGGCATAAGGATTCCGATCCCGCCCCTAGGCGCTCGTGGTTTTTTCTGCCTTTTTTATCCCGTCGCTGGCAACAGTTAGTCATTTATTCATTCCGGAGCTCGCTTTTCTTTTATTACCTTCTCCATATACGTGGTGGTACAGAGAAAGTATTGTGACTGCGAAAAAGATCTGCCTCGAGATTTCAACGGAAACATATGTCTTAAGATGCACAGAAGACGTTTTCAGTATTTCCGCAATCATCTCCTCATATTCTTTGAAATATCTGGGACAATCTTACCCCGAAAATCATATTTCGTTGAAGTATTCAGTTTCACAATGCTCTAGCGTGAGTGACAAGGTTGAATTATTTTCGAATATTAACTTATAAGAACTCTCATGTTAAATTTCCTTCATAATACATTATATTTATTACATGATATATTCATTGAAAATTCGATTTTATAAAATATACTCTAAGGAGAAACATGTATTACCAAGAACTTAATAAAGAGACTCTCCCATTTTTTTACCTACGTTTGCGAAGAACTATGATTAAAATTTGTTACGTCAAAGTTGAAATAAATGAAAATTTACTTCAATTGACATCTAAACTGAAAAATGTTCAAACATGGAACACGGAAATATTTCCTACCTACCAGAGAAATGGAGTGTTCCGATAACACAGATGCTTACACGTGAAATTACGTGAGAGAATGTGGACAGAACAAGCAAAAAATAATTTAATATTCAAGATGAATAAAACCCAACATTCCCACCATCCAATCCATAGTTCGGGGGTAGTTTTTTATTTTAGTTTGATTTATGCAATGGAATCAGATTAGCAGAGCACCTCTTTGAAATTTCCTTGAAATAAAATATTCCCAACAATTCTGTACTTCATCAATATAGTCGACGTTTGGTAACTTTAAGTTATTTTTCTCTCCGTTTCGAAATTGCTCTAGGATAACATGGTAATATATCAGGAAGATAATTACAAAAACGCTTGTCAAACAATTCAGCAACCAGGGAATCGTCCAATAATTTTTTTCTCGTTTCCTTTGTATCATTCCAAATGCGTGTTTTACTAAGAAGCGTAATACAGATGTACCAGCAGAGTATAATAAAGAATGGGGATATAAACCTTTTTCATTATTTAAACAGCGTCGTTTTGGAAAAAGTAGAACAAGTGCAAGTAAAAATGTCAATCGAAAAAAATATGCGTTTGTGAAATAAATTTAAAGTAATTACGTCGTTAATGGGCCCATTAAGTTAGGAAATTGGTAATCTTTTTAAGAGAGAAGATCTGTAAGAAAGACAGGATATGACAATCACACCGGAAACAAAGGGGTATTTAATTACTTCTCAGTTACACGAATATGCGGAAATGGTCGAATGGATAGCATTCATAATCTTATTTTTGCTCTCCCGAAAAAGGCGTCGAGGTTTTGAATACGAAAAATATGCCGAGAAACTTCGACAAAAAATGGAACGTCTGCTCGTTTGTTATTCAAATCGCCATTCTATTTCCTGCGCGGAAATCTTTCTTTGGAAATTTCCGTGCGAGTGCTTGGTCATTTGCTTGATAAAAGGAACGTGACGTGAGCCCTAATTTCGAATGGTGATTTTTCGCGCATATGGAGAAATTTCCGAACGGAATTTTTTTCGCTCGCATCAAAAAGGAATTTTCTCATTTCGGTATTACGTTACTTCCTATATATGCATATGTGCCAACGGGACCTTATTGTTCTTGCGAATGGAAAATGGATCCTCCCTCACCGTGCTGAAATTAAAGCGAAAAAGCGTCACGAATTGCAAAGAGAAGAAACTGCAATACTCTTCCCTCCCTGCGATGCTATAATTTTATACGCGTAGTGTAATATCAAAAGTTATCCATACATCAATATTTATGTGCCATAATTTATTCTAAAATACAACGTTTATTCATTCTGCAATGCCTCGCTCCATTTAGGTAAAGTCGCCAGTTTTTCGTTTTACATTCGGTTGAATTCCCTCCAGGTAACATTTTTGGTTCCCCAACATCAGCAAAGTTATAAAGTAAAAATAAATTTTAAAAATTATCAAGCAAAATTTTAGAGATTTCGAATAAGGTTGATTTTTTCCACGTTCTATTACTAAATATTTTAGAAATTCAATGATTATTACGGAAGGATTTGTCGATGGAATTGGTTATCATTATCATGAAAATATTATTATTATGATAATCGTAATGGAATTCAAATTCATCAATCAAGCTCACGAATTTTAAGAAAGCATTGAATATAAACTTAAAATACGAAAACTGAGGGTTAAGACGTGTTGATTAAAATAAGAAAATATTTTGTAGAGCTAACCAAGAATATAATAAATTTAAGCAATGGCGAAGTTCCACTAAGTAACGTCGCAATATTTAAAGTTTAAAACATTGAATATCTGTTCGTGTGGATGAAGTATAAATTAGGCTTTCCTTTAGCAATATTTTGGAATGGCTTTAGAATATCATAGGGTATCCATGCAATATAATTGACCATAGACAGTTAAAAGTGTGATAATACATCGTGATGATGTAATACATGGGCAAAATCCATTACCGACATCTAAATCCGATAAAGTCTCCAATAATCTCAGAAAGTACGATCTTCTTTAATTCAGTTGGGATTTTGCAATTTTTCATCTCAGAAAACATGATAAACTACATATAATAGACGAAAACTCCTTTCAAGGCGACTTTATTTCGACCAATATTTCATTCATAAGGCTGGTTGTGATGGACGTCCAAGAGATGCGACATGTGTACGTATCCATTACGACGGATTACGGAGAAAGCATGTGGTAATATATTCAGTCACCATGCTAATTTTCTTCGAACGAGGATACTGTCTGGCTATCCTTACAACTCATTATGCGAGCATTTGCTTCGTGAATGCATAAATATTGGGTAATTTTGAGCTTCGAATCTTCGCCCACGACAGCGGGACAAAGGTGAGACCTGAGAATACTGCAAGTCTGAAAACACGAAAGAGGACGTATACTAACGATAAGGGACGCTTATTTGAAAATGATGAAATCGGCTAAAATAACGTGGAATGATACTCGCGTTTCTTAACCACCAATTCAAGCATACAGCAAGGGGTGTTTTATCTCAATTAATGTTTCTACGAGTTCTTCCTTATGAATCTATCTCCTGAAGGCTTTATAAATGAATGTATGAAAATTTTCCATTTAAATGTGGCCATTTTCCATGGAAAATCACTGCTTATCTTAAATTCTAACGTGCTCAAATTGTAACAGCCTGTAAGATGAGCCATCAAAGGGAAATTTTCAGAAAATATAAATGTAATTCTGCTTGATTTCGAATGAATCTCCGATAATTGAACCTAAATAAGCGATAAGTAAGTTTAAAGCACGCACACATTCATGATGCGTACTTCGTAATTGCCAGTCCTGACTTCCCAGAAGCCCGCTTTGATGGTTGAGTTATACCTTGGATGTCCCAAGTGACTGTAAGAATGGTGCCATTTTGAATGGATCCTCCAAAACACCTGATTCCAACAAAAGCTACAGATTCGACGAAGAGATTCAAGGTAGCTCTTTCTGCCAAGGAAGCTCAATAGGTTGGAGGAACCAAACGGCAAGAGATAGACCAGGGTTCGAGTTGGGGTTGCGTAAATCATAAACAAATTTAAATAGTTGATTCCATTCAAGAATGAATTCATTAAAATTAAATACTAAATGAATACGTAATTTTAACTAATAATTCAATGGGATGTGATCTGCTATTCGGGTTCTAAAACTTCCTTAACTTCTAAAAAAATAAAAAACAAAATAAATTTTTAAGATAAGCAATTATGAAATAAATTTATCTTCGTGGCTGAGGGGGTGAAGGAAGAGAAATGATTTCTTTTAGGGCGCTGGGGCGAAGACCAGTCAGAGATGAGTTGTTAAAGGCGACATACCTGTGAACGTGGAGACGCTCATTATTTCCATAGTGTTCATTCATCAATGCGAAATTAGTTTATCTCAATTCTGTGCTCCAAACGTGATACATTGCTTTTCTCACTTTCTTAAGCCATGCATTAGTGGATACTTTACATTTATCCAATCTACTTCCATGCTTGGATCTACCCTTAACAATGTCATTTAGAACCATGGGGAACGATATTAATCTACAAAAATGATATATTACTCGTGGTAACATAGAGTTGAGAGAGGTTGAATTTTCATGGAAATCTAGGTAAGTAATGAGAGTCACTGCGTTTACATCTAAGTTTCTTTAATCTACTCATCTCTTAATTGTATTTCCCCCAAATTTTCCCAAAGAAATTGCTCCACCTTTCAGTCGCGAAGATAAATTTAACAGAGTATAGCAAAACTGACTAATAATTACATATCTGAATGTACTGATTCACCTCTCGAGGTCAGCAGTCAAAAAAAGTAGTGGTAATATTGCTAAAAGTGCTTCGACAGCTTGGGTACATCGCACGTGACCCTCCACCGGGAATCGATCCCGGGACTGCTTTCACCAAAGTCGAACGTGCTGCCCAACAGTCAAAAATTAAGATGATTCAATTCTCCAAAGCAAGCATTACTCACAGTCTCAGTATAGATATTTCCTGGTCCGCTGACCATTATTAACACAATGATGAAGCATCTGGAGCCTCATATGAGCCCCCAGACAGAAAGAGACATCTAAAGACGTAAAGCTAATAGCCACGCGGGTCTCTAGACTTTAAAATACCTGTCACGAGCCCGAATATTTGACCCAGAAACATCAATCATTCTTATGGAGGAAATGTTCCCATGGCAACACCTTGTTTCAACAACATGGCGACCGTTGAAATGAACGCCAAGTTCATTAGCCCTACTTAAAGCTTCCGTCGCTAAAATAGTCTCGGATGAACGTGTCGCAAGTCGTTCCCTCAGCATCTTCTTCTCTTTTTTTCTCTTAGGGAGATACTCGTCGCGTGAATAATTAGCGGGCGGTTCCGGTCAAGCTACAGACCATGTAATTACTGCGGAAACTGGATAGCGACATCGAAAACTGGATCGTATTAATCGAAATCAAACAAGAAGAGTGGGATCGCGGAGTAAGTTTCCTTTTTTCTGGTTGAGTTGGCCGAACGGCGAAATCACTCCGATAATAAGGTATTAATCACTTCTGGAAGCACGTATATCGGGGACCACGCCTTGTTATTCTCATTTGCGACGCCGCCGATGCTGGAGGAGACTGAAGATAGGATAACCGTTATTAGCGTACTGTGAGTGCCGTTTGCGATCCGATTGGAATTAATCCTCCATTTCGTGTTTTTGCGAGAGTAAATTTGCTGAATATTTCGCGACGTAAAAGTGGCGTTTCTTCCGTTTAAGTAATAGATTTAGAAGATGTACCTAGAAGGGCATTCAATATTTCTTAGAATAAGCCTAATATTTTCCACACATGAGAATTCTTACCTTTCGGTAAGATCATGTGCATCCACTATGCCCTCTCCTTTAGAAATAATTTCATATAATCTAAATTATGAGTATAGCATAATAAAATTACAGGACTTGAAGACCAACCAAAATACTCGAAACTGGTCGAAGAATGAAGTTCGTGGAAGTAGCGAAATACCTTTTTATTCCTAGCTATGATCATGCTAACAAAGTTGGAGCAACTTAAATTACTGCATAAAAGAGAAGTACAGAAACTGATTAAAAATATGGCAATTTTCATTTCACGTGAAATTTTGTTTATGTTTGCAAGGTACAGAGTTCGGGATGATAAAAATTTTATTTAAAAATATTCCTATAAGAATGATTATAACCGAGTAAACATGGCTTCCATCCGATATTTAAATGAAGCATTTAACAATCCTCATTTTTCTGTTTGCCATACCGTGAATAAATATTCTAGTACCAATAGACTAAAATCATAATAATTATTGATGTTTTATAGTCACTAACAGAAATGCTTATAACTTAGGTGTACTACTTACATATTCTCATCGCGAAATTACGAATAACTAAAAGTGGAAGCTCAACTTCTATTCGTTTTTTTTTTTCAATAAATGGATAAAAGTAGGCTGGGTCTTGACCGGGTGTGTCTGTGATGGAAATTAGGTATGAAAAGATTGATAGATCTTCGACACGCTACCGAATTCAAATTCAAAAACAGGTGACTTAATTTTTCGAACGAAGGTGAAAGTTTCCTGCTGTTATCTTCGAGAGAAAAGTCAAATTCCGTTATAATCGTTTCAACCTAATTTATGAAATTCCAATCGAAAGAAAAGTATTTCATACGGCTGACGAAAATTAAATTGCTGAAAGGGTGTGAGGGAAAAGTTTTTTTTTCTATCCTCCTCATCATGGCAAACTGATTAGATGAAATTTCCGTGAGGTTTAAATGGGAAGCTGGTCTCTCAATTCCCACAATGAAAAGCATTGGACTCATCATCAGCTGATAGACATATTCATCAAACATAATGAAGAGCCGTGAATGGGCTTCGGAGATAAAAAAGGAAGACGGTTCAATCACAATAGGCCTCTAAGAATAGAGAAAAAGCCTTGACAAGTGATCTGCAGAAAGTTGAGAAAAAGTTCACGGACCTCGACTACTCAAGTCTAAGAAGGAACGGCAGAAAAGCAATGAAAAGACAGAATTAGGTCAAATAAAGAGGCGTAAAATGCAATTACCGAATTTAAAAAATCCGTTTTCCTCGTTAGAAGCATTTCCTGGTTATACAAGAAGTGAAAAATTGCGACTTGGCCGGGACTCGAACCCGGGTCTCCCGCTTGCCGGGCAGGTATTCTATCCATTAAACTACCGAGCCGCGCAGATTCACTTCTGTAAACGGGAGCTTATATGGGCAAGGTAATGGTGCTCCACTTAGTGGCACCAACCACCACCAGAGGTCCTCGTCGAGGCAGCCACCCAACAAAGCGATACACAACTTCATGTGCTAAGTAAAAAATTACATTTCCATCGTTGCATTTCCTGGTTCTTCCGTCGAAACTTTACTTCGATCCACTTAGGAACTCAGTAATTAGCAGTAGTTGGTTGCTGAAAAAGAAGCAATGGAAAGTGTCGACTCGAGATTAATAATTACCTGCCTCATGCAAAACTTTTTCAACTTCAAGACTAATATCATCTACCTTCGCAATCAAAAATAACGAAGATTATTTAAATATAAACATCTGAAATGAAAAGAATAAAACCTTTATATAAGCAACCCATAAATGAATATGTTAGCTAAGACGCATCCCCATAAAAATAAGGTCTTAATTAAGGCAAGATTGACACCGAAAAGTCTCTACTTCCATCTAACCTATCATCAATGATATTAATAAAAAATGTATAAGCAAATGGAAAGGAAAAATAAAATACATTAAAAGGAGTTGTGTGAATAAAAACAGCCTAAGGTGATATCATAGGAGGAAAAAATGCACAGCTGAAAAACACCCACAAAAATGTGAAAGATCTGTCCAGACCTACTGATAGTACAAGCTAAAAGATGCATATGAAATCTCTGTGTAAATAACAACCAAAATTCAGTTTTTCCTTTGAACCGCCGCTGAAACCGGAAAGAAAGAAATTACGGCTCGCTGACCCGAATATAACTGCTTCAAAAGCATAAAAATAGCGTCAACTCTCGACAGAGCATAAACTCCCACGTCCTGGTCAGAATACGAACCTAAGACCTCAGCATTCAAAAAAATACAACAACCCTTTTCTGCTTTCATCTCCGTTTGAAGTCGGCACCGATTCATACCGAGAATGATAACCTTCGGGGCCGAATCAACGCCGGAGCAAAAACAATGAAACCTTACGAAACCTCCGAAAACCAAAAAACGCGTGGGTTATTTCTGCGCGGGCGCCTACGTTCCGGTGTAAGTGGAGCAGAAGACGGCTGGAAAAAATACCGCGCGATTGGATGCGTTTAATTTTCGAGAGTCCGTTTATAGTAATGAGATTAGCGCGTTGACGCGGCGTGAAGAGATCGTAAACAGAATTGGAGTGCAGAGCGCGTGTCGGAGCCCGTCATTCTCCGATGCACCTGCTCTTGGTTTCTTTTTTCGGGAAAGAAGTCGGGTTTCCTATTTCGAAAGGCTGTGTTTGGATGCGTGGGAGGATCTTTGATGGAAACGATTGAAATACGTGCAAAACTACGCCGAATAATGCTATCTTATTGAATTGGTGGGACGATTTCGAAGTTAATGTTCAAGGAATCGTATAAAATTTTGTATGCATCTAATCGATTTCACTGATATATACAGAAAGGTGGTCAAGGGAGGAGCTTTTTTAGGCAATGAAGGGGTTAAAAAGTTTTAGGAACAGCTTTATTTTCTCTAAGAATATGCAACCACGCACTGCAGCATTTAGAACATAAATTTCCCCTAATTATTCTAATTTAAAAATATTTACGAAACTTTGAGATGAAATGAGAATGTGTTTAAACTCAATAAGCTCAGGCTTAACCTCGTGGAATCTCAAATGTAAATGAAGATTATTTTTAATCCCAAAATTAAATTTAATGACACTTAAACACTTCCACCAAATTTAAAATTAACACAAATACAACCGGTTTTAGCTCGTTTGGACATCCGAATGCCATTATTGAATATTTATTTAATAATTCATCATTGAAAATATATTCTTGTTGCAACGAGAATATTGTATTACCTCTAAGTATAATGTAGAATATTGTATTACCTCTAACTAATACCGCGTTTAATAAATTTAGGAATCAGTTCGGGCAAACTTGGAAAATTCTACCAACCGGTGCAAACCTGTTGAATCCTACCATTGGTTATAGGCTTCAAACCACCCCCGTGAGAACTGAACGGTTCGACGTTACTATAAGAGGATGATCTCCCGATATAGACTTACAAAATGACTAAACTATTGTAAGTTAACTTAGTTTAGTTACTACTATAAAACAATAAAACATCAAATTTGCGAAATAGATTAAATACAATTTTTGTTATACCTGGTGAAAAGTATACCTGGATAGTAAAATGGTCCATCTGTTTCTATTAATATTTGCTTTTCGGAGATATGTATGTTGCCCCTAGATTGTAGGCAATTGTGTTATCTCGATAGCTCTAAACCTGTCCCATAAGCACATCCTGCCAACGCCCCAGAATGCGATTATATCTCACATAACGAAGAATTTCAGATAATTCGTTTCAGCATCACCTTCTTTGGCCGTAATGCGATAACCCAAATATTAAAATGCGCATAAAAATAGCCTTGAGCAAAAATGGGCAGCATCCTTTATATATCTGATTTGGATTTTTCAGGAAGACTACTTTACTTATAAAAACTCGACTTTGCAAAGCGGAAAAATATCATCTTCATCTGAAAATTCATCGCTAAAGTTATTTATGTGGCAACTATCTCGAGCGAAGTACTTAAAATTACAATTATATTCAAATGAATAACAACCGATTGAAAATAAAAGGTTCGCGAGTAGAGTGTTAGAAAAAGCTTACATTAAGCAATGAATATACTGAATAATTGGAAGAAGAATTTGGAATTGAAATTTTCTTTAAATTATTTCCGAAATTTACGAAAATACCATCGTTAACAGGAATAAGGATATGTAAATGGAAGTGTAAATCACAACGAGAAGTGAAGATTTTAGCACACCTTAAATGTCCTTAAGAAATAAGTGGAAATATTAACGATACGATTCTCTTTAAAATATCTTTAAAGCGTACAAAAATGATTTCCCGATTTTATTTGAAGACTTTAACTTGGAATATCCAGCTCGTGTACGTTGAGGAAAATCGATCGTGATCAACGAGTAGCTATAAAAAGGAGGGTCTTGAGAGATCAAAAATATTTACGAATCTCGCAAATACGAAAAAAAAATCCTTTGATCCGTTATCTTGAGCGTCAAAGTGTTTCGCCCAGTTTTATACCTCACCCAATAGACTGTTTGATAGGGGGCTGAATCAATGCAGGCGAATCTATCTCTTACGCATCCACGGACTTAGCTTTTGACAGCCATAAATTCGTCTCGCTAATTGGAGGGATGGAAGCACATAACAGAGTAGAATCAAGGCATTTTTGGACGCGATTCCCTCGGCATAAACTGTCTGTTCCGGACTCGTGAATTCCAAAGGAATACGAGGAGTTCAAATTAGAGTCCCTCTTCTAAGTCAATTCACCCGCACTCTTTCAATTTTCTTCCGGCACGTACGTGTCGCTGTGTTCACACGCCTACTGGCGCACGCACCGAATAAATCACGATATCATCGCCGGCAAATCTTTCCGTATTTGTAGCGCCGATAAATTTCCGACGTCAACAGCGCGATTCCTTAGCGTAATTAGCTATCTGTTGCTCAATAAAGGCAGAAATATCTCGAGGGACTTTACAAATCAGCATCAGCGTACTAACTGTGGATCGTCCAGACACCCAGTTCCACCAGCCATCGACTTTTTTCTGCTACGATCGAACGCATTTCATACGATTTTAGTCGTAGTAAACTTTGATAGCGTTTAAGTATATTTCTTGATTTTTAAATTTTATGCTCGACAGTTCACTTTGATAATGCTGAAGATTTACAGGGGGTGAATAAAGGTTCAACCGATATCTGGTAAAGAACATTTTATCTGCTATGACTTTGGTTGCCGTCTAACGAATTTTTCACTCAGGGAAATTCACAACTTTTGTGAAGAAATTCTAGGAGAACTTTTCTGGTTTAAAAATTTTCAAATATTCAAAGCTTACATTTTTTAATATTCATTTTAGAACAGTTAAGATCTGCATCTAAACAAAAACAATTGCTTTATTTTCCAGTAAAATATAAGGCATAAAGTTTATTTTAATAAATTAGATACATTAGCGAAAAATTATTATAAATATAATGAATTCAAAATAAAATGAAAGTATTTATCATAATATTTTACGAAGTCTTTGTATTGGTCCGAAAAATATTCCTGAAGAACTAAAATTAATCATGGCATTATGAAATGGAATAGAAAAGTTTATAAAATAAATGATAATGCCGAACGTGATTAAACTTAAAGAGTGAAAATTTATCCCTATGTAATCTTTATATAGTATTACTTTATATATTATATACTGTATACAGTACACATATTTAATATACAATACATTTTAAACAATGATTTGAGATTTTTTAAAGATAATGTATCCGGAAACGATAACTTGTGAGCAGACTACACGTAGCATTTTCTTAATACAATTTACTTCGGATCACTCTAAATGGGTACCTATGACAAATGTAAGATTATTTTTAGACCTTTTTCAAAAAGATGTATTGCTCTTGACAACACTGGCAAACACTACTGTGCCTTCACAATCTTCCGTAACAAACGCCTATCTTTCAACATTGCTACCGGTGCGTTACGTAAGAACAAACAGCTTTGTTTTCTCACTTCGACAGGTGACATTCGTTAAGATAATTTCAAACGCGAAAGTAAATTTAAAATTTAAAAAATTTTTAAATCGATAAATATATCAATAGCATCTGGGGCTGCATGTAAAAAATCACAGCTTTACCTTTCGTAACTAGTAAAAATAGATTTGCAAAAATCACGTTAATTTTTAGCACGAAACATTTCGCTTAAATTTCCTTAGGTATTCGCTCGACGACGAGACAACAGGTACATATAATTTCCAGCACAGGAAAAATCGACGACACCCACTATCCTGACGCACACGTATATTTCTTTTCGATATGTTTCGACCGATAGGCTAATCTCAAGATGGGGAAAGAAAAGAAGTCGAAAATAGAAGCGGTTTCCTTTACGGTTGAGTGTTGACATAATCCCTGTCTCGCTCTCTCTCATAACAACACATCCAACTTCAATGGAAGCTATTTATAAATGACAAAATGGACTCAGCTGAGGAGGCTGCGGGAGAGGGGACAGGTGTAGGGTGGGGAGAAAGAGCTTTGCCATTAGCCCATCGAAGGAATATCCGTATCGAAAATTCGATCTCCAATCGGAGGAAGGCCATCGAGGATAACGGCCTATCTTTCTTCGGAGAATAAAACAGTGGCCATCGGTGTAATCACGCTTAATAAGGCTGCTGCTACATAACTCGAGCAATGACGATCGAGATGCGCAATTTGTTACTCTTACAAGCGCAGTAATATATTATTTTTTCGGATCCGAATTGAGTGCGGGTTCTTCGGAAAGCCAGCTACGATTATCGTTAATTTGTAAGGCCAAAACTTTCCATCTTCGAGGGCCACCTGGCGGAAACTGTGCTAATCGCTTAGAAAATAAAATTATCTCCGCCAGCCTTATGAGCGGAGAGTCTAAGCTATCTATCGTGTGTTGATACAATTGAATAATTGGGTCAAGAATGGTTTTCTAAGCTCGCACGAAACCTTTCGCATAATTAACGCCAGCTCATACTACTAACCGCGATTCCTTTACTTTTCCAATGCTGTAGCGCTTTACATGGAAGACGTACAAATAAATTAAAATACGACACAAAAAAGGCAGTTCCAGAAGCAATTTTTATGTAACTCTTTTAATCTCGCTTGAGTTTACAACGCTGACAGATTCAAGCCAATGCCGACATCTGAACCTTAAATTACATAGATTATATATTATATACAATTATATATTGCACAATGTTATCCACAGAAGCAGTTATAACCAATTGCGTTTTTCCATTTTACGACTTAATATAATGTAAAGTAATATGTCCCATCTAAACTTAGAAGGTATAAATTTTTACGCCTAAATAAATATTTCTAATAAAAACTACAAAATCTTAATACCACAGCAAGACTTTTAGTGAAAATTATGATAACGATAAAGCTAACCAGTAGACAATTTGGAAGAAAGAACTTTAAAACCAACCATGCGAACTGGCAGGTTTAATTGATAGGAAAATTGGGTTCAACGTTAAAGTAACGGCTACCTAATGTAGGTCGCTGGAATTTGATAGCGTTTATCTTTGAGTACTCCAATAAAGTTTATCACCACTACATTAAGCCCAGATTTAACTAAATTAAGAGGAAAACGGCACTAAGGAAAAATTCACCCCTTTTAATTAAAAACATGCTAAACTTGCGGCTTCATCACATGTTAATTTTTAAATTGCACCATGATAAAGTGGAGTAACATATTTATCGACATAATAAGGAGAATTAATTCCACTGCGCTCTATAAACATGTCTACCTCGTATCACCTAGGCAAATTTCACCAGAAATATAGTAATTCTTTGTATTTATAAAAAAATGCTTTACGTAGCTAAAATACGGCTCGTATCGTCATGATTTTATTAAGTAGGACATGGTTGATTACGAACGGGCTGATGACAAACCGAATGAGATGCAAGCAAACAAAATGACATGCAATTCAGGGTGCAAGGGGTTAAGAGCCACGTTTCTCACTGTCCCGAGATACGTACATCTGCTAAAACATATATAAAAAAGTCTCACTTACCAAAATAGCTTTTAAATCGCGATCCTCAATATCCAAAGTTAAACGAATATTTTCACAGCACGTTTCTGCAGACAGCATTAGAAACTATCACGTACGCACATTTCCGAGCAAAAGTTCCCTGATCACACAAAAAACACGACGTCGAAAAAAATCACGGAAAACTAAGATATAATCGGTGGGTATCCTTCACCCCGTCCAGCCCGATTCCTTCCCATTGGAAATATCTCCGTTAAATATCGCGATATTACCCAATCCTAGGGCACAACTTTACCCGCACGAGCCATAGCTCTGCAAGAAACAAAAGACGTGAGATAGAGCGAGCAATAACACGACTAGCTCGCCTCCTTAGTCCATTAGTCATAGAGGATCGCCTTGGCACTGCCTACTTCGTGATACGCTATGATTTACTCCTATGCGCCAACCTTGACACATGCCGATAGGGGGTTATTACAGCAGATCGCGGCATATTTTTTCCTCCGCCCCTCCCCCAGACCGCTATTAACGACCAACGAACGCTCCTTGCATACGTTCGCTATCAGAACCCACGTTCTTCCACGAATCTTCCTTGTGTACATCCTGATGGTGGGGTTATGCCATGCCCCGGCGTAACGGGACCCAAATTGGTGGTTTGTGGGAAAGTTGCCATTCGATGCAAAGGAGGCGATTATAAAACTCGCGCAATTACCGGCGGGGAAAGTGCGGGCGGTGCGCCGCCTATCGACGCACCCCGCGAACAAAAGAGTGTCGAAATAAAAATCGGGTTTTGATGGAGAGAGAGATGGTTTCGTAAGAAGGCAATTACTGATGTCGATGGTAGGAGATGAATCGTGAATCTAGGCTGGATTGAAAGATTTCCATGAGAAGGTCTTTTCGGAGATTTACAGAGTTACTATTCCGTTGATTTTGATGCAAAAAAAGTCAACCGTTACGTTAAATAACTGCTCTCCGATTCAGAAAGAGAATCGGATGCTAAACACTCGCTGAGAAGAAACACAACGTTGATGTCTGAAGGACCTACCTGATCAGAGAATATTTAATCTACGGTCACATCAGAATAAATTAAATTTCATCAAAAAATGATTCTCTTTTGAATCACTTGAACCCATTTTCGAGATACTTGAACCTCTTTATTCGTACATTGCACCTAAACTTTTCGGATTATTACTTAAAGATGTTCCTTTCATACTTAATGAAAGAAATTATACTCATCGAATGGAGGGATGGCGTCTTTTCTCAAAGTAATATCAAGTTTAAAGAAAGGTACGGTAATTTCCACTTTATTTACGCTCAGCTTGTTTTTATGCAGATATTTTCATACTCTTGATTATCAGTACATTTCCCGTAATAACTATCCTGTGTATCACAACAATAAACAAGTTGAACATTAATGATTGGCATCTAAAATGTTTTGCTCTATACATACTTTAATAAAAGATTATTTCGAATATATTTTACAACCTTTGCATTGCTAGGCTATGGTAGTCGTTCCCTATTGATTGAAGCTTCCTTAATACTATTCCGAGCCAAGGAATTTTCTCGTTATGTCAGGTAAGATTCCGATACTTAGTAAACTATCAAACGTTACAGCCACTTAAATTTCCGTTTTAATTTCAAAACTACATTCCCGAGCTTCACCAAAATGGCCAATTTAATGCCATGGAAGAGTTTTGTCAGCTAATCGAAAAAGACTTGCAATTCGATGGAAATATTTATCCATACTTAAACTCTAAAAAGTAACAAACGAGCACCTTCCGAAAGTTATAAGTCGAGAAAATTTTCCACTAATATCTCCGATGACATTTTAGGTACTTCCCAATGGATCGTTTATGTTTCCTCTTGAAAGGCATCGTGGTTAGCTCCATAATTATTAGTAAAAAATGAACCGCGACCAATTACCGCGTCAAACATAAGAAATTACGGCATTCGCTTCAAATAAATTACCTTTTTATCGTCGAACGGGACGGTAAAAAGTTAATTTACTTCGATGAAGTTTCGCCTTTTATTACGTCTCTGGGGTTCGAATGTGACGGTCTCTGTGTGCGAAAACAAGCCCGAGTTTGGAGATCTCAAGAAAAGAGGAGCTTTGGATGCAAACTTCTGAGGATTCAGTCGTAAAGCGCTTTTAAGCACACCCTTCGTATTCCGGAAAGGCGCAAAAAATTTTTCCCATCGTGGAAGCAAAAAAACGCCTCCCCAACCGCCCCCTAAAAAGCGAGGGAGAATAAAAATCCGCCGGCGATTTCCGACCCTTAAAAAAGCATTAAAAGCCTTCGAGATGCGTAAAGAGGACCGTTCTCTTCACCGTCGCAAAACGCCGAGGATTCTTAGGACGCCAATTCCGACGCACTTTAATACGACGTCTTTTACGACCGACGGAATCTTCGGAATAGAATGCGTGCGGCATTTTTTCCCGCAGAAACAAAAAGTGAGCGGCGAGCGCAACCTGTTAGAGCCGCTGAGAGATGCTGCGATCGAATCCGAGTTTTTTCAACCACTACGCCGTTGACAAATGCGTGCGGATTCCGTATGATCGTCGAAATTCGCATAGAGCACGCGTCCATTTTGTTGTCACGCGAGAGAGGCGTGTAAGGAGGCTACGATCCGCTTTCGGAAAAAGCGAAAGGGTGAGTAAAAGAGGCTATCGAAGCAGAACGGACGCTTTTATGAGAGCTGCACACGCCCTTCAATGGAGCGAGAGATGGTCAATTAAATGCACCACTTACTCTTTTTGCGGGAAATTATTTTCTAGTAAGTAACTGTACGTTTCAGCTGTTGCATGAAATTGTGGGAAAAGAATCTTCGTGGAATTTGGATCGGAATCATCTTAAAAAGAAGAAACACTCGGTAACTCCCACAGCTGATTTTTAAATTGACTGGTTTCGTCAACGTAATAACATCTTTAGTATCTGAAGATGTCAACACGGTCAAATTAAAAATCAGCTGTGGGCGTCGTCGAGTGTTTTTCCTCTTTAAGACAGTTGCAAAGTATGATCATAGAAAAATATCCTATAGTTAACCATCAATAGCAAAGAATCGAAAATGACAAAAATATCGTCAACATAAGCCACCACACAATGAGATAATAGCAATAAGAACCAGGAATTTCTCTTCAAATTACAGCATGAAAATGTTAGCTAAGAACGGAGAATAGATTCCCTTTGCAGTACCAATGAGTCTGTAAAAGTTTTGACCGAATTGACAACTTACATAAAGTCTGGTTAAGGGTAGACATATTTTAACTACATCGTCGATGAAGTTACACTATTAAGGTAATCTTTTAAATTTCGGACGTTTTTTCATGGCTTACTAGAATATCTTTTTTATTAATTATCGATGTAGAATTTGTTCCTATGAAAGGGTTATTTAAGTTAACGAGGAAGGATAACAGATTTTACCGTAGCACACACTGATGAAAGCAATTACAAGATACAAAGAAGCAATTGATCACACAAGTCTTTAAGTTGACTGAAAATCGCGAAAGAGAGGGATTGGATACAAATAGTAACTTTCGATCTCTAGGGAATTCTATAATTATAGCCAAAAACTACCAAAAGTAACCGATCGAAGAACTTTTTTTCCCGAAAATATCCGTCAGAATCTTAGAAATCGTTTTTAAATGAGCTATGCAAATATTTCAGCTGGATATATTGAATTCAAACTAAATCGTAAATATAATGATTTTAAACTTTTTTAACTGTATCAGATTGTCCGAACCTTCAGGTTGACTCCAAAAAAATTCACTTACGAAGATAGAATTCTTCGTCAATTTACGATTCTATCCACAAACTGAAAAGGGTTGTATTCCCCATGTATTCGTATGAAATTCCCACTTATGCGCTGCAGATTTATGACAACAAATTTCGCTGAAGTTCAGGTAAGATCACCAGCAATATTAGCCCTTTTCGCGAAACTCAATTTTAATTCTTTCCTGCTTTCGACAGCAAGTGTCCAATTCGTTGAAACACGTTCGGAGCATGATGTACTCGACTTTTGAGCGAAAGGAAACCTTTGAGAAGTGAAAATAATCCCCTTTATCGAGAAAATTAAGACTTTCGCTATAACTACGCGTAATCTTTATCCTCGAGTTATCTCGAAGAGTCTGATTGGCTCAAAGTTCGACGCTGACAATCGCGAAAGTAAACAAAGGGAGTCATAACCAGTCTTCAGACTCAAACACGACCATCAGGACTGTTTTTAACGGAAGTTAGCGCGCTTACGACAAGGGCTTAGTCAACCTGGCTGCGAAGGCTACATTTATTTTTAGTCAAACTGGCAAGTGGTGCACAAAAAACGGCAGAGAGGTGAGATGCGAACGAAACTAGACTAGCGCTTTATTCACGTCTTGTCTCCAAGCAGTTGCTAGGGTTAGTAACGAGCAACAAACATTCTAGCGAACGCACTGCCCGCATCGATCATGGCCGACAATGACGAAGCTTTGCCTCGAAGGACGCTCGCGCCATTCAAGTCTCGCGCAAAAGAGTTGCTCAACGCCGAGAGACTCAAAATGCCGGCTATAGGTTTTAAAAGGAAGAAACTTTTATAAAGAAGGCCAACGTTCGATAGAAAATAAGCGCAAACCGGGGCATGCACTCGCGACGCACGCACGTATCTCCGCGGAAAAAACCCACGATCGCCAGCACGCGAAATGATCGGAGAAATGCGGGGAACGGCTCGAAACGAAACACCGGCGATTTCCGTGCGAAAAGAGGAATTTTTTAGGTGTCGAGAGACAAAGGGGCCATTGTGGGAGTCAAGGACTTCGGCAAAGAAATAAAGTAACGGTCTCCTTGAGCGAAAACAAAGATTTTGAAGACGGCGGAGGAATCGCGTTTCTGAAATTTAAGTGGTCGATCCCGCGACCTTCCCGTGCTGGTTCCGGATGTCCTCAACCGAATGGAGCTAATGTACGCCACCCCAAAGCTCTCGGTTCCTTACAAGGCCCGACAACGCCAAATCTCGGAACAGCTGGTCTCCAGCGTAAATGAAATGGCCATCGAGAGAAAAGCTAACAACTGGCTACGATGAACGTTCGCACATATCACCGAGACACTTCACGGTCGAATTTTCAGAATTCGGGATTTCTTGAAAGGGGGATCAATCCGATAGGAACAACCCGCCCAAAAAACATAAGACTGACGAAACTGCGAGTGGCATCTCGAAAACCGAGGGAGTAAATAAGGCACATGAAACTGGTCGCACTTTCCTAAAAGGTTCATGAAAAGCACCCATTGTCACTGCCGATTCTCACTTACCATCCCATGGAACCTTTCTCGGAGGGAACAAAAGAAAACTTCACCACAAAACAAAGCACACGCGTCGCCACCACGAAAACCCACTTGGTCCGAATCGCTCAAAGACCTAAACCAAAAGGAAACCGCAGGTCGAAGGTGCACTGAGAAGTCACACACAACCTCGATCCATTCACCAGATCACCGCAGAACATGAAATACTTCCGATGTCGCGGAAAAATAAACCGCAACAAAGGACCGCGACGAAAACCGGAAAGCAAAAATCCCTCGGAATACCACTCCACTTTCTGCGTGAACTTGTGCAGGTGGGTAGCGAACCTGGCAGCTCTTCCTTAAGGGGGCGGGCGGGTCGAGAGAAAAACCTCGCCCCACCCTTTCACGAATTATAATTCAGCACACCACCACCGCACGAGGTCTTGGAGGGATCAGAACCCACCTTGTGGTTCACTACGGGCCCCGCCTTCTTCCCATCGGGGCGATGGAGGGAACCGACCCCCGATGCTCCGTTCCCCATCGGCGACGCCGAGGAAGTAACGCTCTCGCCTCCGTATCTTAGCAAGGGTGAATGCCGCGGACCAGTGAGGACTGCAGCGGCCGACTCCGGGACGCTTACGGCGGGCAGTCCAACAGCTACTACTCCACCGCCTTCCCCTCCGCCACCTCCTCCGGCACCCCCTCCACCCTTCCCCTCCTCCTCCCGAAATATCTGAGTGAGGCTGACGGGTGGAGGGGTATCGGCGCCGTCCGCTTCCTCGGCGGCGGCTCTTAGGAGCGCCGCGACGCTAAGGACGCTGTCTGGGTAGGCGGGACGTCCTGCGTTGACGGCATTTGCCGCTTGGGGTGGATCCCCGCGTTCGGCCCTTACGTCGCCCATGACGGGGGCCCCGCCCCGCCTTGCCTCACCCTCCGCTAGGGGGCGACTGCTCGTACAGAGGGGAGAGGGGAAAGAAAGAGGGGTTATACTGAGAGAGTGGAGTGAGGGAGTGAAATGGCGGGAGTTCGTGAAAGGGTTTTTTTTCTGTTTCCGCGGCCGCGTTAAGTGAGGTACGCGCCGGGATGGTGTGCCGTGTGCGTGTTTTTATGAGGAATCTGTGCTTGTTGGAGTGGAACGTGTGTTGAGGCTGTTTTGGTGACTTCCTCGCGATTGTTGGCGGGAAATGAGACTCAAATCCCACGAGGTGAAGTAGGACGAGAGGCTAGTTATGGTCAAATAAAGCTATGGAATAATAGCGACAATTGAAAATATGATCGACGGGAGACTTCAAGCGCAATCCGAGCTAATGGAAACAATTGACGGGCTTTAACTGTCGACAATGAACGACGAAACACTTTGTTACATGATTAAATTAACGACTGGGCGTATAATTAGAAGGCGTAATAGGAGAACATTGCCGCGTAATTTGCATGCCGCCAACTAAAAGTGACAAAGAGTCAGCAATTCTACAATGATAAATGAATTTTCCATTTAATGATTGGAGATTCGACACCGTATAAATGAGGTTAGGCGGGAAATTTCCTCATTCTAGTTAAGCCCTGACAAGATAAAGCGAAAAATACACCTAGCAGCGCAAGTTGAATTCCTGGTACAATTAACAAACTATGCATAAAATAATATTCTAAGTGATATTGCCGAGAATAATTGAACTACTATCACGCCAGTTGACGCAATGTAGAGTACTCCTGATTATTCGTTGGTGGATAGTCCCGTTTGCGGATTAACCTTATGTGATTTTTATTCTCTTCTTCGATAATTTATGCTGTATTTAAAAATAATTAACAATGAAAAAATTAATATTTTGGTATTATAGTAATACAATCAGCATCCAGAGGGAGTACGACTTCAATGACGCTATCACTGCTAAAAAATCCCGCGATCAGATGAAGAAGACTCATAATTAGCCCAAGAAGCAATGGGAAATAACTGACTGCGTGCAACAATAATAATTTTTATTACGAAAATTATGAACGTGACAGGAACTAAGAGTGAAGGTCTGAATCATCCGTACTTTCTGAATATTCCTGCATCCTTTTCCCATGCCTAGCCCGGATAATTGAGAGCTCACCGTACTTAAGTTAAAGGCTGCAATTAACCACTGATCTCGGAAGACTAAACAACCACTAAAACGGAAGCACGGAATGTTTTGTCGAGATACATTTCTCAGAAGAGTCGGGTCCATTCAATGGAGCGGTATATGCCTATTTTAAAGCCGAACACTCACGCACGTTGAGAATACATCGCTTTCAGCGTCCGCTCAAAGTGCAGATGTTTTGAGTTGGAGTAGGTTATGACGGGATTCGAAAGAGAACCAATGATAACGCTAATTCATTCCCCAAAGAAATCTCCGTCGCACTGTTTTCCACATATTAGGAAGTGGTCTAATAAAAACCCTTAGAAAGGTTATCAATTACGGTAACTCTAAGTGATATTTACCAGTCTAAAGGGATATAGCGAAAAATTTCTCCTTTTTTTGCCGATTTCAAAGCGAAAAGACTTTAGAAAGTTCGTTAGAGTGAAGTAAGAAAATACATATGATTTCTGCCCGCAGGAAAATTAAATTATCAATTCCAACTTCTCAGAATACATAATGGTAATGCCGATCATCATGAATTCTCAATAATATATAATAATACTGAGTAACTTTCAGCCCGTACGTATATTTACGAAGAATTAGTTGATACAGACGTATTTAGCCAAGTCTCACACGATGCGTGAATGAGATATAAAGGGATTCTTCACGGAACACGTGACTCTGACCGAATGTCCGTAAAAAACATTTTGTAATTCAGTTCACAAGTGGGGTAAATTTCTCTTAACCGGAATATCTGAGAAACGTTTAAGGTCATCCTCTTTTGACGTATTAATATTCTACGGCCGTTGCTACGTAATTGTGGGAAATGCAGTTTTAGCGAAATGGAGTTAAACTCACTGACAAATGCATTAGATGCAGATAACGTCCATATAATAATTTCCCTTTGGCAGGAAAAGTGAAATTAGATCCTACGTCAGACAGCATGTGCTAACTTTAATGCAGTGGATTTCATAGTAAGCTCTTATGGGAAAGCGATAGGAAATGGGAGTTTATCAGGGCCGGCCCAATAATATTGGCGACAAGGGCTAGAAGTCAAGTACAGTCCTTTCTTTGTTACTATATAAAAATTTTAATTTTTTAAAAGGACCCAACTTTTTCATGAGATAATTTCTTGAACTCTTCAAAATAAATTTTATCAATAATATGTATTGATTGAATGCAATTCATTTCTTGGAAATTTAATATTTTTAATAATTATCATCTAAATAACCAAACAAAGAAGATGAAATGATTAAGAGAAAGCAATAATCGGTGATTATTATTGGTTGCGATCATTTAATTCATAATCCCGAAATTAATTTCACTAAAACATTTACAAGGAAACGTCCAAGTAAGCATTTATATCTATAGGATGCTCGATCATTTCCACAAACCATCAAATATAAATTCTTAAAAAAACTCGCAACTATCTGCCAAATATTTGTGCAGTGAGCAATCCCCCTTGAATTGCTTCATAAGTGGTTTGCCAATTAAAAGATCACGAAGATATCTGCGCCTTATAAAAAATTCAAAATAACTCAACTCGTCCCTTAAACTGCGACGCCCTGGGCTACCGCCCGCCTCGCTAGTGCCTCGGGCCGGTCCTGAGGACTATTTATGTCATAATTCACTAATAGATTCCATTATTGATAAAATCAGGAAAACATAAATTAATCACAAAACTTTGTACCACGGGTTTTAGGTCGCCAAAAGCAGAAATAATTAAACAACGATGTTGATCACTCGTAAAATAAGTTTCCTCGCATAACTTTACAGGATGTGTAAGATAAACAACACACTGCTGGGAAAACAGAGACATTAAAAAAATCACAACTGGAGCAACAGCTGACTTAAAGAAATCTACTTCTCTACTAGTAGAGTTGTTAATCTTAGGATACAAACTGAGTTATTTCTAGCATAACTCCTAAGAAAACAGAATGTCCTGAGGAAACATACACACCTCTGGAGACATATGGGAAATGTATTAATTCTATCAATGAAGAGGCAGATGTAACCCATTAGGGTTAAGGATGCATTCATTACATATGACATCATCTATAACCTTCAATCAAGCTGCAATAAAAGTAGTCCGAGCTTTCTATCAAGCCTTTCTTGCGCGAATACGTGACCAAGTTAGTCAATTATTGAGGGAACTATCACTGGTTTGACTTTACTCCAGGAATTAAATGCCTGACTAAAACTCTCACTGACATCTGACCTTCATATGTGTCTCCCTATGGTAATGTGTTGAATAAGGAGCCAGAAATAGTAGCAAGCTCAAATCCGCCTACGGAATGGAGATGTGAGAGAAATAAAGATGTGTTCAAAGACATCTCACCACAGAGCTGACTCTCTTTAACACTACAGTGAACTACTGATTATCCGTAGGCAGATTATACGGTTTGAGGATTACATGGTGATTTTTTTTTACACCTCGTCGATGTTTACGATGTTATTTTTGAAAAACTTCACGTACAAATAGCATAAGCATTATCGCGTTCCATTACAAGTAGGATTTACGTAAGAACTTCCTTAAGAATGGGAATACAAATGGGAATATGACTTCATCGCTGTTAAAAAGATCCGCCCTCGGGTGAAACAAAATGAATGAGTCCATAAAATAACGAAAATAACGGACGGTAAACGCAAATTCAAATAAAGTGTTTATTTTTGTAAATTATGAACATTATACGAAATAAAATTTAAAGTTTGGATAATCCGCGTTTGCTGATTATTCGTGCATCCTCTCCTTACCATTAGTCCAGAGTGTTTACGTTGTGTGGATGTTTGAAGACTCCATATAATCAACTAATGCAATAAATGCTCCATAAGCCGCCTATCATGATCGTCATAACTTTACGTGACCTTTTCCCACCATGTACCAATTACTACTCACTTTATCTTTCCGTCACATTTTTTCTCACTAAAAATCTTATAGAATTTTGCAGATAAAAAAGATGTATTAGCTTCTTGTTAATGATCTACCATATCTAAGACTGGTGAAGTAGAATATCAGTCAATCACGCTCTAAAAATTAATTAGATGGGGAATGCCGTCCAATCATCCGAATTTATCACTCGATCGCTATTCATACGAATTCTATTGAATATATATATATATATATATATATATATATATATATATATATATATATATATATATATATATATATATATATATATTATATTTGACAATAATCTCATGCGGTTTTAAATGAAATTTAATTCCCAAAACTCACTCGTAATTTAATTACACTCGCAAAATATGGGAAACTATCAAATCCAGTTATAATCACATTTCCAGACGTAAATTTAAGGAATTAGCCAAGCATTGAATCGTAGTAATATTTGAATACTGATAAGGTAAAATGACTTATTCGAGGATGAAATGAATTAAAAATTAAAGATGTAAGATCTTTCTTGTTGTTTTATATCATACCTTCTACATAAGCTTCCTATATGAGCATATAGTGTACACACACAATTCCTCTATCTCAAGATATATTGCATCAGCTTTATCTGCGCTTTCTGTCTTCTACAGCGTCGGGCTATCATCAGGAAAGATTTATGGTAGAGAAACAATTCCTTAAAGAGGAATTACCGATGCGTTTTTTCTCAGACCTGCAGAATTGCAGATTAGCGGCATCGGAGAAATATTATTCCCTTCCATTCCAATGTTTGAAAGCGATGCAGCATCGACTGCTTCGTTTGGCGCATCCGTCACTTTCAGCGCTCATTCATTCCAATACACCGAGATAAGAATTAAGTGCTGGTGAGATCTTTATGTATGGCTCGCGAACTTCCTATGGCCGTGTTAAAATTGTGAGTGTGGGATGGTTTTTGAGAGATATGTTTGGTCTGCGAAACAGTATTTCTCGCCTTTTTATCACCGTCGCTGGAGATGATGCGTCACCGCTCTGAGGCGGGAGACGCAATAACAAAGCTCCATTCATGGGGTCCCTCAAGAAGGATCGCTACTTGTGGTAAATTTCACATTTATCGGGGATACGTAATGTAAACGGTCGAAAGTAAATAGGCATGCCATGTATTCCGTTCTGACCTGGAGTGTTCCGGTTTGGAATAATAGTTCTCGTAAGTTACTTATCTTGCCTCGATTTCAATGAAAACTCCGATAAAGAAATGACGGGGGATTAAAATTTTTTAAATAAAAGGGGTTAGAATAGTAAATTAAAAGACTGTTTGCATAAACTGAAGAAGAGCAACTGACAGATCAAATCGGATGAAACGAAGTTTTCAAGCAACGTCCTGGTCTTATCCAGGTTTAACTCAATCTAAACTCAATTTTCCCCGGTTTTCGCTATAAAAATAAGGTCACCCTAGTGAAAAGAGACAATTAAAGAAGTAGGCTGACAAGAGCTATTAAGAAATTCATAAAATTCTTTACATGCATGTCTTACCTACGGATCATAAGTTAGGTATAACAATATAAAGAATTTTCAGCTATAGAGACATTATGGACACAGTTTGGTGCATGACGCAGGGTTAAAATCCCGATTAAAAGGAGATGTTTCCTATCGTACAACGATAATCGTTCTTATAGATGTCTCATTCTATCGAGTAAAGAAATACCTTTCATTTTATATACCTCTGGAAAAAGATAACTAGATTTTTTATTCTAAGAGAGTCTGAGATTTGGAGCTTGGTGATGAGTTTTCCATCATTAATTTTTCTCTTAATTTCGATTCTTTCTATAAGATAATAGTTACAATAGGAATCGCCTTAAGGCAAAATATTTACGTAGTCGGACAAAATGAGCGACGCACTGCTTATTTCTCCGTTAGCTAATACGAACTCATTAATTACTACTAACAAGAGTTACCGACATAAACGCATCCGAAATAACAAGCTATACACCAGCGGCGATTTAATTAAGACCACGGTGAAATACTAAGGCGTTCGAGTGGTTAACGAAGGAATGAAAAAGACATTAGGAAAGCGGAACCTGTACAAACAGCATTTGCATGCTATTTCGCATTCATTCACGATTCCACGGAAATGCCGAAGTCAGCTTAGTATTCTTAGCACTACTAGGGAAGAAGATTCTTCCGTTGTTAAACTGCCGATGGCTACACCTAGCAAACCCACTTATACAACACATTCCTAAAGGAAGTCGTTACGAAGGAATCTGCATGCTTCCATAACAGTATTCCATAAATTGATTGCATAACAGCGCAAAAGATACGCGATCAACATCAAGGCTCTGTTGGACCTTCATTGAATATCAAAATATAAAACATATACATTTAAGGCTACGATTGTCGTCACCCTTACACGAAAATACTGAAGTTGTTCATATGGTTCACTCAGCAGGGGATGTAGAAGCTTATGTTTTATTAGTAAATACAAGCATGAGATGCTCTAAAAGGTCATAAAAGAGAACACAAAAACGCGAACACCTGTTTATTCTAGCACAGTTGTTCACAATCCTACTTCTTACGAGCTGCGTCACTTGATAAATGTCTAAGTGGTGTGCCGGGAGACAGAAAGCAGCTGATATTGAAAGCTCAAAGATGTCTAGAATTCGAAACAGTTCCACAATATCCTTGCTAAGCAAGTGGGTATCCAGGATGTTAATGGGCGCTATGATCTAGCACTTCCACCTCTTCTCATCTTATATCAATCGAAAACTTTGAATTTCGCTAATAGCCCATAGATTTAATTACTTTACGGAGAATACTGAAATTACATAAATCAATCTCTCATTGTAAATTATCATCCAATTAAATCACTAACTTTTTAAAATTAATAATTGTGAATCTATCAATCAATATTGGATATTCATCAATAAGAATACATTACGCTCATCACTGAGGAAATAATATAGATAATTTCAGCAACTATGGTTTGGCACTCAAGTTTCTTATTTCATTAAATATGGCACCATTCTCACAAATTGATTCTCTCATTCTCATAATGGATAAAAAAATTGGCGAATGTAAATGCAGAAAAAACACCCCAGTACCAGACCAATATAAAAAACAGAAAATTTTATCCCATCAAAACGTATATATCCTGACTTATTAATCGAATTAAAAAAACGGATTATATTAGAATAGATGTCCTAACTAATGCATTGAATTGTGTTTGCATCCTGAGAAAATAGTTGTAGAACAAAATCCACTACGCCGTAGTCTATTCCAAATCTAATTCCATTCACGTCCCTCATCTATAGGTCAAAGACCTTCCCGATGATAATTCGCCCCAAATCGTTTTTCTAGACCGCAAAATTGTCGAAGGGACGATAATCGAATAATTGACGCAAGGTCGCCTCGTGACCGCCTAATTAAAGTGGGGAATCACTGAAAAAAGGATTTGTAAACAGAGAAGGGCAAAAAGTGGGCAAGAGAGGAAAGGTGTCGGATCCTCCAGCGGTTGAGTGGTTCCTTAAAATTTGTTTTCTCCTCCTTTTTCTTCCTTTTTGAGCCTTCCGCTCGAAAACTGGAAAGCAGTGGAAAGATGCCTTTCCGAGGCGTGCGTTCTCAACTCATTAACATCTTTCATTACAGCCTTTCGGAAGATGGGCGCGGAAAAATACACTTTTCCATCGATTTCGAAAGTGGAAATGGGGATTTCTCCGTTATCTTCGGGAGAACGAGGATTTTATGAATGAAACGGATACGGACATCGTCTGTCCGAAGCAACGATTTCGTCTCTATTAAAATTTGACGAAACTAAGAGAGAAAATCCTGATATGCGATTTTGGAAGTACGAAAGAAAGTTCATCTACCGCTTAACTCATATGTACAAAAGTGAAATATCCATTTCCCTTCTCTGGGGAATCCATTTACATAGATTTAGTCAGCTATCAATATATCTGTCTTTGACTATTATTTTATCATGTATATAATTATATCATATATATCCGCATTGTTAATTAATATTTTAGCTACGCTCATCCTATTAATTTCTTTTTAATAATTGGTTTTATTTATTTTTAGGCACTGTCGTTTACTTCACTTTTACTGTTTCTCAATCTAATGTAAAAGTTTTGCGCTATCAATGGATTTACATTGAAATAAATGAATTCCTTATATGGGATTTCGTGATTTCCTGTCCCAGATTGAGGTGAAATAATATGGAAAGAGTTAATGGGGAGGAAAATGCAAAACAAGCGGAGATAATACTTTAGGGATGTCGTGAATCATTTCTTATGGCAGGTGCTATCACTGTAGCAAAAACTTGCTCTTCTCTACCATTCTCTCAAGTCATTGTAAACAGATATAAAGGAAATGGTCCTATAAAAATTTCTCTAAGTATTTTACTGAAAATTTCCTAGTCTTAAGAAACTGTAACCATCAGGCAATAAATCACCAAATAATGCGGTGGATGATGGAAATTTCAATAAAATAATTAGAGGAATTTTCGCGAGGTTATGTTTATTTTATTTCTAGTCTAGTTTTTCTATATTTCTTCTCGGATATTTCCAACGTCTTTCTTATCTTTCTTGCTAGCCTTTGCATATCTCTTAAGTCAGACCATTTCCCTGCTGCTATACGTTTCATATCTTCCCTACTTTCTCACCCTCTTCGTATGCATCCATTTGTTGGAACACTCAATAAAAAAGTTTTATCTGCAGTGGGAGGCGATTGAAGACATCAAAGAACGAAATGCAGTAGAATAAATAACAGAAAAGGAAATGGAATGAAAAACTAAAACAGTATACGAGATATAATATGAGGGGGAAACGATAAGTGTAGGTAAAGTGGACAGAAACCATATTCTAGCAATATTGACACTTATTTTCCTGGAAATTCCTTATTCCTCATCATAAAATTTAGAATGGTTATTTTTATTGCGTCCCTGAAGATTAAAGATATAGCTATTTCTCTTTTCTTTAAATAAATAGTTAAATAGCTAACCTTGCCAATTTACTATCTCCATAGCATGTTGGAATAGTTTCTGGCATCAAAACTAATACAAAGCCGTAACGAACGAGGAATTTGAAATATTTGATAAATGCAAACCTCAACAATTGGTCTATTTATAGGCTGGAGCCCATCCTATGACATATAATTAGCATTTGATCATGATATCCATTAAACCCATTGATTGGTCTTAATTATCCTTAATTATACAATGATTACATAGAATACAATCCGTAAAGGCCATGCCATCTTCAAGGTATACTGCTCGATTTTAGTTATCTTGATATACTTAAATTACCTTCTAAATCAGCGCTGATAATTTTTAAAACGCAGCATTATTTTTTTATGCTGTTATACTTATATTAATTTTAAAGAATGCTAATTAAAACTATACGTTTTTACGCACTGTTAATTTTTATTATGCTGTCATATTTAATTAACTTTTAAAATAGCGATAGTTAAATTTGAAGGCCAGAAATCTTTCCCTTCTCATATGCATGAAAATCAGCATTCATACAGTGAACATTTAACTCAATACTCATTTATTTCCTTTGAAAGTCAAATCTGACAAAATATCGATGACTGGATTAGATCCTCTGACAGCCTAAATCTCATAGGATTATTGCTAATCCGGTTTGGAATGGTGATCGCCCACGCTTAGGTTTTTCCACGTTAATTTCATTTCCATCAGCTATATTTTGTAGTTCGCGTTAGATATCACTGCACAAAATTCGCGGAAGAGGGGCAAATGGAGTAAATTGGAAAATTTAATTACATGCGTCCAAAGTTCGGATGAGCGAACGTCGCACTATGTATTTACGATCGAATTAGCCTAGTTTTTTGTGAAGCGAAAAATCGAATCGCTGTAACTCGATTGAGGTATCACGTCAAAGTTGCCGCTTTCATCCAATATTGCAATTTCGCAATGGACGTCTTCCATATCCCTTTGACAGGGTCACTGGCATCCGCTGTGCTACCGGTCAGTGAATTTCCTCGGCTAATTTCATGTGATTTTTAGGTTTCAATACCATAAAGGGCATGAATCATGCGTCAGCTGTGAAGCTACTGGATCACGGAAATTTTGCCCATGGTAAAGTAGCATTTGAAAATAAAGTTTAACCATAACCATTGAGTTTTCTTCTAATCGATCTTTTTATTCCTTAAACAAAATATTGATTATAAATATTAATTTTTAATCGTGTTAGAAATATAACTTAAACAGAAATCGAATTCTAACTCTTTACTCACGCCATTTTTACTTTATCATTAAGCATTGGGCTGATATTTTAAGTTACTAGATTGTCTTCCGATAGCGTCTGATATCCCATCACTGTTTTAGACTGAATCAACCGTCAGAATTAAAGCTATTTCATTATTATATTCGATCAAGACTAGCAAACTATCTACTATAGG
Organism: Pachydiplax longipennis; assembly: GCA_036926295.1. Lineage (NCBI taxonomy): Eukaryota > Metazoa > Arthropoda > Insecta > Odonata > Libellulidae > Pachydiplax > Pachydiplax longipennis. The sequence goes on from JAVFKF010000014.1 coordinate 15,275,306, forward strand.
GTCGTCAAATTAATTAGACCGGAGCTCACACACGAAAAAGAAAATAAGATTTTTGCGACTTGCTTTAATGCCAAAGAAGTCAAAGAATTGCTATAAAAGGATGCCTTTTAGTTAATTATTTTAAGCAAATTAATATAGTAAAATTATTGCATCATTACAAGCATGATTTTCGTAAAAAGAAATTTATACTCGGTCCGTAACCCACATTTTCAAAATCCATGAATTCCTTCATTATAAGAAAAAGCAAATATAGAAATAAAATGAAAATAAACATCCAATAATGAACAATTAATTACAATATATCAAAATCTAAACGCATAAACGAAACGCAGCCATGATTATTAATAGAAAGTCTTTTTCAATTTATTACACAATTGAAGGGTCCATTTCTTAGAAATAGGAAATCGAGGAATCGTGAGAGTGAGGAGGAACAACACGAATTCCATCACTGTGAATCACTCGGGAGAGCCGTGTTATGATTTCTCTTTTAATGCGTTCCTCTTTATGAGAAAATCTCCTTCGGCTGACCTTGTATAGAAACAAGAACGGAAATTCGCCCCCTTTCTCCCTTCCTGTCGCCACAACGAAGGACCAAAGTGCGAACAGAGCATTTCCGTCGCAATCGCCGCGAACGCTCTTTACTCCGATGGTGAAATTGGGATGCAAAATACGGAGGCCCCAGAGATTTCGGCTGCGCAAATTTTATTTTTAGGGAGTCTTCCTCGGAATATCTTCAGTTAACTCCGCGGAAGCTATCTGCGAAGGCTTCATAAATTTCCAAATATTAACGAGCATCCCAGGAAGTTGGTGTTCCTACGTGAGAAATCTTCAAAACATAGCAAACGAGCCAGCGATTCTAAATTCGACGAACTCTTGCCAAAAGGTATGGTAACTACGCTCTTAAATTCACTTTGTTATAGTTTGCAGCAAAAGTTGTTTAACATACGTTAAGGAAGATGCGGATATAGAAACTTGCCAAGAAAGTGGCTATTTCCAAGTCAATTCAAGGTCAGGGGTGGAGCAGTACTTGCCCAGGGGGGGCGCATTCAAGACGATTTTCTTAAGAACTCATCTACATTATTTTTTAAATGCTATTTTGTTGCGATAAATGGAGCAGTTGTATGGTGATCTTAGAATATATTTCACAATAATATTTTCATTCTCCTTTAAAGCTCCTCGTGAATTCCTAAGCAAATTCCTATTATTATAAAGTCATCAAGGGGATTGGTTGCCAATTTGCCCGAATCCCGTCAATGCGTTACCGCGAAGGTTTGACGCAGTCAATCTATATTCCCAAACCTTGATGAATAAAATCGGTTCTCGGAAACTTTCTTTCGTGAATAAATACAACCTGGAGTATTACAACTCTTTGTGCAGAAAGCGATCAAAATAATTCACCTTTCGACCAAACTCGGATTTTGCTTGCTAAGTCTTTGATTAATCTAGTTGCACTTAGAGTTCTGATGTTAAACATAGATTTTTAACGTATTTGCCATTTTTGGCACATAATCAGCATCAAAATGGTTAAGCAGAATTACGAATTGTGGTAAAAGGGGATGCCTATCTTAAGGGGTTCGCTCACTTATAAGTTGTTAGTTGCTAGAATTTCTTAAATAGTCTCCCTAGCAAGCAGCAACAAGTCAATCGTTAAATAACTCCCGTTTATAGATATAAACGCAAGAATCATAGGAATTTACATAAGTGTCGAGTGCTGAATAATTTATTCCTGGGAATCTCAACTCGTTAGCGCAACAACTATATAATTCCGATGATCAAGAGAAGTAATTTGAGTCCTCTGAGTAAGTCAATAAATATACCACTTGTTTTCTAATACTGCATGTTTAATTGAGGTTTTCTCTTATACCGCCATCAGTTAGAATTATTTATAAAGATTGATTAATTATATATAGAATTTCATTTCCATTTTCTCGATTTTAAATGACACTTGAGAAGTTTCAATATATTTTTACTCCGCATCATTATATACTAGTTGCTGTTTTCCAGCTAACCTTGAAACTAAGTTAACGTTGAGCAGGAAATAAATTACTTCTAATGAGAGATACACAGCCCTGAGTGATAATGTAACTCATCCCGCACGCATAGATAAACAAGATAACATAAACACGGAAATTCAATTCAAATACACACCCGCATATATTTTCCTAGTCAGAGGAAGTCGATAATTTGGTTAATAACCTGTTGAAACTGTTTCCTATATTTACTTCAGCATAATTACTTATAAAACCCAATAATTAAATCTAACATAAAGCATATCTTGAAAATTATTTAATTCTAATGCAAGGAATGAATCGGAATGAACCGTCGAAAATTCCAGAAATATTTTAGTATAACACAAACAACCGTATATGTAACTCAATTCTTTTCATTTCTTTCTTAGTGATAGTGATAATGTTAAAAGTGCTTTTACTGCTGAGGTTATTGTGTATTACATATGGGCTCGGACCGGGAATCAATCCCGGGATAGCTTTCACAAAAGGTGAACGCGCTACCCACTTGGCTATCCTGGAGCCTCGTATATTGCTTTCATTTTATTATCAAAAGTAAGACTGGTTGACATAAGAGTTTTTGTTTCCTATTTATTAAATACAGTGCGTCAATAAATATCCGGAATGAAGATCTTAAAATTGTTTCCTGGTCACCTCAAGGCAAAAAAAGGGCCCTTATATAAGTACTTCTACGCTTACGAGGTTTGCAAAAGGATAAGATTTACAAAAGGAGTCTTTGAGGTTTACAAAGAGCTTTATTCTCATCAATCTAAGACCTTTCCCACTACGAGATGAATTTTATAGAATCAATTCAATGAAACTGAGCCCAGCAATCAACAAGGCGGTTTGTTCATCAAGGATTAGCAATCACTTAGCTTGGCTGCATTGCTCACTTTATACGCAAATGCTAGAACGATATTTTTAGACTCACAAAGAATGGTAACGGGCTATATGCTTTGTAGTTGCAACATGCTAATTAAATTATTTATTATAAATAAATTTTTACTTCTGACTAAAGTCTCTTTTAATTCTCACATATCACAAACAGGACGAGTAAAGTAAACAGTATCGCAGTCTATTTTGGTCTTGGTTATCTATAAGAAATGGAAACCAGTAAGTATCAGCGACTTAACCTGAATTGCGCGTTAGATAGCGAAGCTTCGACTGATACACATGATTTCTCAATGTACTCGGGAGTTCTATTTATTTATTCTACATTTAAATTATTGTAAGTGACTAAAAGAGTTCATTCCTGTGAAAAATAAAACCGCTAAAATGAAAAATTACGAAGATAAAGGAAAGGGTCTGCGAAAATTTTGATTCTTTCTTATCTAAAGGCATATGGAAAAATTGATTTCAAAATTAAATCCTAGGTCTTAGGATTATTAACCGTTTCAAAAGATAAAACATTCCGAAACTTCCAGCAGATTTTTTATTCCACACCTAAAGATGTCAACATGTCAACATATACAATATGTAAAGATGTTAAAAATCTGCTAAGGAAGTTACAAGGTGTTTTACTATTCAAGATGCCCGCTGTGAAATTAACAAAGGATTCTTTATTAGAAATGCTCATTATACAGAGAAATTTGAGAAATATAGAGTGCCCTTTGCGAGGCTTGCTTGGCTGGTAATTCAATTATATTAAACATCGAGATAACTCTTATGCTATTGATATTTATAAACTTCCACCAACCGCAAAATTTCATGATAAAATTACAGAAATATGTTCTTTTAAAAGAGGCGTAAACTGCGATTGATTCTCATTGGAAGATCTGAAGAAGATTTATCCGAGAGTCTCGCGACTCCACACGCAATTCATGCTTATCTTGGAAATTTCAAGGTCGAGGGGCAAAGCTTTCTCGGGAAATCATTGTGATTCATTTCCACAGAGTCACTGTGTTGAGACGCTATTTTTGTACACCAACAGACGGCAAAAAGAGTCACAAGCATTAAGTTCATTAACTCGCCTATCAGAACGGAGTGACGCATATCATTATCTAAGTTCGGAGTTTACATTTTGTAGAGATAAATCTTCATATTCTGTCGAGATAACTGATCGATTATATGTTTCACAGTGAAAAAAATGTTTCTTCAATATATACAAACACAGAAAAAGAGACAGCTTACACTAGATTAATAAAAGGAAAACACGAAAAATGTTATAAGACTATTTGAAAAAGAAAGATAATTTTTACACTATGATTGATATATAATAAGGTACGTTACAAATGCACTAAATAAAATTAAGTTGTACCTTGATGTTGTTTAACGACCACAATGGTTTTCTATGACGCTCGATCGAAAGCTTGGATCGGAAACCATTTAGCAAGCAATGCATTGAAAATTTTAAGGATGATAAGGATTCATTGAATTCTCTCGATGAACCAAATCAACATCTTGGATCATACGGAGAGGAACTTTTAAGAGCTTCAAAATCGCAAATAATTAGGTTTGGCAATCAATGTACATCTCAATCTACTTAATCTTCATGGGATGTTAAATCGAATTATGACCTTCCCTAACTCCAAGCCAGTTTTCTTAGCATTCGATCTGCCTAAAATTCTTTAATTACGTTATTATAAAAGAATAACTTCTAAAATATATTCATCTCAATAATAATAATCTCAAAAATTAAAAATGTCTGTCTTCTCACAAATCGTTTCAGGTATGGATATCTTCTCCCTTTTATTATTCTGAATTCTTAGGTTTTCTGCATTTCGTAGCTGTCCTATATTTTCACAGAGAGGGCATCACTGATGTAATTAATATTCTTTCGCGCCAAAACTTAAAAGATAATTTCAAATGATGCAACCTTGTTATAGACAAGCCCATCATCCAAATACAAGGGATATAGTACTTTTTTTAGTATATTTTATTCTATCAAGCGATCAATTGCCTGATGACGGCGATCAATCGCTGGAACCAGTGGATATTAGTAACATTTACTGTAGGAGAATTATTTTATAACTTTATTTGGTGCGCTTGCTTTAGGTACTCTTTAAGCTAGTATTCGACATAAAATATCTTCAGTCATAAGATAACAGCACATTTAAAAGTAAAGTCGCAAGGTAAATTTTGAAATGTCGCAAGGTCAGTTTTGAAAGCTCTCTGTCTTATTTATGAACTTAGTTCTCTCGCAGCGACAACTCGAAAGAAAAAAAGAACCGAAAAAAATACAAAGGATGGGTCTGACAAACAAACTATGTAAATTTCGGCAAATTTGCGTATTGTCTGCGCAAAATTGAACCGCAGTGGCGGAAGAGCGGTCCCGAGTCGCAAACTCCGTGAGAATCTCCTCTTGTTTTTTCCTGTATTTGGACCGCGCGGAGAAAATGTGGGTCACAGCCGCAAGGTTTTTTTTCTGCGTTCTTTGCCTCCGTAGCTGCAAGCGATTTCGCTCCACAAAGGGATGAGTAAACGAAAACGACTCTCATCAGGGGAATTACAAAGGCAGACTGGAATAAGGTCGGATATACACTACGCTACGGAATAACAAATCGTAAACTGTTTGCAGCAAAGAGGGAGCTGTTATTCCTGGGATCCTCAATAACATTAAAATCTCCGGGAAGACAAATAGACGGCGTCTGTTTCCCCCTACTGGCTGCCTAAATAATGCGCTTAACAGTGGAGCCGAGAGTCAATATCTTTAAAAAAAATCGCCATATGATTTGCATTCCATTCGTGCCAAGATTTACAAACGGTGATATTTTCCTTGCTCATTCCTCCATTGAACGTGCATTTTAGGTTAAAACTAACCCACAAACCTAAAATACGCTCGCAAATCACGGGATCGATTCTTTACGACAAATAATAAGTATTTATGCATAGATATACAATATTAGTGGTGCATTTGTTTGCTAATACTACAATGGAGTCAGTTCCAAGTGCGGATTTAGATTTTTCCAGCCGATTCCACGATTTTGAATCGTTCCGAAAAAAATTCCCCATTTGCTTTGTCTTCCAAAAGCTATTTATTTAAATTTTTAATGAGGTCGATGTAGGTAGAGATGGATAAAACTCGATTTTTCCCTTAAATAAATACGTATTATTATCACAAAATTCATTAAAGCGTTTTCAAGAAGTACATCCTCTGCCAAGGAAGAACGGACTTGAAAAAAGTTTGGCGGGATGAGGAACTGAACCGGAGATCTATCCATGGGAAGTTGCTTTATCCAGCTGAGCTATCTGGCAAGAACAAGCGCATGATTCCTTGGAACATTCCGGGAAATTAAAATGGGCGCCCTCATGTGCAAGGTGCCACTAAACTCTTTTCCAAGTACAATCTAATTCATCATTTGCAACAGTGAGTCATAATAAGTCACAAGCAGACGTAATGAGTTACTATTCAACCCTCATCTTTTGTCTATTCAGTAAAGGTAAGGCATCACATGATTCAATTTTAACTCACTAGCCTAAAAAAATAGTTACTCAATTTATTAGCCCTAAACTCATTGATATCTCTGCCATTCAACGAATTTCCGTAAATCGATTTTGCGGCCGAATTCAGGAATCACTTGATTTCATCTTCAACTGATACAATATACAATTTGCGGCTTGGCTATATCAGATAACTTTCTCTATTCTCCGAAATAATACTTTTCGAAACTATCGACACTGTATTCGATCCGCTCTACTTTTCGCAAATTCAATAATCCTACAGCTCCAGATTTCGCGAAAGTCCCGGCATAGTTTTCGCGCTATCCTGAGATTCGAACGAAACGATAAGAATCCAGCCTCTGGAAGTAATCAAATGGTTTTATGGTGCAGTTTATTTACTCTCATGGAAATCCCTTCCAAGTCGTAAATCGAACCGAGTATACTGGAGTTCGAGACACAGGCCTCCACAATCTTAAAGAAATGTGAGCAAGAGGCAGTCGGAACGTTATATTACTTGCTTTCTCGACGAAGAATTTCCCGAGGCGAGAGAGTTTAAAAAATAGAAGGAACGCATCTGTGCTATGCAAACGCCCAATCAGTTATCCGTGAATTGCATCTGACGTTAGTGACATACTAACGAAGATTATGAGCTAGAAACGAATGAGTATATTCCCATAGGTTATGATGATAAATTATTCTATAAAATGAAAAAGTAGGAGGTGGGAGCTATTCCAGGCATCGAATAACCGGAAAAATCGATACATTTGTAAGGTAAGGTAAATATTTTAGGATTCAAAATAGAGAAATTAATTAAATTCTAAACAATTACTAAATTTAAAGAGGATTGTACTTACAACCTCGAAATTACCAAATATCAATGTTCCACCAACAGAGAATTATCCTAATTCTATAAACCTATGAAGTATTTTATAAATGAATAATTAAATTACGAAAGATAATAAATAAAATAATTATCAATGTTAATCACGAAACGACAGGTCTTACTTCCAGTTTCGTTAAACATTATTTCTGAGAATTGATAGTTTCAACCTTATCGTTATCACGAACTGTTTCTTCATTCAATTTTACCTTCTAACTCTAAATAATATATATCTATCTAGTAGTTCGAGCGTCCTTGAGGATTAAAGTGGTTATGGCTGTAATAACAAAACCTCAATTCTAGAGAACGATTTATTGTGATCAGACCACCTACAAGTAAAGGTGCCAAGTATTTCTCAACGAGAGTATTATCAAAGTGGGAAGGTAGACGGGCAGTACATGTTGTGGGTACGGACTGCCCTATTTCTTAATTCAGAAATAAATTATCGATTCGAAATTTAAAAAAGCGGCAGACTGAGATATTGCGTCGACTTTCGTAAGAGAAAATTCCAGCGAAGTAGACGACTCTTTCATCATTCTATTATTTTCGAATCCAGGAATTCATTTGCGAGGGGTTAATTATCCCGGTATAAGGGCATGCAATTAAAGCACTCGATGCCGGCTTCGGAATTAACTTACGGCCTGCAGGACCGGCAATGAAATCATACCAGGGGAGGAAAGAGCAGAGTTTTTTGCCAACCCGGATCACCTTTTGGGGGAAATGCTATTGCAGCACTTCTCGGAACATGATGACAATGGAAGTGGGACATGGCAGGGCGTGTAGGCGATGCTAAACATAAAACAAACCTACCGAAAATGCTGGTGGAGTTTTTCGCCCGCTCCTGTGTTTGGCGGCCGCATGAGCGACTTCGGTATTCGTCACAAACACAACGAACGGAAATCGGGATTTTTTTTCCAAGGATGAATATGGATTGGAATCGGACGAGGTTAAGGTTTTGAACGGGGAATTCGAACCGGAAAGACAAGGTACCGCGATGTATCTGTGTCGAAACAAAAGAGATAAAAAAACTTGTTGAGGCTGACGATTAAAGTCGGGGAAAAAACAAGCCTCGTGATCATGTGGCAAATGTTGGAGGATTGAACAGTTTTCGGCGAGTGTTTTCTGAATAATTTTATTAACCGTTCCAATATGATGTTTTTTCTCCGTTTTAAAGATTAATTAATCGTTAAAATCCTTAAATTTCTTTGATAAAAATTCCCCATTGCAGTCATTTTACATATTGGGGAAAAGTCCAAGTAAAGTAATAAAGCTAGTAAAATTTATCTTCTGAAGTGATGAGGAAATTTAACGGAGAATATTTACATATTTGTAAAAAAAGCGCGGTTATCTATTTTCGCCCTTCACTGTAGATTAAGCAAATAAAATCATACTAAGGAATTCAGACAGAACAATTATTTTCCTATGTGCAATATTGGTATTTTAAGTACGCACTTTGGTATTTTATTAACTCCCTTCAATTCACTAGAGAATGTCCGAATTAAATAAGGTATGAGAATAAATAAGATACAAGAGAATACTTAACGATATCACCATCCTTCCTTAAACTTTATTTTCAATTACAACTCAAATTTTAAACTATTCGGACTCAACATGTGCTAAAATGATAATTTAAGATTCATTATGCTTGTATTTCTGTATTAAACGATCTATGAATATACGATCAGTATTAAACTTTGGTATTTTCGATAAAATCAATGACAAAAACAAGTAAGTATATTAGAGAGTATTATAAGAGGGAGGAAAATGCAATTGCAATATCATCGATGTGCAGGTGAACAGCTATATCAATTCAGAGGTAAGAAAAAATAGAGGTCGTATCGGTTCAGAGAAATACTGCGAAGAAAATCACTCATGAATGCCCTTTTAATATTCATGGAAAGAGTTCTCTGAGCAGCTGCTTGAAAACACTGAATGAACGATCAAAGGGTGAATAAATTTCAGACTTCGAAGAAGACAAAAGCCATGGTTCGTTAAAATGTTTGAAAGCAATCTTTTTAAATCGATTCCACGGACGTTCATGGCAAATTAACTAGTCGTATTTCCATAAATCGAGCGCGAAATTCGTTCGATATCGTTCTAAAATCGAAGTTAAATTTTAATGAAAATCCTGTTTAATATCATTGGTAGTAATCATCTTGCCTTTAAAAGGCTTCGAGACGATTGAACCTATCTCACTTATCATGATCCAAGGAGGGGAGTAAACACACGGCGAGGAATCTTTCCGCGGAAAAAATCGAGATAAATGGAATGACGTTAGACATTCATTTACCTTGATCTAAATTCCCTTTTCCACAGATTAACTGCCTCCTGCGAGGTAAGAACGTCATGTGATACGAGTACGCCATGCCCTTACTTCTAACCAGACGCCTATGCTATGTCGCTCTAGATAACGTACCTTTGCGACAATAGGGATAGAATTGAACTATTTACACTCAAATTTTGCGAAGTATAAAAATTACCTAATACATCTGGAGAATTCGAGGATAAATAATTATGCAATCTTACTTCATACTCTCGAGAAAATAAGGAATTGATATCTGATCATTGTGGATGTTAAGAAAAGAGGATTTTAAAAGATTAGAGGCTTTTGAGATGTGGGTATGGCGTAGAATGGAGAAAGTAAGCTGGGTCAACAGAAAAACGAACGAGGAGGTGCTAGAGATGGTTGGGGAAACGAGGGTGTTAATTGAAATAATTATAAATCGACTATATTATTATAATTATAAATGGGTGGGTCAAATATTGAGAGGAGAGGATTTTGCTGAAGAAAGCGATCGAGGAAGAATACTGGGAAAAAAACAGAGGGAAAGACAAAGACAAAAGATATTAGATGAATTAAGGGATGAGTTACCAGGAATTGAAGGGGAGGGAATTAAACAGGGAACCCATGAACATGAACCTACCGAAAGGTAGAACACTTTTACATAATCTGATACTTACGAATGTCAAGAATAAGATTAATAATTAATTAATTAATTTACCCCCTGCCACACGCCGAAAGGCGGCTTGCAGGGTATTCATGTAGATGTAGAATAATATGGAAAGCTAATGCAATTTTGGACTTATTTATTTCAATTTCTCCATTAATATACACAGAGTTTTATGGGTTTTTAAATTTAAAAATTTTAAATAAAAGAGGGCCAAGAGCTAGACTGTGGTGGACTCCAAGCTAGCCTGTCTGGCATTCAAACGATCCCACTCGACGTTTTGCAGTGTGGTATGGGAAAAGCCAACTTCTGCGAGTTTCCTGTGGTCAGGATGGAGGCTGGTTACAGATAAAGTGAGAGGGTTGCAGATGGGGATGAAAGGCGTCTAGTGGGCAAAGGAAAAAGCTACGTGGCGAAGAAATTGCTATGACGATGACGTGAATGAAGAGGGAAAATCATGCGGATGAAAAAGAGAGGAATGGGATAGAATGAGACGGGATAAAAAGTAACGGAGGGGGAGTGAGTTGGGAGAACGATGGACTGAATGGCAATCTCTATTCATGGTCGGGCTTACGGATGAGCTAATTGTGACGGAACAGATCCGCTGGATTGGAGACATCAAAGCAGCATGGCATATAAATGTTTAGCGGTCGAATAAGAGAGCAGAATTAGGGATTCTATCGTTCTCTTGGATGAAGACTCAAGGAAACAAGTTGTTTTCATTATGATGAGTATCTTATGTGAGAATAATCGATGATTTTGTGGGAAAACGCTGTAATTCTCAAGACAGAAGCGCCGTTGATTTTTAAGTGAATTAATAATGATAAATAACGTGGTCTTGGGGTATCGTGATTGATATTTAGGATATGAGGATTCTTTCCTATTATTATTGCTTGCACGACGATGTAACGACAATCTATTTTATCGGTTATATAGTTGGTTTTTGAGTCTTTAAGCAAGTATTTCGCGAAAATAATTATCTGAAACTTTTACTTTCTATAATATTACCCAAACTGTTTTCATTTCAAAAGGATGGGTATTGAATGTTTTTAGAAGGTGTTATCTAAATAACTTATTGAATTAAGTTGTAAGTTAACTAAATTTAATCACATGGAAAACAGGAGGTTGATGTCTAACATAAGGAATTATAAAAGCATTCACGAAGTCTCCGATTAAATTTCAATTCCAAAAAGTTTTAATTTGTATGGTCTAATAAACTTATTTCTCTTGGGGTTGCGTAAATAAATAATTCTCTTTCGGCTGCGCACTTTTATTACATTTCCTGCAACAATTTCTAAATATATAATAGCTACTTATGTTCTTCGACCTGAATAACTGATTTCTACAAATTAATTCTCATTTTTCTACGACTCACATTTCCTCTCTTAATCATATCTTCCACGAGATTCAAGGGTCGGGCGAAGAATAAATAATAATTATTCCGAAAGATAATAAAACATAACGATAAAAACACACAGCAAGTATTCACCAGCCAGCCGCAAAGAATAACACGCAAACCTTCCTTCCAACTTCCCGTTCGCACGTGTTAAGTAACTTCATTTTATAATCAATTGATGCAGCCGTAACTAAGTGGAAAGGTGAAGACAGAAATAACTCTCTCTCCAAGTTCAACAGGAAATATTTTAATAGCGACTGCTTTCAACGATGATAGCAATGAATAATTGAAACCGGTCACTATAAAAGTATTTCCTGGAACGTGGAAGTTTCTTTTTTTGTATTTCATTTTCGTAAACAGAAAAAGAAATACATTGTATGAACACAGCCAATAAGAGACTAATAATTTCTGGTGATCGCTTTACTAATGCGTTTTGCGCTTCCCGTTCTCGATGCCGTATTTACCATCAACTAAGCATACTCATTTATCGTATATTCTTCGCAGATGTTATTCGTAAATTTAAAGCTTAGAAGGCTTTAAAGTTAAGCTGATTTTTACACCAACCAATGAAAAACGTTTGAATCAAACTCCGTGGAACGATTTTTGATTTTTGAGATTCCCAAACACCTAGAAGTTAGCAGGGGAAAACTCCCAGCAGCAAGGAATCGTGGACTCGGGAATCGAAAATATCGGAATCTTTTAGGATTTCGGAATCGGAAACTATGCAAAAATGTTTAAAAACGATTCCTTGTTTTTTTGATAAAATTTCAATTTCCTAATTCTAGTACTATACAGTATAATAAATAAATAAATAATTGCTTGATTTCTACCATCAGTAACCCTGATATCTATTGACCTTAATAACAACTGAATATGGCATTTAATGTGAATTACTTTATTTAGTATTGGATAAAAATAAAAGGTACTATAAATTTATACCCTTGGGTAAAAATATGGGAACTTTAATGTCTTTAAATGTCTAATTCTCGAAATTTCAATCATGCCCGTTTGTAGTAGCGTGTTTCAGTCCCATGTAAATTTTTATTTTCGGTCTTTCTAAAAATTAATTAATTCATTTAATATTATAAAACTTTGACATATATGTAATAGCTGAAATTATTTTGTGTAAACATGACTCAAATAGCTGTTCTGTTGAGTCTCCCTCTTGATGTTGAATTTGAATCATAGCAAGAACTCAATTTCAGTCTCAATCTCGCCCGAATAAAGACGTTTTATTATTATTATTAGAACTTGAAACTGAATCGTCATTTGCGAGATGTATCGGTTATTGATTCGAATTGGTAAAATGTTGTTATCATCTCATCATTTGTACAACCAGATTAACACCAAACTTAGAAATCCGTCGGGACCTTGGAATTGACTCTCCCAACCAACCCCTGTGTCTACTTCCACACCCCAAATTCGACCTCAGAGATAGAAAGGAAAGGAAAGAGCCGGGAAAATTAACCGCGTCCAGTAAGCACGGAGAAGGAAATGCAAGGGGATGCTCATTTGTCACGGGGACTCGTTTTTCCCACCGTGTGCAGGGAGTATATCTTTTTCTGTTTCTCTCCATTCAAAGATGACGCACTCCTCGAAGATCGAAAAGAAACGGTCGTAAAGACGTCAAGATGGCAGATTCGGAAGGATCACAGGGATGGTCGTTTTTTGTTTCCATCTTCTGAAGTGCCGTGAGATCAGTAGTTGGGGAAGAGATGACGAGAGTAAGGCTAGGGAAGGAAAGAGCGTGCACGATTTACCCGAGTTTTCCTTCATGAGGAGGTGTTTTTCGAGGAATCCAAGGTGTGGTGATAGAATGCTTTTGACTTAGTTTCTGATGATGGTATTGCAACCTTGAAGGCTTAATAAAAGGATGTCGTTTCATGCTGTCATTCCACAATAGCATGATAATTAATTTTATACAATCTACTTGAAATCGAATTAATAGAATTTAGTAGTAATTTCTTAGTAATTGGTTGGTAGTTATTTCTATAGGATCGTCTTATTATTCACATTATGAAGTTGAATTTTCTCAGCTTCTAAGCATAAATAACTGATTTCTACATATCAAGAAGCAATTTATTCTGTTAATTAGGAGCTAAATGATTTTTCATAAATCACATGAGTATTTCATGATTGGTTTCTCGTGATTACTCAGGAGTATTCAGTGGCCGCCGTTAAATTATATTATACTAATGGGGAAAGGGGGGAATTAAAGCTTTAATTTGCATAGTTAACTTGATTCTTTATCTTCTCTTACAGCATTCGATAAAATATTTCACGTTACCCGTATTGATACTTAACAACAACTATTAAATTATATTGATCCCGGCGAAGGTGTTTGAGAATTTTTAACGTGATCACAATGCGACGATAAAAATTTTACCATTATTCATTGACGTTTCATTAATTATAAGCTGTGATTGCTTTCTACGTAAGCGGTTTCAATTATCGACTCTGAATGACAATGATTTTACTTAAGCGAAAATAGTCTCAACAGGTAACTGCGAAAATTCAACGTTATTTCAGCCACGATGGTTATTTTTACATTCAAAACACCATTGAAGTATCAAAACAGCATGGGAAAACTTTCCGCGAACTTTAAAAGCAAAATCCTCTTTACTTCCAAGAGAATGAAAATTCTTCCTCTTTGTTTGAAGCTGGAAAATAAACACGCTTCGTCCTTAGCTGATATCGCCTGGAATGCACGACCTCGAGGGAAAATCGCGGAGAAACGGGGGATTTCATAAGATTCCGAACATGTGGTCACCCTTAAAGAGTACGTAGCCGATGGTAAAAATGATAGATGTCCGTTTTCCACTCCGCGGTTGATAAGTTGCCTCCACTCCGCGGCATGCGCACAAATCATCACGTGGGGTCCGTCTGCTTGATTAGTTTTAAATTGTGCCGCTGCTGGCGCTGAGCCACGAAGCAAGTGAAGAGATTGATGTGAACCATGCGAGAATTTCTCGGATAATTGGAAGTGTTCCTATACCGCATCGCGCGTGTTTCTTTGCTTATAAAGGCCCCTCGATCGTAAGATACGAATAACCAAAGAGGAACGCTGAGTTAGAATTAAACGAGAGAGACTTTCATGCGATGTAAACACGTCAAAATGCAAATTAATCGGGGGAATATTTTCATAATTAATAATTTTTCGCGTTTTTACGGCGGAATGAGGTACACCAGGAAATTCTAAGAATATAGAGCTCAATTAATAATGGGAAGCGATGTCAATTAGGTTGGAAAAAGTGGAGGAGTACAGTGAATAAACGAGGCAAATCTTGATTGATATGTATGCAAATGCGCTTATGTTAATGAAGAGGATAATGTTTACTTCATTGGAATGAACCAACTCATTCTCTATATAAAGCCGATTTGATATAGACAAATTATGAGAATCTCATTCGGATATAATTGCAAAAAAATAAAAAAAATATTACAATAAATTAAAATAAATTAAAGCATGTACTTGGCTTCTTGATTACTTCACCACTCCAATTGTAATAATGACAATTATTGAACGTAACGAAAAACTATTCAGGTAATCACCACATTAGGTGCCACTCGCTATGCTATTCTATGAATAGCTAATTAAAGACATTTTTCGTGGATAGAAATACTCTATATTCTAACAGAAAATACTTATGACCGATAATGATTAAAGAAGGACACGTATTTCTTGCACGGATCTTTATAATTTCCGCTTACAGAAAACAGTTATTTCCCGAGCAAAGAAATAAATTAGACGCAGTCTTTACCAGCCATACCAATGAATTACCTTGAACTACTTTCGTTTGAAAAAACAATGCATAAACTCCATTTTTACCAAAGGGAAATCGGAGAAACCAGATGTTACTAATTTTATTTAACACTGTTTTTCTTTAGCAAATTAGAAATAGTAAAAAAAAGTTAATCTTATAATATCTTTGACCCATCCATAGTTTGCGAAAACTCAAAATTTTCGCCTTACTGAGATATATTCCAAGGGAGATGAATTAGCTGATGATAATCATGGATGACTCCGTAAAATCTTTTAAAGACAGTATTTTTGCCATAAAAGTAGTAAAAATAACATATGTATAATCTAGATATTACCAGGTTGCATAACCTATGTTACGTATTTGTCGGATGTCTTAGCGAGTCGTAAATGAAGCATATAGCAATTAAGAAACTAAGTTCAGCTGGCGACTCAATGCCGACCTCACATGTCTTATGTCGCAACATGTAATGAACAACAGCAGAACTACATTTGTATTAGCGCTTGATTGTAGGTTATGAGGTTTTTTACAAGTCGGCGAATTATCTCTCGTGCCTTGAATGCATAGGGATTTTTTCTTGCTTTGCTCTACGCTGAAAATAAAACTCGGTGAACTAAAAAAATTGTGTGGGAAAAGAAAATCGAGTCTCGGAGAAGTGTGTTAGAGTTATCCTCGCCTCCCGCTGTTTTTCATACGTGGATTGCTTTTTCACCGTATGTCTCGAAAAACATAATTCATCTTCTAGAGAAGGAAACCGCGAAGAGCTATGTTCTCTCGATTGGATTGTCCTAGAATATACTACAAGGCAATGGATCTATCGATGCAATTTCTATGTAGCGATCTTTTGTTCCGAGTATATAGAAACAGCTGTGAATCTAATCCAACATTTTCCAAAGTTTTACTTAGTTATGTGTATTTACTGATAATAATAAGTATACAAATAATAAGAAATTACTTCGGAAAAAAATTTAGTTCATTTTCCACTAAATATATTTTCTCTCCATTATCTTTCCCTTTCCTTTCACCTCACCTGTTTCCTATTTAAGGTTTGTAAATAAATTATCTTGTAAAAGATGATTGCGATCATTCGTCAAAACTGGCCGTTTTCCCGTTTTTAAGAAAATATTTTTGTGCCAAATGAACCAAGATCATTGTTTCCTTTTTCCGCGATAGATTTCCGCAAAATCTCGCCTGATACTGCAAAGTTAAATAAATTACTTTCCTGTGCTGTAATTAAATTTATTTATCACGTCGGGTTCGACCAGGCTATATCTTTCCTTGATTACGAGAAATCCAGCAGCGCTAAAACTTCGAAATAAACTACTTTCCTCACAGACTATGAGCTATTTTATGTTTATATTATTCTTGAAACTATGTCCGGGTTGAATTTCTACAGAACCCAACGTACCATGCAGATTAGTTATTAAAAGATCGTTAAATACTATGAACAATGAATAATGTATAAGAAAAACATATTGGAACATTCCCAGATGCTATCAATATAACTGCACCTTTCTTTCCCTCTCACATAAGAATTTCTTCCGTTCAAAATACCATACATACGCTAACACATATTTAAATCACTAAAATTTGCTTATTTTAGAATCTATTTCCTTGAAATAACGGCTGATTCTATAACTGCGGAGATTCATTATTATGACCAATAACTAAACGGTGAAGATTTTGCGTGAAAACTGTTGTGAAATGTGCATGAAAAATGAAAAATTTAGCACGGCGATAAATATTCTTCTCTGCGAGTATTGAAATTCCTGTTAATTTTTACAAACTCAAATTATAGCAAAAACTGATAGAGCAATTAGAAAGGTATTGAAAGATTAGGAGAGAGGATACTAGCGTAGAATCACATACGCGTATCTTTTGTATCAAGGAAGGAAATCAAGTGATGAAGAGTATTTCCTATTAATGAGGAAAGGTCGAGCGCTATCCCAAATTTGAAATGTTAGCCAACACCGGGAATTACAGCTAAGGAGCGTCACGGACAGTGCAGAAAGTGAGATTACCGGACTACAAGCTAAAAATAAAAACGGAGAGAGTTTTTTCCCTTTCGCTTGTCCTACTCCTGAAGGCTTTTACCTAAGTGTAAGTCCATCGTACCACAGCGTGGGAGGAAATAGTTTTCAGCACATCCGGTTGTGTAATCCCTGGGTGTTACCCTTCTCCTTTAATATTAATACGAATTTAATTCGGAACGTCCAGAAATCGAAATAATTTTTGAATCCTCATCTGGCGCTAACAATGGTTCTTCAATAAATATCAATTTATTCAAGTATAGAAATAATACCCACACTCGACATAGGTCTGATTGCAACTCATGTACCAATGAATCAATGAATGAAATCAAGCAAATTTCTATAAAAATCAATATTTAGTAATACCATGCATCAGATGTCAATAACCATGATGGTATTAATTGCAAAATTATCTAAATGCATCAACTGATTCGCTCTAACTCTATGATGTAATTCTGTCACGCAGGATCAATGACTATGCACTAGTCAAATTTATTGTTCCCTTCTTAAAACTGCATTATCAACTATTAACAAACATTGGCAATCAAATTTACTTAATCCAACGGCTTACTACCACATAAATCGTTACTAATTATTCCCAAACAAATTTTATTGGCTGAAAATTGAATCATCTACAGTCTCAGAGAATTTCGCGAGGATAAAAGTTTATTAATTTAGAATATATTTATCATGATATTCTTCGGAAAATGGCTTCTTTCGCTCAAAAGATCTTTTTCTGAATTTCGTAAAAATCGTTACTACTAGGTTCTTAGATATTTAATGGCAGTAAAAAGAAAACTAGAAAGATCAGATTAGCAGCAACAGCTTACTCATTCCGCCGAGGTTCTAAAATTAGAAACGATATCTGGTAAATCAGTCGCATAGTTTGTAACTGGCCCAGTTCTTATTATCTTATATCTCTACACCTATTATTCCAGTTTAAAAATTTGACCCAAATAACTCTCTAAATAAGTTTCCTTCGCCACATGAGAACAGCAGAAAAAACAGAAATTAGCTAAAATATGTATTATTCACGCCGAAATCCTTTAAGCTCCTCCTAATAGGTAACTAAGGGCACGAAAGATATTGAATTTTTTCCTTTTTGATATATTGACATTGAACGTAATTGGCCTTTAGGCATTTGTTATTAGAAGAAAGCTTGTAGGAACTTGGATAAGTTGATGAATTTCGATCTCCTATTGTTTAATGCGACGTTGCAACTACATTGGAATCGGAATCTTTTAATCATTATTCTGAAATAAACATATATATCTTTAAAGAGAATAATATGTATTAGATTTTAATAAACGGCTTCATGACCAAAGTAAAATATAAAGCATGTCGTACCATTTAATACCTTTTAGTGAAACTACAATATCAGGTACAAAGATAACATGCGAATAATAGTTATTAATTCCTAACCAATTAAAATCTCTCTTTTATAATCAATGTTAAAAATTAATTAATTTCAATGATATGGTAAACAAATTCTACAATCATAATAAGTAAATATTAATAATGAGACAGTTTTAGAAAGCTTTAAATAGACTATATTTTTCATTCAATAAAATAAAATTTTTTTGTCAAAATTGGAGGTTCCTTACCATGGAAACGAGCTATTTACTTCACTTGTGCACTCGTTATTAAGTGTACGGATTATAGCGTACTTTTGAACGCCGTTATGTCCGCTACGACATGCAGACTGGAAAATTACATAGCCCGAAAAGATACACACAGACCCTAGATCAACACGAAGATCTAATTATATCTTCTCTATCCTGAAAGGGCAAATAAGAGGGGTAATCGGGGATCAAACGCAAATTGGAGACTTTCAGCTACCAGAGGAGTGAAGAGGAAAGGAAACGTCGGCAGATTATCGTCACCGTTTGACGTTCGTCGGAACAAATCCCGAGCGGTCAACGGAGAGGAACGACCGAAAAATAAACGAGCTCAGCCTTCTTTCGGGAACTTTAATTTCACTCCTGTCCCCGCGCATCACTCCCGAATAAGTGGACGAGCAGTCTTTTCTCAAAGTCCGAATAATCTGATCAAACAGGAAAAGCTAATCCGAGCCTTTTTCGTTTTTCCCCCTTCGTGCCACATTCCTCGCGTCGATTAATATTTGCATAAAAAGGAAGCCCACCGGGAAGTGAAGAAGGGCCTTTTGCAGGAGATGACATATCTCGCGCTTTTCCTTTTTTCATGTTTTCCCTCTTTAAAATGTATCTCGCGCGGCCGATCTCAGTTGAACGAACCAAGGCGTAGCAGTCAAAATATCCTCGTTATCCTTAAGACGCTCTTATAGAAATTATGGTACAGTATAATTCCTCTTAACCGGCATGTTTACTAGATATGTGTGAAATGGCCTGTTTACTTGAAAAAACGCGACACAATATGGTTTCGGTTAACAAGATATACTGTTCTAGAAACAATTATCTAAAACTCTTCCACTAAATGTACAGTATTTTTTTTCTTCAGACTCGGTGATTGACTATCATGGCACCTAAGTTCAGCTGTATAATGTTATTCGCTCAAGCGTCCCTTGATACAGAGCACAGCATCACAGCATGTTTTAATTTGAAGGGCTTCGCATTAAGCGACCTGTTTATTAGATATATGTACAACGGCCTGTTTGCGTAGAAAGATGCCATACAATGTTCTCAGTCAACACATTATATTTTCCAAGAATTATTTAGCACTATAGATAATAAAATTGAGAAACTGTGCATTCACAGATTTACTATTGGTGAAGGAACAAATGAAGATTACGGTATTTTCAAGAACGGACTCTCTAATTTGTTCCTAAAAATGTGTGATCTATTCTTACACATTATTGTACATGAATGCAGAATAAATACGTATTCGAAAGGAAATTTTCCGCCTATTTACTACTACATATACGCTACTAATGTCTACTTTTAAAAGTCTTCAAAGAACTCAAAAGTGGATTATTAATTTTATTGACATCAGAGTGAACCGCATGGTGGTTCGCCTCAATTCGTAATAAGGGCCTAGCTTACCGTAGTAAGAACAAAAATTTTAATTAAATATCTGCATTACATACCTTCCCATACATTATCATTCCATTATTTCCTTCATCATTTCCCTGGTTGTTTTCTGTTTTCTTTTTTAATTTTATCGTTTATTTTTTTCAATCATATATATTCTTACCTGCATTTTTTGTATAAATGTACACTGATATTAATTATTTTAAAGGTGTTTTCCTTTTCCTTATCTTCCTCTTCCTTTTTAAATTTTAATTGCAACTCTCAACTCAGGTATGTCATGTAGGTTGTTTTTCTGCTGGGTTTAAATTTTTTCAAAATGCATACTTGGATTTTTTACCTCACATTATATTTACTTATTTGTAGCCTTTTAAATCCAAGGAGCTCTTCCTTTAAACTTTTGAGGACAAAGGATTAGATGTGAGGAGATACTAATGTCTTAATCTCGCACTTAAACATATACTAATTATTATTACCCCATGAACACCTTAATGCAGTAATGTGTAATTCAGTAGATTCAAAAACTGCAAAACACAAGATTTATGCGTCTAAAAAATCTGGCGATTCACCTTAGTTTAAAAGAAGGAAATATGAAACAAAATCGAGCCGGAAAATTTCATTGCCAAGAGGAAGTCATTTATCTGTCACGAACCTAGGGTGGTTGAAAGCGTGAATAAAATTAGAATTTCCTCGTGAAAGTATAGGACAAATATCACAAAAATGGATTTCAAAGGCGGCGAATAGAATACGGAAGGACGCTCGGATGGACAGACAGGTCGAGTGGAATCATGTTTTCCATCTCGGGAAGTAGCCTAAAAATAAAGTCACTCTCGTCAACTCCTTTTTCTTACCTCACGTCACCCGGTTATCCGCCACCACCACAAATTCTCTCCCGAAATTGTTTGGGGTTGCCCTCCTCACGAATGGGAGGTTAAGCATTGAGGTCACGGCCGAAACACGGAGAGGGAAAGCTTTCCGGTGTCACGAACCTTTAGAAACATTTTTTGCTCGAAATGGGTGGATCTTTGAACCATCATATTCCTTCCGACTGCGTCCCTCGTTGGTGTTTACGTTCGCGGAAAACGATACGTGGAAGAAAATCGATTTTAACCTCTCTCTTCCGGTATACTCTACTGACACCTGTTTAGGCGGAAAGCCATCCTCCATTCATACATAAAACCCTCCCTCAATTTAAAGGATGAGCATTAATGCATGATAAGGATGTAAGCATTAAATCATCACCGTTACAGAAAGATGATCATACGTCTGCATATGTAAATACTTCGATATCCCCTTTAGTAGTGTGACTTTAAGGGAAATTTTCTCAGATAGTTACAATTACGTAACTTTCGAGGAAGAAAATAATTTTGGATAGACAGGTTGTAGCTTCTACGGAGCTCATATCAGTTTCTATTCCTACCTCTTTACTATGGAAAACAATAGAATAGAATAAAATAGAAAGGGGTACAGATCATCTAATTGAGTCAACCTAAAATAGACAAAGATGTATAGAGCTATCCTCGACAAATCAATTTAAAGATTATATAGGAATAAACTTTAATTCATCATTTTTATATTAGGTCCTGCTACCTGTCTTGATGAATGGAATAATTTTCATCGGTCTTTTAATACAGGATTTGAAGACCACACGTCCTCCTCTATTCTACTGATTCGGAGCAAAAGAAAGAATGGTAATTTTTCCCACTCAACTTTACTCCTTCATAACATGCTTGTTTTACTCTCTCGCTCTCCCATACTCATCTCCGAGTTCTCCCAAGCGTAAATAAAAAGGCAGAAATTTGAGGTATTTCCTGGATAAATTTGACCCTTCACCCGAAGTGAAGGTGAAAATCCTTTCATCCCAACCGAAAGTGGCCATCCATGAAGAGGAGGACATCGCATTTCCAACTTCTACTTCACTAATCTCCGGATCTGAGGAAAAAAGTTGATTCCCGGTACAAATGGACGCGAAGTGGAGAAATCCCCGATGGCGTAGAAATGACGTGAACTTTCGAGATTAACGGTGTTGCGATGGGAAATTAATGATACGAGGATTGGGACATTTTAAAAGGAATGCGTCGATTACGAAGTGGTTTGAGCTAAGATGGATAGCGCAATAGGCATGGCTACGATTTCTACGATTGGTGCTATGCATATCGGCTTCTATAGTGAAAAATATCACCACAGGGTCCAAGAGACGTAATCTATCAATATATTTAGACCATAAACATTAAGATGTTATCAAATATTACTAGATATATGTTGCAGAACGATGAGGATACTTAATGAATTACTAGAATTTAATAGGAAAACGATAATTGTTTAGTAACATCGGGAAATGTTAAAGAATTGTAACATTTGATCTTTATGGATTTTATTAATTGAAATTAACGGAAGTAAAATTACTTTCTGCATTTTCTATGAGTGAAATATTATGTGTTATAATAACATTGAGAGAGGTCTGAATTTAGAACAGTTCGAGAATGAAAA
This sequence comes from Pachydiplax longipennis, assembly GCA_036926295.1. Taxonomy (NCBI): domain Eukaryota; kingdom Metazoa; phylum Arthropoda; class Insecta; order Odonata; family Libellulidae; genus Pachydiplax; species Pachydiplax longipennis. Next base: position 15,298,202 of record JAVFKF010000014.1, read on the forward strand.
GTCAATCTCTATCCTAACGTCAATCATATTAAATAATTCCTATACCTGCCTATCGAATTAAAGAAATCTAACTATAGAGAAGTTACTTATTTAATTATTACATTACAGGTTAAAATAATTTCAATTATAACGTATATTAAATTGCTTCACTGCATCGGAATACTCACAAATAGGTGACTTAAAAAATGCGCAAACCAGTTAGCTCCAACACAGACAATAAATTGTATATGCATATTCATTAAAATTATGAGAATAAACAAAAAGATGACTTGAAATAATAATATGAAACAATACAAAGATTCGAAGCACTTCATTGTAGCGGACAGAGGGTGAAACCGAAAATAAATACGAAAATTTATCTTTAAAATATCAAATGATACATAATATTGGAGATGAAGATGAGTTAATAATGATATTTTCTTAAATGATCCGACCCCCGGCGAGATCGCCCCACTTGTCAAGTTTTTAGATCTATTTCGGTTTAAATCGTGCTTAAACGAAGCGAGTTAAGTTTTCGACCTAACAAATACGACACAAAGACATTTAATACCCATTTACCCGAAACTAAATGAGTTATAAAAATAGATGTAGTTTTCCACTAGATTTCTTTATTCCAAAGAAGGCAAACCCGGCCCCCCCAGGGACCTCGTAGATATGCCTTCTTAAATGGTTCGACATAGTTTATTTAGACATAGTGGGCAATTTATTCCTAAACTTAATCGAGAGAACCCTATTCCTTTCGGACGGTAACGACTTGGAACTAGGAAATTTCGCAATATCAGATGAAGTTTTCGCACATAAACAATATTCCCCATCCTATTAATAGTTGGAGAAGAAACCTCACGCAGATTTTAAGGTGCCGAATGAAAAACGGCACAAACAACTGTTCCTCAACTGCGAAACAGGGAAAAAAGCCAGCGTGTTTTCCACTCAATCTTACATTTTCATTAGGCTTTCATTCTCGTGCGCCAGCGGCCTTTATTTATATGATGGGGAAGTCGAAGTTTCATTTCAACTAAACATATGGGCATCGAAGCCCCTTCCACTCTCTCCAAAAGAACCTTGGGCACCTATGATTCCTCTAATCTTATTTAGCTCATCTGCGGGAGGTTGGGAATGCGTGATTAATTATGAACTTTTGCTGAGTGCCTTCGAATTCTCCATAGTTTTACCTCTCTTTTTTCCACCTTCCCTTCCGCTGAAATACGTACGGTCAGTGGCCTTGTTAGCATATCTCCTCTCGTGATTTCGGGAAATTATTTATTCCGCATAATTTCCGTGGTGGAATTTCGGCTGATTATTCTGCAGTTCTAAATTTAGGGTGGCATTTGTTAAATTGTACAAGTCCTTCCTCAGGTCATTTCGCACATATGGGCCTTCATCGGGAATCGAGCACGGGGCCGCATTGATCAGAATCGAACGCTCTACCCACTTGGCTAACCGGAAGTCCAGTTTAAAATTTCTTTAGGAAAATTCCAATTTTGGAAGTATAATTCTCAGGCGAAATTTGGGAATTTCCACAGGTATTTTAAGTTTCATCTTTCTATCCAAGAATTCTCCTCCTTCCTCTTCCATTCACTTGAATTCATCTCAAGTGAAAGCAAGGAAATTTGAAGCCGAGGGGCGATTTCCAGATAAATTCAGAGAAGAAACGTTTACAGAAGACGAGATCTGTATTGTGCGACCCTCTGCTATTTCGGCCGATCAGACATAAGATTCATAGACAATTCGTTTTAAATACTCATTCTTTCCGCCAACGATACAAGCTAAAGAAGCAACTTAAATGCTAATTAATTAAACCCCCTGCCGCAAGCCAAAAGGATGCTTGCAGGGCGATAATGGAAATGTCGATAAAATTTACATGAGACACTCATATCATCAAATTCATATAAGAAAAGTAATTTATAAAATGTGCTAGTTAATCACTGCAATAATCATTACCTCGAAGAGAGACTAATTCGGTTTGATTGATTAAATTCGATTATTTCATTTTTATTTCTGAAAGATAAAAATCGAAAACTTGAATCCGCACAGGAAATATTACGAACGGATTACTAAATTACCATCAAAAAGACCAAAAGATAACTTGACCAACAAAAGTGAATGAATTCATTCTCTTTAAGAAGTTATTCGAAAGATTCAATTAATCCACAGCTACGGTAAACAGAGGTTCTCAGCGCTTTCCACCCCGACCGTATTAAGCTGTAAATGGGTATAGTGTAAATTTATTTCTAAATATTTACATCAAAAATTTTTAGCGAACTTACTCAAATTCTTCGTAAAAATTGGCACAGTAGCGTTAATGGTTCGACCTTATTTGAGGTATTCACCGCCTGACAATTTACCACAGTTAGCTATTATAGTAACCGATTGGCTTTTTATCCACATCCAAGCCTTAATACATAAAGCGAATCCAAGGCCAGGATATTTAAGGAGTTTCTTGGTATGTTACCTTCCCTGTGATAAGATTTCAAACCATAATGTAAACTAAATTAATTCTTTTAGCCTGCTGATTCTGAAGTATAAGAGAAAACTACTCAGGACTGAATTCATCTAAAATGACGAAGAGATATTTGTGGTTAACAATTTGTTTTCCATATAAGATATCAACTGAGTAGGGTAATCAAAACATGCTGTAATGGTATTATAGTGTATAATAGTTTAGCGCGTGCGTTAATCTCTCAACTCTTTTCATATCTATGAATTATTGACGTTAATCAAGAATTATAATCCAATTCCACTTCGAGATTAGAGTTTTATTTTCAGCAATTTAACCACAAAATAGATACTAACGGAAATTAAAAAAGGAAAAGGACAAATGGAGAAACAGAAACCAACATAGACCTGGGATTTACAGGATGGCCGTCCTGTTGAATTTCTAAATCATATGATTTCAACGCATTTATTCTAAAGAAATTTCAGATTTTTTTTAGAAGGGATTACTTATACTCTTATAAATTCCGCGGATAGATGGATTTCGGAAAATATATCGATGGGATATTCGTTCCTTTGTTTCCATAGAGACTTTATCTCATTCTGAAACACCTGAAACTGGAAATTATCTCATCCTTTATTTTGGACTGAGCCAATAATTCGGTGCACCTGTTGAGCCACTTATGAAGAAACACTGTACAAACGTATGACATGAATGCAGTAATATACCGGTCTTTTCGTGAGGAGCCATTAAAAGAAATAGCCCCATATGGTATCTTACAAGGTAACGGTCGCAAATCGCAATAACAAAAGGAAATTAGAATTCTTTTTTCTTAGCCTTGCGCTCTTTTTCAAGGCGTCCGTCCGTTTCCTGAGCGAGACAAACCTCTTTGTGGTTTCGCAACGCACAAACTGCTCATATCTTTATCTGGCTTCTCGAAAAAAAACAAGTGACCAGCTTTACGCGTGTTTGTGTACTACCGACCGGGAGGATTTTCTTTATCGCCCTGACTACGTAGTAGCAACAGGAAAAGCGACCCTTCCTTCGAACTGAGAAAAAAAACCCGATAATAAATTCCTCTTTCCATTTTTTCCTTTTGAAGGTGGCATTCCTGATCATTTGCGTCGCATCGATTGGGAAATGTGCGAATGCATTCGGATTTTTCGTTCGTGCATTTCGCTATTGCATATTGGGTCGACATTTGATGGAATTCCTCACCGTACGGAGGCTGCATGAAGATCTGATATGACGTCAACCGGAACGTTACGCAGAAATTTTTCCTGACGGATTTCCTCTCATTAAAACCGGTTCGAAGATAGTGCTACTGGTTGAAAAGTGATTATTCTGGAAATTAAGCGCATGACCTCTTGTTCGGCTGGTCGCTGCTGCCCATCAGAAAAGTGGCGACGAAAAGTGAAAAAGTGACATTTTACTTGTACGTTAAATCTCCATTTTTATCGGTGAGCCCCGATATATTTTTAGAACAAAGCTGAAATACAAACTCGGGAAATTCTTTTTACCCTTTAATATTTTCGATTTTCATTCAGATATGCTAATAAATTGTTCCAAAGTAAGTAAATTTAAAGAAACGCATTCTGCGATTTAACTTCAAATCATAAACGGGACAGAAATTTTTCATCTTTTTTTCTTTTTAATTACAGAAAACTTCATATTTCTGTGATGAAATGTAATGCTGATCCAAATATAATTAGCTTGCATCGGTCGTATTGGGCTAGCGTCATAACAGCAATAAGAGATCTGAACATGAGCCTTAGATACAATTCACGCAGATCTGCTCGCATGGAAAGCTTGGAAAATTCATGTATGAATAACACTTCTCTGAGGATCTATAACTATTCGAAGAATCTTATGAAAGCGAACTAGAAATGGAAGAACTGAACGATGATTCCTGAAAAATCAAGAGCTCTCCTATATTTTCTAAAAACTTCACGAGCAACGCAGAATGAAGTTTTCTGAAGCAATATGATCGCCAACACTGATTCCAAAATTTGAAATTAATCGAAACGAAATATTCAGCATCATTAAATAACGTAGAATAAATCACAAAGTAGGAAGTAGGCGCTGCAGATTTTTGTCGTGCTCCCAGTCATACTTGCCTGATAATCGGCCTGTAAAAGATACAACTACTAAATAAATCTACAAAAGATAGCAGAAATAAATCACAACTGGCGGAAGATACTAGCGAATACACATACATGAAGTGAAAGGAAAATACAAATTATCTAAAAATCTTTGTGATCTTAGCAAAAATTTACTGCCACAAAAGCAAGCTTCTCTAAGGGGCTGGTAAAGAATCCATCAACCTACAAGTTTCTAAGATATTAATTGGGAGAACTGAGGGAAATGACGAATTTAATGATGAAGCTTGAAATTTTTATTCAAAGAAAACGTCTTAAACTTTAAAATCTGTATGAAAGACTCAGCGTAGCTATCGATTTTGAAAACAGACTGAAATTAGAAACGAATTAGTATCCTCTAGCGTTAAAACCCAAAGCATGAAAATCCAAAGTAATTTCATTTAAATGCTGCCTTTTATCTCCAAAGTTGTTTCACTCTATTAGTTAAAGAATCAATAATTAATCAGTTGGCTTCATTCAGCCAGATTGCACTGGAAAACCTCTACATCAATTCATAAAACGAATCCTTGGCTCGATTCCTTGCGTTAATCACAATAATTCCCCATTACCATCACAAGAATCAATTTGAGTCGAGGTAAACTCATAAAGAAAGAAATTCTCTTTGAGATCATAATAGCGGCGACTTTGAGTGATTTACAAGCAGCTCTAGGCGAAGAATAATCTTTCCCAATTCTTCGTATTCTCTAAGGCGGAAAATTCTTTCATCATATCCATGAAGATGATTTCTGATAAACAAAGGGACTCCAACACCTCGTGACCGCCGCTGCCACCATAACTTTCCCATTCAGCCAACGCATCTCGCGTAGAATAAAACGCTTTTGTTTCGACTTAATGTTAATCGTCGGTCAAGGAGTGGTGAACGGAGGAGAGTCTCATTGCGCCAGCCAGAGATGTTAATTTACGCTTCGGGGCGCATGCGTCGAGTTGTGAAAGAACCTTATGAGAGCGAGAGGTTATTAACTGCGTCCCTCTTTGAGTTGCCACCACAACCCCCGCCTTACACCTTTTCTTGAGTTATGAGTATGAAATGGAGAGTGAATGGAACGATGTGGGATTGGAGAAGGGAGATGACGCTGTCTGATTTGTATCGATATAGAACGTTGCACTCCGTGGCGGGTTAGAAAGGTGCTATTGGAAGGTTGCGGCATTCTATGAGAAGGCGTTAGAAGTGAGGTAAATATCGGAAATCGGAATCTAAATCTTGTGATTCATGCGGTGAGTTAGTCGTAAAAATGTATTAAGATCAATCCATTCTATTCCATCTCGCAAGCAGGTTTTTGATTATGGGTAACGTTACCATCAAAAGATAACGGAGAAAAATCCACGAAGATTATTCGAGGCAATAATGAGATACTTTCAATTTTTGGAAAATTATGTACATCAACTTATAATGCCAAAATACCATGAATATCATCGTCATTTTTCTATTTAGATACTACTACGAATTCTATGCACTGTTACACCCAACAAACATTCAAAAATCAACTGTTGCCATAACAACATGAAAAGCAAAAAATTTCAGCAAATGAGATCACTAGAAACACACCAGGCTTTGTAAAGATATGTTAAGCTTCATTATCAACGAAAATAGATTTCACACATATATAACATTATTATTAAAATACCTATAATATAAAACAAAAATGAATAATCTACTGATATAGAAGAGACAATTATTTAGATGAAGATATTAAAACTTAATTATGATAATTATGAATAATTGACTAGTTCAGTAATCGAATATCAAACATGCAAAGGCCAAAAATCTGATTGTTTAAAATCACCCAACATGCAGAAGGTTACAGTTCAGGAGAATTTTTATCGAGAAGAGAGAAGTTCTATCGAAAAGAAAATGGCGGATAAATAAGACTTATAATTGGGTATCCTTTTCGGAGAACGAGGTCCGTTCCGAGCAGATTCGTGGAATAAATCGAGCAAACGAAAACGAGGAAGGAAAGAGCAGGGATATTCCGGTCAGATCGGGTTTAAATTCGTACTTTTTATTGGAGGGAAATACGAAAGGGCAGGAGCAGAATGTAGGTGTTTAAAAAGGAGCCGCGAATTACAAAACCCCTCATAAATCGGTGTCTATTTCCGAGGACTGATCCGAGTGTGGGAGAGAAAACTTTTTTATATTTTCGAATCGGACACGGTGTAAAACATTTATCGGCCTAGTTTGGTGAGTTTGGATGACCCTGTTTTGGGAGGCGGAAAAAGGTAAATATTTCCATGAGGCGGACGTATTTTCCATGGCCGTCAGATTGGCGAGGGTCTTAAAAAGCGTAAAGGACGTGCTTCCGGAGGATTTGTGTTGAAGGCGGTTGCGGTGCTGGAAAGTGGTTGGTGTCCTGAGAATGTGGGGATGAGGTAGAAACCGCCCCACGAAACCCGTGAAATCCGGTAAAAGGAGACAAATGAAAGAAAACAACTTGAATGGCGATAATGTCAGTCACCTCAAGAATTGAAAAGTTCAGATTAAATTTTGAGGCCTAAATGGTGTACCGGCCGCTTCCCTACAAAATAATTTTCTCCGTCTAGAGGAATCCTTGAGCCCGTTTACCGCTACTAATTAGATAATAAAGTATTGGGAGCAATAAAGTATCTATACCATAGACATTATCCGTGACAGAAATAAATAAATTAGAAAAAAATATTACTAAGAAACTAAATCCTGTTTAATAAATAAATATCAAACTTATATACTTAAATCTTGTTCCTAGAGAAATGAAGTTATCCGAAATAACGTATGGAATTATTGAAAGAAATATTTTGATTTCATGTTTCTTTCACAAACTTGCAATTTTGCATCCCACACAGTTTTATTTTACTTCGTGAATTAATGTAAGAGAGATTCCCACTTTTGTGATGATTCGGTAAGTTTAGATGTGGTTAAGTGAGGTGTCATATTGGATTGGAAAAATGGATGATTATATTCCATGTAACTGACTGGTTGCAAAACTTCTCTAGTGGTAGATTAAATAGGAGAAGGACTTTATGACTTCATTTTTACCATCATATGATTTTGCTTCCCTTGCTCCATAAAACCGAAAGGCACATATTCCGGAAAAAAGATCTCTCCGATTCACCAGTCAAAACAACAAATAATGCACTGATAAAATTCAACACAACACACACCGTTCGTTTGGAATAAGATTGAGGAGAGCTTTTATGAGTCTTCGGATTACTACAGTAAATAAGATACTCCTTCGTAGAGGTTTATCAGTTCTTGGCAGAAATATCTGTATTTATTTTGCTGCCCCTAGATTGCGAAAGGAGAATCATAGCAGCTGTTCTAGTAGCTGCATAGAGTGCAATTGATGGCTCATCGACGAAGGACGTCTGCAAGTGTGACGAACCAAGACACTTCGGCAGCTCAAACGAGATCCATATCGCGGTACATTAACGATGAATTACCGAACGATGACGCCATCTTGAGTCGTCGACCCTTGGCGGGTGAAAAAACAAAACGGAGGATCGAAATACGATCTGGAAATCTCCGTCCGAATAAATAACGCGTGGAAGAAGAAAGGAAATGGTCCCTCGAGTATGGGCTCGCGTGCTGCACACGCATGACTAACCTTCTCCGTTATACGACTTGGAGATGTTTACAGCCGGCGTAAATAGACCGAAATACTTGCGCGGTAAAGTATTTCGAGAGGAGAAGCAACTTCCTTTGTGTGCCTTACATTCTTCGATCGCCTCTCGCTATGGATGACATAACTTATGCTCTCATTCATTTCGAAGATTTTTCTTCGATGGATTCGCAAATATTAATGGCTGCGTAAATTCGTAAATTAATTCTCTAGAATGACTGCGTTTCTGAGGTGTTGGTAACGAGTTCGACGCTGAATATTGAGTATGCAACTGGACTGCGAATTCCATCTTCAAAATAAGATTTTATAAGTATAAGGGGAAACAGAAATAAGATGAGATAGATACAGTCACAGAGTAATACTGATTGATAATACTAAAAAGTAAAATATTCATAACAATCAAGAGTTTATTGACGAAAAATCTCATAGTTTTTGATATTTGAAACAAAATTTTCAAAGTTACTAGTATCTTATACTTCCGTACCAAAATCTTGTATCGTTTGCCTCCAGCTGACTTCTCAAGATTTAGAGAAAATAATTCTCATCAGAGCTGGCCCGAGATGCGGGCAGTCTCCCGGAGCCCCGAAGTTTGGGAGTCGCAAACGTTTGATGTCCTTTCATGGTTTGGTGAAGCGTAAACACTTTGACAAAGAGCGCCAAGTGGATTAGTTGGTTCTGACCATAATTCACCATTATCCATATATTCCACCAAACATATATGTGCAATATGTTTATTTTAATCCCGGTGTTTCTTATAATTACGAAACGATAGCAAATAAAAAAATCCTCATCATAAATTTGCAATGTTCTTTTCGCAAATGACGAAGAAAAGCGGGAGACAAAGAAAATTAAAAGTTTGGGGATTTTAGGAAAAGCAAACGGAGAAAGCATCGTGCACAGAATTGGATATGCAGACAATTATATTCTAAATAAAAAAAACACGATTCACAAATCGTAGGTGCAAGGTAGTTGATAATAGAGCAATAGGCCAGATAACGAAAGCCGCACCTTGAGATCACAAACGTGTCCTGAGCCAAAGATGCTTGAAAAACACAGTACTGAAGGAAATTTTTCCTTCTTAGATTCGGTATGCTGTCTTCACACGCATTTTCAGACCGTTTTTTTCCGTCGGAGTGGAACGCGAAATGAGCAAGAAGGGACGGCGCGGGAGTTGAATCAAGCCTTGACCTTATTGTCAGTCGGTCGGCACCGACCAATCGGGTATTACTACCGAGGAATACACGCCCGATCTCTATGTGGAAACTTGACTTACGAGCCACTCGAATACCCCCCGGCGCTTTCAAAGGCCATTTTAAAAACATCTGCCGATCGTATTGCGCACCGGCCGTGTAGCTCGATGGTAATTTCCATCGGCATGCCGGCGATCGCTCGCTTTCTTAGAAATACCAGCGTTTCTTTTTCGAGCGATTAAAGCGTCGAGCTGGGTGTGGCGCGCACAGATCCTATTTTAATGGATGCGTAATGCGGAGCTTGGGTGTATGATCGTTTGACGATGCAGATTCGCATTACCCCGGATCGACGTTGGTGGTTTTTCCTAATGGAGAGTAATCTCTAACTTCTCTATCTCCCTCTTAGATCTATCCAGCCTCTTTCTTTTTCCAGGAGGTCGACGGACCGCGATCGTCTCTGACATAATCTGATCTGAGAGCAGTCGTAGGAGAACGTGGTCAATTTACCTTGTGCTTCATTGCATAGTTGGAAGGTACCGATGAAACGATCTTTACAACAATTTTGATTGACAAATTTACGAAGAGGAACTTTAAATTTGCTACGAATGACATTGCAAAAGCAAATCTATTTTTTCCGATTCCTAGTTCACAGAATTCTTCGAGGAGCAATCAAGAGAAGATTTTGAACTCAGGAGCATTGAATCTGATTGATTAATTAATTGATCTAAGAGAAGGTACGATCATGTCCCCTCCCCCTTAATGATTTAGTATGATGATGTAGTATAATGATTTGAAATACATCAACATAATAAAACGTGGGTGAAAGACAAAACCAATGCGGGAGACGAAACTGCACGTTTCAAATGATGTAGAATAAAATTAATTGAGACAGCATGAAATATCAAAGTTAAGTCATTAAGGAGGAGAAGACCGTAATTTTTCCCCTCCTTGATGACTGTAGTACTAGTAATTTACTTGTGATCTGACAAGGAGTTCGAAATAAAATCAGATTATGAGGTTTCTCCACGATCATTGTGCATCTTCTGCAATTATCACGAAAACTACAGATGAATTGGATGTTGGCTTAAATCCCCCTTGGCAAGTTTGTAGTTCAATCCTTGCTCAGAAGTCAGCGATTCAGGAATAAATCTATGATCCTTTTTTAAGTGGCTATGATGGAATGCTATTTCCTCAATGTACCCGAAATAACCAGTGTGATGAATAATTAACGTCAATCACTATATACAATCAGATTAATTTAAAACTTTAGATTTTTAATTCCATTGCCCTTTTCTGTTTTTTTACTCATATTTAACAGAAAGAAATTCATCTGCAGAAATTCAACTATACTGTCTACTTTTCAAGAGTTAGTACTGTGGACAGTATTGTCATTCCCACTCTAACCCTTGAATTCCCTTCCTTAATTTTTCACTTTACTTCAGGTAATATAGAGAAAAACACCCTCAGAAAAAAACCCTACATCTTTCGCTTTTGATGGCATGCGACAGGAAGTTAAACGAAGGTCCCCGCTAGCTGCTCCCAAATATCTACACGAATGCTTGCCGCAGTCGTATCTTTCAGCAAACGAAATTTTGCACCGTCACGTATACTCTTACCTTAACGCTGCGTAGGTAGTCAGATTTTTTAATCCAATTTAAAACGGTAACCAAATAAGATTACCATTCCAACTCTTCAAGAGTCATTCCTAGATGAGACGATAAAGCATCTTCAGCGTTAGAAATTGATGTCCTTTAACCACAACTTTAACCCAATAATTTCTCGCGGCGTCATTCCACGGGTATCATTACCAACGTCATTCGCTCAAGACAGCATTTTTCCGCCTCTACGAAAGAAAGAGGAGAGGTATCCATCATCATAGCACTCGCTATGCTAATGCGCCGCCCACTAAGGCAAATCTCCATGCCGACGCGCCACATAATTAGATTTATCCTCCCTAACGACCGCTGCAGTCGTCTCAATCGATTCGCACTTTGCTATGGGTCTACTTAAGCAGCGATAACAGCCATAAAAGTCCTATCTTCCTCAGTTAAAGTCCTCTCCCTTGTTGGTTGCGATTAAAAGGGACATAGATTTAGACCGAGGAGGAAGTAATTCACTGGTTCGATCCTTCTTTTGAGACATGGGTGGCCTAACTACGTGTTGGAAATCTTAAATAGATGGCGAGGATTTTTTCAGAGATATGGAAACCAAGGCTTCAGATGATCATCAGGCTTTAATAGAGAACTCACGATGAATAAAATGAACATGCTTCGAGGGAAAATTATAAACGAATAGAATAATCTTGATCGGAAACTTCAATTATTTGTGCACTTTGTGAATAAAATAAGCTGCTATATAGTAAGGAATACTCGGTTCCATAAGATTTACATGGTCTTTCCATGAAGTTGGACGAAGTATAGGTTAATTCTATTTAAGCTCTTTAGCAAGGGCTGCACCTAAAATGTCTCCAAGAACGGTATATCTTATTGTTCTGGCAAGTTAACTCAATGTTTAGAGCAGTAGCTTGAAAAGCGAAAAACCTGGGCTCGAGTCCCGGTCCTGTAAGAACTTTCTCACGCCTATTTTTCCATTTTCATTAAAAATATTAGGTTCAAGAGAGCTGCAAAACCCGTATCTAAAATGTATCCAATTATAACGTATATTGATATAAATTGATATGTTTGTAAATGTATTGGTTCATCCGAGATTGGGGGGCACGGTGCGGGTGTCCCCCCGTTGTGGGTTTGTAATACTACCGATTTGCCTGTGATCAGACGAGAACAAAAGGCAAACAGTAAGTTTTTCCACAGCCAATATAATTCTACGACTACTATTCGTACTAAATGTATCACTATAAAATGGCATTTTAGACGTTATTTGGGTATAAGTTAATGAGGAAATTTTTTTAAACATTCTTCTTCTTCATCTTGCCCTCAGGTAAGATTCTAGATCCCCCGGCGAAGAAGCACGGTGAACTCTGAATAGAAAATTCATAAAAAGGCCGAGTAAAATCCAACGAAGGTTTTCATTTCTGGGGAGTCGTTCCAGTTCTTACCCAGTTATTAGAAAAATTCCCCTCAGATACATCTTAAGCAACAGTCAGTGACGTACCGGAGAACTTTAATAACATATCCCTCACAGACCATGTTTAGCTGACCAAAATCACAAATAATAGGTAAGAGAGAAAGAATGAAAAACAAAGGCCGACAGAAGACTGACGTGCTGCTCCGGCGCATGTGACGTGTCTTAAATAAACCTAGAAGAATCTACGTAATCTGGAAAGAGAAGAAAAAAGAGAAAAGTGTGGGGGCGCTGTGCGGTGCCTTAGAAGAGAAACCTAATTAAAGCCCACGCTGTTTCTCCTATCTTGGAAGGAGCCGATCGAAAGTGGGCGGGGGAGAAAAGAGTTCGCAATTTGATTTTCCGTTAGGAATTCGCGGATGAGGATGGATGCTGGAGGAAGTGCTAAAGAGAAGAGGTTCGATTGTGAGAGAGATGAGGAATAGCAGGGGAAGAGAAGATAATGGGGATCTAAAGTCAATAGGAAAACCTTGGTAACGCAAGGTAATCAGGTTTGATCATATCAAAGAAAATTAGATTGAAAGTTTTACTTAGCATATAGCTTGTAAGAAAGGTATACTATAGAGTAATCAATACTGAACATAATGAGTGTAAAAAGTCCGTCTGTTGTTTGCTGAAAATTGTGCTGAAGGCAAATGGCTGAACTATCTGAGAGCAATCTCCGAGTAACAGAGGATTTATGTAAGATCTGTATAAGTTTTTTGAAGTTGACGAAAACAATATTTGTCCTCTATTTTCTACGGTACAAATGAGAAGATATAAAATATTATGGTTTCATTGAGAAAATAATAAATCAAAATCCTACTTAATTTTAAGACTTTCTTCATATTCTTTATGTTTTTTTTGCAGAAAATATGGCTGTATTAATACTAAATTAAGCAGTACATGATGCTTGTTGGATTTCCATTGTTGACGGGTATTCAATCCCAGTGACGTAAGTAAGAAGTAATGGTAATATGTATCCTGTGGATAAACATGTCTTTGGGTAATTTATTAAGAAACATACGGTAATCAGCTTAAACAAACATAATCATAATCATAGATCATTTATGATGTTTCTTTCATATCGGAACGAGAATCAAACTAAATTTGTAAGTATGCAATTTATGTAAGTATTTAAGGAGTCCCTCAGCTACAAATGCAGCCCGATTGATATAGAATGGGAATCACCAAGAATTTTAAGTAAGATCGGCTATGATCTATATCAAAATCAGAAGAAAGAAAACTTGCGCACTGAACCTATACTTCGGAACGGTGCTTAATTAAAGAACGACGCTTGAAGTTGAAGGATCTATTCTTCAATCTAAGTGTTTTTATTTTGGGATTAATTTTCACGTATTTCCTCTTGAGCCTCAGCGCGAATAGAGGGGCAAACTAGAGCGAGTTACGAAGGCGATGAAAGATCTATTTTGCATTCTTTCTTCCCCAGCATCCCGTGGACCCCACCCGAGCGCCCTCTACGTGGCCACGCCCCTTCCCCCCTCATCCAAACACGGCACTTGCGAGCTCCGTGCCTTCCCCTCCATCGCACTGTATTGGAAGTTAAGCAAGCGAACGACCACTTCCAAAGCTTCCCCTACTAACTTCCCCACACCTCCCCTTCTTTTTATTCCAAAATGAAAAGGAGAGTATGCGGAACGTTTATGAACTGCGGTCCTCACTGGAGAATGAGGAGATGATTTGAGGGAGGCTATCGAGACAAATGCCTATCGTTCGGCTAAAGACTCCTTCGCTATTTACATCAAGTAGCATTATGAACATTTCATTTCTTTCGGAGAACCTACAGTACAATTAGTAAAGAAATGAAATACCCAATTGAATGCAGAATTGAAGATAAAATCAACTACTTTGGTCGAGACTTCGTGGAAGGTTACCATCAGGAAAAAAGTTAATCCAAACGTTTACACTCCTCGAGATTTGTTGTTGGATATCCATGGTTTCGACTCATGAAGTCTAAATCAGGCTCATCTGATGATGATTCCATACGTTTGAATTTACTTTGTTCCTGATGACAACATTCGTCCAAGTCAGGGCCCAAGCTGTGGTTCTACCACAGCTGGCAGTACGTCACCTACATGTATTTTCCAGTATTTCTTGCCGACATGATAGACACGTTAAAATATAAAGAGAGATGCTTTTGGTTGCTTTTTCTCTTTCTCCTATGAACTGATGATGCGTTAATCTGCTATAGATATTTCTGATGACACGAAGCCTTGAGAACAAGTTTAAAATCCTGCTAATGAACAGGAATCGAGTCGTGAACGACATTTTAAACCATAAAGTTGAAGAAATATTCGGAAATTCAAAATGTTGTGCCAGAAGTGATTAACTGAAAATATTTTACATAGCGATTACCTAATAATACGTCTAAAATCGCGAACATTTCAACGCTTAAAAATCTTCCAAATTCAAAAAAAAATCGAAAAATTTCTTCGTACTCATTGCTTCTCTTTCATATATGTATCTACCACAGAGCTATCCTCAGACTATTCGTGAATATTCCAAAAGATTTATCCGTTGACTATACGTACCACTTGACCAGTGCCAGTTTTATCCGTTAACTATATGTATCACTTTAAATTGTATGACTACATGTATTACACCACTGTGAAGCATATGATTCTGAACTTCTTTTCATTACACCTGTTTAAATTCAGACCATTTTCCTGAATCAACGAAAACTAATAAACGTATACGATAATAGGAATATTCTTAATTGATTCACCCAAGATAGCTATATTTCCATAAACGAGAACGTATTTGAAAATTTCGTTCTACATGGTTTTATGCAGATAACCAATGGGATATGATGGAGAATCATAAGGGAAAGAAAGCTCTGAAAGACATGAGTCACTCTGATTGCACAAGCAACTCCGCGTTGAATGTGTATCAAACGTTATTGGGTATACTTAAATGGCTAACAAAACACACAGGTGCAACGATTTGCTACGGACAATTTCGCTTAATAATAACACCCTAAAAACCATCGTTACTCCGCGCATAAAAGGAAAAATCTATTCCATTGCGGCGTATTGAGATTTGAAACGCTACTCTTGAGTTTTTTGTCCTCCCAACGCCATCTTCGCTTCTCGGGTCCTTTGTTCGGACCACATGCCTTCATTTGTTTCGCTCAGGGTGTTTTTTATCTCCTCTTTTACGGGATTCGCCGTTATTTGGGTTCCTTCCTTATACACAGGCCAGCTTCCCTCCGCAGTGCATCAACCTCTTCTTTTCTCTCATTGACGTCATCGGTGTTTCTGCCAATTGTTTTGCTTATTGAATCCATGAAGATGGCAAGTTTTGTATTTGATTTCTACTTTCCTCAGTAATAGTTTATAAAATAGTTAAGGACGAATGTGAAGCATATTTACTATCACTATCATAGGGAAACGGTCACCTCTATAAAACGAACTAAAAAGGATTCTGATCAACTAAGTCTCCGTGGAGGTTATCAGGATTCCGTTGATGGTATCTAAGGTTTGAATCATGCCTTAGTAACACCAGAGGAAAATGAACATTAAAACGATATGAATCAGTAAGTAATTTAGGTTTTTTAAACCCAAGTATTTTTCTTCTACGCAAAATTTAAAGCCATCTTTTCTTTTAAAATTCGTATGACGAAGGGTTGAATTTAAGAAGACTTTTAATCATTTTTCTTCATTATATTAGGTAAAATTAGTTTTGTAACTATGAATTTTTGTTTGTAATGCATTGTGGTAACAATAGCCTAATCTGAATGAAATACAGATTGTGAGGAGCTATAAAAAGGAAATTTTATGTGGGAATGAAAATTTCACGAATGCGCCTCACAAACACTTAATAAGAACATTGTATACGATGGTTATATTCTGCGATGATGCAAATCTTGAGTATCTCTTTGAAGTCAATCCTACACTAGTTCTGTAGTAGTTCGAAACATTGTAATAATCCTAAAAAACAACTAAACTGACAGTTTTAGCCACATTCGAAGCAATTTCCGCATGTCCAGAAGACCTCAAACTTTTCTGAACGAAAAGAGAAAAAGAGAAATAAAGCTATCCTAAATACCTGAAGTTTCAATGAATTATATGCTTACTACATTCACACACTATATTCTTTCCGGATGAGCTTCACCATAAAAATGTCTGCCGACCTTGGACTGGCTTTCTTCCGCTTATTTCACGCATGGACCACTGCCATAGCTGTCGTGAGCTTTTCAGCCCATGAAACACACCCACTACGAGATCTGGAAAGGGAGAGATCCAACTGAGACTCTATCTACCGTTATACCAAAAGACAGTCCGAATTCTGGAGTTTATTGGGCAACGGAAACCGACACATGAGATGTCTACTCATGCTTTATGAGCTTGGGAAAATGTATACATGAGCTCTCTGTGAAGTTATGACTAAATTTAAAATCTACTGGAGGTAAAGCCCTTCATTTCACTCAATCTGTAAATCTGGTGTAGTAATTTCCTACTTTCTATCAAAAGGAATATTGCCATCCCTAACTTTAAAAGGAAACTCATGATTTCCGCCAAATTGTTTGCGTAGCAATTTTGGAGAACACTGAAGAGGAGCAACAGATGAAATATCAGTCCTCACACAACAAAAGTAAATAGTTACGTAAAATAGGATAAGAAACAAATGCAATATTTTATCTAATTAATTAAATCAAATATTATCAAAATAGTTACCTATTACTACGCCCAATATGAAAATAATACAATAAAAAATCTTAACTAGAAACAATTTAATATTAAAATTCAAATTATTTTCAATATTCACTGGTCTTAGAATTCTCTATAAATTCCCCCGTCTGAGAAGACTGCAAACTCTTCAGCTAAATTGATTTCCAATATAAATTCTTGCTCCGATTTCAACAAAAATATTAAAACAGGAAACGGCTAAATAATTCGAAAATTTTGTACATTTAAAATAAGCCGTTCTATACGATTAAAGTTACGAGGAAACAAAACTCGATGATTACCTCCCACAGAACAAGAGAAGAGAAATAAAGTGCAAGAGAGAGAAATGAAGTACTCATAACTGGTGAATAAACTATCGAAAGACAGGAAAGCCGCGGCTGCCGACAAGTGGAACGTGATAATTTTACTCGCAACTTATCTAGACGCTTCTTGAGATTCTCATCGTTCGCGATGGAATTTTTTTCCGCCGCATTCTCTTCTCCTTCGT
Organism: Pachydiplax longipennis; assembly: GCA_036926295.1. NCBI lineage: Eukaryota > Metazoa > Arthropoda > Insecta > Odonata > Libellulidae > Pachydiplax > Pachydiplax longipennis. The sequence continues at coordinate 15,315,834 of JAVFKF010000014.1, forward strand.
TGAGGAGGAAATAGATGAGGAAGACTTTATCTCGCTAACTCCACTCATCGTCCTTCCCCTCTTGGCAAATCACCTTCTGTTTCTAAAGATCCTTTTTAAACTTCTTCTCTTCCAATTTAAAGGCCAACATATTTTTCATCGTGCTATGCAATGGGATGTTTCAGTATTCTTCACCTAATACTTCTAATAATGCGATGTATTGACGACCATCATGTAAAAAATGACTTTTATTCACCTAACCGAACTTCAACACAGCAAGTATCGCTCTCGGTAGTACATGGGTTTGGTAGAAAGATAAAATCACCTATATATTGGATGAAAAGTGACAGTTGCTACTTTATATTTTAAATAATAACAAAGGTAACTTGATGAACCATCAAAATAGCAATGTTATTTTTTATAGTTTATGGCTACCTTTCTTATACTGAGATAATCCGTTGGCCCAATTCTCCTTTGTATTTTTAATGTTTATTCGCTGAACTATATTTCATCTTATCATAACTGTTTGTCTATGCAACCATTAAATTACTTCCTTGTCGTGAACTTTTCAAGAGTGCCTGTTTCTTCGTCTTTCGATATCGTACGAACTATTTAAGGAGTTTAACTTTGCTAGATTAAAGGACTGGGGTATATTTTTATAAATAAAGATAAAAGGAATACTATAGATTCACTTAAACCTTCCGTAGATTCCAAACTACAATTTATGATTTAAAATACTAAAATTTTGACCACTAGTACTCGGAGGTTAGATCTTACATGGGAGCATAGAAAAATTGGTCAAAATTTCAGCGTTGAAAATCGTACATTGCTAAGTTTTTGGGAATGTACGAAAGATTTTAATCTTATAACCATGAAAGGATACGCAACATACTGAAGAAGCAGTAACAACTTGTTGTAAATTATAAATTTCTTTAAAGGAAGGAACTGAGCTTTATCAGAGAAGAATTATTGAAAATATAACATCTATCTCTAGAAATATCACGACAGTGCAGTCGAGGTTTTGTAAAACTTTCCCTTCCGACATCCCACGAAGACGTCCAACCTGACAGAGCGGGACATTACCATTTATACATCCAGCAAAAATTGACAACAAAAGAGGACACGAAAGAAGCAAGCTCCTGCAGAGTTCAGCGTGAGTGAAAAAACGTTTCCACCATCGCAGAACACAGAGGTAGGCATTTTGGTATCGTTCCAGAAGAATGTTAACTGGAATACATCTCCAAGGGGGAGAAATGCTTCATCCTAGGTATGATCCGCTTGCGCGTCTTCCATTTCTTTTTGTCATATTTTATCGGCACATCTCGCAAGGCATTCTTTGTAACCATCACTCCCTCCTCGTGTTTTTCCACCGTTTTTTCCAGCTATTCCTTTCTCAGGAGCCGACCGGTTGAGGAGGCGTGTGCTGTCGAACAGCTGCTTTCTTGCCACGTTAGAGCTACGTCACTTTTCACACGGGGCGTTTATGATACGTTGTGTTTCTCCGTTGACCTCGGTCTTGTCCCCGGGGTACGCATGGGATGGGGAGATGCAACTTCGTTTTTTGCTAGCGATCTCTAACCTCTCCATCAAAAAGACTGCTCCGAGCAGTTACATAAACACTCCGAGAGCTTATTCTTGAGAATTGAGAGAAGTGATAGCTTTCAGACTGGAGGTCTCTTCGCTGGAGAGGCATACTGCAGTTGATTACACCAGTTACAGCTTTAATTTTTCGATTTTTACTACCTCTTCCACTCACTGTACAGATGGCTGCGGAGAACTTCCGTGAGAATAAATTATCTCAATATTTATGGAGATTCTGAATAATAACATCACCATATCAAGTACAGTTGACCATCAGTGAATTATGTTAACAGTCAACTCGGGTAATAGCTAATAACGTTTGCCAAATTTTTATTCGGCCTAAGATCTTTGCTTCAAATCTAAAAACGTACCCAGCTAGCAAGGAATGTGTACAATGAAGCAAGTTCAATTATAATCATCAATTCATCCGTGATAATCATAGGAGGAGCGATTTTCCAAAAATATTTGCATATAAGGAATTCATTAGATATGAAGTCTGCTACATGAATATGTACTTACTACTTCCACTGCTGCTCCAAAATGTGGAAAATGTATAACTCTAGCCAAGGCTGACCACACCCTATCTGCTTGAAAATGGTGAAATGAATGAAATTTCCCATCTGTATAACATGCCGTTTTCTCGCTCGAATTATCTGGAGTGATGTTTTCAGTACTCTAATGCAAACATTATTTTAAATAAGTCTTGGCAATTTTGTTGATGGAAGTTTAATCTTAACCAGGGATCTGGTAAAGTTTCTGCATGCAAATGAACAATAGTGCAAATGGGTAAAAGGTAAAACAGCGTGATTATCGGAAGATAACTTTCTATTAATCAAATGCTATTCTTCGTAACCTCCACATAGACTGTGAATGTTAGGAACCCTAGCGATAGCAAAATTTACTAAAAATGTGTTTCATTATTTATTAGTCTTCAATTATATTATACATTCAAACTCTCTCAGTTTCTCTGTAGCAAAAAACTTTAATTCTCTATATTTTGCCAATGATTACCTTAAATCATAATTATTTGTGGAAAGTTTAAAGGGAGAAAGAACATCTTCCGATCACACTGACATCACATAGACGGGATATAAAGGTCAAAACAGAACTGTTACGCCTATAATTCCAGTCTAGTGTAGGCCAACTTGAACCACAGAACGAACAAAATTACTCAAATCCGTGCGGAAAAGATATTTCCCCATTACCGTCAGAATCGTTTAGCGCCGTCGGGAAAGAATCAGGAAACAGAAGCAAGTCATCCAATTTTTTCACGGAAACGAACCTTAATGCCAGTTTTTAACTCCGACGAAACTATTAACGAGACTAGCTATAAAGATCTCCCTCCGGCGACGTCGCTTTGGGGCACACGATGAAAAACTACGCTAACAATCGCTCGAGATCTTTGACGCCTTCGGAGTTTACTCCACGCTTTCCTAGACGCGTGTCGAAAAAAAGAATACCATTCCATTCCTCGTAAGAGGGTGATTAGCCTAAGTCGATAGCGCGTATCCATCCGAAATAAGGCGAATAGGATGACAAACGAGCTCCCATTCTTCAACGGAAGGTGAAAGTCTCAGTTCCGCCAACTTGCGTTTTTTCGCCACGATGCCTTGGGTATCGGCTCGTGGTCGATTTTTTCTGCGCATCTTATGCCATATGTCATCGAATGGGAGAAACGTAACGGGGGCAGAGAGGGGAAAAACCGTTCGGATCGAATCGGATGAGTTTTTGCGGATGCGAATAACGCCGGGGGTGTTGATACCAATAGAAAAACTGGTTCGGGAGATGGGACTGATGTTGCCAAAAACATGGCCGCATTCCCCCGTATTTTGGTCCACGCGGACAATGGAACTTTCATTCTTTTGTTTTCGCGTTTTTTCGGTTGTTTACGTTGATACTCTCGTCGATTGAGGAGGTGAGAGGTTTATACTGGCAATCCGTCGTTTTCATTTCGTGTTTGTTCTTTTAAAATAACACGTCTTTAGGCGGAAGTTCTTAGGTCTACTTCTAACTGGTTCTCTCCTTCTTGTATAAATATACCTCAAATTCTAATTTCCGCTCTCCGTTTTTTTAATGCACGGATATAAGTGTCACTGGTGTGAGTAAATGAATATTCATGAGAAAGGGTAAATCGAAAACGTAAATAAAACGGAAATACTGTGAGCCTCATCTCAAAATTATCCATCTCATCATTTACCCTTTCCTTTAATGACTGCGAAGCTACAGATAGCCAGGTTAGAAGCACGTTTGCCTTTCGTGGAAACGGTCCTGGAATTCCAGGACAGAGCTCTTAAAAGAAAAATGAACTCTGGCGTCGAAGTATTTTTAAAATACTACAATTAGGGAATTCCGTTCACATTCTTACTTCAAGCATTTACCGGTTGAGTTTCCCGACTTCATTGTAAAGCGAGAACACAAAAGAAGCTGATAAAATGAGTATAACACCTAATCATGCGGAATCAAAGCTACTTTTTTCTCTTAGCTAAACTTACGGCTTTTGGTACTTTTAATCTATTCCGTTGTAAACCGTAGTATTCTTAGAAAATCGACTCTCTTTGAGAAACTGAATAATCGCAAAATAGCATTGCCGACGAGTGTTAATAACCCTAGATAGTCAATAACTCGTTTGCGCAATCTAAATAAGATAATTCCAAACATAATCTGAGTCATTGGATGAAGGCATTTGATTAATAGTAACTGTATAGGATGGAGAGACTACAAACAACTATGGAATTTTTAGTGTAAATTTTTCGTGAGTAGGCAGTAAGACCGTTCTTCGCGATAAAGATGATAACCCATCTAACATTTAACAGTTTGAATGAATGGCTTTAGTTAATTTATGTACGATGAAAAAGAAAATTTCTCCAGCAATCTTTCCAAATTTTTATATAGATTAGAAATCACCCGGAATCAAAAATGCGTTGGATTTTTACAGATAAATAACAACCCATAAATATAAAGTAATGACGACTTCTTTAGGGGAAAAACCATGTGAAGTGACTCAAATCACAAAAACCAATGGAAAAACTAATATGAAATTTTACAGAGACAGAGAGAGAGGCTGAAGAATCGAAATCTGCGAATCGTACGTCCTCTACCGTTATGGAAAAGAAAGCAAATTTTAACGACTCCTTATATACGACCCGAAACACTTCCCGGAAAGCTTCTTCTCCGGACTCGTGCAAAAAGCCCTTCGCAGATTAATTAAATCCGAGGGGTATAAAAATAAAAAACGAGGAAGATTTTATAATTCCCGAAAGCGGGTCGTCGTACGAATGAATCACTTTCGCGAAAGAGAGGATAGTGGCGTAAAAGGATAACAAGAGAAGGTCGAAATGCAACATTCCCGATGAGCCTCACTTCGATGGAAAAAGCCGTTTAATTTCCGCATCCTTCGCCGACAAATTTCGCGTAATTGATAGCAGACGTTGGGAGGAATATAGAGGGAAAAAGAGACCATTGATCGGTCTCTTCGAAGAAAAAAATAAAGAGATCCGTCAAAGGATAAAGGGAAAGGAAATGGAAACTTAAGAGAGGGAAGTGGAAAGATAAAAAGGTGGGCTCCGTTAATTTTTTTCCGACGTCTTAAGTTGAAAGACCCCACAAATCGACGCGATTTATTGATGGTCTTTTCCTTGTGACTTTGATTGCCATTGGATCTTTCCTTGGAAGAGATTCGTTCCTCTTTCTTTAGCTTCTCTCCAACCGAATCCTAAACTATTTTTTGTCAAATTCTCCATTTCTTCTTTCCCACCGATCTTTTACTTCCTTTATTCTGTTACTTATGACGAATTGTTACGAATCTCATCTACCGCATTCATTATCTCTGTATTTTCAGACATCTGTCAAGAACTTGCCGTAATGCAATAACGAACATTTCTGAATCGAATAGTCAGTATTACACGAATGCCTATCGTTATATATAATCAATATGATTAGCTAATGAATATGAACTTATAATTTTATATAAGATGCATTTATTTTACTATTGTCACTTCAGGTGTATAATATTATCTATAATTCTTCCTTTTTTCAAGCACATTTTATATTTTCTATATTTATCTTTATTTCTAGTTTTTTCTATTTCACTTTTTAATGTATTGCTTATACCGTTTACTGCCTGTATTTATTTCTTTGCTGTTTTTTTTACTGTATTTTTCTCTCACCTCTCACCTTCCAACTGCCATGGAATTAAGCAAAGGAAATTTTGCTCATAATTACATTCTGAACATTTACCACAACTCGTGAAATAGAAAGGCATGACCAGTTTCTGGTTTCTGAGGAAGTCTGCAACATCAGGTGGTAGTATAATTAGTATCACTAGTACATACATTATGATTTTCAAGAACATTCTACTTTCAGCAATTTCTTCTACACTATCAAGAGACACCACAAAGTAGTTCTTTTCCTCTTTTCTCTGTCAGTCTTTTTGCCAAACGCTAATTTGGCTTCTTCACAGAACGAGACAAAAAACTAAAATAAAAGTAAGTTGTTGCCTTCCACTAAAGCAGGATTTCCGTCCACATTCAGTCTGGTCGATCGCTTCCATCGAAAAGCAACTTTCTGATCGCTTTAAAAAATTCCGAGCGATTGAAAATAGACATTTGGCCTTTTATACTTTCCAACTTGTCGACCGTAAGAAATCGCGGAGAACAGATTAAGCCGGATACTAAAAAGCTAAGCGGATACTCGACGAAACAGTGATTTTTCTCAAAGATCTTCCGCCCGAATGGAGATTAACAGGATTTTCGCTCGAGGATCGAATAAACTACATTTATTCTTTAATCGGATCATCACACAAAGGCCAAATATCAAAAATAAAATCCATCCGTATTCTACATTTCTCGTCAAACGTCGCCCGGTGGAAAGCGTGAAATTCAGAGCAGCGTTGATTCTCCTGACATTCATTATATACTCGTTTTGTGTCGTAAACATTTCCACTCTTTTCTGAATATATTTAAAAATGACTGGTTCCATTCAAAGGACCGCTATAAATCCCTCGTCAAATTCATATATTTTTTCTACGAGTTTGAGAAGGGATTAAGCGTCGAGCAATCGCCCTTTTTTGGAAGTATCATTCGAGAAGAAAAATTTGCGACACTTTTATGATGAAAATCTGGCTGAATTCAATTCGATAAAATGGGATTAATGTGGAAGCACTTTAAATTTCTCTCCCTCTGTGTCATGTGTCTAAGCTCCGTGATTGATGTATTCCTGCTGTCAAAATTTAAATGAAAATGGAATGAATTTGGAAATTGGATACGTTTTCAATTTTATCTTAAGCAGACCGTAGGTTTCCTTTATTCCGTATGAACGAACGACAAAGCAAATGACAAGAAAAACCTGAATACGTTATACCAGACTCATTGTCAGTCATAATATGTGAATGATACGAAAGATATTACTTATTATAAGTATCTTACGCTTCTCTTGAAGCTCTTAAGTCGATTTCTAAATAGTTGTTTATTCTGAATAGTTTTATGTTTACCATAAAATTCTATATGCTCCGTTTTAACCCCTATTTAATAAATATACGTCCACTTTTATTATTATAAAGGCCGATTTCAAAACCGAAGATGCGATGAATTTATACAAGCTCACGATAAACCAAATGAAGATGCAGGGAAACAAGTCACAGTTTGTTGAAACAGGATCTAGTTTCCTGGTGAAAAGTATTCCTGAATGTATTCCATTCAGAACGACTCTATTTACAGGGTAGTTACTACATTATATCAAGTATAGAATCTCCTTCAATAAAAACATGAATTAAAAAATAACTTGCATATTCTGTCTCAGTGAATGTAAATTGATTCCCTTTAAACATTGAGAGCTGGACTTTTCTGAAACTTAGTAGATAGACCAAGGATGTTAAGATGGGTAGAAAAGTCTGACTACAGGTAAATTTTTAAGCTTTTGAAACCTTGCACTTCAGCATCATCACAATCATCATCATTCACAAATTCAGCATCAAAACACCTTTCCTTGCCGAATAATAAATAACTATCAGCATCACCTGAGAAAGAGGGGGTTCTAATTATGGAAATTAAATTTTTTCTACCAAACAATCCTTGACAATCAAGTCGCATATTTCGAGCCAAAAATAAAGAAGGATAATGAAAGAGCGGTCATTCACTATGGACTTTCGCGTGCTCTTATTTCCAGAGAATATTCCTATTGGAAAATGAAAGTCCAATACGCATGAGAACGCATGCGCAGAGTGATTTCGTCCGATTGGAACAGCGAGGCCACTTGCATATATTCCGTTTTCCGCCCTCTAAATCGACGTTCCTTTTTTCTATTTGTCGAATGCAAATGACTCCTTAGAAGAGAGTGAGATTAGAAAGTGAAGCCATGCACTGCAATGGGGATTCAGGCGCAAGATACGCGGCAGACAACGTTCCGCAACAGCTGTTCCTTACATCATTGAAAATACGTAAATTCCTACGACAGAAATATGCCGTAGGTTTGAATCAATTGCATAACCCTAACCATAACCATTGCATAACCATTTCCCTACGTAGCTTAAGATCGTGGATGCATTACACTTATTTCGCTCCTCTGTACAAGTACGAATATAGCAAAAGATAGGCTTTAGTGAGAGTAATCTGAGGGGAAATTGAGACTTAAGAATTACAAGGGAATAGAAAGTAATGTCAACCCAATGTCCTGGAGGTAACCGTTCTAAGAAAGTGGAATCCTCCGTATTGAGAGTTCATCCACTGAGCATGCCCTAAAGGCTTCCGCGTAGTTTTATCCTTAAGCCTTGATTTGTACTACTTTATTTAAAACGGTCAGATAATCGCGGTTATGCTCAGATATCGAGGTTTTTGTACGATGATAACGTTCCGAACTAAAAAATTCAATATATTATATTCAATAAATACAAGCCTGTTAAAAAGAAAAACTATAATAATCGATGTTGGCTATTTGTACCTGGAAAACCACTTTTGTTTCAATGAGTATCATATTCATCGTAAAAATAACTTGAAATATTTCTCATGTCCTTTTTATGCTTCATGTCAAAAGAATTATTTAAATAATTATTACTGGATCCTGGATAGAAAGAATACTGTCTACTATTGCAAGTGATGAAGGTACAGAGAGTAAATTGTTACTGCTTGTTCGGATCGCTTCACTTGCTCACTGGTCCCTCCAATTAAATGCAAAATTTAATTAAGTCCTTCTTGTACGATTTCGATTTGTTATTCGACAATTTATGCAGAACCTATCCACTGTGCAAGTGAAGAGTTGGATGCATACTGTACTTTCTAACGAGCGGGCAATAAGCCGAATCTATTAGAATCATGAATCTTTTCCACTTGGGTGGATATAGAAGCTCGGTAAGAGAGGCGGTATTTTCCAAGGGAAGGACTTTTTAAGATAATTTGAAAATGCATATTTTCCACGAATTCCCTAGGTGGTCGGGGTATGCCTTCTTTCAAATGAAGAAACTGAGTGAAATATTATATCTAGGTTCCACTAGATTTTTATTACTCATTTATTTTCAGCTAAATGGATATTAAATGTCTTTTTGTTGTATATTAACGAGGCACGACTCAAAGCGGAAGTGGATCTAAAAACACGACAGGGGGTGGCGATATTGCCTGTAGGGGCATTAATAAAATTTCCTCGTGAACTCATTTCCTAATAACTTTTAAAATGTCCTTTTGTCGTGATAGATGTAGTAGATGTATAGTGTCTCATAGGTTTCTTATTCTTCCACAGTGAACTCCACTTTGACCATGATTGTACAAAATCTTCACAATCTGATTCAATTCAAGCTCTTTATCAGATCCTAGACTAATTGCTAGCGCTACAAAGTCATCCATCCTGGATCCGCCAAAGACCTTACATTAAGCATTCCATGGAATACTGCCGTCGAAATTCCACTCTAAACAATCTCGAGGCACATTTGCATAGTTTCCGATCGACTTTGGCTACGTCAAGTATCTTCGTTCGAGGCTATAGACGGAGATCATGAGATGAATAAGCAAACGGCATTACGCACGGTGGGAACGGAGACACCAAATAACTCATTCTATTAATAGAATTCCCGCTCCACGAATGCGGGTGTTCCCTGCTCATTTATGCGGGCGGAACATTAATTACGAAACCCTATCAAGACGCATCACGCACCAATTAAAACGGGTGGTCGTAGAGGGGGTATCGGAAATTTCCAAACGTGGATTTGCCGCTGATGAATAATATATGATGGAAATAGCGAAGTGTAAGAGGAGGTAAAAGAAATCAGCACATGCTTTGAAGTAATCTTAAAAGATCAAAAAAGTCAAAACTGGTTGAAACGACGATGTTACCGATTCAACGAAGGAGCATAAGCACGGAAAATATTTCTCGAAGAAAAAGATCTATGTAGATTAATATTGCTGATTCTCCAGCAACGAGCGCAAAGCATAACTGAACACATCAAAAAATTAACATACATTTTGCTTTTCGGGCACATTGAGAATATTATACAAAAAGTTCTAATCATTTCACGCTCATTATCAGAGTGCAAATGGAATGAATTAAATTTTGCAAAACAGATTAACTTTCGTTGAATTATTCAAATAAGGGATTTTTTACGGAATCAAATTAACCTGTTAAGGAGTAATCAGGTGTAAAGTTATAGTATCAGAGTATTTACATAAAGCGACGAATTGGCGGATTCAACTGGAGGGGGAAGACCGAACCTTTCCCTCCCTTGATGACTTGGTAGTACTTGCAATTTGCCTATGATGTTACGAGAAGCGTAAATTATAATCAGTTTGTGAAGGTTTCCCAGGACCACTAATATACAGTAGCTACATTTATCAAGGCAAAGTGGCACTGTGAAAGTTAATTGAAGATAAGATCATTCATTAACTGTGTTAAATCGCCGCTCCGTATGACAATGCTCCCCTCTTGTCAAGTCCCCCATAGCAAGTTACCAGATCTCAGAAGCGACCTTAATTTGGAATATGAAAAGCATGGAACTCTAAATGAAATGATCCATATAAAGCAAATCTTCTCTTAAATAATATTAGACTGATTATTTGTTTTTGCACCATTTTTTGCAAGGAAATAAAGAGTAGATACGTGAATGAGACTCATGGTTATCGTTGAATTCCGAATTCAGCCGAACAATCCTTTGTAGTGTATTTGGAGTCTGATTAATTGCTGAAAAATCAACTGGTAAATGATTTCTACAGCAGAGATATAAATAAAATCATTCGCAACTAATTCACTACGGATTAAAGCAGTAAGATGTGCAAAATTTCCTCCTTTGAAGATCTCCTCCTTCGGCAGGTAAACAAGCCCACTTCAAAGGGATAACGTATGACGCAACAAATGTTCACCGACAATGGCCGAGGAGACATGAAACTCTGAATGATCCCCATCAATCCAGATCTCCTTTTATCTGCAGCGGATCTCCGCTGTGTGGCGGCACCGGATCCTTCATAATGTCATCCGTCCTTTGAAGAAATATCGCGGCTTTCCCCGTAAAACGTGTACGAACCACGGGGTATATCCTATCTTCAACATCTTGTACGCTAAGCGCGGGGTATTCCTAATCAAGTCGTCGAGGGGTAGAAACCGTGTGTTATTCGTTGGCCTTTTCCACGAGCGTGCCCTCTTCTCTTATGCAAATTCAAGAATACGTTTGCTATTGTTTCTACAAGGATGCTCCGGCGTTGAATTTCATCAATTTTCGTAAACGCCGTATTCCGTATGGAAATTAATTTTCGCAGAGGATACATTCTCGAACATACCCAGAACATACAAACATAATTTTATTACACAGAAGATAATAATTATAATCGAACTAAATATTACCTATCCTTATATTCGTAGCTAAATTTCCTTTCTCACTGCCTTCTCCTAATTTCTCTTTTAAATTATCGTGTTCCTAACAGATATACCTGTTTGAAATTCTGCTTTCCATTATTTTACGCCAAGACTTTTGCTTATCAAACGTTGCCTTTTCTATCGCTTTCCTTTTTTGCTGAATTTTCTCCCTCCTTCTGTCGATCCTTTTCACTTAACAAAAGGGCATTCACAAAATTAGTTTTGACCTAGGCTATTTCAATACTGTCCCTATTTAAAACATATTGTTTTAATTTCTTTAACGACATTTTTGCTGCTGTTTCTATTTTCAATACCAGCTATATATTATTGCTATAATGAAAAAAACTGAAAGAACTATTCCTCTAACCACTGCATCTGAGCTGTAGAAGGTACCGAAAATGGTACCGATATTCTCTTCCTTCATGTCCATCAGTCAATGAATTGTTCATATATATTACCATACGGCGATATTACATCCAAGAGCATCCGGTAAGTTTGAAACATGCAGAAAGAGAGAAGCGTGCTAAATTTCACGAGCAGATATAGTTGAACCATGACATTCACTGATTACCATACTAGACTTGAAATAATTATATACTTGATCAGCTCCACAATATCGTTTATTATATTTTGTGCAATCTACACAACCCGTTTCTTTGCTTTTTAGGTGACCTGTTGATGTTATCAACTTACAAAACTGGTAGTGTAGGTTAATTTAATAAGAGATTTTGAGGAGGTAACCAAGCATATAATTATTTTAAGTTTGGATATGGAGGAGTTCCAAGTAACGCCGCAATCTGCTAAGCTAAATTACCAATAAATCATAATAAAGCAATAAAAGAATTCACTTAACTAGAAACGCCAGACCACGCCTCCTAATTTTCTTCCTGGGAGAACGCGAAGAGAGATAAAGGAGAGCCGAGGATATTTTCGAATCAGCAACCATTTTAGAATAACACCACTGCAAAGCCCTAGACACGCTCTTGAAGCGCTGCATCGCGTCAATTTCTATATCCTCCGATAAGATTCGAATTTCGATCTTCGAATAGACCCTTGCGGACTATAGTGGTATCACTTCATCAGATAAAGATCAATGTGTATTATCAGAGCGACCGCCCGAACCAGACTGTGGTGAGGCAGACTGGTTTCCCAAGGAAAAGGGAATCGATTAGCTCCGAGTATTTTTGTTGATTCCTCCAGGGATGTCCATCGTTACCACGCAAAGCAGTTGGTCCCACCAACTCATCCATGTCCAGGGGGTGGAGGGTTGTGGTAGAACAATGCTCGGGACAAGAACGAATCTTGAAGGAATGCGGTCGATATCCAGGAAGGTCGCATTCTCGGACACTTTGCAATCCTCCGGGGAGGACAATGGCCGTCAAGAGGAATGCATGTTTGAATAACATGGCCAAAACATCGGAAAACAACTTGTACGCAGAGACATTTTTGGAGTGAGTAACGCGTTCTCGGATCAAAGTTTCCTGTTTCTGCGAAAGGACAAAGGAATGCGATAGTCATGTACCACTCCGTCGAGAATTACGGCCCAATGGTTCCTTTCCCTTGGAAGGATCTGATCTTAATCTTGGGGTACATCGAATAAAAATGTAAGGCGGAAACTAGTGTAGCCATCTGCACACAAATGCAAAAGTGGATTCTTTTCGAAGAAACTGAAGCCATTTACTTAGAAGTTTAAAAAGTATGTAAGGAATAAGTATTTTTCTACCTAAGGTACATCTGCGGATTCTTTCACTACATTCATCTCAGATATAGGACATTTTCATTCCGTAACCATAAAAATTTACCCTGTTTTCACAACCATTTAATTTGTACAACTTCTAATCTTACAAATTGGTATATATAACGTCTGAATGTGTTTAAAATAGTTCAAGCTTTATATACAAGAAAGTATGCAGCGGGAGTATTTTAGCAAAATAATGGAAAATTCTATCTTATATTTTTTTTTCTCTTCTTCTATTAATTCTGAATTTATACATCTATCTAAGTCTAGATTATATTCTGAGCGATTTTTCAGGTGAATTAACTTAAGGATGTATGAGAATTATATCTATGAAACGAAGATTTCGAAGCAGCCTACCTACGATAGCTCCAAATCGACGCTTCAGCAAACTGCTTCTACGTTTAGCCTCAAGAAAAAAATTAGAGAAAAAACTAATGACGAACAATTTAGTTTCAGAATGACATTAACGCGTTTAACTATCTCAAAAGAAGATTTCGCGAATAGTAGAACAAATCTAAGGCAATGAACACACAGTTAACAAGTGGGGCGCTGGCCAAAAATCTTCTACAAAATGAAAACTCACGCTAGATGATTGGACCAACCTAGTTAACTAACAAGACGACGTACTTATGGGACATTACGCCCACGAGTAAGCTCCAACGGCCGTTAAAAAGGCTTTGTTGAAATATACGTAAACGTTTTAGAGACATTTAGAACCGTCGCGGACGGGGGTTCAATTTTATTTCTGGTCGGTTCGAAAACGGGCGAGTTTGTGCACGATTTACAAGATCCGGGTTTTTTTAGTGTCGGCCACATGTGTGTATCCAGGGGACTTGGTTCCGCCACGGATTTATTTCCACTAATCTTCAAATACCTGCCGAGAATCATCTGGACCGTAAAAAAAGGATGTTTGTTTGGGGGTGCCTCCCCCTGCGACGCACGGATTTCTTCATTTGATAGAGGTAATAAACCTAAAACTGGTTCAAGAAGACTTAAAAAAGGGTTGAATTATACATTTCCTCTTGTTTACTAATATTGTACTGCAGTAAAGAGTAACATGAAATTGGATCTTCGAGGTATACCATTATGTTCTATTTTTCCGTGCTTCATTTACTCTCATATGGTTGTTTGAACAGGTCTTAGATGATGGAACACAAGCTTCATTCGACGATTGCCCGATTTTATGTATTTTATATTGCTTATATTCCCTAGGTGGTAAGGCAGACTGGTTGCTCCCAGTGATCGTAACCCTTCTGTAGTTGTTGTGGTTACGAGAATAGTGGAGTAGGGTCATACAGACCTGAAACTTAAAATTGCCTTTTGAACCTGATTATCCTAATGAAGATCATAAAAATGTTACTCTCAATTTAAATGATTTATGAAACATAAAATGAAGAAGTCACTTACAATGATCAGATGTAATCACTCTTAAAAAAATACTTATTGTTCGAAACAGAATTTTAAAAACTGTGAAAAATAGTGAAAGGTCACAAGTAGGACATGTCTACTTTTAATACTTTAAATTTCTATAGACGCAAACATCCGCCTCTGGTCAAAACGTATTTTTAGATAATCTGCATATATTTATTTTAATAATTTGAATAATCAATTTTGACTCTAGAGAATGATCAAGGGGAACGTATAAAACGATTACTAAGAGCTTTAGTTTTCGTATTAAACTTACACACTCTTATGAATTTCTTCTGACATTTTAGCAAAGGTATTAAGAGTTGATTCATAATAGACGAATTCAAAATCAGGCACGAATTTGATTATAGCCGAGCAAACTTTGTGAAAATATTTTAAATATAGCATAGTGCTTAGATGTGAAAAGTAAAAGAGGCTTCGAGTAAATACTCTATCTTCAAATTAAGGAATAGATCAGACGATCATATAATTGACCTAGATTTGCATCGCAGAACAAATCAATTTCCTATTTTCGGAATATTTAAATAGGTTAAAGATGCATAACTTTCCTTCTCCTGATTCTTTTAGTAATGTATTTCCATAAAACCAACTAAATCAACAAAATCTAAGGTTACAGATCCTCAACGCTTCAGGGATTAAAGGTTACTCTACGACCTATTCTCCAAGGAGTTGTCGAGAATACGAACATAGGGAGATCCGAAACCTTCACACGAAAGAAGAATTGACAGACGAAATGAAAAGAGCGCACTTTTGCCCTTCCCTTGTTTTGTCCGCGTCACGCGAATACTCCGTCACGGCATTCGCGCCGACTATTTTACAAGCGCTTGGCAAGATGCTGAAGGCGATAACTCAGGAAAAAAGATGAATACATTTTCCCTCCGATGGAGAAAGAAAAGAAGACGAGGAAAAGCAGGGTTTCGAACCTTCGACCTCTCCGTCGAAAAGTCACGCTAACTACTTCAGCCATCTATTTGCGACACGTGAATGCCTTTCCAGAGGCAATAAATAGCTCAAATTTATGCACATATCTCAAAAGCGTTAGAAATCGCAGGGGCAATGGGGGAACATCTTACAAGGAGATCCATAGTAAATTTCTCTCTCTGGGGCAGGCATTCCCTCTCTTTCTCTTCCTTTTTGTCACCTTAACGCTCCTTTTTGTGTACCATTTAAAACAAATTACGATTAAACTGATCAAACCAATCATCACGATTGATTAATTCCTAGATTAAATTAAACTTCCCGCTAATTCAGAGCATCTTTTTCAATAAGAGAACGGTAATTTATGCAAGGATTCATCCATGGAGTCGTCATTGTATCATTTAATTCCCTATGGCACGGTATTCTGATGTCTACTCCAGGGGTGGGGATCCTATTTCCATTGGAAGGCCACATTTAGCTTTTGATCTCATAAGAAAGTCCGCAGGTGAAACCATCAGGCCACTCTTGCGTTGCATGTTGCCTAAATCACAATATTTAAAAATCGAACTTTTAAAAGGGTAAATTAATTTCATATTTCACTTTGCTTCATTAGAAAGATGAACGCCCAGAAGGCTGAATGTGGCCTGAAGGCCGCAGGTTGCTCAGTGTGGGCCAGTCAAATCAGTTTGTTGTTAAGGTTAAGCTTAGATACTAAAGGTTAAGCTTAGATAATAGTTAGAGAGTTTAAAAAAATAAGATTGTTAGAGTTATCCTGAATTTTAAAATTAACCTCCAGGCTATACATTATAACAAAGAGCCTATATGCGATATTCAGATATTTGCTTTCACAACCTCCTCCAACAGTTATGAATGCAAGGACTGGGCTATGAATGCAGGTAACTGGGCAGATGAATTCTGGGAATTATGCTTAAATAAAAGTTTTCAGCATAGTAAAGGTAAAAGAAGGAATAGCAAAATTTCCTTTCAATTCAGTGCTGTCAATACAGCTCAGGTTTTTACGCTATATATCGTATAGCTCATGTATCACGAATGGGAATCACAAAGAGGATCATATCCAATCATTCATTCATTCATTCAACCTTTCTAGGGAAAAATAAGGTGATTGAATTTCGCCATCGCTTAAAGATTTTATCTAAGGTCGAGAAGGAGTATTAAATATCATGTTGGATAAATAACTGCGACTATCAACGCAACAAAAATTATGAAAGCGCTCACCATATTCAATGTGGTACATAAAAGATTTATGATTTCAATAAATTCTCATGGGTTGGAAGGCTGGAAGTTATGATCAAATCAAACGAAGCTATTACCGAGGTAAATCATTATGGATGCAATACTATCGAGAATTAGAAATTATAGAAACGGTAGAAGAGGTATTTTAATAAGTTTTAGCAAATATAAAAGAAGAAATCCTATAATTTATAAAGTGCTTAAGTTCGGCTTAAATACATTAATTGAAATAAATAATTCTCAAGTATCATTTAAATTTGAATTTCTCTAATAAAAATAACTTATAAACTTCAGGTCGGAAATATCTGCGATAAGTAGCATAAGTAATTACATAAACTTCATTTATAACATCTAATTGATTGAGATATTAAAGAGCTTTATAATTCCAAATTGATTTAATTACACTTTATAACGATAAATACTCGGTAAATAAGACATGAAAATATTATAGTTGCAAATGCAGTCTGTGTGTACACTCTATTTCACAACAAACAAGGTAAATAGGATACATTTAAGTATAAACAAGGCAAAGATACATCAAAGAAGCAATCAGAAATCATATAAGAGGACAATTCTGCGACGAAACTGGTTGGATACGAGCAATAACACAAATGAACGCACAATCAAACATAATCGAACGCCTGGATGGCAGAGAGCCGAATGTTCTTCGACTCCGGACAAATGGCAACAGGTTGCACTACGTTCTCCCCCACGCTACGATCATTTTTTGCACTGCCCTTACTGTTTTCCGATCGCAATTCCGCAATCAAAGGAGTTGGCATTCCCATTTGTACCCATTGTGGCGAAACAGTGTATGCCTCTCTCAATCAGAGATGCTGGGTTCAGACGGCCGAATGCATTTCAGCCTCTATGTCCTCTTTATTCGAACCTAAGGCACAGGATGAAAGGATGAGATTAATGGAGAACTTTCTAAGGACGAGGTCGAGGGTTTGAATCCCGTAGAGTGCATTCGTTTCTGCGTCGTCTCCACTGACAGCGTTAGAGTGGCAACTTTTTTCCGAGATTTAATTTATGGGTTCGTGATTCTTCGTCTTTGTTTCTTGACGGCGGTTTCTTTGGTGGATTTCTCTACTCACTCTCTATGGGGAATGTTGGCAAGTTGCCGGATCACCTAGGCTATGGATAGGTGCTTTAGTACCTTGCCGGAGTCGCCGCTGTCATTTACTATAAAATACTGGCGCGCTGCATTGATTGGATTCTGAAGTTATAAATACTCTTTAATCTGATAGTGAATTGCTTGTCAAATAAGTTGGCGCTATGGAGTGGCGAAGCAGGGGCCCTGATTTTTATGGAAAACTAACGAGAGAGAATGAGCTCACGACGGAGGCTTTCTTTAGAGGAATTATGTCATCACTACAAAACAGAGCGGATATTAATAGGCTGGTTTATTATGCATGCGCATTTAGACAATTCATCTTGTCCGAGTCAAACTCGATTTCAATTCATTCTACTATTCCAGTTCGTTTCCCTCTTTATAATGAGAATTTTACGCGAGGGTGATTGTGGAAAATTTCTTTGCGCTGATTAGTGTGGTGAATGATAAAGATATTGCGCGTATCTCTCTGAAATATTCCCAAAGGTGCAGAACATTCCAAAGCCGGAATCACAATCAGAAATAAAATTTGTGAAATTACAAGGTGTACAATAACTTTCTCATACAATGTGAAGTAAGGAGGAGTTTGACTCACAAATGGCATACATTTGTTACTTAATACTCTAGTGAATAAAAACTAAGCAAAGCTAGTAATGAATGCGTTAATTTTTAGAAGATTAAAAAACTTCTTGATTCTATTCACAAAGATATGACAAATTTCATGATACTTTATTTATGATACATATCACTTGATTTCTAGGCCAACTCGGCACTAAGTCTCCATCAGGTTACGAAAGGATAGTAGTGATATTAACAAAATATTTCGAATTACTTCACATAAACGTACAAAAGACTCAATAGTCGACCAGAATTTTGCATTGAAGACTAACGTATTTCTTATCTGAATAGTCTTTGTTAAAAGGTTGCTAAACGGTGTGGTAGAGATACAGAACGAGTAACTTGTGTAGGACTAATCCTGCATACCAATAAAGCTGTTTACATACGTCGGTGACATCAACTCTGTTACAACCAACCGTACCAGCTGGACTATTTTCGGTGCTCTTCATCCAATATGAATGCATGTTTAATATGTACAGCAAAAAGGGAAGGGCCTAACAAATAAATTCCGGGATGAAATTTATGCTTTAAGATGGCAGCGAAATATACCTGGACCGAAATATGACCTGCAAATATTTTGCTAAAGATAAGGTAGAAGCACTATGTCATCTCGCCTCAGGGACCAAGGCATGTTTCACCAACTACAGCCAAAACCAAACGCGAAACCACTTTCGGTCGTTGATGTCCCCTATGTAACTAATACTATGGCCGACCTTAAAACGGAAAAATGCTCTACGATAATAAATAATGCTTTTGTATAACATACTCCAAGCGGTTCTCTCATGTATACCGATCCCTGGAGCGAAGGCGAGCCCGCAAAATTTCCCTAGCAGATCGCTTTTTCATAAGTAAATTATGCCGTGCTAAAGAGATGCCATCGTCGATGGCTCGTCTTCACGTCTAGGCGGAGGTAAGCTTTGAAACGGCGTCAATTTGACCAGTTAAATATGACTCACGTCTCAAAAGTTTTATGGACGGAACAAAGTATTTACTGCCCTACAACCTTTAACTAAAGACAAGTGATTCCATGTAAGGAAATGGAGAAGCACACGCGCTCTCGCATGGTGCGTGCAGTGTACGGAATTCGCGGTCTGCAAATGTACTCAGGGGAAGGATTACGTACCAAAATGTCGAGCCGAAGGCATATTTTTTTCTGGCTTAACACGTCCGATCACAAGAGGTGAGAGACCTTCAGGATGGCGATAGCTTGATTTATGTCGAGCGATTTTTACATCACCCTTGAGTCGCAAAGCGTAATTTGGCGAAGCGTTCCCTAAAATTTATGTCTCCGATGGAGGAGTATTTTTTTAGCTATCTGGACTGAAGATCCGAAACTAGCCTTTAATGTTATTCTCGTCGCCACTAATTTAAATAGTTTAACAACGAAGACCAGAGCATGTATTTGGTATTCAAGGAAGAAAGATCGCACGGGAAACAATCATGTTTTGAAACTAGAAATAAGGGATTTTGTGAGTTAGTGAGCGATGGTTCACTAACACAAACTCAAGTTTTCAAAATCGAATAATCGTGTATAATGAGTTAGAGATAGTAGAATAAATAGATAGTAGATAAAGTAGAATAAATCCAGTCTGCGATCCAGTGGTGAGTTCAAGCAAATAATTCTCTAACTTGACAATTAGTTCATTTTCACGCATCATCATTAAAGACCAATTAAAAAAGCTCTATGTGATTAATTTGAGTCCAAGTGTCTTGTATATTTCTCGGAACATGATACTCTTGGAAAGAGATCAAAAGTTGTTTTCATCCGTTATCGTAGGATATTAATTTCTTGGAAGCGAGATTTCTATAAAGACTTCCTTGTTGCATTACTCGCGAAATGAAACAAAAAAGGTTTCATGCATTTCTTAGAGAGAAACGATTACTTATGGAGGATTTAGAGCAGTATTTCTCAACCAGTGTACTATGTAGCACTGTTGCTACGGGATTAGGAGTCCGATATTCCACGGACGTATCTAATTTTAATGCTCCACGGCATCTTTACAGTTGAAAAACACCAATTCAGAGCAATCGCGAATATTTCGTAACGTTGGACAGAAAAATAATCGATTGAAGAATTCTGGTTTTGAGAAGACTGGAGAAATCAATCTCAACCTCAAATGTAATAAATACTCGAATTTTACCTTCTTCATTCATCTAATTCTCCTTTTGTTAACTAAACACAGATAATTATAATGTACAGTAGAATGATAGTAATATATCCAAAGCTAGATATATAATGCTTATAGATTTAGAATACTACTATTGCAAATACACATTAGACGTCGATAAGGAAATAAAAGTGAGTAATACTTTCGTATTGATAGGAGTTGACGTAAACCACAACCTGGATATAATATTCGTGGAAACTTAAAATGAGCGTAATACATTGAAGCAATATTTCTGAAAGCTGCTGCAATAGCAGATGGAGTTCAAAGATAGAGGTATGTAAAGGTAAAGTTTAATTTCAGCTTTCTCTAAGGTGAAAAATAGAGTTTCCAGGAATATTAATAATAACTTTTTCAATGGAACATGGGTGATGATCCCAATCCAGTCATCTTAATGATAATTATTATCGATTGATTATTATCATAGGTTAAATATAAGAAACGGTATTATTAACTGAAAGGTAACATGGAAGTAAAGAAAAAAAAGTCGAGGAGATCGATGAAAACATCACTAACGGCATAAATAGTTTTCTCCGCGAACTACTAGCTAAGCTACTAAGTTAAGCTACTAGCTTAACCCTAAGATTAGTTAGTAAGCACATTTACAACAATTATACTAAGTCTATATAATTATAACACTATATTAAAGTAGACTTAATCATTACAATAAAAATCAAAGGGTCACTAAGAAAGCAATCCTCCGCGGTGAGTAGAAAACTGTAATGCGAGGGCGGAATAAGAAATATTTTCGGAAAAACTGCTGAGGAAATCACTCTTTTAAAATAAGCGGGCAAAAATTCCCGAGAAAGGAGAGAACGGTCCTCGAATCGACCTCATGCACGTGGGTAAAGGACTCAACAGGTGGGAGAGCTTTAACTGGGACTGTCAGCGATTTAATTCAAGGGAAAGCCGCCATGTGGAAGAGGCGTAAATCACCCGGCCAACAGCGCCATTTTTACCGAGGCCGTTGTGTCGTCATTCCGAGCGAATAAAAGGAACAGATTAAATCTAAGGGTTTCACGGCCGAGGACGTCCGATAAGCGCAATTACGCTTTCTTTTCTCGCAAGACGTTTACGTTCGGCAGCCCGTACTGTCGTTTATAATAGGATCAATTTATTGGCTCCCATTGGCCGATCCGCGAAATTCGAGAGATACGGTTACATGTAATGGGAGAGCATCCGCCATTAAAGTTTACCGCAAATATAAAATGGTAGCGTAAAAAGAGAAGTGAAACTGGTTAGATAACTGATGCTGATACGTAGCGTACGTCTCTTGGTGCGTGGAAACGCCGCTTCCTAAATATTCAAAGCTTTTTTTTTTGTTTTTAATGGTATTAAATGTCGTCTCATCGCTACCATTAATAATTCATATTTCTCGCAGTAAGATCAACAGAGCGAGATATCCGAGCATTCGTACAAAACCTCTCCAAGGAACTAGTTTTGCCTGTGAATTGCAGAATAGAAAACTTACCATGATACTCTATGATCCTATGAATGCGAAATGATGTATATTCTTACGGCATTTGGCTTGGATCAGAAAAATATGAAATTTACGAAGAATTTAAAGAAACAGAAACCTGAGGTCTTTCTAAATAATGTTACGAAGAGGTCAACCAACGGTACGGAATTATAGGTCAAATAATTTCACACCCGCAATAGGAAAAGTATCGAATATATATTTGGTTACATAAGGCAAATTTCCATAAAAAGTAATTAACAACGTTTGCCAAAGGAAAGGTGAGTAAATGTTACAGTGCAGGTTATTTTAAATATATTCGTTTTTTATGAATATATGGCAATTTTCAAGATAATTTTACTATGTAAAATGGCATAGCACTATAAAAATGCTATTATGCTGTAATTATGTTACATTACGTTACAATTTTGTGTTAATAATATTGTGTTACGAGAAGAATCAAAATTTTTGAATAAAGTACAATTTCTCTAATAGTAAGAATAAACAGGGCACTTGAATGTAAAAGATACACGTATTTTCCATGAAATCACGCATCACGGACTACAAAAAGAATCAATTGTTCCATCGCGTAACATCCCACTTAGGGTCCACAAATCGAAGATAGTGGAATCACTAATACATTGGTAAGACCATTTATCGATTCTCCTTAAATTAAGGAATGCTGTGATCGATATCTGTGTCATACATCTCGGACGGAATATGAAAATTATGCAAGTATAGTTTCCCAAGAGAACAGAAGTTTATGGAAACACAAACCATGTTACACCGATGGCAAGTAAAGGTCAAACAATCGACATAAATTTCGGATAGTAATAAATGCGATAATTCTAAAGACATGCTACAACCAAGTTTATAAAAGAACCAGAAATTACTTTGCTCGTTAAAATCTACTGAGATGCTTCTTCAAATTACAGACAATTTAAAAAACGCTTTTTAGCGCTGATAAGTATAAATTTCGGAAAAGAGTGCCGATGTAATGGACCACTTCACCCTTAGAAGCCAAGCAGAAAACAAGAAATTTCCCCATGCCAAAAATAGTCAAAAGATTTCCACTACTGTTACACCAATAATGTTGAGAAAGAAATCGTGCGGCGCCTTGGAATTGATAACTCCAATGAATGGTAACCTTCAAACTTTTCCCCAAAATTCCTCCTTTTAACATTATAATGAGGGCATTTAATAAGCCCATCACCGAAGTTGATAACGTTAAAGATGGGTGGTTATTCTTTGGGTATAAATTTCATTCTAAGATAGGATTGAAAGTGCAAAATTCACCTTATTGATACGTAAATACAACCTCGATTCGCAACACGATTCTGAACTCAGGATTATGAATTTTTCAGACAGGGTTTTCCCCGTATATATCTCACCGAGAATTGGATCAAACTGGTTTCGCTTGAGCAATATTTTGAATACTAACGAGTACTTTCCCCACCTTCCAAAATAAACGATCTCGTAATGAACAGCGTAATAAAATGGAATCGAGGCCTTAACGAAGGATGCAGTGAATGGAGACCATATTCAGTATACACTTAAGTATTTCGAGGTGTTCTCACCTCTTTAATGTGAAGATGCGGTAATAACAGGAGTAGTGGCTCGTAAAATTTTCCGTCATCACTATATTCTATCATACATTTATTTTATTTTATATTCATCATTATCATTTATGTTTTATCATTATACTATCTACTTTCTCGCAATTATTTTTATTTTATATTTACCTCCCGAAAATTAACACCTGTTACGAAGAAGATCTCCGCGATTTATCTCATGGATACCAAAATATTGCGCCGTGGAAACAAACAGTTTGATAATTCGTTTTAAGTTATTAAACTTAAAACGAATTATCAAACTGTTTGTCAACCAAAATGTACTCATATCACCAATTAGAAATGGTGAAAGATGTGATCAATGATATGAGAGGAGGAAATCAAGAAACAAATCAGTCAGATAGACGGAGCTACCCCTTGTTACTACGGTTTCTTCTTACATTGTTTATATAGACGTATATGAATGTAGAATAAACATCTAAAAAAAGCAAAGCTTCGTCAATTTTTATTAACAATACTTGAAAATATTTTCTTCGTGAATAAATTCACTCTACAATGCATAAAGTATGTAGATACACAAGATTAATCGGCCAAAACCTAAACTAGACAGAAGTGCAGAACACTCCCTACAGATTGTACGGAATAATATAATCGAGTATACAGAGCAATCAGGAGATGCTAAGCTTAAAATGTAGTAAAAAGTAAATCACTTCAGGTATATTTATTAATATTCGGCAACCAGAACGTACTAAGCATTACCGAGCGAATATAACAATAGCTTAGTTTAAGAAACTCATGAGAAAATAAATAAAAATGATATGAAAATATGATAAACACTAGACTATGTTCCAGCGGATGAGTCGAAAGCAGAGACCTAACTTATCCTACTCGGACAAACAAGTGAAAAAAGTAACGCGAAGATTCGGTAAAAATGAAATGGAGCGATAATCACGGGCGTGTGTGTGTTGAAAGGTGAATATATAAACAAACGAGATAAGTCACGGAAGGTGATCAGAGACCTTGTCAGGCAAAGAGTTGACCCAAAATGGAGGCCTTAGAGAGTGGTCGTGTTTCACTGTTAGATCTTTCGCCGTTCGCCGATAGAAGAGATAAAAAGGACAGTTCGAAGGTGGGACGCAAAAAGGGTTTCGAAAATGTATGCAAAAATATTCAACGACGAAATGAGCGCGGCGATTTTGGCAGTCGATCAAGTTACGCCAATGATAAGCGAAATGGCATTCCTAAGCTAAAGGAGGGATAGCACGCAATCGGTAATTAAGGAACGAAAGTATATCGAGAGTTAATTTCAGCAATTGCGGATTTAGAGATACAATGAAATGGTAAAGAGGATTGAATAGTTAATAGGTGATTGAAAGATACAATCTTGCGTAATTGCTTACACCCAAGAAAATATTGAAATGACAGAGGATTTCATTCGATGATATTGAAGCAGGAAAATTTCATCTTTCATTTAACAGATAAAATGAAGCAAAACTAAGCAGAATGACAATAACATTAAATTTATGTAACAAAAGAAGAAAGAAGCTTTGATGTTCCTGAATAATTGCGATTTTCAAATTTACGATTTGAAAACTTCTAGAATGTTATTAAATTTTTTAATGTTAATAAATGTATTTAAATCATCATCAAATAGATTCCATTTTTACATTATTTTTTATATTAATATGTTTGATTGCAGTATAAATGAGCCTTAAAAAGGAGAAAAGGAATTAAAAAGGAGAAGGAAAATTTCTTCATTTTTTAAATCGTAAAACCGCGGAAATATCTTTTTCCTTAAGAAAATACGTTGCTACATATATATTATATCATTACTATTGTATTATTTATTTAAATGAATAAATAAATTATTTAGGTACAGGTCGGATTAATCGGCAAAAACAGTCCCCCGGTCAAATAAGAATTTCCGAGATAGTCATTTCAAAGGAATTATACTGTACAGTGAATAATTATTTATATTTAGAATCAAAGATATTCAAGGTTGCATATCGTTTGATGAAATTGATCATTTCTTAATGCCACACTCCAAGATTGTCATTGAACCCTACAGGCAGGTCAACGCTTGATCCAAATCTGTCCGGGAACCAAGCTTTCGCAGTTACTAACCTTAGCGCCAATATTTAAGCAAACCGCTCCTTCTCCTAACAATCGAAGCATACAGAACGAAAGCAACGAACGAATAAATTGCAAATGAAGTCCCCGTCACCTTCACAGACATGAAAATCAAATCCCAATGACACCGTTCGAAGGGCCGCATAAATAATACGCGACATTTTTAATTTCCAGTCACCCGTCATAAAACTCGATTCGGTTGAAGTCCAGCATCTGCCACACAGGACTAACTTTAAGACCCGCCATAGCGGAATGATTCATGCGATATTTTAATATCCAAACGACCAATACTCGGAACAAGTGGAAGATTTTTTTTAACGCGTTCGATGAAGCATTGGGAGAAATGAGATTTCTGGTTCTCGCGAGAAATGTGACTGAATGTATCTTCTAATGAGCACGACATCAGATCTGCTTTATCGCTTCCGCAGAGTTGATGACGGCCGAATAAAAGGCGATAAAAATTCGTCAAATATTATCTCGCCTAACGCAAAAACAGAGAAAATCATTAAGGTTGTTAAAGATGTATAATAGAGCCGTAAAACGAAAATAAAGCGAAGGATGTTTGGCTGCTCATCGCGCTAACTTCCCAATAATTCGGCAATAAAATTACGATAAAATCCGATGAAAAAGATATCAAACGCTGCAGTGATAAAGTCTCGATAGCAAAAACAAGACCGGAGAGAAATGATGGAAGTATCTGATGGACACATAAATGTCGGTGGAAGGATCGCCGCTTAATTTCGATGAATATTAAATTATATAGGAACTCGACTGAGAAATCCGGTTTACCACAGTCTGGTTTGGAGATATCCTATTTTTGATATTTTATGATATGGGCGGCGAGATTATTGAGATAACTTAGATCACTAGAGTAGAATTACTTTGAAATATTGAAAAATAAATATAGTGAAATATAGGCATGTGTATACAGGTCAGGGATAGAATTAGGGTAGGAGAGCCCTAAAGGCAAATATCAGACCGAGGTCCCATCAGAAAAATATAGAGATAAAAATAAAGAAAATAAATTTTCTACCAAAAATTTTGTGATATATATTAATAAAATTTTACATTTATATTAATTAAATTAATACTACAATGGGAAATGATATTTCATACATACGAAATGAATGCAGAAGGAAAGGATTACACAAGGAGCACGGTGATAAAAACAGGAGCTATATTTAGAGATTGATTTATATATTTTAATAAACACCTTCTTTCGTTGTAGATCTTTTCCCTTTAGTGAAATTTAAAAGAAATAAGAAAGATCACAAGAGGTTGGGAGGAGTAATACAAGAAGGAAATTTTAATAGTTAATCTTTTATCGTCATTCTTTATATGATCGAACGGGGTTGGCATAACGAAATAGAAAAACAAATTACAAAGAACTGTCGAGAGAAAGGCGTTATACTCTGTACGAAGAAATGCGAACAGAAATGAAACATATCGACGTGACTGGGATCCGAACCCCGGCCTCCAACTTTCCGGGAAGGTATTCTGACCACTGAACTAGCCTGCCTTCCAAGAAATTGGAGAAGTGGGTTCGAGTCTCAGTAATGTTGATATTTTCACTTCTGTTTATTCTTGGATTTAAGAAGCAAATATGGTATATATTTTAACTTTGCTATAAATAAACTTTTAATTGCTGCAACAGTTCCTGGGACTTTAATTCTGTTCAGAGTTTATTTAAATCGGTCTTTAGATGAGCAAATTCAATCGCTTCAGTAATTATCGGAAAGAGTGAGAAATATTCGATAAATTTCAAAAGATAAACTAACGATATTTGAACCCCGCGTAGTGAGAAAAATATAGCTTACAATAGGCTGAATAAGATAGCTTCGGCTTTAGCTCCGACAAAAGTATGTAAGTATGACAGGGTGCCGGATAGAACAAGATTTGCTAACCGATAAAGGAAATATTTTCTTTGGCTACTTAAGTTTATTTATGCATTCAGACTTTGGTTAAACACTAAAACGGCATGATTGTCACTGTTTTCTCTTGGTTCAATGATTAGGCATATTTAGAAGCCAAATTTCCATCCTCCAAGAGGTGTGCTTCAATCAAAATACAGCCTAACTACTCACACGCACAGTCCTAAACAAATTAAGGGCTTTATTCGCACGTACACACAATTCCTGTTAGTAGCAAACCTCACGCAACCACGTAACTCAACCAAAACAAACAGGGGCAGAAAAAACATCGAAAATCCTTTCGCTTGGGCGAAAATAACAAAAAATAAACAAACTACGTCATCGCGAGGCTGAGTTACATGTTTACGATTCATTTCAGAACTGTCAGGCATTCGTCCTTATCGGAGAAGAAGTCGGGTATCTTCAGTGGGATAGATATACAAAACAGACAGGCGAAAGACGAGAGAAAAATGAATAAGAGGCGAAAATAAAATCGGATCGTCATGCGGAGGGATGACAGATGTCTTCTTAGCATTCTGCATTCCGCTGTCCGGCAATCAGAGGTGGAAACGCTCTTCGGAAAACATCTCCGAGATAAGTTTTACAGGAATATTTCGAATCGTCAAGCTGCTAAGTGGACCGGAGACCAAAAACGCGTGGGATAAAACAAGCAAACCTCGAAATGTGGTCAATGTTCAAAGGCTACCGTCCTATTACCTACAGAAATACTTTGCATATAATGTATCAAGACTTGACATTTTTTTATAAAAAATACTTCATTAAAAACTGAATAGGGATTCTCCTACTTTAGGGATGTCAAGAAGAGACTCCAAGGTTTTGTTTCAGAAGAGCTGCTTTTTTGATTTTTTTAACTAAAATTGAAGAAAAATCGAGGCAACTAGTTTCTCTCCATGAATTTCGGGGTCGCGAAAAATCAAATTTCGCCACGACTTTCGATATTGGGATTCTTGGCTATTTAATGCGATAGGATCGAGGATTCGCAAGTTTGTTGATCCACCCATAATGAGTTACTTGCTTCAATTGTGAAAAATTTTATAATTCGTTTTATTGATGTAAATTTTCGTACGCCGATGCAAGGGCCATCGGAAATTCAGGAACTTTAGTTAATTGAAAAACTTGAATTGAAAGTTAGCCAATCCGAGGAGAAATCAATAGATATCTATTATTATAGCCAAGGCCTTCAACAGAAAGGACTTCCAAAGGTTGTAAATACGTAGAAGAACGAAGTTTTCCTGCTCAATTTTTCGTAGAAATACTTTCCATTAAGAACAAAATAATTTATATCAGTAGTAAAAATCACTGTGGCAGCATTTATACATGCTTAATAGGCCCTATCTGAAATAACAGACTTTTAAAGGAAAGATTACCGTACTTCATGAAGTTACTAATGCATCTGAATATACCATAATCATAAGACACTTTTAAATCTTTATTTATAAAAACAACTTCCATTAGCATTCCTTCAATTGAACTTATTTTTCCGTCTCTTTTCATGTTAAGGAATCTAATGACCATGCGAGTATTAACAGTGATAAAGTACCTAATTAGGAAGATGTAACTGGTAGGTTATAGCAGAACTAGAGGTAATTAAGTGGATGACTTTTGGAAATGTATACTTGAATGAAATAATGGAGCCACAGCTTCCTACTAATAGACAATCTGCTATTCCGGTCTCGGTTACCTTCAAACAGAATTCGAATAGCTAACGATCAAGAAAATCATTTCATTATGACTTGTAAATGATTTTTAATATAATACAAGGTAAGAGAGTAGTAGAAGGAACGGTGTAGTGGAAAATATCTGGAGAAAGATATGAAAATATTGGTTGGGAGTAGAGGAAGGGATTTGCTACCAAGAATTAAAGGAGAAGGTATCAAGAAGAAAATATAAATCTAACGGAAGTTCATCTCCGTGAGATAGTTAGATATACATATATTAACTTTTCAGTGCATGAACCAAATTTGTTGAAACCTTATGAGACTGGTTCAACAGCTTTACTAACAAAAAGTAATAAAACAATAATATAATTTTAACCATACCACGATACTTAAATTCAATATTATTCGAATCGTTAGGCATGATGCAATTAATATGCATTTATATCTTTTGTCGCTGGTGGCTCCCTCACCCGGTTGAGGCCTTGATTTATCGCATCAGACCCATTATTGGATATTACGGAGACAAAAACGACGCGAAAATAAAAAAAAACGTCTGATCGAAACGGCTTGCGCTTTTTTGCTCACACTTCGTCCTTAACGCGCTCTCGAATCAACGCCGCAGAAGCTAACTTTCATTTGTCGAAGGGGCAAAAAAGGAAAGACACTCCTAATGACCGTTCGCTTCGAGGAAGAACAAGAAAATCAAATATCCTAAGACGCTGAGTACTTTGAAAGTCGATACGTTAGGGAAGCAAAAAGAATGCAATCTCCTAGGCTGTTCCCGCGGGACTAATTACCGCCAGCGCTTTCATTTAAATAAACAAAACGACCGATAGAAAACGTAGGCAATCAGAGTGGAAGAGAAAGCACCGAAGAACAGATTACTCGAGATGGGATGTTGTGCCAGTTATAAATGCGCCGTTTGCCACCTACTTCTAATCCTCAGTATAAATTAAAGAAATAATAGCTGCCATTAAGAAGTGAGGTTCCTTTCTCTAAAGCCATTATCTATACAATAATTATCTATATATATCTATATCTATATATACAATTTTGAACAATTCTGGGTCGTTCTCTACTGTATCATTCACCACGAAACATAAGGTCCGCTTTCTACTGAAGAATATCAACAAGAATAAATCATATATGTTAAAATGCGAATATTTAATCCTAATGAAGTATAACTTCTAAAAAATGCTTGGAATTTTACTTTCTAAAGGCAATAATCACAATGAATATCACTGAAAAAATTTTAGCTTGCCATGGGAGTTATAGAAAACTGACTTTAGAACTACTGAAAGCTGATACCGTCAAATAATTCCTATTTTTTAAGGTAAAATAATTCTGTAGTGATCATTGTGACTATGAGATTATAATCATTACTTTTTTCATTAGTTTGGTCCCTTTTGTTCTCCTTTCATAATTAATTTTGCTAATCTCTCAGTGTTTCAAGTAGTATCATGGTTAATCAACCCCTGGAAGCCATTCGTACGCGAATATTCAAGTATTATAACGTACTATTCTAATTAGACACAACTGAGAAGCAATCAAGGAGAAATAGCAATTATACCGAGAGAGGAATAACCTACCACCAAATTAAGGCCAAAACAGTGGCTTTTGTTACAAAAAATATACATTTCAAGTGTCAAGCAAAGATAAGGTAAGTCTACCTTTGCAAGAATGGCATTAAAGTTTCAGAAAGAAAAACATTTTATGAGGGGTATATAAAAAGAAATTTCCGTTTTTACTGACTAAAAAAATCGGGGACAGTTAGAGCATAAAAATGGCAAACGTAGAAAATACGTAAATGTTAAAAAAACCAACGGTGAAAGGACAAAAAATTGTGAAATTCTCCATAAGAAGGACAAGGTAAAGGAAGTAAAAGAGCGAAATTCTTTCTTAGAAATGGAAAGGTCGAAGCCTTCAGGAAGAGAAAACGAAAGTGGAAGAAGATATCTGTACCATATCCCACACAAATTCGTTTGATTCAGGAGAATTTCCAAGGTTGAGAATATCGACTTCAGCGATCAGCGTCGATATTTTAGCGGCCTCTGAAATTTTTATCTATCGCTTGACAAAAGCTCATTTAGAATACACGGCATCATTAATGAATTTGCGGAGGAGACAACCTAAATCACGAGTACAGTATTTACTACCAAGCAACATTTAAAATCAGAAATTAATGTTCCGAGAAAAAGGTGTTGAAATGAAGGTGATGCAGGTGACATGTTTTAAAGGGCACCTTAGCGTAAATAATTACCATTTGCGAGAAACTCTTGAATTTGCATCTAAGTCGGCGATTCATTATGAGTTCTCCACTTAACTCAGCTCCAAGTTTCACATTACTCAAAATAATCCTTCGTGCAGGCATTACTCACCAGTTAATGCTGGCCGATAGCAAGCAAGAGTTGGTTACTCTTGGAAAGAAATAAGAGGTGATAAATAACGGAGGAATATCGTGGTTTCTTAAGACTTTTAAATATCCAAGCCCACGAAAGTGGTCGGAATGTTGTGCAAGTTAGCAAGCTAGTTTCCTGTACGGATTCAGGAAACTTAATCGTTCTGAAAAAAGATTGGAGATGATGATAAACTGTTTTAAATTGAGAAATGTTGAAATAATCCACAGAAATAGCTCAAAACTAAGGATTACAATGAAAAAGAGTTTAGCAACTTCTTTTTTAATGAAAGCATTTTAGTTACCCCATAAAAGATACTCTTGCAACATATAAGGAGGTGGGACTAGATGAATGCGATCGATAACGGCGCAGATGAAGAATTTTTAAAATCTACGAAGAATATTTCCTTAGTCATTATTTTCTTAAGTGTGAATAAATAATTTTGTTGAAGATTATCTTTTCCGGTATCTTTTTAATCTTTAAGAAACTTGGATTTTAATCAGACGTATATATTCTTAATGTCCCCTTTTAAATGTATTGAATTCTGAAATATCGTACTTTGAATTCTTAATCTTAACTTTTAAAAATCCATATTTTGCATATAATTCTAATATTCAGAATTTCTTACGGTCAGCATTTAGCCTGACGTTATTATTCTTATCATTATTATTTTACTTTCTGCGAGGTTATGGTAAATAGCCTCTTTTTTATATAACATTTAAAGCCATTATATGATAAATTATAAACTATATAATAAAATACAGTTAACTCGCATCCAGCAAAACAAAACTCAACATAAAAACAAACGCAAAAATATGGCTTTCGCGGAAATAATATCCTCAATTGAAAGTTTACGGTAACACACCCATGAGATGTATATTAAAAAAAATTGTTGGGTAAGCTGGCCAAAGAAGCTACATCATTTTTAGTAGTTTTTGAATACGCGCAATAATACGCAGAATGATGCATATTCAATATGGAAGGCATGTTCAATACGACATAGCTATACACCATGAGCAATCGAAAGCTTCATGGCTACGTGAATCACAACTGAATATCCAAATGTTTCCGAGAGAATGCATCCAATTCCGGCAATGGCATAAGGAAACGCGAATCAATGTTTTCGCGAATTGCGATCAGTAACTGCATGAACGGGCATTGGGTGGCGTCGAGTGGAGGGAATGGGATATTCAGGCGGTGGCTTTCATAGTGCGTACGTTGGGTGAATTGGGGGAGGGGCTCCATGACCCACTTTCCCACGACCAACGCCGCCTTTTCAAAAAAGACAACCGTTGATACGGAGGAAGGCAATTATTTCACTCCCTCCCTTTAAAAGATGCGTGGGCGAGCGGGAGGAGGTGCCTCCGTCCCTTTCTCTTCTCCACAGAGATAATCCTCGAAGAGGTGAGAAGAATGTGACGCAAATGGAATCCGCTCGCGGGAGATCCGAATGACGAACGGGAAGGAAAAACGGATAATTCGAGACCATCAAAAGGTCAAATATGTTACTCAACCTTGTTGTTTTCATTGGTTCTCTAAATATAACGAAACTGTTAGATTATCCCATGGTATTCAATTTAAAATTTATTTATGTACTATTATTTATATATTATTACGTTAACTCTCCAAATATATAGACCAGGAGGCGGAGTTTGGCGTCATACAATGAACGATTACAAAAAATTGTTGACAATAAATACAGAGTACAGTACAAGTAATAGGTAGACATATTAAAAAAATCGGTTTTTAGAAGTGATAATATTATTGAAGTGAAACTCTCATTATTCCATAGAAGGTCTTACTAAGTCGTACTCGTAGTACGAGAGATTACTTGGGTCATTTTCGCCTGAAATTTGTTGAAAAGAGAGCGGAAAATACCAATGAAGGGTAAAACATCATGCACAGATAATCTGCCTTTGGATTAAAGGGAGTTAGCTGGAAATACAACTCCTTAAATATAAACAGATGTTTCAGTAGTAGTAGACGCAGTTTACAGAATTTAATTATTACAAAACAGACTATTAATACAGAAGCTCACCTCAGCTTGGCTTACAGTCGGAGAGCAAATCATTACAAACATTCCAGATCGTTAATGAGATAACTTGCAAATATTTTATTTTCATATTATTCTACTTTTGATCTACAGCAGAAATATTGATATAAAAGTACTCTGAGCCCAAAAACATCATTGAGTAAATTCTAAAAGTGAGACAAATGTAAAGAGGAGTTCTCTAATAAATCCTAACCGACCAGTTTTATCGTAGAATATGATTCTAGTTTTTCTTGGAAGGAGATTAAGTTATATTATTAACTTAGAGATAAAAATAAGAAAACCACTAGGAAAATCCGGCCTGATAGAGCGAAACTCTCTAATTTCTTCAGAGTTGCTGCCACGTTTATAGACCAGACGATGATAAAGGAAATCGTCAGCGATGTAATATTCGGATTGAGGTTCGAAAATTATTTCCAAAAAGACTTACTTTACAAAAATAATTACAATAAGAAATAATAATAAGACAAGAAATAATACAATAAGAAAAAAACTGAGAATGATGTACCAGTTGTGGATTTCAGTTGTGGTTTCGCTGTAACTGTTTTCCAGAATAATAAGACAAATTAAATAATTAAAATAAATAATGGCTCACGTTAAGATCAGCTTTCGTTGTATTTATTTACAGATTTAACTGGCACTTCTCACAACATTTACTCACCATACGTTACACGCAATACATTTCTCAAAGGCACAGATGTTCTCTTGGGTAAAGACGTACTTTATTTCGTAACGAGCTGTTAGTCTATCGAGGCTGAGGACTTGAGGCGATAATTTTATAGAAGGTAGTAGTGGGTGGACTTCTAATGAGACTCGTTTAGGATGGAAAGGCAATCAACAAGGATTCGAAACGCTCTATTTAACTTCGATCACTGCCATCAATAGTTCCAACGGAGAGCCTACTTCTTCCATTAATTAACGTACTAACATAAATTTCCGTTTAGCTATTATCAGAGTGGACGTGTTGATAATCCACCATTTGAATGATAATTTTACAGTCGAGAGATAGGTTACATTCTAGCACTTCAAAAACAAATTGATCGATAAACATCGTAAAGTATCTCATCTCCCGTCTTTGAGCGAAGAAGCGGTTATTTCAATCAGAGAATATACAGCTATATTCAAGATTACATTATTATAAGTAGTAATATTTTTAAAAGTACTTCGAAATCTGAGGTCATTTCGCACATGTTGGGTTCCACCGAGAATCGAACCTAGGACAGCTTACAAAGTCAACGCGATATTACAGTACTACAGCAAATAAATTAAAAATCTATTTCTTCATCATACCATCAGTGGGAAGAAAAGTCGTGGTAAAAGTTTAGAAGATTTATATAAACATATTTAACAAAAGTTATCAATAATACTATATATTATAATGACATTGGAATAATATAGGCGATTCCAGTCCCCGCCATCAACTGGACTGAGGAAATTTTCTTGCAGAAAATCTGAGAAAGAGCAAGAACTTGAAAATAATAATATACATTGTGGTAGTCACATTTGATTAGTTTACATTGTGAATGAGTTTATCCTGTACCGCTGAATGAAACATTCTAAGTCTCAACAAAATTTATTCTGCATGGAAAAGCAAAACAGGAAATTATTATTTCATTGTTTTCTAAAGAGAAATTAGGAGATTCGAAATCCAAAATGTTAGAATATGGAAAATCAGCCAATGTCCGCGAAAGTTCAACAAAAATCAGCCACTCACATCATCACCGCACAAGGCAGAAGATTGATAATATCTTCAGCACTACTGTTTAAAAAACGTCGCATCATCAACTTAAATATTCTCTAACATTGAAGACGCTGATAGAATCTGGAAGTGAAACGTCAGGCTCTCCGAGAGATCACTCGGCTCTCCACCGCGAGTACTTCTCGAATTTACATACACATTCTCAGCATTAAAACAAGCGAATAAAAATCCGCAGTGTCATAACAGATTCAAAGTAGCGACCCAACAACTGGGGACAGGTGATTTATTCGTCCTAACACATCCCGCCATTCATATCTCCGACGCGAACACAACTTAAAGACAGGTACAATGAGGAGTATGCAAATTTAAGCTTTTATAAACGAGAGTCATAAACTCCATCCGTTGCTCCATTTATGTCCGAACGAAGGCAGTGATAAAACCAAAGGCACTGATTCCATTCATTATCATTCACTAGCTATCTGTTCATCGGTGCAGAACAGCGTAGGGGAAAAGGAATCCGTTTTAAATAGACTGAGAACCTGTTCACTTTTAAATTGCGCGTTGTTCTCAACTTGGCGAAATGCTGATTAAAATTATTATGAAAGTATTGATTTCACGATGCCATGCAAAAAGTATCAAAATAATAAATAAGCATAGTATAAGCCATCCTTCTTTGATATGAGAACTCCACAATGACCTCTACTGAAAGTATAGTGTGAATGCAATTAGCGATTCATATGGGTAATATCAGTTTTTTAGTAGCATTTTCATCGATTTTGTATACGTCTATTAAATATTTCTTTGTTTTAATTGTCAATGTGGCCCTTTTGTGCTTAAGAAAATAATTTTCCGTATAAAATTTAAATTTAGCTATTGCTATCACAAGATTTCGCAAGTTTTTCCGAACCCCTGCATGTAGATGTTTTCCTGTAGTGGAGAGTTTTACGTAAATAGTTGACTTGGGCATTTTTTAATTTACACAGTAGTTTCTTCTATCTTTTCTCTAAGAATTAACACGACATTCACCGGCATGGTCGACGATTGGAGAGTTTTTCGAACCTTTTAACAGTCCCCTTGTCATGAAATTCACAAACATACATTACTAAAAACAGAATGATATTCTTACATTTCCAACTCTTTACTGGTCTATTAAGAATAAAAATACACAACAACGTCCAGTAAAGAATTGATGTGAAAAATCCAACGAAATATCACATATAAAATAACGCAATCTATAGCGAAAGTTACCGATAGCTGCATCATTCGCAAAGTTTACTTCGAGACTGATGTGGATGACTAAAATGAATGAGCCTAAACTTTGAAAATTTCTTCAGAAAAAATATCTCGCCTTGAACTGAATTCTGATCAATTGGAGAGGAATAGAAAGTATTATTAATTCATATTTACTCATCTTTCCTCTTCGATGAATGATGTGCAAAATTTTCTCATTACTGCCTTAAGATTCGCTTGTCTATTCACAGAATTACGTTCATACATCGCCAGCTTTAATAGAAGAAAGCCATTTAAGGCCATGGATTGGATTATAGGTGATTAGAACTTAATCCGCTTGGCGCCTAGTTTTTGGAATTGCAAAACCCCTGAGCAGATGCGCAAATTGGAATTTCTAAACCATTCATAGCTGTCATTTGCGATGACGCATCCCCGCAAATAGGGATTTGAACTCCGTTCAGTTGGCTACAAAATGATAATCTTCGTAATCTTACGATTTATATTGTGTTAGAATCAAATACGACTCAAAGTAGTGTATTTTGTGTAAGATCTCCCAAATTAGATTAAACAATACATCAAGATATATAAATAAACGAAATGAAATGAGAAGATAATGAAATAAAGTCGATTCGTTAAGAGAATCAAAAGAGAAATATTTAATAACAGATAAAAGCTCTGTTTTTCTCCTTAGATACCAACCTTATATCTAACGCCAAATTAAAATTTTGTCTGTAATTTGCTTCTAATAATGCTATTAGTTTGAGAGATGCAATTAAAGGGTTTGTCTTAAATATAAATTTACTACAATTTCTCATAGAAAAGAAATGTTTTAAATTTCAAGAAACAGTTTTGATCAGTATTCTAAAATCAATCTTCTTGTGGAATACTTTGTGGAATTATATCGAGTTATCGATGTAGAATAAATAGAATGGTACAACATTCTCAATTTATTCCTACAACAATCAGTATTCTCTAATGCATATCTTATAATGAACCAGGCGCCCCAAATGCTACGTAATTCAGAATCAAGAAGACTAAAAGTTGCATGTGATAGCCGCGATCCGAAGGATAGGAATTTTCGAATCGCTGAGCGTTCCTATTCCAGGCTTCAGAGATCTTCCAGCTCTGGAGTGTAGTGCTATAGCAGGCGTCCTTCGTTCTTACGCGAAGAGAGGCATTTCGTAACACGGTTGGTTGACGGGATCGTGCGTAAGAAGGTAAATGTAGCGATAAGAGGGATTTTCCAGCCCTTACTCCCGTCGAGCCAAAGCAGGTTGCACTCACGCACACACACACAGCTATCTATCTATTCAACTTTAATCCAGGTTAAAGCGGCCACCGTATCGGAGCAATCGAAGAATTATAAATTACTTTTACAGTTACGTGCGTAATACTTACGCTTATTATTTAGTTACATGGGTGAAATTTCAGACTGACGGTCGATTTTCGTTTTATTTCCAACTAAGCAAGTTTCTGATTTTATTACCAATGATCAATACTTCATACAGGAACTCTGTGAATATGTTTTCACAATATTTTCTCATAAACTCAACCTAGGTCTTACAAGGAGACTACACACCGTCGGACGCGATTTAAGTGGTAAGACTCGGTAATTTGATAGATATCGAGTCAAGATTGACGAATCACCCCCAAAGTTGGGTTTTATGAGCGATAGTTTTCACGGAAAATGAACTTAAAGTTTACGAAAAATTGTCAGGTAGGCTATAAAGCTAAGCGTAGCGACCTTCGTCATTCGTCATTTCCCTGAAAAGGCAACACAGCCTAAAGCAGGGGAACTTCTCAATGTAATGTATAATGACCAAAAGACCAATAAACGCCTTTCAAAACAACAACTTCGTCATTCGAACGTTTGGCGCAGTGGTATGGTATCCGCTTCCAAAGTCCTTTTGGTCGGGTTCGAGCCCTCATGCGGGAAAATTTCTTTCCTCTTTTTTTCTTTTACGTACTCTGTCATAATCTTAATCTATATCTGTTTTCTTCTTTATTAAGGAATGAATTCTGAATGCGCGAAATAAAAATCTTTACTTTACTCAAACAGTTGTCGGCTTCTATATTTAAACCAATGTGTTCAGAGTTCAGAATTGGTAAATGTAAGTCGGGTATTGTAATAAAAGTTGCCGTTAGAGCGAGCAGCTGGATGTAGAAGAGATTTGAAATAGTCCTCTGCGTTACCTCTCTAGTATTGTAGTTTTCAGATAATAAATGCGGACATAAGTATTTGCGCATAATTTGAAGAAACGGGTGACTCACAGCGGAAAAATACTCTAACTTTTGGAAAATAAGTTCAAAATCCACCAAAAGAAGAAAACAGATATAGATTAAGATTATGACAGAGTACGTAAAAGAAAAAAAGAGGGAAGAAATTTTCCCGCATGAGGGCTCGAACCCGACCAAAAGGACTTTGGAAGCGGATACCATACCACTGCGCCAAACGTTCGAATAACGAAGTTGGTGTTTTGAAAAGCGTTTATTGGTCTTTTGGTCATTATACATTACATTGAGAAGTTCCCATGCTTTAGGCTGTGTTGCCTTTTCAGGGAAATGACGAATGACGAAGGTCGCTACGCTTAGCTTTATAGCCTACCTGACAATTTTTCGTAAACTTTAAGTTCATTTTCCGTGAAAACTATCGCTCATAAAACCCAACTTTGGGGGTGATTCGTCAATCTTGACTCGATATCTATCAAATTACCGAGTCTTACCACTTAAATCGCGTCCGACGGTGTGTAGTCTCCTTGTTAGAAGGAAAATATTGTCATATTAATGACAATCCAAAAATTCTAAAAAAAGAAAATATAGAGATGAATCCTCAGACTTAATCACAAAAAACAACAGAGGGACAACACTTTTTTCATACATCACCAATTTTTCGCTTTACTGACGGAACGAAACTTGGAAACAAATTTTGGCGCATTAAGGTCAAAATTAGATTATCTTTTAAATAAACTCAATGTGGGAAGCTGACACTTCGTAGAAGACAATTACAAGGAACAAAAGGAAAGAAACTTTAGTATACTTCCACAGACTAAGTCTGTAGTAAGTTTCTGTAAAGTACTGTAAGACTGTAAAGTTTCCTTCATTCCTTATCTCCTAAATAAACTATAAAAGCCTCAAAACTACCAATAGGCATTGACGTCTCGTAAAGTTCAATGTACCGAAAAACAGCTCATCTTCTATTGGAGAATTAGCAAAACCTTTTCCTTAGTATTTTACGGAGTCACAAGTATAGAAGAAATGGGGATCCAATAAGTGGTTCGGGCAAATTAGCAACCATCTTTACCGAGGCATTCTCCGAAGACCTGCCGCTGTTTCTATCTCATCCCCACGGGGCAATCGACATACATTTCCATCCGCATTAAGAGAATAGCTGCAGGCGTGATTGGAGATCCATTACTTGATGCATTTGGATAAGGGAGAGAATGGAAAGCAAGAGAAGATATCGCTCTTGACGGAGTGAATGGTTGGGGAGGAGGGTAAGTGAGGAGATAAAGAGCCAGATACGGCAGAAAGGGGATAATAAGGGTTGAGAAAAAGATAAGGGATGAAAAAGTTAAAGGAATATAACGGTCTAAGGCGGAAGTACTTCGCGAAAAAACCTTATGGAAGACTTTTAAAACAGAAAGGATGAAGATGATGACATACTTTTGATGAAAAAATAATTCCATCTCCTCGGTCAATAATATATTACAAATCATTTAGCGTATTGGAAGCCATAGTAAAGATACATATTTGTGAGTATTACTTTCAATGAAAGAACTTATCTGACGCTATTTCCAGGCCTCATGATGCTATCTTGGAAAGGAAACGAGTTATTATACTGAAACATGCCAATTCTTCTAAAAAAAATTAACGCTTAAAAAGCAAACGATAAAGATATTTTGTACATAAATAATTTAAAACTTCTGAGAAACCTTTGTCTCTAATTACAACCTGAAGACGACTTTTAAAAGTAAATTAATTGTCTGCGAGGAATATTATAAATTAAGAATGAAATTGAAAAATCATAACATTTGCATCCTCCAGAAACAGGCGCAGACATAAACGTAGCAAGATAAGAAAAATTAAGTAGACAATTAATCGTAACCTGCGACTGATTTACTAAAGAAAGCTGGTAGAGAGAAGACGCCTTATGGAGATTTTAATGCAATGTGCTCCATTATTTTCGTGTTGCGTTAAGATGGATACATGGTCCAAAACTCTACATATTAAATAGTACACTGAAATGTACTGATGATATGTACTCTATTCGGAAATATGTAAATTCAAACGAATTCTAAGGCTAGAACTTCCGGCCATACGACGGTGTTTCGGAGAAACGATGAAGAAACTGACTATATGTAACAAGTACTACTAACTATTCAGCATATAAAATAGTTAACGCAGTTTAGAGTAGCCATTAGAAAATATATATAATACAAGGTCTCAGGTAGAATTATTAAAAAAAATATTTTCATGTTTTTGAATAGCCCGTTACATCAGTTTCCAAGTCTAGATAAATCCAATGGTCTGACAAGATTTTTACCACTCAAGTTCATCGAATCTGAATTACCCCGACGCAAGCGGATGAGAAGGAAATAGTACCAATCAAAGCAAATGCTTGCCTAATGCTTCAAATCATCATCTCTCTCCGAAACAAATTTTCGATAGCAGCTAAAACCTGTGATTTTATACCTTTGATAAAGACAGCACACTTATGACTGGGCCGTTATTTCGAACCCTGCTAGTGACCGTGTATGCGATATGAGAAGTGAGTTTTTTCCATTTTCAATTCCTTTGATGGCTCACCCTGTGAAATCTGTACATCGATGAAATGGGATTCGTCCATACATTTGGCAGCTCGTCACCGAAACCGGGGTTGAGATGTTTTTTGATAGGTATCGTAAATTCCATTGGTACAAAAGGGCTCCCATCGATAAAGATAAATACGAAAGTGGGAATCGGCATCAAAGTACCGCATAATTGCCCCCCATATTTCGGTTTCTTCGATGGAATACTTCGATAAACTATTTCGCCGAGAACTTCTGACGGAACCAAGGGCAATAAACGGAGCCGAAATGGTGAAAATATTCTCCCGCAGAATTCACTCCGTTCTTTAACAGAAGAGAGATAAAGTGAGGCGAAGATGGGACGGGTTGTGTTTTCTACCACTTCAAGGTTTGAGTATCCATCGCCTGAAAGTTATCACATCACTTTCCAATACGGTCGACCCAATGGATATTGAAAGGAAATATGTAAATTTTTTTTAAGGAAAAAGCTCGAGATCACTTGCGAAAAATTACACAAAGTGAGGGGTAAGGCCAAATTCATAATTGAGACCAATAATCCTTAAACACTACTTAAAAAGTTCGTTTAGTTTTTAGATGAGGGGAATACAATCTTCATTCTGGAAATATGAGATTTCCACTTGTAATTGAATTTATCATTAATAGTGAGTGTCTAATATTAATAACTGTGAATATTAATATCATATCTCGAAGATGACGGTATGTAGCCGAAACCGGTATCTCCGAATAAATTACTGTGGAAAGGTACTATATATTTCTTGTCCATTTCGAAATCCTATATCGTAAATATATGGATATACATATTCGATACGCTAATACATCGAATTTTGTACGTAAAATTGTATTTTTCGATCTTTGGGCGTAAAAAAATTAGAAAAGATTTCCTTCCTACAGACTACTTATTCATCAAAGGTAATTGATAATTCTTATAAACTTATATATGATTTATAGTTCTTATATTTTCGTTGGTAGAGCTTATTCTAAAGTAACTTAGAACATGCAAGGGAATAAAAACATGAAGATATTTTTTAAATAATTTCACCAGAGACATATTATGTCATTTTAAATAATTAATCCAAACTATATAAAGTATTTCATCAGTTGACTAGTAGTAGTCCTTGCTATATACAAAAGTAGTATTTAGAAAGGACAAAAAAGGTAGAAAGTAAATGTTAAGGTCCTAGTTCTCTTTGCTTTTAGCAACGAGTCACAGAACAATGTCAGTTGTGCACGCTGGATAAAAGATAAAGAATTTCAGGAAAGCATAAAATACGCAGGCATTTTCTCAAGAACTTATGACTATTATATAATATTTTATTACAGAAATCCTGGGCAGAAACTAAAACGTAAGTATCTCCTCTTCATTCAACCTGTTTTTCGTCATAATCTCGCGAAGGAACGATCGGGGAAACCAATTCATCCACAGAGAGCGTCTCAGCAGGACAAATCCGCATTACCCAACGGCGGCACTTGAGATTGGCTTTAATATGCGGCACTGAGTGATTGCGGGTTCGACTCCCGCTGACGATACGTGATCGAAACCTTATCCGCTGAGGATTGGACTCGCCATCGATCAACGTCGTCCGTCGACTAATTGCCCTCCACAGCAAAAATACGAAAATAAATAGACAGAAATCGTCGACCATGAGGATTAAAGACGCATCGCGATTCGTTCTGGATATCGCGATTTTTTCTTTCGCGGGCAAAGACGGAGAGTGTAACAGATGTCTCGGCTCTATAAAGGATCGCTGTCGGAGATGCTTATTGTGAATCTAGTGAGAGGTATTCTTCGCCTAGCGGATCGATTCGTTCCAAACGGTATGGAGTAAAGCGAGAGCTCGTTAAATGAAGAATTACTTTTTAAATGAAAACTCAATTAAAAGAATTTATACCGTACAGGAAGATCAAAAACTCGTTTTTGGTATCGTTATTCCAAGGACATTCGTTTAAACATCTTTTCGTCATTACTTGCAGTAAATTTGTACAGTTTTTCAATCCTTCTTTGTGGGTGTTTTCCTCCATGTGGATAATTTTTCCTGAACCTCACTTTGCTTTTTATGTTTACGATTAATTTAAAAAAATACATTTTGATTTAAATAAATTTTATAATTGCTTACTAGTTTGGCCTATTCTTTACTGACGATGGGTTAAGTGGAAGAGGAGAAATCTAAAGCTCGTCCAAATAAAGCGGAATCATTCAATA
This sequence comes from Pachydiplax longipennis, assembly GCA_036926295.1. Taxonomy (NCBI): domain Eukaryota; kingdom Metazoa; phylum Arthropoda; class Insecta; order Odonata; family Libellulidae; genus Pachydiplax; species Pachydiplax longipennis. The sequence goes on from JAVFKF010000014.1 coordinate 15,359,580, forward strand.
ACTGTAACAGTAACAGTTTTTGAAGTGCTTCGACAGCGGAGGTTATTTCGCACATATTAGCTCCCTTCCAGAATCGAACCTGCGACCGCTACCCACTTAACCCACTTGCCTATCCACGGGTCCACGATTTATTTCTTCATTTAAATATTCTCGAATTTAATAGTTTTCGAGGAACTCTACTATGCTTTGGAAGGTGGGACAGAATCCTTTCTAGACTAGAACATGCCTTACCTACCACAAGAGGAAATTTTCGATGCCAAAGGACAAATAATTGCTTCAAACCTGCATAAATGTAGAAGAGGGAAACCTCACATTTATTATAAAGCGGTGACTCGTTACTCCCATTATTGATACGTTGTCACCTCTAAGAAAAGACATGCATGGACCGATTTCCCAGGCCAATCCTTTCATTCAAGATACGTGTATAAAAATGTGCCTCCCCGCCTTGCTTTTATCTCAATCGGCATCTGAAACGACGACCGTAAAATTAACTCTCCCATTTATCATAACCCAAGCAAAAGCGGACAATCTCTCGCTTATCTAGATATAGTCCATCTATTAATCTCGATAAAACCGAGCGCCTTAGATCCTAATCTCCACGGGAAATAAAAAAAGATTGTTTTGATCCTTTAAATTTTATCTCGCTGAACGTCAAGCGGATTACGGCTCACTGACCGTGCACACTTTCACACTGACCACATTCTGTTTATGAATAGGTACGCTTATTTTGCGTGAACGAAGTTGGGAAATTGGGTTTGAGTGTCTTAATTCTCCCTGTGATTCCGACGTAACCTTGTATGGTGATGATTCAGCTGCATCACAGCAGCTATGCTTGTTTTAAGAGTCTCTTAATCAACATGTATCGAATATTAGAAAAAAGCGTTTTTACACCGAGTTTAAACGATATAATAAGGCCTACTTATTCCACGCTCAGAACTAAAATATAATATCTCAAATCAAATAAAATCTATTACAATAATATCAAATAAATACAGAATACGAAACGTTTGAATTCGGTATTTCAAATCAGAAGGAAAGTTTCTAAAAGATATATCTTTGTAGGTTTAGCACACAGAATTACATTAAATTTGCCCTTTTACAAACCGCTTTCTGCTATAAAAAATTTGGAAAATTTTGGAATACACGGCAATGTTTGATATTTGATATTTAACTGGTGAGAATCCCATAACACATAGAAGGAGAAAAAAGGAACTCGGCGGTCAATGAACTAAGAGATAAAGGTTCTCCAAGCGCCGAAATAGCGGCGACCGTCTAAGGGCGATTCCCGGTAAACTAAACGATTATCCGTTTACCGGGAATCGCCCTTAGACGGTCGCCGCTATTTCGGCGCTTGGAGAACCTTTATCTCTTAGTTATCCCATAACACATATTAATGTCAGTAGCGCGTAGTATTGCTATTACTTTTATTCAACGGCAAATCAATTTCATAGATATTTATATACATCTATATTACATATTTATATTTATTGCTTGCTTACCGCCCAGCAGTCTGGAAAGTCTAATCAACATTAAGGAAAAAGAACAGGATATTTAAAGTTAAATTAAATTCCATAAATCGAAGGAAGGTAACATTCCATTAAATAATGATTTAAAAATAATCAGGTGTGTAATAACACTAGAACGTTGGAATATTTCAATATCTCATTTTGTAAACATTTTTGCAATCTGTGTAGCCATTGTTTTACCTGATAAACATAGTATATTTAAGCTTGAATACCAACAGCGGAGGATGTATAAGATTTTTCAATTAAAAAACGATGTACAAATAAGAATTGACATATTACAATGAGTGATATGATGACGAGCGAACCAATTGTATCGGAAATCATGGGTATGGACAACGACAATTCTTACAATGACATTTCACTCAGACGGCCAATGAATAACGCTCAAAGCAGATAATTCAATTCAATTCAATGACGAAACGATACCCTACCCATGAAAATGACCGATGCGTATGGAAAAGTCGATCATTCAGGGTCGTGGGCAGTATTAATGAAAAATCCGCATGGGGAAATGGCTCGATCTTTTCGGGGAGCTTTTATTTTCCGCTCCGGCAGGCGGAATGAGAAATCTCCATAACCGGATCGAAGGCAATCGCCATATATACTGGACACACTATTACCGCCTCCAAAATTCGTCCGATGGCTGCTGAGAACGATGGAATGTTGCTAAGGGAAAGCGGGAGATAAGATACGGCCTATCTAATGAAACAGCATGCGTAATTGCACTGGGGGGCAGTAAACTTTGAAGAAAACTGCGGCCGATGTTCCATAATAAACACTTCGAGAGATTTACAAAGGTACCACCACTTACCGAAGGCATAACCGAATTGCAATGCATTTCTTTATTTATGCAGGCTTCTCGAATGTTCTCTCTACTCTAAAGAGGTGTAAATATAAATACGCCTCACAAAAAAGTAGATACTTTAATGAAAAACTGTTGACTGACAACTAACGAATCCACTAACTTAATGCTGTCTCTTGACATACTGATTTACAAACAATGCACAATTCCAAACAGCCGCAGATGACAGTAGCTGGGTCCATTTACATGCTATATTGCAATTAAGCTCGTATAATTATGAACAAGAAATTAAAAATAGCGCACTAAGATCATATACCTCGTTGTAATTTTCACAACAGAATTTACCAGCGCCTGGCTTCACCACTACAGTAGCAACTGCCTAAGTAATACATGTTTATCACAAAGTAATTGTAGAATCGACTACTCGGGCCAAGACTTCGGGGCAGTAAACCATGGAAAATATAGCCTCTATGGCGGTATATTATGTTAACGTTTAGGCGTGTAATTTCATCACTCTATCGTATATTATTGTAGTCATTGTCCGAATGTTCTACAAAAAGATGGAATATGTATTGCCATCCTTTATTCACGAAGTAATTAATTTTATTGGTACGTAACGTAAACAAAATAAAATTAACTCTCATTGGCCATCTTACTATTTTTAGAATTAGAATAAATATTCATCTTAACAGGCAATAGAATTAAAATTACTTTAGATACCTGAATTATGGGTGTTTCAAAAACGTTATGAGTATTCCGAAAGGATCCCCATAAGAACAAAATTACAAAAGAAAGATTCATTACAAAGAAGTTTATTGTTCATTACGCTCTAAATTACGCTGATATTTGATTTGTTTCGCGAGATAAGAGACATGGCTCAGCAATAGAGCAAAGAACATTGAGGCCACGCCCACTAAATCCACGACTGGGTTACTTAGCTTTCGGCTATCTTAAAAGAACATTTTCAAAAATAGCCAAAGCTTATTATTTTATATGCCTAAACATTTCTGAATACTTTTCAACAGATAAAGATTTCTCCGACTTAAACACTAAGTCCGAAAATTTAATTTCAACTAACCGCAATAAAAGATTGGGAACCATTGACGGTCAAGGTGTAGGAACATATGGTAGGTATGAAAGGCCTCTTTGATGAAAAAACATAGGCATAAAAATTCGCAACAAGGCTGAATAGAGGCGAAAAGGACCGCCTAGCGAATAATAAAACCATTTCCCGGCAACATCCACCGCGAATAGAGAACAATCGCGGTCATCGATACAGCTAAATAACTAAGCGCACTAAATACCTCATAAACGCCGATCGTAAGCGACTAATTGCTTACGGCCGATCCGAAGTTATTTAAATGCGCCACCAGATGGGACACGTAGGTGTTTTTTTATTAAGTCGTTAGGATGAAATATAAGGGATCTAATAAAGAAATTTTCTAACGCCATAAAATTCCCACTTGTACGCTAAGCGTCCGTTTTATGGCGCGGGGAACCGGAAAGGAGCTCTTCGGATTCCGACGGAAAATCGAACGTGTGAGGAAGCGATAAACCCTCTCATTTTTACGCCCCTTCGCTTTCCGCAAAAGAAACAAAACCAGAACGCATCGCGCAGATTTCGCGAGGAACCCGAGTTGGTCTATCTCTCCCGTCCAGATTCTTATCTCGCGTCCGGCCCACCCCCCGCCGGCGTAAAAAAGAAGTCGGCGAAGTTTTTCACTCTATAGCGTCTCCATTTTTCGCTTAATCGGATGATCGATTGCGCCGCGTGTGTCCCGACTAAGCCTCGCGCGGGGAAAACGAAAAAGAATCGAAAACGGACCGGCGAGAGAGAGAGAGAGTTCCTGCGAAAAACGAAAAAGATGACTGGAGTCGTCCCGCAAAGAAGTTATGCCGCGAAGTCTCCATTTTTTGTCCCCCTCCTTGTGGCGCGGCCAAAGAGATGACAAACGCCACCCGAGACTGTCACTTTGCCACCGAGCTTCTTAAAATTTACCGCGCTCCTTCGCTCTTTATGCGTCCACAGGCAGCGGTCCAGACCCAAGAATGGAGGAACCTTCGGTGGCCCGTCGAAAAAAAAGAACCTCCCCAAGACTGCACGCTGTGACATACAGGAGAGAGACGAAGTAAAAAATTCCCCACCCTTCTCCGCCTTGACAATACCGATTGTTCCCTCCGGTACGGGATAAAAACCAACAGAAATGTTTCAATAAAGCACGTCACGGAATGTTTGCTCTCGCATGGTATGAAATGTTATGGCACTGGGGGATAAAGGATTCTTTTTGAACGGGTGAGTTGCGGGGCTGCCTCACGAAGTTAGACGGGAAGAAGCGGGGGTGTGCGCGGGTGATAATTTAATCCCTCCCGACGGTGTCCTAATAAATATAGCCGCGTATATAAATCGGGCGGTCGATGTACATTAAGCCATAAAATTGTGCACGCTTACCGTTCTCTGGGACGTGGATTTCTTATCTCTTGGTGACGAAGTTTGGAGCTACAAGTACCGGAGGATTTTTCGTATCCATTTCTTACGTCCGATAATTTATGGGGGTGAACTTAAAATGCGGCGTTGTTTACAGAGAAACAACCTATGCCGCTGAAAATGTTACGATTCACTGAATAGGAAGGAGGTTGATTATATCTCGCCGCACTACATCAACGCACCATTTTCTTACCCTGTAATTGCGAAAGATGACACGGTATTTAAGTGCTGATTCGAAATTCGACGATTATTACGAGCATTTATTTTAAATAAATCAAAAGAAGCGGCCTTCACGTCGCGGAATTTCGCTGTGTCCGAAATAAAATTCGCCACGTATAAATTCTGGGCTTTATAGTCGATACGGAAAGACTTGAAGGACTAAAGGTTGGTATAAATTTAAGTGCGGTGTTTATAAGCGGTAATTTTATTTTATGATGCATTTCGTTTCTTGCCTTAGATGATTATCAAGAATATCTGAGGATTATTTGATGTGGGAAAGGATTATTTAGACGATTATTCATCACTTGAGGGGAGAGTGGTTGAGCACCTCAAGAATGAGTCAATAAATTAGTCTTGCAGGATCACTTGCATACGTAATACTAATAATAAGTAATGTTAAAAAATGTGATTAACAAAGTACATTTTAGTAAACATAGGAAGGTAGACGAGAATGAAAAATTTGCAAAAATATTGAAAACTTCGGAATATTATAAGAATTTCAACAGCGAAGTTCAGAATGACGGCCGAATGAAGTGATATGAAAAATAAATGTCTAATTCAATCAAGCTCCAATTACCACTTAAATAGCTATAAAACGATAAATAAAAAATACAGTTTATAACAGGAAAAATTCATGTACTTCCTCAGACAGTTTTTATCATTAAAAATGGCTTGTTGCTACCATTAATTTAAACCTCTAGTGTCCAAAGGTAATAAAATTTAGTATAAATTAAAAATACAATTTATGACATGAAAATTAATTATAAACAGGAAGAACAACTGATAGAATATTGAACTTTGTGAAAACTGCAAGAGGTGAAGCTCCAAAAGGAAGAAGACGTGTGGGTCGACCAAGAAAGAAATAGAGGAATGACAGAGAGATGGGACAGGTGCTGAAGGAACATGCATGAGCGTAGGAGGAAAGGTAGAAGAAGATTAAGATTAATTACAATGTAGCAGATAGAAACGGTGGGAGATAAAACAGTGTAATTACAAGATAGTAGTACTTCGTGCGGAGTGTACCGATTCTTTTGGTGGAATAGAGTATTAGTAGTTCGATTGCTAAAAGTTAGGACCGCTAAGGTCATTTCGCACACATGGGCTCCCACCCGGAATAGCTACTAACTTGTTAATCCAGTAAACCTGTATAACTTTCAAAAGTTAACGTATTATCGAAGCACAAAACGCAATTTTTCTTTATCAAAATTCAATCTGCGTGTAAACGCCTATATTCATCGTTTTATACCATTGTGTTATATTGAGTTATCTAAAAAAGTTCGGAGCTACAATAATTTTGCATAAAATTAGTTTAATTTTAGATAAATATCCTTTTTAAAGTCCAAATTCGGGTTATACGGCGATGAATACGGAATTTAACTTAAAAATTTCTCGAAGAATATTTTTAAAAATCCTTAAAATGAGTTGGTATTCCATCTATAAACAATATTTTCACTCGGTTAGTGAGCTCTAAGTAAGTGATGATGCATGCAACGGGTTTCTAATATATACGAGTCGCGGTTCACTTGTTCTATCTTTCACATAAAACATGATTGTGTAACATCACCACGATAGATTTTCAGGCCAAGAGTTATGGAAATCGGAGCGAATTGCATGAATGAATCTACTCCTTACATGGAACCTAGGGATAAGTTCGCAGCAGGTGTGATTAAGATAATTGTACCTTGAGTTAGGTATACTAATAACGTAGCCTAGGGGGGAAATCACGGGCGATTCCTTTCAAAAAACTACACGAGTTTTTTATATGTGGGTCAGCGCAATTACTGATGCTAATGAAGCAAAATATTGCGCTTTGACTATCTCAAGAGGGCTAGATGAAAGTTGACCTATTTCAAAGCACAATAACAAACAATGGATCGTTAAAATGTAAATTTCCGAGCAAACCTATGATTTTCAACGTTTTGAATCATATCAGATATGGCACGTTTGAGAGAAAATGACAAATAGATACGAAGCCAATAATTTGGAATCATTAACTCTTGGAAAATGACATTAAAATATCAAAACAGAATCGTTACAACGGTTATGTAACTACATATTATTCAGCAGTTTTTTAATAAATTAAATTTTGAAAGTTTCAAAAGGTTTTTCAGAGAAATTTGTGTATTTAATCACGTCTAATTTATTCAGTGGAAATACAATTTAGTCTTTTGGGTTGAGATGCAAAATATAATAATAGAAATATGATAATGTCATTTTTTCCTCCTCAGAAACTGTATAGAAATTAAAATTGACACATTAAAATTAATAAAATCAGGCAACCTTGAAGTAAATCTCATGAAGGGATTGCCATCGTTCTTATAAAATCACATGCGTTTAAAAAAAATCGTAGAATATTAATACAAATATATAAATTGGAAAATATACAGAGACACTAAGAATATAAAAATATGTGTGATTACAAATAGAAAGTAAATGATAGAGAATAACAATAAATTTACATCACATGAACTTCAATGTCAGCTTGAGTATAAAACGATTCCATCAATCGGCAAATAAATAACCATTCATTGCATGCAAAATTAATATCTTTGGGAAATAACGAGAATAACTTAGGTGTAATAAATGTCTAAACATCACTAAATTAGGATAGGAATTACAAACTAAAAATCCTTCTTAAATTATACATAAAAAATCAAGGCTTATTGATATGTCCACCTCTTTTATAAAAACGAATCTTAAAATCTCACAAACAAAAATCTACCGTAGCAGTAGAATTTTCAGCTTTATAAATAGTAGATAGAATGGCTCCTTTCTTGAGGTATGCAATTTTACTAGGTACGCAATATTTTCAATGATAGATGCTAATAAGAACTGATTTCCTAAGGTAAAATTGCCAAAAGATTTATCCAAATATAAAAATGGAAGAGTGACATAGATAAAGCAGGTATCTGAACATGTTTTATGGCTCTAATCCAATAAGATACACAGATTGTCCTCCGTAGCAACCATAAAGCGGTTTAACAGGTGTTCAATTTATCGATGTACCAACTCCATGTAATTGCAAATGGGTTTCCTAAGCTCTTACGAATGCAGAAGTTATCTAGATCACTATGCCGGACTCCATGAGTTTAACGAATGCAAAATGTATATCTCTGCTGCAATCTAATAGACGTCCACGTAGCAATTATTTTATCCACGGGTGGAACTGTCATAAGCAACGATTAATGCACCGGAAAGCTGAGGTCAGAAATGATGGCAACCATCTGGATAGGCGTGTTTAATGCGAAAGCTCATTTTATTCAAAATATTTATTAATTTCAGGCGAGATAATAACTACATATACAAAGCATATTATATGTAGTGATAATTTTATCCTGAAAAACGGGAATGGATATTTGAACACTGGAATAAATTAAATCTGCAACGGGGAATAACTCAGTGGTACGTTTACATTTTGATGGCCATCAAGCGAAACTATAATTACTCTAAACATAATAATTCATGGCTGAAGGTGTCTGCTGAATCCTTCTGAAATGATGTTGAGAATCATAGCTCTGAGTACGCTGTTTTCGATGGATAGAAGTAAGACTCGAGTACTACTGAAGTGCGGTAAGAGCTACCCGCGTTATTTTGTTATAGTTTGACAAATAAGAATCATGAAAGGTAAAATATCACAAATTAAAAGTTCTATAAATATTAAAGGAATATATAAAAAAACCTGCTGAATTCTGAAAATATAAATAGTTCATAACTTGTGGTAGGATAATCTGGTCTTTCAGAAGACGCAAGTAAACTCACTAAAATGTTTACTGTCCAGAAAATTCATCCAAAAATCAAAAGTAACACTATGAGACATATTGCTATTAGCGCAGCACTAATAACAATACAATATCCTGGTACAATAATAGCAATTACCTATTAGAATCTTTGGTAAATATACTGATCTCTATATGTATCGAATGTGTGAATAAGAAAAAATACCGATAAATAGAACGTATTTATCTTTACTACACATAAGAAGTATGTATCTTATACTTGATCAGTTTAGAGTTAAGTATTCATCTTGACCATATTAAACGTAGCTTTTGCAGATCAGTTGAAATTTTGGGGAAGAGTGGTCAACTTGGGCCTAACATCTTGCCTAAATAGAGTTAATTCATTTATTCGTTTTCCTTTACTGGACTTCTATTGCGTTAGCTTTCCAAAGATTTATCTAATTTCAGCAATATGCTACTTTGATGACAGAATTATCGAAACAACCAAATTTTCTCGATAGAGAAGTATCTAAAAATTTCAGCACGCAGAAACGAAGTCGGAAAGTGGGCATAGAATCGAATAATCGGACAGGCGTCCTAGGAAGTCTCCGAACAGCAGGTGAAGAAGTATTCGCCCTCCCATATAAATTTCCCGCACGCACGAGTTCTTCGGGAGAGAGAGGAGCCACGCGTAAATAACGAAAGACGAGCAAAACAAAGGGAAACGAGACTTGGACCTCGCGGAAGAACATGGCGTGACTGAACGCGTGAGAAAAGACGTGAAAGGGCAGAAACACCGACTTCAACAAAACACCATTCTTCAAAACTCAAATATCAAAAGGACATTGACTTGATTAGCCCTAAAACCGGCGCTAAGTGGCCATAAATCCAGGGCCGGTTGGGATGGGGAATTTTTTCATCTCTCCGCCCTTGTGATTCTTCTCCACCTCATAACTCGTGCTTCGCGATGGGAAGCCATCCAGAGAGTGTAAGAGCGACTCCGCGAGGTACGCCCAACCACGGAGTCCAGTGCTCCCGAAGACAAGTGGACCCTTCTGCAGAAGGAATAAATAAGGGCGGGCGCCAAAAGGGAGGATAGTTATAGAACGGAGATAAAAACGGAATAGGTATGCGAAGAGGAACGCCAAGGAAGGACGGATCCAAAAGAGTGAAAACGTGAATTGAGACGACAATGATTAAGAAAAAGAGGAATGAAAGAGGATGGGTGGAGGGAGAAATGACAAAAATAGCCACTGGAAGATGGCAAGTAGAAATTAGACGGAAAAGGGACAAATGGATAAAGCAAAAAGGCACGATATAGATGATCAAATAGATCAATGAAATACCTGGTTTATACCTACCTGCAGATATATTCTAATAATAAAATAAAGGACGAACAGAAATGAACCAACGATGAAATAATGAATGATGAAGTACATTGAGTAGAGAATGGTGAAAAATAGAGGAAAATAAGAAAACAAAAGAAAGTAAGAGGAAAGATCAAAGGAAATAAGAAAATAAAGAGTAAAAAAATAAAATCACGAAAGTTATGGTTTATAAATAAAAGAACACTTTTTTGGTGCTTGGTAAAAGAACACCCCTTTGAAAATGTTCATAGTTTCTCATTCACTATAATCGGCAAAAAGATAAGAATCTTTGATGTTTAAGGTAAAGGGTATATGTTGGGGGAGGATGTAAGAGAAAAATAAAAGCAGGGGGCACAGGAATGTCCGAAGAAGAAGAAATGGGAGACCTGTTCAAATCTCAGCCAGCCATTGAAATCTAGGTTCTCAGGCGTTACCATGTGTAAAGCCATTAAACGAGGAAGAGAAACACTTGTAAATTTTCCACACGAAAATTGTCGTGTGGAAAATTAACAAGTGTCTCTCTTTCTCATTCCTCACGCCGAAATTCTTCAGTTCTGTTTATTCTTGGGATTATTCGAAGGTTTGAAAAATGGATAGCTAATAAGAAATTCCGAGAGTGATTATTTGGATCTAAAAGGAGAATATAAATGCTGTTACTTTAAATCTCTATTACAGTTTAGGAGATGAAGAGGTCTCTGAACAAAACACATTTATCATGGAATCTACGCGCAGCGAAATCCTTCGTGCCAAAGCAGATCATTCTCAGAGACTTCAATGGCTGAATTTTCCAAAAAATAAACCTGATCAAAAAATCATCAAACCAATAAAATAAACCAATAAAAACACTAAACCGTTTAGAACAGCCATCTACGCTTCTTCAAGATATTATCGCAAAGGGATGGGAAAAGCAATTTCACACCCTTTAAACATGAGCGAGATATTTTTTGTAAGAGACTTAAACATGTCCAAATAGCTTATAACATTCTGTACTTCTTAGACGGTGAAAGATGAGCTAACAAAACGAACGTGCTCTTTATGGCATTCGAACCCGCGACCTCATTAGCGGGAGGAAAGCATCCTTCCCTTCAGCGCAGTCGTAATACTGCTCATGCAACGTCCTCGAGGATTATCGTGAATTAACCTCTTCCAAGTATAGCTCTCCCCACTAAACGTGGTCCCTCATCAAGCCTCACGTGACTACCGCCCGATGGCGTTGAAATCCGTCCAGATGAGGTGCGGTGGTGAGACCAGAAGCACGAAAAAAAGGTAGAGCGTTGGAGTGAAGCGGATTCTGCACGCATGCGCGCAAATTCTCTCCTTCATACGCACGCCATGTGAGGGTTCAGTGAGCCTTTTATGGGAGTTATGTTGTTTAACCGTTGCCAAGAGGACTATCGCGTTACTATGGTTTAATAGGAGGTATCGCGTTACCATCGTTTAATAGAAGCTAAACGCATTGCTATCTCAGCGGAGGATCGCAGCATTGCACTCGTCCTCTCATGATCTAATTGATGACGACGAGATGAAAATGGCCGACCAAGTTACTAATGTGTTCCAGAGGAATTGGATTCCGAACCTCTTAGGAATTTTCGAAAAAGGAAAGGTTTCCACGATCTCGTTCCGATTCCCCGCATGAAAGAATTTTTCGAATAAAATCCCTGGTAATAAACATTTTTGCACGGAACAATATAACGCTGACTTTAATGGCAATAGTAAAGAGCAAACAAAGAGTTCTCTAAGTGTCTTTGGTAACTTCAAAGCGGCTTCAGAGTTTCAAGATCCGATAGTTAGTTGGAATATAAAAAAGGTGAAAAAATTCAGGACGTAATTCACTTTCATAATGAAAATCTGTTCACTTACGTTGAAATATATTATGCATTCACACAAACAAATTTAGTCTCTTTAATAAACGGTAGCAAAATAATGAAGAAGAAAAGGAAAAGAAGGTTCTAGGAAGATTCAGGCATTACAAATATGTGGACCAAGAAAATGAAGCTCCGAAAATGTGGAAAGAAATGGCTTTCAAAAAAATTCCAATAAAACCTCAAATACCATAATGAAGAATTTTTTTGCATTTATCTACAGAATATAATCATTCTTGGTCTATAGGTTAAGAAACATGATATGGACATTCAGATAAGTTTTAAGAGAAAAATATTTCAAGACGTGCCACTAATTCGAAGACTAACTATGCCTGTTTGCTATTTTACATAGACTGCGGAACTGTTTGGTGAATGATACATGAACGGGATGTAACTTTGTAGGTGCTAGCACAGATGACTGAAAATTCGAATACTCTATTAATACATATATACATAATACATAGATACATAATAAGAATGGCGACTTTAGTGTTTTTATTATAATGAGAGGTAGACACTTCGACGATCCGTTGTGAAACCGTTACGCTTCTGCCTTACTTGATCCTAACATTCCTATTGAAATTCCTGAATGATATGGACAAGGAAAATGATAACACAGACAGATACAAATACCTTGTGAGTTGACATTGATTTGAGGTTAAAATATGATTTCTTAATCATTACCAAATTTACCGGCTGGGTAAAAGATAACAGGAAATAGCAATTGATAAGCTGAATAAGACCTAAGAAGATTATCAGACTAACTACAATGTATGTACAAGAAGAATGCTAAAACACCTATGAATGACAAATCAAATTTAAAACGTTTAGATATCAACTGGAGCACTTGTTCTTTATTGATTCAGATAAACGAATAATAATTACGATCAATACATGTCTTACATAAAAATTACCATAATAACACTTAGCATAAGGAAGAGAAGTTGATCTGTTGATTCCCAGAAAAAGGATAAAAACTGCTACTTAAACTATTTTTCCCATCTTGATAAATCATGATCCATAATTACTTAATTCATTCCAATACGAAGATTTAATTTTGGATTACAAAAACGTTATTGCCTAACATACAACTTTGTATTGCCTTCTTAAACAGCACAGACGTCTACCTACGAAGATAATAGTGGAAAATAGACCAAATGCAATAAATCATGTTTACCATCTAAGAAACAGGCTGAAGTATATGGGTCGACAAATATCTAAGGTTAGAAAAACTAGAGGAATAGGACAAACGCAATAAGAAAAACAAGAGTTCGAGCATGATTAGATAGGAGAAGGCCATGAAAAAATAGAAACTAGGCGTACAATTGAGCAGAGATAAATTCAAAACCCACTCAGGTAGTAGTAGTATTAAAGCGTATTAGTACTTAAGTTTCAGCATTCAAGGCAAGGTCTCTAAATCAAACTAGAAGAGTAGATGTACTATTTTGATGTCCTTACTGTTGGACATAATTGATTTAAAAATGAAACAATCGTGAGATTTCAAATTTCCTTAATTTGAGGTGAAGAAAACATTCCGACGCATAAATTGGCATCAAAATATCGATAGGTCTGATTAAACAATCACTCGTAAGTAATATGAATATTTAATATATTTCTGAATATACGGAATTTAATAAATGCACGGTCTCTCCCCATTTAGAACATTTAAGAGATTACAGAGAGGACTACAGAATTTCTGTTTGGTAATAATACAATGAATATGAATCATGTGAAATCATACCGTCAGACCAATGAAAGCAAAGAGTGCCGTATTCTACACCTCTGGTAAATGCCACGTTATGACATACTTAAATATTTGTACTTAATCCATCATCGTCGTAAATCACTGAGCATATTAAAATTTTCCACGCGAAAAATAGCAGCAGATTTCACGCCACAGAACATTCGAAATAAAAAAATCAAATATTCGGAGGAAGTAATAATTTAAGCGTGAAATATTCATTGCCAAACATTCATTCTCCGAAACAATAAATTGTAAATCACATTTATGATTATACTTGTGGAAGTAAAATTAGGCGTTGCCAGCATCGAAGTCACTGACTTTGGGTCTAGTAATATGAGAGTTTACCACGGAATATTTTCTCGAGTTTCTTGACAACCATTCGTTTGCAAATAACTAGAAATGACGGGAAAAATATGACAGTCGCTCGGAAACGCAATATTGCTAAAAGCTGTATACCACATGGCTTTTTGGACATATTTTTCGCCATTCAGAATCTAAATTTACTGCATTCATATGCATGGTTATAAACACAATCGAGCATGGATACAAGAGAGTTCAATGGTCCGACATGTCTTTTTCGCTCATGGAGGCTTCTCACCTCTCTCGTTTCTTACTTTTAGAAGTTCAGGATCGAATTATCTCATTTATAGATTCCCAGAAATCCAGGTCTAGTAAACGCCTTAGAGAGATATCACTTAGAGAGATATGAAAGAATAGGTAAAAGGGAAAAAAATGCGTGGAGAAAGATATAATACATTACTACGCAATAGTCAAAAACATTTGTCAAAACACACGTAATGTTTTCAAATTTCTAAAAGACACTCGCTTATACGGATGAAAGGAAAAATGGTGTCACTTAGAGAGGTATGGATGTGAAAAAAGACTCTCTCTCATAAATGTTCCTACCTTATCACTCATAGATGTTTTCTGAGGTGAAAATGACGGGACCTGGCCATCATTTACAGACTTAACTCGCTTATATATATTCTTTCTAGGTGTAATGGCATCAAACATTATCATTGTTTCCCTACAATGAAATCTTTCTTACCAACAACATGGAGACAAAAAAAAATTCGCACATGAAAAATCGACGTGCCCACCATTCTCAAGCTTGTCATTGATAAGATGGTTACGACTCATTTGAGCTTAATAATTTCCTCCCTCTCACATTTTGAGCGGAAATTGACTTTCTCTGCCGAAAAAAGCTCAAACAAGTTCATTAATTAGGGTATTACATCGACATGGCCTTAATTTGGGAAGACTTTTGCCGCTTCATCAAAGTTAAGCATGAGTCGGAACGACCATCCTGTCAAGCATGAAGTGAAGAGAAAACAAGCCAAAATAAACATATCTTAAAATTTCGATCTCGAAAACGGGGACCAAAATGATCCTCAGATGGAAGAGTATCGGAGAGTCAGAAAAATTTCCTTTTTCCGCATGCTATTACAATCTTGTCGACAAGCGGAAGGATTTTGGAAAAGGAGCCGAACGTCAAATTCACTGACATGGGAAATTCATGCACGGACGCGTCCAAACTTTCGGTCCGAAGGAAAATGCTCACAATAGCGGAATGATGCTTTTCGGGAATTAATCATTCCAAAGATGAGCTGGCATCTTCCCCACGATGATAATGTGGCCATTTGGAGAAGTAACAAAAGGCCATTAAAGGATGACCTGTCATTACCTTCACAATAGTATTCTTTAGCGTCAATCATCATTCTTGTAGATTATTTATTTTAAAAGTACTGGATAAAAGATTATTCTCAGGAAATGGTTAAGAGAGTATTCTTAATTTGATAAGTGCTCTTGAATTTTTAGAAAATTGAATAGTTCAATGAAGTTTAAGTCATCATCTAGGCGCTAGCCGCAATTAAGAATAATTTTTTCACATTCTTTTGCATTAATACCAAAGTAGATGCATGGGGCAGGTTGTTCATGAAACAATTACGGAAAAAGGTGGAAAAGTTCATTTTCATGTAAAGCTGAACTCAAGTATAACTGTAGCGATACAGAGAGGTAATCACAATAAAAAACACTTAATCATCCTCTAAGTCTGAAGCCGGCTTAATAAATAAGCAATTTCTTCTTCAGGTTTTATGTCTTTAAGAAAATAGGAACGTAACCGAGTGACTATCTGATGATCTAAGAGTTTAGCCTTCGTTTTCTTCTCTTAGATTTCTATTTCATAACGTCTATTAATCATCCATTACCTTCACGTAATCTCTGTAATCCCCTTCTAAATTCAATGATCTCGCAGTGAACGCTTTCACTTAGAGAATTATGGCTTCTGAGAACCAATAAATATCTTTCGAAAGGATTTCGTCTAAGGAATCGCTTACGGAGGGACATAAAGCACAGTTTCTCTCACAAGAGGTCGCGGATCGGTTACTCCGGCAGAACTATTAATAGAGAGAGAAGCATTTAAGCGGCATCCAGCGATATTGCCACAGCTACAGCCTACAGGCAAAAGCACAATGGACACGATGACATAATTAACAGAAACCAACCATCGACATAAACTAAGTTCGGCAAACCTACGAATACATCGTCTTTTGCGAAATAATTGCAGAAATTAAAAAATTACGTTATCAACTAATATGTTTGTAAATCAAAATGATCGGAACTCGAACAAACATATGACAAAATTAATCCCAAATTTAAAAAGATGAGTTTATTTTAAGAATATAAGGAGTTATAATTGGAATTTCCAAAACCTTTCGAGATATAACCTCCATCCCCTTAACGATGAGAGAAATAAAATGGTATTCTAGAAGTAAAATACGAAGTGAATAAGTACTTTGCTTATAAAATGATGGTTAAATAATGACATTGTTTGAAGTATAGTATTATACCTTTACGATACATAATAAGTTCAATTAAATGAACAATAAAATACAAAATAAGTCTCGTATAGACTATATATATAAACTACCAATAGATATAAATGATAAATGAAATGGGACGACCATTAATAATTATTTTTAACAATTGCCAATCTTTTTTTCCGTAAGAGGTCGAAAGATTTGTACATATAAAGGACGATCGTCATCCCTGATACATCACATTTATATTATTATTTATATATAAAACTAAAAAATCAAATAGAGTGATAAAATTTAAGGCGAGTCCTTAACTATAATAGTCACAGCACGATGAACCATAAATTACACTGATTCAATAATTTTTTTGCAAATATCAAAATAATATGGAATAATACTTAATCTACCTACCGTGGTTTTTACTGAAAATTCCCATTTTATGAAATGATTTAATTCAACATATACCGCTTTAAGTCGAAATATATAAGTTAATAGCCGCATGAATATAATAATAAGGATATCCGATAGAATGTACACCTTGCTACCGAATGCACGTTACATTTTTACGCAATATCGCACTGCTGACGCACCACGTGCAGAATAATTCCTCCGAGGCTCTCGCATTCGTTCCAGTTATCAAAGTCTCCCACGAAGTGGACAGGTCGCCAGAGGCTATATAGACTCTATATCGAAGAACATCCCAACGGTAGCAACACCATGTTCCTGTCTATGCATTCTTTTGTTAGCATCCCCTCAGTATATCTCCCCCAGGCAACAGGTGTTCCCCATCCGAGCTCCGATAGTCCGCTGCTGAAGAAACGAACTCGGCTCCACCGCGCAGACATCCCGAGGATATAACATGCAACTCTCTCGGTGTCCCCTCTGTTTTCTACTTTTTCATTAAAATAACCCGCTTTGCCTCCTCCTCTAAGGGAAACGGCAAAGTCGTAAACAAGTGGAAGGCGCGTTGACAGCTTCGCAGCGCAGCACATCTTCGAGACGGGCGTTTGCATACGTATGCTCGGAATATGTGCTGGGAACGTCTCTAAAAGTGAGATCCGAGAGCTTTAAATTTCAGAAACAAGCACGGAATGAATATTTTACGGATTGAAAGTTACCTGGAGATATCCGCAGCGCCACTTTGTGGCACGTGGAGCGAATTAGTTTCTTTCGATTTCAAGACTGATTCAGGACTGAGAAAAAGTAAGCGAAGAGGAATAAATGTATCAAAGCTTATTTTTCATATAAATGTCCTGTTGCGAACGGAGATTTAATAAGAATACGATTAAACCTCAATGGAGTCTGTTTATAGATATTATGCGCACAAAATTAAGCATATGACAGTTTAAGTCAGTCTGTAAGCTACTGCGTCACAATCTTAGTTTCACGGGATTTCTATCGGGTATCTTCGGATCGGAGTATAGTATGCTAGATTCGAAAAGAGCTCGAGAAATCGAGAGAAAATGTTATTTTGAAGTGTGGACTTGGAGACTTCGCCAATCTTGAATCAATTCTGCATGTACCTATGTAAGTCATTTACGTTCATTCCTTTAACCAAGTTTTGCGAAAAATGCCGGTATTCGATTTTTCGCTTAATTTAACCCGATAATGAACCTATGAATCTTAACTCGATAATGAACTTATATCGGGAAAATCATCAGGAAAAACATAACGCCATAATATATATCCATTTTTTTCCTCAATTACTCGATTTTAATGATCGTATTTTAGTATTTACATAATTTATAAAACAAAATTCCAGATCCTTAATTTAAGTCGCGACGTTCCGGATAACCTGTAGCCATCTCTCAGAAGAGTATCTATAGCCTTATCTAAAAATCGGAGTTCAGACGAGGACAATCAAAATTATGGCCAAGTCTAACGCTCTACTAACCTCTTTAGTGGCTATGTGAACACTATAACAGTGATTCCCAAAGTGGGCAATACCCTAACGGCGCTGGATTAATTTAAGTGGTTGACGCAAATAAATCCTATCCCATAGCCGACCGTACTATTTTCAATTGATGTTTACTGTGCTCTAAACAGCAATATGAGTACCATTCAGTCATTTGGTTGATGTTTAAATCATTGCAGTATAAAATTTCTTATTACTCTCCGGATTAGCATGATAAAGTTTGGAGATCACTTCCACAGAGGGTATAAGGAGAATTTATCGGCTGAATTATTTATGTTAACATTTTAACCTTTCACATCAAGATGCTACAATCCAATTATTCTAATACAGATATCTTAGGATTCGTAAGAATAAATTAATATCATACGGAACCATTTTGTATTCTGGGTTTAAAAGTAGACACATAATGGATATATGAAGCCTTATTTAACAACGCTTTTAATCTTTTCAGTGGTTTATTTTGCATGAATTGATTATTTAAAAGGTAGAGAATAATTATTTGTGTTACGATCACTCGGAATTTTCCCTCAGAAGTTTATGTTATGCAGTTAATTTTCTTACGTCCACGATCTACAGACTCTTGAAGATACTTGAAATACTCTTGAAAATTGAATAAAATTACACCAATTATAGAGTTCTGGTTCACTGACTCACTGAAATCGAAACTTTTTATGCCATAGCTACAAAAATTTCATAATAATCTTACTTATACCACACTAACTATTGATTCATAACATGAAATGTTTTCGCACGGTAAATCGCCCTAAAATGTACGGAAATATCCAGAGCTCGTCTTAATTTATCAAGTGAGGAAATAGCATTAGCGCGGCAGAAGGGAAGGATCTATTTGCATAAACCGATTTTATATGAACGGCTGCACGCACGAGTGCGCACGCGTGCAGAAGAGGGTTTCTAGAAATGAAGGCGGTGGTGTTAAATGCGATGGGTGGTCGGTGGAACGGAATGCGGTGAGGGTGCAAGAGAAATGCCAACCTTTAATCCCTGAACACGTATCTCTCTTGATGGAAATACGAGACGAATATTCCCAACTTACGTTTACCTCCATTCTCTTGAGCGCATTTATTCAGAGGTTGTGCATGTCAGGTGTCCGATATTTTCGAATGTTCATTTTTACGTTTATCGATCGAATTATTCTAATGCGTGATTCTCTATTTTTCCTAAATGCGGTAATGATCTAATCCATGATTAGATTTATAAATTCAAGATGGAGGAAGTTTTTTAAATCGAATGGCATTTATTTTTTCTAATAAAATAGAAACCTACACCAAGTTTTTCAAGGAATTTCTCAAAAGTTACCGTTTAAGCAAGTGATGGAGTATATAAATTTTTAAAATTATATACTTCACTATTTCAGCCTCTACTTTTTGGTAGCTCTTCATGATGAAAAAGGAGTAAAAACTCTTAAATATATAAAAACTTAACACGTAAAACACTACATTGATAACCCTCTGGTAACAAGTATAAGTGTTTTTATTCCATTTTCGTAATTACATATTAATTTCAAAGTTGAAACTAAAAGAAAATCTTATTATTCAACGAGATACAATAATTTACTTCAATTTAACTTTTACATTAATAACCAACTTGCACCAATTCATTAGTGTACCTTCGCTTCAAGCTTCGAATTGAGACTAATTTTGTATTTGGGCAAGCATTAAATGCATTGTGTACTTTAAGTTTCAGCGCAGACAATAACTTTTTGTCGCATATTAATTATTGCGCATAAGATGAATAGAAAAATAATCCTATAAAGACAAGGTTGGAAACGAGTCTTTTCGTCACGCAAACCATGACTCTCTTTAAACAAAGGATAAATCTTAAAAAGTTGAATACATGGGAAAATACGTGTAATTATCACGCTGGGTGATAATAATATAATAGTTTGTCATCATAAATATGATTTTATCTGATTTTTCAATCAACTTTTGTCTTCAAATCAATCAACTTTTGTCTTCAAATCAATCAACTTTTGTCTTCAAATCAATCAACTTTTGTCTTCAAATCAATCAACTTTTGTCTTCAAATCAATCAACTTTTGTCTTCAAATTGGTACAAAAATAAACACTATCAAATCCATATCAATTCCTAGATGGAAGCTTCTGTAGGAGGATAAGAAGACAAAGGAGAATCCTGTTGCATCTTCGACTGATATTACGTAAATATAAAGACCAGAGACCCGTAACTGTTAATCCCACTCATTGAGCTTAACTGTAATTTGCACGCACATGGAGCTGAGCCAAATGATTATGAAAGCATCACTGCATGAATCCAGGTAGGCGGAGAATAGCCAACATACGATATCAGTAAACATTCGTCTTGAAAAAGATTATCTCTTCGACGGAGGATCAATAGTGAGTAAAGAAAACATCAGGAATGAGAAATAAGAATCTTTCTATGCATTATTCTTAGTGATATTTCTTAAGAAAATTGAGAATAATGTTCGGTGATTACTACTTGGCAAATAATATTTATAATAAATTCATACAATAAACCCTCCTTTATGATCATGCCAAAAATATACGCTTATCATTTTTTCTTATTTGACCTCCTGAATGTTGCCACGCGATTCCATTTTTAATTTTACTTCCCTACGTCATCTTTTCCATAAATCTTTATTATTTCCATTAAGATTAGCTCAAGTATCAAATCTTTTCCGTTTCTACCTGCAGAATTTCAGAAATGAAGGACAAAATGCCCCGTCATTTTCAACATCATAATCCTTTGATGAAGTCATAAAACAAAGCAGCTATCAAAATCATAATCTCTCCAAGGATATTGAACTTCCGTAAGATTACTATCAAGATCTTTTTGAATTAAGTGCTTTGATGAATAATTTTGAGATTAAATCACCTGATAGGATCGAACAGGAGTCAGTAGAAATGGATGGCCATTTGTATAACGGAACTTCACAAAAACAGAAATCCACACGAAAAAAATAAACCGCAAATATTATCTTGATTTCATCAAGGTCGATGAGAGGGTAGTTTATTCTCACCTTTCCTCAGAGTGTGAGTTGAAAATATTCACCAAGTCACTCCACCGTTGAGGATTTAGCTAGCGTATTTATCGTACTTGTAAAAGATGGCATGGCTCGAGACCAATTTAGTGGAGAATAATACCTATAATATATATTTATTAAGCAGGAGGAAGATGGAAGGAGCAGAGATATGGATAAGATTTGAAACTAACGATAAGTAGAAGTGAAAAAAATAATGAGAACAAAGTGAACTATTCTCATTCTCCCAGGGAACATCAAATGTAGCAGTGCTACAAGTTAAGTTTGTCCTGTGTTGGAAACCATGTGAACAGATCACGTTTTTAGAAAGGAACGTGAATTATTTATGGCATTGAGCTCATTTTTAACTATGAATGGTCAAAACTCAGCCATTTCCGAGAAAGCTATCTAGCCACTTAAGTCTTGAGCATAAAATCTTAGATTTTTAGTAATGAATATGGGTGATGATTCAATCCACGAAAAATGGCTAAGCTCACATTAATTTATTTATAGGCCATAACCATCTAAACTAAATTCCATTAAGATGTCCCGGTCAAAATTGAAAAGTATGTGTGATTTAGAAGCCGAAACGTAACCTTTGTGAGAAGTAACGGTATCACATTTTGGTATTAGCTATTAAGAGATAAAGGTATTTTTACGATAAGAAACGATGAAAAAAATATTTCCGCCTGAAAAGAAGACTTTTAACTAAGGAAATTGGTAATAAATATTGTTTATTCTCTCTTAGGCTGAACCAAAAAGTCGCCCAATGTCAAATCCAATTCATTCTTTCACTATGACATATTCACCTTAAAATAGAATTGTCTGAATAATATGAAGTCGTTTCTCCTCCGAAGAATATTATTATATATTAAAATGAAGCATTTATATTTAATAAACCTCATGGGTTTGTGGATTTCAGTGGAAGCTTTGACTTGATCTACGCGTCCGAATGTAAAGTTGAAGAAGAATTACTTGTTTAAATATAGTGATATTTATACACTTATGATGGAAATTTTTCTATATATGATATAATGTAATTTCCCTTCTTTTGATACATTTCTCGATTTCGTAAGATCATTTTATAGTTCAATTTCGTAAAGGATCTGCAAGATATAAAAACGAAATGTGCGTGCATTTCTTGCGGGAGTATTATGCAAGCCGTCAAGGGTCAAAGCAAGGATAATTTTGTTTACGTAACGACGAATTTTCATATCCGATCAGGTCGTCCTATAAGAAAGTCGGCACCACGAGATATTTGCGTTATTTGCACTGGTAATTGTTTTTATAGATAAGCAAATTAAATGATGCACGAGAAAATAATGCTTTGAATGAGGAAGAACCGAATTAGGATAAAACAGAAAATAATTGAATAAAATTATAAAAACGGGATACGGAAGATGGAAACGATGAAACAAAAATGGAAGAACAAATATAACTGAAAAAATGAGAGATGGACATACGACGTCTTGAGTATCTATGACTCTTCATTACTTCAACTCCTCCCATCACGACTTCTCCGAGAGACCTTGTTATGACGCATCCCAAGATTGGAATCTACATGTGTTGAACCCGTGCGTGTGTATTTCTGCCGTGTGTGTTTTGCTTTTCATTACGCTTCGTCTCCTCTGAGTCACGTACTCTGCATGAATCCGACTCCCATTTAAGAGACACCATAACAAATCCTAACGTCCTCAATCTTTCCCCGGCAATAATTAATAAAATAACGCGAACAAAAGGAAATAAAAATTCAGCATCATCTTGATGCGCGTCGGATGGAAACTCCGATAAGATCTCTTCATTTATCATCCATCACAGGGAACGGAGGGGATATAGATGTAAAAGAAATAACTAGTTTTATTAATGACGAGCTCGTTTTATGTAGTTCTCTTGCCCGGTGGCCTAACAGAGCGGTGGAAAGGTTGAAAGAACGGTTCCAGAATCCCACGACGTTATTATAAGCAGGTATTATGCGGATAGTTAATTTTTATCGCAGTCGAGAGAGAAGGGGGTAAAAAATGTGGGGTAAGAATGACATATATGACGTTTCGGAGAAATCTGTCCCCGTGAAAGGAATTGTCGTGCAGCTGGAGGATTCTGGGCAGTAAACTCAAAATAATAAATGGACGGAGAAAACGTAATAAAAGTAATTCTCCGTAAGAATGAAATAAGAAACAATAAACAATACCGAGAGGTATGTGTGGTTGGCTTAAAAGAGAAAATTTTTCGTGGAGTTGAAACTCGGAAGAGTTGATGCATTTAATTTCACCATACTGCAGATTCCAACTTTAAAATATTCACTAAAATAAAGATAAAAGTATTGTGATAATTTTATCTATGAGGTGACAAAAACTTTTAAAATCTCCATTGTATGTCGAGATAATTACTACCGTTTACAGAATCAATGAAAAGTACCAGATATCAGGATTCCTGTTCTTGTGATGAGAATCAAAAGAGAGACATCATCAATACAGTCGAGTAATATCAGTATGAATATTAATTACCAACAACAACAAAAACATGCACTTTGAATTAGAGACAGTTGTAACTAAAGAAATAGCGAAAAGGAAATTCCTAAAAAACCATACAGTATAATGGTAGATATTCTTCACTATAAATATTGTAAAATAACTGTTCATTTCCACAGAAATAACGAATGTGTAGATTATTTTTTCATATAAACGGCAAAAATACACACAAAACGCGTAAGCGTCGAATATTAATTAAAGGTTTTGCTGAAATCACAATTTACTAACAAATAAGATTACACAAATTTGCAGATGATCCAATACTTCATCCAATAAAATGCTAAATATATCTAGAAATAGTCCGTAGAAACATTGGCAATTCTAATAAATAGAAATTTTAGCATGCCATAAACAGAATCTACTACTACCGTCCGTTAGCCAAAACTAATGTATTCATCTAGCTACTGGAGAGGCGAAACACTAGAATTTTTATTGCGAGTTAAGGCACGGGAAAACTCTTCGCATCGCTCCACTCATCCAGAGGATGTGGGAAAAAATAATTCGGCCAGAGGAAGTCATCTCTGGAATCCGAAAAATTTCCATACGAAAATCCACTTGGCCTCACGACTAAGCACCGTAATGGATTAAGAGAAAGACCGAACAGGGCAAAGATGCGAGAAAAATTCCATTTGCAAGCAAAATTGCGTGCGAAAAAAAGGAACGCGAAGATATAAATGCCTCTCGGGGTTTTACAATCACGGGATGTAGACCCACCGCCTGTTGACCTAAACAATATAAAAAACAAAGAGCCGTATTCCGAGAAACATAAAGCTTAAAAGGAAGAGAGTTTTATTGCTTTCCTCTCATTCCGTTCCTACATATTCTCCGGCCTTCCAACTCTCAAAAGGTCAAGATTTTTCCATAGCGGGGCGAAAAGCGTTTCTCGAACTGCTCTCGGAGCATTCGCGATGATGACACTTGCACAAGTATACGTATCTTCCAAGATGAAATCATTAGTCACTAAAATCGACTGTGCGTGTAAAATAAATGATAATGTTCTACTGCTTTAATATACCAGAAAGCAGTGCTTGTGAAAATTGTAACCGCTAGTGTTTGAATTACGAAAAATTACCAATTCAAGAATAAAGAAATATTTTTCTCTTCCTAGTCCTATAAATTCTTAATTTTCTGTTTAAGAGTAACAATCGAGTAAAGTTTCTTCAAACAAAGCAGTCAATGGTATCTTGGGAAATTTTTCGATTGAAAAATTAATACAGACGTATGCTTGATTAGCAATGATCAATGATGAGGCACCGCCTTAAATTTGCAGTTGACGCGTGAAAACTAACTTAAATCTAAAACTGGGTAAGTAGGAGAAGGCTAAGCAATACATTACTGTATTAAGTAGCAATGAATAAAGTAGTATTTTTGAAAGAGATTCGAAGGCTAAGGTAATTTCGCCCCTACCTGGAATCTAACCCTGGACCACTTTCACCAAAATCAAAAGCGCAACCCACTTGGCTATCCAAGATCCTCTTCGTTTCTGAAAACTTTCTTTAATTTCAATCAGATATCTTCATTGCAACAAACCTTTTTCAAGTTATATACTGACGTTACCCCTCTAGAATCTTCTCAATCCTTAAAATTCATTGCAGTAAATTAAAATAGAAGTTTGTCAATAAAATTTCCTTCCGCCAAATTAAATAAGCGGTAATGGACGTGCTATCATACTTTAACATAACTTAAAAATAAGAACTACATTTCCGTAACTGAAACCTTTTTGAATCGGAAAACCTCAATTACTCCCAAAGAAATTTCTGGACGATATTTAATTTCCTTTTGGTAGAACATCAATTCAGCGTTGCGAAATTGCTTTCGTCGCCATAAAATGTACGAGGACAATTAGTTTGTACCACAGAAAAATTAGGTCATAAATATTTTTGCCAGTCGAGCATTACCCGCAGGAAATGAACAGTGTAAAAATAAAGAAGGATTTCCGTAGAGGTTAATTCTTGGAATACATTCATGTCATTGCTCCTTCCTTATTAAAAATACCAACAAGATTGGAGAAATTTCGTACCGAATCCAGAATATCGAGGTGTTCTATCATGTCATTCTCAAGCGAAAATAAAACAAATTCTTCAAGCTTCAGAGAAACTTCTGCCGACCTACCAAAGCCCCTATATCTTCATCCCCAACCCGAAGCTTTCCCTGCATATAATATAGTCGTAAAGCATGGGATAAGGTGCCAAAAACGAATACGATGATCTCGTAAATGTATGCGAATATCTTATGTACAGGTCTGAGCGGCCGTTAGTCCTAAGCTACAACGCACCTCAGCCATCCGACGAAGGAGCCTCAAAACCAGATGCCGAGGCTCATAATGAAGTTTATATATTGCGCGGACAACGCATTTCCGTTATAAGTTCCCTATTATTGGCTCCGAACAGAGCAATAATGAAGTTCAAAATACAGCGGATCTAATTAAAATTCCGTATTCCTCGAAGTTGGGAGTTCCGAACCACGTGATTATGGTGCAGGAAATTTACAATTATCGGTTTGAGCCGGAAAACAGGAGTCAATAAACATTAACCGAGGAGAATTATGCGGGTTTGATAGCCAAAACAGCTTGGATCTGTCTTACAAGCGGTCGTAAATAGATGGCGAAATTGGATTACATTTCACATACACGAGAATGTTTGTGACTCAGCATTAGGATTGGGTAATTTAGCGGGTGTCCAACGTGGAATTATATAGTATAACGATTTCGAAACAGAATTCTGGTCGTCATAGTTGTGGAAACACGTAAATTGGAAGCCAAATCTGGTTTTGAATCCGTGGTGCAGCGTGAACCACGTTCAAAACAAGATCGTTCTGTTTCCACTACCTTAAAATCATACCTTATAAATTAGTAAAAGTGTGAACCAGCCTAATATTCTACCAAAATTAAAACGATGTGGGCTGGAAAACGAATTGCAGAAGGAAATAATTCGAGAACTTCCAGTGCATAGCACAGGAAGGAACGCGTGAAAAATAAAATATAAGGAATATGATGCTCATGTTAAAGCAGACATACACAAATTACGGCCCGAGGGCCACATCCGGACCACTAACATTTACGCTGTGGCTAGTGAGATAGCTATTGAGTTTTGGTGATTATCCTTATCGAGGAAAATTGGCAATTATTTAAAATTATAAATGACAGACCATAATGAAAAACTGACTAATAAAGAAATATCTTAAGTTTATCAGCCACTTATCTAATTCCAAATTACAAAAGCGTATGACATATGTTAAATAAATTGAGCGTTTTAACCAGATAACTCCCAATTCCATAAAAGTTACTTGTTAATTTCTTTTTTTATTATAATTTAATGTAATTATTAGACTCAAGAAATATTTGTTCTTTACAGATAAGACATTTCGGAGGAAAAATAGATAAAGTTTAAACTTTGTCGTCCATTGTATATATATAGCTTTGATTCCCAAAATCTCTGAAAGATTTTGTATTTTTGTTTAAATAAATAGTTTCCGCAAAATTAAAAAATTGCCTTCATTTCCCCGAATTTTTTTTTACGAACCTCGAACGTTTTTCGTAAAAATTCTTACATTCGATTCTTGTAATTGTACTGGCCTCTGTTAAAGTACATTAAATTATGTAAAGGCTCAGCTTTTACAGTAAATTAGTACGTATTCTGACATTTTCATACTTCCATAACCCCAGCACGACATAATAAAGTACATTATACAATATACAGTACACAAATAATAAAGAGGCGCCGAAACGGAGTTACGGTTACTTTAACATCCTTCAGCGCATGTCAAAGTAATCATCGGTAACCTATCAGTGAAACCTAGTAAATTTCCCCAATCATTGCTCACGATGATAGCTCAACAAAAAGCAATTCATACGGACTGAATCGTATCAATCTCCGATAAAATATCGCACGATTACGAGGCGCGCAACAACTTTTCACGGGGTTATCAATCCTCTCATAATCACATAAGAAGAATCATAAATCCCGGGCGAATCCGTTATCATCCGAGAACGTTCCGGATGAATAACCTTCTCAGATTGGAATGAATAAACGATGAGGAATTTGCGATGGAGATCTCATCGATGAGAAGAACTCTTGCATTAACATCGAAATACAATACGTAGAAGAAGATGCACTGGGTATTACAGTAACTTGAACATATACCTAGTTGTAATGGTAGTAATGGTAACAGCATTTCCAGAAAATTTTTAAGTCGTTTTCGAAAACGAAAACACCTTATTTGTCGTAATGCTGGAGTAACGGGATGGAATGATGGTGTCGATGAATCGAGAAACGTCCAAAGCTTTCTGTGATCTCTTATGAAAATGAGGAAAGTAACTGGATAGTAAGTGATCGAATATAAGAACATCCATCACTGAAAGATTGATCGGCTGAATAAAACGCCTGCCGTATCTTCACGGTATCTGTCCTACGCTGCAAGCTACAATAAATCATGTGATCCTGTTGCAACACACAGGAAAGAAATCGATTATTCAAAAAACATGGGATTAGATGCATATTTCGAGTGGGGTGGGGATTTTATAGTTATATAAACCTAAAACTTTAATAATCTATTTCGAAATAGGAACAGATTTAGAAATTTATCAAGGAGTAGAAGGTTCCAGGGATGATGCTTGCCAAAGAGAGTGATTTGAGATAATTTCCTTGTGAACTCCGATTAACTTTTAAAGTACCATTAATCGTGATAAATATAATAAATGTATAGTGTTCGTGGAAACGTCACATTCTGATTTTAATTAAAGTTCCTAGCCGGATCCTAGGCAAATTACTAGCATTAAGAGTCATTAAGGTGGGGGGGTCGCCCTCCCCCTGCCAATATTTCGAAACGTTTTCATCTACTCCCTCTCCGTGCAACTTTTCCTCCTTATTTTTCTTCGTCTATTTTTCAGTGTTTCACTCGCTAAGGACTCCCACTTATATTTAACTTCCGAAAGTCCCAACAAGCTAAAAATAGCTTTGGGAGATGAAGTCAATTAGAATCTAGAAAAATAAGTCAGTTCCAAAATGATGGATGTTTTTGGGCTCCTAACGGATTAGTTTCTGTAAAAGTAGACTGATCATTTGGGTTGTCTGGAGCAGGTGGGTGTGGGTTACAGCTTAAGTTTCTGTTTTGACTGCTTAGATTTTCATCTTAAGTCTAAAAAACGGGTTACGTTCAGCAGCTCGACAGCTCTCAACTTTAACATTAATTATGCACACAATTCGTCCAAAGGCCTCCGAAAATTTCACTTCGTTCACGTCACGGTGTTTCTCACCAAAACTTATGCACAATCTCCAATAAATATTTCGATCTACCATTGAAAAATTCCCGTTAAATGAAATTCCAAAAATATTATTTTATTGTTGATTATAGCAAAGATATGCAGTGCATGATACTGATCTAAATACAAAACAAACGCAATGTAATTTAATTTTAGTTTTTCATTTTAAAGATGAAAACTTTACACAGCATTGACGAAACAAATAATCAACTTTCAGCTATTGAATGAAAATGAAGGAAAGCCTAAATAAAAAATTTCATTATTGTCAGATTTTTCTTTAGTTCGACAAAACTTCACAGGGCCAATGAATTTTAAGTCACTCTTAATTTAAATCCACAAACAGTGACATTAAATGGAATTTGTTCTTGCTAGAGAAAAACATCATATAAACTAATTTCATATAATTTAAATGAAACTTAAACTCTTCTTTTACGATCGCATGGAAAATATAGATATCTATATTACACTTTTCAAGTCAATTTGATAAGTGAAAAATGTAACTGAAACCCTTTTATGATAATTATGAATCAAGGAATACTGCAAAGAGACGAACTGGAATGAGATTATTCTTTGATGTATGTCTGAATTTTGATACATCAAAGTTTATAATGTTATCAAAGATAAAGGATGAAAGATAAATTTGCACGATAGGCTATGCACTGAGTAAAATTCCAAAGGAAAAACGGTAAATATGATAAAAGTCTGATTTAACCGAGGCAGTCTGGCAAGAACAGTTCTATCAGTTGAGCTTAATTATTTAAATCATCCGCTTAAAAACTGGAAGGTCCGGCTTCAAATCCCGGTACTGTCATACATTTAAAGTCTGTGTTTCCTGTGGAATTTCCATTATGTTTACAATAATTAACCAATCCCAACTATTAATGTACTCTATGATCATTTAACAGCCGAGTTTCAACGCGTATGATTTAAAGCAGCAACCACTTTTCACATACCACTAATAAAAATGACTTGCATCCAACTGAAACGCTTAGGGAATGGAAAACTCATCACTTAAGTCTGACTCAACTCGGAAAAATAGCACACCATCGCTGATGGAAATACCGAAACTCTTAAAACACTCCGACGGTAACCAGTTCCCGACACATTACCATTCGGAAATCAGAATATAAGTCACGTCTTCATGTTCAGTGAAGGTATGCACCTCGAAAGGCCTGAATCTATAGCTAATTTCGATTGTCCGCTCTCCATGTTGTTTTGATAAGGGCGTTCATTAGCGTAGGCTTTGCGGTCGTCCATTTGAAAATAGGCGGACCAAAGGCTGATGAAAGTGCACTCATAAAGCAATCCTCCCCACTCGCGACCTCTATCTAAGGAGGCTGTGGTTCGTTGCCAGGAGAAACAGCCTTAAGGGGAATGGAGGATGATGAACATACTGTGTCCACAAGCGTATTCATTAAAGGTGTGGAAAATAAATTACGGCGAAGCCGAGCCTACGTTCGAAATCTCTAATTAAATTTTACAAATACATCGAATTCGCGAATGTTTCATTTCGCTATAAGCTGGATGAGATACGAGTGTTTTTCATTCCTTGTCTTTACTGAGACGCGATGTTAATGGGATATCTGATGAATTTACTGGAAAATGTTTAGATATCGTCCGAAGAGAAGGGGAAACGTTGAAGATGCTATTTCTACGTTGTGATTTCTGTCGAATGGTGGATGAAGAAATCTGTATGCAACAGATGAAAGTTAAATAAATTGCAAAATATTGTCAAAATGTTTTCAAATATCAATTTTAGAAGCATAGAGCTAAATATATCTTTAGAATCTTAATAGAAATATTTCAAAAATTTTATCAAGTTCATAAAATTAAAAATAGTACTAGATTATTTGGACTTATGATGTGGATCTTCTCACACATCCTCAATCATTTTAAGGCAAAAAGAAATAACTATATAATTCCACCCTGAATTCTCCACTTCTTGCGAACTTCGTCAAAGCGCTATGTTGTAACTATTCGAACCTTTGGTATAGGAATAGGCAAAAACGTTTCAATCGTCATTATAGTCATAAGTCATGTTTATTCTTGTTTGGTTTGGCGAGGAAGAACCCAAATGGTAAATAAGAGTTTTACTAGGCATCATTAGAAAATTAACAGATTAATTCTTGATTAACATCAATACTGTTAGGTCATAAATATAAGACATTTACCAGGAAGTGTACTTTAATGATGGAGGACAAACACAGGTATAAAAAAATATAAGAAACTAACGCAAATTTCCCCTTTCAATGTGCATTATCTATAGGAGAATAATCTAAGCGGACATTTGCGGCTAACAGATTGATTATCTATCATCAGCGACCTAATATTTTCGAATCGCTACATTTTAACTGTAAAATGAACCGATGCGATTTCACTGAATGGCATCGCTGAATACGATTTAAATGAGATTGCTTATAGATCTACTTTGCATAATATCCTGGAGCTTCATAGAGAAAATGCAAATCAGAAAATTAATGACAGCAACAAGACAAGCTTAAGGGCTTAAGCTTAAACTATTACATTAATACAATTCTCCAAAATCAGAATTTCTGACGTGGGAAAGAAGATTACACTCTTGCCTCCCAAGAAAAAAGATGTTATAAAGAGATTAGGAACTGCTATTGGTCTTACGAAACAGATTTGAAAGGAAACAGCGTCTAGGTCATATGATGACACCTCCTTTAACGTGAATAAAAATAATAGAATATCACTAGATTAGAAATTAGAACTAGATTAGACGAATCGAATAGGAACGAAATAAGATATAGAATCAAAGACAAGGAGTGAAAGTGATACAACGATAATGAAGCGACAGAACAATTCATTTCTAATGTCAGTTCCAAAAAAGCGAAGATAATAAGTAAATCAGGACCGATGCTGGTTGCATGGAAACATAACAGAAAGATTGGGTTACTTAGAGAGAGAGAGGGAGAGAGTTGAGATCAACTTAGGTAGGCGCGTTCTAGTCGGCATTAATCAGTAGAAGGGTAAAAGGCAAAAAAGCACATCAAAGAGAAAAAACAAAGCGCTGACGAATTTATCTCCCGTCTTGACGTGTATATGACTAAGAAGGGTGCGTAACTCAAAAGCGAGTTTTACTACAAGGAACCTATTCTCTGTGAGAGAGCTTAAGTGGGCGGAGAACATGCTTAGATGCAGTGCAGATGCCAACCACTCGGCCTCGTAATGGTTATGCTTCGCACCAGCGCCATCTTAATAATTCTCACCTTCTGTTCGAACGACCGTTACAACGGTGGCGCTCCTTTCTCAGGGAGTGCGGGTTACACGTGAAATCTCTTACGACCATTCGCTTGTAAAATATTTATAAACACACTATCTCGCAGCGTATTGTTTTCAACGAACAAATCAGCTACCTTGTCTTGCTTATGGAGAATGCATCAGTTGGTAAATTCCATTCGATTATTTAGTTACGGAGTCATGCACTTTAATACTTAATATCACTGTCATAATAATTAATTAACAAAGAAGAAGAAAATATATTTTTTCTATTTTCATCGGTTATATGTATTAATATTATCATCTTGAAATCATACCACTTAATATTGAGATACCTTGTTTGTTGCAATTTAATTGCTCTAGGTAAAATATAAAATCAAAAGAAGATAATAACATTATGCAGCTTTGAGCACCATATAATATGGTACGCCACGACACGCAATTCGCAGCAGATAGGAAATCAAATGCATAACAACTATAATACGTGATGTAGTGATGTTATAAATTTGTTGATAAATAAAGATGTTATTATTATGATATGTCCTTACAATTAAAATGTGAACGTTAAATTCGTCATATTGTCAACCATGATTAATATTATATATCTCTTATTATGTTTAGTAAACCACCCTGTTATATGTAAATAACTTTCGTTAGTTAGTGTCATAATGAAACACGTAAAATTTTAATCCTACGTCAATTTAAAATATTCTAATTGTAAATTAGAAAAATGTTTTTGTACGGCTAAGGAAAATTCCAAAACATTAATGATGTTCAAATGTTTAAGGCTTTTCCCTTTTTTCCTCCAGTGTAATATTTTGTTCAAACGATAGCAAATTTTAGAAGTAAACAAAAAGACCACAAATTGAAAATAAATCAAAACCCTCACTACAGCAAAATTGACTACGAAAGATAAAAAAGCCAGAAGGCTTCACATTTACGATAGAAGCTCGCTCGTTCCCTTGCCAACGTACGCCTCTGACACCATAACAATTAACTCCGTGCACCACTTCTTCCCCAAGAGATTCACGTCCTTTGAGTTCGAAATAACGCTTATTCAGCCGCCATGCAATTCACATCTTTACGGCGCTCTCGCACTTCCACGCCCTCTGCATGTCGAGATCGAAGATGAGTCCATAATGGAATTGTTATGAGAATTAAGCTCGCCCTAAGAGAAAGGGGATCGCAATCTGCCGAAGACTGCTCCCTGCGCTGCACGAATTATCTATGAGTCACTATTTTAAAGGTCTCGCGAACAACGCCGTGTAATTTAGTTGGAAGGCAACAGCTTTCCTCTCCTCCTCCATTCGTGTAGGCGAATGTTAGCTGCGTTTATTCCTTTCACAAATCCCGCAGAAATGGATGGCGCTGACTTTTGCGAAGATTTTCATTCCCTAACGTGACGTTTATTCCTCGGTGCGTGATAAAATTACAGGGAGAATTTCGCCAGAGTGACTCCCGTCACGCGTTGTTGTTCCAGAACTTACGTAGGTGAGGAAACACAAAAATAACAGGCGAGTGCGCTATTTAAGAAAAACCTGCAGTACTTAGCTCGTTTTATTTTCTGGCGTACAGCGTGGTTCTAGTAGTTCTTGAATCCACCTTTTTGCCTTTCCAACGGTTTTTAAATAGGATTTTCTGAGCAGAAGCTCAGTTAAAACGCAAAATGGTTTCCATTAGGTTAAAAATACTCCTAGTTTAAGCGTGATCACAAGACAAAACGATATTAAGTTGCCAGAATTATTATAGGAAAACAAAATCGATTCAATTACATCACATTAAATGTTTTATTCGATGTCTTACTGCCTGGTCTTCTTTAGTCTTTAAATAACGAAAAATTTGAAAGGAAATTTTAATAAGTTGCATAGCAACATGAGGAATTTGTATTTCACTAATGAAAAGCGAGAGGAAACATCAAGTTGTCTCAAAATTGCTAGCCTTGTAATCCCTCACAACGTATGAAAGCCGTTAAATACTTCGTGGAATTTTATTGCTGCAAGATAAGCTTTGCTGAAAATTGAAATGCAAATAAATTTCAGTGAATGTTTCCGATTTGAACTATACTAAAAATTACTACGATTTTATCATATCTCATCATATTAGTTAATATTTATTTTAATTATTAGCAAGCTAGCCTTCCAACGCCAAAGTCCCGATTTCGAGTCCTTTTTTTCTAGTATTTCTAGTAGTCAAGTTCTAAGTGTCCAGGAAATGGATATTTATGAGATATTAAAAAATGATTTCTTTAAAAATCCATGAACCTCAGATTTTCTTAAAAAATCACAAAATTAAGCAAAATGGAAAAATTCCTGCGAAGCTAGAATTCCTAATGCAAAGTAGAATTGATCAAGCGGCAAAGAGCAGATTATGTCGTACAGCTCAAAAGACAGAATTCCGTATTTCCCACTGCTTTTATTCACCCCGAAAAGCTTATCTCAATGCTACAGTCGGGACGATGGATATTTGAAGCATTCTTGAATTGCAAACAGGATTCTCATTGGCGTTAGATCCGTTTCTGCACCTCACGTTTTTATGAAAGATTACTCTCACTGAGGTCAGAAGAAAGACGTTCCTTGTGATGCATTCCTAGAAGATCAGGATGACTTGCACGAACAGCGGGTTCTGAGAAAGCTTCAGGAGAACGCAAGATAATGAAAATAACCATATATAATTTGATCACGGAGGGGCTTGTCGACGGAAAACTAATGAGTGGCCGCAGGTTGATACAGAATCAACAACTGCCGTATCGCAGACAACGAGCTCAGAACTGCATATGTAAAGCACGTCTGGTTTCATAACTGGTTGCGTGACGAGATTAACGCGTGAAAGGAAAAACGGTGATCTCTTTGCTCGCGGTTATTCCTTTAAGGTTATCCTTCTTTAAGAGTGCGAATATTTAGCGTATCTCCAACATATGGCTATGTGAGATGCGAATGCAAGATTAATTGCTCACATTATCTCCGAACAATGGAGTGTGAAGTATGTCCTTAGCGTTATCATTTCGATTAAGATTCGCACGCGGATTTTCCTAATCATCGAAATAAGACTTAACATTGCAAAAGACAGATAAGGCTGAATTCTAAGTAATATTTTCATCAAAAATAACTGAGACACACAAAAGGGAGATAATGACATTCTTTAAGGCAGGAAAAAGATAATATAATATCCTGTTTGTAAGTGGGAAGAAAGATGACATACTTCCAAGTAGTTTCCTTTCATTTATTTCATAAACGAAAATGGAAACCACTTGGTATTGCTTCCAGATTGCATACGAACTTTGAATCATAATTTCGTGTGGATCCACAATCTTTATTAAGTTAACTCTCGTTTATCCTATGATGATTGGAAAAGGATGCACGAATAATCAAAAAACACGGATGATCCAAATCTTTGCTTTCATTTCTTATAAAGTTAGAAAGTTACGTGGATAAATAATTTATTATTATTGCCCAAAGTCCTTTATTTTAGATTTTTCTTTTCCAGGATTCATTAAGAGATTACTTCACTCGACCGCGGAACTTTTTAGCAGTGGTGATCTCATAGTGGCCGCATTCCAACTTCTCCATTAACTGCTTCGAACCATTTACTTAGTTTAGTGAAATGTGTTTTTGAGTTTGAATTGAAAAAAGACTACGAAAAACATCGACGATGAGTAGAAAATTATGCACGGGTTATCGGAAGTTCTCTGCATATGAAAACAGAGATATTTACAAATATATAATCCAGAGATAAGCCATAACTTAGAGGAAATCCATCAAGGAAACAAACAAGACGTATACTTTACTCCCTGTCACAATTCTATTTCAGGGCGACCGGTCCCGACAAAGTCTTATCATCATCAGGTCAGATGATGGGAAAACATTTGGAAACCGATCCATCAAAAAAATTGTGTTAAGGAATATCAGTCACTGCGTTTAATTTCCTATTTTAAAAGTGTGTTACGAAACCTAAACAGGGTCAAAAGTCTCTCAATATTCTCTTCATAGCTTCAATCTTTCTATTCCATATGCTAGAGTTAAATAAAAAATAAAATATCTTACTTTCGTAACTCCTATAGGTCTCGGTGAATACACTTTAAGCAGTTATTTCTTTAAACAAAATTCATTACCTTAATGTTCCAATAGTAAGCACTCACTCGATATCTAACAAAAACTTAGGTTGAGGGGGTAGGCCAACCTGAACGCTACGAAAAAACAGCACTTTTTCATAAATTAATTCCAATCGAACTACTTAAGATATTTGATACTTTGCCGGAGAAAAATTTTTACGTAAAAGATCATGACAACAAATTTGTTCAAATATGTATACCAATGAACTTGAAGGACCGTGTAAAAATAACGTCTCAAATTTTTTTCAAGTGAACGGTTTATACGGTTTTCAAGTGATTTGAAACTCAAAAAACGACGTATATACTATATAATTTAGAATGTGTCCTCTATCGCACATCGGGGGGATTTTAGATATTCACCAAAATGTGCAAATGATGTAACATAAATTTTGATTCCATTCTCATCATGGTTATTCTACATTCAACATGGTGATTTTTTATACTTACTACATGTATGAAGCTAAAGGAAAA
Source organism: Pachydiplax longipennis (assembly GCA_036926295.1). NCBI lineage: Eukaryota > Metazoa > Arthropoda > Insecta > Odonata > Libellulidae > Pachydiplax > Pachydiplax longipennis. Next base: position 15,396,658 of record JAVFKF010000014.1, read on the forward strand.
ATAAAGAATCCCCCGACGCGCGACAGAAAATCATTCAAGAAACATCCTCGACTGAAATACGATAGAATCGAGAAAAGCAATCAGGTGGGAACCTACAAGTTATCCCAGACCAACGCAACTTTACTCGAGCCAACTCTCACACACGGAAGAAAGTAAATTAAAAATTCAGTCGACATATTCATTCTCCCTTTTACAAAACGTGGACGGGTCGCTGAACCGCCTTCTATTGGAAACGGAAAAAACCCGATTCGTATCGCGCGAAATAAAAAACAGCAAAATTGAGGAGAAGCACCTATTCATCTCCTGCCGAATGAAATAGGGGAAAACAAGCATTCCATTGTATCGACATCTTTCGGTAGGCGATGACAAAGGAGGCGCGTAAACAGTGTGCGAAAGGAAGGCGTGGGAGACGGGAAAAGTGTTGGAAGAACGGATCGGATTCTTGATCGAATTTATTTCCTCGGCAAAAAAGAGGCCGCAATGTGGTAGGCGTCGGGACAAAGGCAAGAGGAGCCCCCACAGACGAATGTCTTTTGTTCGGAGATTCATATTTTTCTCGCACCGCGCGGCGTCATCTGTCCCGCTAAGAAAGGCTTCCCTTTCAGAGAAAGGGGTGCAAATAAAAAGAGAGAGCGATGAAGTGTGGGGTGTATCATACGTCATCCATTATGCCTCAGAGGTCTTGATGGAGAATGCCAGCGTTGCCAAAATAAATTCCAGAATGCCAATTAATATGCCGTCACCTTCAAGACGGGTAAAAATGAAACAGAAGGTAACTTATTTCTTTAAGCCATTGGTGGTTGAATTGCTTCATATTTAGTCTCCTATGATTCTCGTGAAGGGAATTTTCGCTTTTCCTCACATGCAAGAGACTGATTTGCTCGTATTAATGAGTTACAACATTTTCGATGAGAAGAAATAATATTCCATCGATAAAGTAATTTAGCTCATGAACTATATATAGCGATAGATTAGCGGAATAATGTAAAAACAGCTTATAAAATAATAACTGATGAAGATCAAAATTTAATTTCTGTAAGTTTTGCATAAGTTTAAATCACGTCGGCTACAGAGCATTTTAGTTTATTATTTTTAATCTCCAAGGTACGTCATGTCTTTATTGTAGCGAAAAATGACTCGGAAGGAAACAGCCAATTCGTCTAATAGTCATAGTTCTATAGTAAAGATATGTATTTAGCTATAGTAAATAGATTCAGGAAATCAAACCAGAAGAGCAGTGATCTTGAGTAGGGGCGCTATCAACCACTTTGGGGCGTTTGGAAAGAAATGAGATGGAATGGCATAAAAGAAGCAGTCAATAGCAATAGGAAAAATATACTTCTTCAGCGGAAGAAACATTTTTTGATAAATGAAGCTTTAAATTATCTGAATTATTCGAGTAGTGAAAGTGAATAATGGAGAATAAATGCTGTTTCGACAATTAAGAAAATATTTCTTTGCTTCAAATTTTCTTTTATAGGCACGGTGGCGGTGGTCAAATTTATGTTACGCAAATATAAAAGAAGGGACGGTATATGAAAAGCTTTGAAAACCCCTGCTGTGAATCAACCGCATAATTTTAAGAATTACCGTTTAGATGTACGTGCATACTTTACATCTAAAGACCCATTTCCAAATCGTAAAACAAATAAGAGCTCATCAGTAAAACAAGATTGCCATCATTAACTGTGCTCAGTTCTCATTACAACGGAATATTTTCAACGGAAATTTTCCGTAAACTTTGTTATTAAGGTGACAAAGAAAAGAATCAACAACCCGTTTCCTTAGCGAGGAGACAGAAATCACTGAATTGGCAACATTGGTGATTTCTCGAAAGACATCACGCTGCTGTAGACCGCATCGATCAGAATAGGCCTCGGACCGTGTTAATGGTCATCTAAATTGCCGGATTAAACGCTTCTCCCTCTGCCGGAGTTTGTTAAGGCATTCAACAGCGCTTCAGAACCATCGGAAATATATTTTGCTACTCCGGACAAAGCGGTTATGAACGGAGAGCTCGTTATTCTTCGATTGAAAACAAAAGCATTCGGAGTGAGATGAAGGCAGCACCTTAGTCTCAAATACATTGGGAGTCCGTGCGGTGTCACTACACCATGTTCATTTGTTATTCCAAAGTCTCGAGACATGCTCAGAGAAGAATACGAATGAATTTTCAGGATGAAATTGAGATGCCGTTGATGAATTAATGAACTCCGACACACACGCGAGCAAAAACATATTCGCATGAATATCCCAAATTAATACAGGCGATGGAATGTTGATTGTATGAATGAATATCATTATTTTTCATTTATAATACATTTAATGCTTTTTGCATCGTGATGGATAAATTAAAAAAGCTCCCTTTTCATTAAGTCTTGCAATGATAGATCGGTTTTTCAATAAAATAATTACATCTTGTGACAAGCAAAATTAAACATTGACTAACGACGACAATTAGTTCTCATTCGTTAATTTGAATCACGCTAAATGAATTACATTAATATTTGAAAATTTCAAAATATTTTCAAGAAATAATTGTATCAGTTCAATCATATAACTGAAAACAATGTTATTTTATGATACATAATTAAATTTATGAGATTATTCAATTTTTCTAAAGCTTTATTTTCCCGTAATATTTATCATAAACAAAATCTGAAGGAAATTTTATTTTCCTTGAGATAAAACTTGCAACTTTACTTCAATAATCTATAAATCCTTTGTATAATTTATAAATTTTATATAAATAAGCGTTTCCATTTATTTCAGATTTTCCGTTTAGTGCTCAGCAGAGTTGATGAATCATCAAACAACTGCATCTGAGATTTAGTTCAATATAATAATAATTTTAATATTAAAACTCATGTATTAGAATTTTCGAATATCAGCGAATGAATTCACAGTGATGGAGATAAAATGTTAACTTCTACTAAGTTAAAATGATGTCAAAAATCTTTACACAACGTGATTTCTTTTGCCCTGCGGTTATGGAATGTCAATCTTCAGTAAGCTGTTCCTAAAGTCTAAAACATATTTAAATTTAATATATAATCACACATCATTCCTTTCCTCTACGCCCCGTCTCTATATATGGAGCTTTCTATCTTCTATATCTGACCAGCTATTCTATTTCGAATACATCTAATGTAGGACAGATAGGCGGAACCTACGCTCAAACAAGTATAAGGTGTCATCTCGATGATATACATTAAGGAACAGAACACTACGATCTATTATGAAATAGATCGGGGGGTGAATGCATAGATATTAGATTGTGTAGACCACTCCCACACCGTTCTTCGTATAGGTGTGCCTCGTTTGAAAACACGCCCAATGCCCTCGAGTACTTTCCCCGCGTTATGTCAGTCCGACGTCATCGGATAGCCCAACTATAATCTCACCCGCAAAACCGCAGAAAGACACGCGTTTTGAAAGAAAACTTGGCCGGCGTATTTCTTTTGCTACATTACGCTTACCTTTCACTTTGATCGAAATGGAATCGATCTTCGAGATGAAAAAGAGGACATTTTCTTCCTGAGAAGATCCTGTCACAAAAGTGAACGGACGATTCGCATGATCTACCATAGAAAAAATTTCGCACATTGATCGAATTCTGAAAAATTAATAAAGTACCGTTAAATCGTTATCTCAATAAGGTATCGTTCGACCGTAATTAACGCACATATCGAAACAAAATATTAAAATGTTCTGGAAATCTAAACATACATGAACTGCTATGAAAGGAAAACATAGATCCTTAAATTATTAATTTCTCACAATCGATGAACAAAAATTGAAAAATAAAGAAATTACGCTTTCTATGCTAATTAAAAATTTATTCAACTAATTCGAGCAACGGGAGAAGCAGGAACAAAATCAAACATGTGGGCCAGCAATGACCCCTAAAATTAGAAAACCCTCCTTTCTTATAAGTGATCCCGTAAGTATTTCGTAATTTCGGAAACCTTTTTACGGGATTGCTCTAGCCAGAAAGCACTTTTTATTTGCACTTATTACAATTATAATTGGGTATTTGGGTTAAATGCACTATTGTGTAAGGTAGGAATAAATTCTAACAAAAAATCTGTTCCCTGTGCAACCAAAATAAAAGTGCAGGGACTCGAACCTGAGAACTTGCGGTATGAAAACTAAAATCTCCCATAAAAACTGCTTTTAGAACCATAAAACATCAAACTCATCACCAGGAAACTATGTAGAGATGAGGGATCTTTTTCTCTCGAAAATCCACATTTTTAGTATTCGGTATCATAAGAAAGGACACATGCGGCCACTTTTGTGTTGCTTACAAGGAAATAACATCGGGATTTATATGAGAAAAGAAATTCATTCACTAACTAAACTGTAAGAGAACTATTCTATCAGCCTTTTTTGCCCTTCCTTAGCATCATTAGCTAGATTTAAAAAAACAAAGTTATTTTAAAAATGATTTTTTGCTTCGGGAAGCGACTTAAGGTCCGCAATGCTCCAAAAGGCCACTTTTGGCCTGAAGACGGCAGGTTTCCCACCTCTGATCTAGATCATCCTTCTAATCCGTCAACCTTGACTGGAAAACAGTTTCTTCTGTTTCGTTTTTTCCTCACGGAAATAATTGCCGTTTATCCGCGAAAAAATCCTCCAGAATCCGAGAGGACGGTCCCCCAACCTTCCGAGTAAGATATCCTCATCACCAACTACCAAATTACGACCCAGCTGAAGAGGAGAGATACGACGAACGGTGCCAGAAAATCCGCAAACCAGTCGGCGGGAAATACGATAAAACACGCATCTAATAACCTCCCGCACCCATCGCCGCTGATGGATTTATTTCCGAACACAAGCGCTTATAAACATCCGATAAGCGGAGGCGGTTTTGCGGCGATCGTCCGAATATTCGGAACCTCTTCGCACGCTGATTAAAGGGGGGAAAACGAGTTTGGGTGGGCTGTCGGGGGGTAAAAGGGCTAATAATTTAAACTCAGTCCCTTTTCAGCGAGGAGGGAAATTGTCAGATATTTTAAAGAAGTAACGGGCAAAACACTTAAGTCGGAGGTCAAGGAGAACTCGGGAAAAGATGAATGGAGAGCCATGGAAGGGATAAAAATGGTTGGCCAATGGGAAGAGAGGGAAATGGCACACGCGCACTAGTGTCTGAATCTTTCGGGAGACGCAAAAAAACGCAACCCGAGCTTATATGAATTTCATTCATTATGACTCCCCCGCGGCCGCATAACGTGAAAGCGATATTGGGATGGAAATGGATCTTTCCGCACGTTAAATATGTTCTATATGGAAAATTTATGGGTGCGTTGAAATCGTGGACTAAAAGGTAAGGGTGAGAATGAACAGTTACGCAATGCGAGAATTCTCGGTGAAACTAAGTGCTTTTTTAAGGCAAGACTCATCTCTGAAAAAATTTAAGAGCTAAGAAAAACAGTTAGATTAATACTTTTAGAGTCTTTACTGAGGTTCAGACCTAAAAAGGTCTCAATAAAGGGAAGGAATAGAAAATAAGGTAATATTCCCCGCTTACTTAACTTAATTAGCGCACTCTATTTTCTCACGTACTTTAATTTGGTCAACCTTAGAAATATTGAAAATGAGCTGATTATCTTACAATTTCAGATAAAACTTGGTTTTTTATGTTAATTATTATAATATAAAAGCAATAAACAGCAGAAAAAAATATTTATATTTAAATTAATAACCAGCACCTTTTTCTTTCTTATCTTTATACTGGTTTAAATTGACTCTGAACCCTCCTTCTCCATTAAACCCATCACCATTGTAACATAGATCTAAATTTAGTATAAAATGACAAATGGACATTAGAATTAATAGAGAATTGGAAAATTTTTAGTTGTGGATTTAAAAATTAGCCTAAGTGAAACGTATGAAAAAGTAACCACAGCTGGAAAAAGCCCAGAAAGAAGTGGGGTGTGAAAAATTCTCACAAACTTACTGACACTAATGACTATAACATTCTAAAACAGAGACCTTTATCATGACCCAGAAATTGAAACATAGGAAGGAATAAAGTATAAAATTAATAATAATAAACTTGAAGATTTTCGATTAAGCACAGTTTTAAATAATAATATTAATATATAACCACATATATTATTTTTTAGATTGAATCATAATGTGACTTAGTTTTTCAAGCATTCTAGTAAAAGAAAAAGCAAGATTTCAGGCACGAGCTTCCAAATCTCTGACATTAAAGAGATTATGAAGTGAAACAGAAAAACAAAATCAACCACGATGAAATGATTCATTGATAAATTTAGTAAACTAGACGCATTTTGATGGATACCTAATGTAGAGCATTAAGGACGTCTTAAAGTATAAAATATACGCTGTCTGCAGACATGAATAGTGAAGAAGTGGAAGCGTTTCGCCAACGAAGCAAAGGTGAATAGCATCATCCAGTTTCCCAAAAATAATTCACAACTTTCTCAGAACTCCCGTCACAGGAATACGAATGTGGACAAGCGTGAATTCGGACGGATTCTCAAACGGAGAGGACCGAGAGGGAAGATTTAGGGATCGGAGAATGCGCGACAAGGAAAATCGTTTTAAGTTCCATTTCCCTGCCGTTTATTAATGAATGGAAGGCCGAAAAACTGGTGCAGCCCGCATAGCGTTGCATTGAGACTTCAAAGGAGTGCGGGTGACGTAAAGGCAGATTTACGTCTTCGCCTTAGAAAAGGAAAGAAACGCTAAAGGAAAGTTTTGCCTCCGAATCTTGTCGTTGAGAAATGATTTCCATTATGTGAAATGGAAATACAGTCAAAACAGTCTTATGGATTCGTGGAATAATAAGGTTTGAAATATTTTCGGAAGTTTGTGCTCATTTTACGACAACCTAGTTAAAGAATTGTATATAGTACGATAGACAGTATCATCAAGGATATTAAGGATTGATCACGAACATTCTGCTAGAGATTCTTTTCTTTATTGACTCTCTAATCAAAATTTAAAATTAATTCCATTTTCTCGTCCCTCTATCTTCGTTCATTTTCTTTATTATAAAAGTTTATACCCGTAACCCAGCATACATAAAAATATTTCGGACGAATAACGTTATTAAATTTCTCTTACCTTATAATAGTAATAAAAATACTAGTATGATATTTTACTTCCTATTTTAGTTTCAGAATTCGAACACGTCGCTTAAGAAAAAAATTGCGTATCTCTGTAAAGTTTCTGCTTTCGAAACGAATTTGAAATTTCAAACCTTCGGCTGTATTATGCAAGACATTATAGTATATCTTGGAATATTCAAAGTCATATACCATACTTACACAACGAAGACAACATTTTTATGAGAAAAATATGAGAAAATACTATTTGAACATTCACTCACAGATGCGAGTTTCACATTTTTCAGTTTTTTCCTTTAAAATATAAAAATAAATATAATAGAAATTTCAGGAATATAATTTAGTTACCATAGCTGAAAATCTGCGATTTAACGGAAACTGGTGAATAATATGAATTAATAATATATTATAAAATAAACTCAAATATGGTTAGAATTTATGATTTACGGAAAAATTTACTGGGAATACAGATATAAAATACAGGAAAATACTGAAAAAAATGTAAAAAGTTTAGCTTAAGAACAAGCTGGGATGGAATGATAAAATGAGAATTTGTATTCCTTCAGCAGTCAGACTACGAAATACAAAGGAATTCCATCCGATGTGGTCCCGGATGTTCCAAGGAAATTCTACTGACTGTTTACTTTGCCGGTTTACGATCTTATTCTGGATTCCTGGACATTTTGAATAGGGTAATAACAACTTTTTTGAAATTTATCCGCTGCAGCAGCCCAAAAATAAAAGAGGAAGTATGGAAATTTAGCCGTTTATGGACTCTTGAAGTCTGTGTTCAAACTCATGCTTGAATGTAAGTAAGATGGTATAAAAGAATTTAAATCCGAGGTCAAAATGTATACGGAAGTCGAGACAAACAGTGAATAGCCATCATTCTGAGGCTCCTCATGTTTATGAGGTGGAAACAATTTTTGGAATTGTGGAAAAAAATTGAATTTTGAGAATAAAGTAATTTCCTGTTTCCAGGACTTATATTTAATAGAATGAGTATCATACAGAATATTTTACGAAAAGGGCGTTTACTTTAATGCTAAATATGCTTTCCTTACTTTCCTTATTGTAAGGAAACAGTGAAGATTTTTTTTATCAAAAGAAATATCCGTTACGATTATAAATTGCTTTAATTAACCGCTGACGTACCCAAAGATATTTATACTTAATATTTATACTTAATATTTAATCCTACAAAGAAATCGATGATATTGAGCTAGAAATTAGCAGTTAAAAATATTTGTAGATAAAAACAGCCTGCATTTATTTAATTTCCAAAGTGTTAAAAGATTTACTGGGTACTGCATATTGTCCAAATTGTGAGAGGTACTCAAGCATTAAAATGTATGAAAAAAATAACGGGATCGTAAGATGCAGACTGTTGGCCGTGATGATTGTCCTAACAAGGTGGAACAATACTTATTAATAGCTAATTAATATGCATTCCATTCAATGATACCTTAACAAAGCAAGGTGTTATAAGAAGTGTATTTTTACTACCGTAAAATATTGACACATCGATGAGGGACAATGTGAGCCTTGACAATTTCTCATGGAAAGGACGGACACGGGGGAAATTAAATCACAGCTTACTATGTTTAAATTGAAATATCTTTTCTCTTCGATATCTGTTTTACGATAACGCACTTTAGATCGCGAATGTAGGATGCAAAGGATATTTTTAGATTAAAAATGCAAAAATGTGCCTCTTATGTTTTAGAATATACGGTAGTAATTACTTTACTGAAATAAAATATCTTACAATTACCAATTTTGTTAGAAAAAATCATCCCATGATGATGATTGTAATAATTAGAAAGTTTGTAGCACTAACGAAAGACACCTTCGCAATTATAATAGTATAACTGCACCTCATTAAAAGTAGGATATTCTGAGAGCTTAAACGTTGGCATCTGATGACGACTACCAAAATCGCCGACATCCTAGTTAACACTTGTTAGCAATACCCTTTATACTTGCAGACATTAAGAGCATCAAAATCCCAACCAGCACCTCCCTTGGTTACCGCAAACAAACACCCAGCCTGTCGTACCGCTTGTATCCAAAATGAGAATGGGTGTATTGTTTTAGCGAGAGGTCCCGTTTCAACATTCGACCTTTTCCGAAAACACCGCCTACGACGTCTTTCGGGAACTGGTCTCCTCTTCCCGTCCGAGGAAAAGATAAAGCCAACAGAACGATAAATCACGCCACGAGTCCCAACTTATCTGTGCTAGGAATACATGACTAATGCATTAGCCACGACCTCTCGCTCGCCTTACTCGTCCAGGGCGCAAAAGATGGACTAATTGGTGAGAGGGCTTCGGATTGAGAGATTCCCGCTCTTTTCCAAACAGACTTATTTAGCTCCTTTTCCATCCGAGTGAGGGCGGCACGGTCGAATTCGACGCGCAATCGAGTTGCATCTCGAGTCGCGTCGACTACCCGTCCGCCAAAAGAGGATGGACGACGAAGTCTGAGGGCAATGGAATTAATTACCGTCCCAAACGTTGATAATCCAATTATCGGTGAATAAGCCGAGGTTTTGAATGATAAGGAGTACGTAATGGATTTGTCCGCCGATTTAATCAAGTCTTCAATGAAGAAAAATTCTTGTACCCATCTTTATAAATTTTAATCGAATGTTGATGCAGATCCAATTATCGCCATATAAATCGAGGCCTAGCATGACCTGAACGTGAGTACATTATCGATTTGCTTGATGATTCAATTAATTCGCCTATTTGGATGAAACACTTGTATCTTTGTCAGCAAACTCGATCATCAATCATCCATTACTATTGACATGCTGCCAGCATTGTGGCAATGAAATAATTAAATAATTTTCTTGATGCATGCATCATTCATACGGTGAATATTTCTGAGAACGCGGTGAAGAAAATTACTTGGAGTTATTACAGAACTGCAAGGAGCGTGTATGAATAAAAAACGGAGATTCATAACATGACATTCTAAAAAGAAAGTATTGTAAATGTAGTAAACAGAAGCTGAAACATTACCTAGAAAGCTATTAAATAAAACTGAAATTTAAAATGAACTTCTACTTGGGAGCAAACATTGATAATGTTAAGGATTGGTTTTTCAATATTTTCCGTGATCATACTATTGATAAAAGCAATTATGATAGATTGTGTACATTTATTGAATACTGAGAAGGATAAATTGCCTCTAATTACACTCTACAACCTATTGGGTGATTGTCTCCTTTGTACTAGTGATTTGTTTAGGATCACATGAGGAGTTTGAATTAAAATTATATTGTGAAGTTTTTTTTCCATGTTCACCATCTATCTTCTATATTTATCGCAACAATATTGCATTCAAAAAGTGAACTGAAGATGATTTCATAAGAAAATTGTCTCCCCACACCTTAATAAGTACAGCTAGCCCCTGGAAAAATTTCTAGATCTGTCTCTGTTCTAAGCTAGAAAATGTCTTCCGATTTCACATACACTCACAATTATAACTTCAAAACATTTGCGATGAAGCGGATATACGAGGATGGTATAAAAAGTTTCCGACCCCAGATTTTTCAGAAATCTTCAGAAAATTTAAAGAAAACATGTCGAGAAATGGCGAAAACTTTTCAGACCACCCATGTATTTTCCATTAGCAACATGGTAACTATTTCTTCCTTTAACTCCCAGAAATATTGATCAAATGAACCACCAATTACAGAACTTGCGAGCTTCACCTGGTGACCTCTCCCTTGAACTTCCGGAATACATTACGTTAAATAGCGCCCTCACGTGACGCAACAGAAGTTAATTTCGACCATTCGCACTCAACCTCTGATCTCAAAGTCCACTAATGATAATGAAGAGCTTGTGCTCAGATGAGGTCGTCCGAAAACCTAATAAACGCCGTCTCCCAGAACACGTGCGAAACGACTTAAAATAATCGCGGAAATCTCTAGCAGCCTTCATCTTTTTTCCTCTTTCACGTCTGCGGAAACCTCTTGTTTTTTTCACTCGTTCGAGAGTGAAACTTTTCCCAAGGCGGTCGTCAAAGAGTGCGGCGTTTACCGCCATCTCTGTGTAACACGCTGAACTACGTAAGAGGGAACGTGACTTCAGAGCTGTGGAAACGGGAAAGGTCCCAATTATGTACGGAAATACCACTGGCGATTTATCTTAAAAGGCGGGAAAATATGGTGCGGGTCTCACTAGAAACGGTGCTTATAATCAGCAAATACATGTGCTCCAATGAGAATTGACACTGATACAGTACTTGGGGATTCAGTAGTGAAAAAGCTGAATATTCAGGAAAAGAATGTTGAAAAATATTCGTCATCCAGACCTCTCGCAATGTTATGTAATATCGATTTAATCGAGTGTGATAAAATCATTGTTGAGTCTCAGATATAGACAGTTAGATCAGTCCTGATAATCGGTTCGATAAGCTGAGAAAAGATATGCGAAAGTAATCAAACAGGAACTAAAAGGTTGATAATTCTTCTGGGTATGTATTTATAATTTACATGTATATATTGTGCATACTCACGTAGGAGAATTCAGAATGAGGGCTTGAGAGGGGCAATCGCCCCCTTGGTGACTTTTAGGGCTAACTATTTGCCTAGGATCTGGCGGGGAGCTTGAATAGAATTAAAATTGCATATTTCTTATGTGCTACGTCGAAAACTTCCACTGTTGTATTTAAGCACTACATAAAGAATATTTTTTTACCAAGCTAGCCTATAAAATAATCTCATATCCTCTGGAAAATGTTTCGTGATATATTATTTTTACACTAAAACCTAATAAATTATATATTTTTTCTATAACATTAAATTTCGTTGAATTTCTATGAGTAACCATGGACAGGTATCATTTAGGTTTTTTACACTCGTTATGTATGTAGATTCACAAATGCAATCAATGCGTGACTGATTCAATGAAACCGAAAAAACGAACGATACACAAAGAAAAGTATGCGGTTTATCTTCAGATCAATTGATATTACGATTGAAAGAAATGATGACACAGGTGTAAAAAGTTTTTAGCATTTCGGCGAATTATTATCTCAGCAGAGGCACCTGGGAACAGTGTAATTTATCAAGAAATTAAAGGATATAAATGGAAGCGACGAAAAGATTTAAGTGGTTAGCTATCAGATGCTTCTGCGGTGATAAAATTTATCAGAGCATTCCGCTACTTCATAGTTTGAGCAAAATTTCACGAAATGTAAATATAAATACTTATATTGTGCAAACTTTTCCACAAATATTTCTGAGATCAATACTGCCCTCTATAACAAATCAAGAAGCCTCACCTTAGCATTACGAATTGTTTGCTACTACCCAAAAGATAATAACACAGAAAGACAAATCTACTGTGTAAAAGAAACTTAAAATTCAACGATGAATTCTTATTAATTTAATCAGTCTAGATTACTCGGTTATTATCCCTTTAACGTCTTAATTAAATAAATCTCTCGGGTTTGATTCGATTGAATTAAAGCAAAAAACCGTCTTTATTTGGCTCCAGAGGACAGATTGACAAAAAACACCGAAATTAAAGTAACGCATTGGCGTTTTGCCGTCTCGCTCGACAGGCCATCAGTGACCGGCGATGCGGAATTTCGAGCGTCATTTTTTCGACTCCATTAGCGCGCGAAGTGAAAATAACTGTCGATCGCGCAATGTTTTTTCTGCACCTTTAATCCGTCCCTTTCTGTCGCCGATCGCTCTCCTATCGGATGACCTCGCTTCAATCCAATTAAAAACCAATACGATCTCCCACGCGCGCTATGCGAAAATAAAATCGACGTACGTCCAGACCATTCTTCTGCCGCGTTTCCTCAGCTGACGTTTGGCATGAATGTTACGGAGGGACGAATCCAAAGAGATGCAACCATGGAGGAAGAGGGTATAAAGAAGAAAGGGTAAAGCTCGTATGTTTCCCTCTATAGAATGGATACTGATGTATTAAACTTCCCTCCCTAATCCATTGAAATCCGTAGGATTGCATGAGTTATCAAAGGTGCATTGTTAGTATTTTTAGAAGCGCTTTGACAGCTGAAGTATTGACCATTTCGAACAAATGGTCCTCCATCCGGAATTGAAGCCAGTATCGTATCGAACCAACGCGAAGGCTCTTCTGACTTGGCTATCCGGAAGCTCTAAGTTATTAAGTTATTGAATTTGTACAAATCTGTCGTAATTAATAATAATAAGTAAGTAATAATGCCATACACATTAAAAAATTAATTAATTTAAATCATTCAAAGAATTTTATTGATTCGGGATGTTCACTCACCCTAAACATTTAAGTCGAGTCGTTGTCAGAAGCAAAAAGTTGAATTACTGTCCGTATGAAATAGACCGTTCTTTCTGTGTGCATATACGCATGCACATACATATTTTTGGCGATAAATTTTAAGACTGAATTGTCTATTCAAAAAATTTTTAAAGATCATCCTTAGCTTCTAAAAAAAAATAGAATTTTGAAATTCAATATTTTTAAAATGATTAAGATTTGATGTTATTTATAATCTAAGGGTGTTTATCAAAGGAGTAAAATTCATATAATCATTTTAATTTGGTTTTTAAATACTCAACTTGTTTTCATTCTAATTAGGGGGAAATTTATTGTAGGTTATGTATTGGAAAAGTACCGGCAGATGAATAGCTGTTTGCTACTATATCAATGTTGAACACCAATGAAAATCAAGCCCATATAACATATATCAATCTCTTTGTATCTATCAATATCAGTACATTATCTCTAATTCTCTATCTCTGCTAAGATAATCGCTGTGTCTTTCACTATCTCTATTTATTCAGTAGCACAAAATAGCCATAAACAGCAACGTCATGGTGATTGCTTCTTCCATTTCCAACGAATAAATCATCAATAATATACATTAATTATGGTGCATGCACTCACTGCCATACGCCGAAAGGAGGCTATCAGGGTACATGTGCATAAGTATATTAATAATTCGTGAAGATCTAATGGTATAATAAAGATCCAGAACCTAGGAAGTGTGTTTACTGTGAATATTTCCACGGTATGAACAATATCTTCTATCTTCCTTCCCTTGGAAAAACTACGTTAGCCTAACTTAATGGAAGATCTGATACAAGAATGATATGAGTTCAAAAATCTACTGGAGCTTTATCCTCTAAGAAATCGTGCTATCATTAAAGGTACTTTTGTTCCTTTGGAAAAAACAAAAATAAATAAGGGAAATGATCAACAAGATTGGACAATTGATCGCATAATCATATCTTTCATGCGTATGCTGTCCTCCTTTATATACGTAAGAATCACTTAAGGACACAGATAACACTGGTTATAACAGCAAACAGATAAGATGTGTGTATTCTACTTATAGGAGTGAGAAATTCAGTCTTAATGCACTGTCCTTCGAGAACTTTTAAAAGTTAAAAAGGAAAGCCGTGGAGATCCATTGTTCTGTAGAATCAGATCGGATGAGACATGGATGTCAGCCAACTTGCATCGCAGAAGATAGAAAATATGTGACGTCACCTCTTGAACCCCTGCCGACCCCCGTAACAGCAGTAAGTGCAGCCACCTTTGACGTGAAGAGGAAATCCTATAATTGGAGAAGAGATGGGCGCGAAATGGAAGGCACGCAGCCAATCACCGACTTCCACTGAACGACGTCTGAGTCCGAATGTCAATTACTTCCGAAGGCGGCCGCACAAGATCGCCACGATTGGATAAGTTGGCATTCCGACCGAAGCGACACTCGCCAACGACGGCACGAATAAAAGGGTACAGAAAGGTTTAGTTCCGATCGCGCTTTCGATGTGTTTGCTATTAGTCTAGACGATTTTCCGATTTTACGCTAATGAACTCGTAGCTGAAGATGAAAGTAAAAAATTATTTATAAACCGTTAAGAAAGAACGTTAGAAGTTATACTGTTCTCTGATTATTTCTAATGTATGTTATAATTTCTAATGCTTGCTAAGTTCCTCTTCAGCTGAACTTGTTATAGTTTATAATAAAAATATGCAACGATGAGTAACGACTTATTAACTGACATTTAAACGTAAAAAACTGCTCTTATTCTAGGTTAATTTCTTTAATTTTTATGGTTTTATTCTAAAATGGAATCAAAAGAAATTCTATTTCAGAGTCACGTATAATATGAAGCTTGCATTGGGATTATTTAATTAGGAATGAAAAAACCGGTTCGATTGTTTCCGCCGAATAGAAACCGGAACGAAACTGAGTCAGACCTTTACAATGAAAATAATTACGGTTCGAAGCCCTGGTTATAGCTAGAACTGTACTTGTGGTTGGATGACCCGCGAAATGGATTTCTCGATACAAACAAGAATATTAAAAGTTGGTTTGGTTGCATAAGATTAAGGATGAAACGAATTCTCCTGCCGCTGGTTTCCAAGGATAGATCCTACTTTTCGGAATACCAGGGTTGCGATGTATGTACGAACGGATAAGCTAACGGATAACGTATAAGAATTCAGTTTTAGAAATAATATTAATATCGATATACTATATTATACGATAAAATACGCTAATACTATATGGTATACTTTATTATTATTTTTTGATGTCTTAAATAAAGAAATATATGGTTTGTATGAAGTGCATTTTGTACGTAAAAGTTAAAAAATCACCACTAAACAAATATTTTTATCATAAAGAAACGAACAATTTACCTCACCAATTTCATCCCGCCATATTGAATCCACTAAATTATTATGACACTAATTTCTCAAACCTTGACTATAATCGAGAACTAAGCTGATAGAAAATCTTAGAGAATTATGAATTTTCTCTTGTCTCTACTGCTTTTTCATATCGTCCTTAAACGCCTTCAATAAACATCGCCTTATCTTTAGCTGATTTCATATATTAGCACAGAATACGTGTTACAAGAGATGCATTACATTTCCTTTTATCATCGTTATGCCAAATATAACATACGAGTATATCACCTCGAATTCTACAACTCAAGCGGCTTTACATTTGTAAAGCAAAACGTATAAAGCTAACATGAGAGTAACGAGGAAAACGTATTAGAATGTTTTCCTGCAAAGTGTAGGAGCTTATCTCACTTCGTATACTTAAAATACGACAAGCGGGAAACGCACTTGATGGGAAATTCTTATCAGTTTAATGTGTTTCTCTACTTGAGATTTATTTGTTTTACAGACGCGGGTTGAATGCGGAGATGTGCTGTCACAACTGGACGACGCGTCGCCAGTCTCGAATGGAACAGATTTGCATTTTCTCGCTCCTCCGATCCATTGAAGGATTCAGAGGCGAAATTTTCGCATACTCGTATACCATAATTTCATTCGAGATTGACAATTTTATTTTTAAAATTAACTCCTAACCATTTTATACAAAGTTAAAGGGATGCCTTTTCAGTACCCAAAATTCGTCTATAACCTTACAAGGCGATTGAATTAAAATCAGATGCTGATTTTTTCCACTACTGAAATGCATCAGCTACATTTATCACGTTAAATAGTATTTTAAAAATTTATTTAACATGAGTTCGTAAGGAATGCCTTAACTCCTCCCTTTGGGAAAATTCTTGATTCTTTGAATCCTGTCCAAACAATGCAAGTAAAGTTTTGATATCCAATAAATACAACATAAAGATATAGAATCCCCATTTAATTACAAATATGCATATAAAAACATTAGATAGTCTCCATAGTTTACTCGATACATTCAATATTTGAAAAAGACAGAAAGAAAAGTCCATTAATTTAAAGAAAATATACCTTTTTAAATGGTCCTACAAAGTGTAAAGATTATGAGGTATTTCCATAACAACTGTACTTCTACTACCTGTATCACGACAAAATGTTATCTAAAAAGTTGATTGGAGATAAGTTAATGGGAATATTGTCTTAAGTTGCCCTCCCTTCAGCAAATAACCCGCTTGCATGAGTCTTTAGATCCGCCCCTGGTTTAACCTGCATCATTACGGATGAAGATCATAAAGAACCTAGTTTATGTATGAACCGTCTATTTTAAATCATCAGATTGACGTTCGGAAAGCTTTATCGTCGGAAAGATCTTCGTTCCATTTCATTCTTCCATTGATTCAAAGGATTTTCGGAATCCGTAACGAGAACGGAGGCAATGAATGCGCGTACATCGAAATGCAATCCCTTTGTGTAGAGGCTACCTGAAGCGAATATTTTTTCAACTTTTTCGGTGGATCAGTTTTTATAAATTCCATGATTTATTGCCCATTGTAAGCGACAAATTAATTTTGAAAACAAGTAAATTTGCACCGCGAACACGTTAGAGGTGGAAAGTCACGATGCTCATTGTTTTGAAACTGCATCTCACATACCGAATGCAGGAATGCTGCTCCAATACCGACACTCTTCTTAGCGGGAGATGTCCTAGAACACTTATATCAAACCTTTTATGGTCTGGGATCGTTGAATTTTTCAGTCTCCTTGACTTAACACTTATGTCGTTGCTTAGGGCATGCTATTCGCGCTACAGTAAATTTATTTAAACTTATTAGTCAACTGTTGCAATCAGATAAAATTAAATTGGTAAGATTGATGAGAAGGATCGTAGAAAATAAGTTCAAATTTTTAGTATCGCAAACTTGTGGGAAAGAATCTAATGCTGAATATGATTCTAACAGTAATTATTATGTGATATTGAGAAAATTGCTAATCTTAATAAATAAATTGAAATTTATAAGATAAGTTGATCTACGTCTATACTTCCAATGAGATAACAGATGGCTATCGCCCTACGGAACTTCTCTTCTTCCAAAATCAAAGATCTAAGATATACAATATATCAAGCCGCATTTGAAAACTAAGTAGTTTTCTGATGTAAATTCGAAGAAATGATAAACCAAGAATACATAATATTAGTGAAGAATAACTCAGAATTCGATGCAATTCATCCATTTTTGTAACAAAGTATCTAACACCATTCCACATAGTAAAGAAATACCAACCACGATAAAATGACAAATTATAATCTTAGGATCTCTAGAATAATGTCGAAGAAACCAGTTGAACTGAACACTGAAACCACTTCCGCTATCTTTAGTATGAGAATCGCATGCATTCTGGAGTGGACGTAAAAATTATGAAGCAAATATAAACTCCGGATTCAACAGAAGGCTGCATCATCTCTCTGCAATTAAAGGACCATTAAAGTGACATCGCTTGAGAGCAATAAATTCATCCCTCCTCGTTCAGCAGTAAAGCAACTTTACCTCTTCTTATCTCTCCCAATCTCTTTGCTCAGAGATTCGCACAAAATCGTTCTTGAAATCCTCAGCAGCTAAGACCAGCTAATAAAATCATCTAGATACTGCATCTCGATCCTTCGGAGTAATAAAACGACAACTAGGGCCATAACGGAAGATACTCAGAAACTAAAAGAATTCGAAATCGTACTTTCAGACCATTGAGAGTCACTTCAAGTCAAGTGGAGTAATAGGTAAGTTGAGGGTCACGCCGTGTAGACATCTTTTAACTGCCTCGGATTGAAGGGTACTTCTTTTTAATTACCTCTGGCTTACCGTGGGATTGTAACTAATTACGCGGTGGAGGTATATCGCTGAGTTTTGCCTCATCACTGCACTGTGAGGGAATGAATGGTAATATTGTTTTATACAAGTAAAACTTTTCTGAGTAAAGAGAAACAATTGCAGACATTTGAGTCTCGCGCAAATACATACCAATAGATAACGTGCTCTTTTAGACATTTTTCTTTGTTTTTCAAAACAGAACTCAATCGTTTAATCCAAGGGTACATCTAAGATTTGCATGACGAATCCGGCCCGTCAAAGGCATTTTCTTGCGAACATGCTGGAGGCTATATTTATGATGGTTATCTTAGTTATTTTAAAGCATATATGTTGTTTTTAAATTTAATGTATTCTAACACTTGAGAAATAAAAATATACCACATATTTCTTTATGGGCATCAAATAATATGTATTTGATGAATTATATGAATTATGAATAAATATCCTTTAGAAAGACCTCAGTAATATACATGCACTTACGTGGTCTGCCATCTACAGAGTTATCTATCACTAATTCAGTTCAAACACAATAATGTTAATAATTTTTATACAGATTTGGAAACGATATGTTAATATAAGGAATTAACTTAAATTAGTTCTTCTTATGTATTCCGATTAAAAATAAGGACAATAGCTAAACAGGAAAACGTTACATATGAGATTACAAATAATTCATTTCTTAGTACTTATATATCAGCAAGAATAAGAAAAAACAAAGAAGAAAATTTATGAGTTTCCATCATTACGATTGCGCGAATATTTGAGATGTCTCAAGGATGAGTGATGCAAAAAATACAAATGGTATCTTTCTTTTCATGAGCTTCCTTGCCATAAATTTTAGATGTCATGTTTATGAGGAGCCTGATGAGCAGAGACGACTTCCCTGCTATTAAATAAAGAAAAAGAGATACTGTATGAAGGAAAAGCCTCACGAATATTCCCTATTCGCTCAGATACTTTCAGATAAAATAAATTGATCTCTAAAGTAAATTATGCGGGATTTTCTCGACGGTACTGTTATGAATAAATCGTTTCACATTGTCTTGTATCCAGCTGCAAACTAGCTAATGGCTTCGATCATAATCAGAATTAGTAAATCGCCCACCCATTTCATAATGCAATTATGAATATTTTGAATCACAACTAATTATATTTGATAAGACATTTATTATATTTGATGATTTATGTATTTTCTAATTAATTAGTTAAGAAAAGTATCGAATATCCTCTGTTTATTGTAAGGAAGTATTTGAGCGAATTTCGGCAGGGAAAAACAGAACTGACAATAAAATAATTGCTAAATCAATAAGTTTTAACTATTTCTGCAGATCATAATCATTCCGCTCACACATAAAAAATAATAGAAATATATTTAAAACGTGAACAACAACAAAAGATCTTTTTCCGAAGAATATATGTACAACATTTTTAAATTTTAAGTTAATAAAAAATTTAGTATTTAAGTAATTTAAAATTTTATCTATAATATTAAATTTATTATTATTTATTTTAGTATACCATCATAGTATTAGAGATTTATTTTTGTCTAAGTTTTGTTAATGTACGGCTCCGTGGATTTTACAGATACAAAATAAGTAGAAGCTGTCGGTGAAACGTACTCGGCAAAGTATCGCGTCGGGAAAACGAGTGTCGGCCGGCGTCGGACTATAATCTTTATGGGTCTTAAGTTCCGCACGATGAGTATCGCTTCTAGCGGCAAAAGCATGAAAACAAAAGAGCGTGATTAGCTATCGCTTTCTGCGGCGTTTCGCAGGAAAAAGAGGCAAAAAGGAGAATCTAGAGAGTGACGTCAGCTTTGGCATCCGACCGGAACCCGACGGAGATGGTGAGAAGGAATGTTAACATCGTAATCAGCTGGTGCTACCACAAACATAGGCGCGCGTACGCCATTGCCACTGCGATATCACTTCCGGGAAGCCGACGAACTGCGGGCGGAAAAGCAAAAAACATAACAATCACGGTACGATGGCAGCAGGATAAACAAGAGTCGTTCACAGTTGAGTAGTCACGGGATATTTATATATTTATCCACAGCAAAGAATATTTCCAACTAAGGTAAGGCGGATTACCGCAATTTAATTATGAAAATGACGACAAAAGTACGACTAATGTCAACCTATCAGAAAAAGGAATCGGCACGATTAAAACGAAAGGCTAATTCCATGATAATTTCACGTGAATATATCAGTAAACAAAGTATTCATAACAACAGCAATTATGTCACTTAGAAAAATTCTTTTTAACTTGATAGGGTTTGATAATCAAAAGATGTGGGACTTAAGGCCATAAGAAGGACCGGAAAAGACCATCTAGACCTTCAGCTTGAATATTTTGAAAAGTTACTTTTTATTTACTAGAGGTTAAACAGAATGCCTGCAAGATTTTGTTGTCACCTTCACTTTTTAACTTAATTAATTTACAATCACCCGTATGAGCATAGAAGGTTGAGAAAGGGGTCCCATGGAAATTTAATCTCGGGCCTCTTTTCGTAGTTGACCGGTCCTGGCTATAAAGATGGGGAAACTTTGCTTTAGACTACAATACTTTTAGGATCCAAGTTATTGCACAATTGAAATGTACGAAGAGCGATGATGCTTGATTTCTACTACAAGTTTCGCTTAGCTCAATATTAATATAACTGTAGAATACCCTGTACTCTCATCATCGTTTTTCCTTAATACGTTTCTGAGGACAGAATGAAAAACATTTTTCATAATGTGAAATTCCTGCCATAATTAAATTAACAATGTTACTTAAGGCATTACAGGAAGTTCCGGTTTATCACAGTGTTTTCCAAAAAAATTAAATGAAACTGTTACAATCACGAAGAAAATAAATTATAACAGAAAAAAATATTCTTAATTCAGAACACATTGCAAGGAAAGAGCAACATGTCATCAGTAGAATTAAAATCGAAAACTGCTATTTGTTGGCAAAATAGTTAATCTTTAGTAACTTCAGAAATGAAACATCAGAGAACACAACGATTTCATATCGTTAATCAACATCTTTAAAATTTTAATCCACTTATATCTCAGTTATATATCATTGCTCGAAGGTGTGAATCACGCTGGAGACGACATTCACGACCGTCACAGATAGTGCATCGCTTCCGTATCAATTAACACTTCTGCAAGTGACTTTTATTCGTCACGCATTGACGTTGCGATAACGCAAAGAATCTCTCGTTTGTTGACCCTCGATCATACTTCGCCGCAAATGAGTTACGACCGGAGATTAGAATGCATTTTCTTTTTTAGATGTTGGTAACTCTGCGTAACAAAACGGTCGGGCACCCTGAGTGAATTGCTTAGTCGCGTGCTATCTAGCGAGTTTTCCATCTCCTTACTAAGGAGATAAGGAATCGAGAGGGGAACAAGAAAAGTGTGAGGAATATCGCACTGAAAAAGCTTGTTTCTTACCTTTACAGAGTTTACGTTTTCCTGAGTTCACCCTTGTTATCTGGGGAAAATTTTAAGGCAATATTCCTATTTAATGAAGCAATGGTGTTATATCTATAACACCTTATGATTTGGATTTACGGATTTCTTTAAAAAATATGGAATGAGACTTATTAAACGCAAAATCTATGAATATGCTTAGCTACGATAAAAAATTGTTGGATTCGTGAGAAGTCAAAGCCAAATCTTAAAGATGACAATAATTGTGACACATTATGTAAGGGTCTGTCTTGGGAAAATTGATAAGTATATCTCATGTATGCATTGGATGTATAAGATATATATCCAATACATAGTGCATAAGTATGTATTGGATACTTAAATCTGTACTGGAAGTACATGAGTCTGTATTAGGAAAATCTTTCGTAGTTAAACAAACAGAGAAGACATGAAGGTAAATTTGAGTCATTCAGAGTTAAAAATTGTCTCTCGTGGCCAATCTAGTACTCTCCAACTTATTTCCTCCCGAGTATAAAACCACAGTATTTCCATTACCATATTGATTGTGCGCAAAAAACTATTTAGACGCTATGGGGGATTACATTTAAAGTTTAAGAGAATAATATCTGTGAGATTGCGCAAAGCTGGATTTGGTTCGACATTATTTATGGTTGATAAGGTTGCTCTGAATTCATTCTTTCTTATTTGAAAAGTTGAATTGCTTTCAGATGTGGACGAGGAAATGGTAGCAGGTAATTCCAAGTCGTTGAGATCACGAACTGTGGAAGGAAACATCAGCATTCAAGTTATTACTGCAGAGCACGCAATCCGAGGATTGACCTGCTAATGCCCAAACTTCTGCACCATCAGGATGTCTAATCAGGTTATCAAACCGCACTATATTCCGCTCCGGTTTTCGCCCGGAATATACGAAAAAACTAAGCATCGGTACTGTTCACGTTTCACTCCTGCCAACGTCAAAGCACTATTTTTTCGCTTTAATTGTCGTAAAAACATTTCCCTTCTGAAAATTTGTTTTATTAATCGTAGCATTTCACATTAACGCCACGAATCGCTTAGTGCAAAATTTAGTGATAGTAAGTTATAATTCACAGTTACACATTTTTATTAAATTTTACTCCTATGACATTCAAGGAAAATTTGTTTTTAATTTCGTTTGAATTTTCAGTTTGAAACAAAATATCGGAATAACAAATAACGGTTTCCAGTTTCCGTTTGATACAACGATTTCAATTTTTTCTGTTCGTGCTCAGTTTTCACTGCGGTAAAACTACATTTTCTTTTCAAAATTTGCCCGCGAATTAACATCCATGACAAAAGGTCTACTTCAAATAGCCCTGATGAAGACGGCGGGGATACCAATCGAGACGTTAACAACATGGTCAACACCACTCTTCTGGATGATAACTCGAGAGCAATTTTTAAAATCAATACACCAGGAAAGCATGAAATCTCTACTTTTACTTTAGAGTCGAACTTCGGTTTAATTTATTTTTTTATTGGGATCAAAATAAAAATAGGACTCTAAGTAGAGCAAATGGGAAGGAGAACCAACGAGATTAATGGTACACATTTGAAGCGCCCCGATGAAGGTTAGAGAGTATTTACAATGGGAGACGCCGTTTTCAAAGAGGAACATTCAAGCTCACGTGAAAATATTGACAATTCAAGAGATTGCAGACGTTGATTCTGAAGAGAGATAAACGTCCGATATGGAGCAGAAGTTGGCAATCATAATGATCGAATCTAAAGGTCGAGTAAAATTAAGAAAGGATTACTCCAAAAGGTATACGGCAGGGGAAAATGAAAAATATAGATTAAAAAGATTTAGGAAAATGGTTTATCGAAGTAAATATAAATCAAATGAAAAGTTAGCTATTTTCCAGTTAATTTCAACGTTATCAAAACTCAACTCTTAAATCGTAAAAAATTTTGTTAAATTTTATAATATCGTTCTATAAAGTTCGGTCTACGATGATACATTTTACCTAACTAGTAAGCTTAGCAATTGATTTCGTTTTTACAGGTGAGTTGAAATATACTGAGAGAAGTAAGTAGGCCAGATGGGACTTCAGTGCTCAAAATATTATCGTTAAGAAAATGAATCTATGTTATCAAAAGATATTAAAAATATTACATAAAATACTAAATTATTGCTGATCTTATAAATGAATTAGTTCTCATATTCTCGTTGCAATGTATACATGAAGTTCCACTGGGAAACGTCAGTTTTGATACAATACCTATAATAAATTTCTATTGTTAAAACTTCACAATTAAACTATATCAGAACATGAAAAGAATAACGTAAAAATCTTAGGTGACTTTACAGAAAGTATTGAATTCCACAAAATTTTCGGAGCCTAATTCAGTTCCAAAAAAGATGACTGTTATCAGTAGAACTGAATAGAGGTTATAGGCCGTACTATCGGGAAATGAAACCGGATGAAGATCTTCTAATTAATCGCTTATTTATGGAAAGAGATTTAAGGAAAAAATTACACATTTCAAATTCTTCACGAGCTATATTGAAGCCACGGGTTCGGCACAAATTGGCCATCATCAGGAGAGAAAGTTACACAAGAAAAGACATATATAGGGAAGAGGTTACGGAAAATGGGAGGGAGGGGTACCAAGGAGGCAAAAATACAAGAGAAAGGGTTAAAAGAATGGGAAGTGGGTGGTTCGAAGGATTAGGAAATATTGCTCAATAAAAAGATGTGAGAGAGTGAAATTTTTCCCCTACATATTTTGTCCTGGATTTCCACATGGTAAAGCCTTCCAAAATTGTTCTAATTCTCTTATTATGGCATGGTAGGAAGTAATAAAACGGTCAAAAAATCATCATTTTAGGCATAAAATTGTCATCTCTAAAGGTAAGTTAAGTCTCCGATACGATGATTTGAAGTTTTGAATTAAATTTTCGAAACAGTAAACACTCCACAGAAAACAAAGGTCCACTTACATTTCTATCTCAACGATTTAACTTACAACTATACTGCGTTCTATTTTTTCTAGTCAGCTTGATAGCTAAAAACTGTAGTCGAAATCTTCGAATATAAGAAACGAGTTGTACTTTCAATCGTCAGATCTAGAAAGATCATATAGAGACAACCTAAAATGAGACTATCCTTGGGATACTGAGAAAATATATAAGACTTAACTCCTCTATTATCCATCATTGATAACAAGAATAACTGAACGCACTATAGTGACGATATGACTTATATTTAACAGATCGGAGAACTCCAACGAAAACCCGATCGATCTAGAGCATTCCCGGCAGGTGGGATCCTTCTATATCATCCGATTGAAATACGTCATCGCCTTGTTGAAACAAGAACGCTGGCTGACTTTATCTGGATAAAATGAGATCGGAGTTGAGAAACAGTTTTTTCATCAACGCCGAGGAAAAGAATGTCATTAAACTCGGAAAAACCCAGATTAAAAGAAAAATATTACGGTGACTATTTAAGCTGCAAATCTGTCAGAATTAGACAATGAAATAGCCTCCTGAGTGTTTCCACACTCATTAAGACATCATTACAGGTGCCGAAATAATCATAAAGGCCGATTGTCGTAATAAATTTATCAGTCGTCGGGAGAATTTCGTTTTGTTCCTGACTCAGCACAAATGTGTCGGTATATATTGACATAATAGATTTCCGATAAATGAGAACGACACCCTGTTGTAAGAGAAAGTAAACAGAAAGATAGAAACTATGTTTTATATCTACAGGTTGAGTATCATTTCGTGGAGATATTTATAGCTCACCTTTCAGATAAATGAGAATCAGTTTCAAAACGTTAAGCTCACACATCTTTGTTTCTGTAACACAATCATACCGTTAGGAAATAATCTACGACAGGCTTACATTCGTTGTAGCACTCTTTTTGAAGATATTTACAAAAAAATTTCCA
The DNA here is from genome assembly GCA_036926295.1 of Pachydiplax longipennis. Taxonomy (NCBI): domain Eukaryota; kingdom Metazoa; phylum Arthropoda; class Insecta; order Odonata; family Libellulidae; genus Pachydiplax; species Pachydiplax longipennis. The sequence goes on from JAVFKF010000014.1 coordinate 15,422,676, forward strand.
AAATTAATTGCTTTAATCTGTTGGCAAACTTCGGAAAAACTGAATATTAGTAATCAACAACCTTCAAATAATACAAAATCAAGGTAACTTGTGACTTTCAGCCTAATCCCAGTTTAACTTTCTGCGCGTAAATACTCTTTTAAAGTATATTTGTATAAAATAAATGGCTAATTTTTAGTTAACATAAGCTACAAATTTTGGATACTTCTACCGAGAGCTTCATATTGTGAGATCATATTATACATTTGTTATAATTAAATAAAAACTTAATGAGAAATAAAATTTCAAAGTAAGCACTCTGTAAAGCACCCCTTGGAAAAACGGGTACTCATTTCGTTTTTCCAAGGGATCTCAAGTTTAATTTGTATTCTACTCCAAGTTCGAGTATTCATAATTAATACTGTGACAGCAAATGGATACATAGTGAGACTGAATGTTGGTTGTGGAAGTATGCAGGCATTAACGGGTTGGTGTGTTAAATGCTAAAATGTGATCACATTCGTACATGGTCAGGTTGGCCGAGCGGTCTAAGGCGCCAGACTTAAGTTCTGGTTCCCAGTTGGGAGCGTGGGTTCGAACCCCACACCTGACAAACTTTTATTCCCGCCGAATACCGCCAACAGCTTTAGATTGTAATTAAATATTAAATGTCAATATGTGATACGTTGTACTTAAATGTGATACTTACTGAAACATCGGAAGAGATAATTTAGTAAAAATGTTTTGAACAAGGATCATTTGAAATTTTTGGAAATATGAACGAATTTTTATCCCCATCACATACTGCTATCAACTTACGCAATTATATTTTAAATCTCAATGTATTAGAAGAATCGGAATAATCTAATCATTAAGTGATTAAACACAGAGTATATCATACTATGATTTCTGTAAGTTGTTTTTTGCGGGATCCATAATTTAGTTTTTATTTAACTCCATGCTCTAATATCCATTACAAATAAGCGGACAGATGGCCCGAATGGAAAAACCTCTTCCATCACGGAATCAAGTTTGCGTTAAATCACTGATCTCATGGCCAAAGATGACCATCAAATTGTCGACCGATTCGGCTGTTTCACAAGAATCTCATTTCCATTGCTTCTTTTAGGTACGCCATTTTAGGTTCTCAAAGATGTATAGTAAGTAGTAATACAGTATCATACGAGGTACAATTAATAGACCATTAAAGCTTTTGGTAATTTTCAACATATTATCCGAACGCTCATTAGTATAAACCGTTCGATTAGTTGTTAGAACTTTATTTTCAAAGTAGTATTTAAATAAATAATTATGTAGAAGTATGGAGAAAAATTGGCTAAAAAGATACAGATTAAAATTACCGAACTAAAGCGGATGGCTTTTAAATAACGGTAAGGGCACACACACCAGAAATTGGGATAAAAAAAATAATCTTTTCAGGCATATAACAAAGGATACAAGTAATATGCACTAATAAAACGTTAAAAATACATTTTATACCCATGCAATCAATGGAATGATAAGCATAAGTTTCACGAAAGGAAGATAATATGACATTAGCCATTAGCTAAAAAAATAAACCGTGAAAAGTTTACGGTTGACGCCGATTCAATCGATTCACCTTCTACATAAGCAATGGCTCGAAGAAAATAGTGTCATAAACGACGCCTAAACCACACGCAGATTAAATGAACATACTTCACAGTGAGGATATATAAGGATTGGAATATCTTTTTGTTGTTCGTCTGACCTTTACTCGATATGCAATCAACATACAAACAACCGTTCCAATCTCCGAGGGTAGACTTGGCGCAATTTGGCTCCATAAAGGAGGAGAATCGGTTAGATGAAAACGATTTGAATGGGCAAGCACCAAGACGTCCCCAGATGACTCGAGAAAGCAGACATCTCCTTCTGGGAGGAGTTGCGATTATGGAAAAATCGACTTTCTCTTCAACAGGTGGGCATTATATGCAAAGCGAACGCTTTGATCAACTCCCATCAAGATTTGGAACTAAAATAGACTCGTGCGATACGATCCAAAGGCAATATGGATGGGAAGGATAAGTGCAGCGATGCAATAACTCGATGATGGAGGGGAAATTTCATTTCCAAACACATGTAATCGCATACACTGTAATTTCATGAAATTATGCAAGGTAAATGATTTCTACTATTTCCCTTTGTCCGTTCGGAAGTTTAGTTCATAAGGATATACTTCCAGAATAAATTAAATCTATTCAAAGGAAATAATCGTTATCATTGACTGAAAATTTTAAATAGACACACAAAAAAGAGGGTATTGAATTTGACTATGAAATACAGAATAATTTATTTGATATCCTCTTCCTATTCATCATTTATTGGGATGCAAGGAGTTTCAAGTTACAGCAGTCTATCGCGTATGAAAGTGGTCACTTTTTGAAAACTGAAAAACCCGCTTTTGGCTGTGGGTAGAGCTTAACAGAAGGCGATAGAAAAATAAATTATGAAAAAATTCCTACGAATTAACTATGCTCACAAATGTTCGTATGCAGTTTACAAATTATAGTTGAAAAGGCTTGTGAAACAGGTTGAAAGATTGACATGGCTAAAAAAGTAACGATTAAATTAAATAATTAAATAGAAACTAATGTATTTATAGAGTAGATCCTCATCTTAGTAAAATAAAAATAAATCAGTGAAAAATACGGAGAGATCGCTAGAATGTAAAACGCTGTCTTTGCATCTTCATTTCGTCAAAATTTGCAATTAACGGTTTTCACAACAAATTATGAAGAGACGCTTGGTTTATTTAAATCTTTGCATTACACTCAAATGCTTTTCATAATGCTTCATTTGCATTTAGACTTGGATATTCAGAATGTAAAAATAAGTGTGGTAAAAATGCGTACGTTATCATTGAAACATTTCTTTAAAGAAAGCTTGGTGAGGGAATTAAAGTACCACGGCAGAGTCACCGAAATGGCACTCTCCCTAAAAATAGATATTTCATTCTCAAATACGACAGCTGAAACCTCAAGCGAAATTTGGAAGGTCCCTTATTTTGCAACGAAACACACCACTCTGTTCCCTTGACATTCTTCGACATCTCTCCATTAAATATATTAGCAACCCTCGCGCGGATGAACTTCGCTTGAATTTGCTCTCGGAAATGAGGAGCGGCTAAAGGAGTCCCTCGGGGCAATTCTCGATCCGTTCTCCGATGATCACACGCATCCTCCGGAGATGTGCGTAAAAGCAGGACGAGAGGCGTCTGCCCACGGAGAGTACGGATCGTATTTGGAAACTGTGAATTAGTCACGCTGTAAGTCTAGTCGTAATGTCTCGCCCTCTTCCAAACAGAGCGTGGAGAGAAAGGGATGAGTTTATTATCAGGTGTATTAAGTCTCGGAGGAAGATGCTGCTTGCGAAAAGAAGGAGAAAGCGGCACGGAGATGTTAAAGTTGACAAAGAAGGAAACAAACCTTGAGGAAAAAGGAGACAGAAGTAAATGTAAGGGGCTTGAAGGGTCAAATTTACGGGAGCTTCCTATTACATTCGCCAAAATTATAATTAGTACAATAAATAAAGATGATTGTTAGCAAGATTTCGAGCTGTTACCTATAGTATTACAACAGTGTGATTCGCCTGTTTTTCTCCTCTCCTCCTTATTCTATTATTGTACGAAAATAACTGGTATTGGTAAAAATCCTATATCGATGGATAATATTCAGCGTTTTCTCGGGCTTAATGGAATTCTATTTAAAATTTAAAGTGAAAATAATTCTAAGCAAATATATTCGCGGATTCATATTTAAAATTTTCTTTTGAAAGTAGCAAGACGGTACTATCAAAGGACAATATTTGTATATCGTGATATAAAGTGAGCAGAATTAACAGTTTCGTTCGTACAAAACCATATATTACAGTGATTTATGATTTAGTATTATTATTAATTTTTGGTTCACTCTAAATAAATCTGTTGAGTCAACTCGCTTTCTGACTTTTATCTGTTAGTTGCAGCAGAGTAAACTGCTCGTAAGCACGGTCTTTTAAACGTCCATATGAGTGTGCGAATATCACTCGTTACTATTTCTTAGACTGTCTCAACCACTTCCGGAGGATATGCACGTCCTTAAGGAAAGGTAACGATAAGTGCAATTTCATAGCCGCTATTTATAGAAACGATTTCAGAAGTTATGTATGCACTTTTCTTACGCCAAGAAGTATCTTCTCAACTTATCTCTATCCACTGGATATGCGAAAATTCTAGGTGGAAAATTCTTGGTAAGATCCCAGGTAGCAAAATAGACAACGCGTTCATTTGTGGTGAAAAAAGTCCCGATTGGTTGCCGATGGGGTCATTTATGAGAGAAATTAGCTTATATGTCGAAACATTTCCATAATACTACTACTAATAACTAATTAGTTTATTACCAATATAGTACCAATAGTCTGCGGCATATTCTAAAAGATTGAATTAATTTCTTCCAGTTGTTTCAACCAGAAATAGTTTGGACTCTAGCCAACAATTCTATAGCATAGAAAATAACTAGTTTGTCAATAAAGATTCGAAATCAGTAGTAGGGGAATTTTTTTAAGTGCTTCGACAGCGAAAGTAATTCCTCACGTATAGACCCATATTTCAAACACTTATAGGAATCGAACCTGGGATCGCTTCCACCAAAGTTTAACATGCTGCCCATTTGGTTATCCAGGAGTCCAAATATTCGCAAATTCCTTCGCACTTAACGGTGTAAACTAATCTATTATTTCTATCTCAGAGTAAGGATGATTACGTCACTTAATGCCCCTGTTTCACGATGATATACTTCTATAATTCTGCGAATGTTTCATGGCCGTGTTACACTAACAAGTACGTACAAAAAGATACAATGTAATATCTTATCGATGACGGCAAAAACTGATAGAAAAGTAGATCTGAAAACATATCGTACAAGGTCGAAGCAAGTATAGAAGGCCAACATAAAGCCACAATCGACTATTGAAGATATCTAAAGCAAATACAATGGTGTAAGTGAGATAGGAATTGCAGTTCATTACTTTCTTCCTCTTGCACATGTGCTAACATCAGCGGCACGCGTCTCAAATGCCATGGAAAATCAATTAAGAGGATCGGTGACCCAGGTCTTGGTTTACGAAGTGATTATTTGCCGATTAAACCCCACGCGCGCCATTCATATGCATGTTGTAGAACACGCACTCTGGACTATCTATTTGACGCTTTGCATAGCATTAGCATATTTCTTACAGTAAAGGGAATGGCTTGAGATCCATGCCAATGGCGTTATAGAAAGCCGCGGTGGAGAAATACCAATCCTTCCTAAACGGTGAAGGCAAAACTCACCGATTCTCATTTAATATGGTTGCTATATTTGGTGAAGGCATGTCCACCTCCAAGAATTTGATATGTAAATAAGGATATTCCGCAATATAATCTATTACGGCGTGTAGAGCAATAACCAGATACACAATTTCAACTCAGGAACTGTTAATTATGGTGAAATAAATCAAATTGTAATGAGAATATTGCGCTCACCAACAGAATGTATACACACTTCATGAAAAGAAAAGCTTGCATAAATATTTTAATAATAAGTTAATTGAGGTATCATGATATCAATGAAAGTTAAGTTTTACCCTCTGTCTTTACAAAAGGAGCTCAAAGTGTTGGGTCAATAGCCTCAGGACACTATTAGTACGACAAACTGCCGTATGTATTACAGTGGTCAAATTAAGGCCGCTAAACCATCGTCTTCCTTATAATTGTCTTGCAGCTGATATCCACAGTATCAGTCACTTCCTGTAATTTCATGGAATAAAAATAACTTCTATCAATCACATAAATCCCAGTGAATTTTATATTGAAAATTTATGCAATATTTTCTTTTCTCGGAGTGTCTATACATTTGATAGCAGACTCAGAACAAGAGTATCTCCTACTTTTACTTTTTCCTGTACCTCTAACAATCAAATTATTCTAATGAAGATGTACCTTATTTATTGCCATCTTTTACGACGTTGCATATGGTAAATCATTTATATAAGTACAACCCGAAATTTCATGACTAGTGCGGTGGTTGAAAGAGAAAATTTCATAAACACCGAGAAACTAAAGAGAACTAAGTACTTTCGTAATCATTAAAACTTAATTATAAATCAAAAAAAGTCGTCTTTCAGTATCTTAAGTATTAGTTAGGCCATTTAGCAACGCAAGTTTCTTCTATTTTATGTAATAAACTATACTGCTATTGTACAATCCCAAAGAATACATTCTTACTAAATAATATTTCAATTTCCATTAGGTATGTCACCTCTAGCTAAGGGAAATTCTGTACTGTATCTTTCTACCTGCTTATGACCGCTTCTCTGCAATTCAGACAATATTAATTTACACAAAATGAAGTTGGACTCGCCGAAGATGCAAAACGTATTCTTGAGAAAGAATTTCGTCACCGAGACGAAAACCTCAAATGTGAATCCTCGTCTCATTGCTTTTAAATACTCTTAAATCCTACCCCTTGTGAAATGCGTGACGCAGGGAACTTAATTACGAAAAACAAGAGAAGATTTACGGTCATCCCGAATTAGCATTTCGGTAGGAAGTTTTAGAATTCGCTTGCAAAACCCCGCCTCCTCAACAGAGTACATTTTGATAGACGAATGGCTCGAAAATTATCCGCTGGAATGATATTTAAAAGGAAGCAAAGGAGATAAGCACGTAGTAAACGCGGTCGGTAAAAATATGGCTTCCGGAGTCGAAAAGATAGCAGATAAATAAAATTAGAGATCGTAATATAGGAAAATGAGATGCAGCGGATTTTGGGGCGGTATAATTAATTAAGCGGGGAATTGCAGAAACACGAAGTTGATTAATACTCCATTGATTGATGATGTCACCGAAATAATTTCGAGAAATGATCTGAAAATCGAAAACGAATTGAATTACAAATCTCAAAGGGTAAGAAACTTGTATGGTAACAGCAGTCTCTATACTTTGTTCAGTTTTTCTAGTCCATTTAATAGCTTAGATAAAATCTTCTAATGTGAGCTATGAATCTTAACTGTAATCGAGGAACATCACGTGGAGACGACCTGGAATGAGGCTATTCTGGTAATACGATGAAAAATACGTAGAAATGTATCCCTATATAATCCATCATTATTTTACATTTTACCACAAAAAAAGTAATTTTTCCCTTTACTTAAAATTTTATATAGTTAGTGTTGATATTATTCTAAAACGAAGGGAGATATATTTTAAAACGGTATTTTAAGGTTATGAGAGATTAATTGAAAATAACAGGGCTTTAGGAGTTTAGATATTTATTTTTTCTAGCTTTAATAGTCGTAAATTTGTCGATAATTTTAAAATTATCCATCTTGGAATAACTTTATCATTCTAATATAGAAAAAAGTCATTCTCTCTTGGGAAATGTTTGATCTTAATAAACTTATACTAATTTTAACTAATGTTAACTTTAGCTAATGTAAGTTTAAACTATCATTAATTTTAATTATGACTGATTTCAACTATCACTAATTTGAATTTAACACCCATGTTCGGGGCCCCCGTAGGCGCGGGGCCCGTAGCGTCTGTTCCCCTTTCAGGCAATTTTTGTTATGCCGCCCTTACACGAATATGGAACCTAGATTTACCCCTCGGGGTGAGTCACGGCTATGAAAAAACAGCCACCGCAATTGTGTTTGGTTACATAATCTGATTAACTTCCCGCTAACGGCTGAATGTGTCGAAATCAAGCGAGCAAATTAACGTCCCTTGATACATTTTCCGTTAGTGGTCTAAGGAAGCCGGCTTAATAAACATCCTTCGTTGAATTAGCACGGTCCTATATTAGCGGATGGCATAAGAGTTGCAGCAAACTCAGTTAATAGCTGACTTAATTTGATCTAAGGAAAGCGTTAAAAAGTCCCTTCATAACCGGAAGGAGTAAGGGACAAAATTCTTGAGTTATCGAGGGCTTGATAATTTGAGAGATAAAAAAACGTTGGAAAGCAAGGCCTCTTTGAGACCCTGTGCAGTTCTCAAAGGCGAAAAACGGGACAGATCATGTAAGGCTTCCTTCGAAAGAAAACAAAGCACCCGGAATCCAAAAACAACGCATTGTGTTCGTAAAGAAACAGAAAAATAAACACGAGAGATGCGAAAAAAGAGGTTGAAAAATTCTTCGTTCTTTCAACGTAGGAAAACAACGATGCTTGGAAACATGCTGAGAAAGGCTGCATTGAGGGATTTTCTTGGGCGAAATATTGAAGGTAAATAAGTCGTAAAAGGCAATTGAGTCACTTCAGCAAAAACATGGGTATTAAAGCAAAAATACCGACATGCTTCGAATGATTCATGAGAAAAAAATATAAAAATGCAAATATCGCTAGGCGCAAACGTTCACCAATATAAACGACAAGAGCACAATGCCGTGAAGAATAACAAAAAATAATTTTGAATCATTAATAAGTTATGAGCGGAAATCGTTAAAATAAGTGTGCGTGACTAAATTACTTGCATAAAAAATTTGAATATTCCAACTGAAATTCATACCAGGTGGAAAAAATATTGTAATCCAGCCAATAAAAAAAGATAAGCTCTTCTCCGCAAAATATATACATCGGCTTTCCTAAAACATTCACTTCGTAAATAGATCACACTCCATGTATAAATTGTGAGAGCCATGTTATAAATTCCTGAGAATATAGCGGCTGTATACGAGAAAGACGAAAGCTTCAGCTATGAAGACAACATGTCTAGCCAGGAACGGTTCCGCAATTTTTTCGAAACATTATCAGTTCACTGAGAACCGAGAAGGGAAGAAAGAACCGAGAGATCACGAAAACCGATAAAGAAGACTCAACGCATTAAAACAAAGTATTTCAGAATATTTTGGAAAAAAGAAGTCGGTTAATAGTATAATTTTCATTAGTATTAATTACACAAACGCTTCCCAGTTAAAATTTACATTAGAACCAGATGTGGTACAATTGGAATACATTGCTGAACTAGACACCGAATCATCCAAACATTAAAATTCATTCCATCGAAGGATATACAGCGAAGTTTTAAAATCCTGAACAAAATTAAAACAAAAGAAAATAGACTCTGAAAAAATTATCACCTAAGGATTCCGTGATACATTCCGCACCAGCAAATTTCGAACGAAATAAACAAACGTAAGAAGTGATCAACTCACGCAGAATTTCCTCATGTCTCCCCTTATGGACCAGAAGGATGCTTATCCAGCGTCACTACGGAACTCAACAGGTTATTCGAGCCGAGCAAAACGGCGCACGTATCTCCCGGGGTAACTAGCACAAACTCCGGACACTAGCGAACCTCCTCGTAACCACGCCGAACCCGATCTTCACTTGTTGCCTCTGACAGAACGCTATATCTCTCCGTGTCTGTTGTGTGGGCCGCCTGAGGTCGTGGGAGCACTTTTCGTACTTCCATTGTCTCTCTCTCTCCCTCCCCTCCTTCCGGAAATCAAAGAGAGGAAAACACCGCGGGAAGTGGAATCAGAACTCGGAGACTACGGACTATATGGAGATGGGAGTGGTTCCGCTGCAGCGCTTCATTGTTTCCGCGCGCCTAATACAAATGAGGGTCTAATTCCGAATGATCCGGCTCGCCGAGGAGGACCGTTTTAAAAGCGATATAAACCATTTTCCCGCCTTTGGAAAAACAGATCAATGTGAAAGGCGGATGTGGCAAATAAATAAATTGGTCTCTATAGAGAACTTTATGGGATCCTAGCGGAGAGATGGCATCGACCAGATGGGATTGATCTTTCCCGCATTGGGCGACATTATCAACTAGACATCAATTAGACGACAGCTACGAGAATTTGGGAAATTTAACACCTATACCTACGCGATACATCATTAATCATTTCAAGGCGATGTTCTTCTAGTCTTACGAAGTTTCGAATAAAAGTTTCTTCTTCAAAAAAATGCCTGGGTGACACTTCTGAAACTATACGACTTTGAGAAACCCTGAATCTTCGGAGAATTGATTTCAAAAGCGGGCGACACCTTTCCACAAGAAAGAAATTTTGTGCATCCTTATGATTAAAAATAAAAAATGCTAAAAGGTTATAAAGAATCAACGGATGCAGTAACCCTGAAAAAATTACGTGGTTTTCTTTTTACTAAATACAGTAGTAGGTAACACTAGGATCCAATGGAAAAAGTTGAGGAAGCTATATAAAATTGATATCAAAGAAATGAACATTCTCAAGCGATACTTGGTGGAATATCATGTCTAAATAATTATGTGAATCACAATATATAACTATAAAATGATACCTTGTGGAATTTTGAACTAATCTTGTGATTAAAACAATCATATAAAACTAATGAGATTTCGATCAATGAGAGGCCCATTTTAGAGTATGATGATCATGAATATTATGTTTGATTTAATTGATATTTCACATTAGGAATAAAATACAATTATACATTAAGCTTAAAGAATTCGCCGCGTAAGCTAAATGTGTACACTCAAAAACGAAACGCATGTACTCAAAGGAATGGTTGGATAAACTTCAGTCGGATGATCTCATAAACTTTCGTCTAAGTACGAAAGAAACGTAAAGCTGATAGCGTAAAAGAGGAGAGATTCTTCAGTATATCACTTATCAACGAGTAAATCTGAATGAAATGGAAAATCTTCTTAAATGATGCATGCACAATCGCATGTTCGGCGCGGTAATATCCTTGGCTTTACTTCTGCTTGCAATTAGCATCAATTACCACGGATTCATTCTGCGACTATTAAGAAACAGCAAACTGTACTTCCTTTCCTTGAGATGTTACCTCACGTGTAAGGGAAATACGTTGGCTAACATGCTTTATACTAATCCCTAGAGCAATAAATTATAACCAAGAAGACTATTCTACTTGTAGATAGAGAAACCCTATAGATGGGAGTAATTTCGTTAATTATTAGTGTAATGTTAAAGATTTCCTGCATTGATTGACGTTCCTTAAAAGTAACATTAACGTAGAGTTAAGGTACTTTAATATTTGATAGTTACTGGAATCACTACATCTAACCGTAACTAAAGGACACATTGAAATAACCATTTTTAAGAACTCAAAATTAGAAAGGAAATAAAGAAATAAAAAAGTCATCTCCATTAGGAAATGAAAAATATTTGTTATTGATCATACGTGTAGTCAAGTCACGGAGCGTCGTACTCAAGTTCTTTAAACCCTTTAAAATACGGCAGCATCAATTTTTTACGCAAGCAAAGACAGTGCAAACAAACCCAACTCCGTGCACAACCAATTATTACGAATTCTAATTCGAAACCCCAAAGGTGTGACTCGAGAAAAAAGAACGCAGGAGTAAACGTTACAAAATTGATGAAGAAACGAAACAGCTCTGATTTGACAATTTACGAAAGAACATTTTCATCCGAAAATCCAAATTACAGAGAGGATTGATAAAATCAAAATTCTTGCAAAATCTCTTGCGTTGATAACCGTTGGCCAACGGTCCTTAAACTTCAGTTGATTGAGGATCCCATTTCGCCCAGTTCTTTGTTTCGTGGATCCCAAAATCATATGCTTTTACGAATACATATAGATTTAATTCAGAGTTAGATTAATGCTAAGTAGATACTATTATTTACTAAATTTTAATGCTAAATTTACTAAAATTTATTTTAGGGAGGGATTGAACTTTCTTCATTGCATACGAAGGTATCACACCATCTTACGAACGTAGCGAACGAACATAGCGAAATCCTTAGCTACCAACTTATTGGATTAACATGACAAAAATATTAAATGTCATCATTCAAAAAATGAAAGCTATGGCAAGCGGCTAAACGTTTAATAACTTCGAAATAATAAAACACGCTTATTAGAATAATTTCAGATAATTGAAAAAGTTTTATCTCATAATTTTTCTAAAACTGTCAAACTGGATTTAATTTGAAAAGCATACCTATACATTTAATATACAATAAACTTCATTTATTGTATAATACTACATTTATAGAAATCTTTTCGAGATATAATATTACTAAAAAACGAATTAAATAAATTCTTCTTGTTGTCATAATTGAAAAACATATAGGGTTTCTAATATCATGCATGCTTTCTATTTAGTAATTTCCATTAAAACCTGTTATTCAATAATGAATATTTCCACTTATTTTCGAAAAAGATCTGAAAGCTTTTTTAATCACAAAGCTTCTAGACCACTGTAACTTCGATATCCGGCACTTCCTTAAAACAAGGATGTATTACTCATCGAAAAACCTACTAGTATCTCGGACAATATTCCCTCTGAATCGAAAAAATACCTATATAACAACGAAGCCGCAAAAGTAAGTGAATCCACATGACCGTGAATTTCCGGTATCGTCAGCGTTTGCAATGTAAAGACAGCAGATATTCTACACCAATAGTTATATTACAAGGTCGGGGTTACGATGTACACTATTTATGTCTCAAAGCTTTTCCGTTTGGTGAATCGTAATCAAAGGCTTGAAAAACTTGATTATCCCTTATCCTGAGCAAGATATTCCTTTGGAGATAAAACTTCATGCAATTTTTATCGATAGCATTGCTATGACTAAAGAAACATCGACGATAAGCATTAAGACAAAACTTCGTCGGCATATCAAAGAATATTTCATAAAGAATTGATTATTTTTGAGAAGATAAAATTCATGTCATACGCCATCTGGGAATCACGAAAAAAGACAAGACTACCGAGGTAAAAAATCATAAACCATACCTTTCAAACGCAAGTTTTCAAGGCATATACCGCTACTTTGAATGTAACTAGCTCTAGTATTTGTGCTTGTGTGTGTTTGTGTTGATGCAATGAGATATGGTCGTTGAATATCTGGGGCAGTCTTAATGATCGGTCCCAAATCTCAAGTGACAGAACAAGACCTTGGGGGCGGGATAAAATAAACATGTTTGGAACATTTGTGTATTTCAATACTTGTGTAACAAAGAATATGAATTCATCTTTGTGAGAGACAAAATGATTATTCATTGATTTCCCTCAAATATTGATAAAAATCTTTACAACATTCACTAATTTTATATACAAATTTTCAATACCAGGTTTACTATTGGGCTTAGAATTTGCATATCGAGTTAAGAATATTAATAATTTGATAAGCAGCATTGCTTAATTGTTACTAGTTATTAAGAATTAATAGCAATAATTATAGCTTGAACTAATGATGAATTACTTAAAAATTTAAGGAAAATTACAGCCTATTAATAACTAAAGCCATTTCTAGTTATCATGTGTGATATATTTAGTATCAGAATTTAAAAATATCTAATGAAAATATTTACAATAAAGATACTGATATATACTTTTAAAGTGACTATGCATGGCAACTAGATTATAATTGTTTTGAAGCCAAAATGTGCAAATCATCTTTTAAATTGGAGTGTTTAACTATTTATGGGAAGTTCAAGAAAAAGCAATAATCAAAATCAAACTTAACGCCACTAAACCAAGTTGAACTTACTAAATGAACCGATATTGGAAATCCTACATGTATGAGACAACTCATAGCATCTTTTTGAGCATACCTCCAGAACCGCCTCAAACAGCAACAGATCTCCAGCTCGGAAGCGTTCTTGGCGGCTCCCCTAAAGGAACCGTCGCACAATATCCCAGCAAACTAAAGAATCCACCCGTCTTATACACAACCGTCCTTGTGAAATGGGATGAGGCACTCACTCCTCCATTTTCCGAACGTTAAAGTCGGCGGGTTGAAAAAACGACAACAGTCGAAAACGAAGTATCCCTCTGCCTATATGGCCACGAACAACTCCCGGTGAAAAAATAATCACTCAACTCCCCACGCTCATTGCATTGCAAATGATTCCGAAGACACTGTTTGCCAGCACGCGTTCCGACTCTCTGACGAGGTCTACGCGCGTGGGAGGATACGGAACGCGAAAAAAAACACCGTCGCTACAGGCGCCACCGCCGGCCACAGCCGAAATCTCTCCTACGTTTTCACTAATAGTTCTAGCGCAGATTCTAAGACGCCGGCCACGGAGGACTTCCTCCAGAGGCTTCCTCGAAGGTCGTGGAGAGAACCATCCCAAGCTGATCTTCTTTTTACTCCCGCGAAGAGGGGACTGCACGAGTTCTGTTCAAGTCTGACCTATTATCTTGTGGAGGGATTGAGATATGCCCGGCACGGACTCCGCCCATTGGGGGAGGGGGAGGCGGGGGTGGGAAAGATGGACTCGATCGGTGCGAGCCGGTAAATCCGGACGATACTGTCACGATCGCCGCTCCAATATACTCTGTTTGTTCCTTCCTCTTCATGTGAGAACAGTTCTCACGTGACTGAGTTGCGACTCTTCGAGGAGTATCGCGCTTGCGACGCTGAGGGGCTCAAAATTGAGGAGGAAATATGCTGTACGTAGAGCGATGTATGTTGTATGGAATACGTAAAAGGATGGGATAAACTACTATTATTATTAGGAGAAAATATTTCGCCCATTTAATACGGATATATTGATAATATACGGAACGAGAATAAATCGAGAGAGCTTAATTACTATGCATCTGCCAAGAAGATAGATTTAGCAATTTCGTTGTCTTTTCGCGAAGTCAATCTTTCCGGGTAGGAGAATAAAAGGAGATGAGAAGAGATTTTTTGCCTGTTAAGCACGGGTAAATTGATTATGATATGAAACGAGAATTATTTGTGGGAAAAAAAATAAAAAAGGAAAACTACTCTTTCAGGGGAAACTAGTTATTTATTAATTTATTATAGATACCACGGCGAGTTATCACAGAACCACAAAGAACACGACATGTTTCAACGCATAAGTGTCATTATCAAGTTAATTTATATTATCCAGCGTCATCATCAACTTGATAATGATGCTTACATGTTGAGACATGTCGTGCTCGTAGTTGTTCTCAGGTACTTCGCCGAGTTATTTATAGTAAATAAGGAATTAGCTTCCCAAGGAAAAGTAATTCTCCGTTCTATTTTTCCTTTGCCATGGAATACAAAGTCACTCGTAATTCGGTTGAGTCCTATGATTTGAGAGAGTATAATAATACTTAAAACTTACATGTATCTGCCAAGTGGCATAACTTAGTAATTTTGTTGTCTTTCCAAGTAGTAAGGCCTTAAAAAATAAACTTCATTAATCCATCTTATTATCTTGAAAGTAAACAAATCAATTACCTATGATGGAAAACCATCTTTGCTGGTTCAAAATGGGACAAAAACGCATTACATAGTGGAATATTTAACAACAAAATTAGGAAATTATTGCTATCAGAAGATAATGAACATCAGAATAAAAATAGAATATTATATACAAATCAGTTGCTTTCTGACCGGGTTATGAAGAAAGTGTAAGTAAGTAACCTCATAACATTAGTCAACTGTACTTCTATCCGGGGATACCAAGGAAAATGAACATAACACATTTAACAAAAGAAGGAAAGGAGAGATTCCTAGTTTCTCAACCCACTTTTCAAGATGGGTGGAAATTAATTAATCTCACTAAAGTGTCCATATGCCGTTTTTGTACAGGTATATGCGATTATTGAGTATGGGTGTTCCCACATTTGGAAATTGTCAAGCTGACACAAGTCAGAGCTGAAATATTTATTATCCGAGGACCAATGGGAGGATAAAAGGCTTATCAGGTGAATTTAGGACTCATCCTGCTAATCGAAGGTTAACGATTTATGACGAAAATTTCCAAATTTCTTTTGAGAATGATGCTTTACCGACAGTCTATGACTTACGAAATTCTACGTGACTCTTAAGATGATGGCCATAATAAAAGACTTTAAACAAAAGTAAAGCGAAGTTCATTCACTTGAGCGTCTTTTAAAGATACCGAATCTTAAAAATATTTGACTTTATTATCATTTGTTTAGTTGAGTTTATGTGGGTGGTATGAATACGACTTGGACTCCAGAACATTGCATACAAACATGATTTGTGAATAGGGCATCAAGATGTGTAGTAATTAAGTATCAATATCTACATTATCTAGCATAATTAAAAGAAAGAACCTTTAAGTAATATGAGCTACGTGGGTAAAATAATATTCCGACATTTATGTATAGCGAATATCCTAATTTAAGGAAAGAGTTGTACGTCACAGAACTGTATGAATCGGTTACGATATTCCGCAAACTTTTTGAGGAATAAATAAAATTTCCAATACATTATTACAATTACTGTTCTTTATAATTAAGCGATGTGAACCACTAAGTGAAATTTCCTACCAACAAGTTGCGATTATAATGATGCATAAAATATATTATATTACGTATGTAGTAGTACATTACCATCTGTGTAAAGTGATACGTCTTGAGTGAGGTATTAGCCTTGTCAATCTTAGGAGACTTTAACATAGAAAAGTATTTCAAAAAATGAGGAGCATATCCCCCATTAATCTTCACTGAAAATGGCTCTCGTAGTGTTACAAGATGGTTCTGCCTCAAACGCACTGTAAGAAATTACATGATTATGTACGTACAGTATGATTCCTCTTAACTGGTTTCGCATTAAGCAGCCTATGGATTGATCGCTCTGTTTACTAGTACTTGTGTACAACGCCCTCTTTACGTAGAAAGACGAAACGCAGCTTGTTTTCGGTATATATGTTCTATTTTTTAAAGTCATTCAGCCGTTTTGAAGGAGAAAATGGAGAGATTCAACCGAATATGAAAAAAGACCAAGTTTCTTTTCTGACTTTTTCAAAAACTTAAAGGCCTTTGTTTAAGTGAAATTGACACTAAAAATCTCATCTTCCATCAAACCTTTAGTCAGTTTTATTTATAACAACATAAATGATGTATGTAAGAATGGAAATGGAATGGAAAGACTCAAGGAATGGATGTAATAAAACCTAAGACATGACATTAGAAAAAAGATCCACAGCAGGAAAACACTGATAAAGAAGGGGGACGTGAAAAACCTGCGCAAACCTACCGATACTACAATCTACAGTCTCTAAAATTTTTTGAAGAAAACAATAAGTTAAACATAATCCTTAAGAAAAATAGACTTGAAAAAAAGTCCTAGGGGACCGAGAAATAACTCTTCCTCCCCATTTCCTTGTTTAGCCAAACATAATTTTTACATAATATACAGTATGAATACGAGTTAAAAGGACTGTTACTCATTTCTTTATTCATAGAAATATTTCCTGGTGTATCCACATACAATATTTAGGTAACGTCGGATCAACCGGCCAAAACGGCAACCGGCCAAATATGCCTTTGGGGGCCGGTTAAAAGGAATTACACCGTACGTCAATCCTCCGCACGTCACTTTGGGGACGTAAAGCAGGTTGCCATGGTTCCGACTCAATCCCGAGACTTGATGTCTCTCCTTCGAATTCCTATAATTATCTTTTCCGATCCGATTAGCTATTGTTATTTGCAGAGCGGCGACGTCTGAGGACGACGTTTGATCTCATTTTTCTCATCCATCAATTTCCTGCTCCTCTGGAATTTGTCGCTCTCCAAAGGGATGGTCAGGGACGTGGATCGATTATTGGACTTCTTCCCGACTTCTTTATAACGTAACTGGGGAAACTTAAATTGACGAAAGAATTTTTCAAGGAAAGAAAAACCGGACATGATAACCCTTCGGTCGTCGCAATACCTCGAGACATTCCTGGTTGCTCTACATAAATCAAGGATACGTTGTTGGTAATCTATAATACTGATAGAGATTCTGTACCTTGTGTTTTATAAGCTGTTTTTATGTGTTTTTCCCCAATCTTAGCTTTCAGATCTGTAGGTTTCGCAGGTTTTTCACACCCCCCTTCTTGAGGGTGTTTTCCTGCAGTGGAAATTTTTTCCTAAGCCCTTAGCTTAGGTTTTTAAATCCACAAATTAGTCTTCTTCTCTGCTCTGTTTTTTTTTTCAAGCTATCTCTTTTTAATCTCATATGACGAAGGGTTAGATGTAAGAGGAGACTTTATAGTCTCAATCTCGCCCTAAATAAAGTCTTTTTATTATTATTATTACCTTTGAGTCACTTTTTATATCATTCCTTCATTTTTACATCACTGCCAACCCTCCGGTACTTGAATAGTCATAAACGAACGATGTTCCCAGCCTTTTTTATGAAATGTACGTAATAATATACATAATAAAAATGTAGATAAATATATAAAATATATTTTTATGATCATTATTCAGCAATTAGTACATTTAAGTTGGATATTTTGAATTTTTTACGATATTTGAATAGTATCGGAATGTTCGCAATGTAATTCTTACAAAAAATCCACAATAATTAATTATCTGTGTATGAATCTACTTATAGCTACTTACAGCTACTTATAGCTCTAAAAAAGCAAGACTATTATAAATTAGAATGATCTGTATCAATTCAAAATGAAAAATATCATCTTTACACTCTCTCAATGATGATCCTAATGTATTTCACATTCATTCAGATTCCATCATAGACAGGTGAAAGAGAATAACTCTACAAACAGTGCTGAGTACCTCAAAAATCATACTGCAACCTATGAAGATTTGAGCTGTACGGGACTATACAAAGTTATATGCGTTCAGCACATTTCATAGCGGTTCATAAAAATAATAATATCTCATTTCCTGTATCTTTTCTGTACTCCTAAACTAAGATGGCCCAACTCAGGATGGATATCGTACTTTTATGACTCTTCAAGTACCGGAAGATAGGCAGTTATAAGGATAACTACTTCGCAACGATATGGAACGATTAACTATAACCCCAAAAACTTTTCCACTCATGAGATGAAAACTTGCGATCATTTAAGACCCAGATATAAAAAATACTCAGGAGTGACACCGAAATTTCGACATTCAGTTATCCTTGGTATCGAAAAATCTTAAAATTTGCAGTCCTTATGTTGGAAACAACGTCATTTCCTGCAATATCAGTTCAGATAAAACTGGATATTCACGGCTCTTTATGCATCTTTGAAAATACGAGTCGGTCATCAATATGTAATTCATTATATGAGTATTTGTTGTGATTAATCGATATTATCAAAATTTTCTTAATAACATCAATTACATGCATTAAATAATATTTGGTCGGCTTCTTTACCTCAGGATGTCTCCTTTAATAACTTTTCCGAGAAGGCTCAGGCACTCAACGTGTTATGAGGACTTTTCATGAAATGGTTGAAGAATAAAGTCCCAATTTAAAGGAATACATAAGTCTAAGATTTCCAAACAGAAAATTTAAGGAATTTAATCTCTACGAGAGTACTTTAAGTCTTCGGTATTAGTCGTTTGCTTGAATTTCAATCATTAATCCTGAGAGAGTAGTAGTTATAAAATTAAAAATTACGACAGTAAATAACTGCCCTTCATATTCCTATCCTATCCACAGCTGTCTAGAAATAAATACGCTTTTGCCTGAAAATATCATTTTGTAACAAGGTTACGCGTCGCTGTATGGCATGTAACTTTTTAAAATAAAGGTGAACTGCTACTCTAAGTTTGAAAATTGATGTAGTTTATGAGATCCGAAATCGTTTCCGCAAACCAAAAAATTTCTTCAAAAATTAAGGCACGATCATATGTTATCTTTTGTCTCACGCTCTCTCAAATTACTTTTCACGTCTGTCAAACGACTTCTACACAAGAATAAGAATAATATATCCAAGAAAGGTAAACATATCGAAACTAAAGTACAAATATCAACGACATTCCATTCTTTATAAATAAAATAAATATTTTTTTATTTAATTATTCTCTGATTCCTTCGTATGATTTCATAACCAAACGTACAACTTGCTGAAGTCAGTTATTAGCGTCAACGACCGAAAATTTGGTTTCTCAAGGAGCTAAAATTAGACAGTTTCCTTCGCAACTGCTGCATAACTACGGCACTAGTTCGTTTACTAAATTTTCATTAAATCCAACATTTTTTGTGTATACAGGGATGGGAGAGTATTTATGGATTATCCTTTAAAGGAATAATTATAGGAGGACTGCTTTTATCAACCTTTCCACGTAATCTATACGCCTAATATGTAAATTTATTCTTAAAGATACAAATAACTCTTTAGAAGGGAAAATAACCCGAAGCGGTATATCGCAACAGGAGTTATGAAAATTTTCGTAACAGGCCACCTTGCTCTGGGCAACATGCAAGGAAATGACACAGCTACATATTCATCTCTATTTTCTAAAGAATTAAATGATAAAATAACGACCACATTTACATTAATCTGTCGATTGAATATCTTTAGAATTAATTTAGGAATAACTAGGAATTCCGCCGGACTTTTCCTCTCACATTTTAAAATAAACCTGAGCATAGAGCCACCAAAAATAATCTAGTGGGGAAGCGGTATTAAAAGAAATGGCTAAAAATCCAGCTAGAAAGAATATTTTGCATGGCGCTAATAATTAAAGCGAGCATTTTAAGCGAGTTCTAAATGGAGAAAAAGAATAGCTGCAAAGTTATCTTTTCCATGAAACTCATCTCTCTCTCTCTGTCGTTGTAAGACCATTGCCAATTTATATTCATAAAATAAATGATGCCCGTAGGCAATATTAGCGAATTATATGCAATTTTTCATGGAAGGTTTCGGGATGACCTAGATTTGAGCCTCAGAGTATTGAAGGGTAAGATTGTTCTATCATCATTGGATAATTTTTCTATCGTGCTTATACTTGCCATCTGAATGTTTTACCAGAATATATGAAGATCTCTGAATCTGGCTACAATAGTCCGCCATCCATTATAGACTTTCAATATATCCGTTTCTCCTTGAGTATAATCTTAGGCAAACTGTTTAGCGTGAAAAGCTATCATTAGCCCTTAGCTTTTAGTTTGATTGACAAAATATATTATTTTTCATGCACATTGTTAAATAAATTGATGTAATATACTGTCTGCGGGAGGTTTTTGGAGGGTTTTTCCTCCTGTCTAAGGGCGAATGCCGGACAATCATGTCACTGTAATTCCTTTCTTCCCCTCCACCGTAGCCACCTGGTCCAAATACCAAACTGCAGCGTTTTTCTCAAATAAATAAATAAAAAAATAATACGACTTATGTTTCGTAACTCTGCAACATTTTCCGTTAGTTCTTTCACTAAACATGAATTTTATTATCATTAAATACCCCAAAATTTCCAAAAAGTTTAGCCCTCATCCTCCCACATAGTAAGAAATCAATAGCAATTTTAAGTTATCAGTATTTATTTGGCGGATTTTTAGCCTAATGAGACCACAAAAGTCTACATATCGACACTTTGGTGGGAATTCCGTCGAAATTCTTTACAAGCGAGTTTTGCGTTGAAGATACATCTCGCAGGACATTACAGGGTTAAATCCTAAACATATCGAAGCACCAACATGGAAAAGGTCACTTAAACATCAAATGGACAGAAAACGTTCTAGAGATCTCACGCTCAACTGAATTTACACACATAGTGATAGGGAAAGAATGATGATTGGAAGATTTTGAGGGAAAATTGGGTAGAAAAATCACATTAACTTAGCAAACTTTTTCTTCCCATAAAGATCGCATGTCACACACAACGAAAACAAAAGGGAAAAATAACCGAAATTTCCGAAACATCGGGGACGGAAAATGTTACAAAATGACGTTATTTTGGAACATTAGGTTCGGCTTAACGACTTAATTTTTGGGAAGGGGCAGCCATGCATAGGAAGCAGTCATTCAAACGTATCATCATCCAAAATGGAGACGTGAAAAAAACAACCTAAAAATATCTCGTCGCTCTTCTTCGGGTTAAGTTAGCGATAAATGCTTGTGCCAACTATTCCGACCTCTCGCTACTAATTACTCTGAACACCGACAAACAAAGTTTCGAACGTCGACACCCGCAGTTTTCATTTGGTGCGTCGGAAAACAAAAGAGGGCAGGGTGGCGCATTTCCCTTTGATCGCGTGCACAACATCCACCGAAGCTGTTAATCTTATTTTCACAATATGTGCTCATTTCTTGCGAAATGATTCTGTCCTTACTTTGGTAATTTCCTGTTTAATATTTTTTCTTTCACTACTTTCTTTTTCTTTGTTATACCTGTTATATTATCATTCTGGATCGTAGTTTGTTACTGCTCAACGAGATAAATAAATTACTAAACAAACATATATGCAAAGAAATAAAGCTTGATTCACGAACTGAGAAATTTTCATACAACAGAATTCAACTGTGAGAGTCAATTATGAACTATTCCAAAAGCAATGAAAAAATGGTCTTAAGGAATTAACATATATAAGATATGGCTTAGTGATTACAACGCCTATCGAACGTATCATTCATCACTTCTAAGTTTAAATAATAACGGAGCATTAACGAGAGAGTCATGTTTTATTCTTATCACTTTTAATGATTTATTGAATAAATAATCTTTTGCATTTTAATAATTATTTTAAGTTTTCCTTTGGTGACTCAAGAGAACCTCCTCGTTATTACTGTCTTAATTATTGTTTCACTATGATGACATTTATTTTATTTATTATATATTATTTATTATCACGCACTAAGGCAAAATAACACTCCACAATTATCGAGAGTGGATTCAGAAATAGTATAATTAATATAAGAATTGCTGTTATATAATTATTTTATGAATTATAATAGTTAATTAAATAAGTGATAATATGATAAACAAAGATAATATTATTGGTTAGCTATATTTGGCCGAAGTAAAGTCGAATGATCGTAACGTTGAATATTTCACGTTCATCGATATTTTGTAATCTCTGGTACAGCCTTTCTTTTCCTAAAAAATCGCGATAAGATGAAACGTCAACCACCCAGGTTAGTAATAAAATATCTAATATTTATAACGACGATACATTTTTAATCCCTCAAAGGAACAATTGATTAATCATTTACCAGAATTACTTTTAAAGATGATTAGATTATTTTTCGATAACGGCATGAATCATTTACCAAGGAATTATCTTTTAAATACGAAATAAAAAAGTGATGATGTATATATAAAAGTAACCTCAAAACTTGATCTTGATCAAAGTCCTATAATCTCTAGAACTTGCGGTGTCCCTCTTGAACTAATTCCTCTTCAGACGGCAATCTTTACAGAACAGATAATAAGAAACAAGTGAACCTTGTCCGCACAAAACTGGTATTAGCTGAAGTAATGTAGATAAACTATTTCACACAAATTCTAATCAAATAACAGAATGCGAAAAATATTGCTTCTTGTGGGACTTACTTTATGCAAGGATACTGGAAAACGAATAGATTTGTATCGAATTATGAATCGAGAGACAAGGAAAAGAGAGAACAATCGTTTGGTAATATATGAAAATCAATATTCGCGATTTCCTCCCACGATGGGATTTTTTCACACTCCTCTCTGCTGCTGTCACATCAATTCCGAAGGCACAATTCTGCCACATCCATTGAATCGCACTCATTTCCAGATATCTCAAGTCTAACAAGAGCTTGGAGAAGAACTGTTCCACGTATTTATTCTCTTCTCAAGCTGTCATTTTGAAGGCATTCCGAAATGAAGTTAAAGAAATATCGACTGAATATAATTTTCCGAGGTAATTCTTCATGCATCGTTTAAAATAGGAAATCATCGAATAACCTTCGATTAGAAAACATTTTGTGGAATTCCTCTCAGAAAAAAAAGCCGAATCATTTCCTGTCCTTTTTGCTGTTTGAGTCAAAACAGTCATTAAATAATGGCAGGACTGAAAAATAATTTAAAGCACTGAAATCTCTCTATTTGCCGACCTACTATTATTAAAAAGAATTGTAAGTAAGATCCGTTTTACCTTTGGAAAAACGATTATAAATATAAATTTTCAACTCGTAAATAGAGAATGGATATTACCAAACATTCATTTCTGAATCGTGGGATAAAGGAATGGAATAATTCACAGAAATAAATTTTCAAATTGAAAAGAATTTTGTGCATTGACTACTAGAAATTTTTCTGTTAGTTTTATTTCTAAATTGTCGATATAAATTGTCAGAAATCGTAAATTGAATCTGAAAATTTTGTTATAGCATTGTTTGACGTACTGCCTTCGAGAAGGTTTAGAGATTTTGATCAACATCCCAAAAAATAATTTTTATATTTATTTACATTACAAGAAATATTATTAGCAGCATGGCAACAGAAAAGCTGAGAACTCCTAATAATATACGAATTTCTTAAAGCATTTCTTTGTTTTTCCCATCAATACGCTGAATAGATGAGATAAAAAGGGAGCATGAGACTTTATCCGGTTTCTTGAGATCAATCATAAGTATGGAAACGGAGAAGGATATCACCATGTTTATATTCAGTAAAAGCGATCGTGTGATGTCTGAATTCGGTTAAATATTTTTATTGAGAAGTTTAATTTGTGGTCTCCAACTTAAATTTAAAAGGCAACCTCAATAGTCAAAAGGTTTGATTTCATTCTCTATCGATGGAACAGATATCGGAAACTCTAAACAAAAGAATGCTGATAAGGTAATTTGGAACAAGCCATTTTCTCCGGTTGAAGATAACTTACAAAGAAAAATTTACACCCGCTAATTCAATCAGCTTCATAGAAGCCATATATCATCATATGGATTCCATGATAGATATAAATATATTCATATTGAATATATTAATGAAATAATACCTATTTCATCCTGAGTAGAGTGTAATAAAATTCATAATAGTCAATTAATACCTATCGTTCAATAATTTTATGATGTTTTTCTTACATTCAAGAGCCTTTATTATATCAGGGAAATCGTTAAA
Source organism: Pachydiplax longipennis (assembly GCA_036926295.1). Taxonomy (NCBI): domain Eukaryota; kingdom Metazoa; phylum Arthropoda; class Insecta; order Odonata; family Libellulidae; genus Pachydiplax; species Pachydiplax longipennis. The sequence goes on from JAVFKF010000014.1 coordinate 15,447,421, forward strand.
AAAATAAAACAAGATACTGAAAGCGATTCTTCTGAGTAGGATTAAAATATCCAAAGTTCTCGGCTGAACTCGCCTCTTGTCAGATTTTGAAAATGACCGCATCAACAATTAAATAATGTAAGAAAATGTAATCAGATTCAAGTAAAATCATCTAAAATCTTCATAAAATTCTAGACGAAATTCTCCGACATGAATCCGGGTGAACGAGAAATAGTTTTAGGAAACAATGCTATACATTCAACTCCACACATTCTATTTTCGAATAAGTACATATCAGAGTACGTATATTGCAGGAGATAAACTTCTTTTCTACAATGAGCGCAGTAATGCGTGAAATGAGAGGAAATATCCATGAATACATTGGAGCCTAACTTGAGACGAACGAAATAAAAATGGACTGCTCAAAAACCGAGAGATAAAGCACCTGTAATCTCCGTCGAGAAGTGAAAAACATTCGAAAGATAAGCAATCATAGGGAAGCGATAACAGAGAAGATAGGCCGCCCACAAAATATGAGGCCTTACGGAGAAATGAAGATGGTGAGATATACGAAAACCCTTTCAGCTCATGTTTAGTAGCACGGGGAAAATCCCAGATCCTGTTTTCCTCTGACCTTTCTGAACATTCACGAGGATACGATTTCTATTCCAAGCCTTCTATCTATTGTCTGTTCCGAATTTCCATAAGATTACATTCTAAGGAAGGGTTACCAGGTCTCCAAACATGTTCATGATGTTATCCACTGATGTGAGAATTCTTACAAGCTGAATTTAACTTAGGCGTAGTAATGATTAATAATAGTCGGAAATGGTGATGCATTGTGGGGAATTTGCGGGCCCCGAGGCCGCTGTGGTAGCTGTTAAGGCCCATCAGGAACCCTACATAATCTTGCATGATTAATAATATATATGACAATTGGATCTCACTGGACTGACTACTATGTAAATGTTTTTTCAAGATAATTGAAAAATCTTATGTAAATTGTATCCTATTAACAGCTCTAGATAAAAGTTAATGTAGTTGGTTGTCAATGTTGTTTATGAACTGATATTATGTATTTTTATACGTAAATAATTGTACAATTTATCGAGTTTATGTATGTAGATAATGTAGATGATTTTTGTAGTGGTTGTAGGTGTGTAAAGTATATTAATTTAAACTGTAAATTATTGTAGCTAGTTGGTGGGATTGTTTTCGCCTTCAATGTTTGCTATTTGTATACGAAGAGCTGTTCAATCTTGCTTGCGTTATTTGTTAAATATGTTCTGAGGAAACTCAGCCTGACCCACCCGGCGAAAACATATATTAAACGAAGATATTATAAAACACATAAGAATAAATCGTCAAAATGAGCTTGCCATGATGAGTGTAACATTTGTTCCTATACTATACTCTTCCTCCAGTAACTTTTTGAACGTCCTGCATACTAGAGGTGAACAGAGTCTCAGAATCATTTTAAACTTTTTTCTATATGGTTAGGAATGCTCATCATAATACAAGCGACTTTTAAACAATCTACTTATCATCGGTCAACTAATCGTCAACTTTTGCGATGTCTCGACCAGCGCAAAGTCTTCTGCAAAAAAATACCGATGAGCTCATTGCATAAATGCTACTTGTCGATGGTTCGCTGAAAGGTTCTGAAAAGAATGGCGCATGCAAAGTAGCACAAATATACAAGTGTTTCAAACTCTTGATATGCTTATGGTATGAATTTTACAAGTTTTCACAGAATTTTGAAAAGACCTTAATGCAGGATAAATGAATACATATTGATCGCGAACATGAAGAAAGACTTCATTCATTCACGCAAAGATGGATTTTGAATTGAAGTTGTAGAGCTTTAGAAAATTAGAAAATTAAAAATATTATTCACATTTATTACTCATACTTAACTCATTTTTGCATCAATGGATCAAATATAGATGCCTTACTATATCCTCAAAAATTTACCAAAATTCGCTGAATAATAATCCCTCCATTTTCAACTCTATTGGTTAATATGCATGCTTTATCATTGAGATTTTCCTTTAAGATTAAAACAAAACGTCGAGCTCGGAATAACATGCGATACGATGCGGAAATTATTCGGTGATGCAAGGAAATTTCTTGCACACTGAAGTTATCGTATATAACAGGTGGTCTATAAGCATCACAACAAGGAAAAGTTTTACATAAAAATAAATTAGCAGAACTCGTTAAATAGCAGTGTTTAAAATATCCTCATTCATACACCAATCCAAAAACAGTAAATAACGGAAGTGACTTTATATTTGCAGGGCTTCCCTTGCTTGAATTACAAAGGGGATTCTTCCGGTTTCTCGTTATTACTCTTTCAGAAAGAAGATAAAAATAACGAAAATGTTGAAGTGGACGAGGTACTTTGAGAGGTGAAATTACCATCTCATGCATAATTTAAAAAATGGTAATACTATGAGCTGCTATGGCTTAAAAGCTAAACTGTAATATATGGAAAAAGAAAACATACGGAGATGCTCTACTGAGCAAACACAAAAGTGCAAATTTCGTTATGAATGCAGAAATAATTACATAAAAAGAAGGAATATTTACAATAGAAAATGAAAATGAGGCATAACGATGTAGCAATCAAGCCGCGATTCTCAATACAATAATGATTTGGGGAGGTAAGATACGACGAATTGCTGCGAAAATATCAGGTGTGGTATGGAAAAGAAAAAATGGTGAAATACATCAAATTTTTAAATAAATTAAATATAACAGGAAAATTTAAAAAAGAAGTTTGGTATTTATCTAGCATAGGATAGATACAGGAAATGTATTTGAGTTAGCACGGATAGCTTTGCGTCTGGAAACCCCAGGAGAAACTGGGACTCGAACACAGCTCTCCCCCTTTCCAAGGAATTGCTCTAACCACTAAATTACTTATGACTACTGGTTACAAAATCAGTACGGAAAATGAGGGACCTGAGATCGAGTTCCAATTATGCTGATATTTATCAATTCTGTTTTTTCTTGGTTTTTTGATATTTAATAGAGAATGCATGGATGGCAAAATAATTGGCAAAAACCTTTGAGAAAATCAAGGTTAATCTGCATTTGAAAAATCTTAGAATACACAAAATAATAGACAGGAAAAGAAAGACTTTCAGACATTCGGTTTTCGAAATCAAAAGAAAAAATATGGAAGAGGAAATTGCTGACTCCAAACTGAGGAATGAAATAAAATAAAACGCGGTGAAAAGATGAAAGGAAATGGGAGGAAAACGAAACAATACATGTTAAGATATTGATGCTGGCACATTGTATCTAAACGACATCATCAAAGAGAAAAAGACGCAAATAAAATTTCAGCCATCCCTGATTCAATCTTTCTAACTTTAGTCGAACAAAAATTACTGCGATATTAATTTTAGTCAGACAAAAGTTACTGCGATATAAGAGGGCTCAACTAATAGTAAATGAAGTCACGCAAAATATTTCCTCCTTGTTTGAGCAAATATTGGCAGCTTCCGGGCCACCGAAATTAAAGTGGGCAAGAAGGAAGGAAACTGAGGATCACGTCGTAATGATCTCCCAAACGAGACATTTTCGGTTGAATCGTTCGAACACGGAAACTCTCTCAAACCTCACCACTCGATCACGGTTGCGTTTTCCTTGATCACATTCGCGAATCAATGCAGCAAATGGACCGATCAGTCACCGGCGACACATGATAAGGTCCTTTGCGAAGGGACCTGAAATAAATTCCCGGATCGTGTCTAAGGAAAATCTACTTCCAAGAAACGAGACTTCCCCATTGAAAAACCCAACCGGATTCTATGGCTGAACCCAAGTGTCCTGAGAGATATTCGAGGAGTGTAGGGCGCCCGGATAGTCAAGTGAATAGCGCGTTCGCCCTTGGTGAAAGTGATCTCGTGTTCGATATCTGGTTAGGACTCACGTGTGCAAAATGACCTCAGCTGCCGAAATACTTTAAATATTACTACTACCACAGGGTGGTACTGTAGGCAGCAGCCACTTATATTGCCATCCCAAATAGTAAAAAAAATTTAACTCCCTGCATACAACATTCAATGATGTAGGAAAGACAAAATCTAAACCAATACCTTGTGATTACCCCCTAATTATCACATCCTAGATATATACTATGATATATAATGAGGCGCCAAAATTTATTTGAGTCTTCATTTCCTTAATTTAATAAAAATAATATAAATTTTACTGAGGAGATATCTTCACACATTTAATATTTTTCGACTAAATGCTAGTAAACCGAGTTCTTAATGAAATGAGACTATGCGGAGATTAATATTAATCCTCAAAACACAAATGATAAAGATCGGTTAACTCAGGTTTATAGGTTTATATCAATATTAATCCATAATCAGAAAAAGACCTCTACACTGGGTTGACAGGTAGTAAAAATATCTGACAAAGATAATATTAAAAATTAAAACAAACGCAAGACAAATATTAAAAAGAAAAGATTTAGGATAAATATAAAGCTACAATATTAACTAAAAATTAACGAGTTAATTATATAAGTCATAGCTGAATCAAATTATATGTAGATATAAATATATAAATTATATATAGATCAGCAAAAGGAGAAAAATATATCACAATATTGTGCAGATGAGGTTAGCGGTAGATTGAGGATCGTTTGATGGAAATTTGAGATGTAGGGGAATGAAATAAAGAGTTCAATCTAGTCGGATGGGAATTCACACAAAGGAGAAAAGGTAACTAAATTACTATTTTTTTTGATTAACACAAACAATATTCTAGAAAATATGAAGGCCATTGCGAGTGAAACGCGCAGTGAGAGACTGTTTCCCTATGGTAGTTGCAACATTTTCTAATTTTAGATTCTCAAAGCCCTGGTGGCGATACCTTAGAAAGGGGGAAGTTAATTAGTTTCTGAAGAAGCTGAATGTTTGAATCGGAAGCAGTTGTTCAAACAAGAAAATAGCAATCATTAGTAACACGCAAATGATGAAGAATGCTCTTAATGCAGATATATCTGTCAACAGAGAAAAGCGATATATTAAAGCTACCATTCTTATTGCACGATGATTTTTTTAATTGGCTCAACATACGAGCCAAAAATAAGAACCAAGTCCCTTTGTGAGTCGACCGAAAAAATCATCTTACTAAATAGATGAGAAGGGTGCTGGGGGTTCTTTCAAGTCCAAATAATGGTTTTAAGGATACGAAATCGACATTTAGGGAAACATGATGAAATAATGAGTACTGAAAAATTTTATTGGCAGCTCTGGATATTACGATAACTGATTTTAAAGAAAGAGAGGGGAAGTCCGATGTTAACTGGAATAAAAGACAGATCATCCAACAATCAGGGGTATGTTTTGCCGTAGATTAAGAAAATGTTTCTTTGCTTGTCGTAGTCATGCCATCGATCCGTAATATATTTTGTTCCGAGTTTCCCTCCGGTTAGACATAAAACCAAAATATCAATTCAATTTCAGTTTCACTACTTCTACCAACTTCGAACCGGTTTTTTAGTGCTCCGAGTAGTAATATCATTATACATCCTTCCAAATGTTTGTTTCATTATTTATGGTTTTGCTTACACTACATTGCGCTGAATTTCGGAATGAAATTAGTAATGGTTAGTTACATGTTTGGTAAGTCTTCCTCCAAACATACTTAAGTAAAACGTACATTGTTTTAAATCAATAATCAGAACGGAATGAATGACGGTTCTCCGTTTTCGTTTTAAGATCGACAAAAAGTAATTTTCGGTATTCGGTTACGGTTCTATGTAGTGAAGTGCATAAATATTCATTATAAACATACTTATCACGCTAATACGAGAAAATCTGACATCCCTCAAAGAAGAAAAAATACCTACTATAATAAGTAAAAAGTAAAAGTAATACGAGAAACAAAGACGACAGGTATCTGAAGTTCTGAAGATTGCTTAAAAACAAACCTTCCAGAGAAGCGATGTTAGTGACGAATACAGCGACCTAAACGAACGGAACCACGTGAGGAAACAAACAAAGAGATAAAAGAGTTTGTCAGCTACTAACAAAGATTATTCTTAATTATTTAACGCCCATGGGTTGGGGAAACACAGAAGACGAGCACCGTCGAAGTGCATTCCAGAGAAAAGATGTGTGCATGACGGAGAGGAAAACGTCAGTAAGAAATTTCCGCCGCATCAAATGGAATTTGTATCCCATCAACGTGCCATTGCATCACTCGCAGACGGAGAGAATATTAAAACTCTCATCACTGACACTTCATCCAACTTGGAATAATATGTATAGCACCGTCGAAACAAGAGATTTCCGATGACAGAACGGTATTCATATGCACCATCCAATACACAGCAGCGCCGTGCATCCGTGGAAGATAAGGGATAAATAGAAAGATATAAGAAGGAACACTCACGTCATTATGCGGGTCTGCGGTCAACGTCCTTTCAACACCCGAAAACACGGTGAATTTGCCTATTCTGACGACTCTGTACGGCGGCAGGTCCATCACAGATACGGGAAGTCTACTTGAAAATACAGCCGATATAAAAAGCGACTCAATCGGTCAAAGGAGAGATAGCTTATCGGCAGTGAGGTAACAGACTGCTGGAACGCCATCTAAGATGGACGTTCGCGCCACTTAACTGACGTAACGACTCAACGGGACCTTTTTATTCCCAGCCGTCTTCCTCTCCCACGCGCCCTCAAGGGAGCACGTGGTTCCCTTAAAATGTTGAGTAAGAAGCACAAGACGGTAGCGCACTTGCAGATCGTGAGCAGTACGTTCATTACCAATCAGGGTGATAAATGAATGTTTTGCTCGTTTGGGTTTTTGCCAAAGATGTTATTGACGAATTCGATGTTTTAACTTCTGGAAGATTCTGCGAGTGAATGTTCTCATTCACCACTTCATCGAAATCTATTAAGTCCTATTTTCAAAACACACACCTGTATGATCATATCATTTTGAACGTCCGCCAGCTGAATTAACATTCTGCTTCCCCTTACAAGTCCTGAAACCCTCCCAAAAAACAGAAAGTTAAAATTCATCTCATTAAAGCGTTTTACTATATTCCTTAGCAATTTCAAGACGCTAAATTTAAAATGTTACCGGTGAAGTAAACTAACAAGAGCTTATGAAAATTCTTCCGATAAACTGAAATTGATCTCAGGAAATTCAGGAACCCTGAAAAATCCTGGATGATTCACAATTTATTTACTTATTCGTAGCAGTAGTAGTTATTTACTCATTGTATTAATTATTGTACGAATCATTGTATTGAATTTTGTATTCACAATAGTATTAATTATTTCTCTCTAGTGACGTTACCACCGGACAGTTGTCCAATCGCGATGTCTTTACCTGATAAATAAATTAAGTAAATCTTTAACTAAAATCGATTGTTTTTCAATTGGCTGTTTGGATACGTTTCCATATAAGGATGGGAAATTAATTCTAGTTGAAGTTCTATAATGTTCAATAAGAAGTAAATTAGCCATGCATCACATCTTCGACCATTACTTCGCATCTCTTTTCTTACACTACCGACATCTGTAATACACCGGGCTAGTTCGGGCAAAAGTTATAATTCAACAGAAAAACGTTAATCGAGAAACTAGTCGAACAAGATCAAAATAATGTGAACCAAAAAGAAATTGAAAAGTACAGCAATGACGTTAAAATAACTGCATCAATTGTAACATATTGATTCCCTTTCTTATTTAAAAGGAATTTATAAATTTACGTATCGCTTATTTTTCTAATCGTCAAATTACTTCCAAACGATGGAGCAAAATTTCGAATATTATTACTAAACGATAACCCTTTAATCGCATTTACAGAAAAGAAATTTAACTCGAAAAATTTGCCAGATTCATACAAGCTTATCCGAATGAAGGTAAGAAACCTCCGCAACTCTTTAGGAGTGACAAAACGTTGAAATAGGCCATAGAGGACTAATAAGTTTCTAGGAAGGTCTACTTTCTGACTCTTGTGTTTCAGATAGAACAATAAATTTTTCAGTCCAAGGACCGTCTTGATATTTAGCGTAACCTGAATGTTGACATACCGAATGCCATATACAAGTCTCTATATATCTATCCACCGCACTACGAATTTGAAAGTTCTTCAGGATATACACAGCATGTATCAATTTAAACATATCCTCCTGTTTCCTTGGGGTTAAAATATAATAAAACAGTTAATTATCTTCGGTAATGATACTGCGATACCCTTTCTGTGTCCTCAACTCCCAACTTCAATTTATCTACGGGGTTTTTTCGTTTACAGAAAAATCACAGACCATAAAATTACGAAAATAGAGAGGTTCATCTTGTGTAGTGAGCTCAGCTTTTAGATAAAAAGTTTACCGGGAAGAAATGTATCTATGGAATGTTTACACCAACATTCATGCTAATAGAGTCTCTTATAAACAATTTTGAATTTAAAACGTATTTTGTGAAGATTAATTTGTTTCATTATCTACCTATTCAGCCTCAATTTCGTGGAACCTGATTTACCATTCACCGTGAGAAAGAGTTCCCCATATATGTATAGTTTCCACAATCGTTCATTACCAATTCCATTACTATTCATAGCGGTTTCATCGCCAATATCACTCTCTTTCATATGCACGTTGGATTAGATGCCTTAGAATCAATGGAAATCCTCGAAAGTACACATTATGATTACAATTTATCGAATAATCATTTATATCCAACAGAACAAGAAATTATTTTCTCCATTAATCTTTTACCTCCCCTACCTCTTCTTCAATTAACTAATTTTCTTCCCTCCATCTTGTTTGGTTATAATTAGTTTTTCAAACCCGAGGATGACTTTTAGAGGTTGAAACCAGTGATCTGTTGGTATAAAACTTTTGTTGACAACGTAAATCTCTGGTGAAATTTTTCTCACGATGAGTGATAATTTTATTTAATTAATGCTGATTTAATTCTAGTTCATGTATTCATGCATAATACTAAATAAATAAATTGCATATGCAGCAAAAATTATAGAAATGACACGAAAGAGCAGCAGATAATAAAGTGTATGTGTGACATAAGATGTTTTTAATATAGTGGAAATTCATTCTGAAAGTTTTGATAAAGGTTGTTACTCACTCACTATTAATATTCAGCTTACAAAAGAACTGAATAAAAAATTTAACCGTCACGATGGTATATAACACGATTAGGCTAAAAATTTTATATAAGATAGCCGAAAAGGCAGAACGATTGGATTTTGGGTACTGATGGCGCTGAGCTGAACATTCTGATGATGGATGAAACCAACAGTTCCCCAGGGTAGCAAATGAATCGTTGCTTCAGATTCTATACAGAAACATCATACAGCGGCAAATGACTCTAAACTGAAACCTTTCATTCAACTATTTCCCTTATTTATCTTAAAGTCTGCCGAAAAAAAGGAGTTCGCATTTTTTTAAGTAAAAAGGTTCAAGTTATAAGTTCGAAACTTATGACGAAACTGAAGATAAAGAATTATATTAGCGTACAACATCGTCATTTTCACCATTAGAAACCTTCAACATCGGACCAAATATGAAAATTCCTCAAAAAAGGTAATAATCCTTTCCTAGTTTACATCCTAGTAAAAATTTCCAATTTTGACACCCTGAAATTTTCCCATTAGTATAAATATCGGTAAATTGCTCAAATCATCATAATTTAGACATTCGCGTGTTACTGTGCAAATTCTCAAGGGCCTCTTGGCCAGCTCTTTCCGAATCCAGCCCACCGTGAGCGGTAAAGCAAGGCCGCAATTCCTGTCACGTAATTTCTCACTCTTCTAATCGCGAACTGTGAAAAAGTTTCAATTTTTCCGCAGGAAACCACAGCGGAAAGAGAAGCAGGAAGCCTTCGTTGATATGGAAATGCGGTGCCGAAAATAACTGCCGTGTCAATCCATTCGGCCGCGATTTGTGAAGCATTCTCAATAACATCCTCAAGAATCAAGGGCTGTCAACCCTCAATCTGCAAGGTCACTATCGTTCTGCCTTCCTCACGCTTCGATACACTTCCTAGAATACGAGAGATTATCACGAAAACAAAACGTGAGAGCTATTGTTGTGTTGCGATAAATGGCTTCCTTTCGGGTTACGCTTTATCCTGTTTGCACACACAAATCTATGAATGTTACTATAAAAACATTCAGGGAGGGAATCACTGTTTCATTGCAAGGACACACGTCATCTCACGAGATATTTGTTTCCTTTGGGTATTTCCAGTAAATTAGAAAACGTAGATTACACAAAGATTAAACTTTTCATTTTGGGTCGATGACTAGTACTTGAACCTTTGGATACCTTCTTTATGTACTTGAAAATGTTTTCCTAATATTTTAAAAATGTTCTGCATTTTAAGATATACATCTGTCTTGGTTAATGTCATGCATCTGATCACTTTCTCTCTACTTTATCTTCAATTTGCATAATAATGCTTTACGTGCTTGGAATTATTACATACAGCATACTACTTTACATACAAAAGTAACATTAAGTATTATTAGATGGTTATTCTTTCCTAACATCTTTACAGTTCTACTGGTTTCTCCAATTTTTCATATTACTTATGAACAAATTTTTATTAAACTGAACTTAATTACAAAGTAAATGACTAAATAATTTGTAAAAATACAAATGGAGGGAAATCGACACTAATATAGTTCCAGCAGAACTAAACCTCTTTCTTCAAACCAAACCTAAATTTCATAAAGAAAATAATAGATTCAAAATATAATTTCTTAAAGATAAGATCATTCACATCCGCAATTTAATGGTTTTCATATAAATTATTATATAAGTCAAAATATTTTAAATAAATCAAACTACTATCGTGGCTTAGTGCTCTTAGAAAGCCGGTCGATAATTGGACACAAGCCACCCACTCCTGATTTCACTCAAATTTAATACTTCTATCTTTCATCATCATAATCGAGAAGAGTTGATGGTGTTTAATTTCACACAACGAGGTGTGCATCTCAAATCCGAAGGATAAATAGAAGCATAAAATAGCGACTTGACTGAGAATCGAACCCAGGTTTCTCACTTTCTATAATTAAGGCAGACGATGCAATAGTCCTCAACATCATGAAAGATAACTTGATCTAAATAATCCATAATCATCGTTCAAACATCATTAAAAGCTTAGGGATTGGACGAGTAATGACGTGAGATGAGTCGAAGTTCTATTCCAATTTCCGCCATAAAATCCCTCCAAAAGAAAGTGACTCATCTTTAAGAAACAGACTTCCATATTTTCAGTCGGCCTACCGCACCGATTCCCAATGTAAGGGCTTGGAGTGCGGTCAGCTGGTTGAGGCATGCAATTGCCACACACTCGTGTTTATATCCTGCTTATGAGTGAGTGAGAGATAGCGCGATGGATTTATCATCTACTTGTAAGTTTCCGAGGATGTTCGGCCAAGAACGTGAAACCATTGTGAAGATGCAATCCAGAGCTCGGATTTCATTCGACAGCTCGTAATGTAACATCGGGCAAATTTCAATGGGTTGATGAACTGCTTAGAGAGCGATATCTAGAGGAACTTCCGCATTCATCCCCTTTTAAATGTTATTGCTCCTCTTGTTGTGAGAAAAGTTCCACATCATAAAGAGTGGGTTCAATGAAGATGCAATAAACTCCACCGAATCGCGAGTAACTTTGAAGTATTCCATGGCAGAAGAATAAATAAATTAGAAAAATTTTCACGAGGAAACTGTTAAATATCTTCGCAAAATACTACATAATAACACACCTAGTTCCGGTGCTTAAGCATCTTCTTCAAGTGAAGAAGTCGAAACTATTAGTCGAAACGCGTTCTTATTTTGTAGCATTTTGCAAAGTTATTTTACGGGATATAGTTTCCTCGTGAAATATTATTCTGCTTTATTTATTTCTAAACATGTTATGGCCATAAGCGTAAAAGGCAGAGACAGAAAATGACACTAAACAAATATTAACTAATCGCCAACAATGATAGGAGGTAATTAAGGGAAATTAGCAAATTTAACATAAAAATGGGTAAAATTAAGAAAAAATATTTTTTAGATACATTGCTGCAAAGTTTGATATAATCTCATCCTTAGCTTATGAATTTGAGTGAAAATATTGTTTTCGTCAATTAGTAATAACAATTATACAGATCATGGATGCGTCGTTATTGGACCGAAGATAAATTTCAGTTAGCTCAACCTTTTGTGGAATTTTTCGAAAAAAAATTCTTTCAAAGCCATGTAGGACGTTTTTGATAAAATTTTAACAGCACACAGAATAGATAGAACAAGATTGAAATTTTGAATACATAAAAACATTAGAAATGATTATTTGCTTCTCGAATGGGTTTAGACAATTCATTTTGAAATGAAATGAGAATTCTGAAACGAAATAGGTAATGATATTCGTTATATTCCCATAATTGTTGACGTGTAGTTATTTCTATTGAGAAATGATCTTAGTTATCATTCCTTTATTCTTAGTTACATCCTAAAGATACTATCTCTATCATAACGGAATTAAACTTTATGGTAAGCATTAGACACCATGTTCAAGAGCCCTGAGAATCGATAACTTTTGAAAATACTGAAAGAATCACAAAGAAAAATATCAGTTGTATTTCGACTCACGGCCAGACAGAATTTTTCCACGGACGAAGTGTCTCGTATTCATCGAGTGCATAAGGAATATAAGTGGACATGGGAGACAAGAGAGGGAGGGCATTGCGCACCATTTCGCATGTCATTCCCATTTACGGAATTCGCGCTTGGCGCCAGACGCTCCAGATCCGCGACGCCGGCGCATCCTATCGGCCGGAAACGAAAACGACACGCGAGGGGTAGACCATCCATCAATCCATCCCTCGATTGCCTCTCAAGCGACCCCATTATAACTCTTTTTAAAAGAACCGTGACTCTTTGCCCCCTCTGCAGATTCCAAAGTAGCCATTGCGAACGCTGTATCAAGTGACGCTTCGAAAGGATGGATATAAAATGCGAAGTTCAGTACATCTTTCCTTTGTCGATGGCAAATTAGTCCAACTTAAGGAAAATGGTGCTTCGATAATGTTAAATCGGATTAAACTCTGTGAAATGATTGTTATTCGTGCATATTTTGAACTAGAATCGCAATTTATTGCTTTTGACGCAAGCATCTCTAATCTGAGAGTGAAAATATATTAATATATCTTTTGAATGGAATTCCATAATGCTGACTTTGTTTAGGACTATACTATTTTGTTCATGCTTTCGTTAATTTTAATGTATCTTGTTAAACATAAAAAAATCATATTTTAGAAGCTGCAGGATTCAGCGTATTATTTTCAGATATCTATCTCTGCTTTCAGCGTATCACTTATACTTTTCCAACGAGCGAGACGTAGCCTAAGGAAAGCATTTCCACCGAAGAATTGATTCAATTCCATTCGTTATATGAAAGATATATCTACATAATTTCTTAGGCCAATGAAACCCCAACATTTCTCTATTGTAAATGATATCCATTACTTAAAATGTAAAATCTTTCACTAATATTGCTTAAAGATAATGTATTTGGATGATTACGTGGGACAAATTACATTCTTTGCTTTCTTTTCTGTAACCAACCGCAGGGGCTTTCATGTAGCTACTAATGGACTGTTATATAATGACCGATGTATTTCCGATGAAATAAATGACAGTACTCCCTTAGGGTAACGATGGGTCCTTTGCCAAAGATATATTAAATAATGATGGATCGCTCTACCATTACGATAAATCCTTGACCATCGCTTCAGGCCACACTCTAATTTTGAATCTCTTAGTTTATATACACTTCCAATGCAAGAAAAATGAGGAAAAGATACAAATAGGATATGTATAATCAGAGCTGTCGGTAGCGGTGCTGGGGGGACTGTCCCTATTGGGGGCCCACACTACTGAGCTTTTAAGTATTTCCAATGGAAATAGTCATCGGAATAAATTTGAGAGTATACCCAAATACAGAAATACTTCTTAGGATAAATTTAAAAATATCAGTAACAGTGGCATCGGCTGAAAATCCTCTTTAAAGTTAACATTAATCAAAAGTTTCTTAGGATCGAACATTCACAAAGAAAGGCTGACTGGTTTATGAATTTTGTCAATCGAACTATCTTTGTCAAGAAAAAGCACTCGAGAGTTAACGCTCTTGATAAGATTTTCCAATTATGAAATTATGTTCCTATGATCATCATCTGCGAACACATGTGTTGTGTTCTGTGACCTGCAATTACTATGTGACCTGCAATTACTATGTGACCTGCAATTACTGTACCTACTAGTGACCTGCAATTACTGTACATCTGGTTACCAGAGGTAATATTATTTCGGGAACGGGATGTTTCGCAGTTTACATTTTTTCGCGAAGTATTTTTCGAGGCTGTCGTTTCGCCGACACGAATGTTTAGGAAGTAAAATACTACTTGGGGAATACTAGGGATTTTTTTCAGCTACATATATGGTTTAATTGAGATTATATAAAAAGATTAAATCGGATGATACCGTGAATGTGGACTTTGTGTTGAAACTGAAGGGTTTATTCTTTGGTAAAGTTATGTTGGAGGAAAGTAATTCTTAGTAGTCTAAAAGGCACTTTGAATCCCCTTAGAGTTCTTTATGCAACCTCATTCATCGATTCAGTAATAATACGTAATACAAGCGGCAAAGCGACGATGGCAGATTGTCCTATACCCATAACTTCAGCAGCAGCGACGCCAGCGAGCAAAATCAGAAGACGAAAAGAAGCCAAACTTTGAAAGCAAAAAAACCGCGCAAATCGAATCCGCGTTAGGAGGGCGTTGTACCCCATCTGCGCCACATAAGACTCCATTTCGAAGGGAAGCAAATGGCGAATCTCTCATAGCGATAAAAGGCGGGGACAGTGATTGATGGCACATTTTGAAGAGGAGGTAATGTGGAGGTTGCGACATTGTTATAGGCTCCGTAATCGCGAGCGAAATAAAAGATGAGGGAAATTAATTAATGGCTCGCTGTCATCATCATGGGCCAATCACACGGGTTTCCGTTTCATTGAGATCCTCCCGGTGACGCTAAGTGGTCCTTCACCACTGGGGTTGCGGGATACATATTCATACGGCGCCTCAGGGAAGAATTTCGCAGTTAAGACTCGTAAAAAGATGGGCGGAATGATCTGTAAGGAGAGGTTCTGAGATCTGCTGCATAATGGAGCTGAGGGTATTCAGATTGAAGGAATCGTTTTATCATCGGAAAAATTGAGTTTGAGATGAGGAAATTAGAAATTTGGAATGTTGAAACGAAGAATTAGCGATTGGTGTAACAATTGGTAGATTAACGAAATCGGGATAAAAGTCGTGGACTGTATCATTGGTTGAATTATATGTTTAAGATTTAAAAGTACGAGTACAAGTGTAAAGTAGATTGAAATCATCAAAGAAAGAGTATAACGTAATGTAATCGACTATAAGTAAAACACAAGTGAGAAAAGAGATTTCCAACAATTAAACAACGGGTTAAACAGTTCCATTGAGCAATAACATATGATGAAAAATCTTACAATTTCAGGGAGGTTTATAAACTGCCCAATTACACATAATGCCTATAATTGGTTAATAAATAAGATGTTTTGATGTTTGCCGTTTTAACCATGTATCCTTCTTGGAAGAACAAAGATAGAGATTCTATAAAACGAATGAATATATATTTTAGATGGGGGTGCACTATGATTAAAAAGAAAAACCGTGCAGTACCATCTACTGGCAACCGTGTGAAATACAATGTCATTCATAATTCTGTCCGTTGTGGCAGGCAGGGTAAACTTACGATAGTGGGCAAGAAGCACTGACTAGTGTACGGTAAGGTGAATAAAGTTCGCTTTTTTCATCCAACGATTAATAAGAAAAATTTCTTTCGCAGAATGGGTAACAATTTTTATGGTGCCACGGAAATAATCCGAAACTTAATATTTGTATTAAAATATCTTTTATAATATTTCATAATAATTTTTTCCTAATCGGATTGATGATACTTAAGAAATAAAATTTCAAAGTGAGAACCCCATTAAATAGCACGAAAAATGGGCACTTTTTCCGCCCCTATCTGAGGTAAAATATGTGGGATAGTGTTATAATTACCGACCATTCAGATGAAATCAAATTTTTTTTAAATCGATGGCTGACGCCATCACTTAATGAACTCCATAACAAACAATAAGAATAAAAGAATAGAAAACAAAATAACTTTTCCATCCACAAAACATTTATTTTTATGGCTAAACGTAAAACGAATGATTCTATGAAATAGGTCAACTTGTTTTTCGGTGGAATCTTTTGGAGATTTTGTAACAATCTCCTAACTCGAGTATCCATAATTAATATTCCGACAACAGTTAAATGCATGTAAT
This sequence comes from Pachydiplax longipennis, assembly GCA_036926295.1. Lineage (NCBI taxonomy): Eukaryota > Metazoa > Arthropoda > Insecta > Odonata > Libellulidae > Pachydiplax > Pachydiplax longipennis. The sequence goes on from JAVFKF010000014.1 coordinate 15,463,821, forward strand.
AATGAACAATGTTGGTGTTTGGAGTACATAGGTTATTAATATACTTTGATGGGTTAATGACCAGATACAAAATAGAGAGTAGTAGCTGTAGGCTTAGAGCCAAGTAGTAGCTGTTATTCATATGGTCAGGTTGGCCGAGCGGTCTAAGGCGCCAGACTTAAGTTCTGGTTCCCATATGGGAGCGTGGGTTCGAACCCCACACCTGACAAACTTTTATCCCCGTCACATGAAGCCAGCAATTTAAGCAAATAATTAAATATTGAAATGTCAACGTACGATGCATTGTACATAAATATTACGATTACCACAACGTTGGGAGGGGAAGATTATTAAGACACAGAAGAAAATTTTGGAATTCCATTTCGGGAGCTATTGAAATTTTACAGAAATAGGAATGGAAACTTTATTTCCTAATAAATTTCTTCTCTGACCGTGGCCACAAAGCTCCACCTGATTAATAATTTTATGATTCATTACGATGATAGAAAAAGTATCTACTTCGAATATCTCCATGAATAGTTTTGGATACTATGAAACATATTTAGAATTTCGATGGAAAAAACATACACGCGCCAATTACATGAATAGAGTAAGTTTTTGAATAGAAATTATATTATTTTTTAAATCTTGAAAAAGAGACTTAAATTTCAGTTTGATAAATTTCCATTAAAATCATATATCATAATAACCAACGCCATAATGGTTATTTAAATCAACTTATATTCCTAAATCATATGCGATAGGAATGATTTAGTACGTATTATGTTTCTGGCCTCTCCTAGCCAAACCCGGCTTTGGAAACGCCAGGAGAATTAATGGAGGAATAAACGGGGATTTGAGCAATTTTCGTTCCAAAAATAAAACCGAAAGTTGTCCCAACCAGATTAGAATTTCCGTCTAAAAATTAAAAGATAAAAAGAAGCCAAAAACAACCTAATAATCGCGAGTTTAAAACGGCAAATTTCCCCTCAAAAACCCGAAACATCCTTCCGCTATACTAATGTGTGAAGAGCCAATTAAAAGAGCATCCTCTCGAAACGCCGTTCAAAAATACGCATTCGGAAATAATTCCATCGAGCGAATTTCGGACAAAAGTGACTCGAAAGTTAAGAAATATTTCGTCCCGCATAACCGGGTGATGAATCGAATTTCCTCTGTAAGACTGGTTTGAACACGCGTCACTGAAGACGAGGTTCGTAAATCTTGTCGAGTAGCGGTTTTAATTTTGCGATCCTGCGTCTGCCAGTCGTTTTGATACCACCATTGCCGCGCTGAGATTCGCGAGAGTTCATTTATAGCACGAATTCAGCGTGAAAAACGCTGGAACCTGTTAAAAGTTGCGAGAAAGGCTGAGGTAAACACCTGAAAGGTGGTAAACGGAAGTAGCTTTGAGGCTTTCCATAATAATTATGTTTTTATTTAGGTGAAACTGATACTGTAGCATCTTCTAATCCATCATCGTTGGTTGGACTTCATGGAAAATGTGGAAAGAATGAAAGTAACGAGAAACTTTGAATTTTAAACACGATTAAATTAAATAAAAACAAAAAATATCGATTTCGGCCAATTCAGGAGGCAGGATGGAAAACTTTAGAGAAAGAAGATTCAAAGAAAGACTTCATTTACTTTATAAATTCAGAAACGGTACTTTCGCATACGTAGCTGATATAATGCGCTCTTTGTTAAAAAGGCCGCTCTGACACTTAGAGATGGAGATCAGAAAATAGATACTAGGACGAGTAGATTCAAGAGTTCATTTTTATCCAAAAGCAAGATGGACTCAAGATTCCCTTTTTGGTGCTCACTAAACTTTAGCTTACTACATTCTCACTATAAACCTGTTTACTTTTAAAAAAGGATACACGAAAGTAATCGATTAGGAAAGTAGAATTATGCAACACCTGCCACACGTCTAAAGGCGTCTTGCGGGGTATTTATGTAGATGAAGATTTAAATTGATATCTTCAAGTCGTTTTTGTTTTCTAAATTATATAGTTTGTAAATTACAAAGTTTTGCTTTCCTTTTATACTCTCTTTTTGATTTAAAGCTTCCTTCATAAAGTTACCCAGATCCTAAACATCGAAGAAAGTTCTTGCACCGACATATCATTTGCCTAAATGAAGAGAACTTAATTTTGAAGAAGTGAAATTTTATTTAGTTATTTATTTATTTATTCTTAAATACTACAAGTAGGCACCAGGCCAGGTGGTAGTATCAAAAGGGGAAAAAAAATTAAAATACCCTGCCTGGTATTCACCCTAGTCGGGAGGAAAAACCCCCAAAACCTCCCGAAGGCAGTACATCATCGTAAAACAGCAAATATAATTACAGAATACAGATATAATTACAATATACAGAAATAATTACTAAATATAAATATAATTGCAATATATAACTACAAAACCCTTTTAATTCTATTAACAAATGCTTTACAGGAAGGAGGAAAAGGTTCGAAAACTTCTTCAGGTAGATTGTTCCATTCGACTATTCCGCGATTAAGAAATGAAAACTTGCAAGTATCCGTTCTCTGTTTTAGGGTAGCTATTTTGTGTTTGTGATCGTTTCTCCCAATGTAATCCGGTTCTCTGAGTTTATTATTTAATTCTTTCAACGAAGGTTTTGCAGTGACAGTTTTGTAAATCTATGAAAATAAAAATATGAAAATAGCTCACAAATGTCTACAATGCTTTAAACTTCCTTTAATCTCCTTTCCATATGTCACTATCGACTCGCGGGTTGTAAATCTAAATCTATTATTTTTGAACTTTTCCCTCCTAAGAATGGTCATAAAAGGTCTTTGAGCAGTCTATAAGCAGAGCAATCCTGACATCGTAAAGGATTCAGTGAGAAATTCAAAGTTTAATTTCCATAGAGATGGAAGTATTTTTCGAGAGCATTTGAATGATAACGAGTGGTTGTTTCTACGATCACAAGAGGGAACCATTGGAAACAGCAGACGAGACAAATAAAAAAATAAATATAGAATTATTGGCGAATTAACCGGTTTTGGATGCAACAATGTCACTTTTTGGCCCTCCCAAAGATTCTTCTGCAAAAATACGCCACTGAATTTTTCGCAAGAAGGAATTCCAATTAAATCTTGGGTGGTGCGAAATATTAAACTAAAGTGGCAGCTTTCGTGCATTTCTTTTTCCAAGAGTTGAATTTCCATGCCATAAAATTCCGTCGGTGACGTCCGATTTCTTTACTGATAAAGAAAATCATTGAAGGTAATTGATGCAATGGATCTCGGTAAATCTTTGACTTTCGCAATCTGTGGATTGATCGAAATTATATTCAAAAGCGTTGGAGCCGGTCGCTCTTTCAGTTCCAATCAAATCAGAACCATAAATCCTCGAAATTTTATGACGGAAAAGTATACAGGGAGAAATGACCAATATTTTATATTTTCTAAATATCAAAAAGCCATTAATTTAGTAATTGATAAATAATTATAAATAATTGTATCTGAAGTTAATTTATTTCATTCACTTTTCAATCTGAAATTAATAAGATTTATCATAAAAAGCATAAATTTTAACTATTTTGTTATTATTATCTACTGGTATGTAATTTTTGCTTAGCATGACCAAAAAGTCTTATTTGGTTGCTAAACACGTAATGTCTTAAAATCTTCACGCCTTAATAACTAATCGGTATCACTCAAAAACCTGTACAGATCGACCTCCATAGTTATTTATTTATAATAGATAATCGTTTTGAAATAAACTTAAAGAGACGTTGATCGTTACTATTCCACTATCTAAAGACATGTAAAAGAAATTCTTTCATTTGTGAACATTGGATAATACTGCTCTTCGAATTAATTACCTAACAATTAGAGTATACAGATTTTATCTTATAGCGTCATATTTAATGGTGTTTGCAATGCAAGTTACATTATGAAGTGCAATGTTTACAATTTACATTTTATGTAAGGTTGGACCTTGTTTTAAACGGGTTTTACAGTACTTCGCAGCGTAGAAGAAACCTTTGAAAAATAAACAAGCGGAACCGAGAATATCATTCACGGCACGTTGAGAAGCATAACCCCCTGTTTGCTAATCTCCAAAACTCATAATGTACTGAATCAGAATTGATTACCGTCATCAAATTAACCGCGATCGAGATAACGCCCTCCGCGGCTACTGGTCAATCTAAATCGACGCTCCATTTTAAGACACGTTATTACGGAGCACTATTATTAGATCTATCTTTAAATCTCACCTTCGTTCACCTGGCCTTTCCCTCTGCAAAGCCTAACCTTTAGACGCCCAGAAATCATGCAACGGACGATCAAAAATAACGACCTAGATTCGCTTTCGTCTGAATCCACGAAAACCCTCCGAGGGAAATGAAATAGGGAGTCAATTACCCGGCTCTTAATAGTCTCATAGACACGGATAAAAACGCCTGACCCACTTTTCAAAAGTTCATATACTCCTTGCGTGACGATGGTCAGGTGTTCCGACGACTGTAAAAAAAAAACGAGATGAGTCTGGCGGAAATTATTATGCCCACATTCAAAATATACACTCGGGTTTCGCTTTCGGAGGCTATTTTTCATCTTCTTGGAAAAGCTCACGGCGGAATATTTCAACCGCTCAATGTGGCGGATGTTTTCGTAATTTGCATAGATATGGAGTGAAACTGAAATTTCTCTCCTGGTTTCCAAAAAGGTGATGTCCTTAAAATCATCACGCCTAAATTTCAGATGGAAAATCCTCAGGGAAATGATTAGATTTAAAATCATTCTCTCCTGAGTGAGAACTCATATCTTACATATTAGATTAGGTATTACTCAAAAATTATTATTATTATTATTTTACTATTTAGCTATTATTTGCATGCAACTTGAAGATGGCAATTATTTGTTGAAACTGGTCGCGAGTAATTCAATCCTTGGAATAATTAATATTTCTTTTATTATTATACATTTATAACCATCTTATGTTCATAAAGGAACACTTAACATTATTAGATGGAAATTTCTGCTTTTACTATTTCAGTAGCTCCTCTGAAGAGAATTTAGAACTCCTATTTCAGTGAAATATTGTAGGATTGTTTGTATCAAAGTTATGGTCAAGGTAATATAAGAGATAAGTTAATTCTAATTCAAATTTATAAAACCAAAAATGATTTGAAATACAATACCATGAAGAGAATTTCATCTTCAGAAATTAAATATTTATAAGTAATTTCATAAGCCCGCATAGTCATTGATCTAATTTTATAACAATCAACATTGCTACCAGGAAAGAAATTTGCCAATCGAGAAAAGATATTTCCAAAATCTAACAAAAATTCAGGCTAAAATAAAAATATACTTAGCTCCTTAGACAACGAAAGGAAACTCATAGGTACTTTGCAGTAAAAATGGCATTTCTACTTTCATTTTCTTCCATTCCCTTTCCCTGAAATTTCCAACTGGATTCACTCTCGATGTATTCCGCACCCCATTCCAAGAATCTGCACAACTCATCCTTTTTCTCGAGTGCTGAGGCCGCGCCCTAGTGGACAAGAAGTACAACAGCTAATCGAGCCCAGCGATGCCCTCTGGTGAGCAAGACACGAGCCTCCTCTTCCTCCCACCAGGGGGTATCATCCCAAAGAGACACCGAAACGTGTTTTCATTGGCTGATAAATTACCACGGTAACCAAAGCACGTAGCTCGCAGCTTAAGGACGGATACGATTTTCAATTTTTCATAGCTTCTGTACAACTTGGACGCTGGGAATGACGAAAATCAAGGGCATTTTTCATCTCGGTCGCCCCTTTTGTCTATCGATTGATTTATCGTGTTTTGTGAGCTTCGCTTGCGTGTCGCGTATGAAACCTCTCTTATATGTTCGGGTCGTGGTGGAGTAAATCATCGGTCGCGAAGAAATGTTTTACAGCACTTTAAATAGGATGAGAAACTTCCCATCAATTCCCCAGCATAATTGATTAATGGCGGTGGTATAAGAGTGTTTGTTCGACCTTTTTAATCGCTTTTATTAGATATTTATGTGGGTTATAGAAGATGGAGAGATGAGGTTGTGACTTTAGTCTCCGATGGAGCATCGATGGCTTTTTCTAAGTTTCATTAACCTTGTGTTCCCTTCGTTTTATTTTCTAGAGCTGCTATAACCGTCTATTCTCAGAACGTAGTACGCGAAGGTGTTGCTCAAACAGAAGATGTTATCACGCGTGATGTGCAATCTTCTCGAATAACGCTACATCACGAAGAGGCTTTTCCATTCCGAATATGCACGGTAATGGGTTGAAAATGTTTTCCTTATGCAGCACTTGCGTGACCCTAAGTGCATTCATGAATAGGGAATAATATGAAACGAGGCAGAAAATTGCCAGTCTGCGATGTCTGTCATCGTAAAATTCAACATTCGCGACGCACTGATTTGAATATCAACTTCTTGATCAAATACATGATTCTTTTACAGTAACTCCTCAGGTAACTTCATAGAGAAAAACTGTTCATCCAAGCTCCCAAGAATCATGGTAAGAGGAATGAGATGCTAAAGTCACGATACCACCTCTGCGCTGTACATGACACTTAATGCAATTTGAATCATAATTAATAAAATCACATATTTACATCGTTGTTTATATCTTAAATCATAGAGCACGATTCCACTTCATAATTCATTTTGGACGAGAATACTTTTCCTTTAAATAAATTATGCCGACCAGCGAAACAATTTGGTTTATAACGAGATTGTTTACCATACAATTTTTGCCGAAAAAATAAACGAGTAAATAGGCAGATATAGCTGCTCTATAAAATAAAACGATGGGAATAAAAGGTCAATGAAACTTAGAAAAAACCATCGCTGTTCCATTGAACACTAGAGTCACAACCTCATCTTGGATGACTCTCTTCATCTTCGATAACCCAAATAAATATCTAATAAAATCGATTAAAAAAGGTCGAACAAACACTCCCGACACTTTCTCGGAAACGCATAGCAGTGATATTTGACACAAGAAACTTTTGTTAGAAAACGATACCTCGGTGAACGAGGATGATCACTCTCGGCAGCGAATTTTTCAATATCTCGGACTGAGTGAACAAATAACTACGGCTAAAGAATGAGAGTAAAAAAGAATAAATTTTGTAGATACTAAAATACTTCATCTATTGCATGAAAAATTAATACATAAACTTGAAATGGATCTTTCCAGTCTCTTACTATGAAAAGCACTTTATATATAGATTTTTTATAGGTCATTATTTACACTTAGACTTTCACTCATCTAAAGTTCAATTTTCTCTCATCTTATTCTTTACTGAATTTGCTTCCTCCTTCCTTAATCCTTTCTCCTTTCGAGAAGGATATGCATAAAATTAAGTTTAAGTCACGCCAGGATATTGTAATACCATCCCAACGTTTTAAATTTCTCGTTTTAATTCTTCTTTCAGTATTTCTTTTTGAGCTATTTAGTTATTTATGGCTGTTACATTATCACCTTAAATGATAGCTTTTTCTAATGCATTTGATAAATATGTAGTTTGTTTAGGTTGTTTACGTATGAATATTTGGGAGCAAAAAAAGGGCAAACAAAAATTTTCGGAAACGAATACGTACCCGAAACATTCTATCCTTTATTTAAGCAATCGATATATCTGTATGCCATAATCCATTATAAGGTGTTCAAATCTAAATAACCACTGAAACATATAGCGAAAGAGACCACTTATTCTTCTACATCATGCGTGCAAGAGGGCGTACAGAAAAGGCAAGTAGTGATAGCACATCCAGTCTTGGAGGGTCCTTAATTGCACTTGTGCTGGAGGGTCACTGGACCACTTCCCGGAAGCGCCGACGCAACTTCACGAATTTAGCGAAGAGTGAAAACTGGAACGCAGTTTTCGTGCAGCGCAACTGATCACGCCATCTCTCATCCAACTCACGAATCGAATTTGCATAGATATCCCTCGATAAGCATGTTTCTTTCCCTGCTGCTTTTAATTGAGGAAGGAACAGGATGCTCCGGATAATTACTATTGAACTGACAATTAATCGTGGCGCATAGGTGCATTTTACTATTGCTTATTCTAAATTTAAGAGCTATATAAGAACTATCAATATATATAAGAACTATCAATATATATAAGAACTATAAATTCACAAGTTCGCCCGAAATAAAGACACCGATAATTAATTTTTTATCTTCTTATTTTCCGACAACTAAATCGAAATCATTGATGTCAGCATTGCTGGACTAAACTCTACATCGTGAAAAGAATGGATTAATTCTTCTTAATGGATTAATTGGACTAATCCTCATGATCTAGAGTTTAGAAAATCTATTCTACTATTTTAAACTATTGCTTCATACTTCAAAGAGGGTATCGTCGTAAATAAAATGGTTTAAAAAGGTAGAACGGAAGGTCGAACGAAAGAAATCAGCGACGGTTTCAAAATAACCACAATTTAGACGCCAAGGTCTAAATTTAGGATTATGCTGTATTTTTACAAGATAATAAGAACAATAAGTTAGTAGTAAATAGTCATAAAGCATAGTCTGTTAAAAATGAGATATTAATAATATCAATAAAAAGGTAAAGTTCATATTACATCCTCAAAGCTAGTAGTAAACAATTTATAGTTAATCAAACCATAAATATTTATTAAAACAGTAAAAATGTATTAATTACTAGATTGTAGTATAAAAGGTTATTATGAAAATATAAGTAAATACTAGCTTTGAATTCATTTAGATTTTCCGTCCAGAGGATACAACCGAGCTATAAATGGTCCGTATGAATCACCTTTTAAGGACGAGTTCATTAAATTTTCCTCTTAAAGCATTTCCGACCGAAAGTTTAAAAATAATTCACCAATTTAATTCGCTATTTATAATGGAATATTATCCACATTTTTACAAACTTTATCAGCTCGCCATTTTGTGACTATTTTTTATATTGATCTATGAATTGGCAAAACATATTCTATCGTCAATATTAATATTATTACAAAATTTCAGAAAGATATCCCAATATGTCACGTTTCCTCATGCTCGGTAAGGCATGGAATGACCAAAATACCTCAAAATATTCACTCGAAAACTAAGGACGTCTTTCTAAAACAGTCTTTAAATAAGTTAAGAACTATCGAAAGGGATAGGGCGCCAACATGACGCCCTGTCTAGGTAGCCTGTAAACCTCGGATCGGCCCTCTTAATATATAGTTCCCAAATCAATTAAAATAATAGAGTCATTAGATCATCGAACGAAAAGACAGCCCTGCAATGCCTCAAATTATAATCCACACCCACGCAGAATTCACTCGCAGAATAAATGCATTGGTGCGACGGCGGGCAGACGCCTTAAAAGCACGAAACAAGGCTTCATAAATCGTGGAGAGGAAGCCGCGGAATATAATTTGTGCGCGTGGGCGACAAAGACCCTGCCCTAATTCAGACAATCCCAAAACAGAAGTTCAACGAGCCCCGGAAAAGGAAACGAAAAGAAAAAAAGTGAAGTCTATCAGGCGCCATCAATCACGGGGCGTGGAAATAAAAAAGGACGCACCCACTGGAAGAAGGAAAACAAGCGGAGGACTAATTCGAAATCGAATCGGACGATTAATTCTTTTTTTCTCCGCCGCTTTCGCTCCGCTCCTTTATTTCGGCGGCGCGTCAAAACAGTGGAGAAATAAAAAGAAGATGGAAAAGGTCAGATCGCGGCGGTGCGTAGGAGGAAGGGTCATAAAGGGTGGCGTCATTTCGCGCATTCTTCGGCGCGCCTTTGAAAAGAAAGCGGCCAAAGTGTTTTCCATCACTTTACTAATTCTCTAGCCGATCAACCATAAATCCTTTATCGCTTGGAATGTCAGGTACGATCACTATGCATCCCAAGCATTCCTTCCTCTTTTGATCGCTATTGGCCGATCTTTTATACGGGGCTTCTTTTACGTCCGACTGTTTAGAGTGCGCATTTTTTCCTGTGGAATTTTCGCGGATGTATCAATACCCAAGCTATTCAACTATACCCACACTCATAGCAAAAGGAAAATTGAATGGCTTTAATACCGAGACTTGGAATGGAATCAGTTATGAATTAATTGCTCATAATGTAATTATGTTACACCTATCGATCAGTACCTATTTTAACTGTGTGTATGTACCTCTATTATATTCTTCCCCTTAAAAATTTCTCGGAAACATACCCCTACTCTTTGTTGAGATACCTTTAGTTTTATTGCGACTTTTACTGAATTCTGACGCTAATTCCCGGGTAAATTTTCTTCGACGTAAAGGCCATGGAATCCCTGTTAGAGATTTGGCCATACTTTTCGCAATGCAATCATAACATGATTATAAAAAGATGTTTGAGTAAACTACCCAAGTTTATGTTTGAGGGGTTACTATTACTTTTACTAATTAAATACATCATCCAAACGGTAATGCTATAAATTTATTGCAGAATAAAAATATGAATCATTATTATTAACCACATTTCTTAACTCAGAGAAGCATAAAAAGGTTTTCTAAGTCCATTCTTAAGGTTATATCTTGTCTATGATTTTTTGGCATTTATTTTTCGACCGGATGCCGTCTGCCTTCCTTATTTAAGAAAATCACTCATCGGGAATCGAACCAAGACCACTTCCACTTACGCTGGAAGCGCTTTCCAGAACAAGTTTACAAGTAATTACAAGGGCAAATATATGCATCATTTTATGGACAGGTATTAAAATATTACGTAATTATAAAGAAAATATATAATTTCTATTTAACTTCAAACATACAGATTTTAAAAATTAAGAATGAAAGAAAAGTTTTAGTTAAGGATGCCCACGCGAGAAAAAATCAGATTAAAAATGGTAATAAGTATATCCGCGAGTAAACAATAAGCAATTTTCAGCTCAGACAATCAATATAAATAAGCATGGTATAACTTACGATTAGATAGAAACTCAAAAATCAATTCCTGAGAAGAGATATAGAATTAGGGAATTAGAATATGATATAGATTATGGATTAATCGACTGCTGAAATTTACGAATTTACTGATTTTTAAGCAAATCAAAATTTGAACAATGTATAGAGTAAAAGAAATGTATTAAAATCTCTTTCAAAGTGCTTAGCCTCATCAAGACATATCATCACGTCTTCTTTTCGGCAAAGAGAAGCTGTCGGACAATTTCGTACATCAACTTATAAAAACTTCAACATCAACCATAAAAAAATATGGATTTCTGCATCTCAAATTCCACCTTTACGCCGTTAAAGTCGTTTGGACCGGTCTCGAGCTCCTTTAACGCATTCATTTTAACCTTTATATTGTTATACAAATCAAACTTTTTTACCTTCCCGAAATCTGCATGACGTCAGGCTCTACCAAGAGGTCAAACGGGACTCGCCCTTCCCACAATCCCTTAAGGGCTGTGCCATGGTGTGGGAGGTGTTGGTGAGGCCTTGTAACACGCACAAGTGGACCCCACGGCATGCCATGCTACGTGCACCGGCCGCCTTCAACACTTATCATTGCCACTTACGACCGACGGCAACGTTTTTGCAGAGTTCCCTTCTAGGAATGGGTTCCCAAAGGGCCTTTCGGAGACCGCTTTCCCCTTCCGTGATGGATGCGCATCAAAGGACGCGAGAGAAGCGTGGTTTGGAGGCGTGGAGAAAAGACGATTAAAAGTGGAAGATGAAATGCTTCTCCGTGCGACTCCACAATAAGAGGCGGCGATTAATCTTCAATCAACGAATTTCCTGGCATTACATATAATATTAAAAAGATTGACCTGAATAACTTTGATATGCTCTATCATCGGCGGCCGGACCTCGTAGAACGGCATAATGAAGGTGAGGGTAAAATTTTCAATTTCTACGCGAAAATACACTTATATATCGTTTATAAAAAAATGAATTAAAGGTGAGGAAAACTCTCGAAATTCCCATTCCCTCCTTCCTCCACATAACTTAATAAACTTTATATAATTGCAGTTTCTTTTACATTACCTAAAGATGGCGATTTACCCGAAAATGGTCGTTTTCGTATTCAAATTAAATCGTGCAGTAATGTAAAGTTTACCTTGGCTTTGCTTCTATGTATTGTATCAAAAAATATATTGATGATGTGTTATAATCTAAGTATTATTCCGGAAGCCTATATGCTTTAAAAGATATTGTATGGAATTAAAAGATATCGATCGATTCATTTACTAGCCAATAAATTGGGGATTTCATTGATTGGTAAATGGTAATAATACATACACCATGATCTTAAAGTGTCTGCTTAGCCGAAGATATTAATGCTACAGAGAATAATAAATCAAAGAGATGCGGCCTTGATGTAAGAGTCTATCGTAATCGCAAAATCAAAAGGATATTGTACTTTTTCTACAGGAAATGTTCAATCAGATTCTGTTTAAAATCAATGTTTCTTATAGAATAAGGACAATTTGCTCATTAGTTTGTTGTCATTAGAGAAAATTTGAACTTCCGCTCATTTATTAAAATACGAGTACATCAAACTTCGAATCTACTGAAATCTATAAAAATTTGTAAAAATCTACCGAACTTTTACAATTCCTTAATAGGAAAATATAAAGGTTTATTAAATTACAACTATACAAATTTGTCTTTAATTTAATATCAATATAATTGTTTCGATTGATTGCGAGCTAGAATAAATTACCATATATTGAAAATTTGATACAATCTTTACGTTTGATGTTTTTAGAAAACCACAATAAAATTTGTTATTCTTACTAATACACGTTCACTTTTCGATTATAAATTTGGATTATAAATAATTCCTTCTATAGAATGTTAATTAATGAAATTATATACGAAAAATATCTAGCTGTTAATTATCGAAGAAAACGGCACTGTTCTCAATATTCGATTTCGATAAAAAGAGTTCGTCTCTTTAATAGTTGCATTCCATTAATGATGAGTAGGTGAAATTCATTTCACGGTGCACGCAGCTTTCTCTCCAAGGGCGGATAACGATCACGTACAACCTAAATCGCTTTCATCGTCATCCTGTTAAGAAACACACATCCCGAAACGCATTTTATTATCTAACAGTAATTCCACCAATTGACTCATCATCTTCGCCTTAAACGAATGGAAACGTCGTGCAATCTTTAACCTTTCCCTCGCTGACCGTTTTAAAAAATTGCTCTCGGAAGGGAGTGGTTAAAAGAAAAATAAATCCGTAATTTCAGAGCTTTGTTCTGGCCTAGAAGGAACCACGCACTCCACGTCGACCATTAATAAAAGCCACTAAAATTATAGGCTTTTGAAATAATGAAGTTCGTGTAATATTACGAGGGAAAGTTCTCGCAATCGTGAGTGATAAGCCCTCCTCCGTCGGCGTATTAGAAGTAGTTACTGTAATTTAAGATAATTTCCAATTAGTTCGCTCCACTTAAGGAACGGATCCATGATTTCAAATCTCTAAAAGGATCGAATTTATGGTTGAAAATGTCGGCATGACATACGAATTTTGTAAGCTAAAACAATAGCTACATAGAAACAAATAGAACGATTATTAGTGGCAGAAAAGACCAGTAAAGCCATGAATTGGCTCACCTTATAAATTTACGATGTGTTCAACGAAGTAAAACTATAATTACAGAGTTGAATTGTTTAGTTATTTATCGATAGATGCTTTAATCACTGAGAGTGCATTTACTAAGAATTCGACCACTATCAAAACTAACCACGTCAATGTGGGATAACTCTCCACAGATTAGGTTAAATATCAACCGCTTATGTTCACTTAATGTTTATAGGTTGGCCAAAAATTCCAGATACACTAGAGATCTTTATGGGTCATTGGGACATAACGATTAACTCTGCTTAGCTTTTAATGATAATTAAAATAAATTATTAATTTCGCCACTACGAAAGCCTTTATACAGCGTGTAAAGGGTTTCTACTTTTATACTGTTCCTACTTCTTTCACGAGTATTTTACAAATATTAAGCATACTGTTGTTAGCATAATTGATATCCGATCATTTCTACACTTAACACAGTCCAATGTAGAACATACAGGACATGTGGTCAAATAATAAAATTTGCAAGTCGTGCGGTTCAATAAGAAACCCTTAAATTTTTCGCTAACAGAAAGGAAAGTTATCTATATTTAGTTAAAAAATCATTATCAAAACAATATAAAATGTACAAAATTAAATATGGGGTGCACCTGTTGGTACGCTGAAGGTTAATTATATCACAGTGTTCACCTGTATAAAGCAAGTCATTTGAGAAGAACTACCAAAGGATTCAAAAGCTTATTCCTATCGTCATAAATCAATCGTCTTTGGGGGAAACTCTGCCATTAGTAAGGCAGCAGCAATGACTCATTTTCTTTCTGAAACGGCGCCAACTCTTCGTGTGTTTTCCTTCTTGAAATGACATACAAGACCAATTCGCTGTCTGACAGCTGTGCTATGATTTTCTCACCCTTATTGGATGAACAGAGTTCGGTGACTGGAAACAACTCCCTGATTCCGATTTAGACGTTTTGAATAACCAGTTATTGAGTTAAGGAAGTTATCCATGAGGAATAAATAACCGATGATCGAAAGAAATTTAATTTTTATGTACAATTCGGTGACAGCTTTTGAATGAATGTGTCAGCGAAGGCAATGTATTCTTCGGATAATTTTAATGAAACTAACATGAAACCATACTTGTGTGCGCGAATTTTCATGCTGATTCTTAGACACAATCATTAATTTAAAAATATCTATTTCACAAATTGTCTTAAGGTAAATGTTTACTCATAAACTTTGTAAAGAGCATGAAATACCGTGCAAAGGTATACCTTCAAATTTCAATATTATTCCATAAAGTAAACTAATTATCTAACTTTTAAGAAGAAAATTTTACGTTATAAAGCAAGAATTAGCGATTATTTCATCCGACTATTTATAGCAAGAAAGAAATGGCTAAGTCAATCAAATAAACCTCTCATTTCCTGAAATGAACGATATCTTTTCATACTGCGATAAGGAAAAATCAGAGGAAATGTTAATCACCACTTAATTTCGTATCACTACATAACTTACTTGAATGCAAGAGAATGCCTACAAAATTTAGCCTTATTTAGCTGCGTCAGCAATTAAGTAAATCACAAACGTAATCGCCAAGAAATGTTGATTATGAGTCATTCAGCGAATAAAATTTTTGTAAAATTTAGCAGAACCGAAAGAAAGCTTTAATTAAAATATCACTTATAATATGAGTGGCGATTAATAAGTACGTATTGCCCAAAGGGACACTGCTGAATATTTTCTTCTGAGCAATATATAGGAAAATGTGAGGCATTAAAGTGCACATTCATGCGATTCTTTTGAATTCGCCTCGTCATCAGCAGAAGGTGAATAAGCAATTCCGAAAAAAGCATACCATTTTAAGGTTCTACTTTAATTTTATCCTCCATTCCTCGGTTCCGCGAAAAATATACCTTGAATCACACTGACCCGTAGGAGCAATATAATTTTAAAATCTTGAGAGTAGCAAAAGTACTAAAATGAAAAAAATTGCCATAAAATAAAGTTTCGGCCCAAATGTTTGTCCCTTAGAGAGTGTTCCACCTTCGGTATAAAAGAAGCTCTTCTTACATATTTTCTTTCCGAATTTCATCGAACCAATTTCGCATGCCTCCCCTAAACCCTTTTCCTCATTTTCTCGCTGGACAAATAAGGTGCCGCCCGGGATATTGCATGCGTTCGTGACCCACAAATAAGGCTCTGCATTAAAAGAGCCCCTTTCCGGGTTTCTTTTGCGTGTGCGTGCGTGTGGGCGTGTTTATATGTTAGAGAAATGAGAGCTGTGGAAGAGTTAATGCACCGATGTGATTCACGACCGCTTTTTAGAGCTCACGGAAATAAACGTGATGCGATCACCGCTTATTTCTCTATACGTAACTTAAATCCAAAAGTCTCTATTCATCGCGATTTACCAAACTTAAGCTGTTTTTCTCTCTGAATACTTACTGTAGACTTCATAAAGTGGGTTTTTCCTCTTAAATTTCTCTTTCCGTTCTATTTAAAGGGGATGAAGGATTTTAATTTTCAGTGGTTTTATATAAAAATAGTCTTAATCCTTTATCCCTAACATTGCGAATTAACCGGGAGAGATGACGGCAATTAGAAGTAAAGGACTTACTTCGAAAGGGCAAGCGATTTATCTAGGATATGATGAAGAGGTGCTTCTTAAATCTCCCTGTCATATTTCAATAATTACTCTCGGTAGGTTGGTGCAAGTTTTTATATACCTCACTTTCTGACAAGAAAAAGGTCTTAATTCCACAGTTTATCATAGTGCAACGAACTACAGCGAAACCCATTTAAAACGCACCCAATTAAGACGCTCTGCTACCCCATATAAGGATTTTCCCGTCCCCACATGCACTGCAATCCGAATTGATCGAATGTCCACCGAATTTGATGAGCCAAAATCTGTTACCCTGTCTACAAATGTGGCAAATAAAGCTAACTATGCTAGCGCTCTTTTCCTTTTAAAATCAATTAAAAAATTAAAGACCCAAAAAACATTCCAATTTGTTTTCCAATGTGCAAAATATAAATATGTCATATCCCGGATGTAAGGCTATCCCGGTGATAACGCAATTTTCACTCACTCATCTAAAAAGCGTCTTAACGGGTTTTTAATTATTACAGCATTTACATAGTTTAATGATTTCACCGTTATATTTTCACGCATCTTGGTTGTTAGAGTTCTCTTAAAAACAAGGATTACTTTAAGCAACCTGACTCAGCTGATCCGAATGTTCGTCCACGATATAAATATTCTTCTAAATCAAGACTATAGTCTTATACTATCAAAACTTCGATGTTAATATATAGATAGATGATCAAAGTAAGTTCCACAAAAATCTTTATGCTGCAGATTAAAAATCATAATGGGAGTGAGGAATTACAGACTAAAAAACTCCATCAGTTCCAAAAGTTTGAAATAATCGTAACAGATAGTTAATTCTTAAATCTAGCCTTCATCACCTTGATTTATACACTTCTAAGATGCCTTTTTATGAATTGTAACTGAGTATCGCAATTATGAATAGTAATTAATGGTAAACTTCCTTAAACATCAAATGCGAAGGGATCAAGAAGTGATCCGGATGGCCTATTTGTCTTACGAACCTATCCATAGCAAAGAGCAACACGGCCCTGTTTGCGAAGCTGGCATCCATCCTTAGTAACGCTAACTGCCTTCCTTTCTTCTCTTGACATGACCCAGGGAAGCGACTGTGGATAAGTGGATGATTTGAAGTCTCAACATGTTACGCTCTTGGAAGGGTTAGTGCCTTTAACGATGACCTACATACTCTAAAGTCGCACTTAATCAATCTTCTTCTATTTTCTCCTTTTCATCTCTTTTCATGAGTTCATCGTTACTGACCTCATGGGCTGGTTCACGCCTCGACAGATGACCTCATGCTCACCAATTTCGGCCTCGCACCAACGGCTTTTCTTTACTACCTCTAGGAGAATATAATTTCGCCCCGGACGTCGTCCATGCGTCGGAATCAATTTTTTCCTACGAGGTTTACGTCGCCCTGGGAAATGAGTCTCTAACGTGGTTTACGGGCGATTGGAAGAGGGTCTTCCTCACGGGAAAATCCCATAAAATCTGCCGCTTGTGATCATTTTTGTGGTTCCGTTTAAGGTGGATAATTTTATGTAGCTGCAATAAGATGCTGTGTCATTTTGTCATGATTGGAGGCTGTATGAGGTATATGTTTTGTATAGTTTCACATCCATAAGACAACAAGTATAGTACATGTGTATTGTTTTATAATTCAAAAATACTTCATGAGATTAAAAATATTTCTAAAATCTTGCAAACTTAAATAGTCCTGATAGCACATATATAATTAAAATTACCCTAACATATGAATTAATATTGATAATCAATTACAATTATCAGATATAAATAAAAAAATATGCATATCAAAAAAGAAAAAAACAATTTCAAAATATGATACATATAAAAATAAATAAAAACCTTTGTTAAAAATGGCAACTCTTCTTAAAATTTAAAATGCTTCATTATCAATAAAAATTCTGAGCTTTTGAACAAAAATATTTTTGGAGTAAATTATTCACTTTAAGTATCTGCAAACATTACATTTGATTCCCACATCAATATTGGAAGGCATTTGATATCACGCAACGAAAAATAAAACAAACATTTCAACTAACCGACATTTATCTTACACTTCGTCATCCGATTAACCGTTAAGTTTGCATCAAGATATTAACCTAAAAATAATCACGAAAATATTCGGTGGTTGTTGCATTTTTTAGCTTCACGAATCTTTATTCTCCCTTAGGAAATCAAATTTCAAATAACCTTCGAGGTATCAAGTTAGTTACGTTAGAGGAAATTGATAGAAAGACGAAAAGGAATACAATTATCCTGATTGAAGTATTAATAAAACAATTTTTAAGCAGCTTAACTAATCTTGCGAGCATAATACAATTTCGGGAAACTCTTAACCAAAATTTCTAAAATCACCACCCCTTTCTAAATTTTTCTGAAAGCGATATTTTGAAAATAGCAAAGAAAAAGTAATTTGAAATACTTTAAATCGTCGTATGATTCGATTCGAAAAAGGATAGGTAATAATGTCTATAATCCTAAACAAATACCAATTCTACCTCAAGTCAGTATTTGCATATCTTTCGTGATTCTCATATGGGGAGTTAAGGGAGCTTCAAATGTTACTGACGGCACTAAATTGCAACATTATCATAGAACGTACTATGAGGCTGAGTAAATATCAGTCCTTCGCAGGGACAAGCCCTGAGTGAAATGTAATTTATATTTAAGTTCTGCAATTACGTTGTGTCACGAACATAAACGTTTTAATTTACAAGAAAGTGAGGAAAATTTGAGCTGGATTGTGCTCGAAATTAAAAATGGATCTATAACAAAGGCTCACCCTAAATTGTGAAATTACTTCAACAACAGCACAAAATGGGAAATTTAATCAATATAATAAAACGATAGTAATTCCTATGATGAAAATATGAAATCTCTAATGATTAACAAATTAAGGATTTATAGACAGTACCTGCTTAACTATCTTTCAGAAAGGTAAGGAAGCTTCCTCAGCTACGATTAGAATAATTTTGAAAGAGTATAAAGTCTCTCTGAAAGAGTCATAATGATTTCTCAATATAATTGCAGCGAAATCTCCTCATTTAGTAGCAAACTATCCATACATAAACGCCTCACGAAAGAAATCTCGGCTGACCTACCGCCAGATAAAGGTTAGGCCTCACTGCTAGGTCATGCGGATAAAATGATACCTCTCCAGTCAGAGAATAAAAAATGCGCCGTCTAAAGTTAGATATGATTGATTCTATCGGACCCGTATGCAACATCGAATACTTGACCTCGCTCCACTGCCGTGATTGAGGTCATATGTCCAGAGAACATCAGACAGACACTAACCTCTCGAGTATGTCCTCTGCTTATTAGCTCCTGGAGATATTCCAGATGCCTTTAATCCCTGGCCGAAGTGTCCAGTGCACAATCCAGGACGATGAAGTAGTCTTTGGTGATCCTGAATAGAGTAAAACGAAACGAATTGAATATCCGTTCTTGAAGCACTGGAGATCCTTTTATTTTAAAAAGGCAAATTTAATTTAAAACATTGTTAATCTGATAGTTCATAATAAGGATTATGCACTTGCTTTATATTAAAGTTTGTTAAAAATAGAGTCATTTGCAAAGAAATATTTATCTCATAAGTGATCTAGAATCGTTAAGCCACCTAAAAACTTCATCGTTTCACTTTACGTAAATATAGTGAAGTAAAATATAATATACCGCATTTTTTGAAACAAGCCATTCATTATCATGATATTATTTGTTGGTACACAGCTACTCAAATAAAATATGTCATCTTTTGGTATATTTTTGGTTTTTTGGATATGCAAATAGTTTTGTTGCATTGGTATTTAATTGATTTTGCGGCCAGATAACCTTTAATAATAAATGTAAGAATAAGGTTTTTATTTTATTCGCGATTATCGAAATAGTAATAAATTATTTCATTATATTTTCGATTCTAATTACAGATAAATTCCATTTACTTTACTAGAGGTAATACTTATGATAAAACTGTGGAGATGAAACGGATACGATAAAACCATTTGTTTGACAGCAATATCTTCTTTGTCGAGAGAAATAACTGACAATTGGTAGTGTTCTGTGATCAATTCACTACCTTCAACATTCATGAAAAATGAATATACGAACAAGGTAATCAATGAGAAAAATATGCATATTCATCCACACTTAAGAATATGAAAGCTCCATTAATTAAAGGACCCTAAAACGTCAGGAAATTGTCCGCGGTATACGGCATCAAAGGAAGAAGAACATGATTGAGAAAACTCGTAAAATTTGTTTCCAGAAAAGAAGCATTAGTTTCACACGACTTACGCCAAGTCATTACGAACAATGACCGCGTACTGAGAGACCACTTTGCTGAACTATTCATACTCGAAGAAGTCACTGAACGTGAGCCGCAATGCGGAAATGTCAATAATAGCATTCCATATATTAAATTCATAAAAACAATAAAAACATGAAAAAATTAACAATTCCCAACAGGTGAAATTCAGGCCTTCCAAAGGCATCCTTATATAGGTATTACCATCAACTTGGATAATAAACTGATAGAATCCCAGATAGTCAAGTGGGTAGCGCTTCCGCCTTAGTAAGCAGATCAGAGGGAGATACCCTTAGAGCAGGACATCGAACCGTAATATTTACAGTTCTTGATTATGATCCAGTTCAATGAAATAAACAAAGTTCGGTTGAATTCCGGTTTTTCTCCGACGAACCGGTTCGAACCGAATTGCATTTAATTACTTGTAAGGTATAAGTTATGTTATTAAAGAAATGATAATTACAATATTAGGCTAGATATAATTTAACGGAAAATATGCACTTCAGTTCGCTGCAATTCGCTGGTACACATATTGAGTAGTGGTTCATCAGTTTACGCTTGATTAAAATTATTTCTTTGGAACCGAATTTGGGTACGGAATCAATAACGTTTTCGGTTCAGGCTCAAGAATTGTAATTTTTTATGTCGGTTATGGTTTTCACTCCTGTAGAGAAAACATTTTACTTCTATTTTGGTATTCAGTTCTGTTCTGGTTCGATGTCCTAGTCTCGGGTTCGATTTCCAGTGACAAGCCATAGCGTAGTGACATCAACTCTCCGAGCGCTTTTTAGAATATCATAAATAACAAACTAAAACGATTTCTTGGAATATAAAAGGTATTATGAACTACGAAGAAAAATATATAGCGTTTATAGTGAAATCAATGAGAGTAAAAGGTAAAAAATGTACATACCTAAAATAAATATCAACATTACTCTGTGAAAAAGATTTCAGAAAACTAGTAAATAACAACAAAAGTCAGCCAAGCATCTACCTATGAATCAAATTCTGAAATTTCGATTTTATAAAAATATATCATCATGGCTCGAACTGATCCACTCTCTGAACTTCCTACGACGAATAAAAAGATTTTCACAATCTCCGATTTCGAAACACCCCTTCGATAACGACCATCCCGAAAATACGAGAAAAGCAAACACTTCGGACACATTCCAGCGAAAGCAAACCGAAAAAAAGGATCAACGCTCCTTGGAGACTTAATTGCCAAACAACTGGCGCATATTCTCCGATATTTACTCCCAAAATTCTTCGCTTTTGTTTACTACGTTTTCATAACAGAGGCGCCGGGATAACCAAGCAATACCACGGGGAAAACCACTCGTAAAGTGGGGCGAGCAAACAATATTCACCGACTCATCTAATTGATGTACAAACAATCTGCCGATAAGAAGGGTAAACCTGCGTAAACCTCGCGTCGAAATATCCGAGAAAGTAAAAAATTTAGTGCTACTAAAATGAGGACCGAAACTGGAAAAGATTTTGAGGGAAGTTTCTTCATCAGAGGAACGACCGAAGGCGACGTTTCGACGGTTTCTTGGAAAATAAAAATTAAAAGTGATGCTCAGGGATGTGAGAGGCTAAGGGAAAACAATGGCCGCTCAGATTTGCAGGGATGTTTCGGTTGACGCTTAAGATAAACACAAAGAGTTCGTACTTTACCGAAGTGCTAATTGCCCCTCAGGCGTTAATTCTTTGGCACGCAAATAAGTTCTGTTTGCTATGACTCGAAATAATCTCCGCCTTTTGTTTACGGGCGAGTGAACACGAAAAAATCTTAACGGCAGTATTTCATGAATAAGGGAAATGTATTGTTCGCCTGGTGTAGAAACAAAGACAATTTCACGCTAAGAAAGTTACGAAGATTGACCATTATAGAGTCTAGGCTCGATAATTTGAACCTCCATTACTTGAAAAGCTACTTAAACTATAAGAAAACGTCTGTCTCCTTGCGAAAACCTCGATTGGTCGAAGAATTTACGGTAAATAATAAAAAAAATAAATAAATAATTATTATTAATAATAATTATTTATCCTATTCTATTCAAATTTAGTCGAATTTTAAAGACCATTTTGAGCCATAAAAACCTCATAATTTGAAGACTAGGCTGTCCTATTGTTTTGACTGGCACAACCAAAATCTGCCGTTTCAATTAATACAGAGAGTTATTCATATCTTGACATTATTCCTATAATGAATCTACTATGTTTTTTTCGATACCTTTTCCTAGTTTTATAAAAAATGATGTTTACATGTTTTCAAAATAAGGCACGTAATATATCAACTGTATTGTTTATACCGTGAGCAGTTTTTCATTCATTTGAACGTTAAACATTAATATATAATTAATCCACTGTATGATTATACCATAGGTAGATCTTTATATAATTAATTTTAACTTAAATCGTTAATGCACTTTACAGGAATCATGTTCTCTTATAAATCAATTTTTGTATTTTTCATGACCAAATTTTAACTAGTAAAGAATATTTCCTGGACTACCTGCGTCTTTATTTTGCTTATTTTTACAGGTTAGATATGGTATGTGATGTTCACTTATATTTTTTATTACGAGCACACAGCGACAAACCTGCGGGTACAGTATTAGAAAACCTCGATAAGTCAAATTTCTATTTAAGTTGAAACTTCGACAACCCGAAGGTTTTGGCCAATATACAGGCTAACCGGTGATTTACTTGTTGAATTTCATCAAGTAATCATTTCTAGTTCCCTTTCCACTTTTTCTACCAAACTGAATCAATCTTGCCTATTAAGTAAATAAACAGGATTAAATTATGAAAATATTGAAAGTTGAAAATTAATTGAAGCAGTCCAATTTATTTCATTAAAACAGATAGTCTTTTCGTTGCCAATCTATCTCTTCTTCATAAGAAAAACGTCAATATTAGTCCCCATTGTGTTATTGAATCATTCTTCTTAGTTAACCCAATTCCTCTGGAATCTCGTATATTTAAAGGGGTCATAAGTTAATTAAAAAGAGTCCGTTGCTACTCAAAATAAGGTCAATGTTCAATGGAGCATTAAAAGGCTCCGCCACTGTGTTATACATACACAGCGTTATCCGGACGTTGGCTTCCTCCTCTTGATACACATCTCTCATGCTACATATCATTCGCGTTACTCCGTGTAAAAACATTCTGTCCCCGATTTCGATCAAACGACTTCATTTCGAGGAATCCTTTTCATTCGCCCACCTGCATTCCCTCGACACAGAGTCGCCCTTTCATGCTTTGAACTCGACTAGATCCGCCGTGTATGCCATTTGAGGGCGTCTAAATCTACGAAATAGAGCTTCTGGAATGAACTTTGTGGGAGGTTTGCTCTTTTTTCGCCCTTCTCGTGTCTCTCAAAGCAGGCCTATGTAGAGCAAGTGTCGAAAGATATTATGAAGCATGAACTGTTTTTCATTTACACATCTATGAAAGAGACTTTGAAGAATGATGTTTGAACACTTGTGCGAAAACAGTTGGTGTATTCAAAGTTGGGTGGAAATTCTTACAGAAGAAAAGAAAATAACAGGAATCCATAACACTGATTTAATTAGAGAGGCAATTAAGCTTTTTTTATCTTTTCCTTCCGTTTGTAAATGAGTGACAAAATGTCAAATCCTTTGCTATGAACAACTTTCCGCACTTCTTCAGGCTAATTGTGAACGGCCTGTGGGAACCAGTAAATATATGACACTGATCAATAATTTTGCTTCCGTAATTTTCATACTTTAAAAGCCTATTATATTTAGTATTAAAGTCTATAATACGCAATTTAAAATCCATAATATTTTTCATATTATAAATATGAAAATATCATTGGTCCCATCTCATATTTTTTCTTTACATTCGACCACTTAGACCACAGAGTGTATTAAATATTTTCTCCTAGCTCAAGGCTCAGAAAAATTTTACATTGAAATTCGTCTTCCTCAGCATACATGATCACATGAGTTGAAGTGTCGGGATGAATAATAAATTATTTCAAAATCTGACAGAATATCCAGCGTCTTTAAACATCTTTTACATAGTAATTTATATTCCCTTTATTTTTTGACAGTATTGTAGTCCCTTTCCAAGTACGAATAATCGTGCGCCTTTGCGAAACGCTGCATTGGGTGAAATATCTACTGGACAGACTATTAGGGGGATACCTTTGGGATAAATTCTTGGACTGATCTGTTCAAGATAGACTGTTCTTGGTGACTCGTCATTTGTGCGAATAATTTTGGGTTTAACGCCCAGGAACCAAAACACTCGTAAGTGATTCAAACGATCGGCGACCCCATAGTATGGCAGAAAAAATAGAAAAGGAAAATTAAAACACGATAAAAACGACTTACTATGATGAAGTAATAGTATGTTCATAAAGGTACCGCGATAGCTGAGATCATTTTGCACCTTTTACTAAGAACTGGAATGTAATTCAAACACTGTTTCACAAGAAATCAGGCGATTAAGAAAAATCAAAACATAGCATTAACTCCACCTACTTTTGATGAAAACAACCCTGAATGGTGGTTCCCTTTCATTTGCTCGGAATGAGGGTCAGCCGAGGACGTGCGGTCTTAAATTGGTGCACGTGGGCATCTTTACGAAAGGTGAAAGCACGTCTAGTACATCTGCGCGTGCACTCGCCAATGCTCCCGGCGTTTTTAAAGGGAAAGAAAGAGAACGTTGATTGATTATTTTTTCTCCCTCTCTCGCATTTGGGACGAACGTGATGAATGATTGTACAAGCACGGAGTGAAGATGGTTCGTGAATTCTCCCATTCACCACCCGCTCTTCCATTCTTTCCTCACACCAATGCATTCCGACACGATGCTTCCAAGCTTATATATAGAGAAGCTTCCTCAACAGTCACCTTCACGCCACTCGCCAAAATTCGCCGTTTGTCGGCAACTTTTTCGAACACTTGAATTGGCGAGAGGTTATTGATGGATGGTGGAGAAAGAAAGGATGGTGAGGGGAAATGCGAAAAATATCGCTGAATATTGGCGATAGTAACAACCTACCGCGGAAAAGCAGCAGGTGTAACGGGATGGAGCATAAACACGTAAGGTAAACATGAAGCTGTACCTGTCGGTTCATCAACCACAAAAGTCTTCAAATAAAAACCGCGCGATAAAATTTCGTGATCCCTATGATTCAACTTTCCGCCACTTCTAGTTAAACTGAAACACATAAGACTTAAATTATAATAATCTCTCTCATCTCATTACATGTATTGATCATAATCAATATACAACAAAAGAACATTACACTATTTTTCTAAGTCCTGTGAGGCAGTCGACCGAAACGAATTAGTTATTTTTAAAGAAGATGGCCTGAGATACGTCGCTGTTACGTTGCTTTGTGTGCGTTCTATAAACTATGACTCATTTAATTCAACAGCGATAAAGAAATCAAAAACTTTAATTGTATAAATATTTACATTAATTTTTACAAACATCGCAACACTGCTTAAAACATACTTGTCCTTTCCTAAAATTAATGAAGCTCTCAAATCTTATATTTACAGTCCCTTACTATACATGTACGGTAACATCCTTCGTGGAATTTTTCTTTAAGGATTCTAATTTGGAAATTTACAATTTATTAAAGCAGAAATATTTTTAAAAGTCTTACAAGGTAAATATTACGATGATAACGCAATTCTGTTACTTAATTTCTAGGATATATACTCTGGAATGTGAGCAGGGTATTATTACTATTTACTCAGCTTTTATTTTTACTTCCGATAAATAATTATTTTTTGATCCTTCTCTCTCCTATAATCCAGAATAAAATTTTCATTTATAAAATATTTTAATAACAGATGAAATATAGGAGTTTTCGAGTTCACATTAGGTTGTTGTGCCCAAAACCTACTTAATATCCCTTCCTATTTAATGACCTATTAAGTGCCCTTTCAATTATTTTTTTTAAATAAAATACCTCTCCCATAATCCAAACCTAAATCACATTGGTCTTTCTACTGTGTTACTATACCATATTGACTTCAACTAATATTTTGTAGCATTTAATTCTCTTGAAATTTGCCCATCCATTCTATCAAAGTTCTATCGTTCGGTGAAAAGCTTTTCCATTAATATATTTTTTCATCTAAACAGAAAAATTGGCATAATAGATCGAAGTATCTACAAGGACAAACAGGAATAAAAGAGAACCAAATTTGCAGAGATAAAAATTGCGACTGCTAACAAATTATACTTAGAAATTGCGACAGCTTGTAACAAATTAGGAAGGGCGTTAAATGTATGAGACTGAGCGAGATGGATAATGCGAGAAATGCAAATTGTTGTTCCATTGAACGTCTGGAAGCATTACTAGCCATTTCGATATTCAATCAAAGATGATTCATATCCAATAATCGACGATAGGCGTTTCTTGGAAACCTAGAAATCACCGGAAGTGCTATCCTAGATCTTCATCTATTACCCCAGTCTCCTATTGCAATTATTTACTTTTGTTGCAGAACAAACTGCTCTAATGAACTAATTTCACTCTTTGTTTAAGACACAAAGAAATAGTTGAGCTATAAAATGGGTTGGAGAGAAAAATAAACAATCACCATTGTTTTATCTCACAATTTCTTGTTCACTTCCGACATCAGCCATCAAATTTTTAAGTATGCCCTAAACATCGAAGAAAGAGGTCATTGGAGGCGTGGTCATTCGTGACTCATGGACAAATCACTTAAATTGCTTCCTCTAAAGAATTACTTAATTTTGGCGGCCTAAAATTCTCAAAAGAGTCACAGTAGATATTGCTATTAAGCAAAGTATTCTAAAGATCTTATCTCTCAAGTTAAAAAAAAGTTTCTACACACACCAAACACAGAAATAATTATAATATTTTGTAAGCTTTTATGTGATATGTAATAATGATTAAATAAGTTAATCACGTAGCAAAATGACCATAAGTCCGGACGCAATGTCAACATTACTAACATATAACGGCGCTACATATTTTTACATATTCAGAACAGAAATATTAAAAATGGCTATATACAAAAAAGAAAGAAGACCCAAATTTGATTAATTAGTAATCAGTTGTTATATATACCCTCGTTTTATGAATTATTTATGCAGTCGTTTTCGACATCCATCGTTAGGAATGTTTCATGTAATTAATTTCGTTCTTTTGCATTTCTAATTGCAAATGAATTATAGCCAGTGGTCCAACAAAAACTTTTAAATTGTCATTAAAAATCATTATTACTTATAAATTTTGGAGGTTTCGATTTAAAAAATTGCTTTCTAGCTTTGTTTAGTTATACATGCATAGTGTAGACAAGTTAATTTCCTAGTTATCTTTCTTGAGTTCTCCAGATCACTGTTCATTTCAGTCAGAGTCGCTTTAGCTATTCGAGCAAACGCAAATCGAAGAGCCTTACGATTGTTTTGAAGATAAATATTTCCGTTGAATGATGAGAATCCCAGACAAAATGTGGTTATACCAGATTATTACAAGTGAATTGTGAACGATTTTATGATGGAAGATTTCTAAATGGACGTTAAGGACGGATACCATTTTCACTTAATGGATAGATTAATTAAAGCAACAGCTTAGTAAGCATCGCGGTGATATTTTGTTCCTCAAGCAGAAAATTTCATTCTGAAAATGAAGGTTATTTCCATCTAAGATGATTTGGGATTCAAATGGATTAAATTTACTTGGAATTTCGAGATTTGAAAGAAGTCTATATTAAGATAAAATATAGCAGCACATGGCTAGCTATTTTTCAAACAACCTGGTAAATGACACGTTACGTTACCAAATTTAACGGCATTCGATTAATGGGTAATTGATATCGTCATATATTTTAAAATATTGCACTCACAATATATAATAAATAAATGAAAATTAATAAATAAATAAACGGATAAATAATAAATAATGAACAGATGAATAATAAATAAGAACCAAATAATTAATAAATAAAATACACAATCTGGTAAACACTGCCAGAATGTATGATATCCCAAAACTTTCCAATTCTTGACCGAATATCGCTCATGATAGCTCAAATCTTGTTGAAAACATCCATCCTTCATGAGTCGAATACAAAAATAATCAAGTCGACATTACTTAAATATTAATGTCTGCGGGGGAAGAATAAGAATCTTCGAAATGTCATTATCTGGCGTGGAGCAAGTCAATCAAAGGAGATAATCGAATCTGCCATTAGCAGACTTTCGCAAAAAAGTCGAAGAATGCAGTAGCGCGGCCATCGAGGCGAAGCTTTCCGTCAATCATAACTCACCCTTCAAACTTTCCATTGCGAGAATACGATTGCATCGAAAGTGCGATTAATGATTCGAAGCAGGGATACGCTCTTCGCAATTTTTCGCCTCGCACACCGCCAACGTGATGATATTCTTAAAGGACCCTTCTGCTTTAAATTCTCTCACATACAATCTCTCTTTCTATAGAGAATTCCCGCCGGTGTTCCTTTATTTGTTGACATTTAGTGGACTTATTCCAGTCGTTCCACAAAAACTATCGTGATCGAAGGAACACCAGACTAAACTTATCCATTCCAAGGTTATAGGAAACCATAGGATGATACAAATCAACGTCTTAATATGAGTTAGTTTTCATTCCGATCTATCTTTGGATCAGAAATGCATATACAAATTAAAACATTCATAAAATCGCGACTCAAAACAGAGATTTTATTATTTTTTTTGAAAAAATGGAGGGCTTTCTGATAGCCATGAGTTTAACGCGTTCGACTTTGATGAAAATGGTCCGGGTTCAATTGCTGGTGGGAGCCCAAGTGCAAAATGGTTATTGGTGTCGAAACTCTTTTAAAAATATTACTACTACTACTACTTGAAAAAATGGAATTTCATTGGTAGGTAAGGAGAGAAATGACTTCGCAAAATTCCACAGTAGGTTTTCATTTATATAGACAGAACTATATAGAAAGAAACATATAGTTAATTATATAAACAGAACAACTATAATCCTACCTAAATATCGACTGCGACCTTAATCTAGGGCACTTCTGTCGTGAATTGTTTCCGCATACCAAATGAAACATATCAGGAGATAAATAAGTTTTTATTTCATTTGGAAGTGTAGTAAACGGAACATCATGGGTGAATAAATCTCAATTTAATCCTCAAAAAAATAAGATGGGAATAAAATATACATGAAAATGATGTATTTAAAAATAATAGCGGCAAGATGAAGTGATAAGTATTCAAATTAAATTATGGGTGAATATTGCACCACCATAAAAATTTTACTACAACGAGTTGAGTCATCAAAGAAGAGACGATTTTGATATCAAATCGGCCAACATTAAAATGACTCCGTCGCAATTTTCATCCATCTAATCCCCAATCATCTTATATTCCGCCTCCATTTATATTCATGCAAATGCGGTAAGTGATGCTCGCTTGTTTTCTTGATTGGCGAGAGGCGTGTGGGAGGGGCCTTTGTGCCCAAATCCTTACGTCACTTCCTTTTAGTTTTGGGAGATGCTGATTGTAGGAAATGGAGGGATATAATCGACGCTGCGTTTCATCCGTTGGAAAGAATCGTCCTTGACCCACTAACGGAAATATTTACGCCCCCGGCCAAAGCTCTCGCGGTCCATAACATCGGAAACACACGTGGCTGCGCTCGGAAAAACAAACGAAATCTACCGAAAGAGGGAAAAAAGGCTTGTGAACAGATCTCCACCAAAACGGGATCCTCGCCATCAACTGTTTCCTAAATTGGTCGTGTAGAGGGTAGCACTTTTGGATCGTGAGATATTCCGCTCGGCTAACATAAATACGATTCTCTCTCATTCTTAGAGGTGTCTCAAAATACGGCAATATAAAGATGCAATTAATATAACAAAAGATCATGAAGCATATAAATTCCCATTCCTGTAAGAAGATCGTAATCAATGAAAGCGATGAAATCTTTCTCCTTATTAATCTTTCAGTTTTAAATTTTGAATAGTTGGGTGAAAGCGAAAACATAATCATAGGTTGTAGCTAAAAAACTATATGAAATTGTGACTGTGACGATACAATTATAATAATACAATTTTTTAGTAACAATAATAATATATACAACTAGTTGCCCCGTGCGAAGCTTTCGTAGACGACACTGATATTCAATTTCTCACCCAAATAGACTTCAACAGAAACTAATCGCTACAAACAAATACACAAAAACTAAAACATACCTGAAAATACACACCTTCATATTCTTTATCAGTGTCTGTAATAATCATATCGAGTCTATATCACGCGAACGAAATCGTAGTGTACATATAAAATTCAAGGTTTAGGGCAATAATAAGACATCATCGAGTTCCTTTCATGTGTTTCTATCTATCATTTTGTATGGTCAAAACTGATTACTTCTAATTCATCTTTAATCAGTAATTGATGAATCGCTAAGTAGTCGCGTGACGTGGTTACGCGTCGGGTCAAATAGACCGGATTATTAAAATCTTTTCTTAGACGTCTTAATCCTAATGAAAATCATAAAACTAAATTGTTCAATCGAAGTAAAAAATCAAAATAAAACATATGACGAGTTAAACAGCGAAATATTTGTCAAAAAAGTAGAATATGTTGCGATACAGTATGATTGCAACACAATGCCACGATATGATTGCTCTTAGAGGAAATTAATGTGTGTTTATATAGTCGCCAAAACAACTGTGAATGAGAGTGGATGATGAACTAAATCGGAAGTTAGGGTGTATTAATAACAGCAATTTTCATTATAACATCTATTTCTGATGCCAAAAATTTATAATGACACAAACACTCAGGATGAGTTAATACTTATATATAGATAAGCTGCATACATTTTCATCAATTCTGACACGAAGAAATGGTAAATAGGAATAGATGAAAAGATCACATAGATCTTTTTTTCATTCTTAAACTCTAAAATAAAAGTTTCACCAGCCAGATTTGATTCGGGTCATATAGACCCAGCGAGACTACTTAAAGGTTAAGCACTCTTCTAAAAGGATTTCGGAAGCTTCTTGGACCACTGAATAAAATATAAGAAGTGCAATAAGATTAACAGATGAACCTTTTATTCGCACAAATGATAACCTTTCCGTTTACGGAGAGCGCGAAAATGCATTCGACTTTCCCTTTGAGAGCACAATCTTGTGAATGGAGAGTGAGCGTGACTCTAAAGGTGATCCGAATCCGTGGTGAATCGCAAAATGGAAGTGATTCGATGCGCAATCCCAAACTCGGCAACGGGTCACGAACGTTCACTACAGAAATCGTACAGCGGTGAAATTCATTTATGAATGTAGTCATCCTATTCCTTCTCAATACTTTCGTTGCAATGTTAGTCGATGCCAGAAAAAAAGTTAAAGAAATTATATGGGGGAATGGGAGATGAGCCTTTCTCACCTAAAACCCTACTAATAACAACCCTGCTAACTTTGGGGGGAAAGATTCAGAATATTTTACCAAACCGAGATCAAAGTAACATGGGGTTTCTTGAAAGAGAACGAAGGTTATTTCTCTTATAATACAAAATTACTGCTATATTCTTTCCATAGTAGGAGTTGCTTATAATGTATTGTTATTCATCTCCTCATTGTCCTACAACGAATCATTAATAAGAGTAAAGATATTTGCTCCTTTTTGGAAGAAAATAAAAGCTGATATTTTCACATTTAAATTGATTGAAAAACTCTAAAACTTAAATTAACATTACAAAAATTTCGTAAAATTAGCTCCAAGGGCAATGTTACTACATACTAGCACTATGATGTAATATAAAGATATTTTAGAGTACTGAAATTGTAGTGTGTTCTTAAAATAATTAGAAAGTAATCTTCGCAATGAAAACAAGCTATCATTTCTTTTTATCCATGCAATAACTTTTACACCATTAAATAGATCCTTACTTGACGGGAAATGACCTATCTTCCTTTTGATTGTGAAATCCAAATTTCTCCATTAAATATATTAAGCATCCGCTCACTTTGTTCCCTCAACATCGTGATTTGCCAAGATTAATGCTTCCTCATTTATTTTTATGTCCATCCACATAAGTTTCTGAACTCGGAGCCAACAAGAACCAACTTTACACCACAGCACATCACCCGACAAGAGATGCTCTCAAATTAAGGTATAACTACTTTTACATTGGAATAATGAGCTTAATCTTAAGGAGTGAAACAGGAAAAGTAAATCATTTTTATGATTATTATCATTATTATAATTATTATAGCAAATGCGTTCCCTGCCGATATCAAATTTCGGGTGACTGGATAATGAAACAACTGTCCATGGACCCTTACCAGTAATGATTTTTAAAAAATTTCTCGGTAAAATGGGTATTTTTAATAGCACTAAGCATCCACTTGATACTTTCATTCTACTAAATATAAACATTTTAATTAATCAGTATGCCATAAATGAACTAGGAAAAGTAAATTAATCAATTATTAGTTCTGGGTCGGTTATCATTTGAATTGTATCTACGTATTTATTTGGTCCTCTTTCCAGAGATTTTGGCTATCCTGAGAAGACTGAATAAATATTAGAGGTGCATTGAATTCCCCATCATCCGCGGATGGTTTACCACTCTTGGTCGATATAACTTGCGGCAAAAAAAATCATTCAAAACAAAATACAAATTATTCTCGCAGTATAGTACAGACTACTCTTATGAGTATTATATATTATTCCCTCACTGTAAAGCAATGGTATTACAACAACAATTAAATTACAGTTACTAAAATGATGCGCGGTCAGTTGAAGAAAACTCTTAATTTGTCCAAATCGAAAATTACGAAAATAGGAAAAAAATCGAAAATTATGGACTAAACACGTAAATAATAATTCCTATACTTACGTAAAATATGACCAACTTTAAAAATGAAAATGAAAGTTTGGATTATCCATCTTTTCTGATTTTTCGTGCACCCTCTTACCATCATTAGCCCGGATAACCGAGAGTACACTGTATTTAGACTTGTGGATGTTTAGAGGTTACATAATTCGTAGAATTTTCGTGGTTTAAAAGAGATGGCTTTCATAACTATCCTACCACATCATTATTTTACATGGTCTTACCCACCAAGTACACTGAATTCGGAAATATTATTTCCCAACCGACCTTACGCCTATCTAGCCATGAATCAGTCTGCAAGAAGCAGTCCTTTCGTAATTTTTTGGTTATCATACCCGCTTCGCTTTGAAGTCCCGGTGACAACTTTCCAAGCGGCGCTGCCCGCAGCGATCGAGATGCAGTCAGCAGGTCTGCGAAACTCTCTTCCCCTACAATCCGCATTCCAACCCCACACTGCCACTCGATTACGATCGCATCCACGCCAAAGATTACCGCCGTAATTTCATTGACTTAACGTTTTCTTCGGCGAAAAAATAATCGGACGATGAATGCCTGCGAGAACGTGCGATAGGAACTGTAATTGGAAAAGAGACCACTTGCAGCGTGGAAGGACGATCTGCAACGTACCCCGCTTGGATTCAGTCGAAGAAGTTTGCCCTTTAGAGACTTTTATGGGGATTCGATTGAGAATTTATCGCTCTACAGTCTCCTTTGTGATATACGTAATGAATTCTGCTTTAGCGTTAACTAACCGGGAGAAGATCCATTAAAGAAATTGAGTAGTCGTCGATGGGATACTGAATCTGTTTTCAATCGCATCAATATACAATTCTTCTTTACAACGTAAGGAAAGAGTAAGGTTGAAATGTTTATAGGGGATTGATTAAATTTTAGGGATTCTTTGTAGCACCGCCAGGTGATATGTATGACTGATATCAACAGTAAATTGGTTTGTAACTTCGGGTAGAGACTAAGAGATGAATAACAAATTAACATTTCGGTCTGACACTTGAAGTATCGATTAAATCTAGAGAAATTATACTTTCAAATTATAAGTTCCTTTAGTTAAATGGTATAATTTCATGTTCACTTTGATAGCGGTATAAAATATATGATGAAACATCCAGTTTTTATCGGAATTTTGACTAAAATCGAAGATTCTGTTGATTTTGTTTCCATTAAAGGTTTCCACTTTTCTTCCAGCTTTTCTATTCCCATTTTAATGGAAATTCGATCGAATCTAGAGAAAGATACATTAAAATATACCTAAGCAACTTTGTAATCAAAAAGAAATCCGAAAATGTGGAAACAAATCTGCATAGGTTTCATATTTTATCTCTTCTCATGAATTTATAATTTCAAAATATTTATACGAAGATATATAGATACGTATTTTGATAATTTATCAAGGACAGAGAAAGCTGTTTCTGAAGAACTACTGAGCTGCTTCTCACAAACTTGGACTCGGAAAGTAATTAATTTTAACAGTGGTAAAGCTATTTTAATTTCTACTTTTTCATCAAATGCTTTAACGTTACTTATTCTTTCCGTAAACATACATTGTGGCGTCTCTTTTTGTGTTAATCTGACCTCTTATAAGATGTACATTAATAACCAGCACTTAAAACCCATTAAAGATAGAACCATTCAACCAAGTGTGAAACTCAAATTTCAGCTATCTCGATTTACGTACTCCAAATCCCGGCTTTTCCTTTAAGCCTCACATTATGCCTCAAATCCTCACGCAAGCTACATATTTGCACAATTCTCTACGTATTAAAACCGTGAGGTTGTCATACTCTCACATTGCCGTGGGCGGTAGAGTGGGTGGTTCGCGGATTGGCTCGATCCAGAAACCAGTTATTCAATTCAAAGTTACCTGGAGAAATGTGAGAAAGCTGAATTCTGGTATGTGGGTGGGTATTATGACACCGCCGATAGAAAAATCAAAAAATTTTGAAAGTTCATTACAAAGATTTATATTTACAACTTTCTTTCGAAATCCAACCAGATTTACACAGATATCCGCTTCTCTCGCTATAACATTTTTTTCCATTCCAGTAAAGAAAAAATAACGTAATAAAGAGAAAGTAAAATCAAACTATATATTAAAAAATAAAAATATGTGAACTGAAATGATAAAATAAAAAAACAATTTTATAAATGAAACAACACCATGCTATGTGCTGCCCCCTGGATTAAGCTACTTAAAAGTAATCCTATTCTTTGCTTCATTACTAAGTAAGCTTAATTACTCTGAATAATTACTAATTTTGAATCCTCTGTGCTCCGTTTTCAATTTTATCAAGCATGCCTGAGACAAGGCCATATAATACAGAGTTCAGATTATTTCTATACAACAGTGTAGACAGAAAAAATCTATCGACCTTTATCCAATACAATGGGTTTCAATAATAAACAAAAACTACAACACAAAGAGAAGTTGAATAAGGGTAGCAAGAGAATAGTCATTCGTCACATTACATTAATAAGGAAACTAAATTTCCCCCTATACCTGGATACTTCGATCTTTTCGAACACCTACTTATAAACGAGAACCTCTTTAGCACAATGGAATCCTGCCTTAGGGTCCAGTTTATGATTGGCGAGGCATACCAGAGATGATTGAAGTCGATGACGATCCATTTAGGTCATGAAATGGTTTTCGCTTCGAGCAGACTCTCTTAAGGCGTCTAATCCTCTCAAGAAGATGAAGAGTTATGAAGAGATACAAGATAGAGAATAGAAGCTGCTTTTAACTTTTGAAGCAATTCTCAAAACAATGGGAGGTACGGAGGGACCACGTTACAAAAAAAGCATTCTTTGGAAGTAATATATTTTTATCTAGCAACTTGATCGATGTTCAACTAAGAAATGAAGACTTTTGTAAGAGAAACAACAGCAAATTTACAAATTTGACTTAATATCAGAGAACCAATAAGATGAATTCGTTTTCTAGTATGTTGCGTACATACTTAATGTTTCAACAGAAAACTCACTCTGCACTTACCAGATAAGGAAAATTACACAGTTTTAGAATTCGAAAGTTCACCTGAGTAATTAGTGTACGCAACGTAATATTCTGAGGTAAATATATCAAAAGATGACGTCGACTTAAGACCAATGCTTCTACAAGTAAATTAGAAAAAGTAAAGTGGAAAATCCAGGATAGCATTATGATGATAAATAAATAATTATCCACGTATAAATGTTTACAGTGTAACCCCGAAAATAAGTCCTAGAATGACTTTTCAGGATGTTTTTCATGTAAAACCCAAATATAAACTGAGATCGTCAGCCAAACGAACAATTTCATTCATCTGATACAACACACGTCGAACGTGCTGAATTATTAAGTAAGGAATGTATGAATAAATAAATCACTTATTTAATCCTATTGCTTCAATGCATTTTTTCTTTGTAGTTTTGTAATTTAATAAATTCAGACTTTGGTGAATGAAAAAATACGACCTCTTGAAAATGTGCCCTATGCCCTAATAATTACAGTTGAAAAAATGGTCTCATTAATTTTTTTCTGCTTCTAAAACGAAATCGAGCCTAAAACGTTAGCAGAGTATCATTTTTTTCTGTAATAGATTTTTCTCGGTAATAACGCTTAACTTAATTATTTCGAGCATAAATGTTGCATAATATTTTGGATATTGCATTAGAGAAAGCTATTTAAGTGAGATAGGTGATTAACTTTTTCGTTTTTACTTAGCAGCCTTTGCCCTCGTCACCATTTGTAAATGCCATTCATTCGAATTGAATAACCTTTTACTCTGTTATTATCATTAGAGACCGCAGAGGAGAAAGTTATTCTAGGAGAATTAGATTAGCTAATGAACATAGAGTATCTAGAATGAAAATATCAAGGAAAAAGCAAACAGAGCGGGACGACCTCTGACAAATTACTTACTCTCACCTAGTAACAGCAAATTTGCTATTTCAAAAGCGTACGGAGAGCATTTTTCTATAATCCCCTGCAATTTCGTGTACTGCATTTACGTTTTATTTCGAATGCAGGACGAGGACATGCATTAAATAGGAAAATTTTAGATCTGTCGACAGAATTTTGTAGTGATACTGAATTAAGCCAATGCCGTTAACTTTGCGGTGAGCTTACATCACTAAGCAAGCAAGGACTTTGTATTCACGCGAATGGTGGGTAAGTCTTTTGGCCTACTTATCTAAAATATTCCAAAGCTCGCAAGCAAGAGGTAGTTTGTGGTCACCTCACATTTTAAAATACATACATGCATTTGTGTTCTACCTTTCGATAAGTTCATGTGCACTACTGTTCCCGATTCAATACCCTTTCTTTTGTTTCGTGGTATCTGCTCTTCTTTTTTTATATCATCTAACATCTTTTGCCTTTGTCTTTCCATCTGTCTTTTCCCATGCATTTTACCCAAGATTATTTTCTTTAGCAGTATCTCAATATCCGACCCACCTCTTTCCTCTGCCTTCGCTTAATTACTTTAATTACTCCTCCTCAACCATCTCTAGCACTTTCATGAATGTTTTTCTATAAACCCAACTTGCTTTTTCCATTCAGCCCATTTTAAAATATTTTGAGAAAACAAATGCGAGGTTATATATACATCACGTTTGAAACCATATTCTTAATCATGAGTAAAATTCATAGATTCATGGTTTTATGAAAAAGGAGAATTGGATGGACTGATTACTGGTATCTATACCTTCGATCACTTTATATATATACTGTATGTTGAATATTTTCTTCTGAGCAAAAGCAAAATGTCAAATATTATAATTATAGTACTACATAAATATTACTGGTTTTAAATATTTTAGCAACTGCCATATTATGGAGTGACTCAGAAGATTTCCATCACTCGCAGATTTCATCTTTGACGTATCCATTTAGCTATTATGGCTCGAACATAAATTTTGTGCAAGATAGGACTACTTTGCTAATTTGGGAAGTAAATTATTGCGCGTATTCCTGCCCCCTCCAATGTCAGTGTCTCTGTACTTAATGGCCCTGCTAAGTTCCTTTCACATTTAGTAAACAGAGCTAAATAAAGAAAACAGTCATTATTTTTCATCCCCATCACGTTTTACCGTCATATTTCACGAAGTTCTATTTTAATTTTTAATATTCTAATAATTTAGCATAAATTAGTTAATATTTAAGGCGACTCATTTCTCTCCTTGGCTCGTTCAAAGGTAATACTGCTCTGCTAAACGTAATCATCACGATTCTACAATGCTGAAGTATATTATATTTCTATTTATTTTATTCTGTATTTTATTTCTACATATTTATATCTGAAAGAAGCAAAATGATGAAGCATGATAGTAAACCATTTTTCACCGACCATTACCTTTTTAATTTAAAAATTTAGTTCAAAGTGAAGTCTTCGTATCAGTCACGGGCGAGTTAATCATTAAAAATGTGAAAACGTAAAACAACTTTAATTAAACCTCAAACGCAAACGGCAACTCCTTAAAGTCTTTTGATCAAAGTGATGCTGCGCAGATCAAAAGAAACGCTGGACCACCGAAGAATTAATTGTGAAAAATGAGAAACGAAAATAGCTCCATTGAAGAAACGAAAGCTCTTTTGATTTGAAAATATGAAGAAACAGCCCACTTTACCAGCGACACATAATTAGAAAATATGGATAATTGCCGGACGGGTCGTAGATTAAATCTTGAATTTAGGGTCATTTCGTAAGACATTGTTCCACCAAAAAAGAAAGATCGATCGACTTTCATTTCTTAAAATATCCATTGGACCACATAATAAACCATAGGGGCTATTCGCCGTGGAGATTTTTTACGAGTCCCTTCCCGCCTATATTTTCTCGCACACTCCCAAAAATACTTAAACAAAGTAATTCATCCGTTCTGGTTATTAATATTTTTTTCCGCGCCGTGACCGCATGCGAATTTCAGCGCCTCTCGGCCGCCAATAGCGGCAGAACACCTGCGTCCTCCTCACCTGTCATTATCATCCATCTCCCGCTGCCCACGCAACCTTTCTTCTCTATTTCCGCAACCCAACTGCGTTCATCTCTCAGGTGTCGCATTAAGACGCTTTTTTGTTTCTTAACTTCGTAGTTTTCATTTGAGTTTTTCCTCCGGGCCACTCGGCTAGTTTTATTTTTTCTATATCTCATGTAGAAGAACGAATCCACACCTAGTAACTTAGTCTTAGCTATAAAACTTAGTCCTTCTTACAGTACAGATAGAAGAAGACTTTTTAGTCTCAATCTCGCCTAAATTAAGACCTTTGAGTTCTTTGCATTTTTCCCAATACATGATGATATTGAAAAATGTGGTGCTGCGAGTTATTCCATCCCCTATTTCTGATGGCAAATTTTTACCTCTCATTCATTTCATAATGCGGATCATTTTTTTAAATGATAATAATGAAAATAGTTCATTAAGTATAAAGGAAACACCCCAATCACACGTGTTATAATAAATCGAGAAATAAGAGTCCAATAAAATCAGCAAAAGTGGCAGATAAAAGGAGGCTCTCAGAATACTTGATAATGTATTCCTAAGAGCCTCAATGAATTTTTGCTATTCATCATTAGATTCAGACAGGAGCAATATCAGATCTTATGACGGCGCAGGAGGAGGAAAAATAAAAAAAGTATAACGGGGTTAGCATGAATGAGCCCGTTTCGCGGCAATAATAGATCGACAATCGGTAA
This sequence comes from Pachydiplax longipennis, assembly GCA_036926295.1. NCBI lineage: Eukaryota > Metazoa > Arthropoda > Insecta > Odonata > Libellulidae > Pachydiplax > Pachydiplax longipennis. The sequence continues at coordinate 15,503,857 of JAVFKF010000014.1, forward strand.
TCATAGCATAGGCTACTCGTAATACAACCTATTCAGCCGAACGGGTCAGGATATTACCTTATAGCAGCACATTTTGATTTAGGCTAATATCCATTTCCTTCACCTAAATACTTTCCTCGTTGCTCACTCAAGCGAGTAAGGACAATATTATATTCTCTTATCCAATATTTTATCGCATAACTTTATTTCCAACTAATAGCCCTAAATGATGGAGATCTTAACTAAAAATATAACGAAAGAAGGTCTTACTTGCTTAGCTAGCGTAAATCATGGTCAACTAATGAGTCTAGCGTTCAAATGTTCCATAAGCTAGAGAAATCTTAACCACTGAAATCAAGGATCTTAACCTTGCGACTTCCTTTAACGCAATTCATACAAAGTTCTCTTTCCGCTAATTTTCCTTTTTAATTATCATCGTAGTCACTTATTTTCAACCTTTGTTTCATTGTTTTTCTTACGCCATTTGGATCTGATAAATTATGTGATAATGATTGAAGTCTGCAATGAGGACAACCACTTCCGCAAAAAGTTTTTCGTAACTGTCTCTGTAAAAAACATATCGCGTTTCTTTAGATAAGATAATTTACCCTCAACCGCTTCCAGTGCCAATTTTACCACCTGCACTTAGATGGAGATATCATACATTAGATGTAAGATTTGAACTGTGTGCCGACGGTGCATGTGGTTCGGAACAGCAAGCTGCAACATTTTCTAGAATCGATTTTTTCAAACGATTTAGATTGAGTAATAAAATTCCTTACTTCCGACGAAAATATCGCGTTATTAGCAATGAAGTTAGAATTCCACCTTAATCATTCTATGAAAAAGAAGAGTGACAGCAGTACTTTTATATTTGGTTCAGCTATCGTTGGTTATATTTTTCTCTCCTCTATTCATCTGATAATGATTTTTTTTAGCCAAAACTCGGTAAATTTCCAAGCACTTCTACTGTGAAGATAGCCTCAATAGGCTTCTCCTTGACTAGATGACTGATTCCTTATAATACGTTCTTACGTGGATATTATTGAAAAAAACGAAAACAATTGGTTACTGAGTTAGATTAGGGTAACAGCATGAAAGAATTAAAATGTTTAAGATTGGAAAAACAGTACGAATAACAAGGAAGTCTTTTAGGATCTGATCCAGTTAAACATTGGCGAGAAATTCTCTTAGAATGACGTCAAAGATGTGCGCCTAGCAGCTTTCCACTAATAAATTTCAATTTCGATACGTCCTCGCTCTTGGTATGGGCGGAGATAATCTTAACCATTAGATAAGCTCTAACTTGGTCAAAGGTTACCCATAATTCCTCATTAGAAGCTTAAAGGATTCGCTATTCTTAAGCTTAGCGGGACCTCCTAGCTGAATGCCATGATTTGTGTAGATAGGGATCTTGATAGTTGGAAAACAGGACGTAATGAGGACTTCTACTCTATTCTAATCCATGTTTCTAATCTTAACCTAGGAGAAAAGAGCCTAAAGGAATTATTGGTATGAAATAGGACGTTCATTAAAATTCAAAGTTCCCCAACAATATTTAAATTAAGAATTAAAGAATTTAAATCTGGACCTTCGAGACGATTACGAAATATAATGTAGAAGCGTGTCATGGCAGAATAAAATGTAAATCATTCAGACAAATAGGAACTTAACAAAACATTCAACGAGTTAAATTCGCAGGAGGAGGGAATATTTTTCAAAAAGACCATAGCCTCAACTTCCACAAAATGATATCCTTTTTGATTTCAATTCCTCTAACTTCTTCATAATAAATGGCAACCTTTCCCCTTCTCACTCCTCCTTGATCCAGTACATACTATCACCTACTGACAGTGTTTCTCTACTTAAATTCCTACATTCTCACTCTTGATTTTTTCAAACTTCTCACTCCCATTTTCTTCCCTGTCCAGCACTTTTACATAATTTCTTAAGTAACTATATTTTCAATAATTATCGATTGTATTGAAATACGTTATAAATGACAGTTTATGCATATGTTGAATTTATGCAATATACATATGTTTACGGGTTGCCATGTTATCTGATGATAAGGATCATTTATTGAAACCTAATCGTGTATTTTTATTAAAAGGAACAGAATAATCGAGGTAAAGTCTTTTTTTCATTCTACGTGTTTGGAACTCCTATGGATTATTCCCTCGCTAATCAATAGGAGTCATTACTTAGAAAGCCACTTTCTCTCTTCCATTTAGATTACTACTGAAGGTATAGATGCTAGAAATATCTACACATCCAGGAAGAGAAGGATTATATTGCGGTAACTTGGGTCGTGCTTCACCAGCAAAGAATAGCTAATGATCTAAACGTACTCGGAGTAATGTTGGCAATTTCGTCACGTCAGCTATTCTATAGTAACGCATCGAAAGGTTCTTCACGTTCACAATTAGTCACAAGTAGGTCATACATTTCTACTATACAGACTTTTGTAATATGCATTGTACTCTCGATCATCCGGGCTAAGGATAGGATGCACGATTAATCAGAAAACACGGATCATCCATACTTTCACTTTCATGACATATAATGATTCTGGTAGTAGTAGTATTGTCAATTGTGCTTCGACAGCTCAGATCCTTTGAACGTGGGCTCCCACCGGGAATCGAACCCGGGGCCGCTTTCGCCCATGTCGAACGCGCTGCCCACATGGCTATCTGGGAGCCCTATGCTCATAATTTACATAAATACACAATTTATTATTATTTGCGCTTATGGTCCGTTATTCTCGATTGCTTCATGGAATAGTGAATTTTAAGAATTTTCTCCACCTGACCACAGATCTTTTCAGCAGCGATATTATCGTCAAAGTCGTAATCCCACTGCTCTAGTTCTGCTTACCTTAGAACGCGAAATTATTAGTTTTCAGTTTATTTCTTTAAGGACTAGGGAAAATATCAACTACGAGTAAATAAACATTTACGGATATATAAATATATTTTCACTATCTCAAATTAAAATAAGTTATCAAACTAATCTGTAATCTAAAGTGGTCATCGAATCCCAGTGATTGAGGAACCAAAAACATTACATACGAATTTTCAAATAAAATTAAGAGGCTAAGGAATTACATTGATTGTTCGGCCCTTAGCAATTCTATAAAACTTCATAACATATTTTTTTTTTACTTTCAATAAATGGGATAAGGAATATGACCACGTTGAAATGAAATTAAAATTCCCTGCGGAAAAAGTATATTTGAAAAATTGACAGGATGATTCATAATTGGAAATGCTTTTACTATGGCTATTACATTCAATGAGAATTATTCCTAAATAAGCAAAAATTAAATGGAAAATTCTGTTTGACGGACATGAACAATATTGAGCGCTTCCTGCTCCAATTACAAAACTAGAATAGCAATTACCGATATTCAGATCACTAGCATTAACTGGAGCGTAAAAGGAATAAGAACGAAAGACTTAATGAGAACGGGGGAAGGAAAGACAGGAATTAGCATAAAGAAAGGCGAAGAAAGAGATATGATGACCCCCTGGACAGTAAACACACCGGAAGTTCGTCCTACTTGGAAACACAGGCACGGCCTCGTGCACGAATGCAGCTGCACACATTTAAGACGCAATGAAGGGTTAAAAGGACTTCGCTATGGGATAAGATTAGCTGCAGCGTGCGGTTCTTATTGTCATCTTTCTTGTGGCGCTTTCAATGGGCCTTGTAATCGAGTGAGGATGACTTCCTCTTCCGCGGAATTAAAAAACAAAACCATGAGTCATGAGGACTTTTTGAAAGTCCTCGAATTCAAGCAGAGAACACATGAAATAGGACATCCTGATTAAAGGAAATAATGAAATATTCACTTTCTGCATTACAATTGCTTTCCTTGGGAAGGTAATGTAGATTAAATTCGCAAGAATAATGTATAACTAGCTGAACTGTCCGATGATTCTCAACGGGGAATAAAAAGTGAAAAATGTCATACTAACTGTGGCTTACTGGACTCGGAACGAAAAAAATAGTTAAAAAATTTTACTTGCGAGAAGGAGAAATAACCATCAGCTCAACGAATAACCCATTTTGTAAATTCATAATTTTCATATCAACTTGGCGGAAAATTGTTCTCTTCCGTATTCATGATTTATGTGAAAAATTTATACGAAGAATTCAAACGGAGAAAACATAAAAAAGAAGTTATCTAAATAAATTCATTAAAAAGAATAAAGGAATACATCCTCACGACAACCCAAGCACTGAACACATTGTAAAATTTTCTTTTATACCTTATTTTTGTTAAGAATGTCCTTTAATCTACAAAATATTTTCCTGTTTTGTCCTTGCACTGATGAAGATCTTATAATCTATTTATTCTTCAAATCAAATAACCGGGCAGTATTTTAATACGACAATGCTCGAAAAACGTCACGGAGATGAGATGAAATTTATTCGTAGTAAGAAGCCATATATTCGTGGCTGTTAACCAAATGTTGGAGTAAATAATTTTATAATAGCATGCATTGCAGCTACATCTAATTTTCACTTAATATTCACGGAAGTTGAAAAGCTAATATGAATGGGCGTTAAATACCGAGCCTAATGCCATCAACTTTATATTTTAGGAAAAACTTATGCATAATTTCGTTGCTACAAAGAAATGTTGATTTTCACAAAAAATTACAGAAAAAGGAAAAAAACCTTTTATATACTTAGCCAATTTATATCCGTGCCTAAAAGGGATGATTATGACATCTTTTTAGTCAACAGCAGGTATACATATGGAATTCAGTCTATTTTTGTTGTACATAATATGTAATAATCGTAATTGATTGTTGTAAAACTTATTAGTACTATGCCACTGATAAGTCTTCGTAATTATTAAGTCTGCAAATACAGAAACTTGAAAATGCTTACCTAATGAGCCAAGAATGTAGTGAGCAAGATGTAATAATGGATAACTTGTCCGCAATTTAGTCTCCCGTGAAATTTATAATGTTCATTGATGTTAGTCACAGATCACCTTAGCTTCAAAACTTACAATAATGTTTATTCGCAATGCATCATGGTTGTAAACAGATCCATGATGCACTGCGGTGAAAACAATATGGCGGATATGTACAGGTATTAAAGTGTATGGTAGAATGCAAATTGCGCTCTGGCATCGAACCAGGGATCATTAGGGAAACGGCCGATTTTCTTTATATAATGTATTCATAACTTCTATCAACCTATCGGGTTATATACATTTCCATGTTTACGGGAAGGGCTTCAAAAATAATATTTAAAATCGCCATAATGTATTTTAAATGGGAGAATTTCGCACCCCCTTGTCACGATCCATTTGTGGAACCTACGATCATTTTGTGACAGTTCCTTGATTACTATGGAAGATAGTATCTTCCAAGACTTACACGATTTTTAATCCTATACCTTACCGGGTAATGCCTCAAAACTGTTTCAAATGTTCGCGTATCCTTACAGAGGATTTTCAAAGGGATATTTATCTCGTAGGAACAAAAGGCAATTCGTTTCATATCTCTACGTGAAACAGTTTCTCTAATAAAGGGGGAACGGACACTAAGCAAATTATATGTGGGATAATAATGAGGAACGTGCTTCTTCAATTCGAATTGAATGGACTAAATATTCGTACTACATAAGCTTGTAAATAATTTTAATAAATATATTAATAACCTATAAATATTTTTATAAAATTAAATATTTTAATCTGGTTCTCAATTTTTGATATCGCTAAAATAGTAAGCTTAATTCCTATATCCATACTATAGTAGTAGTACTGTAGGCTCAAAGTTATTCGAACACTTTAAGAGAGTGTTTATGTAACTTAAAATGTTAAGCAGTAGTTAATTTCTGTCATATCTGTGCAGCTGCCATAGTTATATTTTGTATTACGCGTTATTGTAATGCTTTTTAGAATATTTAACACCGTAACATTCAAAGAGTAAGTCGGAACTCGGGATAATCCACATCGACTCGGGAAAATTCCGCCAAAAACCGGGAGTCTGTCAAACTTATTTGTAAGCCTATTTCAGATATCTCTTGCAAGAAATAATAGCACCGCAAGTATTCATACGTAAGAGTGAACATAACGAATGTATGACGGATAATAAGTCGAGAAACATGTGCGAGTTTCACTAATGGCCTCCTGAGACAGCTTCGCGGAATGTGGTATGAAAGATGTATGCGAGCAATCTGAAGCATGTTACGCTCCAGCAGCGTGGTATTGGTGCGAAAATATATGATTTATGGCATGGCATAGCGTGGAAGAATGGACTTTGAGGCATTATAATTAATTCGAATGAAGCTCATAAGGATTATTGTGTTTTGATGCAGTTGAATTCCGATAGATATCATGGTGACAATATTATTACAAAAAACTGTTAATGGTTGATTCCATTGCGTTTGTATTACACATGAAAGAATTTCCAAGAACTCGGAATTCTCAAAGAAAAAGGAACGAAGTGCGTTGAAGATGTTTACGCTGTATTCCAAATTTACATAATGTTATATTTTATGAGCTTTATTTTCGACCATTTATAATATATATGCAGTGGTACTACAAAAAATAAGGAAATGTTCCCTTTTCATATACATTCATTCTCCATTCATACAGAATAATATGTAAAAATCATTTGTAACTTTTCCAAACAAGTTCAGAGCTAACTTTTGAAATATTCTATAATCTTTTGATTTCTTTTATCATTTCAGCGAATATTTGAGCAATTTATCTCTCCACTTTCTCATCACAAGAGCTAAATATTTCTTGGAAAATAGAATATGTAAACTGGAACCATATTGCGCCGCGTCGTATAGGCCAATAGGCCATAGTACACATACTCGGTTTTAAAAAAGGCCGGTTAATCCGTTGGCCGTTTAACGATAAAGCGGGAAAGATGAATTATACAGTTATTTATCTATGCGTAAAGCTTCAGTATTTGTGGATTCCAATCCATAAACATAGAGACTACGATCATCTCCACGGGTTGCCACTGTAAGACAAGGGCGATACATAACCAAGTTCCGACTTTCAACACGGGGACGCAAGTTACGTAAAATATTACACGTTAAAAATCCGTAATCAAGAGCCTCCCGAAATGACGATCGAAATCCCTCGCAGATAAGCTATGAGAAACGACTAAGCTCTTTCCCATAGCGGTGGACACCTTAAAAGGCGAATGAGAACGGAGTAAATCTCAGAGCTATGCATAATTCAACCACCCCCTTGACACCATCCACCTACAATTTACAGGAGGGAAAACCGAGTCCACTTTAGCAGCCAACATGAGAAAAATCCTTTAAATATTACCTCCCGCGTTGAGGGGTTACAAACGCGGGAATCGCGGACTCCGCCTATAATTGACGTGTATGAATGCATTTCGCTCGGCCAATGGAACAGGTGCATTTCCTTACATGCACAACTGCTGCTTTAGGACGTTCTATTGCGGGTTTTAAGCTTAAATCAACTGAGGATGGTCGGTAGAATGTAATCAGCATATAACTCCCTAAACATGGAGGCTTCTAAGAGTTATGCTTTCTTGAATCCTCTGTGAATTTCTCTCTTATAATCTGTGTTGATGCACTTATTTTTTCTTTTGCAGAAGACATATTACGTTTTTATCTGATAAGCATTTTATGCTTTTAAATTTATATTTGAGTCCTTCGAGTATTTCTAAGTATTTATGGTGTATCATTAAATATATTATAAAGTTCAGTATTTACTGATGTAAAAACTTTCCTACGCCTTCGCACTCTTTTCAGTTATTTTGTTTATTAATACTTTCTTATCAGGTCTCAGAATATAATTTAGTTAAATACTTATTGTGGTGGGCGATTTCCTGTGTTGTTAATATATTCCTAAGTATTAGACTTCGTGATTCTTAAAATCAATGGATTTTTTTCTTCCTTTCTCTTTCATAATTGCTTGATTTTTTCTATCCTTACTTTCTAAATTTTAAATGACCAATGAAGGGAACGGACTTTATAATCTCAATAAAGTCGTATTCTGTTTCAAATTTAATATACAATGATTCAATCACACATACAATGGCACACATGACTAAAATATTAGCTACAGCTTTACTTACGTAATAATACTTTGGTCTTTTCATTCTGTACATCGAACTTTTGAATTTATTTTTGATTTCATTTAGCCTTTTGCTTGTAACTATATTTCTACTTTTCTCTACCCTACTTCAATTGTGCTTTGACTCGCTGTTTTAATCCAACTTTTCTATCTGACAGGAACTTAAGTTGTTCAGATATTGTTGTCAATATTAAAATTAATGTTTCTGGGTTTGTAATAACATTCCATTGTATTAATTAATTCCTTAGTAACGTGTTAAATATGAGGCGGAACTATTTAAACCAGAGGTCGGGGAACCAGCGAACTTCTGGGCACATATGGCTTTTAGCCACATTTACCGTTACTTTCGGACTGTTACTGACTCCTGAAAAAAAATATTCCGACTTAAAAAATTTTCTTCTAATATTACTAAGGACGCCAAATAAGAAATAAAATGGGAAATTTCAGTTTACTAAGCGAATGAATTCGATGTTTAACTACTGGAACAAGGCAACACGCATCACAAAAGTGGTTAGATTGTTCCGCAGGTGGCTTATGTTATGAGACCAAGTTCTAATTGTGGCCTTCCGATGGAAAAAGGTTCCTCACCCCAGAATCAAACTACATTTCGATCAAAATAAAGACGTACGTACGTATTAACGGCGAAACGCGGCGCCGAGAAATACGATGGATGGAGACGTATTAGAGGAGCATCTTGAATGTTGGACTATAACCAGCTTCGTTTCATCATTTCCTGTTCATCCTTGTGTATACTAGAGTGGTTTTGGGAGTGGAAAATTCGGAAATCTGATAGGAAGTCCACCTTCACCTCCGTAACAAAAATAACATCGGAGACTTATCGCTTCGCTTCCGCTTTGGAATCTTCCGTTCGAAGGTCTTCGGTTGGGGTAGGTCAGTGCTGTAACTCCCTTAAAGGGATTTCAGTAGGCCTCTCTTTCCTTGAATGGTACATCGCTTTCATGAATCGGAATTAGTACGTGAGGCACCGTTAAATTCAGAAAAATATGCTCCAATGAAGGATAGGTGTTAAGAGAAAGGTACAAGGACAATTGAATTGCGATCCTAAGAAAATTGCGTCCCGAGCATTTACGCATACATTTTTATGTTTGCTCTTGGTTGAATTCCTTTGGAATCCCCATAAATATCCCATAATCTACATTTTGGCGTATAGCAGGAAGTGTAATAAAGCTATAATATAATAAATGAAAGAACGTTGCGCACATAACATGAGGAGACATCTGAGACAATATGTGAAAGATACAACGCAGGTAAGTATTTGTAATCTTGGGAGAAACTAATGGCAAAATGCTACTCTATAGAGAAAATGATAATGGTGATAAAACGGCAGAATTTATGTAAAACTGGGTTTGGTTTACATTTTAGTCGCATCCAATTTATGCTTTTTTCACTATATTAATCAATCTAAGTGATAAAGAATAAAAAATAAAGTAGATCATGATAATAAAATGATACGTAAGGATCAGGATTCTATTGCTGAAGTAGGATCTTTTAATAAAGTTTATAACATCCTCGCACACAATGATATTTTGGAATTTCGTCTATATTTTGGAAACACCCTGTAACCCAAATATGCTCTATTTGGGCGATTTATTTAACCACCTCCCAAAATGTATTCAATTAAGCGCCTTTAATGGTAAATGTACCGGCATTTTCTTAACTCGTTATGAATCCAGAGGTAAAAATCGCAGGGGTTGAGAGAGAAATGTATTTTTGATTGGAACGGGAAACGCATCAAGCTAGAGAGATAATTAATCTGCATACTAGTTGTATTCGCCTAGTCATGGTCTATGAGGAGAGAGGCGGAAACCCGGCTCGTTTGTAGAGGCGTGGTCAGCATATTTTATAGCGCGTATTCATATGCTCCTTGCAAAGACATCGTTCACAGTTTGGAGCCGGTACTAGTCGAGAGACGACCATATTAGGAGACGATAAATCGTTCTCGATGACGCAAAGAATTTCTTCGACTCAAGTTTTTTTTTCGTCGGAAAAAATGGATTCCTCCAAGTCAACATCCTTTCCATTCGGACGCATGAAATGTTCCGTTCACTTTTCTCGCGTAATCGATTGACAGAACAAAAACGCGTGCGGCGGATTTTTATGCACCAAACCGTGAAGTGGGAAAAGAAATCAAATTGTAATCGGCGATTATGTTGTTTCTTACGCCTAAATGTAATACTAAAAGTTGAACGGATGAAAAAGTTTGAGAAGGGATTACTATCATGTAAGACTTACAAAGCATGGAATATTTTATTTATTCTTTTGCCGAAGAGTAGAAAGAGCTAGATTTTATTTGAATAAGAACCACGTTATGAATTGCACAATATTCGAGTACTTCTTACATGTTCAATAGCTTGATCGGGTGATATTAAATCTACAATTTTGCTTTGGAAGACTCGGTGCCGAGGGTTTGGCGTTGCCAGCTAAGTTGGAGCATCCGCACGACAAGTAAACCTGACAATCCGCTTCCTACAAACTTGGTGTTTCCCTTGTATATTTCGAGTCCCAATCACAGGGAAATTTTTCGCTTCTGATTCTCCTTGAGTTAAGAGTCTTCTTAATAATTGATATTTCATTTATAGTGGTAATATTTAAGAGGTTGTACAAACTGCGTATTAGGAATTTTTCTGGTAAAACTTTTGTAATATTAGCTTTGAATGAAATATTACTTAAATTAATTACGGAGGAGATTGGATGGAAAGATCAAGTTAAAAATGAGGAGCTGAAGAGTATAGGAGAAAAAAAAGAAGTATTTGGAGAGGAATAAAAAAGAGGAAGGCAAGATTGGAGTGGATATGTTATAAGAAAGAACAACAAACAAATATTAATAATAGAAGGGAAAATAGAGAGGAGGAGGCATGGGATGTTAACTGGTATTAAAGAGGGAAAGAACTACGAAGGAATAGAGAAAGAAACCTAAAACAGAATACTGTGGAGGCAAAATTTCAATTAAAACCTGTCCGAGGACAGGAACACCAAAGAAGAAAGAAGAGGAACAAATTAATCGAAGACAATCAATTACGTTCGCCAATTCAAGAGTTAATTTGGTTTCAATTAATTTTCCTATTTTCTACGTTTTAATATTAAATACTATAAATAATAGATAAATTCATCAATGAAGACCCCAAATATTCTTCCGGATATTACCCAAATTCAACTTCCAACTGTGGGTGTGTAGCTTATGCAACACCTCACTACATGTATTCCAAATACGACCAATTTGAGATACGAACAGGCGCTCAGAACATGAACCCCATGGGGAATTATAATAGTGCTATAACGAAATCATTGTAGCGCGAACCAATGCAGTGGGTGGAAATACTGTACGCAATCCACAGTACAATTCTCTCCATTCCCTAAGCTTTCCGAGCGCAAGCTATCCGACTGCTCTCCTACTTTTACGCAACAGTTACTAAATAAGCATATGGAAGTTAATATTTCAAATAACTTACGTGGACAACCTTTTCATTCCCTCCGAAGACATAACCCCGATATAAACCACACGTCTAATCCGTCTTAAAGAATTAACCCGCGTTCAGTTTCATTAAGACGCGATTCCTTCTCACCAACAACGTTCTATCTAACAAGCCAAAACCCACTCACTGTCAGGGAGGTCGTTTTCACACGAATTGTGGTTGGAAGCCACAGGAAAAAGGCTACGAACAAACCGTGTACCTAAGAATAAAAACGCGACCACAACATCGAGATTTGACGTCGGATAAACAAATGAGTGACCAGCGCCGCCGCATTTTTAGCGCGGGCGGAAAAAATTGAAAAACAATACACGATTGCGGGGCGGTGGAGTTTGTCGATCATGGCGGCATGCGTTTGTAGGTTGGTGTGAGCGGACGGGTGTAGAGTATACCCGGACGCGATATTATGTTCCCATTCTAGATTTAGAAGTCAATCTCATTATCTTCCTTCTCGGTAAGGTATCGAGTCGGGGTGATGGAAAACTTGGCTCCTTAGTTATGTCAACGGAACTGGTTTCATTTCACACACGCCTACTAATTCTCGTTTCAGTTGTCGCGCGAGGGGCCAACACCTTCGCCGAAAAAAGAGCACGCAAATCAACCGATACACGCAACACCACCAAATGGGTGTTTCAGCTTCTGTATTCGAAGACGTTTCTCTGCTTAACCACGTTCAACGGCAAGTTGAAATTAACATTCACTCTTACCCATCCGTTTCTTTCCGAAAACTTAAGTAATGGTTTGGGAATGTGGAGTGGAAAGGTCTACATACAGTCGATCATCGATTTAAGGACGCCCTTCGCGTAAATTTTAAATCGACAGAGAAGTTGCAAGCTAAGGCTTGATTTACTCAGTATATTTAAATAAATTTCGTTCCTGGAAGACGTTGCGGTAATCATGAGTTCTTCCTGTTTCCAAGGCTTCCAGCTCAAATTATTTTCGTTCCATCTTTCGCTCCGGTTCAATTTAAAGAACAGAATTCTTTCAACTTCCGATTTTTGGCAATTTGCGTCGAACCGGTAAGAAAGGTCTTTTTACGGTCCAATAAAGTATAAAATTTATAAAAATTAAATTGTAATCAAATAAAAAACGAAATTTGGCAATCATAAGATATTATGGTAATGTTAACCATAAAACGAATACTGTCAGCAAAATGTGAAAATAAAGGAAATAAACTAAAACCTTAGTTTAATATACATATGATACAATGGTTGCCTAATTTAAGGGTACCTCTCTGATCCTCGTGGTTGATGAAATATCTAATTTGGCCCTCTGGATTTTATAACCTACACCTTACTTGCATTTATAGAAACAAACCGTGCCCGTGAAACGATCACACCTTCCTTGCTAATTTCCTCATTAATACTAATTTGGATATCATGCTCATAAAGTATCTGCAAAAACGTTATCAGCATGTATTTGCCATGTTAAGAAGAAAGGATAGACCTCATTTACAGCTTACGACCATTAAGATAAGTTTCAGCCAAACAATAGAAAAGTTCCTCAAAAGGTTACTCACCCCAAATGTGGGCAAAAATACTCGGAAGACCATGAAAGTATTTGCTCACCTGCAAAAGAGTAAAAGAATAATGTTAGCAAATTGATTTGAACAGGTTAGTTTATTTGATGACCCTAAAACTAATAATATAAGGTCATACAGAAATAAAACTATCTACTAATACTAGTAGCAGGACCAATAATTAATTACTTTCCGTTCGATGACTATGGGATGAGTAAAACAGTTTAAAGGAAACGATGTTCTCGGATGAAATTCATGTGCAAGGAGAAGACGTAAATAAAATAATAATTATATTTCAATGAATATAAAGCATAGCTAAAATGCGAATCATTTCATTACAGGAAATTTTCGCAAAATTACTTGTTTTACTGCCGACTTGGGAATTCATCGCTCAGAATTAAGGCTACATGAAAAAACAAGATTACAAACCATGTTTCTAGTGTTATTAATGCAATTAAGAAGGTGCCTCGAATACCAAGGTCATTTCGCATTTTTAGGTAGTCTATAGTAAAAATCTACAAGATTAAATTGCAAATGAAAAAGCAAAAGTAAAAGCAATAGTAAAAAATTTTTTTAAGCTTATAAAGAGAGGGTCGGGTAGAACAGTGCTAAAATCTATTAACATTTTCCGTGAAATATCACAAATATATTTCAATGGGTGTTTTCTTAGGGTTAGGAAAGCCCCCTTCACAAAGGAGATACCAAGTCCATTATTATGATCGTGAAGATCAGCCTTTCCTTTAATTGAGGGAGCACCTCAAAATATTCCATTCCCAGTACCAAAATTTAAATCAGTATATAAATATAGTTTCACTACCTTGACATCAACTACCTCCATGAAACAATAAGTTCTGAAAAATTGCTTCCATTGCACAACTACCGTAATTCTACCATAGGTCATCGTAACTTTTAAACGTGCATAAAAGAATAACAAGGCATAGTTTTGCTGTTATTAAATTAGACACAGTGAAGCAATTAGGAAATGCTTCTATACAAAACTTCAGCATATAAAACATCACCGCAACATTTTTCTACAGCATCCATTTCTAGACATTCTATCGCAGAAGCTCTTAGGTCGTTGAACGCTCTAGAATGCTTCGCAAAGGATAGAAATGGAAGGTGCTTATCAGTCATTAAATACCACAATATTGAATTTCGTCTTTGGAGGAAAAAATCAACGTTAATTAGCGTTGGCAGAAATGGCGGCGGGAAGCGGAGATTTCTTGTCATGGTGATGCACGGCAGTATCCCATGACAACCACGGTAGCCAACGCATCAATCTACACCACGCATCAAAATAATCTCTAAGACTGACTTTAATTTAACAATTTATTAAAAGAAGGATACTTGTAACGGAATTCAACGGAATAGGATTTAGTGAAGAAAAAATAATGCAGCTTTACTGATAACATAAATAAGTTGAAGAATGATTGAAAATAATGTCTTTAGGATCTGGATTCATAAAGACACTCCTTATAATAATAATAATAATAATATATACAGTAACAAAATAACTTTTATTAAGACGAGACTAATAAGTTACTTCTTATATCCAACCCTAAGTCTTACAAAATTTAAAAGAAAGAGATGGCTTGAAAATAGAATTAAGAAATAAAGATTTCTTGATTCGCAGAAGAAAAGTATTTCTTATATTTGACTCTTTACTGACGAGGAGGAATCTCTCCCATATAATCTCGAATTTCATTTTTGCATGAGAATTAACATAAGAAACTTTAAGGAAAAAAGGAAAGACTTGGTTTGTGGTAAAAAATCACCACAACTGAAGGTTGATAGGAAGAAAAACTCAGATTGTGGGAAACACCCACGCAAGAAGGGAGATGAAAGAAAAGTCTGCGGAAACAAGGAGAAAAACTTTGGAAATTAAAATAAAAACGAAATGGATATTCGCAGACTTGATGGAAAGCCATGACTGAAATTAAAAACTCCGTATTTTAAGTAAAATTAATAAAAAATAGCTCTTAACTCTAGGAAATAATAAATCTTAGGATACTGAATAAGGAACAATATCAACTATTGTATAATAAATCTATTGAATATAAGATTACGATTTATTATATGATAATTTTTATAAGCATAGTTTCTAGAATCATTTTTACAAGAATTATAGTGAAATATACAAGTAGTAGCTTTCCAGCTCTGAATTGCGTCTATTTTAAACCATGAATATGTATTGCAAGCATACTGATCACGCTTCATATATATGCCTAAATGCATTAGATAATAGGGGAAGAGAAAATTCGAAAGGGCAGGTAAGGAGAAGCTCATTGTCGCTAACCGAGGGTATTGAACAGCATACCAACTGTTGATGCCCCTCCCTTCCACTCACCCTCTGAATCCAGTAGAAAGATAGACTTGTCTTAGACAAAAAAGAGGGAATGGCCATGCGAATCCTTAGAGCGTGACCACTGCAAGGAATCTGTTCAAGAAGTAGCCCTGCGCAAATTGGACCCAAGTTTCCGAAAAATAAAAGCTTAAGCTCTTTCAAGACTCGTGCGATCCAGGAAGCTTAAAAGGCAAAGGAATAAAAAAGCTAAATATTCCTCAACACGAAGCAGCGAAGGATCCGCTAAATCATCTCCGTTATCTCCACTGGAAGGAGGTTAATTTCTCAGAAATAACCGCGCATAAAATACAAAACAAATCAGTATCGGCCCACACATCTTCGGGCGGCACGGAAGTCTCCACTTGTCAGATGAAGCGATCGCGCATTCGCACGTATGAAATGCACCGAAAAATATCACCAGCTGAAGAGATAAACGCCCACCTGGCTTGTTAGCCAAAGCGTATCAAAATAAACATATCTGGGGAAGAAGTTTAATTTAAAAAGCGCCCTGACTACCCGTCTCTCCGCTGTCTGATCTGCATCACAACCCCGTGTCTTTCACGCTCTCCTCGTGTCTTCCTTCATCCATTCCCGATTCGCCTTCTTTCTTCATTTCCTTCTTTTTTTCTTCCCTATCGCTCCCCTTGCTTATCGCCCATTATCAATCTCTTCCCGTTCTCCCAACACCTCCTTTTCTTACCCTTGCCATCTCTCTCCGCCATCTTGGCTGCTGCTTTCCGAAGCTCACGCTTGTCTCTCTTGTTAAGTTATCGCCTCTCGGAAATCTTGGCACTTAAACCTGTCCCTCCTCTTTAAAGGGATGCCAAGCGGGAGAAACTGGGTTTCGAAACTGATTTGTAGCCGGACGCTCTTCCGAGAAACGGATTTTCGACGGTAAAACCAGCAAGCTTACCCTTAATTTGCATTGCGACATCTTATCTCGCTAGCAAATCTGTGAGAGTGCGTGAACAGTGAGCCGAATTTCATCGCACCTGGGAATTTTAATTGAAACGGACCTAAATTTACACACGGGTGCGACTAATGCGCCTAATATTTATTTGAAAATTTGGAGAAACTGATTTAAACGAAGGAAACCGTGCATCTTCAACGTGTAACGCAAATTTCGAAGGACATATTCACTAATGAAATCCAGAAACAGGAATATCTCCCATTGCGCGACTTAATTCCCTTCTAAAATTACCTGTGAAACACACCATCGTTTAAAAAGAGATATTTTTAGGTAAATGATCCTAAATGAAGGCGTTACAGATCAGCGGTGTGTTATTTCACTTACGACACCGCCTGAATCACCCCAGAAAAGTGAAATACTGAATTCTCTTTTCAGCATACATTCCAAATTTTAATTCAGTACTCAAATAGAAAGAGTGACGATAAGAAAATTGCATCAAACCGTTGAATTTATCCCCTTCAAGAGAAGTAGCAGAAAACATAATTCCCTTATGCAGGTTGTTAAGAGAAAATCAATATATCTTTTTTTGGTAAAATAAATAAAAACAAGAATTATCTTTAAAAGTTATGTAAGAGGTTTTTGCTATGATTTTAAAATAAATAAATTTTAATAAATAAATAGTATGTAAATAGACGAGTATGGAATTCTTTATGCACAAAAATATCAGAAATTATTGATTTTTCAAAGGGGTTGGAAGACTTACTTTATAAGATCATAAGGGCAATGCATTGTAATGCAAAATAGCTTATTGTTTGTTATTTTCACTGTAGTTTTTCATTAAAATAAAATTTGTGATACGGTGAAACTACAATAATGGGTATTTCGAAACTAACTTAATCAGTCTGTGATTTTTGTTTAATTTTTTCCATTGTTGACGGGTAATAAATCCTGGTTTAGACTAAAACACGAAAAGATTAATCTGGCAGCATTAAACATCCATACTTCCTTTCTTTGGTTCCAGTCCTTCGTGTATTCTTATCTCAATCTCCACTGACTCTCCAGCAACACCCAAACTTCGGAGAAAAAATTAACATGGCACAATTCGCGCTTCTTTTTTGGACCTTTTCCTACTGATTAACATCTATTCCTTTCTTTTCTTCTATTTTAATGTTGTCATTCCCTTTTGCCTCCATCCGCTCACTGTTTATTTCAAGCTTCTTTTTATACCTCATAGAGGTATAATTTATTCTTTTCTCATTGAAAATTCGATTTTATAACCTTTCCGGCTACAGGAAATTTAGTATCTTAAGTCTGAATCCTGAATTACTTCTCGTTACGAATGTTTTTCTAATACACTCGTTCAAATAGTTAATGTTTTGTACATCAACATTCTCTTTTCCGATAAACTGCACTTTAGTTGGAAGACAAAACAGGTTTTAATACCGAGTTCCCCCGAAATAAAATACAGCTCGAAAATAATTTTTCAGGATGTACTCAATATAATCCCACATCCCAATATAAGCCGACAGCCAGACAGATTTCGTGGATTCCCACGACGGGCGTACTGAATTATAAAGTACAACTGTATAAATAAATTTAAATAATATTATTGAAATTAGGTTTTAAATGAACGTTATGGAAAAGTGTACATAAGAGCGTACAGTAAATCAAATGACGCTTTTCATTACGTATTGAATATTCTCATTGATCCCAGCAAAAGTAATAAAAGAAATAAGACCCCATGAAAATAAGGTGTCTTTTCGAGCAAAATATAATTTAAGACCTGGTCTTACTTTCGGGGAAACACGGTATTTGCAAATTTAATAGTTCGATGATTGTCTGTTTCACTAAAGGCCTCTTAATATTGATGTGAACTGAGAATTTATAATAAGTATCAGTAAGGTGAAGATTGTGCTGCAAAATGACTCAGATCGATAAAAATTTATTTCGTGAATGAAAATTTGCTCAAACTTGAATATGGAGTATCATAACTCACGTTTGCGAGACATATACTTTCGGGTAACAAGAGAAAAATAAAATATTAGCTGCTGAAATGCGGATATGAAGGAAAATCACCGAAAACAGATGGCCAGCAAAGGAAACGATTGAACAGGTGTTGAATGAAGCAAGGGAAAGTAAGGGAACCCTAATGAATACAATTGAAATGAGCAGAACAAAATTCATTGAATGTTTGTTGAGACAGGAGGTGGTGATGAAAATGATTTTTGAAGGGAAAGTTTTGGGGAAGAAGAATAGAGGAAGACCCTTCATAGCAATACTGCAGGATGTAATTCTAATGAGTGGATTGCAAGTCATTTAAAGAAATGAAAGAGCTGACAAAAAATATTTGATGACGGCGACAATGCGTCTGCTTTTGGTTGGATAATGAATGAGAATTTTAGGTTTGAAAACTTGATAGTTTGAAGTCAATATTCTTTTATGCCACACGGTTTTGTTCAGCGAATTAAGCACCCAAAATGTTCGAATCTCCTCTTAAATATGTTTGTGTACCTCTCAGATAAAGTATTCTAATTCATTTATTCCATTTGACTATGGTTTCTTCTTTAAGGCACGCGTAACTTTATCCTCCTAATATTTAGAACTCTGAAATCTTCTTTCTTTCTAAAAGAAATATCATATCTACAACCCAAAAAAGAAACAAGTTTGAATAAGTGAGCAAATAAACTTAAATGCCATCAAGCTACTCACTTTTCTTTCTGCCAATTAAAACAGTTTCTCCAGTTATTTTGTTACATCGATTCTCTTTCATAGCTCCGATGAATTCGAAATATTTTTCGATGTAAACTGACTTCAAGTGGAGCTCGAATCGAAAGTTTGTTCGAACTGTTAGCGTCACATGTTTCCTCTGCTAAGTTCCGCTTTAGTTCCCCGGATTCCCGACCAAGTCGCTTCCGAATCCACCTGTTGATTCCCCACGTTCTCACTTCACATTTCAATGCAATACATATCCATCGCACATTTCCATCGGTTTGTATTCCACACTCAGAAAGCAACTGCGTTATACCTTCAGCTCTCCCTCGCCGCATCGTGTTCTTCCATTCTAACCGAAAAATGTTTCCGTTATCTTATCTCAAGCATATTTACAACCCCTCTCTTTTATGCGCATGTCTATATTCGCGCCATCCATTCATTTCTCGAAGAACGAGACTGAGAACGTCGGTCGATTATGGAAGTTGTTCTTATTTTATCCCCGGTAAGACCGTCCGGATAGAGGGATGGAATTGTTTTTGTCCGGGGACGATACGTAGAAGTAGAGTGCATTTATTTCAGGGGCAAAACCTCCAGAAATGGTGATGCTAGGATGGTGATGAGATTTCCGGGAAAGGAAGAGGCTACATAATAGTATGGAAATCGTGGTAAATGATGCACGTGTCCTCACCAAGTAATGGTCGGTGAACTTAACGGCGTATTTCAGTTCAGTTGAAGAGTCGATTATTCAATTGACCAAGGTTACGTATTATCCGAGGTGGAGACACTTAAGGCTAAACAAAACCAATCAAGCGGAAACTAATCATTTAATAATTGAACATCATAATTTGGTTACGGACTTCTCAAACAAGGTTATTGCCTGTAATTTCAACTTGTCGTTATCGTCATGTTCATTCACACTGCAAACAGATCACGAATACATCCATGCAGTATTCGATCTCATTGTCAGTTAAAAATCTATCCCCTAATATCCGGCCAAAAAATTTAATATTTCACGTACCTGCAATGACAGTCGACCTTAGATTTTTAGCATGTCTTACCGTATGTGTTAACAACTTATTTTGGAGAGTAGATTCCAGAAAATATAGGTAAGTAATTTTACACTATTACATATTTGTTTCGGCTGTGAAAGATCAAGGCTAAATATTTTCAATTGCAAATCCCCTGGAAATGGTGATCCGTCAGTGAGTTTTTTTAATAAGACGTATGCTTTGAAGGATGAAATCATACGTATACCATACGAATATTAATCATACGATTAAACTTAGTATTTTTGCGTTATACGTAAATTCTGCCTTTGAAGATTATAATTTCGACCATATGGGACATAAAAGTCTCTCCTGAAAAGCACATTATAGTATCTGCATAGAAATCTATCTCTTAAATTCGGCCTTAAAAACGGACCGGCAAACCTAAGGACGCAAGGCAAAATTGCCTACAATCCAGGGGTAGCCAAACTTCTTCCCGAATGGAAATAAATTTATGGGCCTATGGGTACCAGTTGTGACTGCAGTACATCCCAACCCATTGGCTACGTCAATGGTATGTATGTTCTCCCTAGATTGTAAAATAATTAATAATAAAATTGTAAAGGCGGAAAAAGTCTAGAAAAATATCTTGGGTTAAAAGAGACTTTGCCTCGTAAATTTCAATACTAATACTGTGTTACATATTAAGAAAATACACGTTTTAAGAAGGAAATATGACAAGTGTCTTTCTCTCACTGCATTGCGAAATAAATACACGCATAGTTAATTCTTGCGTATTCACTCTCGAGTCAATTTCCTTCACTTACTCAGGATATGAGTTTTCTAATTCGTAATTACATTGCTTAATACCGCACGTATTTTCCCGTTATAATTTCCTCGAAATCTCTATTTCGTAAAAGTATCACGTATTAAATATCATGACAAATTTAGTGAATACAATCTGATGCAATTTTATAATTTACACAGTTCGAGCCTTTAAGTTTTGATTTGAAAAGAGGATTTCCAAATTAGGTTATTAAAAATGAGGGTTCACGATTTTTTTAGTTACCAGACTCATTCGCTATACGCAAATTGTTCGTACGAAGAACATGACATTTAACTAGACGTATCTAAAACAAATATTTCTAAATTTCAGAAATAAAGTAATGCATAATCTGATCAATCTGAATATCGGTAAATTAGTTATTAGATTAGATATTAGTGGTAAAAGGTTTGGAATACTTCAGAAGCCAAATTTTAGATCATTGCTTGATATCATCACTTTCTAAGAGTACATTAAACCTTAATTTATGTCCTTCTTTGTATTATTATTGAATTACAGCTCAGTATAGATATATTTGTTATACTTTATTTTATTTTAATTTTTGTCTTTTCTCTTTATTTTAAGCTGTCGACTGATCATTTTGATATAATCTTTAGTTTTTTGGATTAATTTTCACTTATTTATTGCATTTAATTTAAAAATTAATCAATAACAATTAATTGATTAAATTAAGTTTAATGAAATAATATATTATTTTCCTGATTAAATTAAGTTATTATAATTTTTACGTATGTACATACTTATGATATTGCTGATTTAATTAGTAAATAATTAATTAAATGACTAATTCATGTTCCGGGAATGGAATCTTCCTCTGATTCCGTCACCATTCTTTTCTATGGGAACCCTCCATTTATCGATTGAGAGAAATCATAGTTAAACAAGCATCCACGAAGCCCAAGTTTTTTCGCGCCAATTGCAGGAGCTCGCTACTGAGTTGCGCAAACGCAGACCGCGGTGGCAAAAGTAGGCCGAAAAAAAACGCCATCTCTCGTTACACCGACGAAGCCCGACTCGAGAGGAAAAAGGAGAGTGAAAGAAATTATCGAAAGACGTGTCTCTTAAGGTCGCTGTCGGAATATCCCGCGGAATATAATTCGAAGAAATCTTTTGTTCTCGGGTAAAGGAAGCGAGACTGGTGACCCATATCCTATACCGACCAACTAACTGACTGATTAAAAAAATACCCGTTTCTTTGGCGGGAGAAAGCTCTATTTGCAAATGTGAGTCACTGCTCACATAGAAAAGGCGATTTCTATTGCTCCTTTTTTCTGTTTGAGTCTAGCTTGAGGGCCGCTCTAATAATGTCCGAATGCAGCGGTCGCTTTTTGTCGACCCACAAAACATTGACTTAAGACTTAATTGGTTCTCAAATGTGGTAGGAGAGAGCAACTAAGCCAAATCCGCCCACTTCATTTTGAACACGAATTAGGACATATGATATTAAATACCTTTAACGATGATTTTTCTCCCAACTAGCGTTTGCCATACTTATAAGATAGATGAGGCATACTTGTATTAACCTTCCTACGAAAACGTTAGCTATACCCTGGAAAATCGGTAAGCTCTCTACTACTTACTTACAATGAATTTCCCATACCATAAGATTAATCTTCGACTTAAGGATCCCCGCATAGCCAGGTGAGCAGTGGGCCCAACTTTAATGAAAGTGATCCTGGGTTGGAGAACTGGTGGATGCACAATGTGCATTACACATATATATGCCAAATGATCTTTTACACCGAAGCACCGCAACTGGGGATGCAAAGCTCCGAAGGGGAACAACAGCTCATTCAGGGGAAAGAGACTCAATTCCTTTGTGAGCCAGAGCGGGGCAATAGACATCGTCGCCCCGCGGACCCGGACGTCCAAGGCCAATATCCTTGATATTGCCCTGGTCTCCGGGCTCCAGCATCTCCCCTTTGCATCCACAAGAGCGGCGCTGCAGTCAGACCATCTCCCAGTGGTATTTACGATGGACGACGCGGCAGAGAGAGTTCCTCCTCGGAAGATCCGACAGTACGCAGCTGCAGACTGGACTAGTTTCCGGGAAGAGATAGCGGCAGCACTCCCGGAAATCTCCACCGAACTGCGAACGACAGAAGAAGTAGATGCTCTGGTAGAATCCTTCACCACGGTCATCCAAGAAGCGGCGGAGCACCACATCCCGTGGAAAAGCGGGGAGAACAAAGTCCCGCTCCCAAAACCGGTCCTCCGAATGATACAAGAGAGGAACAAGACCAGGAGGGAATGGCAGAAGAGGCGAGATCCAGCAACGAAGAGGATCCTCAATCGGCAGAACCGAGCTGTAAGGGAGGCCATTGAAGAGGCGCACGCCGACTATTGGGATGCCCATATCGATCGTACACTTGATGATCCTATGGGCATCTGGAAGATAGTTCGGCAAGCCAGAGGCGCCAGAAGTCGCGGTCCCCCAATACACAAGGGGGATACAACCGCGGCTTCTCCGGATGAGAAAGCAGAGTTAATGGCCTCCCACCTAGCAGACGTCTTCCGCCCCTTCCAGGCGGATGACGTGGAAACCGAAGAAGAAGTCGCGGCCTCCATAAGAAAGATTGAGGCCGCCACACCGGCTCCGGTTCTGCCGAACATCGACCTCGATGACATTGCCTTCCTGGTCCAAAGTCTTCCAAGAAAGAAGGCCCCAGGGGAGGACGGAATCACGGCCACCATCATGAGGGAAATCCCGATCGCAGCTGCTGAGCACCTCCGGGAGATATATAGGAGTTCCATCGCCCGCTGCTACTTCCCGCGGCGATGGAAAGAGGCGAAGATCTGCTGCATCCCGAAGGAGGGGAAGCCCAGGATCGACCCCGGCGGCTACAGGCCCATTTCACTCCTGAACGTCGCCGGGAAGATGCTGGAAAGACTCCTTCAGCCAAGGTTGCAGCAGATAACGGACAGAATACTCCCGGAGGAGCAATTCGGGTTCAGGGAGAAGCGCTCGACGGAACACCAGCTCGTCCGCACCATGGGCAGAGTGATGGCGGGGTTCAACAAGAAGGAGAAAACGGCGGCCGCCTTTCTGGATATCAAGGCGGCCTTTGACACCGTTTGGCATGAAGGTCTACTCCACAAGATGCTGGAAGCAGAGTTCCCGATGGAGTGGGTGAAAATGGCTCAATCCTTCCTCTCAGACCGCACTTTCCAAGTGGTCTGGGAGGATAGGTTGTCACGCAAACATGCCATCCTCGCGGGGGTCCCCCAAGGCTCCGTCTTGGGACCCCTGCTCTTCAATATCTTCACCCACGACATCCCGAACGACTTCGGAAGACATGTGGAGATAGGCCTTTATGCCGATGACCTCGCCATCTTCGCCGCCTCGCTCAACAAAGAGCAGGCGGTGAAATACCTGCAAGAAGCCCTCGACGAGCTGGTGGACTATTACCGTCGCTGGAGGATCCACTTGAACGTGGAGAAGACGGCAGCGCTTCTCCTCCAGCCCAACAAGCGGCAGAACCCGAGAAGGACCCTCATGATGGCCGGCCAACACATCCCCTGGGAAGCAGAGGCCACCTACCTGGGCGTCAAACTCGATGCAGGATTGACCTGGAGAAACCACGTCAACAAGGTGAAGAAGAAAATGAGGACCGCGACCAACGGACTCTCGCTGGTGCTCAGGAACCAGCGGATCCCCCTGAGGAAGCGGCTCCAGGTCTACACATCCTGCATCAGGCCGATTGTGACGTACGCAGCCCCGTTGTGGAGTTCGACATCGAGGACGCTGATGAAGACGCTGGAAGCTGAACAGAACCACGCTCTTCGGAGATGCCTCGGCATCCCGTGGGCATCATTCACTTCCAGCGTCCAAGTACGAGAGGAGACGGGAGTGGAGGAGCTCGCCCTGCACCTACAACGCAGGGCGAAGAAGTTCTTCGAGAAGGCGCGGCACTCCCGTCACGACATCATCTCAGCGATCCTCGATAATGAACCCATAATCGAGGCTGATCGTCACAAGAGGCCTATGGCGTCCATAGGTATGGACCTCTGGCCGGCAGCGAAGCGCCCTAGGCTTGCCTAGGGCGTTTCGACTCTCACCCACATCATCATCATCACTTCACTCATCACATCACCGACGAAGAAAGCTGCGTCGCAGCAAAAAATTGTTAAGTAAAAACGGAGAAAACCTAAGAAGAGGACTTAGAGGCCAACTGGGCCGGCAAGTCCATCGTCTTCCCATGATTAAGAACGGGGAAACCAAGAAGCTGTGGTACACCGAAGCACTTCATCTAATTTTGTTTCTATAGTTATGAGCTTCTACGCCACTGTGGGTATTAATGGGTGATTCGGAATAAATAATTTAACGGTATAAAATGAACATATGAAAAGAATTTCAAATATCGCAGAGTGATATGTAATCAGGCATGTATGAAAGAATTCCTCGACAAACTTCAGATTAAAAAATATTAAAGCAACGACATACATAGATTCTGACGAAGAAAACAATGACAGTCTCTCTCGAGACGAATCGCCTTGAAAAAAATACACTTTATTATGATATGGGGGAAAATCGCCTTAACAAACTTAAATTCCCTATCTTTATCTCCTTATGAATACAGAGGCAGCAACAAGGCGTTAGGATTACCAAAGATGTAAAATTATGCTCCGATGATTCAGGTCCGTACAGTGTAGGTCAATTACCTTACGCACATTCCAATGGTGACTTGCTAGAAATCAAGTAGGCTAAGAAACGGGTTTTATCTCTCGAAAAGATCTCGGATATATAACTGCATTTCATATTCAATAAAGTTTCGTAGATAAAAACATACAGAAGCAGGGGATAATAATTAATTAAACTAAGAAAATGTGCAAATGCCGAATCTATAAGCCTTTTGGCTAAAGTGGGACATTTCTCGAAACGAATATGATTACTTCAATAATATGTTTACTAATCTACAATAATGATATAAATGCAATCGTCTCTCATCTTAATACCTTGAAAGAGTATATAGTAATCTGTAAGATAGAGCGTTATCAGAGAAGAAGGAATTTCCTAAAGCGACCAAATAACCATAAAAATACAAAAAAATCCTAATTCAACATAGAACATATTGGAATGTACCCACTATCTCATATCTAACTTATTTAATCTCAATGATTTCTCCTCGGATAATTTGGAGCCTGTCAATAAGACAATAATTTTCTAAATTAAGCAATAAATAGCGAGAGAAGATATTAGTAGTAATCGCCACTCTTTTCAAGATAGAGACGGGGTGAAAAAAGTTACCTGGATAGTTTTTTAAATCCTTTCCTAAACTATCAAAGTCTTATAAGAAGGAATATTCTTCCGTAATATAGTTCTGAAGATTTTTGCTATGCTGAAATAGCCATGATCAATTTTATAAACGAAATGTGAAAGAAATAGGATAGGGTGATGTATAGCGGGGTGCCCAGGGGCCTATCCAGTAGCTATGGAAGCCTATCAGGAACCGTAAAAAATCTTTCATAATCTATTATTTATTTATAATGATATAAATAAAATACTAAGGGTAATGTTTCCCATAATTATAAATGTTTACATTAATTAACTCATCTTATTGTTCAATATTAAATAATTTCAAGTGCAATTATTCCAACCTGTAGAACTTCGTAAATAACTTTTTATTATGTTCGAGAACTTCTTTTAATATTTAATATAAAAATATGTCTAACTACTGCGGAAAATAGTAAACAAATAAATAAATAATTCTCGGAATCACGCAAGTCCTCTCGATATTCGAGGATTTAATAATAAAGATAAATCAGTCCTTCAGCGCAGAAAATCCTTCACGGAAACGGTACTCACGATAGAAAATTCTCCGGACGAAATAATTAGCAATAATGAAAACATTCAATAAATCATCGGAAGTCGCGTTTCCATTTGATCAAACGGATTATTCCCATTCCCATCCAAACACCCGAGGAAAATTAATTGGGAAACCAGTTTTCGAGGGGGAGAATTTCCTTCTTCACCGCAGTTCTCCATATCCGACTCCTCTTCACTTGTCATCTGCTTTTCAGTATCGAATCTCAAGTGATCCGGTTTTTATACGTCATGCGGTGTGTCATCTAGACGAGTTCAAGGTCGGATTGGACAAGAGAAAGTCACTTTTAAGGACGTAGAGTGAGGGCATGGTCCAGCGCCGTCATCGTCCCCTAGGAGACCTTAAAGGACCAAACAAATGAAACTCGCAATCAACTCCCTGTGGCGGGATCATCTCTCTCCATCACGAGGACCAATGTGGACTGCTGCGCTCACAAATAACGAAATGAACGCCGTTGCCATGGAGATATGTATAAATCGCTCTTTCCTTTATTCCTCTATTTAACTCTTTCTTGTTTCTTTCATCTATCTCGGAGATTTCCAACATACGGTCCCACAGAGGGCTTTGAGATGTACAGCTATTTTTGCATCTACATCAAATAAAGCAGAGATAAAAAGTTAATATGAATAAAGAGAAACGTCCATCTAGGTAAATGAATAGAGCTATCGGCTAATCGAATTACTGAAATGTACCTATTGGAAGACTTAATTTATTTCAAAAATAATTTATAAGGCAGGGACTGCTCTTTTTATGAAGTATGTTGCTTAAAATAGGGTTCAGTCTTCTTAGATTACGGGTACTCGAACTCTATCAAGGCAATGTGAGTACCACCATCATCGACAGGAAAAAAATCTGTAAAATTTCCTCATTACTTACTATCCGTTTAGATACATTACGGTGCCGTGTAAGGAGGATGTACATAAGTAAGTCAGCTCTTTGTTATCATATGGTCAATTCACCTTTAGAAGTGGAAACTTTTGTATTTATATTTCCTTGAAAAATCATCATTATTTTTCATTGCTTTTTACTTAAAATTTTACAAACATACCTCCAAACCATCATTTTATGCATGTACCATCGATGATATTGATTACATATGCAAAAAATGGTTATTATCGGATATTAATTAAATAAAAATACGAGAAACCTTTTTTGTTTCTTGTGAATCGACATACATGTTCTTGTTAAAGCAAAAATAAACGGATGATTATTTAAGCGTGAATGCGATGTAGTTGTACGAAATACGGTATAAAATCTATTTTTAATTTCAGGTAAATCTTCATTATAAACGGTTACCATCTCTCAGCCATGGTAAAAAGACTGAAGTTATCTTATTTTGATATGACGCAAAGCAACGCTAGAGCTTTCATATGTTAAAGCCCACGCCATGAGATGGCATGACGGTCGCCTAATAAAAGTATTTCCATGCTGGAGTCTAGGAATGTTGTCACTTTCACAGCAGATACAAGTCCTTGAGAAGAAATAGAAAGTGGATATTACTCGGCGGAGAAATTTTCTTTAAAAATAGATCGAGATTTTCTCTAGGAGAAAACATCCTAAGTTTTTTTCACTCATTCATATTAAAGAAGGCTAAACCTCCGATGTCGAAGCTTAAGTCCTCAAAGGTCCTCAGAGCGGTAAAATTTTTACCTAAGCTGGAGAGAGTGGTAAGACAATTAAAATTTATAATTTATTAGATTTATATTTAATTTTAAGATTTATGTTTGGTTTTAACATAGGGCTAGAATTTGTAAAAGGTACCGGGTTCGAGTCCTTGATAATCCTTTTTCCCTGAATGGAGCTGGTTGTACGTGATTGCTCATATTTACTGTATCTTTCATTTTTCATTTACTAAACAATCAATGCTAGCGTCCAGTAATCGTTAACAGTAATCAGTAACAGTGGGTTAGTAACTATCAATCAATCTTACTACTTTAATTCAAAAAATGATAAAGATAAAATACTCTCTACACCATAAATAGCAAACTTTTTATATTTCATGCGTCTACTATTTCATTTTACTTCAAGAGTATCATACATATTAAACTGACGCGCTATAGACTATAATTATACAGCATAGTAGATGGGCTTTCAAAAATTCAGCGGTAGGTTATGAAATGCATGAAGATACGAGTTCGTGTATGAATACGCTTAGGTGTGTACGATATTTAAGTTTCATTTATTCTCTAACGCATCACAAATAATTTATCAATGCACCACTTTTGCCATGTGCGCCATAGGATCATCATCCCCGCTCTTCACCTGAAGAATAACGCACTAAATCTACTACATTAATTTAAGTGAAATAAAGCAAAGAGAACTAAAACGATTCACTTAATGTTGTTGCTTTGCGAACTATGCTGAGATAAATTTTCTTGAATGTGTACATGCAATCGAAGTTAATTTTACAAAATATTTAAAGAAAAGTTAAAACATCCACAAGAATTTGAAAGATTTTCACTAGAAAATTTTATTACTCGAAGTTATTTTTCTCATAATGCAAAAATGTATAGCAAAGAAAGTATAAGCTCAGCCAACTAAAGGGATAGGACATTTCGACATAATTTTCCGGATAAAAAAGCATCGCGATGTAAAATACAATATTCCCTCGTAAAACCTCCCGCAGTGACGGAATTGGAACCAATTAGGTTTCTCGCTGAAATATTTCCAGCATCTTCTGTGAAGAGAGCGCCGCTCTGCCTTAAATAAGGGAACGGTTCCTCTTATGGGACGACTTGCGTGCTTTTCATGTATTCAGGAGGTAACGTTTTTCAATCTTGGGGAAGTTTCACATTCCGAGAGACGTCTCTCCCGCTGCTTGCGATGGGCATTACGATTGAATAGAGCAGCAGGTTCTCGGCACCGTTCCCTTCCTCAAATTAAAACCGCCGGAATACATAAGTAACGCTTTCGATCCGACGATTGTAACTCCAATCGAACTGCATCGAATAGTATCGTACTTCTGCCCTCAATTCCCCACCTATGGGGCATAATTTTGGGTTCGAGATGATTCAATTCCTTTTAATTCTTGTATTCGATTGATTTTAACGACCGAACGAACAGCGCTACATGACTTGAATATGCAGTCTTTCAAATTCGCCGCATGATGGTGCACCGATACACCCATTCGCGTCATTCGTTCAAAGATTTATACAGAGTGCAAATGCCTATTTATTCTGGTGGTTAGCAATATAAGGTAGCAATTGCGAAACTTACGAGTGACTACAGCACTCGAGATAGCTGGCACCAAAATGGCCAACTATCGTTGTCAACTATCTCGATTCTGCGTGATTTATTGGACGTAATAAATTTAGATAAGATTAATAACAACTGCCCACGTCGTAAAAGTACTAATTTAGGCGCTATGTAAAGGTGATAGTGTAGAGAAATAAATTTCAGTAATGATCAATGGGCAGTTAAACTATAACCATCGCAGCGGAAAAGAGGCGAGAAAGAATATTGGCACTTGAAGCAGTAAAACATTCAATTTAACGCATTAGAGACGCTCCATAAATTGCAAGAAAGATTTATTAGGAACAGAAAAATTTCCTTGAAACGATTTTAAATGACCGAATGAAAACCGCGTACTAATAAGCTGAGTCCGGGTCTTAATTTTAACAGGGAGATGACAAATTTTGAACACCTATTTTTTTTGCAATACTAGTTTCAATCTCGTATATTTTCAATCGATCAATTTTTTTAAAGAATAGTCAGCCTTTTGGAAAAGGAGAACGCCTTTTTTTGGTAGTTATTTACTCTGAAATTTAGCAATTTCTCGGATAGCCGCGTGGGCAGCGCGTTCGACTTCAATGAAAGCGGTCCCGAGTTCGATTCCCGGTGCGAACTCACGTGCGAAATTACCTCAGCTGTCGAAGCACTTTTCACAATACTAATACTACTAAGTAATTTTACTACATAAATATTTAGGGAAGAATAACGAATATTCTAAGAGTAGAGGTGATAGATCGTCACTGAGAACGATCTCTCCAAGACTACATTCAACAGCCACTCTAGTTTATTCGATATGTTTACAACTTGTGTTTGCGATTTCTTATGAATGATACCAACAGAGTCCTCAATTAAAAACGTGCTACTATTGTTCTAATATCTCACCAAGGAAGCGCCTATCTATATATTTATTATCCGAAATAACTTGAGTTTAGATGATGAACAAACACAAGGATCTACGCTTTAAATTCAAAGTCAAACCTATCAGCATCCTTGCAACTTAAGTTATAGCTTCCGCAGAGCAATGCCTCTAAAATAATAAGTGAGTTAGAGCGAAAAGGAGCGAGGGCAAGTGGTTGAGAGGAAGGAGTCATTAGGGGCAGGATGAGGGTGGAGAAGCGACGATTATTTCAGAGACTTAGTAGAGGGCGCAAGATGTCATGAGAAAAAGAATAAACTGGAGAAACACGGCGAAAGTAATCCATCCTGTTTACTCAGATTAAAATTGTCGGGAGCAAAGAGCGGACGTTACCACTTTCTCCATTTATTTTGAAGAAGGCGATAAAACGCAAGATGCCCAATAACAATGGCTATAAGAAAATTAATGGAACTTCCGTTTGGGAGAATTTAGCAAAAGTTTTGTATGTAGTATGTTTAACGTGCTACATTTCAATCGTTATACGAACCTAGTGATTCGGATAATACGAAAGAAAAATAGGGTATCCATAGCCGTATCTTTCAGCAAGGGAAAAAATAACGCGATTTCTAGACTTATTATTCAATAAAAGAACTACTGAACTTAACAAAAATTTAATTTACAACTTTTTATTCCCCTAGCATTTGGAATGGATGAGCTTTGAGGGAATTAAAAGTTTTTCACTACATTACCTTTTAATTCAAAGTTTTATTTTTGAACAATTCTTGAAAGTAAGGACAACGAAATTTCTTCAGCAAAGAATATAAACAAACAGTGATGGAAAGTAGAAGCATTAGGTCGACGAAAGTTTAGAAGCAAACAAATTTACGCTACACATATAAAAGGAAGATAATTTTGAAAATTACAACTTAGTTTTATGAATTCGAGAATATTTTGGGAAATTTGTACTTCTCAGTCTTTTAGCTAGTTTGCAATTATATCACTTTGGAAAGACTAAAATCAACGATTATAGTTCGAAACTAAGAATTATAAAAAAAATGCAATTTTGGAATGGGTGGAAGCAAATTATTATTAACTCTATATTGCATCCATCTACGCCTACTGAATCAGAAAACTACCTGTAGTTTTGAGGGAAGTTGATGAAAAATCAAAGCTGTAAATTAAAAGCAAAACTTTCAGCGGAGATCACAAAAAATACTTCAGCAAATTTCGTAATATTTCGGAAAACATAAAACAAAGATGAATTTTGACGCACTGCAATAAACACGTCGTACATCTTTATGAAGTGAACTTCGTTACAAGGACCTCTCATTATTCCCACGCGATATTCACCTCCTTTTACATTCCGCCGGACAGCTCAATCGGGAAATAAACCACGAAGACCGCCGCATAATTTGCACACTATTATGAGCAGAGAGATAAATTTTATTTAATTGGCCCTATTTTCCGCGACATATTTATGCACGGCGGATTATCGTAGACGACATAGAGAAGCGAAAACGGAAAGAGAAATTCTTCGAAAGTTTCCCTTTCTTACGAACGCAATATATCACGCAAACTGCGCTGCCTTATGCAGATTCAAACTCTAAATCTCGCACCTCTACGGATTTTCCGTGTTTACCAACGCCCTTCTGGCATTCCGTAGATTCGCGCACACCCAACATCTTCACTCGCTCCTATAACCTTTTCGTTACTTCAATTGCTGCCATCCATCTTTACTGCAGGCGTGGTTCTTCACTGCAGCACACCATTTTTCATTTTACCTTCTCAATTTCTCCTCGCTTTCCCTAATATTCTTTCGGCGGCTTATCTTCCACAGATCAACACCCCGTAGTATTTATCATGCTTATGAGCTGAGTTTACGTACATAGCAATGTAATAGACGAGATTTTCAGGCTATTTTAAAGGCTAGATTTAATGTGGACGATTTTTCTGTGGATACAACTTTTACAGGAACGAAATTCATGCTTAATCTGGCTCGAAATTTTAGTAATAGTAAGAATAAAGGGTCCTTATTCGAGAGAGATAGGTACTGAAATTGTCTCTTTGCATCTAATTCTACGTCATTTAAAATGAAAGAAAAAGATAGCTTAGATAAAGTTCACAGAAGAAAACTAGTACGAAAACTATACTGAAATCTACTAATTACTACAAAAGAAATGGAAAATAATAAAAAAATAATTCATGAGCAAATACGCTAATTAAGACCGGAGAAGACACTTCAATAATACAAAGCAAAACCTCCAATAAATGAGATTTTCAGTCCATTCTTTTAAGGCTGAACTGAAAAGGGCGACTTTCCTGCGTATACTACATTTTCAGGGACGAAATTAAAGCATAATTCGGATCAAAATTTTTATAAGTACATACAAAAATATGGAAGATGATCGAAAATTAAATAATTTAAGGCCAAATACGTTAGCTAAGACTGGAGAAGATATCCTGT
Source organism: Pachydiplax longipennis (assembly GCA_036926295.1). NCBI lineage: Eukaryota > Metazoa > Arthropoda > Insecta > Odonata > Libellulidae > Pachydiplax > Pachydiplax longipennis. The sequence continues at coordinate 15,537,110 of JAVFKF010000014.1, forward strand.
TGCAAAACCTTCGATAGTATATGAGAGTATAAATTCCGCGTATGTTCAACTAAATAATTTCTTTAATTCTTCCTGCATTTTCTAAATTCGTTTACAGTAAATTATGTCTATACTTTGGATGTCAGAAAGAGTTGGTCAAGATTTACATATAATAATATAGAATACCTTTCTCCACTTATGTTAGGATACACATATCTAGCGTCGACTATTATTGGAGGTACGTGGAAAACTATACTTTTGCCACAAATTAGAGGGTTGACTTTTAACTGACAATGAGATCGAATATTACTTGTATGCAGTAAGTGGGCAAGAAATGTGGCTTCGGAAATTGCACGATTTCGAGGAGCACGATTTCAATGGCAGAAAATGAACTTAATTGGTGTTCATTTCGTAGAGTTCATATGCACCGTTAATTTCAAAGCATTTGTATATTTTTGCGGGATATTCTCATATATAGTAATGAATACTATTCTTCGAATGTGGTTTGAACGATTATCAGTCAGAATTAGCTCTTCACGAAAAAGTTTCAAAGAAGAAACCGCTGCATTGGAGTGAAGTTATTCGAATCTCAATCCTGTTTCCGCAAAATATTTGCTGAATAATTCTTTTCATATCAAGTTTAGGTAAATTATAAACGTTCTTTTTCAGATTTCCACATTATTTTTCAGTGAATGCCAGAAAAAGAATTGGAAAGAAGGTAAGCGTTGGAGAAAGACCACTCTCCCATAATTACAATCGGCAGGAGTACAACACTGAAGAGGAAAACCGTTGATCGCAAGTGCTTAAGCGACTGACCACGTTTTTGAGGTAAACATACGTTGAATCAGAAATACGAAACTGCGATGGTTGTGATTAGCTCGGCTATAAGAAGTAAGATATCCTTATATACAAAAACCAAACAGTAAATTGGTGATTTTAAAATAAACTTTAATCGCAACAGACAAAATGAATACCAAGTGCCTATTATTCTATCGAGATCAGGAGGCATCAAGAGGTTTTTAGCCCTCATTATAAACTGTAGCTAGCCATCTGGGTGCATTTGAAAGGATAAGGGGGTTAAAGACAATCTATGAAAGTTCCTCTTTATAAGATTATAGGATGAAAGTCGCGATTATTTATTATGTAGGACAAAGCTTTACTTTTTGCTAGGATATTACAGTCGAAATACGCGCTCTATCGTTTCAACTACACAACATCGATGGAAAATCGAATATGAAACTTGTGATATGAGAGATGTTTTCATCTAAGAGAAAGGTCGCTCAGAGCTGGGCACCCGAGATCTACTTCATAAAATGTGGGAATTAATTTATTTACAAATAATTATATACAATCACAGTTTTGGTCAGAAATATGATTACGACCGTTTTTGCCGAGTTTGCAAAAATATTCAGGCGACCATTTTCCTTATAGACTTCCACAAAGTTACTCAAACTAATTGAACAAACCATACTCGATTTATATAAATTCGGTCATACATAGACTTACTATACGCTCTGTACTGACCTGGCCTTTTAATTTTAAGGCACGGTCCCAATTAATTTATCTGTTGGTTTGATCGAAAATTCAGAGGAAAAACATAATCTTAGATGCGAAGATTTACAGAGAGAAATCACTTAAACGCAACATTTCATAAAGAAGTGACGTTGCGCTCTGTTAGAGAATCGTAACAAAGATGAAATTGACTAAGATTAAGTTTTAAGTTAGCTCCCCGGTTTCCTCCGTTTCAGAATTCGATAATTCTTAGTTTCTTACCAGCAGAATGTGGTAGCCCTCGCTGTACATATAATCATCTCAATCCCTCAAGCATTTTACATTTTAAAATTCAAACGATTTCATGCATTCAAGCCATTAAAGCGTAAAATTTCACACCGTCTAAAAGCTCTATATTCACACGGATGGAGCTGGTCTCTAATTACAAATTCATACATGGGCATGCTAATTTGGCGCATGAACATAATACCATCCATTCCCGAAAGATATTCCGGGCCCTAATTAGCATCGCGAATCTGCCGTTGCCAATGGAAATTAAAAAGGGAAAAGCACCGTGATACAGAGACCACCCAAAGACCCAATTCGAACAAATGTCGTTAAAACTCAACCGGCAATCGATCAAACGAAAGTCCTCGGCAATTGGACCTCTCTCCATCCATCCCGCAGTGCCTTACCATTTACGTCCACCATCCCAATCATGCTTTTTTCATCTTCTTCTGCGGGTCGTAACCCTATCTCCTTCTCCACATGACGCCTGGCCAATCCACTCTTAATGTGATTGCCCATCGCTTTAACACACTACGCCTTCTCTTAATTTCTTCCCTTTTTCTCGCCAATTTGTTAGCGGATACAAAATATCTCGTTCGATTGCCCTTATTACGCTCACTTCCTTTGACTCTTCCAGATTCCTCTGTCTAAGATCAATAGCGGGGGTTTTTCTAACAAAGTGGACTCTGTTTACATTCTAAAGAGATCTGAGGTCTGAAAATTTTCCTGAGGGGTTGTCCCGGATTTAGACTTGATGAGGCCCTAAGTTATAAACAGCCCTGAGGACCATACCGTTTAAAATTACATCAGAAAACATCAGAAAGACTTTACAATACATACAAATTTAAAAAATATGGTTACGGGTATGGATAAAATTTTTAAAATATGAGAAATTTTCATCTAAGAAAAAAAATTTAAGGCACTAAGCTTATTTAGCTGATACCTAGAGCTGGCATAGGGTCATCTTTAAATGACGTCACACTAAAAGAGAGGAATGGCAATAAAAGATATGTGATATACCCTTCGTGATATGTGTATGCAAACAAATTTGATGTCACAAATGAGCAAAATGTCGCAGAAACAAAATCTTACATCTATTTTACTGTATTCGCATTTCTTTTATTCAATTTATTAATTTTAGATAGATCTCCTTAATAAAATAATGAAAGATTTTATCAGCCATGAAAATATTATCAGTGAATAAAGATATATTTCGCTGGTTAATTGTCATCCAGAATGTTGCACTAATACTTTTTTACTCTCTCTTTTTCACATTTCTTTACGTTTCACTGTAAATTATAAAATTCTAGAGTTCCTTAAATTTTAATGAATTTATCTGGTACTCTCCTAAAGGACAAAATTCGTCTTTTTACGACAAATAGTTTGACAATATCATATATAAATGGTAGTTTCAACTGTAATCAAAGCACGCTCATTCCATCGCACTTTACCGCTTAATTTTACTCGGATGTACTACCTAGGATATATGACAAAGTGTTGCAGCACGATTATCTGCCAAGTATAAGATAAGTAGAGTAATTCTAACTTGATCATAAACGGAAGTCACGACGGAGCGAACCTAACATCCTTTACCTAACATGACTTAGATGTTCTATTTTGCGTTACACCGCAAATGTTAACGTTCTCTGGTACCTCAACTTTTGCGGTGGAAAAGCTTAACATATAATCCATCAGGATTACTTGAACTATGCATGTTGTTCCGAGCTTTCACCGCAATTTTCCATTTTAATAACGACAATTTTGCCTGCTATCCTGCGGTTGTCTTCAAGCAGAAGCAAGTACAAGTTCGATCTCCAGACGCCCACAGCATAGCTGGCTAAAATGTCATCATTAAGAAGGTACATACATTGCAAAGGAAACCTGGAACAACATGCAGAATGCAAATAACCAGTACTGAGGAAACCTACGCAGTCCCATCAGGATAAAATACGAAAATTATGCGAGAAAATTTATCAAAAATTAAAAACTCACTAAGAGTGTCACGAAATAAAGATAATCCTTTACTTGCTCATAAGCATATTAACTTATTAGTTTCTTGGATATGAAATAAAACTTCTTTTCGCTAAGAAAAAAGAATGAAAAATTGATCGGAGAGAGCGGGTAAGAGATTACTTAGTAACAGAGTATAAATTCTAAAATTTTGAATAAAATAATGAGAGAAGAGTAGATATTTCTATAAAAAGTTTCGACAAGCTAAGTAAGAGATCCACCAATTCCTCCACGAACCATCATCCTGAATTCCCGATTCTATATTTTTTGAGCAAATTTTGTTCAGAGAATTATTCATTGCATTTTATTGGATGAATAAATATTTCACAAGTTCAAAATAAGGCTGCTAAAAGGATGAGATCACTAGAAAATAGGCGTGGAGACCGAAAATGATATAAGCATCATATGAAATCAAATTTAGCAAGTCTAGATAATAAGATATGAATGAAAGAGTGCCTATCAAATAGAAATATTAGTACTTAAACACTCTTACAATTAACGTTCTACTAGTTCCAATAATTTTAGATATCTTTAGACAAAAGAATAGTCTGAGGTGAGAGAATTTTCATGAAGTCCATAAATGTAACCTAAACTTGACATAAACATATAGAGAGTAATTTACAACGCTTGAATGCTGGACGAATACCTTTCCTTTTACCTTGGGAGAAAGGAGCTTTACCTATTATTAGCTAAATATTGGATTGTGTAAGCAATGCATGGTGAAATATTATTTCGAGAAACTACGAATTCGACGAGATGTTTCCCAGTGGAAAAGTGTAACGCAAAATTTCTCGAAGCGTATTTTATTTTTATTCACTCTCAAACATCTGGGTTCAGTGTATTTTGGGAACAGCTGCTACTGGCGTTTGAGCATCATTACTGCTTTCAAAAAGTTTCTTTCGGAAATAGTACGGTTAGACACTTTATAGGAAGCAACTTTCTGAAGATATACAAATCTTAAACCGATACGATTTGATATTATATCGATATGCTAATAAAAGAATTGCAAAATTACTAACAAAAAGATATTATATTTAGCGATTATTTAAATTATATTTAGTTTAGCAATAAAAAGCAATTTATAATACTAGTTTCATCAAGGATTAAAGGAACCAATCTTTTCCGAAATATAAACTAAGAGATTTAAGAAGAAATTCCCTATGATTGATAGTTAAAAAAGTTGATGTCATAAATTATAACAACTTTTGAGCATTTTCCCTGATCACAAAAACACCACGGGCCTACCGAGTGTATCAACAGAAAGAATCTTATATTTCAGGAATTTGTAAGTATATCGCTAAAATAGGAGTTATTTTAAAATAATCCTCAGTTAATAATTTCGACAGCGGGTTTTTTATCATTACGTTAAACGCCATAATATCTAGTTCCTAAATCATAAGTATTATCTTAATTCTATAATACGTTTCGGTCGCTAAAGAAAGAAATCCCCCTTTGAAGGGTTTATATATTCATCCAAATGTATGAAGCCACTGAAACAAACCATCAAATCGAAGCGAGTTGAATTCCAACGTGACGTACGAATTTCCACAAAAGAAAGCGAGCCGTAAATATTCACAAGTATACGGTAAAAAGTATACGGTTTACCGGCAGATAATCCTCTCTAACATACGTCTCCACATCCATCTTCACAAGGCCAAACGTAACGGCAAAATCACCTGCTAAAACTCTCGCGTAATATTTCAGCGTGCATGCGTTCCAAGAGCAATTCAAAGTGTCGGGAATAAAACAAATATAGGCCGATCTAATAGAAATAATATCGAAGGTCTTGCAAAGGAACTCTGGCGTTCGAAAAAACTTAATGGGGAAGACAATGTGTGCAGCAGGAGAATGCGTAATGGCGGAGATAACGATCTTCCTTTTTCTCTGCGGAATAATGAATCGAATCGCGAAGTGCTGTTGCGTCACAAGCTAACAACTGACGCCCTAATGCACGAAGTGCTAGAAGCAACACAGTGAGAGTTCTCTAAATGGGAGGCCATAAATAAATTGCTTTTGCATTTCGCACGTGGCGTCAGAAGCGGAAAAAAATAGATTTCCACTTCTTTCTTCGCCGCTGTAAGGGCGTAAGGAAAAAATGGGGAAGTCAAATTGGACGTGTCTCGCTCTAACAGAAGCCATTCGACTGATATCTTATGCAACTATTGCAACAAGTTAACAAGTGATAATGTCTGACTCAAAGCTGACTTTAGAGGATTTCTAAATCATGCATAAGTTCATTTATATTAATTCAATTAAATAAAATTAATTGCCGATGGATAAAAATTAACGTTCACAGCTTAAATGTGCAGAAAGAAAGTGATAATTATACATTTATAATATAAAATGTTTCTGAATATTAAATGCTTTTCACCGAGAGGAAGAAGAAAAGTCTCCTACGCGTCAGTGACGGCTTTTCCGCTTAATATGTGGTCCATATATGATAATTCGATAATTTTTTTTACCACCTGTTATTCCGATATCTGTAAGAAGGGGAATACGACGATTGGATCTTTATCTATGTATGTACCTTGCAAACCATCTTTAGATTGTGGCAGAGGATTCATAAATCACAACTTTACTTTTCAAATCGATTGCTTTAGCGTAAAGTTCGAGGAAAAAGATTAATTCTTACTATAAGACGACTATTTGTAGAATCTAAGCCCCTGATTTTTCTCGCAGCATCAGCAGGTCCAGTGAAACAAGGAATACGATTTACATCTGATAACATTCTAAGAACATACGCATTACATCTGTCAGTAAATTAACCCTTTTTTAAAGCTGTTTTTTTCTAATGATTTTTCCCATTCTATGTCCTGAATCATTAGAGTAACGTTCGCTGTTCTGCCGCAGCAATTCTTCATAAAACGAATTGCCTTCGCTGTAAATTTTCTAATTCACGAATACAACATTTGTGATACTCGAGGTAAGGCCTAACTAGCGCATGGTAACGTCGCTCCTTCGCTCTCTGTCGACCATTCTCTTGAAGGAGCCGAGTATCCTGAGAGCTTCGTCAATATATATTTATATTATTATGATTTATGTTCAATTTGGGTAAACTAGAAAACGCTGCAGTCATATATGATTGAGAGTTTTGCCAGTAACTAAATGCAGGAAATAGTGTATCTAATAGTTTCACTATTATTTCTACGGGAGTTAAGCAAGAATATATGTATTACTATCTATCCGGACTAAAAAGTGCATTAAAAGCCTTCCTTTTCAATTTCTTTCCCATTCTCATGTTGGTATTTTTCATATTTATAAACACGATTTCTCATATTTCATCATATTTCTCTCCGGCGAATCATAAATTATTTTCAATGAAGGAACAAGGAAAGGCGAACTTTTACCAACCGCAATGATTATTGCAAAACGAATATGGTTTCGACTTAGAGTTATGATCAGGATAAGTGGAAAAAGAGCAAAAACAAAACAAGACAAAAACACAAAAAATATTACATAATAATCTGTGAACGTCACTTATCTGGGGTTTTCAGGCAAACGCACGTAAGTTCCAGCTTTTTACACTCATTATTAACCCTAGCTTCCTCCACTTCCAGGGAGCACTAGTTCACTTCACTAGTTTCATAGGACGGTTGTTTGGTTTTGCACGGTTTTCCCCAAATAATCCATCACGAAACCTAAAACATACGGAAGGCAACTGGCGAATTCTTAAGCATTGTTTAACTGGAAGGAAATGTAGGTTCCTGGAAAAGTTCACGCAGTACTAGACATCACAACAAGTGATTTCAAACATCTCTTCAGCAGAAATGAAGTCTTCTCTAGCCAAGAGAATACGCTGAGATGCCTCTGAGGCTTTTTAAAGCAATCTTCTTGTTGATATAAAGCCTATCATCTATGGATTATCTGATTGATTACTAAGAGGTGCAAATTCGAGAAATCTTTACAAATAGGGTAAAGAAAAGTAACCACACATTAATCAACTTCATGTTGGCATAATTTAAAATGCAGTAGTATAGTACGTGTACCATCCGCAAGTGAAATTTACAAGTAGTTTCTACAATTGCTTACACATATAAAGTTAGTGAAAATCGTTTAAAAGTTTTTCGGTACTAAGTGAAAACGATGTAGAACATGACAGTATGATTTATTTTACGTTAATTACTTATTCCCGATAACAGACTTTCGTCCCGGTTTCACCTTCTCCAGAATTTGATAAGTCTTTGTTTCCTGCGATAAAAATATGGTAATCCTAGAGATAAACATACTTCGGTATACGAATAATTCGTGAATTAAGCTAGATTCTGTAATCATCAAGGCCCAAAAAATAATTAAAATTATTTATTTAGATGATTGTAGTTTGAATCTTTCCTCGATTTTAAAGCGGACGATCCTATCCGATTTGATAAACATTTACCGTTATAAACATTACGTAATGGAGAATGATCGATTATTTTATCTCCTCTGTCGGACATTCAGGTGAAAATCAAAGGAAACATATTCCGTTAAGACTTATTCGGGTCGACTGAAATAAACCAGAGCGAAGGCGCAGCCACTTCAAAGGAGCTTCATGATTTATGAAATGTTTTCCCTGTTACGATCTCTTAATTTCCGAACCGAATTCTTTTTTTTTCCTCCGAGACCAAGAGCTAATAGGCTTAGATAAACATCCCTCTCTTCGGACGCTCTTTACGAAATTTGTCGCCTTCCTCCGGGAAGAGGCGAAATGGAAGAGTTCCTTGTTTTCGAAAACTTTCCCCAAACATCCCATTCCCGCAAAGGATACCCTGGCCACGTGTTCAATCTCACGTTTAAAAAATCCTTACCACTACGTTCCCCAGTTAGCCCTTTCTGCGAGAGATTGCAACACACTCTGACGAAATGAAACTGATCTTCTTCTGATTTGTGCTCACATACGAGGTGTTGTTTGATGAAAGCCTTTTATGATTATTAAAATTATTAACCGCATTATAAATTAACCAGCATTCAGGTGCAAATATCAACCGTACTAAAAGTAATAAAAATACAATTACATAAAAAAATTTGTATACATACTCAAAATTCAAAAACTCAGAGATCATTGATCATATGCGAAGTAAATAAATAAATGTCGTCCTATTTTGTAGCTAAAATTGAGACTACAATGTAAAGTTTACTATGGCATAGTATTAATATCCTTACAAATAGAGAAAGGACCACATTTTACACGAATTTATGAATGAAACGTTTAAAAGCATCAATTAGTCCCTAGGAAGTTGTGAAGTGCAGTCTCATATGTACATACTCGTTTATTTCTAGCTATACTAATTATAATCATAAAATTAATAAAATATTTCTTTCTTATGTTGTCCTCATATACACTGTTATCATATTGTCATGCCTACTTATACAGATATCGACTTCTCCAATGTATGATTGCTCATAGTGATTCAACATAAACTTTGATCATAAATCATAAAATTAAGATAATTTTTAGTAATCCATTTTCTAGTCTCCACATTAAATATTATTTGCCTAATATTTATGCTCACATTGATATTTTATGGTTTCTCAAGTTGTTTAGTTTGTAAGTTTCGATATATTTTACAAGCATATTTTTTACATGATTTTAATTAAATAGTATCTAAATCTGTATTTATTCCTATTTATTTGATTTACTTATATTCTTGTTGTCCAATCATATTATACTGTGTACATCCTTTGAATTTTTTTTTTTAGAGTTCTCGCGAGCTTTTTCACCTCCCTCCCCATAGTGTGTTTTCTTACAACTGGGTTTTTAAAATGAATCAACCTTACGTAGCAAAGATTTTTTCCTATACAGTGCTTTCTTTTTACTATTAATCAATCTTTGGGAATATGATGCCACAAGAGGTTAGGTGAAAGAGAGGTTTCATGGGCCTACCATAGCCCATAAAGGTTCTATCTAAATATCTATACAACTTATATCGGCAATACCTAACAGAAAACTGCGTGCTTTGTTCGCCTTAGCGACTTTTAAAGGTGTTGCCCAACTCCGAGAAGGCGGCTTCGGAAAAGAAAAACCGTTTCATTCTCATCTCATCGCATTAACTTGTAATGTCTCACAAAAGCCAAAGGAGCAGCAGCTTCTGAAGAGGAGCATTAATCTCTTAACCTTGCCCACGCCCACTTTCAAAGCGATGAATGCGGAGTTTTTGCACTTTTTCGGAGCTGCGATTCACAGGGGCGGAACCTGCTTTCCTTCTTGGGGGCGATCAAGGAATAGCCGTTATTTAAGCGGAAAGAAAAGGAGGACGCACTGGGCGGGGGTACGGACGGGTGACAGCCCAGGGCATCATTTCTCCAGATGAAGTCATTAATCTTACGCGAACCGGTGAAAGGGTTTGTCATGGCTTTGGAAATATGTACGGTACGAAATTCTGCTTTTATGCGATTATTATGCAGTGACGATTTATAATTAGTGGACCTTAATCGAGATTTTAAGAAGAAGGCGAACCATATTATTTCTATCTATGTGAAAGCAGGACATTATTATTCTATCTATTTGAAAACAGGGAATTTCCAACAGTAAAAAGGAAACACGGGAAGAACTTTCAAGGATGTTTCTCAATTCAATACAGGTATAACTTGAATTCTTGGCCAGTTTTTGAAGAAGATTAACCTTAATCAGAGGTAAAGAACGCCTTTACCCTGCGTGTTAATGAAGTGTAATATGCAGGGGATAGACAGATTTTAAAGATGAAATTTCCCTGTTTTTGGAAACTATCGTTTTTACCGAAACTCCCATGCCTTGCTTTCATTAAATTAAAAATCCAAGGAATCATGCTATCTTGTATGATTTATGGCATAATTTTAGTTTAAATCTACTTTGTAGTCAAACTCTTTTAGTTTAGCTACATTTATTTTTTGTATTTAGCTGATGATTTTCATAAAAAATCATAATTTTTAGCAAAGGAATTATTTAGGACTAGGAATCTTTATTGATGATAAGGACAGAACAGTCGAAAATGACTACTCTTAAAACGGAACGTACGGTCAAGCTAGTTTTAAGTATTTTAGACATTCCTCAGGGATTCCTCGTTTTTTTAGGATATTTTCAATATTTCTCACTCACAATCCAATAGTATTTACCGAGTCTAGTCGGATGAAAAAGAGCAGATAATGTTCAAGTATGTATTAAGAGCAATATCTGTTCAAGCCCTGATTTACATATGTGAAATCCCTTGGGTGGAATTTGCCCCCAGGATATCGGATTACCGACGGAAGCTTTTGGAAAAATCATCGGATCAGAACTTTTTGACTAATTGAATGGCGTAGTAAGGAAACAGAAAAAGCGAACTCTGAAAGGTATCACCAAATCTTTAGAAGGAATTAATCTTTAAACACATAGTAATTCAGGTTGTTCTTTCCGCAGAGCATTAGAAAAGCCAATGGGCTGGATTAGTATAGATTCGAAAACGACTTGCTCAATATGAAACCTTGCGTGGTAAATTAAAACTGTAACTTCTGTTTCGAAATCCCTGGCAATACTCCCTTTTTCAAATTTCGTAACAATTTAAAATATAAACGGAAGACTCAAACTCTCTTGCTTCCGAGATAATCCCTAGAATTAAACTGTCATCGTATATATCGTAAAGCGAAGAACCAAGTAAAAGTACGACATTTTACGAAACTGCATCCAATTTATCCATTGTTTTCTAAAGAAGAAATATAAAACATAGCGGCTTTATTTTTGGCAAAACTAGAACTTTAAAGTCTCCTCGTTCATTCACCTCATCGTCTATGTAAGACAGATCTAATTGGTAAATTATACTAAAAGGTACTTGAAATTAATAGAGAATAGGAAAATTTTAGCCGTGGATTTTAAAATCTTAAGAAAAGCTTTGTAAAAAGTATCCACAACTGGAAAACATCACAAAGAAAGGGGGTGTTGAAAAAATCACCAAACCCACTGAGAATATCAACGTAAAAATTGATTTAAACAGATACCTTTATCAGTTTCTAGAAAAAAATATAGAGCAGGTAATTATCTTGCATAAATAACAAAACTCGAATAATATACACTAGAAATACTACGCACTTCCAATAAAAATGACAACGAATAAACTAAACTAAATAAAAATTCGAGCATTTCCATAAAATTTCAAGTAAATGGAGCGGAATCAAGGACATCTATATGTAACGTATGCGATATTAAATAATTAGAAAGACACTTTTCATAATCACGAAAACTTTATAATTCATTGATAATTCTAATAAAAATTATCAGATATGTAGAAATTAAATAGATAAATGAAGATACCACCAACACATTTATTTAAAAATACACATTAATTGTAAGCATCAATTGATAATTATAATTGAAAATTGGTGACTTGATAAAACAAATCGAACTTCAATTTCGTTAATTCGTCTAATCTCTTTAACGATCCTTTTCCAATTACGAATGACTCCATTTAGCTTAATATCGGATATTATAAAAATAGAAATTATCGGAAGGAAATGACAGACAGATCTCATTAATCCCTTTCGCCTGCGCCAAGAAAATATTCCAATTAGATTTTTCTGATGAACCAAGGGAGAGAGAAAAAGAGGGGTTTAAGAGAGGAAGAGAGAGAATGGAGGGTGAGAAGATCAAGTGCCTGTTGAACTGTGGGTGAGTGGGTGACATTTATGTGGTACGATGTGAACTGGGGGAGAGGAGAAAGATTTTCCCCCTCAATTTGGGAGGCTTAGTAAGAGGAAGGATGTGGCGATAAAAGAGTTCTATTTTTGGAATCGAGTTAGGGAGAGAATCGGGAAGTAGAGTTGTGTCCCTTTGCTCGCCGACCAAATTGCGATGAAGAAGATCTGGGATGGACCTCATAATCATATGGATTTGGAAGCAGAGCTGGAGAGATTAGAGCAAGGATTTTAGAGAGCCATAACTAATTGTTTTCTTAATTATTTTGAAATCACGTAGCGATTTCCCGCTTGCATCCACTAGTTTTGATTCAGAGGTAGGTTTAGAAACTTTGAGAGTAGGTTTAGAAACCCCGGGGTAGGCGGGCTTCCCTGGCGATTTAAGACTTATCTTCAATTTACTGTAAAATGCCATTTTTTGTAATAAATGCAGTAACTTTATTGCGATCCTAGAAAAACTTCCCCAACACATACGTAACCAAGCTCTTTGTCAGACTCTTGGCAAACTAATAGTACATACAACAAAGTCTTCACAGGGGGATGATCACCCCCTTTGCCCCCCCTGGATTCGTGAATGCTTTGAATTAAAATATCAAGTACAAAAGGTACCTAGATACATTCTTTCAATAATTATGCTATTTTATGCATATTTTGCACAATATTGATACAGGAAACTAGCATTAGTGATAATAAATAAACTTTTTTAACAATTTAAATAGATCATGTAGTTCAGATAACAAATAATTGAAAATTCCGCATCCACGTTTGTGTATCTTCTTTCCGCAGAACAGAGAGTAGTAGGGGGAAAATGTACTGTCTACTTTCGTACTTGGTTGGTGTCAAGTAATTTTAGTGCAGAAATGGATTGTTTAATTCACAAATGAATTTCCTTAATATTTCTCTAACATCTAATCGGCACATATATTTTGAATTTGAATACAATTTGAATGACTACCACCTGGCCTAGTGCCTACTTGTAGTCTAAAGTAAAATAAATAAATAAATGTAGCAAGATGGACGCATAAAACCAACCATGTCTTCCAAGAAAGCGTCATAAAGTTGCTTCTAAAAGTTAACCAAATCATGATGCAATGCACCCAAAATGAGTACCAGAATAGAACAAAAACTGCAACCGTAAGTTTTCTTCAGTTCATACAATCCCTTAATTAATTCTTCCATATTCACCCTCAAGCTAAAGGTTTGCTATCACTCATAGGCGCAAATATATCTTGTGCCATAAATATAAAATGAAACGTATACCATTATTGAGGGATAGTAAAGACAGAAAACTAATTTAATATTAAAATATTAAATCGAAAAGCATAAAAAACTAATGCATTAAAGTTATCGGGATGATACTCCATTCTGTGGCATAAACTGTACATCTATACAAGATCCTCATCAAAATAATTAAAGAAAGATGGTGATGTCCAAGGAACTATAGATGTCTATCATAATATAGGAGTATTTAAAGATTATCATTGCTTTATGTCACCATAAACTGAGTTTTGAGCTATTTATACCCCACAGATGTCCACAGTCAGCTCGACTCTCTTCAAAGAGTCTCTCCTTTGTCTGCGGCAAAGTAGGTCACAAGTTAATAACGCGGCCATAATAAACATTTATGAACCTCTGAACGAAATCAAGACACTATTTAATTAAGGGATTCATTAGAAAATTTATATCTTATGATCTCATCATCAGCGGCGACGCATTTAAGAAGAGGATGGTCAATTTTTCCACGTTTTATTAGCTCGTTCCAAATTTAGTCTCCTCCAGACGCGACTCCAATCTGTGTTCATTTCACTTCCTCATTGTCCAATTCCCTCTCTTCCTACGCATGTCTCGATTAAAATTAAACCCTTCTCTTTGTGGATTCTCCCCGCTTCTTCCTCCATCTTTCCCTTCTGCTCTCACCTCTGTTTATTTTCGCTTCTCTGCCCTTCATTCCCTCCAATTTTGCTCTTTCCATTCAACTTCATTTTAGACTGTATTTCGGAACCGTTTTCCCTCTACGGTTTCTTGCTTTGCGTAACCCCTTTCCTAAATTATACGATGGTGGTCAGAAAAGTTTCCGACCCCAGATTTTTACAGAAATCTTCAGAAAATTTTCAGAAAACATGTCGAGAAATGGCGAAATGTCGGAAACTTTTCAGACCACCCATGTATTTCTTACGATATAAAAATACTTTTAAGGTATTTATTTACAATTTAAGCAGTTCTCATCTTGTGGTTCGAGGGCTATATTCGGCTCGTGTGAGCTTTTCATTCGCGAATTATGTGGATTTTATGCTCACTCTTATGATTCTAGCCTCAATTTCGTCAAATAAGATGTTTGTATGCATGTTTGCATGAGGAGACTTGTAAAGTTCCTATTCCGGATATTGCCCGTCATATCCGCTGCACATTCATGTTTCGCTTCATTGGATATGAGAACTAAACCATCTATTTCTTTTTAAACACGATATAAACAATTAAAGAAAGATAAAGAAACACTCCTCTGGCACAGGCTAAAGCACTTTTCGTGCACTTTTGTGGTCCGACTCTCAAAAAGCTTGGAGGCCCTTCCTATTACGGTGGTCCCTCGACTTACGAATATAATTCGATTAAGTTCATAATTCGTAATCCGAAAAGGTTGTGAATATTTTTAAACCCATGTTTCCATTACATCATTTCGTTTTCTTGGTTCGTTTCTCGAATTTAAGTTCGTAAGTAGATGTTTGAATTAAGTTAGAAAAATTACGATTTTATACGTACTGACTGTAAAATAACAGTTACAAAAATGTTAACCCAGCATAATATTCAACTTATTTCTGTTGCCTATTATCCCCAAGCACGAACAACAGCTATACGGCAAAAAGAAAATACCCTTAGGCACTCGAAGGAAACGTGACGTGGGTCTATATACAACTGGAGAAAATCAACTAAAGTAATTATTGACAATATATCAGCAAATTTCCATAAGACGATAAGTTCCTACAAAAATGACAAATAATTGGACATTAATTCGAAGAAATTTCGCGATTTTTTAATCTAAACGTTTTAATTGGAGGATATTCAAATAAAGACAATTTTACATTAGTAATGAACGTAAGATTGAATCAAATGTCTTCGTTGGAGGCTAAAGAGAAGATAGACTTTTCAATAGTTGCTCATTCATCGGATTGCCATCAACTCAAATCAATCAACGGTTTACGACCAACAAACCGAGATGGGCCCTTAAATAATACATTGGAGGAGCGTATAATGTGTGGCGATATGAAACGGGATGAATATAACCTCTGAGATGAGACCTATCTGACGAGATTGAATTTGGACGATACAGGAAGGGAACCGGACTAAATAAGGTCCTCCACCAACGGATTGATTAGTAGTAGGTTATCTGCTCTCCTTCAAATATTAATGAGAAATATATGCTACATGAGTGAAAATTTCTTAAATGACACCTAAAATATACGATCGGGAGTATGCCTCTATACTGGCACAGTCCAGGTGAAAAGGGATGTGTACTGAGGCTGTTAAAAGATCGTAGCCATTAGTAATATAATTTTTTGACTGAACTAACTGTAACAAGAACCAGATAGTAATAGCAATAAAATCTTGAAAAATGATACAAAAATATTTTAGTCGCAAGCAAAACAGCACTGCCGGTTCTGAGGAGAAGATATCTTTCTTAGCTTCACGATATATAATAATATAATATGTGATATATTATAATATGTTTTCTGCATAGTTCTACGAGTTTGTTATAATTGCCGGGCCACATACTGAGGGGAGTGGGATTGTTAAAGAAGGTAATTGAAGCTAGAATTCAAGGAAAAAGAGGGGAAGACGAAGACAAAAGATGTTAGGGTGGAATAAGCTACCAAGAAACGAAATCAATTATATTGTTAAGAGAATATTAAGGCACATGAACCTACCTGAATGGCAGAACAGTAAGGTAAGCAGGTATGGTGCATTAATCAAAGAAAACTACAACCTACAGTATTTTCCAGGTATAATCGAGTCAAAACCCACATTTTAATGCACAATATTTAAACCATAAATGTAACATCGCAAACTATTCCTGTACTCAATTGGAGACATGTCTTTCGAAAACTTTCCTTAGAATTTCTGTCTTTGAAATATTTCCGCCGCTAGGAATTTGTATTCCTACAAGCGTATACGTTTCTGGCAGAGTAACTTTTTCCCATCAGCTCGGCTGTGACGTGTTCTTCCTTTACCTCTCAATCCACTCCCAGCGATTCGTTCCGCTTTTCTCGCCCGGTTATTTATTAGTCCTTCCCTTTGAATTCCCTCACGACAGCACACGGAATCCAACACAACCACCGTCCTATCCACATCCTTCCACTCTCACATCCCTAAAATCATCCTCACCCACACGTTTCAAATGTTTAACTTTCAGTGGCGAACACAAGGGGGGGATTAGGGGGACAAATCCCCTTCCGAAAATTTTAAAAGAACTAGATAATGATTAGCGCAATTCAAATATCTAATATACAAGTACTTTCAATGAGCTTAAGAAATATAAAGTTATAATTTTATTAATTTATCTATTAATTTTTAAATTAATTAATTTAATTAATCTTAGTCCTGTTTAAAGTATTTGTACAAAATCAATAAAACACTAACATTTTAAAATTAATTTACTTTTAAGATTTCTTGCTAGTAATGATTCTCGACTAAAATGTAATGACTATCAGTATATAATGTGTGACCGGAACTCTTTCAAGTAACTAAATTTCAGTCTAACCCCCTAGATGATTTACTAATTGCACCCTTCACTATTAAATGCCAATTACAATAATGTCCACCCCCTGAAATATTTTTCTGCGTACGCCAATGTTGACTTCAAAATACTTTGTTCCAATCTTTCTGTTGCTTCCACTATGACTAAATTCACTTTAAAGTAGCAAACTAGTATCACTGACTATCTGCATCCACAATTACTAATAGAACAGCTCTTTGCGTTATTAATTTATGTTATTAACACCCAGCTGGAAGGGAGTAAATTGACTGTTAATTTTAAAAGAAGTGCAGTTTTCACCCTTTTAACAGCATCATCTTCTTTATAATTAAATCGTTTTGTAAAACACCATTTACTGAAATTTAACTTAGGCATTATATCCTTTGGGTGAAAAATTTCTTGTGATAACCAAATCATTGGTGAGAAGTCTTCTGTATAATATTTCTGGGAGAAATATCTTTGTGTAAAACATTCCATGGGCTGAAAGCTTTGATAGGAACGTCCTAGAACCACGACAGACATCAAAATTAGATCTGCTGTTTCGTTACATAAATGAGTGATCCAACGCAGAGGATAGCAAGAAAAAGCCTAGTGAAGGAAATTTATCGTGTGAGCCGTCATCAACCTTATAGGAATGTCTTTCATTGTTTTAAAGACGACTTACTGGTATGCTAATTCATACACTTCCATCTTATCCTTAATCTACTTAAATGCAATTCAGGAGTGCAGATAGCGCAATGGAAGGGAATAATGACCCTATCAAGTGCACGTTTGCGTAATAAAATGCTACGGAGGGGCTTTAGAATCGGAGAAGTAACTTTTCCATTCAAATAAAGTAACTATTAAGATATCGGGTGAATAATCAGATGACAAATATTAAAAAAGTGTATCGGTAAAAACAGATTGCGAGACCGAAAAACTTTTCATGCATATCGAACATGAAGGGAAAACAACCCGCCTGGCATTTTCCCAAGTCGAGATAGAAACACTTCGAGCAAACGCATAGGTGGTGTCAACATGTATCTCGATTTGGCGATCGACGCTGTGAAGCAGTTGTTATTGTTATCTGCGATGCTCTCATTTTCATTCTCTTTCTTAATCTTTTTAAGTTTCCTATTTCTCCGTTCATCATATTCCTCCTCCCTTTCTTCTCGACATGTTTTCCATTTCTCCCTTTTAATCCTTCTTGATCTTCTTACCCTCACTTTTGCGGTATTTTCTCGAGATCCCTTCATAAATAAATATCAATATTTAACTTCTTTTACAGAAAAAAACCATTCCTCCGAAGGTTAAAGGCTCCTTTAAACACCCAACGCTTCACTAATCAAAGACGGTTTGATCTCCGAAATGACTGGCAGATTTATACCTACATTCTAAAGACTATATTTTTAAACCCTAAAAGCTTGGAGAACCATTGAATTTTCTTTCACAATCCAAACAGAGGCGGATTCATAGACCTTCAGAAGGAGGTGAGATTTATATCGCTCCCAACAGCTTTCAACGTTTCCGGAAGCCTCAAAAGAGTCGCGATAAATCCTCCGCTGCTATCTTAATAGCCAATCTGATGATTGTGATTCATTTACCAACCTAAATCTCACCTCTTTCCTCTCATTCACCACGCGATGTTTCAATTCTCTATCGTAATAGAAGACGAAAAAAGGAATTTACGAAAAGAGCTAACAAAGCGAAAGATCCGGCTATAAATGAAATCAGCTACCTTGAGTCTTTCCGGCCAGGCTATTCATGATGGTATTCTATTCTAATTATGATCTTGCGTGTGCAGTGGTATTGTTAAAAGTGTTAAGACAGCTGAGGTCATTTCCCCCTTATAAGCTCTCAATGGGAATCGAACCCGGGACCGTTTTCACCAAAGACGAACGCGCTACCCACTTGGCTATCCCGGAACCATCTCCTCGAATGCTACCAAAACTGTTACTTGTAGTGTTATTGTAAATCACTTACGTGAGCTTGTTCATCTAGTTCAGTAAAGAAAGCATGAGCAAATACCAAAGGCGAATACGCTACCCCTTTGGCTATCCCAGAGTCCTACTGGAGTATATTTTGACCGAGGAATAATTACGGGTCTTTTGATAAAACTTCAAAATAATACCAGAAACGAAGTATTTAACCTTTCCTTATATTTTATATCAATATGTATCATTTTTAATATCCATTTTGAACTAATTAATTTTTAATCTACCGTATCTTTCAATCTATTTTAAAATATACTTGTTCATATTTATTTCATTGCATTGCTCCTAACACGACAATGTGGTAACAACGATACCATAGAATTCCAGCAGAGAATTTTGTTTTAAAAGAGTTAATGGTGCAAAATAACGTCAGCTGTCGACGCACCTAAACTAATATTTCTACAGATCTCACGTGTTTCTAAGACAGAATCCTCCACAGCGGAAACAAACACAATGGAGAGGAGAATGTCTTTGTCTCACCTACGTCTCCCTTAAAAATTTCATATAAAAGTGCTGATTTATTTCATTTTAGAACAAAGCGTGAACTGGCGCTATACTTGGATATTATAACCTATCGTGGATAAATGTTTTGTATATAATTTTTTGGAAAGGAGATCACAGACTGATTTACATCAGGCCTTCGCAAGATATGATCGCGGGCCACAATAGATATTGAAAGTTATTCTTTTCGGCAAAACTTTGTTATTTTTTTAAAGTTAAAAATGAAGATGTTGAAGCATAAAAGGTCATTTGGAATGAAATGTGACAATATCAACATCGAATTGAATTAGAGATAACAAAAAGATTTTTCCCGAAAAAAATCACGAATTTTTTACATTAATCATTTATTTTTTAGTGTGAATAATTATTAATGAAGTATGAGCTTAATTAATCCAAAAGTCTTAATCTGTGGACTGAAAACACTATTTGTCATGCCCTTTCCGTCTCCTAAGATGTGCAAAGCCTGTTTTACAATCTTCGATCAAGAAACCAAATAAGGGTAGACCTGGTGAAATATCTTGGAGTTGACTCACGAAGATTTTAACATAGAGTACCCACATCCGATACATACATGGACAAGCACTTTTAGAAACTCGTCATGCGAATCCTCTATCGGGGCGAAGGAAAAGTCAGTGATCGTTGTTACATTGTGATAGTTAGACCTCACCAGTAATCGATTGGGGGAAATAGACTGAACGGTACATGAATCCTTGCAACACATCGAAAGGCGGTTCGCACGCTTTATTAATAGAGAATGCAATGCGCTTAACTTATAGAGATCTATAGACCAGCGTTGTATTATTGATTTAAACAAGGTCTTGGATAAAGCTCATTAGTTTCGTTCAGTATGTCAGCGATAAGTTGAAAAGAGTTTCCAAGATGCTTATTTAGAATAGATGGGAATCGTTAGAAGAAAGGAAGATCAAGTCTTAGATTAAGTTAATCAGATAACATTGGAAGGCGTAGCAGGCATCAAACGTCTCTATTTCTGCACAGGTTGACCAGATACTTCGAGAAAAATCAAGGAAATAATTACACTTTATAATTGCCTAGCATTAAGGACCCATTACCCTCATTTTATTATTATGTATTATCCAAAATAATTATTTAATTATTCCTCTATTCGAAAATATTACCAAAAGTATCACTGACGCATTCGTAAACTACTGTGTCGGAGATTATCGGATATATAGCCATACTACCAGTAATTTCAAATAAATAATAAATCCCCCGCCAAACAAATTTGTAGTATAATGAATCCTTTTCTGATTACGCATTAATCCTTCAAAAAAGGCGAATCGGGCAAATAATTTACCTAACTTCTAATGTGAAGAGGTAGGTTCATTATTCATTGCGTACACAAGTCTACCCTAAAGCTTTCCTCAATATTTTTTGAAAGGTGTATATTTCGAAAGAAAGATATCCTTTCGTATTTCCTAAATATAGATAAATTTATCTAGGCAAAGCAAAGATTTATAAGTTACGGTTTGGCATTTTACGAAATTAAAGTGACAGTACTGTTATACGCAATGTGGTGGAATGACTCCCTCCATGGTCTTAGACAGGTTGCTTACCAAAATGTGATTATTATTTAGATGCATACGCAATCTTAGCCCATCTGCTGTATACTGCTAAGGATGAGTTGATACGTTCGGTGTA
Source organism: Pachydiplax longipennis (assembly GCA_036926295.1). Lineage (NCBI taxonomy): Eukaryota > Metazoa > Arthropoda > Insecta > Odonata > Libellulidae > Pachydiplax > Pachydiplax longipennis. The sequence continues at coordinate 15,558,377 of JAVFKF010000014.1, forward strand.
ATAGTGTTGCGATCCTAACCACTTCGTTATTATTAGAAAGTGAATTCATTAATCACTAATGGTTACTTAAATATTACTCAAAACGGATCGAAATGAACGCACAAAAGCTATTCCTTACCTATTTATCCATAGCGTCCTGACAAACGATTCAAGCCTTTCTCTGCTTCCCTACAGATCAATCTTCGTAATCGTTGACAGACAACCGAATAAATGATTTTCCGCTTGTCTGTAGATGGCATGCGCAACGTCTATCATGAATTCGGTCATATTTCTCAATGGGAAACATCTCGCTTTTCCAAAGGAAATCAAAAACAACCCAAAGAACAGAAAACGCAATTTTTAGAACACTTTGCAGCTAATAATCGGTATATTTTCAAATATAATTTCGTTATTTCGATGAATAAATACTACCATAATGAGGCTCGAAATTGGATATCTGAATTTAACGTGTTGAGCCGGATGTCGCTTGTTGGCAGCCGTTTCGCCTTTCTTATTAAAGCACTAAACTACCTCTTTCCGGTTTCACTTTTATCTCTCATATTTTCCATCAGTTTCTCCATGCAACTTCTCGGAAAACACACGCTTTACTGGCTTCAAAAGACGGAGTGGTACTCTTCAAGCTTACCTTAGATATATGGCTTAGAGTTAGGCCTAATCCACATGGTTGAAAAAGGAATTATTTCCAATCAGTAAAACGGGACAAATTTTTCTGCACGATTTTTCTCTGCGATGTATCATCACTTCAATGCGGGTTTTATTTGAAAGAATTTTTAGCGATTTTGTTGAAAGAAATTTTATCATTAATAGAGATTAAGTACAATTAGTTCTTGTACGAAAAAGAAGTCTAGAGCACAAACGATTAATGCATTTTCAAGGCTAAAAAGTGTCATATTTGGAGGCCACTTATATCACAGTCAACTGTAACTCATCACAAAGTTTTCGTAAAAGAGAAGGTCGGTAATCCACGGCTACTTTCAATCTTCTCCATACAGGGAAGGGGGCCGAAGATTCTCTAAGGTATTCGGCTAACGAAGAATTTATCGAACCCTTTTAATCCTTATAATGATAAAATTTACCACTAACATGTTTGATTTGCCAAATTTCAATTTTATTGTTCGGTTGGACTCTATCAATTCCTCTGTAAACGAAAAATTAATGCCTGCATTTTTCTGCTCAATATTTATTTATTTCTGTTCCAAATACAGCAAAATTTCCAATTTTAAGTGAAAAATAAGAAAAAATAGAAGAAAAATCATAAACACACGGTGAATTACACGAGATGTGTATGGGACGGAAGCACCGAAAACGGGACAGTCCCAGCGAAACTAGACTTAGGGTCAGCCTACGTATAGTAGTACTTCGTATTTATCAATATATTCAGTTGAATTAACGTAAAGATAGACCAAAAGAAGTCCGTAACAACTATTAAGCATTAATGAATGGCCTCCTATATCCCTTTACTTGTTTACACAACTGTTGAGTAAACATCTGTAAGCCAGAATGAAAAAATTCAAATGATCCATCTCTTTATCTATGTATTAAACTCTATAACATAATATAATACATTGTTAAATCTGTGGAAAAGGAATAGTGATATAATTCATAATAAAGAGCAGAAAGGGATTTTGAAATATTTTAAGTCTTTTTCTTTGATATGTTATTTAAACGATTTCATTCGACGGTTCTACCGGTGATCTCATCATCACGACCTCCAATTGCTTGAAATTTAAATTCAATTTTAAATACTAATAAAACATTTCAATATTTAGACTTTGAGCGGTACCTGAATACACATTCACACATTTATAACGTTCGGTAAGCAAGTTTTCTGCGACGCATTAATTGAATCCCATAATGAAAGCACCTACTTCATTAAGATTTCTCTCAAAAAGCAACATTTTAGGGACGAAGACACCATTCCGTATGACGCACGTTCTTCGACTATTGTAACTGCATAACTGCTATTTTTAGGTCATCTAGGAAAATGGCTGAGCTATATTTGTGAGGATACTTGAGATTTTGAACCTCAAATCGAATCTCACACCTCATTACGAATCTGAATCTTGTTATCAGTCTCATCAGAGAATCATACGATGATGAGATTCACACCTACAAGGGGTGGTTGATTGGGCCACGTGTCGTATGTATCTTGGAAACTCTGGAGCCACGGATAACGATTTCAAAATTCCAATAATATACATTTTAAATGGATTCAATCACCAAATATGAAAATAAAATTCGTTGCAAGTAAAAATTGCATGTATCAATTTCATTTGAAAACGTAATATATCATTTCTGATTTTTTTTATTTGTATAGTGGTTAGGGAATCGTTCTGAAGATACTAAATACAACCAGCTGATATTCCGACGGCTAAATAATTTTAAATATTCTTTTCCTTATTTATGGATGTAAATAATAGAAATGAAGAATTTCACAATAAGCATCACTACAGAAAGAATAAACACGCCTTATATAGCTAAAATAATAACGGCTAGTATAAAATGCATACAGCGATTAATGGGTAATACTAAAAAATGTATAGATATTCTTCATGCCACTTGAGATCTTAGCCGATATTGTAAACAAAGGGGATATTTTAGATTCTGAAGGTTAAAAAACTATTTCTGCCTTTAAATTTGAAGAGAAATGCATTTTATAAGAATTTTCGTGTAAACCGATCCCATGCTTACCCTAATTGTGTACCGTTCCTATAAAGGCAGGAAGAAAAGGATTTTATGGCGTTGCATGAAAGATTACCAGCAAATTTACGCCAGAAAAGCATTAATGTTCACATTGACTTTTTTTTAAGTTTACTATAAGAAAAAATAGCCAACTTCGTAAGAAACATGGACGAGATAGAAGAAATTGGATCAGCGTTTAAAATAAGCGCTCAAATCCATTTTCATCTCCGCCCAAAGACAAAATATCTATCCTATCCATCAAGACATCATTTTCTCAAGCCACTCGTGAGCAGAGAATATAGGGCAAGCGTAAAAGAATAGGTTTAAGTTAAAATGAGAAAAGAATTATGATAAGAATAACTATTCTTACTGGGAGGAGCAAAATTTAGACATTATAAAAAGACTATGAGTAGGTCACTCTTTGAGGTTACTGCATTCTGCAACTAGCATTTCCATAATCATCATATATTTTAAATCTAACGAAAGATATCTCGTGGCGAAAACAATAGAATTGCATTTCAGCACGTTCGGATAATTCCCTATCCAACCTCACTCCTACTGATTTTGATTACCGCCAATTTATTATCCATGTATTATGGGTCATTTTTCTTTTGTGCCTCCGCGGATAAATATCTCATTTAAATGTTTATCTATGCTACATTTTTTGGTGAGGCTAGTCGCGAGCGAGGAGAGACTCGTGGCTAAAAGATGTAAATTTATTCACGTTCCAAAACGTCAAATTGCTCCGCATAAATTGAACGTCCGTAAAAGCATTCACACCGAAGCAATTGACTACGGTAATTCCACGCTCGCCGACTCTCGCCGCGTGGATTCGGGACGAATTCGTTGGGGAAAAAGGGTCAGGGCTTCCGATTACGTCCGAATTGAGAAATCCCTCCGCATTTCTGCTTTAAGGACGACATTCCTTTAAGATTCAAGCAGCCCGACGAATTTCAGAAATATGACCCGATTATTTACGTCGATTGAGTAGATGCGTAACTCACCGCTGTATAATAAAGGGAATGCGAAATCCATTCTGTGGAAAGCGATTGGGATGATCTTTGACGCGTGTATGTGTACCGTGTTTGATGGCATATAGGAAAGTTATGTGAGGTTACAATCTAAAACTACGGATCTAATTTCAAACTTATAACTAAAAAAATATTATCCGCGTCTTATATGCGAATGCAATATCGAACGAACTTCATAGATTGTGATGCATTATCGTCAAAAAATATAACACGGAAATTTATAAATCACGGGAACCATACCATAGGTTACCACAGGGTCGTTAAAACTTTTCCCTACTAAAATGAGGGTGCTTCTTATTAGCCGTAACTTGCGACAATCTTGACACGTGGGAACAACGAGCTGAAGCGCTTTTCGAATCTTCGAAAACTGGAACGCTTTCCAAGTTTCCAGATTTGAGATAATCACGGAAAACGGATCAACGACCAGCCTATTATCTATTTTCGTTGACGGTCTCTTGAACGGTTGGAACGTAAACGACCATTTGATGTGTATCGTAGATGTTTTGGCAACTCTTTTCCAAACCACGCGTGAGAACTATCTAAATCTACGGATTTCATTTGGGAGCTTCGAAACATTTGTAAGATCTTGATAAAAAAGAACGAAAACTTAAGAAATCTCTCTTTCGAGTGAAAAATATCTTGACTCAATATGCAAATAGACAGGTTTTCAAAGACAGTGTTTATAATTCGATTTGGTTGGCCTCTGTTGTGATTAACTTGATAGTCTCCATGCCTCTCATTTCTTCTAATAACACTAATTCAACATCACTTAATAGTTAGATTGAATATAATTTCAGACATCGTACACAAAGATGCATACTTCAATTAAGATTTTCTCCACCTTTAGCGATTTAAAAGCAAACTCAAAAAAACAAATTCTCCTTATGAATATTTTGAAAAATTTACTTTGCAAATAACGCTCCCAAATTTCCACGACAGGATCATATCTATCAGGTGAAAGGCACGAAGTTGATTTACATAAATTATTATATTTTTTAAATGGGGATAAATGACTTGTTCAAATAAATGATTGGCCAAAAATATTATTCTAGAAGATAAAATAGAGCTCTAGAACTGGATAGGCAACTTATTTTTTTGAAAGGTCGCATTCATCAATCGGCAACTTAGAAAACCATTATGCCTCACACGAAATAATTTTGCTGCTTATAGGCAAGGTATTCGCTGTAATTGAATCTGTCTGACGTCAAAATAGAACGATGAAGAACGAATTTAATCGCTAGAGACAATATTTTTCTTCTTATTTACACTGGAAGTAATGGACGAAATTGGAAAAGCCATTTAAAACACGCATTATTCACAAGTGACGACGCATGTTCTATCACCTCTTACTCTGGGTCATTATTCATCGATATTTATATAATTTGGAAAATTTCTACACGAAAAGAGCATAAAATTACACAATTACAACAACAAATACAGTTGAAGGGTACAAACAAATTCAAGTGCTTTATCATTAAAAGGAATTGATTTCAGGATTGTACCGAGTTGATTCAGTTGCTAGAATGATCGTCAATTCTTCCAACACTCCTACACATGGAGAGCAATAAAAGCCAACAGCTGAGTTGGCCATCTTGCCTTACGGAGGTCGATGCTCAACTTACTGGAGATCTGGGTGTGGCCGATTCCGAAACCCTCGTGTCAATGCAAATTGACTATAAGTCATTCAATTACCTTCCTGCGGTTAGAAAACGACAAGTATTTATGGGATAAGTGACACACGAATCCCAGCTAAACATATCACCGATCTTATGCAACACAAAGAGAAACGCCGATATGTGCTCTCCAGCGTTAGGAAGGAACGGTAACACCTTACCTATGTCTCGGGGAAGGATGCCGAATCTAATCCAGGTTTTCCTAAAAGAGAAACACTCGTTCAAAATGTAAACAGATCGGTCGAAACGCTTCTGTAATACTGAGGCATTGAGACTGACTTCTCTCCGAACCTTTTCTTCTCCTTGATTTTTGGCTGAGAATCCTGGTATGGGAGCCAAGGCGAATGTACGGTTCTGAGGACGAAATCCGGCGCTGGATTATATTCGCGGGAGTGAAACAGACACCTTTCAAGGCGTGACGAATGAGAAATACGCCGTCGCACAGTGGGCTAGAATCGAAAAAAGCTGGCCAAGAGGCCAAAAATGGTTTTTTTGAGTACGGGTTTTGAAACTTCGCATAGTTATTATAAAATGATTGAACTTTATGTTCCCGTTTGTATTTTTTCGATATCTTAATGCGTTAAAAAGATACATGGCGGCAAACTTGAACAATTTTCACAGAAATGGGCAGTCTCGGATTTTTCGGATAAACGTTCAAGTTTGTATTTTTGTGGAGGGTTTAAATTGATACTTTTGGATGAAACAACGATGCAATGATCTACAACAATTCTTTTTCTTTTGACTGGTTGCAATTACTGCTTACAAAAATGAGTTTTTGCTCACTTAAAGCAACAAAATGGCGGACACGTTTTTCGGATAATTTTCGAGATAAAGTAAGGAATATAAATAGGAAAACGGCCCTAATGCATCGAGTCTCTTATACCACGTCATAGTAAGAAGTGTCTAGATGTGGAATCAGAAGAGACTGTTTCAATTCAGGTGCTACTTTGGGAATTAAGTCGATTTTTCGTAAGCGCGGCGCGTTCCGACTCACCGCCGTGGAATCCCCGAATGCAGTTTCGCTGTCTTTTTGGTGGTATGAAGTCTAACGATTGGCCTATTTCGTGTTAAACTCTAGCTAATTATCCTTAAAACATATGTGAAGACAGTTTAAGAGAGGAATTAGATACCTCTAATTTACACAACGGACGTGGAATTAAGGAAAGTTTAACATTCAGGTAAAATGCGTCTGCTTTTAAAGTAAAATAATGAAAACAAATGTTAATGCGGATCTAAATTCTACAACTCTTACCTCTATGACAATAATGTCTATTTATAACATAAATATTTATACTACTTGATATATATCGTTACCTTATTGCAGCTATCGTCTTATTCATCAGAAGATGAATCGTCCGAATCCTCATCACCAATTATTTCACCCTCTCAGTCGTCGATGATGAGGACATTTCTCAATTCTTTCGACATTATCTGTTTTTTTTGTATCTGAATACTGCCGTCATAGAAAATTTTTGGTTCTGAGGTAAGCGAAAGTCTTTTAAAGAGATCCTCGGTTGTGGCAACACTCGAGTGTTTTCTTGTGAATCTTTCACGAAACCTCCTAATATCTTTGTTTCTTGCCTCCTTCCTCTTCCGAGTGTTCTCCTAAAGGAAGGACTGCATTTTATGCAATTTATGTTCTATGAACAAATACCTTATGTACTGTCAGAGGCACGTAGTACCAAGGATACAAACTTATACATAGAGAGTTAGTATCCCAGCAGTAATTTCTCGAATGCCCCATCATCAAGAGGTAAACAACAAGTGTCATCAGTATATTTCCGAATCTTTTTATTAGCTCTTAGTTAATTCCTCGGAAATAAATGGTATTGAGTTATTTTGATTATCCAAACAACTCTGAAACTGGTTACATGCATAATAAGCGCAACAGAAAGTCATTTCCGCGATTTATTTTACGGTCTTCTAGATAATTTACTCTAACAAATATTCCGGGTTCTAACAATTATTCCGGTAAGTTCTAATTTTTTCCGTCAATCTTCGCTTACATCATTCACTAAACCTATTTTAATGCGTTTCCAGACTCCTCAAAGCTTAAATGAGAATTTAAATATTCATATTAAAGGGAAAAGATTATAATTACAAGTAATTTAGTTCATATTTGTATATTAATACCTAAGGGCGTCGAAGAACTCGGTAAGCATGGGAGAATATTTTCAGGAAGCTTCATATGAACATTTAACCAAGTACGATTACGATTAAGAAATAATTCGTTACTTCGCTTGCTTTCTCTCCATTTTCTGAAGTCTCGGTTAAAGAAAAATTTAGTAAGGCAACATCTAAGAGGATCTCTCACAGCAGAGTAAACTTCCAAGTTCAATCTGCTTATCAAAAACATTAGCAGGAAATTCTTTCGATGTATTACTGATTTAGTTTCTTTCACTTTCCTAATTTCCTGATGCAACACCAATCGACTAATTTCAGATAGATCCATTATACGAAAGACGAATCTGCGTTTAGACAAACGTCATGTAAAGACTTGCTGGAAGGGCTCTATGTTGAAAAATAGAAATAAAGAATACCGTATGTTAAATGATGAATCTAATTCACTAATTCGGTAAAACAATATGTAACGTGAGCATATAAGATTCCTTTCAAATGCACTTCAAAATTTCGCAGCACTTCTAAAAATATTATTTACTCTCTTTTAGAGATATATAATCTTTATTTTAATAATATATCATTACTTTAAGTGGTAAATCAGCTCAAGATCAGCTCAAATCAGCTCAAGACACAAAAGACTCTCCAAACTGGCGTTATATCTCGTTGAACGGTGAAAAATACTGCTGCTGCAATAACACATAAGGAAGCACAGTAAAATGAAAAAACTTCCCGTCTTCATAGATGGATAAAAACTGAAACTACAAAAATATCTTCCTTTTTCCTAACAATCCAAGAGATATGTATGGAATAACCCGAGCCAGTGATCGGATACGTAAAAGTGTTTGCGTAGCGCAGGAGTGGCATAAAGCGTACTTCAAAACTCCAAACCCGTGACACAAGGGTCGGTAAAAATTTCCAGATGTGAAGATTTCTCAAAGTAAATTCTGTCAAGCATATTTTTCACGAATATCGAGGCTGAAAACATAGCTGTAAATATTTTCACGGTTAAAATTAAAATGTAGACGCATTTTACCTGGATGTTAAACTTTCCTTAATTCCGCGTCCGTTGTGTAAATTAGAGGTATCTAATTCCTCTCTTAAACTGTCTTCACATATGTTTTAAGGATAATTAGCTAGAATTTAACACGAAATAGGCCAATCGTTAGACTTCATACCACCAAAAAGACAGCGAAACTGCATTCGGGGATTCCACGGCGGTGAGTCGGAACGCGCCGCGCTTACGAAAAATCGACTTAATTCCCAAAGTAGCACCTGAATTGAAACAGTCTCTTCTGATTCCACATCTAGACACTTCTTACTATGACGTGGTATAAGAGACTCGATGCATTAGGGCCGTTTTCCTATTTATATTCCTTACTTTATCTCGAAAATTATCCGAAAAACGTGTCCGCCATTTTGTTGCTTTAAGTGAGCAAAAACTCATTTTTGTAAGCAGTAATTGCAACCAGTCAAAAGAAAAAGAATTGTTGTAGATCATTGCATCGTTGTTTCATCCAAAAGTATCAATTTAAACCCTCCACAAAAATGCAAACTTGAACGTTTATCCGAAAAATCCGAGACTGCCCATTTCTGTGAAAATTGTTCAAGTTTGCCGCCATGTATCTTTTTAACGCATTAAGATATCGAAAAAATACAAACGGGAACATAAAGTTCAATCATTTTACAATAACTATGCGAAGTTTCAAAACCCGTACTCAAAAAAACCATTTTTGGCCTCTTGGCCAGCTTTTTTCGATTCTAGCCCACTGTGCGTCGGCTTACGAATACGTCTCCAGAACAGTGTCAACCCACCCACACGGGGAAGGATACCTACTTTGTCTGGGAACACGCGATTTGTGAAGACTTCAATTGCTATCGGAGACGGATTTACGGTTTAAAGACCCAGTCGAAGAGTGAAAAACGCGGGAGAAAAGCGCTGAGAGACGTATGACAATGAGAGGCCACATTTTGCCCGTAATATTATCTACTCTTTGATCTGCGGCAGAGGTTTCCAACCTGTCTGGTCCCCAGAAATCCTGGGCTTTAAGTACCTGCACCCCACATTCATTATGATAGTGAATCAAGACAAAGTTACTAGCTATTTCTTCAAACATATATTATAGATTTTTCATAGTTAGAGATCACTATCAGGGAACAGCATGGAAATTTTGCCAAAAAGTCAGATTTCGAAATAGATCAATAGCTTAACATAACTATTTCCTAACTTTTCACGTTAGTAATAGCCTAAGGTATTAGGCGCCCCAAACGAGAAGTTTTTGCGTTTCTCTGATAACTTTTTAAAATTGCAGCCATTCTAATAAGTGAAGGAATTATTTGATGAAATTTAAATGGTAAAAATTTCTTCTGGAGAGTATTTTAATGGAGGGTTACTATCCGATATACAGGATTGATAAATAGGAAAATTCTCGTTCTTTTACACTTTGACAACTGATCGTCATGAAATTTTGCAAGATGAAAGAAGAATATTCCCATTCCCATGTTGCCCCGTTTTATATAGTTACATGCAAAACTTTTGCCCTTAAGTCCTTCATACGTTCCTATTCACTAACTTCCTATTTCTGTCAATGTTCCGAGATATTGTCTTGCGAATTTAAATTTTGCCGCCCCAAAAATAGTTTGTATTGTTGATACTAGCTTGATTCCCGTACACACAAAAAAAACCTTCCATTACCCTAAGGGTTACGCCGGGTGGCAAACCCTTGATCTTATAAGAACGGTGATAATAATAGCCAACGTAAAGCGCTTACAAAGAATAGAATGCTGATAGTAAAAGTTTCTACGCAGTAAGAAGTCTAATGAACTTTATTCAACCTCGAAGTAATTGCCTCGACTTCGACAAAGTATTAATGATGACAGATACTCGTATGAAAAATGTCACAGATTAGATAATTTTAAACGAATTCTCATTTTTATTTATTCGTTTGTATCGAATATAAAATGTTATTGATTTAAGATTTCTTCTGAAATTAATTATATTTAAAAATGAATTACAGTTTTTAAATAGCGATTTCCTTCAGTTAAAAATACTTTATAAAATAAGAATCCCTTAAACTACAGCCCATTCAGTTAATTTCTTCTTTGATGCTAGCATTTCTTAAGTTATAATCAACGGTATTTCAGATAATAGAGAGCTATTATGAGAAAAGCGCCACTCACGAAATTTCCACACAGTTTTTCACGACTTGCTGGCGACTTTATTTACAAATTAATGCTCTCCCTATAACACTTTTTATTAGACAAATTTCAAACTTAGTGTTATAATATAATTTATAAAACTAACAAAACAACTTTATTCCTAAACCATTCACTCAGAACATCTTTTTTATTTTGAGAAGTGAATACAAGTGATTCTTTTCTCATCCGACAAGTGTACTTAATGTCCAGCGTCGTTCCCTTTGCATGGTACACAAGAATAAAGATGGAACTCGAAAGCGATTTACAATATGCAAATTTGGAATCTACGAGGGGCAAACAAAGAGGAAAATGTCAACCATTTTAAAAGACATTTCGAGAACTGGATTTGAAAGAAAGGAAAACAAGGAAAACCAGAACCTTAAAAAATATACGACCACTTTAGCCACCCCATTCGTACGGAAATGAGATAATTTCTAAAGCATAAATTCGGAGGTCATCCTCTCCTTTCGAGCTTCACTCGGATAAATTCATACGACTTCCTGTAGCGCTTGAATAGACTCATTTGGTTCAAGGAAGGAATCTCGCTGAATACACGGCCTTTTTTCCTCACATGCTCTTAAAAACTCCAATCTAAAATAAGAATCCGAACCTTGTCCTCACCTTGAACAGTAACAACTGCTTCTTTCCGTATATTCTCAATAAGAGCCTTACCCGCTTATCCTTAGCATTAATACAAAAATAATCTTATTATCTTACAAAATATTCAAGCGGAATAAACTAATCAAATTCTAATGTATAATAGAGGAAAATGTTTAATGTCAATAGCTCATCCAAACTTACATCATCACTGAGAATAATGGCGCAGAAAATTCATTCTTAACTTGCGATCAACAGAAGGCTGATTTAAGTTACCAATACAAGATAAACTAACTTGTGTGTCATGTAATTAATTAATTATGTAATTAATTATTAGTACAAATTGAGAACTGCACGTACCCCATTTTAGAGACAAGATGAAATAACACTCTCAAAGACAGTCCGAAATTATTTGAAAAACAGTCCTCAAGGTGTGTATAAGAGTAAATAGCATTATTAGCGTTTGTTACGAGACAAATATTCTCTACACACCATGTGGCGTTCTTTAATAAATTGTAACGTTCATGATGATAAATAAATTCAATCTGAGATTTTTTTAGAATATTAACATAAATGCATAACTTGATGAAATTTCCTGTTTGGATGATGATTTTCTATTTCTAAATTTGTTATAAGAAATCCGTAATTTAAAAAATGTGTTGCGATGGTTGTAATATCATAAGAAATTTCTTGAAAGACTTTCTGATTTTATTCTGTTCGTGTTGTTTCAATAAACTTGTTTATGTCCTCCCCAAGATGGCTTCGGTACCCAAGATACGTTTTTAAAACTCCAGCCTATGAACCGGGAAAGTTGGATAAATCAATCCTTCTAATGTTGACATACACTCACTGTTATAAATGTCTTCCAAATCACCAACTACTCAGAAATACTTCTTAACCCGCTAAGCAATGAGTTTGCCCACAGCATTTAAGAAGCTTATCATGAAGCAATGCTTTGTCGAACGTCTAAAAGCGTACAAAACAGAGCGTACAATTCACAATGAGAAATAAATCTCAACAATTCGCGAGTAAACTTATAGTAAATAATACAGCCAGAGTTTTGAGTGATGAATTGCCTTTTCCGAATAAAACTCGAATGAAAATACCTTCACTAATAAATCCGCGTTGATTGAAACGGATCTTGTCACCTCGGTTATTCCAAATAGCAACTCATGTTATCAATTACGAAAGTATTCAATGGGAGCGGAGGAACCGCAAATACCGGTCGGGGAAACCGGTTCGATGGGAAGCAAAGGAGTGAGAAGGTAAATAGATCTAAATATAGGATCAGAGGGATTCCGAGCGTACGCAGGGACAGAGAGTTCTTTGTCAAAAAGTGGGAACCAGATCGCTCACACCCATCCGGGGCTAATAAACTCGGAAAGCTTTGATCAAGATCCGGAATGAGAGGCTTAAGAACCACCGCCGCCACCTGTGCTGCCACCAAATTCGCTTGTTTTTTGTTTTCCTTCCCTCGGCCTTGGTTTATCCTCCCCTTCTCCTCAAACAGTCCGATTCCTCCACCCCACTTTCGCCTTCGTGTGGATTAAAAAGTAGCGGTAAAGGGACGTGCGTATGGAAAACGCTTTGGCCCGATTTGTGCAGCGTGGGCGGTTGAGATCTCAGCCGAGAGCCGTGCTTAGCATAGGTGCTGTGTATGTATGGGCGGCGGACTCAAAGAGGCGGCATAACATACGAAGTGGGAATACGGTGATTTTTTAAAAATATATTTATACTCGGGCAGTCACCCTATCACAACATTTTCGACCATTACTTATACATTACACCATTGTATATAATTTCTAAGCATTCGTTTTCGGTAACCAGCGCTTTTCTCCCTTCACAATCCATCAAAACAATGACACACCGTTTCAAAGAGACTATGAACTATAGGTGTACATTCCAATATCCATCGAAAAAAAGGAATATCGAAACAGAAACTGATACTCTGTTTCCCCACCCAAATACTTTCCAACAAACACTAAAATGGGTACAAACGAAAACACAAACACTAAAACATACCTTCGCGTATTAATCAATTACTTTCAGTTTTATTGGACGAAATTTTTGCACAGGGCAACTAGTTGAAATCTATTTACTATTACATAATGGTTATTAAAACAAACTAGCCAAATAATCAGGAAAAGCAATTCAGTCAATACTCCTACTTGTATTATATAATTTATACAATAGTAAACATATTAGGCTAAATAAAATATAAGAATTCAATAATAATGAATTAGCTGAAATATGTGAAGATTACAATTCCCCGGAATGAGTACTTAGGACCTACTTCCTATATTGTGGCCTTAAAAAATTTTCAGATCAAAATTTTCCGAAGATGACTGGGAGGAATGGGACGAGCGTTTAAATTATTTCTTACTTTAGAATTATAGAAAATGGTAAAAAGGATGCAGGAAATAATTTCGTTCACTCCATGTATAGAGCATATGTTTACTGTTTTTGTTCTTAGAAGTCAATTCAGCTATCCGACCTATATGTTCAATAGCAATTAACGGATTAGTGATATTTGCTATCTGTTGAATTAGAATTTAAAGACCTAATTTTCCCATTTTTGGAAGCAAAATAACAGGTGAAACTTAGAATGCAATTCGTCTAACAATCGATTGAATGGCGATTAATAATCGATCTTTCTGCAATTTATTAACAGTACGGCACTGGATTTCTGTAAACATACCGAATCTGAAAACAAGTTGCACTTTCCTATGTCATTATAACATACACCATTTCATTTTCTGTAAAAACAGTGTTTCATTTTTTAATACTTTTAATATTATTTAATGGATGAATTATTTTAATCCCTACAACAACATTATCCTTCAGTAAATTGGGGCGGTGAATTCAAGTTCGCACACGGGCGGATAATACCTCAGTATGCCTCACTATCCCCTCATCTGTTATTCCCAAGCATTGAAGCGGATTTCATAAAATCCAGGAATACCAAGAAGGGCGGGGTGATCTCCGGATGTTTCACTCAGTTAAGCCCAAAAGATGATCACCCATAGACGCTGCAGCAGAGAAACTGTTTTACCCAAGGACGGTTTATCTTGGGGAATTTTGACCCAGAGACATTACAGCCAAGACTTCTCACTTAAGATTCGGTTCACACAAGAGTCGGTTCCAAGACATATTTTACTCAAAGGACATCTCACTAAACGGTATTTGAAAAGCGAGTAAATCAATAGTAAAGTAATAATGTAATTTTTTGAAAACAGGTACCTTTGGGTAGGTTCATTTGCCCTAATATATTTCCTATTGTAGTCTCGTGTCTTTTCGTCTTATGGAGAATCGTCTCTTGTATTAAAGGTCTTTGAGTGGGAAGCAAGGTGAATATATTTTAATTTTTAATCGAAATGGATATCTCTTCAGTAATTAAAATCAACCTTTTTCAAAATAGTATTATCAATTTGTTTATATTTAAGTAAGGGAACAGCGGATGAAAGGAACAAAAGCCCACGAGCTGTTTTATATTGGGACCAGAATCTTTCGATTGGTATAATATAATGGCACTCATAAATTCGTTCCAAATGGAATTCTTTCTTTTATTCACCTTTGAAAGAATGGTTTGTCTTCCAAATATTTTATTTCCAATAATGAGAACTTTAGAATGATTCTCCGAGAAAGGAGCATCGATAAAATGTTTCCTTTCAAATTGGGTTAAATAAAAATATCTAGCTGAGATTGATAATGCTAAAATGGCGTCGTTTATATATTTTCAATTGGAATAGAAATGATGTATAAGAAAATATCGTATTACATAATGTATAAGGATTTCTACGTAAATTGCCCTTAATGGGCGTGTTACAAAACTAATTTACCTCACACTTTTTCAATTTTGTCTTGACTGACATAATAATAACAAAATAGTTTATCAAATCTAATTTTATTTAGCTACATGATAGCATGTAAATAAAATTCTGGGTGAAATTTTCGGAGTAACTTGTGAACAACGTAATGAAAGTAAAACAGAAATGTAAGTAAATCTTTGGAAAACTTAATTGTCAAACTTATTTCCATTTGAAGGGTGAATTTGGAATATGTTAAATTAAAAGGAGACCACTATGAAATTAATAATTTAATTGGCACTCGGCCTTTTGTACGTTATTCAACTCACGAGCATCCGTATCTCAACTGCAGATTCTAAATTTCCGAAGATCATAAATTCAATGAAATATTTTATATCCTGAATTCAAACGGAGATGAAACTTAACTAGGTCCAATGTGGTCATTTTTAGTATACTAATCTATAATTTAAACCAAGCAAAAATGTGATATCTATTTCCAATAACTGATGAATAACTCACAAAGAGTAGAACCTTATTGCTTTTCCTACAGCAAACTTTACAAAATCCAAGGAACATTCCTTCGTAATAATTTTATAAAGATGAATAGGGATTTAACGTGCTTTATTGTAGCATCTTCCCCTTTATTTTAGCCATCCGGGGGTTGTGTGTTTGTATGTTTCATCTTTCGTAAGGCCTCAACATGGATTTTCCTTCAATGCGAACGCGGTTACCTCTTGCCAATCCATCTCTCGTCCAACGATTTATGGTCATTCTCGGGAGGTACAGAGGGTATAAAGGGTGGTGATTACCTCCACCACCCCACCGTTCAAGGCTGTACCTGTATCTCTTTCCTCATGCTGCTATTGTCAGCTTGGCTTCATTTGACCGTAAATCAAAGGCATGTAGAACGAAAGAAAAGGACAACGCTGAGATAGTTACAATCAGTTGGAAAATTTCACATGCTGTAATGCCTTGCGCAAACTTGGGGGCGGGAAACTATCGACACTATATTCGAAAATTTATGCGGCCTTATGTCTTACTATACAGCGTTAAATTTATCTTGGTGGCTGAGGAGGAGGGGCGAAAATGATTACGCTTTTCAGGGCGTGGGGCAGGAGACCAATCAAAGATATGAAGATTAAAGCGATTGATCTGTAAACTTGGAGACGAATATCTCCAAATAGTTCGATGCGTTAAGTTGCGTTTCTGTGTTCGGATAATTTTACAAAGATCGCGAAAAATATAGAGGAGGAGTAAAAATGTGTGCGTGGAGAATTCGCGGAACGAATGTTCGGGAGTTCTCGGTACTGAAGGGAACTGTACTGGACTGATTAAAGGGAAGAGAAAAACCACAAACAGCTACGGAGAATATTTAAGGATAAGAGGTAACAAGGCAATACATAATATATTAACAAATTAATAGTATAGAAAAGAAAATTAATTTCACTTAAATTTCACATAAATAAATGCTACCTTTACTAGTAAAGACGTAAGTTTTACTTAGTAAAGACGTAAGTGTTGAAAATGCAAGTTAACAAACATTTTTACTACGAATGCCATTCTAGGAGAAGAATTAACTTACCCTTGCAGAACTGAATGAGAAGGGAAGGAGCTTATGAAGGGAAAATGACGACAGAAGAAAAGCAAAGCACAGCTCACCTGTAAAGATAAGAAAGATAGATATAATTAAAGGGTTAAATTTTCAGGCTGGACTAAGTTAAGGAATACTTGCGTAATACGATTAAAATGTAATACTTAAATTTAAATGAATAGTAATGAAAGTATTTTCACCCAAAATCAGTGTATGCTCATAAAAACTCCAGATAAGGTTGTTAAAATTCTTCTTTCCGCGGACGAAATAACAGTTTTTGCAGATATAAACTATTTCCAGTTATTTATATCTTGTTTAGATTATTTTAATGCTTTAATAAGACTTTCAGACGCGAGGAGCTAAATACATTAGTCTTTGAGTAAAACTAGTGCAGAGCAATATAGACCCTCATATTTTCGTCTAAAATTCAATTTTCTCTGGAAGCGCCTCATAGGGTTTTAATGCATCACTCTTAGTAGGCGATAAATTGCAGCGATGTCCATTTTCCGTGGCCAAGAGCAGCTTTTTAATTATTTTTATCGTTAATAAGGAGTGGAAGTACTCTTCATCAGCCTCCATATCCTAATGGGATTTTTACCATGGCATAGAAGAGCTTTCAGGAACATAAATTGCATTTAAACTTTGTAATGGCTTTCCATCGCAGGTTGTAACTAATTTAATATCTTCAAGGCGATGTAACTCTTTCCGAGCATCTATTCATCTAGATAACTTCTTAAGTAATTATGACTGATGCTTTCAGCATATTTAGTAACGATCGCCTTAGCTAATCACGACTGATGCTTTTCTGTGAACGGAAAATTATCTAAGGCTACTCAGAAATGTTTCATTTATTTATTACCTGATTCAGCAACAGCTATAGCTGGCAGCTTACCTTAGATACCATAGCAAGCAAGATAAGAAATAATAAGAAATCTCTAACTAAGTCTGTATATCATTCTTGTACCATTTATAAGAAATCTCGTTTAGGATTCTCAGATGTTTAATATAATAGATACAAATTTTTCACAACCTTAAATTATTTCACGTCATTTTCGACAGGGAAGTTTACTAGTGTGTAATAAAAATCTCAACTGTGAGCACTCCAATTACACCGAAACTCCCTATATGTTTTTACTTACACGGTATGCCGAAACCCGTAATCAACGAATGAACCCCTAAAATTAACTATGGCATAGCTGCGTATTCCTCGAGTATTTCTGTATCCAACTCCTCGTAATCCATGCGAAATTCTAATCACATATTTAAATTCCAAAATGCCGCAGAAATTATGTCCGTAAGGCCTTCGTATTCGAATCATCCACCTTCTGTTCGCACGTTCTTCGCCTCCAGGCCGATTCCTCCGTGAATAATGTCCAAGTGGTTTCCAACAGCAAAAAAGAAATCTCTCCGTCGAGATGATGGGAAGTTTTAAATCGACGCAAACACGTGCAACATGATTTTCACGCCGCGTTTATTTGCATTTCGTGTTCGAGGATAATTTTTCGCACAAGCGGAAAACCTCTAAGCAACATACGCTAGAAGCTAGTCACGCTCTTCCTTAGAGCTAAAAGAGCAAAAGCAAGAAAACCTGGAAGTATTAGCAGCCAAACTGATTCCGAGATTCACGGAAGGATAAGAATCCTAATTCATAGTAGATATATGGAGTAAACATGAGTAACTTCGACTTCTATTTACGCAGAAAGCCACTTCCAGAACCATTGGATGACAATGAAACACCATTACTGCGAAAATAATTCAAAAAATCTTCAAAATCTCCGCAAAGTATGTACAATTGAAAATTAGGCTTGGATAAATGCATTCCTCTTCCGTCTTATAAATGCAAGAAAATAAAAAAATATATAAATTTAACTATGGTATTTTTTAGGACGTAAAACGCTTCGAAAGGCCATTTCTGTATAAAAAAAGTTGCTACAACAGCGTTTTACGGAATTTACTCTTATCGAGGAGGCAAATATTTAAAGTATTAAAAGAACAAACTCGTTGTAATTGCTTTCATTGCACACAATATAAAATGTATCACACGGTAAATGCAAAGTTTTCTAAAATTTTATTTTTCTTCCAACTGACATACGAGAATCATTAATTCTGATTACGTATGCTATGATATGAAGCTGTGAATGAACGATTTTGTATACTGAAAAAAAACGTCGCAAAAATTATTGGCAGAAGTTAATCCCACATGAAAATTATTATTACTTGTTCAGACTTATTTGATTGTTGATATAAACGGCCACCTGTGGCTTTTTCCCACGCTACCAAACCTTGAATCGGTCGCTGTGTTCATTTTTATTTTTCACATTATGATATCAGGCGATCGCTCGGATTGATATCGTGCAAGCCATACGGTGCAACAGCGGTGACTCTCACACCACAAGTATTGACTTTTTAGGTGCGTAACCTATGAATAATTTTAGATATTTCAATACTCTTTAAGCTATTAGCAAGCTCTCAAAAGCTCACGCCGTGGTCAGATCAAGGAAGCCGTCAAACTCCGGAAAACCCCATTCTATGAAAAACCCAATGTGTATCATAATTGCTAAGCTATCATCTTCAGGAGTAGAACAATATTAATTAGTAATTGTAGTAAAATACTAATGATTTATATTCTCAAATTTTATTCTTACAGCAATGAATAATTTCCGAACATTTTTTTTAACAAGAAACTTGTAAGTTTTTCCAATTAAGTTTTCCATGAGACATTTACGAGAACTTCCCTTACTTCTATGTTCGTGTCAAGTAAACTATAGAAAATTTTTCCCCATTTAAGAAACAGCCGAAAGTCCGGAATGAGTAGGTTTAACATACGTTCCGTTTTCACCGGAACTGTCCCGAACCTAATACATCGTCCCGGTAAATTTTTCTACTGTCCTGGTTTGATGAAAAAACTCAGAGAAGGAATATAATGAAAATTACGGAGATTTCAATGGAAAACATATTTTCAACGCAAAATTTCATTAAGTGACGCTACACATACTTAGCGTGTCTTTAAAGCACATTAAGTTACGAGGCAACGTACCGCTAACGCCCCCGTTTCATTTGCTTTACAATAATATATTACTTATATTAACTCCTATCAAAAAACATGATGAAAATGATGATCACATTCCAAAAATAGGTCTCCACATAGACTAACAGTGCAGCATCCCAAAAAGCCCGAATAGAATTCAAAGTGGCATCAAAATGGCACATTCAATTCGTTATGATGAGAAGTAACATGAAACAGGGCGACATCCTACTATTAAGCTCCCATAATGCAAATTCAGACAAGTTGTTTTAACTTAATCATGCCCACTTAGTACAGTTTTTCACCCTCATTTTCGAATTACTCCTGAATAAACAGACCGCTTTGTCCTTTATGAGCTCCTTTGCATGCTGAGAGAAAAAACAACTCGAGTGCTCACCACGTAAAAAAAGAGCAATGCATTCCATTTGCGAGTGAGACATCCAACATCTTCTCCTGATAAAAAACGCCATTAAGATGGAAGGAGATAGAACTATCTAGGAAGTCATCTAAAACGCACTCGGACCCGTAATATCACTCTTGCAGATGCAAATACGATAAGACGACTCCCACAGTTCCAGAGTATTACAATCTCAGGGGTAGCGAACTGGACCGCAGTGGGCATTCGGCGAAAGAAATTTACATAAAATAATACAGCTTCCATTTCCCGCACGTTTGAGAGCGTATATTTGATAGCTTGCGACGGTAAAACGGACCAATTTCACGCCCCAATTAATTAATATTTATTCACATATTACATTTAAAAACGTAGCAATAAGATGGATTACAGTTATAGCAGTCGAATAAACATATTTTACAGAAATACGTTCACATTTACGTATTTTATTATTACCGCAAAAACCTTGCAGTTCAGCATTGCAATTTGGAAAACGAAACACTGCGTGTAATATTACTGACACCTATCATTGACTCCTAGTACCTTAGACTTCCTTAGGTTCACAACAACCCCATAGCTTACTAACAGATATGAGATAGATTTTGCGGAGTTTGCGAAGAGTTTGACGTTACAAGGGAAAATATTGACCTAGCAAAGAAACGCACAAAAAATAGATTGCCAATAACAGACAGTAATTAACGTCAGACTAAAGATGAAAACTTCTCTAAAGCAGTAACATGTAAATATTGTAAAACCGAATAAAAAGAACGCATAATACGATCATCCGTAATTTCCTATTATAATTGGATTTTAAGTTTAACTTATCTCCTTCCTAGAAGAAAGGGTAAGTTGTGTGCTCTCTATTCCTCCCAAACCCCTCCCATAGGCAAATCCTGGCCACGCCCCTGATAGCTACAATTCATTTTCTGAAACTATGTTAGTAATTTAGAACTATAATAGATGGAAGTCGGATTTCCTTTATTCGCACGGTATCTCATGCGTATTCAGAAGTATCAGACAAAAAATTTTTACCTCTGGAAAAATAATAACCGTTATTAGGTGAAATTGCAACAAATTACAGTAAGGTTTTCTCTGAACATAAAAAATTCAAGTGCCGCCGAGAGCAAAAAGTGGACGCCAAGTTCATCCGCTGCTTTATGCCAAACGATAAGAAGTTCTCAGTCGGAGCACATGCGCGATCTGAAGATATTCCCAAGAGTGACGTGAGCCAGAGACAGACAGAATGCATTTCAAGAAGTCGTAATTAGAGTCTGTTACCAGTATATTAAGAGACATTACGCGGGGATGAGTTACGTAAACATGGAAAAAACGAAAGGAAATGAATTCTTAAGAGAGGTTTTTACCAACCGGTATCTCGGCATCTTTCGAATTTAAATCCGGGTGACATCTCATTTTCATTCTTAAAATTGAAACGTAGCCAATTCAAATAGATACATCTTCAACTCCTTGTAATACTTCAGCTGTCAAGAGCTACTCTCTGCCCTTTTTCTCCTTTTAGCAGCTAATCTCTTATTTGCTTTTACTGACTAAATATATCACATTACTTAATTCAACTTACATAAAGTTGAAATATAATATCATTCATTCCGTGCAAATCCTAGTTTTACAGTTCGACAGATATCAGCAACAATCACAAAGAAGCATCAGTAAGAAAACTATATATTCAATATAATATATCTTAGAACTTTTATCTATTATTCTAATTATGAAATAATAACAATAATAAACTGCTTAATTAGGGCGAGATTGAGACTAATAATTCTCATCCTACATTAAATTTTTCTTCGGTCTCAGTTTTCGGTTCCGGTACCCTGACATGATGTCCCACGTCCTTTTCATATCTATTTTAAATCTTAACAATAATAAACAGTATCAACGAAGCGTTAATTAACGTCATTTGTAGTGCCATGGTAGCGCACTAGTTCATATTTTGTTCATTTGTAAGAAAAGTCCTCTGGTGCTTAATTTCCCGACACGCAAATTAGGTTAGTGTTTCCTTTTGCTTCTGTTTTATGTCCTTTATGATAAGAAATTTAAAAAAATGGATAGATTGAAATATGTGCTAATACAAGAAGGTGCTTACGTATAACTACTATTTGTTAATTACTAAACTTGCGCTTTGAAAACACATCATTGCTCGAAAATAACTCCAAGAAGGGCGTGAAAAACATGCGAAACTCACTTTTAAGTAAATTTTAAAGAGAAAACAGGTTTAGAAATATCTGAAGGAAACAATATTAAGATAAAATTAAAAAATGGACTAGTAGTAACCAGCTTAGAAAGCGTTAACTGGCGAAAAAGAAGCGTATTTAGGAAATGAAACATCAATTATTCTATAACTTTTTTGTCTATTTACTATTTATAAAATGTAAAGGGTCTTAATTAAATACTCATTTCAAAATATTTAAGTCGTCGATAGAAAAAACATTGATTAAGCTTCGCGTTCAATCCTTAAAACATGCAACTACTCGCATACGAAAGACGATGAGCAGCATGTGTGAATATCGGTATTTTGTGAAAACAGCAAATATAAAAGTGTTACTCGTAATGCATTCCAATTTTATGGAACGTAAGATAAAAGAGTCTTCATTCGTCGATGGAGCCTTTTTATACACTTCACATTTTATAGGGAACGATTTCCTGGAATTCGGTGAGAGCGTAAAACGCAAGTTCATTAACGGAAGACTACACCCAAATGTATTAAATTAACGTAATATGATACATTATATCTAAAACAAGATTGAAACTTTTAAATAACTCTCCATCATCTTCCTCAACCTCTATCATAGTGCGACTTAATAAAGTTTTTATCTTGATTTCGCGTGAAATATCACTTAACCACGTTAAATGAGTGCTAAAGAACGAAATAAGTAAATCAAACAGTATCATTGCAAGAAGAAAGACATCATGATCATAATGTGAAATGTTACTAAATTTAACGTGAGATTTATTCATACTGTATTCCTTAGAAATATATCACAAATTGCATTCATAAGAAAGGTAAAATTTTGTCTAAATAATGATAAAAAAGGTATATCAAAGATAAATAAATGAATCGAGTACTTGAGTTACTTTTCTTTCGATTTAAAGAAGAATACCCTTCTTTAGATTAAAGCTGAAAGTTTATCGTTTACATTAAGCTACATATCGTGTCTATTTAGTTAATTAAGGAGAATTTAGGTAATTTTTCGTCTCTTTTTTCAAGAATATCATTCTACGTTTCTTTACTAAGTATTTAGATATGTTTTCGTTTATTTTAGTCTTTCTGCTTGAGGTATCATTAAATCATCTTTCTATATTTTCTACTGTGTTTCCACATTTTTACCCCTTCTTTTTGAGTGTATTCTAGCAACTTGAGTGCTTTCTTCGTCCTTCCAACGCAGCAAATAATTTCCTAAACTCCCTCTTTTTCTGTATTTCATTCATTCTTATAATTATGACGTAATACACGACATAAAATAAGACGAATTCAAAATCTTTAACAAGGCATTAAGTAGAGATAATTTTAATCTTTTTTCTGATGAAAATCAAAGATGTAAATTCTTATCCCTCTGTCCCATACGAACGGCGATTCTACGGAGAGTTTATATTTATTGTTAAAATTTAACATTGCAGCGATTTAGAACAGAAATATCACTATATCGTAAAAGTTAGCCAATAACTTCGCCTTGTATCTTTGTAACCTCATAACGCAATCTTTCGCAGTCAACGTAGTAATGGCGCATTTATTCCAGCAGGCGGCTAACTTCTCACATCCGTTAATTAGTGAGATATTCTATATGCATGAATTGATTAATATTCCGGAGATTAATAACTGCAAACATTACGCTACGGCCGTAGGCGACGAAATCAAAAGTACGCCAACTCCTGACCTATAAAACAGAGTGGAGATAAAAAAAAACACCAATGCTTCCCGTCACGCCAGCAACACGCCCTCTCTTCGGAGGAAGCCAAAACAAAAGAAAAGTGCTATACATCTTCGGAGGGTTAAGCAGAGCAAAACAAAAGGAAACGCATAACCACGGCGAGAATAAAACACTCCCATTGGGAAGATCGAGAACTCCTTAGAAAACACGCAAACGGAAGGGGGCGGTGGAAAAAAGCAAAGGAAAACAAAAGCGGAACGAAACCTTACAGAAAAGGAATCCGCAAACGTAGCGGTGATATAAGGAAAATATTCTTGCGTGAGTCATGTTGGTTTCCCGGGGATACCATCAAAGAGGAGCCGACGAAAAAAAGGGAACTTAAAGGGAAAAAAGCGAGCGAGAAAGGAGTGACAGAGCGACCCGACTCTCTTCTTGCCTGCAGCTCGTAACTCACGCAACAAAACGCTGAATGCGGAATCCGCCGGTGGAGTACCCGGCGAATTGTTTCTCAGACTTCCTCAACTCTCTCGGATAAATTTCCTCCTTTTTACTCACCTCTCTCAACGCGATTGCAACTGCTTCGGATTTTCCCGTCGCAATTGGTAGTTGGCCCGGGTCAGTCACCCCTCTAGGATGCAGGAAGGTGATGTTAGAGTTTCTTTGTCATGCGGTATCTTCCCTCTGTTATGCAGAACGATAAACCTCTCAGCTGGTATTCTTCCACGAGTTGGTACACCGAGAATGAGTCACTTGCACTTAGTATTGTTTTGGTACACTTCCTCCTCTAAGAGTTCCACTTAGAGTGAAATATAGCCGCGATGTAAGGCTGGTGCGGTGCTCGATCAATCTCCTCGAAACACTTCTTTGCTCTTTCTCCGTTCCTTCCCTCGAAATAAATAAAGAACGATTTTGGAATCTGTGCTTCCACGTTCAGCCGCTTCTGGATAGGCTTCCTTGTGGTTGAGCGTAAGTTCCACTCGGTTGTTTACCAATTAAATCTTCCCAGCTTTTGGCCTGTTTGGTTTGCTTGGTATCTTTCCTTGAAAATACAGTTCTCGTATACCAAGTCCCAGGATCTGTACGCCAATTAACGAGCGGGCACTTGAGTTGGAATCACTTCCGATGTTTCGAACTTAGTCCGTTACTTCAAAGAAAACAAAACCTTTTCTGTGAATCACACCACAATTGGCACAATTTATCAACAGGAATTGAAGAGAAGCAGCTCGAGTTTTACTGTAACAGACAGTCCTGGTCCATCAACCCGGTCCTTCTTAATTAATCACCGATGGATTTGGGTTCATCAAGCCGCCAACAGCTTGACATAAGATTGGGCTGTCCTGGGCCAACGATGCAATGTATCTTCACCGTGCGTTCCGTGGGGTGGAACGTCCTACTCCCAGATGACAACAGCACTTTCTTCGATCTGACGGCCTTGGTCCGTCGCCTCTTGTTCTCCGTAAGCGTGCGTTCGCGTGCCGTGGCTTGGCGAGTGGCGAACGGACTACTGAAGGAGGTTTTGAGTCGGAATTGGGGCGAACCGAATGAGGAATGTGCTAGAGCCCAATGAGGAGGGGTAGGGAGAGAGTGGCCTCCCACACCGACTCACGCCCACACCATCTCTCGAACAAATTCACACGAACGAAAAAAGGAGCGGTGGCTTTTTGACGGACGACAGAGATGTTTCCAGAATTGCTGCGTCTTTTGCCAAAGGAATACGTCTCGCTCTTTGAGTCGAAATAAAAAAAAAGAACGCGGGGAATTTCCTATCAATTACCTTGCGGGAACTGGTTGCTTCGAGATTTGTTTTTTTCCCTGGCAACACGTGCAGAGGAAAAATGTTTTCTTTACGGGGTCTTTTCTTTTGGGCGTGTTGTGGAATGTTTTATTTTCGCGTGGAAAGACGACATCTCGTGCAGCGGCGGAGGAGGATTTATAATTAGTAGCACTAGGAGCTGACTGAGAGCCTTGCCCACAATTGGCCCCAATATCATAGCTATTAGGAACTCTCAATGAGAAACATTTCCATTTCTTTTCAGAGTAACGGCACATTCACGGGTTTTTTGCTTCATTGAAGAAATTTATAAATGTACTACAGAAAATAGTGGGTCATACGGAAATTTCTGCGGTTTTTTAAGAAGTAATATAAATTAACACTTTGAGAATTTTTAATCATATATTCCTAAAAGTATTTCCCATTTTAATAGAACATATTTTTCCAGCGTTGAGGTTACTTGAATGAGCAAAATATCTCATCCAATATGGTTCTGGCACGATTTATCGATGGGAAAGGTATTACTCACGTGAACCCGAAAAACCGCAAAACTTTTCGGATGACCCAATATTTAACCCAATACATAACAATTATGATTTTACAATATTTAATGATTTGTTTACAATATTACTATATTAAGTAATCTATAATTAAGTTTAAGATCAATTAATACCATACTTTTTAAAATCGACTTCGAGAAACAAGTTCTATATAAATGTTTAATAAGAGAAATCAACATAAGAACTTACCCTGAAAACGAAAAGATAAAAGCTTCTGATAGTTACAAAACCATTTGATACAAAAATTAACAAAATATTATATGGTTTCATAGGACGGTACTTGAATAAGCAATTATTATAATAATTAATATTATATATAACTAACCACTCTAAATTCGGTTAGAAACCTTTAGGTTTCTAACCGAAAGTTTTCGGTCCCAAAAAATAATTACAATAAGTACTATTTTGGAGATTTTATAAATAATTTAACAAGGGTATCTACCACCTTAACTCCACTATGGTTCACGCACGACGCAGGCCACGTCTTAACAGTTTGTGTCTACATTATAATGTTTATTTCCTTATAAAAATATTGCACGAAAATATTCTTAAGAATTCTTGCTCTGGTAACGCAAATATTTCATCCAACATGTAAAGATGGAGCTTACTTTAGCTATGGAATATCTTTCAATTACAAACATCGCCATAGTAAAATTAATTTTTCTTGTGAGTAATTGAGTAATTACGGTGTTCTGCTCTAAAAAGTAAAAGGGAAAAATAACTAATGACGACTAACTTCTGGAAAGCGAGAACAGATGGCTAAGACTGAAGAAAGGTCACTCAGTCATTCTCATAAATAAAAAAGCGATAAGAAAATGATATAAGAAGCCGATATTCCAAATCAATCGACAATTCATTCGGCCATGAAATAATGCTAGGCGAAATATTTACAGCTTATATAATTCTTTAAGTTTTTCTTATCTTCTATTAACCTTAAGACAATTTGCAGATGGTAATGTAGAAAAACCATATCCGTTAATCGAGAGATTAATACCAAAAGAATTTCGTTACCTGCACATTTCGCGTATTTTTTAAACAGTCTCTTTAATATTTCCTTTAAAATTTTGGAATATAGGAAAATATCTTTAACTAATTTACTCAATTTAAAGTATTTACAAGGCAGTAATCATAAATGATAAATAATCCTCAAAATTCATTCGGAGTTATTAATTTCTTGTAATTATCGAATCATGTCGACGGCTAGCGATAAGACCTCGCTATACCCTCGAGAAATCGTTGTAACAAAATGAATGGTTATCATCAATCATCAACGAGTTCTACCAGCACATTCCCGCGCGTAATCACGCGAACTTATCAGCGGGCAAAATCTGCAAAATCACTCAAACATTATTCTTGTAAAAGCTTTCCTTTTCCATTCGCGGAAAGATGGGAGACCACCTGTTGATAAAGACTCTGTTCCTTGTTTCCACAAGCCGCGGAAAAGGCAATGAAGTCGTACAAGTTGACAAGCTTCGTAAATCATTTACACAGAAGAAGGCACACGTTTCCATGCTTTACAAGGTTAACCATCTGCGTATAATCACAGTTCTTTCTCCGTATGCATGCAAGGCAAAGATCTCCAAAGAGAGGTGGACTTCGTACCAAATCATTGTTTTGGCATTCTCGCCCTTTCTGGATTACACCAGTTTTTCAGGTGATGCTTGAGGAAACAGAGGTTTTATTTGTTCATTAACTACTCATCAGACAAACTCGGTCCTCATAAACTTCTATCTTCACCCTTACTCAATCACTTTAATATGCATGCGCCATATTTCACGGATATGACATATGAATTGGAGATTCGAAGCAAATGAGAGATCACCAGAGCATCGAACCGGAACCAAACCGAAAACATTGTTTTTTGCCAGAGCGAAAACCGAACATGAATCGAAGAAGTTCAAATTCTTGAACCCGAACCGAAACCGAAAACTACTATTACTTCCGTTCCGATTTTCGGTTCCCATCATATGCATAATTTCGTTAGTCTGATTGTAGGAAGGTTTACAAAAAGCTACGACTTGCAATTTACCACATATAAGTTTTATTAAAATATTAAGAGTAATTCAGTGTTTTTGAAATTGGCTAGAAAAAGTAAAACAAAATTTCAGTAAGATATCACACTTCAGTTCGGAGTAAAATGGAAAACGATTGGAACCGCTTCAATGGAGCAAAACCAGATCTGAACTGATATTTAGTTTCCTCGTTGTTGTAAACGACATCCTAATAGTTGACATTTCAGTTAACGTTAAGTATTACATTTTTAACTATTTAAACTTATAAAAAAAGCCTTCCCTGCAATTCGAATTTCTAACTACTCGAGACTATCGAATATCTTTCTTATCGGAATATCGGGGCCTTTTCCTAATAAGCAGCAATAATTGAGATTATTAATTTAGCTTAACAGAATCTTCAGCTATCCGAAAGATCACGAGTTTCTGTCTGTCCTGAACAGTGTGTGATTGATATGCAGCATGATATTTTCAAGGTTCAACTCCATCATTCTTGGTATAACCGTGAGCTTTTCTATAATTATGCTGATGAAACAGGACAAATCTTTCCGTCCATTGCCCATTCCATCGTTTCTAGCGAGATATTTTCTCACTTAAACGCAGATATTATTTGAAGGAATTCATGGCAATTTTCTTGATGGCAATTTAATATTAAATAAAGATTAAGTATCACTTGTTACCGCGCGCAAGTGATATATAAATAACAAGAATTAGTAAAATATAATGGTGAAATAGCAGCAATCTCGTTTATTTTCGTGACTAGAAAGTCTTTTGATTTGATAATCCGTTTTGATACAATTTAATACAAAAATATTTGATTATATGTTCAGCTTCATTATATTCTATCATTTAACTATCAGAAAATCGAAAATTTCAATTCTCTGTATTTTGTTAGTGTATTTCATAAAAAATCATTAAATCATCAATTCTTAGGAAAAGAAAAACTGGACAAAGTATATAGTTTGAATTAATAGGAGGGATGGAAAGGTTAGTTCGAAAAAATCGATACTTACGGTCAGCCTATCTATAACGGAAAATAACTCTGCATCTGCGAATGTATAATTAGCGGAAAGATGACGCTTCCTTCATTACCTTATCAGCCCTCCAAGAGTGCAACTACCTTTAGAAATCACTAACCACGACTCACTTCTAAGACTACCTCCGCATTTCTACCGCTCATCTCCGAACAATTGACAGACGGCGTCACGAGACGCCCCTCTTGTTTACCTCCCTCGACGCTTGTTCTCTCTGGACCACGTACAGCCTCCGGCATTTCTTCGGAAAAGTAAAAATAAAAGACGATGCTCCATTTACGTTTTTGCCTTTTTCTTACAACGGGCCGCATTCATCTCTCCGGAGGTGACGTCACGAAATGGAGATTTATAGGATGGTTTGAAAAGTGGTGCATCGTGACTCTGCGGCCAAGATCTTCGAACAGGGGACGTGATTGAATCTCGGGATCGACTTTAATCCATGCTTCGAAACACGCGACCCATTTACAGGAGGAATAGCTTAAACATCAACATTAAATCTCGGCCACGGGACGCGTGGCGCAGATTTACGTTGGGCAACCCACGATAATCTCTCTCGGATCGCTTTGAATCATCTTTCGAAATGAGCATGTTAAAGGACTGCGAATAATACAATGGACACCGCTTGCTATGAATGTCTTTGAGTTCGTCATTTTCAGAGCAATGATGGTACACAAATAACAATAAAGATGGGTCAAAATCTTTAATAATAATAAAGGGACTTTATTACGGTGAGACGGACTGATAACTCTTATGTAACCATTTTTCGAAAAGGGTTTTAAAGAAATAAATCGAAAAAGCACAGAAGGAACTACTTCGTGGGTTTAAAAACCTATATAAGTACTTAGGAATAAATACATCCAATTTTTACAATTTAGGGAAAATATCACAGAAGTTATAATCCATCGATGATATAGTTTTTCTCTTTTATAAAATAAAGAGATTTCATAACATCTACGGAGGTGGCCGAAATTTTGCAGAAATCTGTAATAAACGATTCAGATGAAAAAAGATGTATACTATTTCAACATATGGGTTACGGGTAATGAAGGAATTTTGGGGAGTTCTGGTACAAATGACCATCTCGCCCCTTTCTTGTTCTGTTCATGCAAGAGGAAACTACGCATCATTCAAAAAGATGTGAACAGGTTATTATCACTAATGGGTATACAACCACTTACTGCAGATTTAAGTACTCAAATTAGATGAAAAATTTTATATGATCCTTTATATTAGAATCGCTAGAAATCGCAGAATTATAAAAACTGGGTTCCCGTCATAGTTTTTGATCCACAGATCTCCCTTTCTGCTAAAGATTAAATCACTAAATAAACGATATAGAATGTAATAGAGGACGGTTTATCTAGGGAGAGATTGAGACTACAGAGTCTCCTATTACATCTAATCCTTCGTCATTTTTGAAAAAGGGCAGAGGAAAACAAGCAATAATAACGAAAAAAGATATAAATTACTTTTTGGACTAAAAAAATTGTTTACTTCAAGTAATTTAGTGTTCCTACAAATAAAATGATTAAGATAAACTATCTACCTAAGTAATAAAAGTAAAGTTAAAATTAGATAACTTTCCAATGATGAAACCAAAATCTCTCGTCCTGTCAAAGACTTTTTAAAAACAGATTTAAATCTACTATTTTTACACTGCACTCAGGCTTTCGTACGGGCGACTTCAAACGTATACACGTATATTGTAACAGAGAATAGAAGAAAAAGTACTAAGAATCTTCTAATACTTCATAAAATTACATTTCATAGAGAAAATGTTGAAAAATATATGAATCTGCTTTTCAAGATAAATATAGTAACAACCACCAATAATGTGTCGATTAGTCTGTGACCACTCTTATCCTTCGCAATGCTATCATTCATATTTTAATTGATCAAAATTACAATTTGACTATTAACTCATTAAGATTTTGCCGTAATTCCAACAATTCGAAGTGCAACAAAAATGCAATCTAAAGTTCACTCTATAATATTTTATCTTCCACTGTCGGTATCAAATCATCATTTATGTACGCAGAAATTGTCCATCGGATAGCCAACTTCGACATATACCACCAACGAACTGACCGCGATTAAACTCGCAATCCCACGGGTCAGATATAAAGCCGTAACTTTGTAACACTTTTAAAATACCTTAAAAAATCCGCAGATGCTTCCTGTCAGGACTAAGGCAGCCATCGCATCCAGCGAGTCACACGCTTAGACGAGATTAAAGTCCGTCCAGTCTAAAACATTCTCTTCGGATCGTTTGTTCGAGAAGGGAACATGAAAGCCACTTGCCAACCGATGCCATTCAAAATGTACTCCGACTTACATGCGAAGGCAAAAAATCCCTCCGAGACTCAGACGGGAAAACTTCCTGAGATTGTCACACGTCGAATTCTCGAATGACGTCCAAATCGCTGTTCCGATACCAGTTAGACGACCCGAGAAGATGTGGGAGGAGAAGGGATTAAAGAGAACATCTCTTTCAGACATTCGCAAGGCGAGAGTGGAGTTTTATTCGATCAGAACGGATCACAATCCATACAAGATAAAGTTAGAAAAATAGGATGATGTGGACTAAGAATGGAGAATGAATTTGAGCTTAAACCCCAGCTATTGAGCCGCAAATAGATTTTACGCTGCCATTGACTCCGATTAAAACTTAAATCGATAAATCCCATTAAAGAGAATTTAAGTCTATCAAATGGGATTTTCAAACCGATTGCGGTAAATGAGGAATGAAGCCGGAAGTGACCCGATTCTCATTTATTATCGAATTATTTCCTCATACAATACTATTGTCATTTCCTGAATGATTATAATAAATTACGGAATTCATTAAAACGTAATTACAATAAATTATCACCCATTACTAAATCATACAATATAAATCGAGCTGTGTTAATTTACATGAAAGTCATTTATATTCATACGAAAACTTACACTTGAATGCTTGATGAAAGGCTAACACTATGAATGCGTATGCAACATTTAAATGAATGCATGATGGCTGGTTATAATATGCCGTATTACTTTACGCATATGATCATGCGAAGTTATTTCTATAATCGAGCATGTTATTTCATGTTTCCTAGAAGGCTTTCACGGCTTCCGCAATGGACCCGGGGACCGCATAATTCCTACATAATCACCAAACCAACTCCTCTCACCATTGGTCATCGGCAAGCTCTCAAGGGCGCCCATTTGTTTCTAAATTTTTAATAAATTTTCTCAATGATGTCCTAAAATGTTCCCAAATATAGTCATGTTTTAGCATCTAATACTTTCAATTAAAATTACTTAGAAGTCATTCCTTAAACTTTTCATGAACTCTCAGTACTTAATGGCGGAGTGATGTGTATGAGCCGTGGAAAAAGAAGAAACGTGGGTATTGAAAAACATTCAGTCGTCGAGGGATATTTGGTCGAAAGCGACTGGTAATCTAACGAATTATCAATTTTAAAATAATTTTTATTACTCCAAGTATTTATAATTATGATACCTAAATTCAGCATAAGTGACTATAAAGTTCAAAAGCTTTGAAAAAACAAAAGAAGTTTCGGAGACGCGAACATTCTACTATTAGTAAGTTTTGTTTCGATAAATACCAAATTTTGTTTTCTTTTGTAAAAAGGCTGTCTAAAGATTAGTATCAAAGTCGACCGTAGCAGATATAAGTTGGCAAACCCTCGCTCATTTAATAAAAGCCCTTGATTCTTTCGAGCAAAAGCGATACATAATCGGATCAAAACCCACGTTAAATAAAACAAGCAATCGAGAAGAAGGAATAAATAATTTTACTCTCGACAATTGCTTCTATCTTTTGTAAAACACTCTGAATAATGAGAGAAATAGTTAAATATTGCAATCTTCCTTAAATATTGACTGTCATAACCAACTGAGAGAACGGAATAGTTATAAGATGTGTAATATGCCAATCAATGCATTCTTCAATTCATAGATTAGGCTAAAGGATTTACAATTATTGTTTTCATTTAATGAGAAAAATCAAGCTAAAGTAGACAAGGAATACCTGATTTTTCACAAAAATAAAGGTCAACGATTTTTACTCGTGCACAAAAAGTTGATCCTCGAAAATGGAAACAAGAAAATTTTCGTAAACGGGTTTCTTCGCATTTTTGTTTTCTTTTCAAATTATTTTTGAGTAAGTAATTAAGGGAGTCATCGACAACTTTTGAGGTCAAAACAAGGTGATGAACACTGAAGATAAAAGTGAAACACAGTAAGAATCGGTAATACATTAACCAGGTAAATTGAATTCCGCCGTTTTGAGAATATGTTAAAAAAAATTCCTTTTCAGAGTTACAATAAAAGCTTCCAGTAATATTGGGAAAAAGTTCGAACTAGAGGAGCGATAAGGGTGAAATACTGATCAAATGAAAGAGAAAGATATTAACGAAGCCAAATGAAATTATGTACCCCAATACTACATGAAATGACAGAAAAACACTTCCATTGTATGAACAAGTAAAATGAGAAATAAGTAAATTCAGAGACAAGATAAGATTCTATTTAGATTTTAGATCTCTGTTTAGATTAGATTCTATCAGACAGGATTCTACTTCTGTGACTGACATGGGCAATTGGATAGCCAAAAGGGTACCGCACTTGCCTTCGGTGAAAACGGTCCCGGGTTTGATTCCAGATGGGAGTCCATATTTAAGATATACACTACTACTAATGAAAGTGAGGTTGCCCATTATTATCCTTATAGTTTAACTTTTATATAGAGCGGTAATGGATTTAGCCATAAGTTGAGGAATAACTCATCTAGGTAAACCACAGAGTATACTTACTCTATATTAATACTGTAATGGTAATATAATAAAATTAGAATATCAATTGAAAATCAGAAAAACTTAAGACAGTCAATAATAAACGGAAAAGGTTATCAAAACCACTAAAATGCATTCCTTCTGAACATTCTTTAAATTTCAGTGAAGAAATACCGAGGAAAACCTCTCGACATCCTACGAAAGGTAGACATTGAATCCGGATCAAGTACATCCATTTTCTAACCGACACACTTATGCATTGATCTGTTAGCGCAGACAAAACTAGGCATCATTCCTCAAGTTGATATGAATGCTTGCGCATCCGTTGAAGATATTAAAGTGGATATAACCTATGGAAAGAGCTCGTCAACCTTTAATAGTATAATGGCTGTAATCCATTTCTTAGAAAATTGGTCGTAGTCATCGTAATGACTGTGCAAAGAAAAACTGACAATAAGACGAAAGTGATCATCTTCAAGGAGATGAAACTGCATCTTTGATGCGAAAGTTACTAGATAGAACAACTCAACATGTCCCAATTCAATAGGCAATGCAATCCATCTTGAAAATAATCTCGAGTATTGTTGAGTAACGGGAGACGAATTTCATTCAAGCATTAAAATTATAATGCACAATGTCATGGTAGGCATGGTTTAGTGGTTAAACTACTTAGAAGTGGAAACTTACTTAGAGTCATGTCTAAATTTCTCGCTTAAGTAAAATTGTGGCAGAGATTTTAGCGAAAATCAATATCCATCCAATAAAAATATTGCAAGGAATTTATGATATAAAATCCTTTTATTTTTCTCAAGCACTTACTAATTTTATAAGAGTTGGAAAAATTGATGCGAAACAAAATATTTCCTGTTAAAAAGTAAAAAAAAAGAACTTTTCCGAGGAGTGTTGAGGTGATATTTAAAATTTTTATTATTGCTGATAAATATGTATATATAAAATAGGCTAACTATAAATACATGTGAATGAGCTAACTATACATCATAGAAAATGGATATGATATGATTTTCGTTGAATGTTCTGAAAAATATAATAAGAAAATATACAAAAGTATATACATAAATTCAGGAAAAAATAAACAAATAAAATTATAAATACATAAATACAATAAGAGAAATTTGAAGCGCACATGCTAATAATTCAAAAACAGGGGCTGCAGTGGTCATTAAAAATCAGCATATAAATTATATGCTAAGCAACGAGTTGGGCGAATGATTTTTCCTTCGCAAATAAGGTAATAGGATTATCTATAAAAAAAGAATGACAGATCTTCAAATTAGACGAAACTCCTAACGTATATACGCTGAATATGAAACATTTTTTGATAAGACTCCTGACGTACGCATCTTGAGTAGCAGAATAAAATAGTTTAACAACAACCTAGTTACGAATAAAGCATTTCGACAACACCACAAATATGACGGAGACTCCATGATTTTCACGTTCACGATAAACTGCGTACGTGAGTTTTATGCTTCATCCATCCCTTAATTCGGAGAAATCTTTGAGCGTATCTTCCCACACAGGATTTTGAGAACGCGCCTTTCGCAAGAATACTAAATGGACCAAAGAGAACACCAAGGCGTATGTTTTACCAAAGATGTACCGTTAGATTAGGTAAATCTCACAACCGCTCTTTTTAGCAAGTCAAAGCATGGCATAAATAAAATCTTGAGGAAGCTCACTTGCAAGAGAAAACATCTCCACGATGAATCTCGTGATATAAATGCTAAAATTCGCGTAAGTGAGCGCAGGATTATTTTAAAAGGATCGAGGAGTCGGCGAGACCTAAAAAGGCACCTTGTGGTTATGCGACATCCGCCGCATATACCATTCCGCTCGGCATCCTGAGAAAACTACATGTCCTCTGAGAGTCCTTCCATAGATGCGCAGCAGCCAAAAGATTTAGGATAACGCTATCAAGGGAATTACAAGCTCATCCAGAATATAGTCATGCACGTACCCCTGCTTTGAGCAACAGTCGTGACAGACGAAATCGTTCTCAAATTTCGTTCTCCGCACGAAATTTTCGGCTGAGATTGTAAATATTCTTGGGAGAGACAGTGAAGGACGACTTCTAAGATCTCGGCGTCGGAAAAGGATGTTTATTATCGCTGTATTGGTGCTCCTCGACCTGCATCGTGAATGCGTCGGTGGGCGTTTAGGTACGGGGACTAGGAAAGGGGTTTTTGGGAGGAGGCGCCTTAGGGTATGGATGCTGACGAAGTGAAATCCTAATATAGAGAAGACTAGAGGCGTCAAAAATGTAAAATACAGTTAGAGAGAAAATAAGAGGGCGTGGTGAGGCTATATAAACGATTAGATATTCCTGGATATATAAATGAGATATTTCTGGATAAATAAATACTAGAGACAGATGTAGGGCTTTGAGGCGATAAAATTCATATAAATCAATCTATTATTGTTAGAATGAATTTTAAAATCCAAAATCATAACGGGCCCACAAATCTTAAGATCCTAAAATGTACGCGGTAAAAATGTAGGACAGGTTATGTTATATTACTACATATTTAGACTCTAGTAATTCGCAGACTTAATATTCTAACCATCATAGGCGTTTTTAAACTATGAATGAAAGAGTATGATTATCCTCTATTACACAAATACTTTTCTACATTACACGGTACAGTAAAAAGGCGCATTGCACGTCGAGAAAGATAACGGTTTCAATAAGGGTTTTTAACATAAATATTAGAGTCAAATCCGAATGAAATTAAAATATGAGACTACAGATGAAACTACATAAGCCTACTATTTGAATGTATCATAAAAGTACTAGGTTCCATTTTAAGACTTAGAGGCGATATCAGTTACAACCTTTCATTATAATTAACAAATGTTAGTGACGAATATTTTGTTCAAAATAAAAGTTCGTAAGGGTTCTTTTACAATTTATATTTTCATGAGGAGCAGAACGAATGATGTGAGAGTAGTTCACGCCATCGATTATCTGCTGAGTTAACTTTCTTAGACTTCCAAAAATCTACATAAGGAAACAACTTTGGGTAATACAAATATTGCAATTCACACATCTGGAGTACTCACAAAGGATCTCCCAGATTCTCCTCCCTCAAAAATAAGATGGTATTCATGAGTCAGTTAATTAAACCATCAAAAGGGTAAGAGACCTTATCGATTTAATACGGAACAAATTGAGGAACATGAATTCTTTCACACTTCCGAATGCAAAATAAAAACATACATTTAGTATCGAATCGCACACACTCGAACGACGAGGGTTCGCAGACGAGTAAGATGCAAAGCAAATCCTCTGATGGAATTCATCTGCGGTGCGGTCTGCACCACGACCTCCCAGATGCATTATGTGTAAAGTGAGGGATACAGAAAATACCAAGAAGCAGGCCGAGAGGGCTTCGATAAATATTCATGGGAGCCTCACTCACCGCGTCCCTAATCGGCGGAGTGGTCCTTTTAGCCCTTTTCTCCTCCTCAAATCAGCTAACCTAAGCCAGTCCTTTAAGGGAAGTTCCACATAAAAAGACCCATGTTTCTTTTTTGGCGAGGAAGCATCTCCGCGCAGCTCTTCAGTAAAAGTGGGTCCTAAAACGAGACCCTGAGGCACTTGTGGGATGCATGTGCGGTCTCGCATTGGCTACGCCCTTCGATTGTTGCGTTATTCAAAAGATGGCGCCAATGCAAATAAGGCACGATCGGAGAACAGGTCGCTTTTTAATGGAATTAAAACGACCGTGGAGAATCGCCCGCTACGTATGTTTCTCTGTGTCTCGCCGACATCGAATCCGGAACGGGATGAATTGCTTCGACCCGAATCGGAAAACAATTATTCTTCCATTTTTGGCCGCTCAATCTTCCACTCTAACAATGGAGATATTACGAGGAACGAGTTTCAAAAAATTGCGTGGGTCATTTAGCTGTCGGATGCACATAATTCTCGGCGACGGAGAGGATGTCAAAATCGTCTGCCTTTCGAAGTGCAGCCGAAATAAAAAAGAGGAAGCGGCGCGCCTTGAAAAAAAACGTAAGATAAACAGAGATGCAGTCGAAAGTTCAAAGATCGAGCGATTATTGCATGAATATGGCAAGTCCATGCGAGACTACAATAAAGATAAGTGATGCATTAAGAGATACTTAAAAATTATGGGCTAATTAAGTTATGCTATAAAACATCGTTCTCTCTCTCTCTCTGTTACTACCCGACAAAAGTACTTCAGGAAAGCATGGGGAAAATAAAAAGTATTTAACCAGACAAAAATAGAATACATGATTCACAATTTTAACATAATATCAATAAAGAAAATGTGTAAATAAAAATGGATAAGGTTTTCTAATTTAACAAAACAAAATGAAGGGATAAAATAACCGCTTTGAAAAATTTACCCCAGTACACTTAGTAATAGTCTGAATATCTACATGTTTTTGTTTCTAAACTTAATTTTTGCAGACAAATTATGGAGATAAGTTGTTCATTGGCATAAAGGGATAAGGTATACTGGGTTTATTGGAGCTCACGTATTTAACGTACGTTTAGCTATGAATAATTAACCCACGTATGTTTAACTATGAATATTCAACGCGAAAATAAGGAAAATAAATCGCATGGAATTCGCTAACTCCGTAATCAGGTGGGAAGAACGAGGAAGAACCATACGAAGATACATTCGCATTCTAAAAGGGATGAAAATAATGAATATTCAACGAAACGAATTTTGTTTTTCTATTAAATTCATCAAGAAGGCATTTCTTACTCTACCAAAAACAAAACCAATTAGTGGAAAAGGATGAAAAACGCTCGACTTGCAGAAAAAATAAGGGTGACGAAGAAGGCTAGCGCAGTAAAATAAACATCGAGCTGAAGTTAAAAAAGAAATTAGAAAGAAAAAAAGAGAAAGGGATGAAAAGTTAGGGACAGGAGGTGAGAAAAGAAAACAAGACGGAGAGAAAGGGGAAAAAATAAATGAGGAGGATGAGATGCTGTCAACAGAAACGAAAACAGAAACGTTCAGAAAGCACGTTTTCGTATAATAAATAGTTTAAAAGATGTGTTAATTAAAGAGAACACATTTTTATTTTGGAAATTTGGCTAAAAACGGCTTCGTGGGCGACTATTTCCGAATTTCTTCCATCTTATGAAAAAATAAACGGATTTCGTATAAAAATCACGGAGAACATTTAAAATACAGTAAAACCTAAATAAAACTCTCACGATTAAGACACTATTTCGCCTAATTCTTTCCTCCAGGTGGAAAATAAGCTTCATATAAGAGAAAAAGATGCGTAGACAAGTCGTTTTAAAATCTTATTATTTCCGAGAACGATGCCCGATAGCGACAAGCTAAAGTACAGTGAAATCCGCTTAACACCCACGCATTAATACGCTGTTAATTCGCACTTAATACCATTATCTGGATCTGTTACCTTTCACAAGAAATATATAAAATATAGCTTACGACTCTCTGATATCTGCTCATAAAGCGAATTTTTCCTGTCCTTGGATACACTGCAACCCGCTACAATCAACCATTTAATAGATCAAATATTGACTGAAATACATGTATTGTAACCTCTACTACCAACCCCTGCTTCGCCTTGCTTCCAGTAAGATCCTTTTGGACTATCGTATTCATTGCGACATTTTGTGCGAGAAGAAAATGGAAACATCGCTAAGTAACTTGTTTTTCATCTCACAGGAGCCGATTCTCACTCCGAGATTGAGAATTTTCCCATCAGTCTCATTCTACGGTGCAATATTAGATAAAAAGTCTCTTCTTACTACTTCTTTCGTTGAAAACCAGTAGTAGTATTTCTAAAAGTGCTACTACAGCTAAGTTCATTTCGAACATATAGGCTCCTACCGGGAAGAAGTTAAACTTCATCTAATTCTCTAATTCTCCAGATCAGTACCGCGTTTGATTCTGATAAGGAAAAGAGACGAATAATAACTATTACCTCGAGAAACGGTACATAAAGGTAAAGAAAGAACAGCTTCAAACGCTTGCTTCGGTATAGCTGTTATTAACATTTATTTTCTAAATATTACTCTATAATATTACCTAATTTACAGGAAAAAAATAAAAGTACATACAGCAGGTACATGGTTTAAGTACATAATTCACACAATATAATAAACGATTCTTTACTTCAGGGCGGAGCTTGAAAAATACCCTTGTTCAGTTAAACGCGAAGCAGCTACTTTAAAATAAAAATGCATTAAGAAGAAGGAAGTAAAAGATAAACTCGA
This sequence comes from Pachydiplax longipennis, assembly GCA_036926295.1. NCBI lineage: Eukaryota > Metazoa > Arthropoda > Insecta > Odonata > Libellulidae > Pachydiplax > Pachydiplax longipennis. The sequence goes on from JAVFKF010000014.1 coordinate 15,598,811, forward strand.
TGGTAAACGGAATGTATTCGAATGTTTCTAATCGTGTTCTTAGAATTCACCATTACGTTACCGTCCCTTATCTTCAGAAAGCCTAGAAGGTGAGACAGGGATGAAAAAAAAACAGGAAAGTAAACAGTTACGGAGAAAACAATCTGAAATTCCTGGAAGTATATAACCTGAGTTTTTTCTAATGGTTTCGATAAGGAAAATTGCAATTAAAACACGAAAAATTGACCACTTACTTGAGAGAGCGCCACGATAGCGATTAAAGTAATGGATACAAATGGAAACGTTAAAACGACTATAACGCGTGAAGAAAGTTTATCTTACCGCAATTCAGGTCGAAGATTTTGGTTCTGACTTTTTACGAGGCTGAGAAGAGAAATAAACAAGACGGCCTATCTGATAAAACTGAAGTTATTGGTTTAAAAAAATCGAGATACATGGCATGTAAACAAGCACGAAACAACTCACTTAAACACTCACAATGGGAAAAGAATATCCCTCTGAAAATCAACAAGGAATAGGAGAGGAATGAGAAAAGAAATTTAAAAGTAATACCAAGAGAGCATTCTTCACTTTTTCTCCCATTTCCCATTCATTCACCCTTCCCCTCACCCAAGTTGATGTTGACACTGATTTCGTTATTGTATTTCTATTTTATCTTAGAGTGATTTTAATTTTGATGGAAAAAATTTTCACCATTAACCATTAGGAAAGGGATACGACACGAAACTCGATGCTACGATTTTGTGTAAACCAAAATTTTAATAACTTTAAAGCTATAACGCATATCCATACGAGCAATACATACATCACGTATGTAAAATTATTGCTCTACAAAGACCTTGAACGTGTAAAGTTACACAATGTGCTAACATTAAAACCTTTTCATGGCGGAATATAAACAGTTCGCCGCACATAAAACAATAGTGTAATTCGAGAGCGCTTACAAGTATGGTGTTATGTGAAGTGTCGTTTGTCAGAATTAGACAAGTGCTAAAAGATGATATATCAACAGTGAATAAACAGATGGCAATTGAAAAGATATTCTCAGATGAATTGGCGAAGTTACTTGGATACGTAAGTATAAAATCAATACTAGGGTACATAAGTACTATCAGGTATTTTTACTTTAAACCCTTCCCGAATACAGTCCTACCAGCTTCTCTTACTTTGATGCCTCCTTTCAAGGCAATAATAAATCCTCGAAATATTTGAAAAATGGTACCAAAAAGAGAAAATAAGAACAGCAATACATACGCGACAAGCTCTACTGCATACATAAAAATAATGAGAGAGTAATACTCCGGTCGTGAGACAACATTGAAAAGAACGCTATGTGGAGGCAATGAAAGGGATATGGAGCTAAGATTACCACGGTTCAGGACATGAGAACTAGACTGGACAAAAGAACCATAAGGTAGCAGAGTAAAAAGGAAAAGACGCCAAGTAGAACGGGAAGGAATAGAAAAGAAAAGCATAGGAATGAGCAAAGTAGGGGAAAGGCGTGACAGAGATGTAGGAGACAAATGTAAAATGATTAAGAATAGCATTCTCTTTACATACCAAACTTAAAATTCGATTATGAATGTTAATAATAAAATTTATAGCATGAATAACTTATCTACATACTTTGTATGCTATTACATTATTATCTACATACTTTTTTTTAGCTATTATAGACTTTAAATTCAGCTGAAATTGAGTTCCATCATGGTCCTTACCAAATTTGATTTTTGATACTAAGCTCAGTATATTATCGCTAAAAATAGGCGATGCCCGAATAGAATTCAAGATGATTCTTTCCCCTGTAAATTTTATTGCGGAAAATTGAGAAATTGATAGAGAAATTAAGAAGATTGGTTCTGTTGATTTAGCTATAACTGAGAGGATATTCCTTTTAGAAATATAACCTATTTTATTCGAAATTTATCCAGGGTCACTAAAAGTATCTTTTGGATAATATCGGATTATCTAAAATTATTATTATTAGAATATATAACATAATATTACAATATGAAAATACAAGCCAAACAAACATTGAAAATAATTAGATGCTGGATAATCGGTAAAAAGCAATAGATACAAAATTATAAATGAATAGATAAATGAGGTATTTATTTATGGCGAAACACACTACATTTCCTTTTCCATTACATCTTATACTTAGCAAATAATAGACATAAATTAAAAAGAAATGCCATGGATTTTGGCTAACAAAGATCAGATGTATATAGTAATATATATATTTTAGAAAATGTAAAAGTTCCGTCATTTTCGAGTTTACTAAGAAGGAGTTTACAAAGAAGACTTTCGCATATGCATACATACAAGAGCAACGAACTACTTAAAAATATAGGAAGAAAGAAAGTGAAGTTTTAGGAGAGAGAAGAGCAGGAAAGAGATAGGGCAAATCACGAATAGGTGCAAATAACGGAGGTCGTTATCCTTGGCTTCGAAAGAGAATGGGGAAGGGTAAAGAGAGAAAATAGAAATGGTGAGAAACAGCGGGAGGTGAAGGAGAGGGAAAAGGAGGGTGGAAAAACCACGTATATTTATAGGCCGAAACTGAGAGTCTCTTCTTACGTTCAAGTTCACGAGAAAACGAAGGACGTTGGACCATGTGAATAACTTCGAATATAAATAGTATAAAGAAAAAATGGTGTGGCTGATATAGAATATGCCAATCAACACAGATGGAAAAAGAATGAAAAGCAAGATCAATAATAGCAAAATACATCCAAAAAATAAAACAGGATACTATTAATACTAATCTTCTACAAATCAATCTTCTACAGATCAAGATGTATCATCTAATGAAGAAATATTACGTAAGAATAATAAATAGAAAGGCGCATGCCTAGTTATTAATGGTTGGTGACTTAAAGCCAGCTGGAAATGTCAATATAAACACGGCATAAATCGATAGAATTTCGAATAATTACTTAAAGGATAATGCTTCTTAACAGCCACCTCGGGACTTAAAACCTAATCGGTTACTGTTTAAGTCGTTTTCCTACATACATCTATATATTTCCACGAGGAAAAATATGCATTATGTAATATATATAATAAAGAGTCAGTTATTGAAAAATTCTGTAATATTCTTCTATTTTAGTGTATTGTTTAATTCGTTATCTCTCAAATTTCTCATCTAAAATGTAGAATATTCTTTGGTTATTAGAATATATGAACAGAAATCTAAGAGCGTCGAAACTTACTGTGTAAACAGACCGTTGTACACGTGCCTAATTAACAGGCCAGTTAATGCAAAAGCTCGTTAGGAGGAATTATACTGTATCTCGAACTACTTACTCATTAAATTTAGGTTTTTGAAGATTAAAATAGATGAGCACCATTTCTCAAGAAAGAAAATGTGCCACGAATTGCATAGACAAAACACGAATACTTTCTAAATAATGTTATCAAGCAGAAATAAATCCAAAGTCCTGAAAAGAGCCTAATTAAATAAATTAGTTCCAAGGGTTACTCCATCCTAATTTTTTCATGTATTATTTGATAATACTTATGAACATAATCTTCATCTGGATGAAGAGAATTAATAAAATTCATAGATTTTCTGTAATCACTACTTTGCTTCTATTGAATGGATGTATACGTGTAAATAGATCTATTAATAAACTATATCAATTACATAGGGAGTAATTTAATTGACTACCTAATTTCAGCTTGTAATTTAATTTAAAAGAATGAATCTCCACTTCATTACAAAGCTTTCCGAAAGGTAGCTCGCATTAGATGCCGTAATCGAGTCAAGCAGAACCGATTCAGTTCAGCAAAGAAACCAGTGTTATATCACTGAGCGAAAAGGTGGTTAGCACCCGATTTTGGCCTAAAAAAGAGCCGAATGATTGACAACGAAAAAAGGAGAGATATCAATCAGAGGATGAAGGTTATGTAAGGAGTAGAATAAGAGAGAATTTAGACCAGAGGTACTCAACTATTCTGAGATGATGCACAAAAATTGAGGTAAAACTCGCAGATTGTGTGTGCTCTTGTTATACCTTTGGCCACACGATAGGAATTTATTTACCGTGTTTTCTGCAACGGACTTCCTTTAGCTTAAATTCAGTCATTAAATATCATTGGTTCTACTATGCAGCGAAGTCCAAATTTGGATGTTTAAAAGTTTATAAATTAAATCAACTTCTGAAAATGTAATTTTCTACACTTAAGCTTCGCGAATTTCAGTTGTAATCTTATACTTAATATAAAACTAATTTACTTAAAATATCTTTGGAATACATCAATTTAACTAAGAATATTCGGTGGGTCAATGCTTGTAGGAACTAATTGGGCCTACCGCATCGGGGGATTCAGAAATTCCCAAAATTTCGCGACATCATTTAAAAATTGCCTCATATTGCCTCAATAATATAAGATTTAATTACTTAAAAATTTTTGCCACCATCGTACCATGCATCTAATAGAATTTTAAAATTTGCGACCTGAAATGTCGTATTTGTGAATATAGATTTCAATACATCGCTGCAGAAGAACGACGAAGAAATATTATGAAATTAGAGGTACATACAAGAAGCGGCAAATTTCTACTTCACTTTAATCACAAAAAGCACACTCAAATATTATTTGGTTTAATGCTTCAGAACTATGGAAATAATCTTATGATTTTATATATGTATTTATCCACAGTAAATCCCTGCAAGCTGCCGTTCTTGATTGTGGTAGGAGGTGTACACACAGACGGTACTAGTACCAATACTTCGGGCGTTTGTTATCGCGCAGCGTTCATGGAAAGAATGAGTTCTATACAACGATTTGTCTAATTTACGCTAATTTTTTGATCAACCGCATTAGTATGGGGGTCGCAAAATAAAAATTACGTCTCTCACAGAAGTACTTCTCTGGCTTAGTCAAGCAAGCGCAGCATAACTTCTGATCTCCTTACTTTCAAGTATTTCCCACCTATGCCTGAGAGCATTTTCGTAATCCTTACTCTTTTATCCTTCTATACTTACTATTATTTATTTTTAACAAAAATCATCCTTTTGCGATGCAATATCTCGAGTTCGCGAGTTCACGTTACATCTGCCGAAAGCTCCCTTCCATCGACAATGATTATACAAACCGCTACTTAAACAACCTTTCCAGGTATCTTTGCACCATTAAATCTTAGTTCATATCCAGTTTTCTTAAAATGACTTTCGATCCATCTTCACACAGCCTAGCAGTTTGAGGAAAGTGCCCAACACGATATGAGAGATCGAAGGATAAAAAAGTACGAATCATAAAGTGCACAATGAAAGTGGTCGAGGAACTCTAGAGGTTCGTAAGGGTCATTCCGCTTCTTTTTACCTGCTCATTATTTCCTTCCATTAACCTCTCTAACCCCTTCAAAATTTCTTATGCAAAAAATTAACACCGTCTGAACCCCTATAAAACGATTCCCAGGAAAGCTTTCTGGTAAGCGATATGCAAGTATCTTTTAATCCCACGTCAAAATTGGAAGCAGAGGATATTGCCTTTTAACTGAAATGTCACTAAACCTAGAAATAAATATATCACCAGAAAATAAGCTCATATATAGAACGGTTTGAATTTGCTTCTATGAATATAAGTTGAAGAGTTTTCTGAATGAAATATATAATATCCTTTGATTCTATGGATTTGCGAGTAGCTTAGTCTGTAATCTGATTGAAAATAACTAAAAAGTACTTGTACAGTTACGTTTCCAGTCATCTTTTTCATTAAAATGGAGATCTGCCGCAAAATCAAGAGCGAAATAAAAGATTAGATTATACTGTAGTATTTTACAAAGTTACTCATCAGGGTTACATAGTTCATAATACGGGAAAGTTTTCGTTTCGTCGCCAAAAATTTTCCTGATTTATTTTTTCAGTAATATCAATTCCGCGTCTATTAAGAACTAAAACTGATGCAATTTTCACTTTTTAATAAGTCAAAAAATCATGTTATGTTAACTATTCGTATAGGAGGATTTGTAACAATGTGCTATATAACGAGCAAGAATTCGCTAAAAGAAAAACGTTGCTAGATCTAGCAACAATACTCTAAATTGGTAACTATAGCTGACAGAATTTCATAAGGAGTCATATATACCCGACGCGACTACTTGAGAGTTAACAGCAAATCAATGCACTGAGAAGCACACAGCGACTTGAGCTAATATTAAGTTTCGAGAAGAGAATCGGAGACGAACGCGACGTCTGCTGATTCCGTCATGGCGCGGTTGTCACTGCGATGAAAAGTTACCTGTTGGGTTTTATGGGATTGGACGTCTCATGATTTTCAGCGGTGTGGCGATTTTGCAATCGCGAAAATGTGGCACGATTCTCAAGAGCTTCTCGGAGTAAGACTTGTTTCCAAACGAACGAGTGTTGCGCATTCCATTCCCAATGACATTGAGGCGAGTTTTTTTTTGGAGCATACTTGCTTAAGAATGGGAAACTGTCGATCTTTTTTGCGGGGCGAGAGAAGGAAAGATGGGAAACCAGTTCCGGTTTAATAGCTGGATAAGGAAGACGGCATTTATTATTACACTGAGGTTAGAAGAAGATAAGAAGGGTCGAGGAATTTTTCGAAGCGAAAAGTAGTAAATGAACACAATCTAGATCGTCAGATCCATATATTATAATTACAGTTGAGAAGGGGATTCATATGCAATACAAACTTGTATCTATTTTCCTTCCCTGAAATATCCTAGCTTTAAATAACAATTTTAGAAATAAATCCAAAAGGAGGTTCCAACCTATTTCTGCAAATAAAGGTTCAACATGCTGTAAAATTTTTCATTAATTTAGGTTTTCTTTCGTGGTAAATTCGCTAGTAAAAATTAGACGAAATAAACTAATGCTCACATTGAGAATAATTTCCAATCTTATTACTTATTATAATAATATTATTTATTTCGACTCTCGCATTTTTCAAGGCATAAACAAGTTCTAAATTTGATTGACGGAAGGCAATATATAAATAAAGGTTAAAGATTTTCACCTTTAGCATCCTGAGATACACCATAAGAATATAAATATTTGTGCTGTTACTCCAATGAATTATTTTTACTGACAAAAGATATTTCATAATTTAAAGTTAAAAATTCGTTGTATAATTATTGAAATCTATCAACGAACGAACACAGCCAACCAAAATGAGGGAAAGAAGAATGTAACCACGCCTCTGGATGGGCAGGAATAAAAATACGCTATTAAAGCAAAATAATGTGTAATTTATTCCGGGAATTTCGAATATCATTTGCTTTCGCGTACCCGCCGATAATGATCGAACGTAATCGCTTCATTCACTTGGCGGCTTATGAGTCATCTCCAACACGTCAGCCATATAACGGCCTCTCGACCCTTTAATTAATTCCCAATCGATATTCCTTTTTCACACATCAATTACGGCCTTTGTGAAAATTCGAATTTTAGACGGCTCTCTCCTTGACCGGATCCATGACTTAAATTTAAATTTATGTAAATTCGAACAGGTAGGTGCGATCCAATTACCTCTGCTTGCGAAATTAGTCTGCAGTAGACTCTCTCTAAACCGATCTTCTATTAACCGGCTTTCTCTTTCATCCGACTGTCTTCAGGCATAAGCGGGAATGCGAGGAAATTGGGGAAAAATTACAGTGCACGCCGAGGACTACATTTGTTACTATAGGAGGTGTCTGAAAGAAGTGCTGCTTGTTCTCAAAGTTCTGAATTATGACGTCAAAGAAACGATAACTTCGGAACATATTTAAATTAGAGAAGAAATTATTTTAAGCTTTGGAAAAATTAATTTTAGAATTATTTTTTGTAAGTCCTTAAAAATACTTTTACCTAAGTTTCGATAACTAGTCCTAATATACGAACACTGAAGGTATTACTTCGTTTTGATTGAACAGAGAGGAAGCAGGATAGGTCCAGAAGAAGACAAGTAATTAAATGGAAGGAAGCAGGAAGGGTTTCAAGATATACCACAGAATCCAATGAGAAAAAGGGTTAAATAGTAACTTTCCACGCAAAGGCGTTCACCTAGGAAAGTTCACAAGGAGATTCAGACATGTCGGGAAATTTCGTAGGGAAGGGTGAAGTGGTTTCTCAGCCTATACGGCATCGTCCTCATTGAGACACCGACTATCCAAAACTCGAATGCTCCCAAACGGCACATCTAAATATCCTCGATGGATAGCATGGTTGGATAAAGTATACGCCCAAAAGGAAGATTTAGTTCGGAGTTCCGATCTTGTTACACTTTTTTCATGACCGTTTATCCTTAGGAATCGAATGAGTTCCGTAAAAGGCTAGGGAGATGCATGTAAAAAAAAAAATGTTATGTTCTAATAAAATACTATAATCTTATAAATAATATTTATATGTATCATTTGATAAATATTATTATAAATATTGTATGATAATTGTCAATAAAATATTCGTATGGACTTGTTTGTTATGTTTCTTAAATCTCGGCGCGTAACTTAACGCCGAGTTTATAACCATGAATTTACGGTTCCTTCGATGTTAATGGAAGCCTTTAATCTACTTTATTTATTATCGAATTTTCCGAATTCCGCTAACTTCTTTTCCAATTACATTTTAATAATTTTAATTTTAATATTTTTTTTACTTTCGGGCATGCATTAATGCAATTCATCTCGCCATCAAAATAAGGTTTTACGTTATTCTTCTCTGCATGGTCTCTGATTTATATCGTATTCCTTTTGAGCAACATTTTTCTCTTGTAGAACGCTGGAGGAGTGAAATAGCAACAGCGGTCATTTCCAGCAAACATTCCACCTCCAAAATTCTCTCTCTTTAACATGAGTGATGTGTTCTCAAACGGGTGAGACTTCCCTCCCGAAGCACCCCTTGACAACTGAAAGGATTTAAATTGGTTGCTATCCATACTGGGAGAAAAATGGATTGGAGGGTGCACACGGAGATTTTCACAAAATATTCCCTCTCCTTAACCTCACCTACCTTAACAACGACTCGGTGTCGGCACGGAATAAATTACAGAGCTTGTGCGGTGCCGAAATATTTCTTCCGATTGCTCAATGACGGCCGTTGGAAACTGATTATAACCCACGAAATGCTGAAGAAGCCTGATGTGGGTGTCCCTACCGATCGAAGAGGTGAGGGATGAATACGAGAAAAGAAATAAAAAAAGCGGCACGACGAGATAATAGTTTGTATTTCTCGTTCAACGGGTGTTTGTGTGGTCCATAATACGAAAACCACCCTTTCCGAAAGATCTTGTCGAGTTTCGGTGGAATGACCGGTAGGAAGGAGTGTTTCTATATCTGCCCACCAGGGGGTGCTAATGGAGTGTATAAGGACCGTGAGTGGGCGTTTCTTCGCCACTCCACATATGGAAGCAGAAGTGAATGAGATAGAAACAGATGTATCCTTCAAGCATAGGCCGATGGAAAGTGGCCGCGTAGATTGAGAACAGAGCTCTGGAAATGCGGTCCTGGTCCACTTCAAAAGGCAAATAGTTATTGCATGCTGAAAATTTCAATTAAAGGCCGATGACATTGCGAATTCGCTCGCGTAGAATTATGGGTACTATTATGAGTAGGACTACCGAAGTGACTAAATGATGACTTACTATCCAATAATATACAACTATGCTCGTAAGAAAGGACATTTTTCAGTCCTCCAATCTATAGAGAATGTAACGGTTTTATAAGAATCTTTTCCAAATCGCCAGATAACTCTGATAATTCTTTTCCATGAGGGTTAACTTTGAGAGAGTTTGTAATATATTTCACCTATTAAATAATTTGTGTATCAATCAAACTTTATACTTTAAAAGTGCGGCAGGTGAGCAGAATATAGGAGGAAACGAATTTAAACTGAACTCTCATTCATCTGCATGCATAGCAATCCTGAAATTCACTTTGGGTTTTTATTTCTTTACTATACGGAGAAAGAGTATTATACTGTTACGGGTTAGAAACAAATTATATTAATTGAATGAATACATTAACATTCTTAAAATCGAGAGTCACTAATCAGAAGCCCGATTAAGAAATACAGAAGGCCATTTCATAATAATAAACCGACTTCATTAGGGCGAGATTAAAACTAATTCTTCCTCATAAAAAATTTAAAAGAAACAGGTAGCACTAAAAGTGTACAGAAGATACTACTTTGCAGGTTCATAAACCTTAGTCTGCAGAAAGTTAAAAATAAATGCACTATTGTAGGAAAACACCCGTAAGTACGGGTGAGTGAAAAAAACCTGCGAAACCTACATACGTATAGTTAACAAAATTTAAGGAGAAAGCTGATTAAATTGGATCTGAATGGCGAGCAAACAATACAATTTTACATAGATAAAACAACCTGAAATATATTTACGAAAAATTCAACACAAAAATATCTTTATTAAATACAAATAATTAGAAGTTGAGTCAGTGCGAAAAATAAGAAAAAAAGCAAATTAAAATCAATTACGGAATTCACTTGTAGTAACAAGTTTTTTTAATTTTGCTACATCCTTGAAATAAGAATAGGCTTGGGATAGCCAGTTTCCTATCAAGGAAAATAGTCTTTCTCTCCTCAATCAACGGAACGCTTGTTCGAGGTTCAGAGTACCTTATTATTTGCAAACTCGAAGCAAGAACGAAAATAACTTCCGCCCACCAAGAAGCGATGCAAATTTTGCAGATATATGAATACTTTTTCCAAGAAAAATATCAATATCCGCAGCATTAACGCAACACCTGAAAAATAAAAGTTCTGTGCATGAGACCTTAATTATTTACTCCAACGTGAACTTTGATATTTATGTGCACCATTCATGACGTTTTCAGAAATAATTATCGCTCATTTCAACTCTGTCTCCTTTTCATACGCGCAATTATGAACGCAGGAGAGCATTTCACATAAACTTAAGCTCTGTTCAATGGTCTTGTTAGCACACGATACTAAACAAAGATTTTGCTTCCTTTTTCAGAAAATGTTCCTCTCTGAATAACCAAAACAAGGTGAAACGAAAGTGTAATTTTCAGTTTTTAGGCAAACACATACCAAAGGATGTCGCCAATTTGTCTTGAGGATCATCATACTTTATAATATGGAGGCTTCGAAAGATGAGTTTAACTTGGAACTGTTAATTCGTTTCACAAATTTCGAGAACGGAATCCGTACATCATCCGAGGAAAACCCATCGAAAAACATCTTGAATCGCTTCTGACTTCTCAAAATTTTTGTACTCGTTTTTAAAAATAAACATCCCGAGATCCGTGTTAGAAAATCCTCTAATCTCCCTTCGCTTATAATTTTACTCTAGTTGACATAAGCAAGTTTCGGTAAAAGTTTTAAAGTCCCTCAATCAGATCTTAATCGTTTAGTCATTTCGAGCACGATGAAGTGGAATATGTCACCTTCTAAATGCGTCCGAGAGATGGGGTGAATCTTCCGCGACCGGAAGTTTCTCAATAGTTTTTCATCCGGCAAATCCGAGGCAGGAATAGAGACGAGCAAGGACAACTCAAAATACAGAGCAAAGGTGACGGAGGATGTTTGGAAGATTTAAAAGAGGACGGGTTGAAAGCCACTAGGTAATCTTAGGAGGTTTCAAGACGCGTATCATTTTACCTGATTCAGTTACCCTAGATCTGGGATATGGGATAATGAATCAATCATCCGAGCAGAATGCAGCATCTGCGGATATTTGCGAACTTCTAAGGGATGCAAGAAAAGAAACATTTGGGTTAGCAATACTTATTCTCGGCTCTTTCATTTCTCAGGGTATGAGAAACTGTTTCGAAGAACTCCCCAGAATTCTCGAGACTCAAAACTCACTGTTTGATCAACAACGTTAGCAATTAAAATCGAAAACGGTTGGAAAATGGTCAAAGTAAAAAAAAATATCAAGGAAAATATAGGCATGAATAAAGGCCGACATGACCGGGACTCGAACCCGAATCTTCAACTATCCGAGCAGATTCTCAATCTAATTAAGCTATTGAGCAAGCACAGTTAACATAAGGCTGTATTGGGAGACTGTTGGCTTGATTACGTCCAAATAAGCGGCATCGTTCACAGCCACGACGTCATAGAGGTACCGGCCGAACAAAGTGAAGGAAAAGAGTGCACCCCTTAAGAATAACATAAGAAAAGGGTGAGAGGAGATATTTCACGTAATAAATTACGATGTGCTAATAAATATATGAGCGGAATCGGATCGCCGCACTTCACCAAACACTGTCTACGACAGACAACGAGAGACAAGCTATTATTATGTTTCATTTATTAATTTGATTTACTTGTAATCGCTCGAGTTCATAAAAACATAAATTACATATTTATGCTATAATGAAGAAATATCGATATGAATTTCTAAATTGAAATGCGAAAACGCACAATAAAAACAGCCTTCGCTTTAAATGACATATTTATCCTTGTTCCGACAAAATTCGATGATAATTAAGTTTAAAAAATCATTATTTATAAACATCCAGAATAAAAGTGCGATTCCCTAATCTCGAAAAGATTGTTCTCTACTACAACATACACTACACTACAACATATGCTATGCTAAGCTGTAGCTTAGCTAAGGTATAAATATACTAATTTAAGAAAGTCTTCGGTCTGGATGCCCTGAACGAATATTTTTCCGAACTCAGAACACGATTCCCGAGAATTTCAGGGAATTATCTCACTTTAAGCCAACATTGCGCAACCAAGGGAATTCTAGAGAAGTTAATGTGAAATAAATATATGAAAAAAGATGTTATATCCAACGTTCCTATCATAAATTCGTCAACTTCATGCAAGGCGACCGAAAAGGAAGGCATTGTCTTTCGCACGATCATAAGAGTTTTAATATAATGATGATCTCATTTCTCAAATAAGGCGTTAAAAATGATACGTTTTCATGGATGCGATGTAAAATGATGGAATAAGAAAAGTAAGACAATAAATACTAATAATTCATAACTATCCATTACTTCATATAATTCCTCAATTTTTGGTTATTCATTCTAATTTAGCCCTACTGCAAACCTCGATTTTTCAAGGTACTCTAAATACATTAGTTAGAAACAATACGTTGCGGAAACTTTTCGGTTTAAGCATTTACACGAACCGAAAACGAAACTAAAAGTTAAAAATAGTCTCTCACTGTTCAATTTTTTACATCCTCTTTGGTTTAATATATAAGTAGTTTAGTTTATTGGTTACTATTACGGTCAAAGGTGAAAAAATTTCTACGTAAAGACGTGAACCCAAAAACATTTCCCAAAGAAATACGGGTATGAGAAAGTCAGGCAGGACCGGGCCTGGAACTCGGATCTTCCACTTTTCGGGCGGAGGTTTTAAAACGTCTTTCTTCCTAAGACTTCTTGTCTGAATGGTCTGAATAGATAGCTTAATAGATTAAAGCATCTGCCCAGCGACATTTTTAGCAGTAAATATTAGTATGATTTAATCTACTGAGGTCAGAAGATAACTAATCCTAATACATCAGGATACTTTTAGATGTTCCTTTCGGCCAATGCACCCCTTTTTCTGCTCCAGAAGACACTAATTCCAAACACTTTTTATCATTAGTTATAGTCCAATTATTCAACCTGTGAGAGTGAGAACAGCGTGATGGATAGAGAGACATCGTGACGAAAACTATGACGTAAAAGAGAAGGATAATAGATGAGAATAATAAAGGGACGGAAGAGGATGAAAGGAAGAGAAAGCGGAAGATAAATAATAAAAGACGGAGATGAAGGAATACAGGAATAGGGATTGATGTCATAAGGCGAGAAACGGATGTCTAGATGCGAATGTTATGGTTTGGAGAGAGATAGAGAGAAATGAGTCGGAAAAACATAGAAGAAGACATCAAAGGGAGCGACCAACATGTTTACTCAGCAAAAATCCCTTCCAACTCTATTAATTTAGGAGATATCGCACGCGTCCATAGGTGGAAAGATCAACAAAAGTATTCTTTGCTTGTTTATTTTGTGCCGATTTGCTGCAACTGCTACATAAACTGGATTTGGGTACCCCACCAGCTCCTTAATTAAGACAGCATCTGAATATTCACGTGGATTTTAATAAGCCTTGGGAACTGTTCAAGTCTATTTTTAAAACATATTTCCGCCGTATTTCCCAATTCGATTATTGATATGCATGCTTCGCGCTATGTTACCAGAGTTTAAAATTTCCTTAAATGACTTAAATTAAATTCTATTTCTTTACTTCAACGCAACTCTGCTTAAACTCAAAATATAGTAGAATACTCTCAGCAGTAATTGCTGTGATGCGCTTGAATACAATGAACCGTAAGAAAAATTCCATTACTCCATTAACCTTAATATTACTAATAACGGATTAAGACGTTCCCTTACTTTTCTCTCCATTATGAGCGTGATTTATGTAACTACTCACTGATATAAAATTTGCAACTCAGAAATATTTGATTGCCACGAAACCAGATTTAGTTTCCTTCGCAGCACATTTTAACACTGTCTCCTTCACCGATGAAACAGTATCGTCTATAGATGATATAAGTTAATTAAATCTTCCTAATGGAAACCTGTCCAGCTTTAGAAATTTTACGAAAATTTGATCCATCAATTTTATGATATGACCTTTCCTAGTAAATTTCATCTGATACAGAATAGTATATTAATGAAAACACAAACACTATCTACTCGAAGCCTCTACTTACATCCATAAAAGCAGCTCAGTTCAGTATTCTGAAAACAATACAAATGCATGCTTAGAAAATTACATAAAAGACTTCCATACTAAATCTTGAGTTGTTACGCTCTTAATAAACTCACTTATGTCCTAAGGTACAATTTCTGACCTATGTCTAATACTTGAGATATGACCCACAAAGAATTGAATACGTGGGCGTGGTTTCCTCATTTAACTCAAAAAAAAACTGCGGCCAGTTTCAAACGTATAAAGGGAGCAAGACTTCATGGAGGAAAACCATGACGATGATCTAGCAAGGAATTGTGGGCGATTTAGAAAATAGGACACCAATTTCGAGGCAATTAACTTAAATGGGACGAGAATGCTCTCTTAATTTTCCTACTTAACTCCTGAAGCGCTCTAACCTTACTCACTAGAAGCCTCATAAAATTGTAGAAAATGCTCTCTACTGTGAAATATCGATTATGATGTTCTAACTAAAATAATAACGGCACATATATCATAATGCCTTACGTCGTTTATCGCGCCAGCATCTTCTAAATACCGAAGAACCAGGGAAGGCCGGGATTATCAACTTCTTCCGGTACCTAGAAATCGCTGGTCTGATAAACGACTAACGAAGTGTTTTCAACCTTTAATTCATTAACATTCGTGTTTAAATTTTCTTTTCTTACTTCATATTTAATACTGCTGTGACTATAATCCAATAAATTAAAAGTTACAACGGTCACTTTAAAAAAATGCGAATTTACGCCGAATATAAACAATATTAAGGAAAATGGCATCATAAAGATAGAGCATCCTCCCCAAAATTATATTATAAACAAGGACCATTCCTTTCCTGCATTTAAAATTACAATGTTCTAAGAAAAAGAGTCGTGAAATTCAGCGTAACAATGTAATGAAAAAAAATTCAATTAAGTGTACACTCGCAGACACGAGTACATAAAAGTGTTCTTTTTAAGTCGAACGACGTCCTCGCAAAACGAGCCAAAAATCCTTAACAAGGTAGAAGGTATTTGAGCTAATGAGAGGCGCCAAAATAAGAATGAGAAACACACTAACGAGAAGAACACGGTTCCGAAGGGCAAGACGATGGTTAATTATATGGACCACAAAAAAGGCTCCGATAGCTTCCGCGTCTTTAAAGGATATGGACTAAAAGATTTAAATTTAAAATGGTGTCTAAGTAGTGCACTGAATCAATACCCATTCCTCCTCGCTGCACCAAGATGCATAGTGATCCCGTTATTTTCCATAAATTACATAAGGTTATTTTTGAATGATGATTTTATATACACATAAAAAAGTTACATCAGTTCTAAGTAACAAATGATATTATTTCGTAAAGAAATTATAGAAGAACGCATAAACTATCTATTGTATTCACATTCGATTTACGTTACGTATCGTACACAGGACCTACCTTAGGATGCAACTGAATGGATGAAATGGATGCTTCCGTACTACCGACTTTAGGGACATTCAAAGATTGTTTTTCTTAAATTTGATGAAGCTATAAAGTTATTTTGGAAACGTTATACTTATTTTTACAGTTCTTTGTTATTAGTTTTACTATATTACATACTAAACATCTCGTTTAACATTTTACTTATGGTAACTTTTATAACATACTTATTACCTTTGTATTTTTAATATGAATGTAACATGTTAATATAATTATAGTTATTGCTAGCAAAAATACTGTTCAGGAGTTTAACTAAATTCTCAAAAAGTGTGGCATTTTTATTCACTGCAATCGTCTGAGGCAGGGCATGATAATACGTATGACATGTAGTATGTATGTACAAAAATTACTTTTTCCGTAGCTGACTTTAGTTTTCATAAAGTGCCTAGTGCAATTTATCCTAGACTGATACATACAGTTTCACACTTGAGTATACGATATTTTTGATGATGCATCTCTGCATATGTCGATACGAAAAATGTAGATTAGGGAAAGCTTTTGACCTTATAAACCTTTTCTCCGTAAGAATTCTGTGGGTGCGCCGTATTTTCGCCGGAAATTCCAAAAGTTTCGAAGAAAATATTAATTATGGTATTAATATTTCAAGATATTTAGTTTCTAAATGGGATTAGACAATAAAACACTAGAAAGTTCCATTCTATACTTCATTTTTCAATTAACTTTGATTCAAAGAAGTGAGAAAGATGAAGATTTATCCTGACTACAAATTCCAAGAAACGTATAGTACGCATCATGAAAAGAATTTAGTGGAGAAGTTAAGAAAGAATTTCGAAGAGCGAATACAAAAGTATGTGAAATTGTACAATCATGACATTTTCGAAATTATATACGTATTGCGGCCAAGTAATAATCTAACGAAAGTACGTGATACTTTAAACTTAGTGAAGTTTGAGTTCCATTTTGAACTAAAGAGATATTCGATTAGAATGATAATTATAATAATATATTTCAATCTTTCCTTATAGATTTCAACCTTTCCTTAAAGAATTGATGAACCATCGAGTAAATACAGGAAAAAAACATTAGTGATACAAAAATAGAAGGTACATATACAAATATTCTATATATTACTAAAAAATTAAAATTAAGATCTATACCCACAACTAACATATATGTTTCATATTTACTTAGATTTTTACACTCAAAATTTTAAAATAAAACTATACACAATTATTATTTTATTGTGATACTCAAATATTCATTGATATTCAATATCTCTCTTATCTATTTTTGCAGCTGCTAAGATCGAGAATAAATCTTTTATTTTCTATAACAGATGGATAATTATTCAGCATTCAGAATCTCTGAAGAAGATTCAATTAACACTGTCTCAAAGGAGTAATTGCTGTGTTTATTAAGATCTTGCGATAGGATCGACGACGTCTGCATTACGATTTGGTAGTTAGCGAGACCTAGCATTACTGAGATTAGAGATTCTGCGATAAATAATTTGGTATGTGGGAGTTAGCATACGATCGAAGCTGAAACTTACTCGGGACGACGCACAGTGGGCTAGAATCGAAAAAAGCTGGCCAAGAGGCCAAATATTGTTTTTTTGAGTGCGGGTTTTGAAACTTCGCATATATATTAAGAAACGATTGAATTTTATGTTCCCGTTCGTTGTTTTTCGATATCTTTACGCGTTAAAAAGATACAAGGCGTCAAACTTGAACCATTTTCACAGAAATGGGCAGTCGCGAATTTTTCGAATAAACGTTCAAGTTTGCGTTTTTATGGAGGATTTAAATATATACTTTTGGAAGAAACAACGATGCAATGATCTACAGCAATTCTTTATCTTTTGACTGGTTGCTATCACCGCTTACAAAAATGAGTTTTTGCTCATTTAAAGCAACAAAATGGCGGACACCTTTTTCGGACAATTTTCGAGATAAAGTAAGGAATATAAATAGGAAAACGGCCCTAATGCATCGAGTCTCTTATACCACGTCATAGTCAGAAGTGTCTAGATGTGGAATCCGAAGAAACTGTTTCAATTCAGGTGCTCTTTTGGGAGTTAACTCGATTTTTCGTAAGCGCGGCCCGTTCCGACTCACCACCGTGGAATCCCCGAATGCAGTTTCGCTGTCCTTTTGGTGATACGAAGTCTAACGATTGGTTTCTTTCATGTTAAATTCTGGCTAATTATCCTTAAAACATACGTGAAGACAGTTTAAGAGAGGAATTAGATACCTCTACTTTACACAACGGATGTGGAGTTAAGGAAAGTTTAACATTCAGATAAAAAGCGTCTCATTATAGTAAAATAATTAAACTAAATGTTAATGCGAATTTAAATTCCACGTATATTACCTCTATGACAAAAATATCTATTTACAACATAAATATTTATGCTAATTAATATATATCGTTACTTTATTGTAGCTTTAGTCTTATTCGTCAGAAGATGAATCGTCCGAATCCTCATCATCAATAATTTCACCATCTCGGTCGTCGATGATGAGGAGATTTCTCAATTCTTTCGCAATTATCTGTTGTTTCTTGTATTTGAACACTGCAGACATGGAAATTTTTGGATCTGATGTAAGCAGAAGTCTTTTAAAGAGATCCTCGTTTGTGGCAACTCTCGAAAATTTTCTCGTAAATCTTTCACGTAACCTCCTAATATCTTTGTTTCTTGCCTCCATAACCTTTTCCGAGCGTTCTCTTATCGGAAGAAGGAATTGTTTGCAATTTGTGTTCCATGAACAACTACCTTATGTACTGTCGGAGGCATGTAGTACCATGGATACAAACTTAAATATAGAGAGGCAGCATCCCAGCAGTTGTTTCCGAGCATTAAGGGGTAAACAACTCGAAAGTGCCTTCAGTATATTTTCGAATTTTTTTTATTAGTTTGTCATCAATTTCTAGGAAATAAATGGTATTGAGTTATTTTGATTATCCAAACAAACTCTGAAAAACTTACCGCGATTTATTTTACGGTGTTCGATTAAATTTACTCTAACATTTTTCCGAGTTTTATGTAATTTAGATGCTAATATCGGTTTTATACCTGTTATTTTTGCTGCTAAAGTTGGACTTTCAAAGAACCTCCGAGCAGTATTACCATCATTTGTGGTTCCTGTTCATACCTTTGGCGTATCGACTATCAACCCCACTTTTTGCCGAAATTCATTTCGTAGGTATAATTTTCTCTGTTGCAAGTGAACTCTTTGGTGAAACACGGGCCTGTAGTGTTGAATTATTGCATGAGGTTTCTTCATTGCTTTCCGAATGTAACTATCAATAACTTTATTCACTCACCTGCCACTGCCTAAAATCAAGTCTGTATGACCAATGCAAAAGACATTACAAAATACCTGATATAGCAATGAAGAGTCGATATTCCGAAAGAGAATTCCGGGTCCACTTTCCGTTTCCTCATTTCCCCTATGTCATTCATTTCAGATATTCTTGCCGCACAGATGTAACATCTCAATGTCGAGTTATCTGTTAGTGCATTGCACAACTAAAGTATTTATGTTACATTTAAGTCAAATTAGTAAGTCCAAAAAGTAGATTACTCTCATCTTTCCATCTACCATTGTAAACAACATAGGAAAGTTGTTTTCAAAATATCCAATCGTAACCTTCGTCAATTTTAATCTTCAAATAATTTTGCTCTTCCTTTGCAACTGTTTTCGTTTTCTTCTTCCATTGAAGGCGGATTGGCCGACAGAATCTCGTTGAACGACGAAAAATTCTGCTGCAGCTATAGCACACGAGGAAGCGCACAGTACGAGAGCACAGTAAAAAAGAAAAAACTTTCGGTCTTCAAAGATGAACTAAAACTGAACTACAAAAATATTTCCTCTTTTCCTAAGAATCCAAAAGACACGTGCGGAATAATCCTAGCCAATGAGCGGATACGCAAGAGCGTTTGCGTAGCGCGGGAGTGCCATAAACCGTACTTAACTCCAAACCCGTGACTCAAGGCTCGGTAAAAATTTCCAGATGTGAAGATTTCTCAAAGTAAATTCTGTCAACCATTTTTTCTACCAACATCGGGGGCAAAAACTTCTCTATTAGTATATTTATGGTTAAAATTAAAATGCAAACGCATCTCATCTGAATGTTAAACTTTCCTTAACTCCACATCCGTTGTGTAAAGTAGAGGTATCTAATTCCTCTCTTAAACTGTCTTCACGTATGTTTTAAGGATAATTAGCCAGAATTTAACATGAAAGAAACCAATCATTAGACTTCGTATCACCAAAAGGACAGCGAAACTGCATTCGGGGATTCCACGGTGGTGAGTCGGAACGGGCCGCGCTTACGAAAAATCGAGTTAACTCCCAAAAGAGCACCTGAATTGAAACAGTTTCTTCGGATTCCACATCTAGACACTTCTGACTATGACTTGGTATAAGAGACTCGATGCATTAGGGCCGTTTTCCTATTTATATTCCTTACTTTATCTCGAAAATTGTCCGAAAAAGGTGTCCGCCATTTTGTTGCTTTAAATGAGCAAAAACTCATTTTTGTAAGCGGTGATAGCAACCAGTCAAAAGATAAAGAATTGCTGTAGATCATTACATCGTTGTTTCTTCCAAAAGTATATATTTAAATCCTCCATAAAAACGCAAACTTGAACGTTTATTCGAAAAATTCGCGACTGCCCATTTCTGTGAAAATGGTTCAAGTTTGACGCCTTGTATCTTTTTAACGCGTAAAGATATCGAAAAACAACGAACGGGAACATAAAATTCAATCGTTTCTTAATATATATGCGAAGTTTCAAAACCCGCACTCAAAAAAACAATATTTGGCCTCTTGGCCAGCTTTTTTCGATTCTAGCCCACTGTGCGACGTAGGAAGACTTTGGGCAATCAGATAGAGGGTTGAAAGAAGGAACTTGAATTGCATGCTAATGAAGGAGACGAACAGATACAGGCTTGCATGATAATATCGAACCAATAATGAAACGGAATAAGATACATTCAGATTCGCGCAAATCATGAACTATATGGATGGTGATGGAAAAATTAACAACTATCTAACTGATAAAGTAGCAGACTAGATAAGGAACACTTTGAATATATATTTTTAATCAAGTGCAAAGGTTTATTGCAACAAACTGACCTACATACTATTATATTGATTTGCATTTTGTTCCAACTCAAACACAAGATATTGATGAATATTATTATAGGTGCGAGTAATTATTTTGAAGAAATCCAGAAAGAATGTTCCAACTTCACCTATTAACATCAAAATTTCATCCAACCCCCAGAATCAGCCATCATCAAGCTATAAATTTCAGATATTTGTTTAAAATCCTTCACTTACAATCCGATTGCAAAGAAAAACATACAGCTTTTTCTTACAGCTGTTTCTTAATAAAACTTTAAAGTAGAGAACCACGAAGAGCACTCAACCGGTGTGGTCCAAATCGAATGGATACGCCTTGACTTTTTCCCACGCTTGAATCTCGTAAAAAGTAGTTGGGGGTTTTGAAAGAACACTCACTAACCTGAATACTTAATTCGGAATGAAAATCGCTACCTTCATCGTAAGGATACAATTTTCGTCAATGCACTTACATTCAAATTTAATTCAGGGAAAAGAGAGTGAATAAGAGTGAAATGGTGTCACGAAAATTAGGCGGGTAAATTGAGGGAATGGAAAAGTAATGGGAAATATTTGAATATTAATAGAGCTTTCCTACCAAATTTGGCTCTACTGCAATATAATTCAGCACTTCTAAAGGTAATGCTTCTCACTCTGTTATTCTCCCAGCGAGTCAACGGACTAATAAGAGTTCACGGTATTATAAAGTATCTTTTCTACTACTTTCCATTTCAACCCACACTCATCAGGCGATCCTTGTGATGAAGATGGCATTTTTTAAAACCGTCGCCATTGAAGTATTCTTCCTCTTCATTTCCATATTTTATCTAGAAAGGTGCTCTACCACGTCGATTCGACAATTTCACCAAAGTTCGACGGTTGAATTTATTCAAAAAAAGTTTAATTTTATTCTATTCACGGCACTTTTTTAAAAGAATGAACTAAAAATCATCTCTAACTACGTCAGAATGTATTTTAATAGAATTTCCTTTTTTCTCAAATCTTATAATTTATTTTTTTAATAATTATCGATCATAATTTGACGTTCTTTTACTCGTTGTTGTCCCAACTTCAATTTTAAAATTCCATAGAAATGTCCAACTGTACTTACCCAATCGATTGCGTATTGTTCAATTCAACTTACTTGCGTATTGTTCATTCAAAATATATAATTCTCAAATTGACTGGTTCTAGCAAATATTCTCCGCTCTCGCAGAATCAGCATTTCCTGTGTACCAAGGATGGCGTATAATATCGATTACATCTTCTAAGAACGTATTACCTCTGAATATATTATTATTATTAATTATTATATTATTAGCAAATTAAGTCTTTGATTGGACCTTTTTTCTTCTAAAGATCCTGCCTCCTGAAACATCCGAGTTACTCTCACTGATTTGTGTAAGAAACTTTTATAAAACGCAATGCCTTTCAATGCACCTTTTTTAATTCACGAATATAAGAGTTAACAGTATTTATGCTACGAATATATGCAATGATGACTTGAAGTTCAATGATGACTTGAAGTTCAAAATTAAAATTTTAGAGACGGGATTAGCTCTATTATAATATCTTTTACGGCAGTATCTTTATTGTAAAATTACAATTAAAAAGTTCTGTAAAAGTTTCACATGCAATAAAATCACGGAGATTATGTTTCGGAATGATAAAAGCCTGTTCAACGGTTTTTCTTTGGGGAAAACTGGAATCGAGCCATAATTTATCGTTTTCGATGAATCAGAGAGAAATCACTAATTTATTTACTAAAGTTTTCCATGAGATAAATTAAGTTATTGTGTCGATAAGGAAATTATAACGTTCGGAAGAATACATCAGTGGGCAGTAGGTAAAAGAGGTTGGGAATCTCTAACCAAAAGATTTCCATAAATGTCAAACCTGCCCACTCCACAATGTATTTTATGAGACAGAAAATGTACTGCTGCTCTGAATTGTAAAATGTAAAATACTAAAAGCCTCCAATCGGGAAAGCTAGACACGTATCGATTAAGACGCGGCGTTTGGAATGAAACAAGTTTCAACATATATCATAAAAGTCGGGCATCCTTGTTTCCTTCGAAAATGGCAAATTTCACTTGTATCCCGTGGGCAGGCGGAGGAACACGACTTGGAGATAGCATCAAACGTCGCAGACGGCGATATATATCGGTGTGAGTGGGAAAGCGACTCGAATCCTGACCGAAGGAATCCATCATCCAGAGCAATTCGTCGCACAATTGTTATATCCGTCGATCGTCATCTGAAAGGCTTCGTGATCCGATGGTGGAAAATGCCCCTCCCGCGGGGGCTTTCAAAGACGCCATTGTCATCTTGTGCACGGCGCTGAAGGACTTATCAATGACCGACGGCATGCTCGATGCAGTGGGAAAATCTTACCGACTGAGATGAAAGTACGTGCGAAGTTGAGGAGAGAGTGATGATTAAAATTGACGCGCTAGACGGGTAAGTATGAGGATGATGGCGAAAAACTGCGTTGGATGAAATAGGAAAATATTCTGTAAATCAATCTCCACCTAACTTGCTCAATTTTCATTTTTTTTTAATTCATAGATAAAAATTATATTAAACCAACGGTGGGAACCTTTTTCCATTGGAAGGATATATTTAGCGGTCTCATAAGAAAAATCTCTATGAAACCATACGGCCTATTTTGTGCTACTCGTTACCAACAGTCCGATAGTTTAAATTGGAAATTTTATACGGGAAAACAAATTCATTCGCAGAGTGATGCGAAAGAGAAAACTTTGCAATTTATTTCTCACTTGGCATTAAGAGTAAGAATAGACAATAAAATTATCTAAATAGAAGTATTTGTTACGTTAATTCAAAGAACAAAAATCCCCACACCCTGAACACCCTGAAAGGGCACAATTGACCTGAAGGCCATAGCTTCCCCACCTCTAATTTAATCTATTCTACTGATACAAAGATTGTATAAAAATAAAGAGAGTAGCCTTATAACCAGGGCATATAACGGGAACTAAATAGATAACCAAAACGAAAACCCTTCAAGTACAAACAATATCGCTTAGAAATCATGGCAGCTCGTACGAAATAATTTCAACAACCGCCCTTCACTTCAAGACACGTTTCGTTGAAGTACCCAAAATCTCTTTATCCTCTGAAAGAATTCAAGTCCAAGTAAAGCTGAAGAAACAAACATGTTTTGAATTCAGAGAAATACGTACCGATGTTTGATCCTAACATATGAGAAAAAATTATGCAGGAGATCGTAATTTTTTGCATGTGAAGTATTCTATTCGAAGGCTAATTTGAACCACAACCGCACCTTTAGCTCCAAAAGCCGTTGAAAGGGTTTCCGATTTACAAATCAAAATGAGGTAATTTCCTTTACTCACTGAGTCAAAATGCTATCAATGAAAATATTCCAAGTACAGCAAAATTTACGAAGGAATACCACTTTTATAGTAGGATAAGGTTAACCAGTTTTTTTAATTGCAAATTCTTCGTTTATTTAAGCGAATATACAGTGTACCTCATAGTGTACAAGATCAAGCGAAAATCTTTTATTACCGATTCTCGGATCTTTTCTAGGATATACTCTAAATGAAGAACTAAACTAATCATCTCCAAAAGAAATCTTATTTCCATTAACCTCGAACTATTAAAAAAGACAATAACTATTCAAATCTTAATTATCCTTTACTCGCCTTTTTCCAAGAAACAGCATTAATCGACTTCGAGCAATAAAGTCATTAAGACCGACACGCGATCCAATAAATAGACATCTTCGCTGCAGACGCCTAGACAACTGAAAAACGAGCCGAGAGCTATCCGAGAAAAAGAAATAATAACATCCGGAGCAGAATCATCCGCGGAGGTAATCGAACCCAGGACCTCCGAGTCAAAGAACCCAACGACTAGACCGAAGATGGGTGAGGGGTAAAAGAAAAAGGAAATACCGATGGAGAAAGATAGAAAAAGAAAGAAAAGGAGAGCGGTCGAGAACACAAGAGATGAAGAAATGAGATAGGAGAGGGATGACTGGAATAAGGGCAAACAAGCTGGACCCTGACGCCACGCTCTCAGCGTGGCGTCAGGGTGCAAGTATTCGTAACGAGAGGAGGAAAACTTATGGAAAGGAATATTGAAAGCATTGTAATGGAAATCCGCCTAATCAATCATAGATACGTTCGGAAATATATTGAATAAATCAATAGGAGCCGCTACATCAGAGTTTGCCAACTAGTTTATAGAAAGTGTGTAACTTCTAGTGATAGACAAAAAAAAGAAAAATATTGATTAGTTGAAAGAGGAGACTTTTAGCCTAAAGGTCGACCAAATAAAGACGGATTATTAATATTATTATAAATTATTCCATAACTAGTACTCACACGTAAAAAACGAAAGATACATCAACAAAAAGATACAACAACAAAAATCATATGCTATTAAATTTTATTCAAGTATATCCAGATTTTTCGCGCAAAAATTTTAAAAAGATTTTATTTCAACTTACGAGTGTGTGTGCAAATAATTGTTTTCCTAGCCTTATATTAAGAATTCTAAAGAAATATAGAACAGAAAAAATCTTCCGTGGCCCAGAGATGCCTGTTAGATACTTATTGTAACTTGTTTAATAAGTCGTAAGGTACCGTGATGATATATAACAGCAAAATTAAAATTGGTCATTACGGAAACAAACCTATTACATTCCTTTCACTCGTTGCGCTATTTGTATAGATATACTTGTGACAAAAAAATACTCCGTAATGGATTATAGATATACTTAACCGATTACCACAGCTCACTCATTCATAGACAGCTACGAAATCAGATATCGACTGAATGGTTAAATTTAATGATTAACGTGTAACATGTTTTTTTTCATATTGGCAAATAAATTGGAGCTGAAAGCTGAAAGTTCATTTGCAAATATTACCGCAATATTCCCATTTGTATTTGAACTCATCGAGATAAAATTAACCTTATCCTCAAGATGGTTCCCGACTTATCTCAAGAAAGCGGTTCAGTAGAGAGAGAAACGAAGAGTGAGAAAGCGATGTGAATTCAGCGAAGAGAAAGAAATGGAGTTGGGAACTCAGCCTCATTGTTTCTACACCGTCTGGACCTTGTCTCTGTCCTCACATCTTTATATCACGGAAAGGAAGAGGGGGAGATAACAGCTGAGAGAAACTTTGAAAAGAAATGATGCTAAGGTAATGGAAATTGCAACACAAATCAAAGAGTTAAACTAATTTACTTTGTTTCATCTACTAAAGAAATTAATGTAGAACTTAATTCTTTTACGTAAAATAAAACAAAATTAAAATCAAAACTCTTAGTTTTAATTTTAAGGAAATAAAAGTCTTTAAAATTATCAGGAGAAGAAACGTGAATATACAATACAAAATTCTATAAAATCATAACCTGAATAACATGAAAAGAGAACGGAGATTATAAACATTTAAAAAAGGAGAAAATAAACTCAAGTATGCCTGAGAGCATACAATTTCACTTATATGAAACATAAATGACTCTATACTAACAGCTTTTCAAACTATTTACAGGACGTAAAAGGTATAAAATACTACTTCCATACATTTTCACAGCATAGAGTAAAAATAAAATATTAGCTCAAAATACAAATAATAAGACAGTAAAAATTGTATAATTTCAACAAAAGTATATGATACTACATTCTACTAATACACGATAAATTATACCGAATCAGACTTAAATTTCTGGTAATTATTCCATTCCATATAAAGAACTTCATAACTAGCTGTTGTGAAGAATGGAGTTTAAGACGTAGAAAATTCTAAGCAGAAAATATCCTGTAAAGATCCAATCGATATTATCGACTGGAGTCGATGGCCTTTATCTCATTATCTGAGCACAAACAAGCACCATTTTTGGCTACAGCAATTTCTCGGTCGAATCGTAAACAATCTAACCTCACATATCTAAATCAATACATTATGGGTAAAGTATCAGTAGTAATGCTTCTCTTATCGAAGTATTTATGCTAAACCGATGCGAGGCGAGTCAAGCTATCGATATATCGTTGAGAACAGGTTTCTTGGAATGATCGATAGCGACAGATTTCCGCGACCATATAACAACCGTCTTTCTCAAGAATGGCATCACCTAAGTACACTTGCGCAGAACACAAGAATATACGATGCGTCCAATGAAACTGTAAGAGTTATGTTATCTACACGTAAGAGAATAATTTTTCTAGCTTTAATAAACCATGCGTTGACTTTATTTCACGCTCCAGCGTAATTACTAGAAGATATAATGAAGAAACATCCTTATTCATTTTCTGGAAGAGGAAAAATGAATAACGGAGTGATTGCTTTTGTTGATTGAACAATAGGATTTCGTAGATCGATTATTATCATAAAATATATCACATTAGATCAAATAAATCGAATATATCAAATTAGATCAATAAAATGTAATTTATAATTACATCAAAAGTAACCATTTCCTTTTTTCAGGGTGAATTTCAGTCTATACATTTAACCCTTAAAATACCTTCACAAACTATCATTCATCAACGAATTGCACGCATGCATTCGAAAACGGGACGTCAGCGTCGTTCGGTTCTCAAGCTAACTTTTACGTCCCTGAAAGACCGGCATAATATGATAGAACACGAATATGTCATATCTCCTCTAGCCCAATTAAAAATATTTCCTTATTCTAATATGTATTTGATTCTAGGTCGAAATTGCTCAGTCACTAACAATAAGTAGCACTGCTTATCTATGATCTCAAAATTTTTCTGAATAAGGTTCCTTATTCAGAAAGATTATTAACTTAAAACCCAGAAAACAACATATCTCTTACCTCCCCCTCAACTTCAGATAAGACTAATCGCTTTAAATTTAAAAAAAATCAAAATATTCTCTTCTGAGCTGGTTAAGTTAAAGTTAAGAATTATTTAGGGTTTTGGGAAAGAGTGCAGCTGCAAAAGCCCACCAGACAAACTCGTAGTGAATCTATCCGATCATAACATTAATTTTACCCCTTTACAAATGAGAGAAATCGTTCCACTTTTATTTTTTAATTTTGAGAAACACAATCCGAAAAGCTTCTGAGATTGTTTTACCTAATGAAAACGTATACATCCGGAGCTTACCGACAGACCGCGCAAGGAAAGCCCGCAGAATATTTGCTGAGGCGATGGATCAGATGTTTCGATTTGTCTTTTAAGTAAATGAGTAAATTACTAACAAAATTAATTGATTACCTTCACTTTCATATTTACAGTTATTAAGGAAATGGGTAAAAAATTAGAAGAGGGAAAAATATTTGCAACTTAAGGTTGACAAAGAAAATACCCACGTTTGATGGATAAAACATGCAGAGGAGGAGGTGAAAAAAACGCGAAAACATAGCAAAATAAAGTACCAAACCCAACAAAGGTTGCAGTAAGACAGAATCTATAGAGAAATTTATAAAATAAATTTAATATATTTTAAGTTTTGAATTTTCTTACTGTATGGAAAAAATAACTGCCGCCAACATTATAGAATACAACACGAAATACCATTATTTACAAATTTTCTACCATATATTCTATATATCTTTATTTATAAAAGTCGATATCCAGTGTTCTGCGTCATAAAAGCCTTTAGTTCCTTGTCGGTGAGAAAAAACGAAGGGTGGAGATGCCAAATAACCAAATTCATTGCTTTTAGAGTCATAAATAAGCTTAATACAAAAATAATATGAATGACAAACTTCTTGGAAGTAAGGATATACATGCCTAGCTTAAATATGACCAAAGGAGACAGGATTTCATTACATTTTCGTCGCATAAGGACTTGGCGGCACACCGTTCGAAGGAAATGAATAAATGAATCGCGTAGACATGTGAACCATGAAAATGCACCCAGTACAAAGTCTATTCCGATGAAAAGAGTGAGTTAAGCGAGTAGGATCATGAAAATATGAAGTAAAAGCAACGGCCCGATGCTCATGAATTATTCCCTCCAAGTTAGCGAGTTTGTGATTCACGGCGCTGCATTTTTTATTCGCGATCAAAACCGCAGATAACGCTGTCTTCACGACGTAGAGGACCCTGGACGGCGATTTTCATACGCATAAGATTTATTCGAACGCAAATCAATAAGAAAAGAAATCGGTTGCATCGCTGAATGCCTTACTAAATCCTATGCACTGATGTTAATACTTGTTTCTAAAATAACGGTTATCATGTCAACATAAGATATTCCTGCACAAAATTCAATCACAAGTAACGCATTACTTTCAATAGATTTTCATCATTCATCACTCATTTTGTGAATTGATACAAAGAGGATTTTATTACGAATAAATTCCACAAATTTAATAATTTCTTGCAAAAAAAGTATAATTTCGCCAACTAAAAACTGCTCATTCATACATGGGTGGTCTGAAAAGTTTCCGACATTTCGCCATTTTTCGAAATGTTTTCTGAAAATTTTCTGAAGATTTCTGTAAAATCGGAAACTTTTCAGACCACCCTCGTACATTCCCTAGTAGGGTGATAAGTTCACATTTGTTACATATTTTGCTGTCAAATATACTTGCATTAAATATTAATAAAAACATTATGGAAATACTATCCCACGATAATCACGATTTAAAAATTTTACTAACTCTTAATGATGAAATTAACGATAAAGACAATTTATTAAGGATTAGTAGCCAAAACAAAATATTGGGATTCAAACGAGGCAACAAATCAAGGAATCAACTTAATAGTGTACTAAATGATAAATATTGCACACCAATTTAATAGAATTAAGAAACCCATTGCTAATTATAATGTAACTATCAGGTACAGTTAGGTTTAAAATAGCTCAGCGTCGAGTTAATTATACTTTAAGTAAATATTTGATGAATGCCATAATAAACATACGAGGACACCGTAAATAATCAGGTCAACGACGTAATACATACATAACTGGAATGACATATAACTGAAGGAATGATCCAGCACTTTCAATAAACAGTCTAAATAACTTATCGATCGCATTCCTTTCAACAGTCTAGAAAAAAATACTAGATTATCGTATAAACGGTAGAATCTGTGTTTTGCATTCCAAAAAATATTGGATTGCGTTCATTGGAAAATTCCAAACACGCTGAGTAAAATTCTGTGGCTCGTCTGGGCATTTCTAAACGATTTTCGAAAAATTTGAGGGAGAAAAATGCAAGCGCAAAGCCATCGATTAAATTTTTCGTTGGAAATAGAGGTCTTTGTCCTCTGTCATCACCACAGCCCGCGTGATTCAGAGCTAATATCGAAGGAAAGAGTTAGCACACACTCATTTACAAATGCGTTGGCTGTTGCGGCAGTTTCTGAAGTACCGCGGATTAATTTGAGAAATCCTCAGCGCTAAATAACGGTTAGGTATTACCTCGGAGGCTGCTAATGGTCGCGAAATGAGGTGTAACAACGTCCTCACCAATGATTTGTCAGACGCACCCCCGGTAATCGAGTAAACCCTATCCCGACCATCAATCTACAAGACGATTTCTAGCCAAGAATCAGAAAATACCTCTTACGCAGCAGAATTAATCCTAGAAGAGATACAATAAATTAGGAATGTGTGCTAGCCTACGTTACCCAAGAGGGGTCGAGAAACTCATTCAAGCACAGATGTATTACCAATGGCTTGTTTCTGTAAGAAATTTCTCAACGGTCTCTTAAATCCTAGTTTTAATATCTATTTCCGACAATAAGTTGAAATTATTTATTGCTACAGGCGATCATAATGAATTACTTATTTAAAAAACATTAATTTAAATTTCAACTGAATGGATCAATACTTATTTTACATGATTAAGTGAAAACTTTTCCATTAGATTCATGATTAAATGAATGATTTTGCCGAAGAACATCTTTGCAGTTTTGAGTTTCTCTAATGAGTTCAGCTAGGGGATTTGAATATGGAAAAATATGCACTCAAGCATGAAACACGAAATTCTCTGTTGGAACCTTGCGCGACTAAGGGAATAAGATAAGTAAAACAATTACAAGTAGCAATCTGCATAAAATCAAAAATGAAATTTCAGATGAGGAAGTTAAAATTTCTACCTAAAAATTTCTTAACCATAAGCATTCTTTTGACATCCTAAACTGCTGGATGAAAATCGAGTTAGACGAAGCAAACCACTATTTGCAGAAGATCGCCACAGCAGTGAATGTGAGAAAACCAATTTTCCTCACATCTTAGGAAACAGGGATTCAAAACTGATATTCCCATCGAATAGTAAAATACTGCGTCAAGATAGGCTGAGTTCCAACGCAAGAAACTACTTTTAAACGATTTCCACAAAATTTCGTATTGAGAATATAAATCGAAACTCACCCTTATGGAGAAAACATGCTAAAAGGGCTCTGCATCAAAGCTTACCTAGAAAGGGGAAAAAATACATCAGTAAGCCTTACTAGAAACGTTTTAAATGGAGATCTGAATTATTAAAATCAATATTATCATATAATATTCAAGTCAAAGGTATTTGAATATATTATAGTCGTTGTAAACAAAATTAATTTTTATTTAATAATCAAATACACTTACACGGCTCTCAAACCTGTAAAATATCACAAAAATACATTCCAAAAAGGCCTCCCAATGATACTTTTAAGCATTAAACTAAATAAACAATTTCTTTAAGTCAATTCCCATACTTCTTATCAAAGTTACGATTATGTGATATGACATTTATATTGTAATCCTTTTTATTACGCTTCAAATAATCAAAATTTCCTTGAAAGATATTTATTGAACCTCTACTTCAATGATGAAAAGCTTAACATGTAAAATTAAAGCTTAAGATGTAAAAATGAAAAATTGTTAGACGCTGTTTCGTAAGGGGTAGAAATTTGGTAATCACAGATTAAATTAATTCCTTTCATAAAATACCTTTGTCTCAAAACCTGTCGGAATTTGATCCTTAAACACTTTTCCTCTAAATCCTGTTATCGGTGGGAGTGAATAATTAAAAATTCAAGGGGAAACTTTAAATCTTCAAAATGCGGGGAAGACATTTCGAAAAAGCACCCAGAGGCTTCCACGCAATCTTCCACCGGCATGAGAAAGAGAAATCTCCCGTTTATCTGATCATTTCCATAATATTTAGCACGTGCTGCCAATAAAGCAGTCCTGCCGCCCATCGGAACCGCTGAATGCCATTCTCTTCAGCCCACTCCTAATCCTGAATTTGGCCAACAGCCGGATACGCCTACTAATTATCCTCTTGCATCCCAGAGTGTTTGTTTCCCGTTATTAATAACCCCGAGCATTAATCTCCACTCTTTAACTTTTCGGTTGGCAAAGAGTTTAGAGAACGGAAAAAGAAAATCCTTACACTACAGGTCTTTATAATTCATCCAACATTAGCAAACGCTACCGAGATTTGTTCCAGTAATTGCAGGTGATGTGTTAGTGGAACTTCAAGAAACCCTGCTAGTGTTCTACGTTAAGTCAAACGAACTATTACCGGTACTTTAGTATTTAAATTATCAAAGATCATCAATTCTTTCCGAAATTTATGGAACGAATGTGCTAATATACCCTAAGTTGGAAATACCGCTTTTAATAATTTGCGCATTAAAACTTCATTTTATGTGAATCCAAAAACTAAACTTTACGATCAAATCTGAGTTTATTGACAAAATTGAAGGTAATTGTATTTGAAATCCTTTAATTAGAATAAGTAGGAAAAAGAAAATGTGAGACTGGTAAAACTACTACCACCTGGCCCGGTGCCTATTTGTAGTCCTTAAGAATAAATGTTTCTAATGATCGAATTTTTCTCATGAAAGAATGACTGATTGATATATGCTGTCAATCGATCCGGAAGAAATTGATAATATTGATAAATCAAAAGCTATCGATAAATTTTCATGTATGAAAGCTAGAAAAATAAATATTTAAAATAAAACGGCCTTATTATTAATTTTAAATATCTGTCTTTAACATACAAATAGTTTAAAATATATTTCCTCCGTTTTAGAAAAATAATATTAACACAAACTTCATTTGATGGCAATTAAATAAGGTACTTTTTAAGCGATACCCTGCTGCAACCCTCTTCCAGGACCCAAAGGATCCTAAAAGGCTCTGACTGGTAGTTTCTGTTTCTGCTTTGAATGACAGTTTAATCGATGGACTCAATGGCAGAGCTTTGCGGGCACAATAATGAGTTAAGAGGTTTCAATATATTGTACGAAGTGAGTACATTGGGATCGAATTAACGTAAACATCTATCCTGATAGCCCATTATTATGATCAATAATCTACTTTCAGACAGGCGAGGTTATTTATTGAACCCAATTACATTATCTGCAGCCCTAGAACGACTAAACACACGAATAAACTACACGCATCATTTCAAAGGCGCTTAATTAGATATTATTTCAGCCTTTATCTAAGTTTCGTTTGCAATAAAGTCATTCCTTGACATCTAAATAGCGGACGTTGATAATTGGGTCAGAGGAATTCTTTCCATTCTCTCACCACACCTACTTCGCGGTTCTCTACTCATTTCCAAACGGATGAGATCGCTATCCACATTTTCGGATAGTGGAGCGAATTCAGGAGAGATACGATCGCTGGAAAAATTTCGAGAATGAGTTTATCGCCTCGTCTGGTATTTGATTTGGAGCTCGTTTGCCGCTGGCTAAAGGGCACAGAATAAAACGAATCCCTTCCAATTATCGTATTTGAATGAGAATGGGATGGCCAAAAGGATATCGCGCCTTATCCACTCGCCGTTAAAATACCGTGATAATTGATTTTACTGAATTGTGCATCCATCTTGAATGTAAGTCAAATCTAAAAGCTCGTTATGAGAGAAAGAGAGATAAAGTAAGGGTAATATAGTTGGATTTTCTCAAAGAGCAAATAATTCTACTGAAATCATGCTATTAAAGTTTATACGGGTTCCATTTCCAAGGTTGGAACGCATTTGGGAGAGTAAATATCCTTCACTACGAAAAAAATTATAAATTTTTAAAATCAAATGATATGCCCGACATGCTAGGATATCCAACACCACTAGCAAGATATTACAAATAGATATATTTGCAATATAATAAAATAATTAATTATCGAGCTTGAATAGTAACTTAACGCATAAAGAAATCTTTAATTCTACTGCAGACCATTTACGGCGCTCGCCTCTAAATGAATTATATAAGGAGCAAGTTTCTTAAATTAATTTTCAGCAAAACTATGTAACTAAATGAATTCATATCAGTTACTTATATATACTTAT
This sequence comes from Pachydiplax longipennis, assembly GCA_036926295.1. Taxonomy (NCBI): domain Eukaryota; kingdom Metazoa; phylum Arthropoda; class Insecta; order Odonata; family Libellulidae; genus Pachydiplax; species Pachydiplax longipennis. The sequence continues at coordinate 15,633,293 of JAVFKF010000014.1, forward strand.
TACATTCCATATTGTAATGTATAACCATTAAAATGTATGTATCATATCGTGTAATAATTGGAAAAGGTGTATTAAAACAAAGAAGGTATCTATGAAATATTGAAAATGGAAAAAAGAATGTTTTTGAGAACGTTACTCAGTTATACACAAAAACTTTGTGCTGATGTAATCAACCTGATGAGACCTACCATAGCGATTCTGTATCGATTTTGTTAAGCGGATCCAATCAACATAAGTATTATTATTTCTGCAAATTACACCTTTATATTCGCATGGCAATAACTTATCTAACACAATGAAGGAAAAAATTAGCTTTTTAAGAATACGACAAGAACAGAAATGAATAACAGTTCCAAAAATCTCTCTAATCGCCGAAATACCGTAGACCGTTCTGACTTACAGGAGCTAAGAGTTAACTCGGTAGATCCCAGACAAATTGATAGAACTAATAAGTTGCCCGAGGGGGTCAACCGCCTGAATCCTCCAGCGTGGTTAAGATACTAAGGGAAAAACTTTCCCTTAATTCTCTTGTAGTGACATTAGATAAACATTCTCTGACATCCGTTATCGACGTATCCAAAGAAGCCCCCAAGAGAAAAAGTAAAGAAAAAACTCAGCTCCTGGACCGATAAATTATTCAGCAGCCTCTCCTTTTTTTCCTTCCGTTTGCGCAATCCGAATGCACCGGCCTGAGAGCACACAAGACTTCTCGAAAAGTTCCGAGCTCGTTAGGCGTCCGCATTCGGTTTGATTGGTGTCATAGCAGACGTTAAAAGGACCAATTTATCACAGACGTCGGAGATGCTTTGAAAATGCTCTGACCTCTTCATCGCCTCCACTCATCACAAGCAGGTCGCTGCGGAGTGCAACTGCCAGATATCGCTCCAAATATACGAGCGGAATCAATGTTTTTCGTCGCTCTAAAGAACCCAATACATTCTCATCAACAAAAAATGAACTGCAAATCAGATAAGAGTGGACTGTTGGCTCGTTTGCGGATGACTTATCAATGTATCTTCGTGAAGATATTAATGCACTCCTAGGATGCATTATTCATCGAATCGAGATGCGCCCAAATTGAAACGACCGTTAATTCGAGCTCGGATAAAATATGACATAAAAGAAATCTCTTCACTTTTCAAAGGCTACATTTTAAGTAAATTGAATCAAATAAAATAATTACTAACATAATTGATTATAAATGAAACCATAGAAACAAGGTATACTAGTATGACATCGTCAGAAATTGAATTATACAAGAACGAAGAACTAGGAAAAACTAAAAACTTCGTAAATTAAAATTGTAATAATTAAATTCAACTAAGGAGTATAATGCCTTTCGTCAAAAACTAGAACAGAGAGGACCTGACTCTCCTTACATTAAGGTAGCGAATATTTGCAGGAAGCTAATTTAAAAGCTGGAAAGTGAATCATGGCTACAATCTATATAGTTCAGCTTTCAGTAAATTAAGTCACATAAAACATAAGAAATTAGGGAACCTTATGGCATGAATAAAAATCATAAAACGATTAATTTTACGATTAAGAGTTACCATAGTATTCAGTAATAAAGTACTTTAAGATATAACATATATTATCTAATGGTATAACGTAAATAATATTCCATGCTTTCACCCTAAAATTAATAACTATAAACATATTTTATAAAATCCATCTATTTACTTGATAATAACATGGAACGTAACAATGCCTTGCTGAATATGCATAGATTAAAATTAAATATCTCTATATTCATTCAAAGAAAATAAGACTGAGAGAGACCAATCGGTTAAACTATTAGCATAATGAGAATCGCCATTGCAACAAAATCAATCTGAACTAATAAAAGAAATTCAAAACCGCAGACTACAACAAAAAATTCGGCCACAATGAGAAAATATTTGCGGGTCTTTTCTCGCTAGCCAAACTAAGAACGACTTTAAATATTTTCATATTTAAACGTACTCCCCTTAAGGCTATAGCGTCCTGACGAAACGCTCCCAAAGTCAAATGCATATATGCACGCCCAAGCATTAGGAAAATATTCGCCGGAGGTCCATGTCGGAGGGGAGAAACGGATTTCTTTTTGATTATCTCCCCTTCATCTCCGTCTCAGCATCCCAAACGAGGGCTTCGACTACGAACGTAACACTTTCGGGCATTTCCATTCATAGGAATGTAAATCAGTGCTTACGAAACGAGAACTCCTTACCCCATAAAAGGCCTTTTATGACCGTTGATGAATAATGGCACGCGATTCCATTTTACTTAAATCCTAGCTTTCCAGGTCTTCGAGCTTACTTTATGGTAATATGATTTTAATCAAGAATACTTCCAAAATTGCTAACTGCCGCACCTGTTTATTCGTACATCTCTCATTGAAGTAATTAAGGCGGCTTTCCTGACGGCCTGTGGACTATTCCGTTGGATTATTTAAGTCAAATTTATAAGTTGGATTTCCGACCAAAAAGAGATAAATAAATAAACAGAAAATTTGATTTTCCCAGAAAAAATAAAACAGGATTTCACGATAGAGCAAGGATACCCTATTCCGATCCATAAATTGAATGGATGTGTACTCTGTACCAGGGTCGTTCCTACCATTGCAATGTGAACATCGCACTAGGGCAGCAGCCTCTAGGGGGCGATATACGGAGGAGGGTGGTTGATGGAGGTGTTAGTAAAGGCCTTCCTAAACCTATAGGGATCCAAGTGAGTTTTCAGCTCAAACTTTCCAAAAGGACTGAGAGGAGTTTTTCAAAGCTTTGTTACTGTAGAATTTGAAAATACAGTGAAAATATACCAAACATTTTTTGACCTACTTCATGAATAATTCAAAATTCAAGCCGAACTTACCAAATAATCAGGTTGAATGGGAATGAATTAACTACTTCAAGGAATGTTCATTAAAATACGACCATACATTTTTCGTAGACATAGTTATGCTGAACAATTCGCACTTTTATCTATCTTTTATAATGGATAGCATTCATCTTCAGTAAAATTGATCTTTTTTAAAAAATATTAAAATATTTTAAAGAGATAAATGTTTTAATCCATAATATAACATTGTTTCAATGCGTTGGGAGAAAATTCGACTTTGTACATGCACATTTTTACGTGATTTTTTTTGCTTTATTTCATAAAGAAAGAAATACTTCATTTATTTAAGAAATACTTCATTAGATTTGGCCCGTAAAGCACTTTCCCTTAAGTCTTGCGTACCGCCTCTCAAAAAAGTTTGGGGACCCCTGGTTTTGGAAATGTAACCCCTTTCATCTCAACTATTTTGCAAAAAAATCAACTTACGAGTAAAATTTCCATATAAATTGGCGGCAGAATTTTGTTAGCCATTCAATATCGAATGACCTCAGATTAAAATTTACGATGCGATGAAACATCCAACGAGCTATTTATATAACAGTCACTTGAGCTAATATAAATGCTAATCTAAAGTTGTAAACACAGATGAAGCGTTAAATTTACTCTCTGTTTAGAAAAATAAGCACGCTTTTAATGGTGACTACGAAATACTGCCTCTTCTCAGTGCTTGATTTTATGATGATTTAGTTTCGTTGCGTATCTGGTCTAAAAATGTGACTTTTCGATAAAGTTGAATACAAAACTGTTAAAAATTAAAGTCCATTCCAACTAACGTATGTAAAAGTTGAAATTCCTTCGATGGAAACATATACGGATAAATTGAGTCAAATTACCTATCACTAGTTAATTCTTTATAAGAATTATTATACTTGGTGGATTCCTTAAGGACTGAAGGAACTGGAGATATAATCCGAAATGCTGATATGAAAAAGTTTTATCAGCCACCCTAAAACTGCAATAAATATTCGTGAATTTTGTACGTTTAAGAGAAATTAGTAATTTTAAATTAGGTTACGCTCATCAATTTTACTGATAATCTAATGTTAGCATACGTTACATTCCACCTAATGTAGGTATACAATACTAGCCAAATCTGTATAATGACATTAGTCTGCTTTAAGATCGTCGTCCTATAGTCCTACATTCGATTCAAATTATCGCATCGAAAAATTTTCGTAAAACTATGTCGCTTACGTCTGTGGGCAAACTTCTCCAATTCAAACAACACGAAGCAAAAATTTGGAATATATTTCTAGGGGATAGATCTACCTCACCAAAAATGAAAAATTTATTTAATGGAAAAAGATTAAAAACATATAAACTATTTTCCCTATATTTATTTCTGATAGGATAAGTACTGGCAATCTTTTTGTATATATTTTAGACGGAAGGAGAAGTTATGTAGCTATACACCAGCGATAGAATTAATTAAAAGGACATGTTGAATTCCATCACGTCTTGGCAGTTAATCTGATAATTCCATCAGGTAATTAAAAAAATAATATTGTGCGTATTAGTATGTTTAAGTACGATACGAAAGTTTTGCTATAGAGTACATATAATAGTTTAGAATGTAATTCTAAATTCCTAAAGCATGAAAGAAAAGGAACCCGGCGGTCAATGGATAAGAGAACACCAGGAATTCTCTAATTTCTAGAGCATGCCTCTAAAACTCTTACAGCAACAACGATACATTTATGCACCTCATTTCAGATAAATTATAGATCTAAATCGGTTCGTATTACTCGTAAGAGATAAAACCATACGTTTTAATCCCACAGAAATATTTGAGACCCAACATGGGTATGTGTACCAATGTTATGTGGTATTTCGACTCACTTAAATAAAATTAATATCCGAATCCAAGCACTCCAGCAACCATTTTATCAATGTGTATCATTCGATTTGGGCATGTCTTGAACCACGTCTCATTCGAAGAACGCTTCATTCACGTCGAAATAGCTGCGCGATTATATCGCAAGGGATGCGTATCGGGAATAAACACGTGTACCGGTATGGGCTGACGATAGTTTGATGGCCACGATCTGTTATTCATCAACTTAATTGGATCCATTGTCTTTCGAATAGGTTCACATCCGAATTGAACGAGATTACCGAGAGCGAAACAGAGAGAGAGGAACTATCAAGATTTGTGCCCTAATCAAAGCAATGGGAGTCGTTCGGCACGTTTCATGACAGCCATTTTCTCAGCGAACTAATTCAGCATATATCATCCTTCCACTTAACATCATTGCCATGTTTATTGAGCGAACGACGGTGGGATAAAGATCTCTGGGATAAGAAGCCTGTTCTTATGGCCATGAAGATTTAATTGAAACCAAAATATCCATTATAATGAAATACCTTGTTAAGGGGGGTTATTAGTTAATTATCCAACTGGAGGTACCTAAAATGGTATACATTATATGGAGGACGAATCACCTAATTAAATAAAATTAATTCTTATTTAAATATAAGGCGGATACTCGGCGGAACGTGCGACGATGATCGTGCGTGTGCATTTTAGGAACCGGATTTTTCCGACCAAAATTTAATTTAGATTAAGGAACGAAAATTATCATACAATAGTATGTACAATTATATTGAAGTGATTTTTGGAAAATGAAATAATTCAATCGCATGGAGATAATGTAAACAGTGGTCGCGCTCTAAGACGCACATTACGTTTCTCCGTTCAAAAATAAGAATTTATTGATGCTAAAAGCCACTGAAAATTCGTCGGCTACATTAACCATGATCTTCCTGTCACCAACCCCATCCACTCTTCTTCTTCTGCGCATTTGGGCACATCCTTAGAGCGCGACCACTGTGCAGCTTTTTGTATCTGGATATAGTGCCAGAACTTACATTCTCATATGCAGCAATAAAACATGAAATATCGCGTGGACTATTTTTATTGAATTTTTGCATACGTTATAAATAAACAGTATTAATTAATGTTTTTAAACACGCATGGATTCTAGAGAAATCATCATAGCTTCTAATTAATTTTGTCTCCATAACTTAATGATAAAATATATATTTCCGTAAGGTAATATTTTAACTATGCCTTTCATTCCATAAAGAATTAACTTATATTGTATCATCTAATTATAGCTGATATCTAACTACATAGAGGAAAGGTAATCATCATTGTTACCCAATTATTTTTCGTACGGCACAAATATTAAGAATGAGATGTTCGAATAATCTTAGAGAAAGTGCACTACGAGTGAATTGACCATTAAATCTCATTCATTAACCTAACATAATTTTCATACTGTTGCATGGAATAAAAATAATGGGTATATTATAAATGCCCTCCTCCTAACATTTGATATTTTAATACGAAGTTATTTCGGAATCATAATCAATTAAAGGTCACAAGAGTGAGTTTCCGCGGAGATAGGGATCTTTAAAAGAATTCAAATGGAAATTTTGTGTAAGATTAATGTAAACCTTGACTTCATTTCTCCGAGAAAATTTTATAAAAGCGGCTCATTACGTAATCCGAGGATTAAAACCCTTCCATTTCATTACAGCCATAGATTAGTTTCGAGAAAAATAGACGCAATTCTCTTCGCAAATTATAACAATTTTGCGAACCAATTTTCGAAATTATTTCCAAGATCATCGCGACTTTTAAGGACCGTTATTAACAAAACCGCTGGGTCTGTCATTAAAATCCTCCATCCATAAATCATCTCGTCGGCGTGATAAAATTCATTACGGGCTAAAGATGAAGCCCAATCGTGTACGCCGATAAAAATCTCGGCGGGAGACATTAATTGGCGAAAGATCTCGACCCGTTGCGCCCATATGACGTAACCGTCTCACACCAGTATCCTTACCACCTTTCCACCTCCTGGGAAAAGTCACCGGGATAAAATAAAACACGCCGCCCGTGTGACAGACGGATTTGCCTTTTTTCGCCACTCTTGCGAGATCCCCGTTATAATATTTTTCGCCGCCGGTTTTTAATTAATCTCCGCGGATAATGTAAATCATTATGGACCGAGGGAAAATCGGTTCTTTTGGGCAAGGCGCTTTTTCGGGGACGCAGGTGCACGGTGAGAAAAAAAAGACTCGAAAGAACAGGTGTTTTATTGCAATTTATGAAGAGATTTGCGAGGGAGAGAAGGAAATCTTGCCAAATGGCTCCCGTGAAGCGTGCAAATTCTGTTTTTAATTCTGTACATCTTTTCAATTTTAGGTTTTTCAATTTCCGCGGAACTTTTTATAGAGAAGCTCGGGATTTCCCTGCTATTTTTTCATGCGTTGACCAACACTAATGATCACATCAGAGAGTAAACAAACCTTTTACATGTAAAAAGTACTCTACACTAAGTACACTACAGTGCAGACTTTCAGTTAATTTGGATTCATAGTTATCAGATGATAAACTCACAAAGCAAAAAAAATGGATTGGTTATGATTCTCTCTTTGGATTAGAAGAATAATTTTAGCAGTAGCAGTATTTTTAAAATTGTTTCCACAGCTGAGGCCATTTTGCACGTATGGTTCCCCTGGTCCATTTTCTCAAAAAATAACGCACCACCAACCGCTTGGGTGTCTGGGGTAATTTGTAATTAAATCCACGGACATAAGTCGAAAGATACTGGAAAAAACAGCATACGGTTTATACGAATTCATACTACTCAACAAAATATTTAACCAATTAAACATGATTAATACTAAACGTGAAAATCCTTAGCCAAGTAATTTTGCAAACTTTTTGATATTCCGTGAGTTCTATTTCGATAACTATTTCTTCTAGTGATTTGATTGTTTTACTGAATTATGGGGCACTTTGAAGTAGTAATATTGTTAAACGTGCTTCGAGAGCAGAGGTAACTTCGTATATGAAGGCTCCCAGCGAGAAATGAATTCAGGATAGCATTCACCGAAAGCGAACGCTTTCAGGTTTAAGGAAAAGGATGAGGATGCAATTGCAAAATAAAGAAATTAGGAATAAATAGAAATATCTCCAAGGAGAAACGGGCTTAAAATGTCTGATAGGACTGAACCCAGACCTTCCATCTTCTCTGAGACTTCCCCATCAAGCTATTTTACCATAAGATTTTATGGAACTTTAAGTTTCATTTACTTTAAATAAAAACAACCTCGTCACCAACGTGGTTCTCCAACCCCTCAATACCAACTAATATTCCTACCTAAAAATTTGGTAACTACTAAATTGTAAAATAACTAATAATAGATCGTTAGAAGTACTAGTTGCAGAAATTGAATTTGGTAGAAAGTCACTAATTTACCACATATAAAATGTCTCGTCAAGATCTTACGGCAAAAGAAAATTTATAATGACATTTTTGGAAATATACGTCAAGAGGCCGCTAAAGGTTTTTTTAAATAAAGATATACATTTAGGATAAAATATATAGGGAGAAATTATTAAAATTTATCAATTTTATTTTAAGTTTAACTCTTTTTTCCAGCATCTTTTGCCGCGGATTTCCACACGGTAAATGCTTCCTCAATTGATTTTATATTTAGATTCCAAAACGAGCAAAAGTATGGAGACTCGTCTTAAAATATCGTTGGGACAAATTCATGAATTTCGTGCCTGAGTAACGTGAGCTTAAGAAAACTCCACCTTCGTGTGACGTCCGCAAAGGGCGCATGGGAAACTCGAGTGTATGAAAGTTTTATGACGTTAAATACTCAGAGCTATCTTAAAAGCACTTGAGTGGAGAAGAAATTTTAACAAATGAAATGAGGTGTGAGAAATGAATCAGTCGCGACTGATCACGAAAAAGATCCAATTGATAAAATAAACATTCGCAGAATTATTACTAGCGAATGTGTATGTTATAATAAAAAGGCAACAGGTTAAAAAATAATATTTGATAAATAATAATGATTATAATTACAATTATTATTATTGTCAGTGCAATCTTTTTCCTAATCAGAGGCGACTGATTAATCACTCGCACCTTATTTCTATAATATTAATTACTATTATTTGTCTACAGAAGAAGCAGTGAATTATCTAGAATAGATGGATATTCGGTTTTCCTGGTTTAGATATACTAGATAGGCTAGATACTTGATGCACTTGATTTGATGAAATATTTATGCATAGGAAAATTCTGCCCCATTGACCAAACAATTAACCAAACCAAACAAAACGGGCAATTACGTTAGCAAATTAGAAAGAATAAACCGATGCTATCCATGTGAAAGGAGTGCGGAATGGGGAATAAACGGTGTGGAAATAGACTTCAAATTTATTGCTGGATCCCGACTTGCTAATCGTAAATAACAGTCGAAAATAAGCATCCGTAAGGGAAGAAGACGCAGGGAATGGGTTTGTATCATTACGCACAATAATTCACTGAATTAGCATAACCACCCAGAGTTGCATTCAGTAAATCCTCGTAATTTATGTGATACTACGAAAATTACCAAATAATGATGAATTATCGCTCATTAAAAATTATACACTGAATGCTACCACCGACATATTTCTCGTTACGTATAAATTTTAATCAAATCATAGATTTCTTTACCGATGAATCATAATGTTTTACAATTATTAATTTGTAAATAATAGGTTATTAAAACCAAAATATGATGAAATTAAAACGAAAATCTATAAGGTAATTTGAAACTGCATCTAAATTTTTCATAAATTAATATCTGGTGTGCGAAAAGTAGATTACGAGCAAAAGTTTCGTTTAGGATTATAATATTTATCCAACAGCTTTTATTGCTTACCACACTAAACAACTTACCAACTAAACAACTTTTCGAAACGATTGTGATAATTTTGAAATATTTACTAATAAAATAAAATCAATAATTTTGCGTGAGGGATTGTGAAATATGAATCGTATTTTAAGATAATTTAAACATCCGTGAATTTTAAAAATACCATTTCCATTATTTATACATCGACACTTTCTAGCTCTTACATCAGATAATTCACATTTAAGGATGAGTAAAATAGCTCCACATTCTATGACAAGTCATTGGACAAGGAATTTATATGTTGATGCAGGGTGCCAGTGATATAAAATCTAGCCTCCAAGGAAGCTCAAATATTTCGTGGGTGGAGCCAGTTTGCGTAGTTTCGATTTATGGAGAAAGGAAAAATAATTATCGTTCCAGCAGATAGGCGGAGGACTATAATTATACCTCACGAACTTCCTAATTTTCGCAAATAGTGGAGATGGACTATTTTGCCGTCATTTGAATAAATCGCAGAACTCTGATTTTATTTTTGGAGAGAGATTTTTAACACCTACATTTTGCTTATAGCTGAAAATAATCTTAAAGAAAAAAATTTAACATGGTAAATCACTCTAAACCAAGGCTAAAATACAGTCTTTCAATTGAAAATCAACGAAAAAATTATCCAAATAATATCTATATAAATGTAATAGAAAAAAGTTAAAAACCGATAGAAAATTTAAGGAGAGAATATGAATATATAGGAATATGAATATGTATAAAATAATTCGCAATATCTTGTTAAGGACATATTTTGTGGATCTTCAATCAGCATAATGTTCATTTTCCAAAGATCTTCAATGCATCATCCAAGAGAAACCCTCAAATAAACCAATAATTTTTCCGAAAATGATACTCTGCGACTGCATTTTAATCGATAAGCAATTACATTAATCAACTGAAAAGAATGTTTTACTAAATGAAATACTGTAGTGAAATAATGAAGTATTGAACTTGGAAGACATCTACATTTTAAAATATATTGTTGTAGCAAGGAGATATCTATACGGTAATGTAAGTCAATAACTTTTTATCGTTGTAATGAATAATTTATATAGTATTGCATTATTTTATGGCATATAATTTTATTATTGTAATCAATAACGTCAACGGACTACTGATCCAATTTTAACGAATGAGTTAGGAACATAATGATTAGATAAATATTTTTTTAAGAAAGACAAATTTTTATGTAGAACGAGTTAAATATATTAAAATATCGTGCCCGTAAACGAGAGAAATCGGATTTGTAAAGACACCTACACACCACACAAGGAGTCGAAGCTATTAATTACAGAAAAATTTATGAAACTTCCACGTGATGAATTAATTGGCCATTCGGAATAATTAAGTTCGATGATTTACCGTCTTTGCCTAAGCAATTGCGAAAATCACTACGTTCGGCCATCCTACGTAACGAGCGAGTTCTAGAAGGCAAGACGTATGTGCCTCTTTGTCACAGTAGATGCCTATTTGCGCGGTGAGGTGCCTCCACTATTGCCGCGACAAGACACTTTCCCAAGCTGAGAAACACGAGTTTTATTCCAAGTGTTGGCAGAGTTTCCGAGCCAAGGGGTTGATGAACCAGTCTCTGCCCTTCTGAGAGACAACCAAGGAATCTTTCAAGTCGTTAGACACCGATGATGTAATGCCAACTTCTATCACTCCTTAACTTTATCCTCTGTTGCAAGTGGACTTATCTCTGTAACCATATTTGAAAAGAGCACTGGATCGAAATTGAAGCGAGGTCGATTGCTGGTATTATCACTTAAATAATATATCTAAGAAATAATTACTAGAATACTAAAACAAAATATTGCGTTAAGTAATAATGCATTATGCTAATCACCGGTACGTTATACGAGAATCACAAGGACCAAGTTTTTTTCCTAAATCACATCAAAATCAACATTATATAAACCATTAAGGCGAGACTTGAAGCAGGAATCTTCATCTAAAAATACTTTTCCGGAGATACCAAATTAAGTTACGAGATAGATAAGAAACTAATTGATTTATCTCACATCCCTTCCTGTAAGAATCAAATTATGATGATGAAATTGTATTTCAAATAAATACTTACGAGGAACTGTTGACTCTGAGTTTATACTTAGCTTCATAATTTTTAATCTCCATTTAGTAAAACACGCTACACTCATCTCATTCGTGATCAATTTGGAATGGAGTGAGTACGTTTTAGCACTTATCACCAATAATGAGGGCGACCAACGAGGTATTAACGCTGGCAAGAAACTGATGTTTTCAACAACTCAATTGCATCCCTGGAGAGTGATTTTTCATGTCCTTAACAATATATAACGTGTTATTTCCGTTCTTTTATATCAGTACCATATTTATTATGGAAAATTTAAAAAAATGTTACCGAAATCCTGAAAATTGTAACTGGGGAGTCTATCATTTCATATAACGAGAAACTTAAAGAGAAACAAAAGTAAGAACCTCATATTTATAATTCTGATATATCACTTTCGCATTCTTAATAAAGCGCAGATGTAATTATCCATCCTCGTTGACGACAAAGGATAGATATTTATAGATACGAACACCTGAGACAACAAAATCACTCCAATAAATTATCCTCAATATTTTGACTGAAAGATATTTAGTCAATAATAAAAGCCGAGTCATAAACATAATTCAATCCGGAATTAATGAAATCAAAATGCTTACCCTTGGTCGAAATACCAAGTATTTGTTTTTAACTGGCCAACTAAATTATTTTGCCGAAACTTTGACAGCTTAGCTTTAGAATATTTTTGCAAGAAATAAAGTCGAGTAACATTCCTTTGGCAGCAGTTGACTTCCTTCCAATAAATTTCGGAAGGATAATAGCTTGCATAACTCATCCACATAATAAAAAAATTCGATTAAGTAAAAACGAAGATCGATAAAAGAGTTCCTCCCGGCATTACAAATGGGACTGAATAGATTAAAAATCTTACATGGGAATGTTGGAAAACATTCTCACCAAAATGACTAATATGAATGAGAGGATTTCATTATAACTCCTTAAAAACCTCGAAGGATCTTACAAGAGAACTCACTTTTAGCGCGCGCTCACCATCTTGCGAGCTAATCCACAATTATAATTCAACCGATCATTCCATCCGACCAACTTCAGCGACTGATTCATAAGCATTATTTAAAACGTATCGCGCGTGTCGCATTTCGCATTCAAACAATAAGAACAGAAAAAAAAACATCGAATCGATTGAATCGAACACGCCGCTCGCCATAAAATATGCGCGTGCGGCGACAGCGAGAACGACCATAAAAAGAAGGAAAAAAGGTGCGAGATAGAGAACAAAAGAGGAGAGGAACAAAAGGAAAGCGCGGGCGCATTCGAAATTAGTTCTTATCTCGCCACTTATTTCGGGAGAGGCCTCGTACAAGAAGTCTCAAAGAGCCGCATATCTCACTGTGAGTGGGCGGATTGGATTGCTGCGACCACCGGCGTTGAAAAAAGCACCTGTTGACAAATAATGTACGCAGTGCCGCCGAGGTGTGAAAAAAGGAAAGGAGCGAAACTGGGATCCTTCAACAGATGTTTAGCCTAAATTAGCTGGTAATAGTATCTCGTAAATCTGTATTTTATAGGAACAAATTTCATTTTCTTGATTTAAAAAATATTTCGTTTTCCTTTCCGACTTGATTGGATTGAAATTGCATTTTATATAAATTAAATAATTGGATATACATAGATAATATATAAAACAGAAATAAAAACAGTGAGAAAAACAGCAGTGAGTTCCCGACTGGACATGATTTTTTTACTCTTCGACGATATTTTTATGCGAGGTTTTAAAAAAATCATCCACACAAACACAAGTTTTTTCGGGTTCTAATTAAATCAGGGAGTAAGATCTTTTCTGAGGAACAGTAGGAATCAGACTTCAATGATAATATCACTGCTAGAAAGATCCGCAGACGACTGAAGAAAACTCAAATTTTGCATCAGTATAGAAAATCGATGTAGCATACCAAATGTCAAATCTAATTAAAACCATTAAAATAATTTTTACCGTTATTTTTATAGCCCTTCCGCAGTGAACGTCATATTAATCTGATTGAAATCTTGTAATTTTAAGACTTTTATAGACACTCTAATCAACAAATACCCTATCATTTGAATGATATAGATCAAAACACTGAGAAATTATTTAGAAAAATCACGAAAATAGAGTAAACACAATGCCAAATCTTATAATAAATTAAGCACCTTATTGTCTTAAATCTGTCATCAACTTAAGCTCAATCTTTAAAAGAAATGCCGTCAAGAGATTCCGTCAATTCTCTTAGCGATTTATTGAAAATCTTCAAGGTTGATAGAATCTGCTTTTGAGATTTCAGTTCTCTGTTTCCCTAGTAAAGTGACCCTCTCTTTCATAGCCAGCCTTTTCAATAAAATGTCGTCAACCTCAGGAAATGGATAGGAAACGTTTTATTACCGCATATAATATTAAATATTAAAAAACATAAGGAAGTTAAGGGAGAGAACTTGTGTGAAAGCTTAGGGAACCTAAAATTCCTAGGAATAATCAGCCATAAGTTAATGAGTGCAAATCCACTGTCTAGTTTCACTATTTCCATTTTCATTTTATAGGCATTTGATGATTCCGTTAAAGATTTCTAACCAATTTCAAAATTTCTGCAGACAATTTAAATACCAGAATGAAATAGAACTATTTCATCGCTGAATAACGACTTCACCTTCTCTAATAACTAGCTTATATTGCCTAATATCATACATAATTCAAAAGGAAAGAGTTGGGCAATTCTGTTTCAAAGGGAAATTTAGTTTCATTTTTTAATTGGTAATCTTGAAGCACGTTTGGTAAGCAATGAATAATTTGGAATTTAAAAGTACTCATGTCTATAACTTATCATTGTACATAATAGTTATTAGACGGTGGAAAAAATTAACGCTTTGTCAAGAGATTACTCTTCAGATAGAAAGCAGTCTAATTTCATATATTCCGTTATTTGATTAGTTGACGCGCATCAGGAATATGATATGCCGAATTACTTAGCATATATATTAATATCTAAAATCAATTACTTAGCAACGAGCAAACTTTAATAATAAAATAAAAATTACCCTACAAAAGAAGCTTATCACAGAGATAAAAATAACGCATTGGCAATAAAATTATTTTATACATTTTTAATCTTCGACTGGTTGAAAAAATTATTAACGTGGGTCAAGCCTACTCAAAATGCGGGTCGCTATCTCTGCAGCAAGAAATAGGCTTTGTAATTCATTATTTCAAAAAAACAAGACAAATACATGCTCTTGAAGAGATTTTAGATCTATCGCCCTCCCATTTTATTCGAATTAGAAAAAGGTTACTGAAAAATGCTACGTATCACAAAGTTACTCGTTCGTGATTCTAAATCCTTCGTAAATAATACTGCCCGCGATCATTTTCTCTCACTTCCATGCTATCTTTCTCTCTTGTGATTTTTACAGGTCTAACTTAGGTCATTCTAAAGAGTACAGCCATTGTGTATCGATTCCAGAGTTGAATAAACATTAATTTTTTTAAAGGATAATCATTCTCATTGAAATAGAAAATGGACGCTTTTTCACTATAAAATTTCGAATGCAGACGATTAAAGATAATGGCGGGACAAAAGTGATACGGAAAGCGCATGAGACAAATGAATTCTTAAGAGGCGAGCAATGAATCGCAGAAAGAGCAACGTAATAAACGCGTTAAAGGGAATTCCAAACGAATGTTGCGAGAAGAAACCGGAGAGGCACATTGGGCCCCCGCAGGGAAAGAAAATGACCAAAATAAACGGAACACGCCTGAAAGGAAATGGCCAAAGATATTTTAAAAGGCCTTTCTGGAGGACGTGGGAAAATTGGACAGGGAGGCCCGAATGAATTAAACTGAGGTGAAGGAGTTTGGTCAAATGATGATAGTCCTGAAGGTGTGCCTTCCCGAAACAGGAAAAAGAAAACGTTCTCCCTTACAGGGCGTTGGGATTTATGTGAAAAGGAAGAGGTTCTTTTCTTTATCAGCTGCAAAGTGGTCCATATCTTTAATGACGACATTCGCCATTCTGCTCCCTTCCCAGCAATTTGCTTAGTGTTGAAAACTTTGACTCAATTTTTACTGTGAGAATTTCTCCACCATATCCTATTCCAATCATTGTAATATTTTATAATATACCCTCAGCCAGGTTAATAGGAATTTTCAATCTATGTGCCCCATACATGTGAAATAGCTGTAAAAAATATGAATATTCTACGTTCAGTGAAGGTCGAGGTTGTACTTTCCTCCTATAAAGAATGCCTATAAAGAACTCATCTAAAACTTAAAGTTTGACAGTTATTTCAAAAATTTAATTCCGAAAGCAATGAAAAAGATATGTATGAAATATTCAGTTGAAGAATTCTTCAAATAGTACGATCCGCATGAATTATTTACCTCTATTCTCTTTTGTAAGTTATATTCTCACAGATATTGCATGAAGTTGATTGAAAAAGGATTGCCAGTTTCGCAAATTATTTGATCGCAACCTAAACTAGTTCTACTATTTAGACAATTATAGCGTCGATTTACTTCTAATCGAAGAAATTTAGCATACCTTTCTTTCATTTTAAGCGTTAATTGAGAAAAATTTATTGATAAGAATGGATTATGAATACATGTTTCACATGTATAAAATAAAGGAACGACAAGTTTTATAGGATATTCAAAAACGTTCTTTCTAAATGTAATCTCATTTTTCCTTTACTTTTAACGTTCCTAACTACTGATACCTTACAATTCTGAGGCTCGATTTTGCCAAGCTTCCTACACTCTTAAATGATTCTTTTTGTACAATTTACATCCTCATCAATACCCTAAAGTCCTTCGGAAAATATGTAAAAACCTAGCGTTTTGAACTACGTCTATTGCTCAATATTATACTGCATCTTATAATAATAATTGATCGATAAAAAGGTTGATATATAGCATTTTTGGAAGGCAATCTTTTGATTTACCGTTGTATGAAATAATTCCTCAGTGATGCAACCCATTTCATTGGCTACTCCAACTCGAAATTATCTCACGTACGAACAAGAAAAATTAGAATTATTCATCACTCTAGCGATCCACCGAAGAAGAAAAACGTCCGGTTGGAAAATAACGCAGTCATTCATGGATTCGCGATAGTGTTTTCTTTAAAATGGCACAAGGCAATAAATACGTAGCAAACTAACTAATCTCTCCGAGAAGAGAAGGTGGGTCGCGTAACTCACAGACAGGTTATGGAGTGGAGGGAGAGGACCCCGTATGACGATGATTTATACACACGGACACATATCGTAAGAATTCGAGATGCTATTTCTTTCTTCGGACACCTGAGGGGACTTCCTTTTATAGTGGCCCCGGGCTATGCACCTGGCCTCCGTGCACGCAAAATTCACGTTGTCCTGAAAATCTAATCGATTTATTTTTAACTGACGACACTCGAGAAAAAACACTGAAGGCATAAGGTTAGCATGTAGCAAATATATCAATCGAGGAGTTGACAAGCCACAAGTTAGAAATCATATTAAATAACCCTACATTAACTCTTTAAATATGTATACTTATGCTATTCGCATCATCCATCCGTCGGTTTCATAGACAAGTCAATAGCCTATAAAGTTGAAAAATCAATGACCTCAAGTAATACGTTGAAATTTATGAGCCATGAGTATTCAATTGATACATCAGTCTCCCTGACGTTTTAAAACCTAATTCGGAGAGAAGCTAAGAGAGATAACTCAAATGACCATAAATTAAATCCTTAGTTCATTTACCTCTTTCATTCAGACATCCATTCTACTCTTAAACCCTTCATTATCCTGTAAATTTATGCGCAAGTCAACTTCTCTGAACGCTCAAAGACCCTCACAAAGAGTTATTAATGAGATATTTACGTACAAGACTACCTACACACACTTACTGCACCATAATATTGTTTAAATAATGCTAAACTCGTTTAAACCTCCTTAAAGTGATCAATTTCTACTTCAGATGAGATCTGTAAAATCTCGCTTACAAAAGACTAGCAATTTTTTGGAAAATTCTTCTTTAAAGTTAAAAAGAAAATTATTAAGAATGGTACACTAAAAATACCTCAAAATCGTCGTAGACGGCAAAAAACTATTCAAGAGCAGAGCCCTTTCCGCATGAAAGATGGATTTAAGGCAACTTTATCTCCAACCAACCGTTACCTAGTTATAGAGTCGATAAATTTTTATCTCCCGCCTAGGTAACTATGGTGATAGTCATTTTTCCTTGATATCCGCTTGTTTTGGGATCGCATGTCGTATAATGTTCAACAAGTCGACCGAGAATGGTATCTAAGCAAAATTTCACCTGATACTTTAGCATTGACAATAGGGTAAAGATAAAGTAGAAAAATATTGATAACTTTTTGAATCAATTTCCGTCGATTTGGTCAAATGAATATAATCAGACCAATTTATTTTATACCAAGTTATTTTACAGAAAAGAAGTAATGAAGAACTAAACTTGATGCCTCCTAGTGAAAGCGCTTCATTTTCATCTGTTTACTTATTAAACAGGGAATTTTAAAAGATTAGGATTAATAGAAGAATAGCACGAAGTAAACGTATTGAAAACAAATAATAGAGCGTAACACTGACGATAACATAAATCAATCAAAAGAGTTATACTCCCTGTATTATGAAATTAATTATATGATGAGTAATTTCAGGTTTCCCGAAAACTTCCATTCGATTTTCTTGCTCTATTCGAATGTATTCCAAATTGAGTGGTGGAGAATTTTGGTGGTAATGTCGATGCAAAATTTAGAGTTTGCGAAGTGTTCTGTAAATTATTTGGCGCCGTAAATTTGCGTATTTGTGAAAATTTCATTATAGAATTACTGATGCTTGCGAATCTCAAGAGTTATGCACAAGCATGCATTTTTGGGTTGGCGAGCAGTTGTACTTGACGTAAAAATCAAAAATAAATCAAGGGTTAGATGTAAGAGGAGACTTTAGTCTCAATCTCGCCCTAAGTAAAGTCCTATATTATTATTATTATTTAAAATAAATAGATGCTCGTAGATTAAATACTTGAATCAACTTCTTTGTCGTTCGCTTCAAATTTTGAGCGAATACACATACAATTTAACCTAAGGGACACGTTCCCAATAACCTTTCGATCATCGATACTGAGAATAAGCTTTCCACCCGGATTCCTTTTATCCTTGGCGATTCTTGCAGCAAGAATCTTTTGATCCTATCGGCAACCTTTCGTATAGGGGAAACAGGAGAAGCACAAACAACCGAAAAAATCCAGCAAGGCGGGATTCGAAACTCGCCTGCTAGCAATGATAAACACTCCGCCACCACGGCCAGCAAATTGTGATTCCAAAATATAACATTCGCCTATGTGCACTGCTTTATATTTAATATTTAACCCAAAATTAAATCTCTTCAGTGATCCAAAAAACAAATTCCCACCCTCGATTATCCCATGGGGTACAACAGTTTGGCAGACACTGATCTATTTCGTAGATTTTCTCCGCATTATTTCTTCCTTTCTTTGATCATGATTTCGAATCACGTCCTTGAAATGCTAAAAATTTGTTCGAGACAGAGCAAAAACTTAAGAATCAGAAATATTACCGCGATGCGACACAATCCAATCCATCAACGAATCGACAACCGAAGAATTTTTAATATTCTAGATGTTTGAAAATTCGGAAATCGATAATGTAAACAAGACGATGGTTACATTCGCGTTAAAAAATCGGCATTGACAATTTTTTCTGTAAAAAGCGGAATGATACGAAAATATATTTCATCCTCATGAATAATTTAATATGGGGTACCAACATCTGTGATAAATGTGGACTTATACACTCGGCTTCGTCAAGAGAATTGTCGGTAGGAGAGGTGAATAAATCCGTGAGCTTTGCAACTTCACGCTACTTAGACCTCATCCAGAGCACGACTGCGGTGTATGGGACCCTGATGATAAGCGTAGCATTCGTGAACTGGAAGAGGTCCAGCGTAAATCAGTGTGTTTTTTGAGAACTGCAACGATGAGTGTTACCACGTTTCTAATGGATATAAGATTGGAATCGCTAGAGAGGACCAAAATTAGGTTGAACTTACTCAATAAATTTATGGATAATACGATCTCGGAAGAAATCTATTAAAAGGTTTTTCTTATGTTATTTACGAACTTAAGGAATTTGGAACTGAACAGAAAAAAATTCACGGTTTTCTCAGAAATATTACTGCTGGAAGTTTTTTTCCCAAGCATACAGGACGAAAAATTGCTTATATTTTTATGTCTTTCGCCAAAACCACCAAACCTTTCCATTCATTTCCATTAAAAAATTGCTTCAGAATACTTTACCAGTAAGTGTAACATTACAAAAGGAAAGAATGGATTGAAGCGGAATTTGATGTTGGAAATTTCGTTTCAAAGTGTGGGTTAAATGAAAGAGGCAACTTTGAATTTCTATTTTCGCCCAAAATCATTCCTTAAAATAGAACCAAAGGCGTCAGTTCGAACAAAGCAGGAACAAAATCCTAACTTTCCTTGAAAATATTTTTGTTTCTTTTAGAGATTACGTTTGTAATTAATCTAAAATGAATCACCCTTCTGTCCAATATAACTTTCACTCAACACTGAAAATTTCAAAACTATTTTGATTGACTGCATTTTTACACGAACGTCACAATACTGCGGGATTTTTTACCGTAAGAGATACACACACCAATGCAATTTTAATGCCTGATGACCGTAGACAGATTTTAGATGATTCCACCCTGTTGAAGGGCGATTAGTCACAACGTTAAAAATTACAAAAGTAGGTGCTAAGACTCTTAGCTTCACATACTCGATTTTACTGCGGATGGTACGCAACAGCTATAAAATAGGGAAATAAATTTGAAGCACATGCACACCCTGCTACACGCCGAAATGCCGGTCTCTAGGTATGTGCAGCTGTTCATATATCCCGTTTAATCTGAATCTTTATCATCGCCTGATTATATTCATCTATATAAAAATTCCATTTTTCTTTTATTAGCTACGTACAGCATAACTTACAAAAAACATAACAGCTATAGGATAAGAATGAAAAGGGCAACCCACACATATTTTCAACAAAGAAATTATGAAATGGGCATGAATGACATGCCTACTTACAACAGGTGAAACCACTTTCAAATCCGCCACCCACCAAAGAAAACGTAATTATTGCCTTCGAGAAGCAATAAAACGATTATTAATGGGAGATTTTTCCCGATTAAGGAGTTATCAGTTTTGAGAGGAAAAGATTTTCTGGGAGATCGGGTGCCCTGGGGTCATCGATGACGTAGTGCAGTAAGTCGTGGGCAATCGCCGAAGAGAAAGCGACCTAACTAATGGCTACCGGGCGCAATCATTTTCAGAGCTTGCTGGATAAAATAATCAGACGGCATTAATCTCTGTGTCCTCAGCACCCTAATTGAACTAACGAAGAGGAAGACAGCGACGTCGAAGCATTTCGAGATAAAATGGACGCAGGAGTAGCAAAAGTGTCAGACACAGTGACATCACCATTGAAAAATAATCTACATGTAATGAATGGGATGCTATATTGCAACTGCTGCAACGATTCAACGCAGAGCTTCTTATGTACTACATACTGAATGAAAATTATCGTTTTTCTGTACACACAAGCATATATGAGCAATGTTGGTAATGCAAAAAAGCGATGTCGATTCGGATGAATACTTTGATATTTAAACTACTTGGATAGATCTATTCCACAATCAAGGAAAAAATTATCGAATAAATTCAAGTCGTTCAGAGCATCTAAGATTCCATGGATGACATCACGGCTTAATCTTTCAATTTTCTCACGATTACAATTAAGAAATTCATCTTTATACCTGTGATAGCCAACTATTAATTATATTAATCTTTTTTTAATATCAATGTAATAAATTATAATCTAATTTCTTCCAAGTCTTTAAAAGTTACGTGATCTATCCTCTAGATGGATTACGTACCTTTAACATGCTTGTATAAAAAATAAACTCTTTACATATAGTATTGGATATCAAATAAATTCTTTGTCGTGGAGTCTGGACATAAACGTGAATTTAGTCTGAATACAGTTTTCCCTCAAGTTAAATAAGTCAAATGTCATCCGTACTCTCTCCATTGAAATAAAAGGAACGTGATAAAAAACTTGAGTTCAAACTTGGCAGATGACTGAACTCGAAGCATGAGAGCATGATACCAACAAAAAACTTGTTTAATCGAATTCTAATATTAAATACTGAAACTTGATAGCTCTTGATAAGATACAAAATTCCTTCCTTTGGTATAAAATTCCTACTTGATGCTAATAGTGAATCAGAAAATAAATCATGCAGGTTCAATTACCAGAATAAACGATTGCTAAATTGATAGGAATATTTGATTTATACTCACAGCTCAGTTGGAACAAAAAACGGAATTATGAAAGAAATTGGCTGAGAGAATAATTTATGTATCCTCTGAGACATAGCTGGAGGCAATTTCCGCTCTTTAAGCAAAAACTCACAATTCGCACCGAGATATTAATATACCATACTTCTCACTTTATTGTGAATGGGAAATTCATAAGAATTTAATACAATTACAGAATAATTAAATACATTGTATGGAATATGAAGGAGGTATTGTTGACACTAAGCAGTCTCTAAAATAACTTAAAACGAGAAAATGCGACTCTTTCTTACTTATTAAGTGATACGAAAAAGAAATCAATGTCTCTAAATAAGCAATAAAAAGGTATAGATTAAAAACTAGTTTAATAAAATATTTATTTTCCTATGGGCTCTTTATATGCCTTGCATAAAATTTTTGGCATAATTAATATATAAATAATGATAATACTAATAAATACGTATAGAATAATCACAATAAATGAATTAACTAAAATTATTTTTAAATGAACATGTCAACCCCCTTTCAATTAACTCTCAAAAAATTAAATATACTCATACTTCCCTAAAACGTATCGCAAAATTCAGATATTTACATGAACTAATAAAGAAGGTAATGCTGATTTACGCTCATTTCAAATCATCCTTTTTTGCATAAAATCTTTAAAACCTTAAAATAAGGATATTATTTTACTTCCACCTTTAGGATAACCGTGATCTTCGAAGAAAATTTCGTGAGATTACATTATATTAAAGACATTGAATTACATAGTATTTTGTGGATATTAATTTCAAAAATGATACCCTGCAAATTCCAAAGGCGATTTTAATCTTTCAACCAGTTCTTAAAAATTTAAAAACTACACATTCAGTCATTTGTTGCCGATGATAAAACTACAGCAGACTTTATCAGAAAGATATTCGAAAACTTTGCTGAAAGATAAAATCTCTTGACCTAATTTGCGACTTATTCCGCTACAAAAAAGTAACCGGTGAAATTAAAAATCGCGTGCACCTTGCGGCAGTGGATAAGAAACGTCTACTGTCATTTAATATTTCTAACCGCAAAGCACAAAGTGAATACCAGAAAAAATATAAATATTTCTGGAATGTTAGCGTAAGCCCTACTGCGACATTACATACTTTACAAAAGGTTTCCACGTTCTTAAATTCTTTGAGGTGAACATGTAGGGGAACATACAATAGTGGAAGTATTATGACATTTGGACTTACACAACAGTATTTCAAGTAGTAAAGGATTCAAAGAATGTAAAAAGGATAAACAGGAATGAAACTATATTTCATACTCAATTGAAGTTGATTCTTGTAGTATTAGTGGAATCCTTCCTAAAACATGTTCTTATAATGTGATGTTTTACTTATTCTATTTTACGTTAAAAACGATACCCTCCTACCCTCCAACGCAGTCCTACAATCATTGTTGAAACCGCTGAGTTTCAATTTTTTCCATTAATTATGAGAACCAACTTTCAGAAGTTGATAAGTAGTCTAACGAAAAGAAACAATGAATAAGCTAGTCACACCGGAATTTCCCGAAGGGGAAATTGAACTATACATAACTATCAAATATTTTCAATTTTAAAAAAGCTATTAATCTGGAATTCGTGCCTCTTTTATGAAATAGAAGAAAAATTCCCCTATATTTTCAGGAGGCAAACTTTAGAAACCTAACTGCGTTTATATACCCTCCATAATGCAATCCCGACTCATAGAAATGTCATTAAATCCGTATCAATTATTTCAAATTTCAAGAATGATTGATTACGAAGAAAAGAAAACAGGGAGCACTTTTCAATTGAAACTATTACCAAGTTTAATAACTTAGCATTTCCACAACAAATCACAGTACACAGAACATGTTTCGATGCTAAGCATCATTATCAAGTGAAGTCCGGAACGAATTTTTCACGAAATACTTGTATTTGCAGGGGAGGGATGGGACAGAATTATCAAGAAGAGGTGAAAGTTCGGATTCACGGAAAGACATTACGTAGGTGAACAAGAGGAAGGGGAGGGAGAAGGGCGAGAAAGGGTTGCAGTTAGTAGGGGGAGGAAGAAGGAAAGATACATTAGCGAAGATACAATAAGTACTTTGGTTTTTTTTTGGATAATTTCCATTTTTTTCAGTATATTGAGTCGGCTTCCCTTCTAGGCCACATAAATAATCTTGGGTCTAAAATCAGAAGAATGATTGGACACTAATAAATGATTCGCGAAATGATATTGTGAATGTTTCAAAATAGTTTCAAATAGGAAATACTTTCAACTGAAAAGTGTTTCCTGTTTTCTTTTCTTCGACGTCATGAACTTCTAAAAAGTTGCTCGCCATTCCGTTGATTTTAATGGTTGATCGATTAAGGACAATGAACTAAATTTGGACTTCTGATAAACATATAAATTACAGTAAAACGTAAATTCGACTCATTAAGTATTTATGACTATATACTGGACGGAAATAAGTTAATCATTTTTAGGCTTATCAATTATCTCGTCACTAGAAATTTTGTACAGTTTAACCATATCTAAGGATCATAACCTAAGTTTTTATGCATCGAAAGTTAGACATTGACCCCAAAATGTATCTTGTAAATCATATCCAGAAATAAATTATAGTTTCTTTATGAAAAATTATTACCTTAAGCGTATTATATTTTTAAATTCTTAAAAATATTCTAAAATCCGTTCAGTGCATTGCAAACATATCTAAGTAAATAACTTAATGGCTGAGGAAATTTTGGAGAAATCCGAGAAAATTTCTTATTTTAAGATAAGATTTTTTCGCCATCCTGTCACTTTTAATCATCGTTAAGAATAAATGCAAGATAATAAACAAAGCCTAAAAATGGAGAGCCTTTCAGCAGAATTCTACCTTAAGATTTTAATGGAAGTATAAAATTACTTGAAATAGGCCTGTAAAAGTATGAAATACTGTGATAGATAAGAATTATGATCCTGTGAAAATTTTTGGTATTTGCTAAACGTTTCATGTTCCACGCTACGATTTTAACCCAGTAGACAGTAAACACAAACTTAAAGAGTTAAGGTCATCACCGCTGTACCTGGCAACTGAGCAACGTCCGGAATAGAGTTTTGGGACGGTTTCCTCTTAAAATATGGGCTCATAACGGAAATCTGTGACGAACCAAGCTCAGCAAATTTAGTCTTTTTAATGGGTCCCTTTAATACATCGCTCCAAACTCTTGGCGCAAAGTAAATGGGGAAGATGGATTTGGAAAACAGGAAATACATTCATCTCCAAATTATTTCAACCGCTGAATTAGCACCTTTTTCATTTTTTCCAATACAGCAGCTAGCCGCGGCGGTTTTAATTTTGAAAATTCATAAACTAATTTCTTACCATACTATTTCGCACTAAAATTTAAATAATAAGAGTTCGTCGATATAAATTAATTTGAAGAACTATTAAATACTTTTGAAAACAATAAAATTGGCTTTGAAATTATACATTTGGCACAACGATGCTAGTTCATTTTTCACAATAAATATTGTGCAAGTTAATAAGGACGATAGTATTTGATAAGTTGTTCTATGAATAAAGATTCGTCCCTCAATTATTATTTTTCTGAAATATAGTAAATATATTGAAATGATTGTCGTGATATTTGGTGAAATTCATTCGTATTAAAACACAAAGATACACAAAGTGTTTAATCCATAATTTTGATAAAGCAAAATGAAACATATCAGGCTTAGAGGTGTCACCCGCATCGTTATTTTTTACAAAACCGGGCGTGTTTTAGTTGATTATATTAAAGTCCTGTAAAATTAGATGCTTTGTATTTAACATATATTGTTAATCTACCGTCATTACTAAGCCAAATTCCCTCCAAATTAAGTTAAATATGACGTTCGTCATTAGCGATTTCTCTGCAGTGATTCAGTTTAGATATAAATTTAGATAAATGCGATAGTTATCTTTCAATTTCGTTGGAGTACTCCAGTTTCTATTGTGAGATATTAAAATCTGATCTTCCACTTGGGTCTCAATCTGCAATATTTCTCACGTATCTAGGATTAATAATTATGGTCCAATATTTTTCCGAAGCTCATCGCCTTTACGTATTACGTATCTTCAAAGTTGAAAAATTTGTATATTATCACCTACAGTAAAGAAATATGTAAATTTGTATATTATCACCTACAGTTTCAGACTCGGAGAAGAGCCTGAGTAAATTTTTGTGATTCAAATATCATTTTACAAACTGTACGAAAGATATATTTCAATAGACTTGCTTTCAAAGCCCATGTTCCCCGGTGTCATCCAATCCATAACCGATACGAAATGAGCCACTAAAGATAATCTTCCATTTACAAACATTTACGTTAAGTCCAAAATTAACATAACGGTATCCTTGAAATCTTCCAAATTCATAATAAACAATTTTTTATCAAATGCAATTTTTCATTAAAGTAATTTTGGTAGGTAAATTAGTTTTGAGTAGAAGCTAACTTATATAAACCATACAAATTTTATTGTAGAGATTTGAAAAACAAAACGAAGAAAAAGAGTTTAGAAAACATAATTGTCCACCATGCTGCGGATTTTAGATCGATTCGAATCGAGTTTTTCAAAGGTCGATTCGGTTCAAAAATTAGGTCGAACGAGAAAAAAATTGGAATCAATTCATAAATTTGCAAACTTGATTACCTCTATTAAAGTTCTAACTTAGCAATATGATAGAGGAGACATTTCGTTTGAGATTTCGGATTAAAGGGTGTACGAAAGGGGAATTAAAAGACAATGGTGAACGACTGGTGTTCTTCATAGATTGGAAAACGAGGTACTTAAGTTTGAATGCAAATCACTTGAACCGTTTAATGAACAACACAAAAGGGATTCACTAGGTCAGTGAGTTTAAAGCAGCCGTCCATCCGGTGGCAGATGTGAATGGAGCTATGAATGAGACTCACAAAAGAACTCTTCGCAACCACTATGATGAAGATGAAAGCTACTTCTTTGACCAACGGTGTCTTGTGATAACAGATATAAATTAGTAATTGATCAAAACCTTGTTGATACATATGGAACCCTACCCTGGACCAGAATTTGTAGCGAGCATACCTTTGGAATCAGTTCCCGCGATAAAACAATTTTATTAACCTAGTTTTCGGATAGTTTGAAATGTATTATTTTTCGACAGCTTCGATTAACTTCGTTAAACTAATTAAGGTATGTAAAGAAAAAAACAGATGAACTAGATAATAATGATGATAACTCGTCAACACCGCTCTTGTGCTATCTGTTTAAATTAAAGGTACATACAAGGTGGGAAGAGTACAATTTTTTCGAGTTTCTTTCCATTAGGGATTTCCACAATACATTTCCTGATTCTACAAAGTATATTACGCGTCACTCATAAAAGATTTATGTTTTCCACATTCTATACATAAACTCATTCCTTTCGATTTTTCTTTTGACACCGTTTCCTTACTTCGATAGTCATCCCTCACCTTCATCGAAAGATAGAACCAATTGCTCAATCTCGATAATTAATGTAGAAACGCATTTACTGAACGCCAATGTAATGACTAGAGGTACTAAAGTAAATCAATTAAGAGTTCAAAAGAAACAGCACTGCGTCAAAAATATTAAATTCTTCATACGTTTCGGATTGAATCGTTTTCGTTCTAATTTAGGACCTTGATTGGAAGGTCAAATCATCTCTGTTTCTCTAAATGAGGCCGATTTAAATTCTTCCGTGACGCTGTGTGACGTAACTTGGTACTGCAACCTTTTCTCATTCATCGGCCCTCTCAAATACACTTCCTTTATGTGACATGGCGGATTCCCAATTTTATGCAAAAAACAGTATCAAGTTCTTCGGACAGTTTACTTGAATGACTTACTCTCATCTTTCTGCAGATCTACTTTTTATCAATCACCCTCCAAAGAGAGGCAATTGAATAAGCATGCACATCCTCATTTAATTTCATCGAAAATATCTTCAGAACTTTTAACAGTTCTGAGCTACTTCTAGAATTACAGTTCAGCGGTACAATTGGATCTGACTGACCTTATTTTCGCGGTTTTTTTATCAACATCAGTGATAAATTTAAAATACCTATAGGTTAAAAAACTCGAATATAAAACAGTGAATATCTCCGTTTATTAAAAGTCGTATTAAAAAGGAATACTGTGTCCTTTTATGAAGACTACTTGAATACTCGATTTAAACGTCTACAACGCAAATAGCAATACTGATTAACATACACAGCAAAGTTTCGTTCACCATAATAAGAAGCAACATTGAGTAATTGGGAGATATTATCAAGATTATTTAAGAGTCAATTCAATAAATATAATTCAAAGTTACGATAAAATGAATAAATAATCTTAAATGGGGTTAATGAACTTCTGGATTATGGAAGAATCAACGTGAATAAAATCATTATTCTACCCAATGTAGAAAAAGTCAGTCCTGTCAGTTATTCTAAGAATAATGAAAAGACATGCAGTATCAGTGAAATATCTGCATTAAATAAATTATTCAACGTTGGGCAAAAGCTAGGCTTATTTACTTTACTTCAGATGTTAGGGTATCTCAGGAGTTGGAGAAAATCGTATTTACACAGGTAACGTCGGAATTGAGAAGAAAGTAACAGAAAATCTTTCCATTTTATCAATCTAAAAGTTCTTGAATTCAATTTCTCATCGCTTAATTACAGATTTTGGCCAAATTTCGCATCCAAACCCAAAGTGACGATCCACCAAACGCAGTTCGCGATTAAACCGAAACTGCGTCACACAAATGAATCCACTTCCGAAAACTCACAACAGAGAAAACTTAGCCATGGAGTATGGAGCAATTTCCTCGCATTTATCCCCTTGTAAACCACTTAAAATCCCATTCTAAGTCTGCCCCCTCTATTAATAATGATAGCGACCCCTTGGGGTCAGCGGCGGCGAAAAAAAATCGCGGAAAGAACCTCCCGCGTAATTTCCCATCCGAGCGAGATAATCGTGCTCCACTCCCTCACGTGTGTCCCCCATTTGACCTTCGGCAAGACTTGGCGATAGTCAATTGTGGCGGGCAAACCTGCACGCCGGACGAGACGGAAAGCTCCATTGTCTGGTCGCTACCGTTGTTAAATCCGTCGTCAGAGGCCGATGTCAGAGATCCGCACGACCCCTCATCCTCTTACTGGAGGCCACCGAATAGGAGCCATGAGAACCACGGCTACCTATAATGTGATGCTCCGCACCCACGCATCGACTAAATAGGACTGCCTTATAAAAAAGACGTTTCTCTGTACAATAGGAAACCTATCTCATGACTAGAATAACACACCCTTGGCAGTGTTGCAGCTAATCTCACCGCCTATGCTGCGTTCTAGTGTTTCCAGGTACTTTGATAGAGACTGTAGTTCAAATCTGGAGTGGAAATTCATACCCACGAACAAATTATTTTTATTTTCACAAAGTAAAATAAAAACTACAAAACCACTTCCACAAGATTATCTATGTTAGGAGATTTCGGTAAATAGGGGAAATATTTTATTCCTAATTTAAGAAAATCCATTTCTAAATCTGGAAAAGAATGACAAATTAAGCACACGTTTATGAATGATCAGAGGAGGAAAAATGAGGTGGAGGATGAATTAGCAGTGATGAAGTAGTGGCTCAATTTTGGGTTTGAAGATTAAGAAGATTCTTACGAAGGGAGTCTAATATTGTGCAAAAGTACTGGTTTTATAGTTTTTATTCTACCTTTTGAAAATAAAAATAAATGGATTACTTCTATTGTAAGCTATGAATCTTATAATAACCGTCAGATCGAGAAACGTCGCACAGGCGCGACCTAAGATGAGGCTATTCTTACTTCTTAAAGTACATACATAGAATTTCACTCGCACATGCTCTATCATGTAACCGACTCAAAAAAGTGTAACGCACAATAGGAAAGCTAAGCATCTTCACTTGACTGAAGCTTTATGTTACCCCCCTTAAGCCCGTACCTGCTTATGAGGATAGACGTATTTCTTGAGAGGAGAGCGCTCATTTATTTTTAACGATTTTGGGTCTAAAATGGGTTCCCGACAGAATTAAACGATTCATCTCTTTCATTTTAACTGACCGTCTTGTTCCCTTGGCTATCAATGCACTTCACTAAATTAATATTCACAGCAAAAGTCATACTTGCATTTGCATTATATTATTTTTCCCAAATCCCTCACAAGAATTCATTTGCCAGACGATTACAGTAATTATTACACAAAAGATAGATACTATCATTACTTATCCAGAAAAAATTGTGTTTTAATTTTCTTTAAAACCGCGGAAAATATAGATGAAGAGTAAACGATCATTCAGGGATATTCTGTCCACTGATAATTGGAAGTTTACCGTACTGTGAAAAAGAAAGAAAGGGTAATGAATAAGGACTATCAGGTAACAAAAATCTACATAAAGGTATAAAGATTTAATATCTTTTCTTGGATATTATGCGGTCCACTAAAAACGTAGTATGCCGCGGCACACCGGGTAGGAATACTTGACATATACGGCCATGTGGCGACAATTTGTGCTACCAGATTGAGCTCTCATTCGGTAGCGTATTCCAGAAGAAAGGCTGCCGTGAACTGGCCTAAAGAAAACTACACCCGTATGTTAACAGTCTCTCAGCACCAAACCCTTCGGTGAGGGCGATATTAGGCTGTGACGTAATCCACGATGGATATCTCCTGGAAGGAGCTGCGAGGGAGAAACGGCCTCTCATTGTAACGACCTGATGGTCCCGCATTGGGAGATTTTCCGCCGACTCATTTCTGCTACTCCTCCATCTGCACGTACAAATGAAGCCGAGAAGTCCTCTTTTTTGCGGGCAAAAAAAAAGTTCGGCACAATCGAACGGCTCGGAATTAGTTCCGATGCGTGACGGGGCGAATATTTTTTCCGCGGTATTAAGTGGCCGCTTCTAATCGAGCTTAATTTAAACAGGCTGTACCGATTAAAATGAGGCCTCCCACTAACTGACCGCGATATCTATCGGCGATGACAACTGATTTTTCTATCGGGTCCATTTCGAAGACAAGCTGGGAGAAATTCCATTCAGTACATGCCAAACATTTGAAATGCATTTAATATTTGTGTAGAGCTCTGAATACATCTACGATAGATTCCCCATCCTGTCATTCGGGGACGGGTCATCCAGGTTGCGGATAAGGCGGGATATTCAGCAGCATGATTTCATGTTTATAATAGTATAAGTACTTCAACAGCTGAGTTGAGTTCATTTCGTACAAACGGGAACCAACCGGGAACTGCATTCATTCAAGGTGAACGCTCTACCCACTTAGCTATCCGGAAACGCAGCTTAATTACTAAATTTTCCTGTCGTGAACATCAGAACGACTCACTTATGAATAATATCTTTCATTTGCATTCATTACGTAGATTATTCTATACTGTAAATATAAAAATGTAAATATAAAAACCTATACCTATCGTCCGGTATAATAATAATCTTTCACATTATTTGAACACGATTTTAACATAAAATAAGTTTGTTTACTGAATAACTTTACGTTCGTATCTATACCAAACAAATCCTAACTCGACAATATTAAAAATAAAATTTAACAGATCCAATGATACTTCGATTGACCTTGATCAACGATTTAATGATCGACCAATTAAATTGCAATTCAATTATACAAAATAATTCAATGTAAATTCTTGAAGCAATAAATTGTTTTGTCTAAGTAGAATCTTTCCTCCATATTTCAGATTCATTCAGTTACATAACAGTTATTTAAGCATATAGTTATTTAAGAATACAGTTATTTAAGCATTTATATATTTCAATCTTACGAAAGTAACGGGAATCAAACGTCATGCATTTTCCGAATCCATCTTCGAAACATCGCAACATTATTAGTAAACATATTGTTTTTCAATTCTGAAACTAAGGGCAAGGTCACCGCAAATAAACTTTAAGCATTCATTCGAGAGATATTTTAAGGTTTCAACTGGTATGCGATACAAATCTGCGGTCGTATTTTAGTAAAAAATGGTCCAACCACGTCAAAATTGAGCACTTAATACCTCGAAAAGGTAGAAAAATTTGAACATTGGTTAACCGCACAATATCTTTTTTTAATGATCTCCATTTTGTAATGATATATGTACGAAAATAATGCATGAGTAAGTAGAGATAATGAAATTCAACTCCTGTTACCTTGGTAGTACTTCGAGCAAAGAACTGCTATTTTCAGATAAAACATATTAAACTTTAAATAAAATTTCAAAGAGTAAGAAAACGTTTGCAATGTCTATCACATGGGTAATTTCACAAAAAATATTGCATTAACTACCCACAATATACGGTGTAATCGGTGCCTCTATTCACGTTTGAATGAATGTAAAATTCTATGGAAGTAAGAGCCTTTCCATCAGCATACGATACGTGTATTTTCTAACAGTGAATTATTAGCATTCATTACCATACCACCAAGCGAAAACAATTTCTATGAATGAAATGTTCAGGTTGATACATAATCTATCAATGTTTCTAATTCCATACAATCCATCTGCTTTATTAAAATTATTTCCAACAATACTGTAATTGCAATCACGCACGAAGAGCAGAAATATTTAAGTAGAAAATTTTAATTAATATCCGTACATCTGTATGAAATGCCAGTTTAAAGCTATTACTTGATGGGTGGCGTATAAGTTAAGCTACATTTGAATGTAAAGCAACTAGTACATGGAACTTTTGAGAAAAACGGCTACTTTATGGCGATTCCCTGTTTTCTTTATCGAGGAAAACAATCATACTACAGTTTAACTTTCATGCACCGATTTAAAGCGTACGTACTTTTTTATTTTACCTAAAACTTCTCCATTTATGCATAGGAAGATATGACGATACTCAACATACCGAGAGAAGAATTTGGACGAAATAATAAGGGAATAATTACGCGTTGCAAGCTTTTCTAGCAAACGAGTTCGTTGTTACTACGTCATTAATGTCCTAATTAATACGTTACTTCCGCTTATGGAACTGTTCATGACATTTTGTAACCTTATTTTTCAGCTGCGAGATTTTTGTTCGCATAACATCAACTGGAATATGAACTCACTCTTCGGATCAATAATATTTTAATATTTCCAATGCGTAATGGAATAATTCGACAGAAAGGATGATTTTGATATGCAAATTACATTAGGGCAAATCGACAAATTTAAAAAAAAATACCACAGAAAATATTGTGAATTTACGTCTAATTCATTTTCGAGTATTATGGTAATGGATAAAGTTCGAAAATTTCAATATTCATGAAATTTGATGGATCGCTGAGTGGAAGGAAAATGTAGTGTATAGGTCAGTCAATTTTATACAGAAATTATAATCATTTCACGCTAAACATTGTGTTAATGCTATTTCACGATTCTAAAGAAAATAATTAACTGCTATACCCGAATTATGATAATTAACTGTAAAAATGTGAATTCATGCAACTCTTGCTGCACGAATAACTTGAAATCGGATTTGACATTGTTTCTAGGTCACATATTCCAAAATATATGTTTCCTATTCGGAGCTACATATCATTTTGTATCCCATTCAGAAAATAAATAGATAATAAATTCAGTTTTAAATTCAAAATGATACAGTTCTGTAAAATGGACACGGAATTCTAAGGAAATTAGATATGAAACGTAATTTTATTCGTTAGGGAATATGATCAAGGTTAAAAAGCCTAAATATACTTTTATAGTATTTACTAAATATTCCAGAAAACATTCTCCGACCACAGAGCAATAATTACGAATATAATGTTAGGTAAACTAAAAATGATAATTCGAATATCTATGTCTTCTTCTCTACGTTTTCATCCAATAAGTATTAAAGAGCGTTCATATGGACGTATAAAGGAGTACAGAATGTTTCAATTGGATGATGGAAAGGGAACTTTTTCATAAATTTATCACTACGAATCTCAGGGAGGAGGTAGTTGATATTGTCATACCAGTAAGTAGCATACGTGATCTTCGAGACAAAACGACGAAGCGTTACAGGGAAATAGTTGCCAGGACAGATAGTTATTTCTGGTCATTTTTTCCGCGAAGTATTAGAGAAGCCAACAGCAGTCAAAGGTAGATAGGGTTTTCGGTGTTTCACACCCCCTGCCATGCGCCAGTGGCGGTTAGCAGGGTCCTTATGTAAATGTAAATGAATCTTTTGATTGATCCCAATAATAGAAATAAATGAGCATTGTTCGAGAGAACTTCTTTCCACAAAGTCCTTCAACATTCGAAAAAAACCGATTTCCCGTGACATCACTGCATCACATGCTAATTTTATCTGAAGAAACGATGACAATAAAAATATCGAATCTTTCCTTCTCACGACCGTTTTTCAGAGAAACACAGAGCTTTGAACTTAACGGACTCTCTCCAACTTAAACAACATGTTTTCCTCTTATGTACGCAGCATATTCATCATCTTCGGTTGGCTATCTCTTTCATTCCCCAACAGGCGATACATGACATAGGACAGTGGCTTCGAATGAATCATTTGATGATACATATTTTTCTTAATTTGTAATTCGGATGCGTAATCTTATGAGTCACTTTGCACTGAACTTTTTGAGAATTATAATCTTCGAATTAATGAGGATTACGACGTCAATCTGTGGGCGAAGGGACTCTCTACGGTCCTCTTTGATCAAAGAATTAGCGAGATTAATCCAAGTAACTGAACCCACTCGGGGTCGTACAGAGCCGTTATGCCGCCTGAGGCGAGATTTCCTATGTCATCGCTTTCTATTTTATTCACAAGTCACTTTGCTTTATTTTAGTAGAAATAATCAACAGAGAAAAGATAGTGATAGGCTTATCCTTACTAATATTCGTGATTATTTTCAAGACACAATGCCAATCATTGAGGGAATTTATAAATAAATACATGGGTGGTCTGAAAAGTTTCCGACTTTTCGCCATTTCTCGACATGTTTTCTGAAGATTTCTGAAAAATCTGGTGTCGGAAACTTTTCAGACCACCCTAGTATACCAAAAAAAGCCATTGAACCAGATATTCAAGACATCCACAATTATTTTTAAATGTTAAGCACATTTGAGTCAAATCATTGAGAGATATTAATTAAGATTCGTCCTTCGCAAATAGGGGAAACATTTGGAACAAAATTTTTCGAAGATAACCGTTCTTCGTCTTCAAAGTAAATTCATAACAATTAAAATAAGACCGTAATTATTTCAATCTACTCGTGAAAAGTCGCAACAACAGAAATAAGAAGTGCCAAAAATAAACGTCTTAAACGGTAATTAAAATTAACTACAATTAAAATACGTGTTCGTCAGAATAATAAACATCGGAAACGGTTCCAAATTTACTTTCGCTCGTTTCAAAAATAGATGCTTACAGCACAAAACATTTCAAGCTCTGAAGATGTTTTTCTTTTAATAATACTTTCATGAGATATAGTTTTAAGTCGACTCTATTTCAACTCCCACGACTATTACTATAGCCATAACTTCCTATAAAAAGAGGCCTCTATAAATCTTCTCTGCCGTGGTTTTATGGACAACCCTTTCCGTACGAGGCAGGCGATATAGAATAATGAAATGCTTCGCTTCTCTTTTTGTCGATACACGCGAAAGACAACGGAATATGAAACTGCGACAGCCAATGCGATTGTAATGCTTATGAACTCGAACTGTCATCTTGGTGTAACTGTAGAGGACGGTCTTAAGTAACAGGGAGATATTAAACAAAAAATTTTCGTCCTTCAATCCTGCCTAGCGGGAAAACGCTGAACAGTTTTGTTTGTAAATATAGACTTGAATTCTGAGATTGTTAAATGATTAAACGTCTACTTCGCGAATTCTTCTATCTGCCAGAAGAGTGTTTATCATTTCCTGTTCGGGCAATTTGCCTGAACATTTGCCCATGAAACATTTATGGCGTTCTTCCAGAGTATAAAGTTGGCGTAGACTTTCCATAGCTTTCAAGAAAGTGTCTCGAAAGACCTCTTACCGCTACCGTTCATGAAAACTGAAAGTTGAAAATCAATGAAAGGTATACAAGATTTTAAGGTGTCTGGAGAAAAGGCTAATGTTTTTAAGGCCCGGTGGTTCAAAGTCTAATAAAATCTACTCGTCAACTAACCTGAAGGTTAAGTTTCAAAAGTTAGCGGTGTCGTACTATACTAACATCAACTAGAGAGTTTTTCACCGATGCCTATCCGCCATATTGTTTGTTTGCATCCATGATGCATTACTGTAAACCAAAATATTAATTTTTGAACCTCTCTCAATTCGATAGCTAAGTATTTTTAACCAACAGTTAAGGGTTAACCCTCGATTATAATACGATTAGCTCGAGTTAGCCTTAAGACTCAAGCAAACTTCCATGATAACTACAGCACAACATTATGATACTGAGCTCAAAAATATAAGGTTATAAAAGTATTTTTGATAATATATTGATCGTGAAAGGGCTCAATAACAGCGCTTCGAAAACATCAGCTGCTTTATAGTGCGAGGGTTAAAGACGAAACTGCACGAAATTTGATCACGTGGGAGAGAAGAATGCAATGACGATCACCTCGTTTTATTCGAACGCTATCATAAAGTCTTCAAGAATCTTCCTTGTATCTAAATAGAACTTTTTAACGGCACAAACTTTCATGGTTTACCTTCTGTTACTCCCAGTTGCAATAAAAGTTTCGTAGCAATACAGTAATCACTGAGAAGAAATGCCAAAACACACCGATGCGAAATTCATCACGGAAATGAGAAATACGCATAAGCACTGGCAATTTATTTATGTATCTATGAGCTTTATAACGATAAGTTGAAGCCAGATTTTACAATGATTTATTTAAAAAATATATAGGAGTCTATTGTAAGAGCGACTGAATCATGTAATTAGAATTTCAATAAAATATAGAGATGAAATATGATCGAATATTACAAAAATATAATTGCTTCCGGCGGAATAAAAAGTCAGTAACAAGAGAATTGCGTACCGAATATTGGCCTTTTATGACACCTTAAAAGTGTTTATAATCTTCAGACGTACTTGCTAAGTAATAAAAAATATATAATAGAAGCGCTAAACGCCATACAGTCTTATTAAGTTTTCATTTCCCGTAGGTGCCATAGTCAATTACGCAAAAGATATTCATTGAGCAATAGAAACCTAAATGGTTTTATTCTAAGGATGATAAATTAAGGAAGAGCAAAAAAAGTGAGATTGATAATTCACTGTTTTGAAATACGGAAAGATAAATGAATATTACTAATAAGGAAAACATTTTTAATTTAAAGACCCTTAGCAGCTCACGACTTAAAGTTAAACGGTTGAAATTCAGCCATTCTTCCGAAAAAATCACTTCCTCTTCCATTATCTACCAGTCACTTTCCACACTATTTCACCAGCTTTTAAGCAGATTTCCTCGATCTTTGACGCTTCATTGAATACAGCTTTTTTTCCATCTAACCAGCAAAGCACCGAGGTCATCACGTAGCATGCCTACTATGGCTTTGTCTTCCTTCTGTGTTATCAACCCGTCGCAAACTATAGATGCAGAAATAGAATGTTGGCAAATCAAGCATGTGATCTGGTTATTAATGACATGAGGAAACATCATTTTTCTTAGCAGACACGTCCATTATGAGTGCTCTACTTCCTCAAAAGATTGCACTCACATTTACTGACACTGCTTAAAGTCTGAAATGTTGGATGAAAACACCACGGAAGATGTTTTATTACTGAAGTAGATAAGGCTTCCAAAAATCTGTAAAAATTTATTTAGCCAAAAAATGAACACATAGCACTATAGTCCACACAATTCCGTAGATAAATGCGCTCCTTCCTAGGTTAGCGACCGAAAAGTGGCGCCTAGATAAGATACTGAAGATAAACTTGCCGAAATAACAATACAATAAGAAAACCACTGCCGTAATTAAGGAAATTCATGTATTTCTTGAGGAGACTTACTTTCCTTTTGAATCTCCTCGTTCCTGACCTGATTAAACTTCAGATTCAAATTTAGACCTAATTAAACCATTTCACCCTGTACGGTTTTACTAACCCAATAGATTACACTAAGATAGAATGAAAATTAAATTCATCGTATTCATCAATGATAGCTGACGTAGAATTCATTAAGGCTGTGAATCGATTCAATACATTCATATATTTCATCAATTTATTGAGTAAATATTATTTAGCATTAGAAAAATAAGCAGGTAAATTTTGGAATAATATTTTTCCATGAAATGGAAAGGCTGTTATTATTCATATAGAGCGGAGGAAATGTCGTTTGATTTCCGATGTGATCGATACACATGACACGCGATAAGTAGATATAATCTCACTGTTAGGGAGGTTATCGTTACCTCCTTCGCAATAGCTTGACGGATAATTTAACGTCACGCATCGGAGAACAGCTGAATGTTCCGAAACGGAAAAAATGAAGAATGAGGCGGAAGTAAAAGACTGCCTCCATTCATTGAAGTTGAGCACGTACACCTTCTCAGATATGAAACTTTTCTTTGTGGATGCACGCCCAAATTGAATATTTGAAACGGAGATGCATTTCATTTGGAACACAAATATCAATCTCCAAGATCTACCACATTGGACATGAAATTGAACTTTCCTATCTATAAAGTATTTTTACTACCATTTGAAGAAAAATATTTGCAAAATAGTGGTATCATTTCGATAAATTTCCAACATTGTGCTTAGTTTCATATATGACTGATAATATGGATCTAAAAATTGTTAAAAACGTTTACGACCGTTATCCAGTAACTCATTGGGTGGTGGAGAAGAAATCTAAAATCCCCTATATAAATGATTTCAGGAATTTAAATTCCAATTTTATGGGATAATAAAAGCATTTGATAGATAAATACTGCCTTATGGAAACGAAATTTTCAGTAAGAAAATCTGTCGATCTACATCGAAAGTTAAAGACAAATTTTATACATAAGTTGTGGCTGTGAGTACTCGATGTTTAAAATTCTTAAAGAAAATCTCACGAATTATGACATATCTCTTTCTCTATAGACTATTATAACCATACTGAAGGATAGAAAAAGATGGAATATATTTTTGAAAAACTCGCGGTCTCATTCATACTTAAAACACAATGCTTAGGAATTTCAATGCTCCAGGAATAAACCTTTTCAAATGGGTAAGCTACCTGGAAAAGAGACAAGATGGGGAAGGTTTTCTGGCAAATAGAATTGAGCTGTATTTCTGGAACAATGACGGCTTTTATTCCGATTATAACAGCAAAAGAGAGCTTTGATAAAAGAACCTGGCTCACAATAGTGAAGTAGCTACCAGACACTTTCATGGCTGAGTGATCGGAACTTCATACCTGTATATTTACACTTATATAAAAATATTTCGATCCGCAAAAATAATTTCATTCAAGTTATTTAGCAGAAGGAATTACGAAAAGTTCAGATAAGCGATTTTAGTAACAATTTCACGTACAGCTTTTCTTTGGATATAAGAACCCTCTGATTTTCTCGGAAGACGAATTTTGAGTACTGTATAAGATTGATCCAATGGTTTGTAAGTAGGCACTTAAGCATGGTTTATGACGAAATAAATCTTTTTTCCTTTAATTACGTTAATCTTTCATAATAAAATCGAACCATAAAATTTTCTTCGTTCAGAACCTTTCTGTTTTTCTGTGTAGTATGACCCAATAACGTTTCTTTATGGAAAGATTTGTATAACTATTATCACCCAGAAAGGAATCGATGAAAGACATCTCTGATAAAATAGCTTTATTGCATATACTAACGTTTTAATAAGCATGTGAAGAAGGTTTCTTCTACCAAAAATTATTGCGTGATATATGGCTAACAACAACTGAGGTAGGCTGACAGTTGTGTCAAAAACTGAAGGACAGCACGACAGTCATTAACATATATTTTCAGAAATCCATGCTGAAGATTGATAACTCGTTTGCAATTCAAACAAATATTTCAACGACCGAATTCTCTCTCATTAAAAGGACATCAAAGGTCCGAGGGGAAAAAGGAATGAGATAATGTTGCATAAGCAGCAGACGGAAGCAGGTTTTCCTAATCCGAAGAATGTGACACTTGTGATCTCGACTCCAACTATGATAATTATTCGGGAATACCTGTTTTAGACTCGATATGTTTATGAAAATCATCCAGTTGTAGGCTGGCATAAATGCTTATGTGGATACTTTGGTCAGTTCGAAATCAATGCTTTTGTTTGAAAGATATCGAGGTAATTGAGAGACAATCTGCTTTAATTTTTTAAGTACACATTTATCTGAGACATAAGAAAAAGAAATGAAATAGAGGAATGATGGAATGAATGAAATTTCTTGCAACTAAACGGCCATAAAGAATTTAATTGGGCCTTATAAGAATGAAAGAGAGCAAAAACAGGCTTATTCCAGGAAATTTGGGTAAAAAATATACGGCAGCACATTCTCTTTATGAAAAGCACTTGAGATTATGACAATTTGGTTCTCCTTTAAAGGCTCTCTATAGATTTCGACACGTATTTTTATGCGAATACAATTATAAAATTTAGATTACAGCCATTAAAAGACCATAAATTCAAAATTCTAATATATAAATAGTTCGATACTGAATTTTACTATTATATTTTCTCTAACTACCCGACGTTGATTAAGAAAGCGAATTATAAAATAAAAAATTTTCCTCCTTTTACGACTCTATAGTATTTACCCAATCACTTGGGGCTAAATTGACCAGGGTGGAATTCAACATATGTCCACCTTGTTACCAAATAATATTGAATTTGTATTGTTTCAAAGCTGTTCCAAGGCTTTGCTACCGATACTTCAAAAAAATGCTGTTGCTTTTATCTCGAGTAACAGGAGAAAATCATATTTTATACTTTCTTCACTATAAAAGAGCACAAGAGTGACTTGAGAGAAACACATTTCACAGATAAATAAGAATTTTGTAATTTTCCTACTGTTCCAGTTTTTAATAATAAGAACTTGATTGAGCGATAGCTGGTGGAACTCTGTTGCTTAAATGATAAATTATATCCAAGAAAATGTGCCAACATTTTAAATCATTTTTTATTAAGGTTTATGCCGGAATGTTTACACAAAAAATATTTTGATGCTTACTTTTCAATTTCAGCATTAAATGATCGCGAAGTCCACCGATAAATGATTTAGAATTGAAATCACTTTATAATGACGTTATCGTTCAAAATTTCCTGCCATGAATAGGAAACATTTCGCTTTCTTTTGTTTGTTATTGTTTACCTTTTGCTACCAAACTCGCATTACCTCAGACAGAGATCATACACGAATTTTGTGCGTTTCCGTCAATGATAATCAAATAAATCGAAATTTAGAGAAATGAATCGATTTGGAAAAAATAAAATTACTTCATTCTTTTTCTACCAATTAGGCTTACAGACAAACGATAGGAGGTAACTAGTAATTGGCTGCGTAGAGACAGATCGTAAATAAACATAGGTACTTCCTACATCGGAGAAATTTCGCAATGAACTCGAAGTCATGAACAACTGGCCTTTTACCCACGAGCTTTGGATAAATATAGAATAGATTGGAATATCGGACTACTTGTTTAAGCTTGCCTATATTACTAATGATCACAAAACGAAAGCGATGATGCTTCGTAAGATTCCGCAGAAGCTTACTGCACTGGCATGCGTAGGAAATATGAAGAGGGCGATTTTGGCCAAGGAGAAATGGAGACACGCTAAACATTGGGTAATGCCACGTAATGATGCGAAATCCCCGCAAGAAAGCTTTTCCAGACAGTGAACCCTCCCTATCCAGGATTCTATCACTGATCAAGTGCCACGAGCTTTCGAAGTGCCCATACAAAATGTACAGCGTTTAAACCCGACGACTCGCTGGTATTGGGCGCGTCTATTTCACGAACGATTTCTTTCGTTTACTTTCTCCCAACTCATCAGTGAAGCCGACGCCGTCGCCGCGATCGTGAGGGAGATTTCCTTTGGGGCATTATGTCACCGATCACGATGGACAACTGACCGAAAATAAACGTGATGCCAGCCAATGCTGTTTATTTTCTCTGCCCGTAAAATCTTCAGCTTCCGCGAGGACAACGGCCGTTTCGAAATGTTTGCGCCCTATTCCAAATACACTCGGAGGATTCGGATACAAGTAAATAAGATGCTCGTGGAACTTTCGAAAAGGAAGGGGGCGTGGTCCGGGATGGAGTAAGCGAAGAAAATGAAGGATTCAATGCGGAAATGAATTAGAGCCGCTTCGATTCTGCTGAATGAGTGAGCGACTCAATGAAACTCCACGGCAGAAAGGTAAGAACATTTCTGAGCGGTTTTTCAAGAGGTTTTTTGGGGGCCAGTGGATATATTTCTTCTGAAAAGTGAAAGCAAGAAAATACATAGCCTGCAGGTGAAAATGCTCTTCAAGCACTACATCCGAAATAATTCCTGTTTACAAATATTCAGACTGGAAAGACCGAAAAGTTCTCAAAAATTGGAAAATTTCGCTTCTCTGGCCATTATTTTAATTAGCTTATTTATCCCGAAGAGCCAATACCAACTTTAATAGATAAATTGAAGCCATCGCACAAATTATGATCGTAATGAACAATCACTAGGCGGCAGAACATATGTTCGTACAATTCACCATATTTAACATATCCACATACATTCAATATTCTCGATCTCTTAAACAGAACTAGTTGAAGACATTGGCAAGCAAATTACGTTTCAAATAATACAGAATGCATAAAACCATCTCTAAAAAGTTGTAAATATATTTAGCTATGGTTTAGATATATTTGCGGCTGGAATAATGCGAAAGATACCTTGAGAATCGCAAAGATGTTGTGAACGAAGATTAGTCAATCTTAAAAACTATGGGCAACTTTCGTGGACGATAACATTTGCAATGATGACAGTATAAAGGTAATTAGGGATTGGATGGTTGATAAAAACAATAAAAAAACAATTCACCTCATATATTACACTTAAAGATATTAGATTAATCCAACGTTGAGAAAAGTTCATCGATCATACGTCTTTTATCTTTCAGAAAATAATGAAAGTTTACCTTATTTCCAGAAATATTCAACTCTTTAACAAAAGGAAAAGAAGTTCCAAAGATTCTTGCTCTACTTATCAATTTAAACGATCGCCTTAGATACAGAAGGAGAGGAACAAAAATATTACAAAAGCCGACCACTTCGCCACAAAAGAAATACGGTACTCACCACAATTTCTACGCAAATATATTCCTGATAAATCGTGCGCACGATGTAATGTTGTCACAAGTCAGCACGCGAATTCAACCTCGCGTGTTGAAAAATAATTTAACTCTGTCATCTCGCATGAACTTCGGTTTTACTTCCAAGCGGCGCGACTCACTAAACATTTTTCGATTTCCTTGGAAAACA
Organism: Pachydiplax longipennis; assembly: GCA_036926295.1. Classification (NCBI taxonomy): domain Eukaryota; kingdom Metazoa; phylum Arthropoda; class Insecta; order Odonata; family Libellulidae; genus Pachydiplax; species Pachydiplax longipennis. The sequence goes on from JAVFKF010000014.1 coordinate 15,676,876, forward strand.
AGGCTTTTTTCCGATGATCGCGATACATTTGATTTGTGCATTTCTTACGGATTATTTCGGTACCAACGGAACCTTTTCCGTTGCCGATAAATTACCTTCCTTACGTCATGTATTCGACAGTCGAAATCCGTCGCGCGAATTTTCCTCGACAGAAGTTTCTAGGACAAATTTCACGCCCAGCGGAAGATTCATCAAACGGACTTGAAAGCGGAAGAGCGTCACTTTCATCTCTAATTTCGTTTTTTATTCGTTCTTCGTGAACGCGCAAGGAGCGGAGTTACAAAATTATAATGTTCTGAAATTCCGCGAAGTCATTTCGAGAAAAAGAATACATTTGAATACATTAGAGGCAACGATTCTGAATGTGATAGCGGATACAAACTCACCCTCCATTGCTCTGTATAGGAAAGTGCGGCACTGATATCGTCCATCGATACATAAATATCAATCGTACAGAGAAAGGAAGGTACTTAACGTATACATAGCTAGCTCCGAAAAAAGTTACCGCTTTGGATGCAACTAGCGAAACAGAAATTAAGTTTCAAGCTTGTTACTGAAGAATTTCCGAGTAGTTTGTATTTGACAGCTGTCGACAGCAGACTGACAGTATCAACGGGAAATCTAACGATAAAATCGTACTATAAAACTAAATGGCAACAGATGAAAGATATCACTCCAAAACGGTCGAAATACAGACAGGTCCTACCTTATGTAAGGTCGGCACACGTAAACCTGGAGTTACGTAGCGAATTATGAATGCTGAAAGAAGTACAGAGAACGATAATTCAAAATCAAGTTACGTTCAATTAACGCCTCTTTCCCACAGCGAGTAATTCGCGTGATATTTTTCTCACTTCTTGCGTATTTTGAACGTGAATCTCTGCCCTCAATAGTTACTTTAAGTCTTTCCACAATTTTCAACGCACCGTATGGGTTTTGTCGGACTTACAAAAAATTTAAATTACATACTAAGTGAAATGGTCACAGAACGCAAAAAACATCAATTATATTCATACCTACTCAGTAATGAACGGACGCTGTTAATGAGCAATATGAACGATCCATATACGTAAATCGAGAACTATCTGTACGCACAAAGTTATTCTGGAGTATATGTAATTCGAACCTGCATTTTAATTTACAGAATCTAAAATATTGAGTGTTTATTAGATAAAGGATACTAAACCTAAGAGCAGAAGAAATATATTAAGCAGCATGCGAATGGAATAAACGAATCCAAAAAATGGAAGTAAGACTATTAATAGTTTGAGTTATAAAAGTGTTACTCTACCGGTATGATCTGGCGGAAGGCGGAAGAGGAAAAGAAGTGAACCTTTCCTCATAGCTTCTACTTATATTCCTCCTATATTAAAATTTAACTTGCTCCAATGAAAATGTCATCCAAAACGGAAAATGCATTGCTGCGAACAGCAAACTGTTGCAAAATAGGCAAACATTTGAACAACAAGCGGCAATCGCCTCAATGAAACGAGGAAAGATTTTCGAAAATTCAGTGGCTACAAGGTAAAATTAGAGAAATGAAAGAAATAGTGGAATTTCAGTTTACTCTGCGCTTAGCCACTATCAGGGCATGAAACCGTGATATTTTTAGTTCCAGTTTTTCCTCCTGTTCAATGAAATAAACATTTCCCGATTTGGTTCCCGCTTCCATCCGTTTTCCTTCGTCGAACCGAACCGAATCGTTTTTTATTAAATATGTGTAGCTTTTCAATTAAATTTAATTGAAGTTTAGAGCGTAACTTGCGATATTAAGGATATGATAATCAAATTATTGGACATGAGGTACATACTTTAATGTTAAGCATGCATTTTATTTAACAGCAAGTTACACATATTTTGCATGCTTAATATTTAGTATGGCTCGATAAGTTTTAAAGTAAAATGATATTGTTTGGAATCGAAATTCGGAACGGAAAAGATTACAGCTCTCTGTTGCGGTTCGGCTTCTCAAAAATAGAATTGATTCAAACAGACAACTCCGGCCGGCAAAAGTCACAGGATTCTATCAACCATTCTCTTGTACAGTGCATCTAATTAACTGCAAGGCCAACGGCATAACTGGGTAGCGTAAGATCTCAATGTTGAGCATGGTCATGGTTCCATAGGAATATGAGATTGAATTTATTCCGCTTTGGGTACTTACTCTGGAGTTTCCGCTTTTTTGCTGCATCGTTTTTTTTTTCATTTAAACAGACAATAGTGATTCCTATAAATTCCAATTAACACTTCTTTGGTGAAATGGATAAGAATTGATGCAAGAGAGAGTGAAAAGAACTTCAGAGTGAAAAATTCCAGAATTTAATACAGAAATTATAAATATGGCCATGGTGTTAAACTTTAGAGTTATATCGAGCATAATTAAGGGCGTCTTTGAAAAAAGTACGCTGAAGACTACTGTAGGAAAGAAATTCAATTTATACATATCGTTTAACAAACTAAACTCCTTGACACATTAATATACAAGGAAATGGTAAGAATTTACATAATCTCTAAGACTTGATCCTTTGTTTTGCCTTTACGTACAGCAAGGTTAATATTAGCCGTTTTATGGATTTAAATTTTTCATAAATAGAAAGCATAACGGAAGCTAATTCCAAGATGTTACAAGTACACACTATATTATACCAATTTACGATTTTGCGCTTAGTTCATTGATAGAATAGTCAATTTTGGGGGACCACCTTCGAAAATAGGCACCGTAAACATAAAATTTATGACGCATTTCTTAGATTATATGTGAAACCTTTTAAAGTCGCATCAAGTCTCTTTGCAAACCGAAATCTGAACGGAGTTCTCTTTGATGATGCGGTCTCTCCGTTGGGACCTTTGAAACCATGATCCATAACCCATAGAATCAAAGACTCGAAAATAATCGTTGCTGCAAATGGAGCATTTTGCCTCCGTTTATTTTCTACGCATCTGAACCGCATTAACGGCGCGTTCGGATAAATACGATTTGAGATTAAATTCCGACTCTTTTTCCGTGAATTTCACGGAAAGTACACTGTAAGGCTCTTTCGTAACACAAGTCGAAAGCGACAAGCTTGGTCAAAGATCTCATATTCTACGTCAGGCTAAAATAAACAAATGGTTGCTACAAAGAATTTCCCCAGATCTAAGAATATCGTCGTGTAAACTAAAGAGAAGCCAAACAGTGAAGAGAGAGAGGGAGGAAAGAAGGAAAAAGTTTCTACATAAAACCTGACCTCGCAAGAAGATTCGAAATGATTACACGTGAAACGCTTTAATATATTTCGGAGGTTTCGCTAACTCTGAAGGTAAGCCAGCATTCACTCTTGCCTTTTCTTTTATTTCCCAATAAAATACAAGCAACAATTTGCGAAATAAAAACAAAATGTTGGAGTACAAAGGCACGTATGCAATGGCATTTTGAAAGTTTATTGTCAACGAAAAAGATTAGTGATTACGGAAGCTTCTAGGCCTTTAAACTTTACATTCTATAAGTTAACAAATTTTTTAAATTGAAATTTCAGTGAAACTAGAGTTATGAGTCAATGCGACCGATAAATTTGACAATTTATGGATCCCCTAAACTTATATTTTGAAATAATTTAGGAGCTACTTTATATACGCTAGCATGCGTTGCAATGAAAGATGATACAGTAGTGAAATCGAATGAATAATTTCTCGTCAACCTCGTCTCAAAAATAACCATTTTCTCAGTAATACTCATGGTTTAAGATACTTCCTGTATAAGTGAGTGGTAAATTGCAGGAGGTAAATTGCCAGGAATTTTTGACGTTCTTTATTTGAAAATAATGGTATAAAAAACTCTGATCAGAACAACTAACATCATCCACACAAGAGCATGATTAAGGACAATGTGTTACTGGAAATTGTCGTTATTTATATTACATAAACATATCACAGATGCAACTGTATCTCCATTTTCATTATTTTAGTTCTTATTCCTGGATTTATGATGCGGATCATTTACTCAATGCTTAATATTTCAAAAATGATTAATTTATTTTCAAATTCATGAGCCGCGACAGCTTTTTCCATACTGTTTATATGGAATATATGGAATCTATATGGAATCTTAAGATTTATAATTTAAGAGATTATGATTCAAAAATAATGTTTCCGAGAAAGCAGTAGTCAAAGATGCAGAGCTAAAAATTTTCCGAAATTTTCCACAGTCACCATTAAAAAATTTAATGTTTAATATAAATCTACTTACACTATCCCAAGTTAATTTAGGATTCGACTTTTTCTATACAGTGCATCCTCATTAGTTCATAAATATTTTCCGATAGATTCTCCTGTTTACCTTATCTTGAATTGTGGCATGTATTTCATAAGTCTTAAGGTACAGACAGGAAAATGTATCTTTCATCTAATTACGTCTTCTTCATGGCTGTGATGATAGGAAAACTACTGATGTATGAGTTGCGGCTTTGATTGAGGTCTCTCCTTACGAAATGCTACGAAAAGTGTTACTCTTGGAGTCAATGTGCTTCACTTACATGGACTTGTTGCGATTAAAGCAGCCTGTGTTAGTGAGGAAAACAAGGATAACTAATACCTCAATCCTCATCTATCATAGTAAGCCTTATACTTCCCTCCTATTGCCTCGTAGTCAATGCTAGAGGGGATGAGGTTCCAACCAACCTTCGGGTTGAACACTTCACAGACATTCTTTCTAAGTCAAGGACGAACGTCGTCCAGTCTTGCCATCTTATTCGAATTAATGCAGACTACTCGTGACTAGTCCATCCAAGAAATGATCTCTCAAGCAAGATTCTTAACTTCTGACGCATTCAACACCTTGAAAGATTTAATCAACACGAAATAGTGATCTTAAACTTACTGTTCTAAGAATAAAATTGATTACGAGATTCGACCTTCGGAGCATATTTACGCCTTTAATAAATGTTAATACATAGAAATTTTTTTACAATTTTCCAACGAATATTCTTTACTTTTATCGTAATTAGAGATGCATGAAAGTCCATTGGATTTCAAGGACTCCGATTCAATGGTCAGCGAGACAAGCTGACGCCTGAGTCTGGAATGTCAAAAATAAAAAAAATCTCTGCGTCTCATTTTTCCTGATTAACACTTTTTAACATAGCATGTTCCTTCCGATGGTCGGATAACGCACTTCGCTAGTTGTAGCTTTTCTCCTTTTATAACCATGAGAAAGAGGATAGAAAATAACCTTCACGGAAGAGGATGGCTATGTCGCTTCAATACAGAGATACATTATTAAAATCAAACCAAAATATATTTAGTACTGGAGTGTGATTGGTCGGTCTGAGTACCGCAGTGAACGTGATATAGTGCGACCGAGGAAGTTAATATTTTGCGTTGTAATTCATGGCAAAAAGATCTCAAATCACAGATTATGCTCCACGCAAATATAAAACAGGGAAACAGCCGCCTCGTCAACAAATATAATCCGGCCTTTTTTAAGTCCAGTAATAGCACCAAAAATGTAGACCACAGGCTAACAATTGCTGAGGTCCCGCTTGCAGCTTATTTTTTTTACTTTGAAATTTAAAATTTCAATTGAATTCATGGAGGAATGCATAGTTTTGTGGATATCTATCACAACTAAGAAATGAGACAGATTCAAGTTTTTCCACCAGGTAATGACGGTCATTCGCTGAAACTGGTCCTGTGCAAATAAAAGTGAGGAATAATCACTATTCTCTCTTTCTCTTATTTAGTTTTTATTAGCATAGTTGCCAATTCAGCGATTTTAATGGATAGATATAGCGATTCCTTCTTTTAGCGACTTATTTTTTGTTTTAGCTATATTTTAAACCCTATTTAGAACGTTGTGGTGCATAGGCCTTCTTATTTGTACTCAAAACATGCTCCACTAGTCGATAACTGGAAATAGTATCTATTTTGTTAATGAAAGACTCAGAATTAGCATCATGTACGTGATTCATCTAATATTTTCACATGCTATATGTATATATGCAAATTCACGCAGTTTTACAGTAAGTTTGGCTTCATTTTTGGAGATATTCAGGATTTCGTGGCTTCTTAGTTACTTTTCTGAGTACCTCTAGCGACATTTTAAAAAACAAAATAAAGGGATCTCTGTATCAATCCTCCTTAGTTTTTAACAAAAGCTTTATTTAGCACCAAGTCAAAGAAAAATAGAATGACAACACAATATTATTTCATAACTTTCTCAAATTAAGCTTTATTTTAACTTTCCGCCAGTTACCCCCTTTGATTTCGGCGCTAATTGGTATCTCCCTCAAGTGTTTCATCCCTGAACCCCGTGAAAATCCCTCGTTGCGCGCATCTTTCGAAATAAATACAATTCCAACTTTGAGCAAGTTTTCTTTCACGTCCAGCGGGCATTTCCGCGTTTCCATGCGCTCATCGAACCTGTTGGCCGATCCCTTATCTCCTTCGCAACGTGTAAATAAAAACATAAAACTGCTTCCGTGGAAACGGAGGCGTTACCTGGGATCTACTACACTTCGCTCCCAAATAGGAAATAAGCTTGGACGAGAACATACCTTCCGAGCACCATATTTTCTCGACCCTCTTTATTAAACTTAATAGCGTATCGGCTTTGAAATCGGCATCAAAGTGCGAATTCGCGGGGGGGAAAATACGGACGGGATGTCTTCGAAACATGTTGGATACTTCGAAGCGGTGTGCAGTTCCAAGAGCCTTCGGATAGAAACGGGAATAGTCTAAAATAGATCCACACCAGTCGTAAAACGATCACCTGTCCTTTAAAAGTTCCTCTCTGCCACGATCAAAAGGGTTTCGCGCTGCATAAAATTAATAACCTGAAACAAATCGGTGCAAGGAGTTAATCTATTCGGAAGAGGCGTATTTTTCTTAGACGTGTCGCCGCTGACGGCTGCCTCCATAAATTTCGCGGATAAAAAAACCGCGCTGTCCCGAATATAGGGATGGCAGATGCAAAAGCTCTCGTCTTGAGGTGGGAATTCTTTTTCGGATCTCTCGGGATACGTCCGCGCGAAATTGGCGCCTGTAAGTTCAATCAGCTGCCGCGATAAATTTTCGCGTAAGCGGGAAAAATAATCTGCGGCGCGGAAAATTAGGGCGAAGGGATCTGAAGCATACAGGCCTATAAAAGCCGAAGGAAAACATCGCCAAAGATTGAGTTTCTCTCGCCTGATCTATTGCTTATCTTCGAAAAACAGACAGCGTTCTCGCGTTACCGGCCAAAGACCTATGGATTGAATCGGAACTAACAGAAGACTATGTGACAACAGAAGTAGCGTTTAGGCATGCACGAGAATCACTATGCATAAATAAACTGAAGAGTTTACCGAGTCTATCGTGAGTTTCTCGTTCCTGAAGTGCGATCGAGATCTAGTTAGCAATGTAAACATTGCTAATAAGCATCTAATAGTGTTAATAAGCATATTGACGAGTTTATCAGCTCATACTTAAAAGAAAACGAAGGAAATTTCCAGTGTATCGTAAATAACAAGTGCCAGAGATAAAGATATCAAAAAATCCAGCGCTGGGAGGTTGTAAGTCAAAAGAGATAAAAAATTTCACCAACTAAGATGATATTATGAGCGTTATAGAAATATTAAATACTGAGCCGGACTTAGGTCTGATGAGGTCCTAAGCTAGTGAATATAATAAGACCTTTTATTGGTCTGGTTGTCTTTTATCTACGAAAACTTTTCGTTGTTTTTGCGTTGAATATAAACTATGTGGTGTAAGAATGGACCTAATAGGTATCTAAAGACATTTGTATACGACAAAATATGTATTTCATCACCGTAATTTTTACGGTGTTCGGGCCCGCAAGAGAGTGGTGCCTTAGGCTACAGCTTGTTTACCTCATACTTAACTCCTGCACTGATTACATTCACCACTAAACATATGTAAATGTGTGTCGGGAAGGTCTACACCGACTAACTTTGCAACTTCATTACGTCAACTATTACATAAACGGAGTGACATCCTCAATCACCACTATGTTTAAGTTTGTTGTACTCATTTCATGCTAACTTTTTCACTTTGGTCGCTGATTCTTCGTACAACTGCCCCTTATGCTGCAAGGTACTGCTCGCCACTGGGGCACGCATAGTAAACCGAAACACTTTCTAATCGACTCTTCCCCGCGCAATAATAAACTCGCGCAACTTCTATCACTCCCCGTCATAAATCTCCGAGATAAAAAACACATCGGAACGAGAGCAAACAGATGGAAATTCTCGGCGGCCCACCGACACCTTGAGCCAAAACAACACCCATCGCATCCTCCGGAACAAAACAAAACAGCATCGCCTAAAAGCATCCGTCATCGGACGTACCTTCGGTATAGCCGCTCCAAGTGGGCAAAGTCACCTTCCTCCGGCGAGCCACTCGGCGCAACAGTCCTTCGCAAAAACCAGCAGCGAGACGGTATATAGCGTTTCGAATAGCCTTGCAGTAGTTGTCTTCCCACGTGGACGGAATTAGGTAAAAGGCAACACTGGAGGGAACTGGCCTTTTGTGTGCTACACCCACACCCCCTCGACGAGCCCCCAAACCACATACGCACACCCGCCAAAGATACAATAACAAGGAGAGGAAAGAAGGAAGATATGAGAGAAGAATCGGTGGCGACAGCTCGGCCGGCTAAAAAGAGACGGGAGGAAAAGAGGAGACGGTGGCGACCTCCTCTCGGATCGCGGCGCGAACCAGAACTGAAAAGCCGAGTTTTTACCGCCACGGGGCGTGACGGAGGGGGATCGAGATGAGGGGGGGGGCAGGATGTGGGGGAGGGGCCCCAGAAAGAGAGAGCGCTCTTTTCGAAGGGCAATGGAACGCTGAGGTTCCACGTCGTGATAGTTACGCTTAATGGTTACCCTACCGATGGTATTGTTCATTCAATAATGCCCGTGAGATAGTGAGCCATGACTATCGGCGCGAACGTACGCAGTGTTCTTTTAAATCGACATTATCTGTAAACAAGATCAAGTACGAACCATTGACCGAAAAATATCTAATTACCGCCGCTATCGCAATCAAATAATGAAAAGTAATTTTTAGACTGTTGAATTTCAAAGCTTGATTTGGACTCAGATAACCATATATCCTTTGCTAGCAAATAATAGAGTAAATTCAGCGCATATATTACTGTAACCTAATAGTTTCTACACTTTTAACATACAAACTTCAAGATATGTCTTAAGTTTCGTAAATATTGTAATTATTCTAGGGCTTCATGAACATAGACTGTATAAATACGTGTCTGTGCTGTTTATGTCGATATATTCAAAGAATTACGGAAAAGGGCAGCATTTACTTAAAATTTCACGAAACGGGAAGAAAATGGCTAACGAATGACGAAGAAAAAAATAACAATTAATTACAGGAATAATTTTCTGAATAAATTTATTTTATCATGAGAAATTCGTGTTAAAGACTACATTCTTCTTTGATTTCATCATCTAAAAGATCAACCCAACACATATCAACATGAATTTCTGCACGACAGGAGGAGAAAAGTTAGCAGTTAGTTAGTTCTAAAATCTGCTACTAGGAGACCAGAATATTGAACTCCGATAAACTTAACGTCACTGAAATCGGCTTCTTTGGTCAATTAGGCATAATATCCTCAACAAGCCATTCGCAGCTACACTCTGAAGGAAGAAAAGATATATGATTTTCCACATAATTTGTGGAGACGTACTACATATCTTTCCCTAATCCTTAACCAAACTTCTTTCCAAAATATCTATGCCGCTTCTGTGGACAACATTTCTACATGGAGAACAATTTCTGATCACCAAATCTTCTCACATATTCCACCACATATATCTCATAATAATTAGCAAAAACTTAATACCACCGGCACATCTTCACACAAATACAACAGGCTGGCAAATCAAGACCAATAATCTTTCCCTAAGATCATCCAAGTGGACGTGATCGCTAGAAAAAAAACACATGGCCTACTAATTAGCATATATCGAACTCGTACGATTTCTCTCCTCGATAGATCGAATCGAACGGCACCCTTTCACTCTCGCGACAGCCTTCGTCGCGCAGAAACTTCATCAAGAAAATCAGACCGACCTAAACTTAACCCGCGTTAAGTGATGCGTTTTCCGGGCACCCGCATGTTGAAGAGGTCCGCCATTGACTGAATCAGTAAGTCGTGAACGATAGGGGATGATTGATGGTCCGTGGAAGACTCCTGCTCATTTGCAAAAAGCGCTCACTTGATTTCACTGACCGCGAAGGCATACCGATCCGATTCGATATGCCTCCTGAAAACGAGAACTTTCCACTCGCGGAATTGTCTCTCGCACTTTTTTTTAGCGATAACGTGATCGATTGAGCGAATGGACGTTACAGCCCGCTCATTATAGACACCGCCTCGAAATCCGTCGTTTTTATCGAGTGGTCATAACACGCTAAGGCAAAGCTCGCGTTCCAAATGGTAAAGACGTCGTCACCTATCGACCGATCGATCAATCGATGTTTTCGCTCCCATTTTACTCTCCTATCTAACTTCCCCCGAGGCGATACTTTCGGTCGCAGTTCTAGATATCCCGGCGGTTTATAGCTCCGGATAACGTTCGCATAGGGTGGCTAGACGTATCTCATTAACTGAAGTATATCTACAAAATATACCCTTTGCAAAGTACTAAACATAGAAGACAAAAAAAGAACTCTTCTTACTTTTTTATATTGATAAAAAATATTGAGTAGTGCGTTAACTACATATTTCACAAAGTAAAACTTAAACCCTGTATCAATATGTTATCTTTTCAGACGATTATAAAAATAATAAAAGTGGTCGCAGATACTATTTTGTCAAAACGCACTCTTAAAGAAATGAAAGAAAAAATTTTCCATTGATCGTCATAGTATAGCATAGCGATATTCTCATTATCGTCACCTCATGTCATTAATACGAATATCTTAAAATAAATTTCCTTATCTGATCAATCTATGTTCATGAAAGAACGTTTCTTTAAAAGTAATCGATTTTTAACTTCTGGAAGAGGTTTTAATTCGACCGCTTTCTTCCACGGAGTGTGATCTTTAGGTGAGCATTAAAAGAATTGCAAGTTTCAAAGATATACTATAAGAAATGGGAAGATTGAGTTTTATTCATTCTGCCATTTCCTCACCATATTTAAAACTTGAAAGACCTGCATCTAGTAAAGAGGATTCGGATGCAAAATTTTCATATGGCCACCTTATCCTCTTCCTTTACACATGTGATGAGTTAAGGTTTTTAAATGAATCATGATAATTAACCTAACAAAATGTTTTACAAATGTTTTTTCTATCTTATGTAAAATAAGGAAGATCATTTTTAGAAAGATATTCCTAAATAACTAGGGCTCGGGTTTTAGAAAACCACGAAAAAATCGGGATTAAAACGAATTCTTGAAGCGACCACCTCTAGTATACATTTCTCTGATTTCTAACGCGGAATCTGCTTGTGTATCAAGAAGGACGCATAATATCTTCAATATATAAGAACCTAGTTTCTCCGAAATTTTATGAAAATTAAAACCTTCGCTCAATTTTTTCAGCTTCTAAAGATTCTCATCCCCCACCCTAAAACATCTGAGTACCGCTCACTAAAGTCTTGCACTTCTTTAATAATACCGGAATATTCGAATCCGTTGGCAAAACCGGTCGAATTGAAATATATTGTGGAACTTTTTTTCTATTAATATGTGCGCTTATTCATTCCACAAAGTTAGGCTAGAGCATACCAATTATATTCGCGAGAGGAGTTTCTTGGAGTTTGGTACCTCTTAAAAAGAGGTACCGAAAAGCCCGTCCCAATCTCCTCGGGTGATCTGCTGGACTAAAACCGTCTTCCCACTCATCTACTCTTCCGTCGTCACCTGTTTCGAACGCCATACACCCAGACGGAAAAAAGGGAGAGGTGAATTATGTTGAAACGAATTTATTTACTGGGAATCGTCCAAAGAGAGCCATCTGCTTTGGAAGTCAAGACCGTCGCCCAAGATATGACCGCGGTATTACTTTCGAACGACATTGAAAGTCCATCTGTGTACATATTTTTCATACCCCAAGAAGAGCTATTAATTACATGATAAATCAATTTAGGCCCAATTTTGACCGGTCCGAATAAGATTCTCAATCCACCTGGCGCTGCTCTAAACACAGCTTTTTCTCATCATCCCGAAATATGGCTTTAAGGTTTTGTAAAGTCGCCAAGATGTATGAGTGCGTCTTTCTGGATAAAAGTTGAAAAACGGTTGATATTGAGGTTGAATTTGATTCATATTTCACCTTCAGCAATCACCTGACTTCCTAAAATAACTTGAAACTCAAGCATGTGATAAGTAGGTTTTCTAATGAAATGAATTTATGGCGTTGATTCTGTGAATGAAATGTATGTTTAACTCCGAAGGGCTTAGTAATAATTTTTAATATTTATCCCTTACTTATTATTATATTTCATAATAAGCCTGCTATATAAAAATTATACAGATTGTATGAATCTGCAAAGCGAAAAATAAATAAAATACGAAAGATATGTTTTCGGAAATCAAACTGAAAACTTATTAAAGCTTATAAATAACTTTATTGACCCTTCTATGAATGGCTTCGCTATTCGTCCAATAAACAGAGATGACGTTACTCCAATTAATGAAGGAAAGGGGTATTAATATTTCCCGAGCTATGGATACTACAGACGAAGTAATCTACTGATTGCAACAAACAAGAATTATATGGGATACTAATGTTAACCCTACTACAAGTAATTAGCGGTTTGCGTGGTATAAAAATATAAATGTAAGTCGTAGTGTACACCTGAGTCGGAACTTCAAAAAATAGACTGTGATATGGTACATACAATCCGCTCATTTGTATAGTTCACTTTTATGCGCAATTAAAATGAATACATACATAACTATTTTAAATTATCCTGTGAATTGTTTACTACAGAAGCAACTATCGTTTGTTTTCATATCTTCCTTATATATTTTGAGTCAGACTCAATAGGAGAAACTGAACTGATTTTACACAGAATACGAGCTGAAAACATATAGGACTGAGTCTGGATATTAATTGTTTTCAGTACGTAATTGCAATTCACATTCATTATAGAATTTTAGGAATCAGCAAAGGCAAGTCAGAACTCGCTAAAACTCCATTTAGAGTCCGAAACCAATAAAAAAGAAGCGAGGAGACTGAGTGAATCGTTTGCGCATAATGCGAGGAATTGAGTTTGGCCCAGCCTCGTTTTCATGACGAGTATAAAAAACGCCATCTGGGGTGGTCCTTTGTCGACCGCCCCAGGCCCACCACGGCATCCTCACATGTATCAACGTAAAAAAATAAACATTATCTCACTCAATCTTCGAAATTATTCGTGCGAATGGTTCTGATACGAGAGTCGATAATTTTTTATGGGACAGCGCTTCCGGAGACTGAAATAACAATCGTTCAAAGGCGTCGAAATTCAAAAGGACAAGGGGTCATTGGCTTCGACACCGCAAGGACGGCATCAACAAACGGAAATTCAGTGATTCAATTATTCATTTGATCGATTGTTCTCCTTAGACGTTAATTGGAATAAGAAAAAAGGTGTTGTTTTGATAGGAAACGCAAGAGATTACAGGGTAATTACCATCATTCGAATAAACGACATTACTTCCACAGCGAAGAAGAATATGATGTATCGTGACAATAACAATATTGCAAAGCTTTATTATTCTCTCGAAGGACTAACCACTTCGACAGTTTCGTCCATAACTCTGACAGATTAGCGTAAGCCATTCAAAAAATCAATTTTTTCAATCTATATCCTCAAAATTAAAGAGTTTATTTTCAGTTTTACAAGGTAAATTAGATATAGACGTATTAATGTCTTAGATCCCACTGAAGAGGAATTAAGACCCATTGTTGAAAATATATTATAGACTTAAAATTCATGTTTTCTGACTATTTATATTCTGACGAAGGATCAGATAAACAGAGCAAGGAGTTTCTCGTTGGAAGAGATGGTAGTCAAAATAATTTCGAATTTCGCGGAAAGAAAGCGATCCCAAAACGGTCAAAGTCAAAGTTAGCGGTTTGAAAAGACCAATAAATAAATATAATAAATTGTATATAAAATTAAAATTTAGCGTGACTTCAATCTACGAAAACATTTCTTTCAAATAACTTTTCCTCGGTGGATCTCTTCCATTATCTCCAGAGAAGAAACAATTACTTAACCACTGGAAGAATATACGGAATGATTATGGTTTCTCTATACTTTTTTTGTGGTTTATCAAAAGTTTCTTTCGCGGACTGTCTAATGTTAAGATTAGCACAAAGTTAGGCCTTGGTCAGGGCTATCTCTTCGATTGCTTCGAAATAAATGGGGAAATAAATAAATCAATTTACGATGCACACAGTTAATTCGATCATTATCGACGAACCGTAAAGAACGATAACATTTCCTACCGGATCCAAAAATCGTTCCCCAGATTGTCTTCCATCTATATATTTCTTCATATGCCCATCAAAATCAAGTTAAGTATTTAGCTGATTCTCTAATTAAAACGAGCGCGATCTTCGATTCGGGACCCATTAGATACCCACGGTGGCACGAATTTTCGATTCTCTTTGATTAATACAGTAAATTTCACTTCTCTGGCAGAGCAAAAGAAATCTCAGGCTACCGCTGGCGGTTAACAAAGCAGAACCTGTTTATCAAACAAACTTGACCTTTCGCTCCGAAACAAATTATCTGAGATTCCGTACAAAAATTTTCCCGGGCCAAATACGATGACTCGCCGGATTTTCGGGAAAGGCGATGGTCAGTCGGAAGATGACCAAGCAGTAATCGAAGAGCCTTCTTCGACGTGGCTAATATTCCAATCCGACATGTCGAAAAAAGGCGAGCCCAACGCTTAATCACTGGGGAGAGATGTAATCGCCTTGGGCGTTCGAGCGTCAACTAATTTGAACGGCTTACTGCACCTAATCACGACGCTCATAATCCTCTCGAATCTCTGTTTTGGAAGCAATGACATGCTGTATATCGTATCCATTGTTGAGGCGTAACACGGGGTTGGAAGCCTGACGAATACTGCGCAGCCGAAGTTCCATCGTCATCTTGAGCCTTGCTCTCTTCGGCAGGGCGATAAACTCCGTCTGATAAACTATCTCCTATTCAGCAGTCCATTTCGCAGTCTAAATTCATACACTGATATTAACAGTATTTCACGGAAAATTCCCAATAGGGAGAGGGTATGAAAAAAGGGCGACAGGACCGGGACTCGAGCCTGGATTCCAGATCTCCAAAAATTCCCGAAATTCCAAAAACTCCCAAAGTATCAGATAATTTAAATCTTCGTTATTTAGGGTAAAATATTTAACAAAAATTGTCTAAATTTGGAGTGGTATTAGGACTAGGTTAAAAGCCTTTAACGGTCCTAATTATGACCCTTGGTTCATATTAAAAAAAAGACTCCAATTTCGTATATGAATAGGATTTCCTTAGTTAAAGATCCCATCTATTGTTTACAATGGGTCAATCCACAGACTAAATTCCACTTGGATATACAAAGGTATTAGGATGAAGGATGCGTTTAACGACTATTTGCAAGATATCGAATCGTAAAAATTTCACTCCGGCAAAAATCACGGATTTTTCCACTTCGGGTTCCGGTTACGCTCGCGTTTCTACGATCAAACCCTTTGTGTTAGAGAAAGAGAAACTTCTACAACACGCGTAAATTGTGAATAGCAAAGGACTACCACCGAGTCTAGCAATGCATGTAAATGTAATAAAATGGGCGTCAAATCAGTAAGTAGTACAAACACAACAACGACTTTTCAAACTATTTCCCCAATTTTCAATGAAATACTAACTTTGTCTTGAGCATCGCATAATGTTGCTTTAAACCCTTTATCAAAAAATAAAAGCTAAAATGTAAGTTAAAAAATAAGTTAAAGAAAGAAATAATTAATTGAAATGTTTCCAAAAATTTCTGAGATTTCCAACACCGCTCATTTGCTTTCCTACAGGTATTTCTATTAACGAAAAAAAATGAGATACATAAGATATTTCCTTCTGCTGAAATCTTGGACATAGTATTTTAACTAAACGGTGAGATTTATATTATACGCCAATGGAAAAAATACAAATCCAAACCTCCAACCGATGGGCCAAACTCAAAATGCATAAGGTTAACCGCGCTGCATCTAGAGTCAGTGACGTTAGGAATTTTTTATTGTATGTAATATAATAGTACGTGCTAAAATGTAAAACAGGAATATTGCATTGTTTGAAGTGAGAAATTTACAAATGTACTTAGCTTTGCTGCCAATAAACTGAGTGATAAATTCATAACAAAAAACAGTTATGAAGACATCACGTACTCTATTTCTTCAGTACTTACTCAAGTATGACGCTATTCGTTAGTAAACTCATTCAAATCATTCGGTGAGAATATGCAAAATATTGAACTGAACCTCGCGTACCTCCTCACAGACATGAATTATGGTTTTAAACTTTGTAGTTAAAGTGAATTTTCACTGCTGCCTTATGCTTCCTCTTGATAATGCATCTTAGTTCACGAACCCACGACGTATCCTATTTTTGGAAGCTATACACGTCTTAGATTCAAGAATATATTATATGTTTTTCCTTTTTTCAATGAATTCTATATTGGATGTCTACAGAATACTGACAAATTACTAGCTACGTGAGGTCTACAAGTTCGGTGACCACTGGCCTATGTATATGTATGTGATCAAGGGCCAATATGGTGACGTTTGATATAGAATAAAGAAATTAAGAATTTTATTCAATATTCGTTTCAGAAGTTTGATGGAGAGTGAGCTGCACGATCACACCTTTAATTATAAAGAAAGTAAAGAATGCAAGATCTGCACGCTCATACGAATCGTGAAAATCACATTCTGAACGTAAAAGTTTAAACCTGAGATAATTTCGAGCGGAAAAAGATAACCGGATAGTGCTTAAATGGTTTAAGATATCATCAATTATCGTGGTATCTGCAAGTAAAATAGGACAGGCAAAATCGAATTAGGAAAATGAGATAGAAGTCGAGAGTGATTAAGAAGGAAGCGAGAGGTCAGGAGATGATTGCGAAAGTCACGTTGAGGATCTCATCAATCACTTCTCGGAGAAGGCTGAGGTTTCAGGCAATGGTTTAATTACAGCTTTCCCCGCTTTATACATATTATATAGGGATCACGTAATGTAAAACCTATAAAATATATCCATGTATCAACAGCTCATATTTCTGAGATGTAATATCCCCATAAGAAAAGAATTCATAGATCAGACGGATTTTCCTTCGCTCTCATTGAATCTGATATTAAGAAATCGAGGAAAAGCATTCTATTATTACTAGACATGAATTACTACTGAAAATTTGAGATTTTTGTTCTATGATATTTACGGACAATATCTCAATTAATTGCAATTTTTATTAGCACTACTAGACCCTTGATACGTCAAAAATATGCCTGAGAGGTCAATAATTACCTATTTATAAAAATAAGGAAATTCATGACAAAAGAATGATTGCACATACAGATGTGCTTCGAGGGAAAAGTATATATTAAAATACCACTATTAAATATTATTTTATTCATATAAATAAAGTATAAAAGAACAATTTAAATTCTAGCAAAGATAAAGGAAGAAGAAACTGGTTTGAAGAAATAATTGGATCGAGTCTATGAATAAATTATATGTATTGATATTCATTACGCTACATTAGTGTTGGAAGAACTAAGTTTCCCTATTCTTTGAGATAATTTATTCTGGAAAGATAAAAAATTGTAGAACACTGAATTCACGCCTGCTCACGTTCGTGGAGATAGAGTAATTCATGGTAAGAGAAACCGAAATACTGGATGTCTTCTAAGGAAGAACAGGATAGTTGCAATCTCTTCAAGAAGAGAAAAAATAAAGGAGGGTATACTCGTGTAAGAATACACTATCTCGCTAAAAAATGTCTAATTAATTTACTTCGGAGAAATTTCTGGAGAACAAAGCGGAAGAAATCTACCTAAAACTTAATTCGGATAATTCCTTTGTAACATCGGCTGTCTTGATAATTCCTTGCTTCCTCCTTACTCATCAGTACAGTTGCTTTATAGATTTTTTCTCCTGATTTTTGACTGAAAACATTTTACCTTTCGGGTCCTGAATGGGTGAAGATCATGCAAGATCGACGTTACGATTTTTTGTCTACCAAACATATCTGAACAACCTAAAAACTTACATTCAAATAAGGAATGCATGATATAATTCAGAAATGATGTAAGAATGTTAACATAAATTTTGAGCAATATAAAATTTGAGCGCGTGACGTCGGACAAAGACATAACATTGTCGCCTATTCATGGTGGAATATAAACGGCTCGCCGCGCAGAAAACTTTGTACATACATCGTGAGAGCGGTTACGCGAAGTTTGAGGAGTCGTTTCACAGCATTAGTGCTCAAGATAATAAACCAAGAGTGACTGTAGAAAAGGAACTAAAAATATATACTTTGATTAAGTATTGAACTAATTTTCTATAACATTTTGAAACTATCCAAATATTTATATATGAGAAAAACAAAGGTAATTATGCATTTTAAAGAATTACGATAAGAACGATATACTTAACGATATAAGTAAACGATGACATATACAAAAAATAAGGTAATTTAATTTTGTATACGATTACTGGGTAAAAGAAGAATAAATGAGGAATCTAGAGAGGCCACAGTGACGGCAGAATTAAGGAGTGAGATAGTGAGGTAAGGTATAAAAAGAATGGGAAACAGTTTGCGAATAGCACCGGGAAAGAATCCATTTAAAATGTAAAAAATAGTAGACGAGTATGCGGCTGACAAGTGGAAATAGAGATTAGAGAATATCTAGCACATAAAAAGAATTGTCTCTTTTGTAAAACGATTATAACATGTTTGCAAAGATTTGTTCACCAATCATTCCATGTAACTTATTGGATTCCAAAGCCCGATTTAATTAGGTATTTCATACAAAGAAACCTTTTAAATATATACAGCTGAAAAACTTCACTTACTCCGCGTTACTGTTTAAACGTTAACCTTGAAAAAGTTCTAACATTGGTAATGAAAATAATTGCTTTAATTATAATACGTAAGACATGTGACGAAATTTCGTATCCGTCACTCGTTTGGGATCTGAAGACTAGAGAGACGGTTTTAAAAAGGCACACCAAGAAAACGCCGAGAGAACAAGTTAAGGTATTCCGCTTTTTATAAAATCCACAGGCCGTTTCCACTCAAAGAGCCGTTTCCAAACCTATAGTTATTTTTTGCTAACAAAAACTCTCAAGTTTTAGCGGATGGTGGCACCAGACATTAAGACAGGGAACACTTTGAAAAAGAAGTCGAGAATGACAGCAACTAGACGGCCGAGATACGAGAATTTCTGTTTGCTTTTTTGCCGAAATAGCCACTTAGTCCAAACTCTTTTTGGAAAACTCGCGCTTTTTCCAAAAAGCCTCGTTTTCCCGTCTCCGCTTGATGAAATTCTTTATGAATTCCATTCCTGTCTCCCGAGCATTTCTTCTCTTTAAACTTCCGCGGATAAAAGGGGAAATTTCTTCATTCTTTCGCAGGAAAAAATCTCGAGGCGCGCTTTACCCTTTAGCAAGCCGGCTGTCCGAGCAAAAACAAACAATTCCGTTAGAATGATGGAGGAGAGGATTACCTATCGAGTTAAGAAAGGGAAGAAGAAGCTTTTTTTATTCTGAGACCCGTAATCAGAGGTCCAACAACATCAGGTCTTTCAACTCCAGAGAAATTATAGGGATATTCTTTCAGAGGAATTTATCTCAAAAGTAAGGGAGATTAACAAGGAGAGAAATGCTAAGATCAGCTCGATGAAACAGCCGCACAGCTCATCCTTTCTTACGTAAAGGGATTTACAACTAGCTTTATTTCTCAAGCAACAGATTGCATTACATTTACGTGGATTTTTCCGCCTATGGCAGGGTTCTCCAACACACGGCCCAAGGATAAGAATGCGGACCGCTGAAGATTTCAACTGATCAGCCGTTCTTCTTGAGATTTACTAAAATAACTTTTTGATATTTTGATTTCAGAAACTTGCACCTTTATAATACGCGTATCGAATGACTCATAGTATAAGCCACTGTAATTGGCCATGTTTTGAGTAAAAATTAACTTCAAATGTAAAAAGAAAAGTTTATTATCCTGTTAGTATTTTTTAGTTCTAGTCATAAGTAAATTATTTTTGGTTAGAATCGTATGTATATAAAATTTTCCATACTAATTTTAAGTAAAAAATTGAAAAACAAAAAGAAAAAAGAAAGCATCATTTTCTTCAATTTAACTTTGTATTCGATCTTTAATTCTACTTGATTCAATTTTAGTTTTCAAATACCGATTTGCTTCGAAAATTTGGTAGAACAAGACAATTCGATGCAATGAGAAATTTCGAATATTTGCATACCTTCAATAACGCTTATATGGAAACCGAAATACTTGTACGAGAGAGTGGTAATTTAATTCACGGAGTTCTTATTGATCCTCTTCTTCGATAGAATTCCTAACATTACATTCCAGCAGAAACTATTGGACAACCCCGACTCTTAAGGTTCTAACTCAAAAAGGAAAGCTAATGCGAAATACCTCGCTCCTCTTGCCTCATCTCCAATTTTTTTGTAGTTAACGATGGAGAGGTTGAGGATTCTACCAACCAACCAGCCGAGGACCTCTAATGAAGAGATAACTGGCTTGTAATACGTAACAATAATTTCAATGATTTAGTAAAATTTCAGTTTAATTTATTAAAAATTTTTACAGAAGACTCAGTAACGGAATTCTACCTATAGAAATATTTATTTAGACTACGAAAAACTCCAGAATTCAAGAAACAAATTTTATAGTGAAACAAATAATTATATCTATCTTCGCTGCAAATATATGTTTATCAAGAGTCTAAGAATATTAAACATTTTTCATACATTTGTTAATATTGAATAAAAATATACATGTATTCCTCGTGTTTTGTTATGGTCTGGTAAGCATTTTTTAACGAATGTGAGAAAGTAGATGTTTATTTATAGATATAATGACCAACTGGTTTGTTTTCCTGATTCATGCAACCAAGTAAATATTCTTATTTGTTGTTTACGTTGGTGAGGTTGTGAAATTCAAGCTGAGAAGTCGAGAAAAAGTCATCGTAAAATACCTTCTTCTGAGCTTAACTCTCCACCGCCTTCTTCATGCAATATTTCTTTCTCTTCAAGCTCTTTCGGTGTAAATACAATGAAAAAGAGTGATGAAAGTTAAATTATAATCATGTTTAGCTTAATTACTACATTTTTTCGCAATAGTCCATCCCGCAAATAAGTCATGCACAAATTTTCGCTGTTAAAATAGCATGGTTCAGAATAAATTAAGGTCAATAGTGTTATTTTTCAAAATCAAGATCCCTTCCATATTCTAACAATACCCTTACTGCTGAAGATCAAAAACTCTTAGATTTATGCTTTGTTTTTTAACCATTAATGAAAAAACTACTAGCTCTAATTGCCCTCCTCTGTTCTAATAAGATACAAAACTTCGTAGAATTATATATGGAATTCGTAGAATGATTAGTTAAAACGAAAAGGTTCCTACCTAAAACATACTTAATAATACTGCATCTCTGACGAGAAGCAAAGGTGATTAAAACGATTTGGAGAAACGGACACAACATATAATTAGTGAAAATTTCGGATGATGATTTTCCAGCAGTTATATTCCAATTACTCAGGGGTGCGTTCATTTTTTCTGATGACATGAAGGGATTCTGTTAATTATTAATATTAACAAATCCATAAAAATATGTCAACCATTCAAATAATAAAAAAATACTATGATAATGGTTTCATCTTCATAATTTCCCCTGAATAATTTTAAGGAGTTATCAATCAAAGAATGACTTTATCACTATAGTAGCTGAAGTAATAATTAAATCCAAATCAATGAAAGTAAGAAGCTGAATGCCGTTTAATTTGTATTAAAGGAGATAACTCCATCCGGAACAAGAAATATATGAGTGGAATAACAATTTTGAAAATGCTCTGTGGAGGATTAACTCAACTTTTATAATAAACTGATTGAAAATGTCATTTTCCTGAAAATATTGTTAAATTGTCAAATAAATAATTGGTAATAAAATAATTCTTCAAGAATCAAATTATTTACACTATAGTCACTTAAATATGTTCGTAATTTAGTGATTATTAATATATGGCTTGGAAAGCGGTACATGTATAAAAAATTTAAAACGATTTCACGAATAATTAAAAATTTTTAGCAGAAACTTGAGAAGATTCCGGAAAAGGATATTCCTCGTGCGAACCCCTATTTATATTACTGACAACGTTACGAAGAAGTTAAATCTGAAAAATAAGTCTTAACTCTGTAGATATTTTTGACGTCGAAGTGTTTCCCGACCTTTAAGACTATGAAAAATTTCTTTTTATAACAGCTTGTAAAGCTTTTACATTAACTTTTTTAAAGATAATCCGTCAAAATAAACAGCTGCATTCTACTTTCTGCGTTAGTCATCATCATATTTAATCCAAGCATTCGACGAATTTCTCGCATTCATTTTTGAGCCATTCACTCTAAGGAATTTCTAATTTATACCATCCTTTTCCTTCCGCAAGATTCTCCGATGAAGTCGTCTTTTAAGCACTCGGATGCTTTCGAATGAAACTTTAGGACCCACTTAAATGAGACACACCGAAAGAGGCTCTAACATAAAACAGAGTCGACATCTCCCAGCAATCGTGACTCCGACTGGTGAAACAATAGTCCGCTGAGAAAATCGCATCCTTAATGTCGGACGGAAACACAGCGAGACTGAGAATCTGGTTTCAGCAGTCAAACCGGTGTTGGTGCATAGTGCACGGGAGGGGTCATAGGGCCGATTGGTAGGCACCTGGAGAAACAGGCTAAAATATCGCCAATTAGCCGACAGCTATTAGATCGCTGAAGATACTACCGGTTTTTGTGGAGGATTATTATTATCTTTGACTGAGACAGTAGTGAATGCCCATATTTTAAAAGATAGTTATGAAGACTGCTATTTTTCTAGAGACGAGAGTGAATTCAAGAATTTGTGCGTTTTGTAATCGGAAATATTCTAGCGTAAATTATGACAATTCTGAAGTTTTCAGGTAAAAATTTTCTTGAAATTTTTCTGAAATTTATTCGGAATGAAAGGTTCATAAATGAATAAATAATCGCCGGTCGTTACAGTGTATTTCTTTTATATATTTCAATATATATTTAATACTTTTAATATGCTGTGTTGGTAGATATAAATTTTATGGTGTACAAAAATATGAATGTGATAGGGTAGATCGTTATGCTTGACGGGGGAAATATGTACTGTGACATTTCATTCAGTATGTTCTGTAATTACATCGTCTGGAAATAACTTATAGGGTGTATGTTAAATATATATAAAATATCTGAGAGCTGATGTTTAGGGGTTAAAGCTGTCACCTGGCATTCGTCATTCAGTACACTCTATCTGATGGTTTAACTATTTATTTTACCAAATATTATGAATATTATCTGCTTCTCTACCGTTAATTATGCGGTTAGTTGTAATTATGAATGCACCACGGTATGAAATCAAATCTCATCAACATAAATGTGTTTTGTGAGAACTAAAAATTCGTCCATAATAGACGAATATAAGTCTTTAAGTATAAAATGAATGAAGTCAGAACATTTCTTACATACCTACATGGTTTATTCAGAATCGCGAGTTTTAGAACAATCGTTAGAGGTAATTCTTTTATGAATGTCTTATTTCATTACAGAGGATAAAGAAAATCAGAGCTATACTGCAATATATGGTCTGAATTTAAATCATTAAATCTTTATTCCGTTAACTAAATTGCTCTATGATTTTAACTGTGAAGCTTCATTGGCCGCAATGATGCACGTCCTATAATATATCGAATAAAAATGTGAAAGATTTTATTCTAAATATAATAGAAAATTTATTCTGAGCAAATCTTACTTTAACGAAACATTTTACAGCAATTTCCGAAATGAAAAATATTCCTCGCTTATTATAAAAAATCAGTGGAATAGTGCGAGTGGAGAAAATTACTAGTAAACCAATTTGGGAAAGGGATATGTGGTTGAAACTAGTACGTTAAGGTTCTGAACCGCCAAGGATAAGCGAATGGGAAAAACAAGGAGACCGACACTCGAACCTGGATCTTCGTCCTTTAGGGTGGCCGCTCTATTCATTGAACTATTACGCCGAACTATCTCGTGAAAGTAGGCAATAAAATGTGGTGTAAGAGTAACGACGACATGCAAGAAAGGGATATGAGATTTGAAATGAAGGCATTGAGGCGTAAGCATAGAAAACCTAAAGATAAGCGAAAAATTGCTTAAATACATCCCGTTAAGCGAGTAATGTATACACAAATGAAGTATTATCTTGCATGTCCTTGAAACGAGGTGAATTGCAGTAACAAAGAAGTGTAGGATATGGGCCTTTTCACATTAAATTGAAAGTGTTCGTCTAATGGGGGATGCTGTTGCCCAACTTACTTTCTGTCTACTTGCCTCTAGAGAACTGCACCAATTTTTAATTGGTTATTTAGGAAAATAGCTTTTAGATGTAAGGTTTAATGTATTGATTAAATGAAAGTTACCGAATACCGAGTGAATTTCTCATAATAAGCACATCAAAGAATAGTAATGCATTACTGCGTTTGGAAATTTACCGTATCTTCAAATCATTTCAGTAAAGGAAAATTAAAAGAAAATCAGGAGTTTATATTCAACAAAGCAGAATGTAACTTAATGGCGAGGGCTTTACAGCCAGTATAAAGAACCTTGATTGCTCTCATTATGGTGGTAGAAATCTTTCTATTCCAGTTTTAAAAGTATTTACCTTACAATGCATTCGGACTTTTTTCATGACGTTAATGGATTTTCTGCTTGAAATATAATAGAACATAGAATCATAATAGAAAAAAGAGGAAAGTTAAGATATAAGTACGAGGAAAAAGACGAGAGAATCGGACTCACTCTGAGCCATGATAATCAGCAGAAAGTAGTACAGGAAGGAATGATGGAGGGGAGAAATTACGAACGACCTAGGTTAGATTATGAGAGACGGGTATAGTTAGTATTACGGTTAGCAATTGTGAGGGAATTAAGCTATTGGTTGGGAGAGGACAGTTTGTAGTTGCAGCAAGCAAATCCTCGAATTGTTAACCCAAGATGACCATAGCAATCACGCTCGTCAAAAAAATTAAAGTTCTTTAATCTGTGCCGCGAGTTTTACGGGGGTGAACTTTTACGAGATCATCGTAAATACTTTCGAATTGAAATCTGAGATGTTTAACAGTAAAATTCGATCTTGCCATCTACTTTTGCAATCTGGTTTTTATGTAGGGCAATTTTTAATATTACCCAAAGAGAAGAGGAAAGAAAGAATAGAAAGGAATGAGATTATTGTATTGAAGTGTACAAAGAAGCTGGAATACGTTTATGAAGAATAAATACCTTTAAAAACCAATTAAATTTAATTAAATAATCAATATTACATACTTACATTTCGAATATTGAAAATTATAGAGTTAAAATGGTCTTTTAAATTTTGAAATATCTTATTCTTCAATTATTTTATTAATTTCTGTTGGAGATGAGGCATGGAAACCTTCAAACTAAGTACGAGAGTGATTGATCTGTTCTTCGAAAAAAAATTCAATAAAAACCTTTCTCAGCTGTCATATTATGCCCTGAGGTACACGTTTCTATCTAAAGAGCTTCCCGTAGATAACCTCTTATCAGACCATCAGAGGCTTATATTTGAACAAACATAGCGCATACTCTTTTAAGCGATAGTCTGGCCTCTGCGCAGTGAACTGTGTTGCTCTATTTAGGCGAATTAAAGAAAAGATTATCCAAATGGGGAGATGTCAACCAATAAAATTATAATGAAAATTACACACAGCAACTAATTTAATTACTCATGTAAGGTTAGCGCCATCATCTATAATGGCCTAAATAAACTCAAAAGAACACTCCCGCATCGATTATGAAAGAAAGTAAAAATAATAGTAATAATAATCGTAATAATAAAATGTGATTGTTAAAAGTAGCTCAAATTCAGCATCCGAAATGTACGCATTGTAAACCTTGAACTTTGAATGCCATTCTTATTCAAATGCTTACGACAATTTGCGAGGTAAATGGGTATTCCTATAAAATATGTATTAGAGTAGTCTAATGTGTTAACAAAGCCGTTAACTATCTTTGTTTATAGAAACAAAAAGACAATGAAATACATAAAAAAACATAAGGGAAATAGACACTTGCGTAATATCAAGGAGCATAATGAAATATCGCTCGCTGGATTGCTTTGCGGTTTGTCGAAGTATAGATATTAGAAAATATTTAGTATTGTATTATAATAAATAAAGTTCAAACAAAAAAATTTATGCCAGTCTCCTTGAAGACATCACAGAGTGATTGTTAAGTTTAAAATTTAAACAGACCCATAAATTTGAATTTTAATCTTCACGATGGCTTTATGAAGCCGAAACCAGTTTTCATATATAAGTGCAAGTAGAAATATTACGCATCGGTTTTCATCTAAATAGTTTGACGACAGTCTTTGAACGTCACGTGAGAAACTTAATTATAAACATTTTACGCATACTGAAGCTAAGTAATTCGTAACTTTGCTATGAATTAAATTTAATTTCGTACTTTTTCAGAATATATAGATATTGAAGTCTACACGAACGCTATGTTCATGTGAAAACGTTGAGGTATCCAATGTTGTCGCAATAAAATCAGTAAATTTCCAAACTTCTAGGACTTGGTCGCCAAGAAAAATAATTTTTACGGATTTTACACATCCGTAACATGATTAGAGGCGGTTTCGGTGAAGAGTTGCTCTGAAAAGCACGATGATGTAAGTATCTAAGAAAGAATTCAAACAATGTGTCGGATACCTCAATATTCTAAAAATTCCAATTGGTCTTCGGGACTGCTTACGAATCTTCATCTACATCCCCTAGTACACAGGAGAAGAAAGGTGGAAATCCTAGTTTCTTCCGGAGATTTACAAATCTCTGTTTGCGGCGGTTCATAAAACAACCGAATAAACTGTTGTGGATACGAATCAGACACGACTGCCTGTGGAGGGATTGTTTAATTTCCGAAATGAGCTCGCATGTTAGCCTTCTACGCCTGACACACGATACTCGGGTCAAGCAGTGGGTGGCGGAAGATAACAGAGCACGGAAAAGGTAAATCAAGTTTCGCCGAAAGGATGAGCGGCGCTATAGAAGACGCTGCAGCATTCTCTCCGCGACCTTTCAGCTCTTTTAGTGTCCAGAAAAAATAAACGAGAAGAAAGCCGCCATTGCAATCATTGAAATGCGCCGATTCATAAAACTATTATCAATGCGCTGAGTTACATAGCGAAAAAATGAGAACTAGGCTAAAAATCAAACTCCTATGAAGTATTCTATGCGAATATGATTTATACCAACTATCTCTACCGTAAAACGAATACCTAATGGTTAAAATTTTGTAATATGAACCTAATGATTCAATTTAGACCAACATTATCAAATGCCAAAAATCATATAACGCTATTTAAAAACAATATCGAACAATAATATAGAATATGAGTATCTGTCAACAAAATACAATTTCAAAAAATAATGTTAATAATTAATACGATAATATACTTACAACAATAGGATAAAAATAAAATTCCCTATGTCAACTCATAAATGAAATTTTCATCCCTCCATTTACTGCAGCATTATTGAGAATTGTTTTTCCAAAGCCAGGAATCATAAAATATCATATATTCCAATAACTAGCAATATTTCGATAGTTTTGAAACAATATTTCGGTAGTTTTCAAAGAATTCAGGTATGGAGACTATGTAGTGTACTTTAAGAGCAATTACCATCTAAAACTAATCTTATTCGTGATTCCTAGAGTAAGATTCGTGACGGCCGCTGCTGCGGCGAATGACAGTTTGTGATATAAAAGTCGTAAGCTATTAAAGTCCTACCCAAGATATACTCCCGAAACAAACGGTAAATAAAAATTTCAACATTTACTTAAAAACTCTAGCCGTAGGTCATATTTACCTTGACACATAAGAAACGAAATGGTTTTTGATGGCATATTCATTGGAGTTCATGACCAAATTTCTCTAAGATAATGTTCAACATCCATGTTTATTTAATCATAATCAACGCCGTGTATATATAAATATTAATTAAAAATAATATCATTAAGGTCGCTAAGAACCCTTCAAAATCAGATATTACGTGTAGAGTAGAGACCTTGTGGCTTTCGTATAATTTAATGAAAATTATTGGTCGTTCATTATGAACTATTATAATGTGATAGATAATATAATATAGAAACTTATTTACCCTAGTAATATTTTAATTTTCCTTCCCAAACTCTGGAATACTTAATAAAAAGTATCGATTTTTCGTAATATTAAGGAAGAAAATTGAGTAAATCTTTAGAGTTCTATGAATACTATTTCGGTTGTACAAAGATTTTATATCGGTTATATTGTAATTAGTTATATTATAGTCCTGTATCACGAAAAAGTTCTCAATATTAGAATCCGGTCAAGCGTTCCAATTCAAAAACATAATCGTTCAACATCAACATTTAAAGAGTTCATCCCTGTGATTGAATTTTAAATATTTTCAGTCCAAAACCGACAAGAAAATTAAAACCACCGTAAAGATAATTGTTTCCTAACCAACTGTTAAAATTTATTTAATCTTGATAACATTTTCAAAGTCCTCCTGGTTCTTCTTGCACGCTTTCTACTTTTACCAACACCAAAACTTACTCCTGGGCGCAACACACCGTCGCTCCGATGTCTCAGCTGATGAGGGAGGGAAGGGGGGGGATTGGGGGGGAATTGCCCTAGAGCCTGGCGAGGGGACCGCCCCTTGTCGTTGTGACGTGCTATAGGGTTCACCTCTATGCCTAGAGGGCCCCCTGCCACAACTTCAAGGAGAAGCTCCGACCTTATAGACAGAAAGAACGAGCAGGTGAGAAGTGAGTGCTTAGTTACCTCACCCCTGCAGAAGAAGGTGAAAGAAAGGCCCCTGAAAAAGATGCCTGCCTCTGTAGGCCTACAAGTAGGCTAGGTTTGTAGGGAATGCCTTCCCCACGCCCCCTACAGAGCAGGTGGTTAGTACATTTACGGTTCACTTACGAGGAAACTACAGCTAGCTATTGACAAACTTAAAGCGGCATTTAATTTTGATTTGGCTACAATAATGTACCGCTCATTCTGAGAGAATGAAGTAATGGAACATGAAAATTATTAGTTAATTTGATGGTGGAATGCCTTTTTCATTATGCAGAGGGTATGTGAATTAGATTTCGAAAGGCGTAAGGTTAAAAAAGTTGAGTAGAATTAAAGGCGCACCACTTTCTCAAATATCCTTATTAAAGATTTCTTTGATGTATTAGATGAAGTTGAGTCTTTAGACATCTGAAAAGAAAAGAAATATAGTACTCACGTGTAATTCAGAAGTTGATGATGCTGAATTTTCCTGTTGGAAATGAAAACAAATGTATTAATAGATGGAGTTACCCTTATATTCTCAGGAATCGATTCTATTTTTATCTATGTTAGTAAATGTATCATATAATTTAACTTAACGTAACATAATAGTTAACTTAAACATAAATTATTAAATTAAACTGAATGTTTACGAAGAATATTAAGCATCTTCTGAAGGACAGAGTTACAGAGAAACTAGAATGTGGTTCGCGATTCTTTCTTTCGATTGCATTCTCTCTTTGTCTTCATTCGGCAGATCGCAAAGCTGCTTAAAATCCCAATAAATGCCAAATCAATATAAGCTAAACCTCAAATGGAAAACAACTTGTTTTGTTCACACTCTAGGTACTCCTGCTAGTATCGTTATTATATATGTATAATATTTTTTTCGCATCGACCGTACCTACTCGAGGCTATAATATAGGAAGTAGAATATTGATATTTTTGGTGTGGAACATCAAAAGAATGTTCGTTTAATATCGAAAATATGAATCCCAGTGCTTCCTACCCAAGGCATATACTGAGCTATAGAAATTGCTACTAACACACGTTATACATTTCGCAGCTAAACACGTTTACAAGGAAATAATATCAAGGGAATGAAAGTAGTAGAAAATTAGATGTGAGCCGCTAATGAAAATACATTATTACGGAGAAAAATTCTTAAATTCTTCTAATGCTCATTTGTGTGAGAAAAGTAAGTAATAGAGCCTCAACAAAACTATACTGCATACCTAATTTTAGGTCACACAACTTGTTTGGTATGCAAGTGAAATTTTTATGGCCCATCTAATGTACGAATGCCAGCGGCTAAAACTCATTCAAAAATGTAAATTACAGCAATTACGAAAGTAGCACTAGTCTAAAAAGTTTCATCATTATAAATTCGAAAATTAATATAGTAGATGACGATGATAAGGAAAAGACGACGTGAAAGATAACTGTACACGCGGTGATAAATCATAGTGAGAAATCTGTTGTAAAAAAACGTTACAACCCTATGAATAATTTGCGGGCAGATTGGAGATGAAACTAGGATAATAATAACTATAATGTTTACCTTGTTTGTTTACCTTAATGGATAGGAAGTTGAACTTCAATTTACTCTTAAAGGTCAGTGAAAACAAGGATATTTAAGCGGCTAATTACTTATCAGTGAAAGCAAAGGAGAACCATCTGTCCTTGGGATAATAACGAAGTCATTTTCCTGTATTATCAATGTTGACTTCACTATCCTCTCCTTTTCATTGTAAGTAAACATAGGCGAAAAGGAAAGTGCCTTGTGTGAAAGAGGAAGTGAATAAAAGGAAAAGTGATTGTCAGGTACAAAAAGCGGAGAAAAGAAATGATATCCAAATGGGACCGAAACACTTGTCGCTTTTAAAAGACATATTTACAAATACTCAAAAAACAGGAAGGTATCTTTTCTAATTATTAACTTCTCAAAGCTATTATTACATTCAACAACTGATAGATTTATCCATCTCATGTCCTCATTTTCTAAGAGGTGATTGGCTCAAAAGAGCACATATATTGTATAGGTAAAGACTTGTTTTTCAAACGATTGAATTGGAATTAAGAGCGGCATGACATCAGCAGAGGATCAGTTAGAGTTGAATTATCATTCAGATCCTGATTCAAATCGTCCAGTGTTATTTTAGATCATTTAGAACAATCAATGAACTGTGATTGTTCTATCTTCTCTTAAATTATGATCATTAAATCAGATCCTCCGAAGGTTTAAGTATTGATTTATGTAATTAGCTATTAATGTATTAGCATCAGAAGCTACAATAACAGTATCCTAAAAAATTACAAACAAGAATTTGAAAATTGGTCAATGCACAAGATATTGGACTAATTTTAAACAATCGTCCAAGTTTCCTATTTAACGAATAATTTGATAACGCGGCTGGAGTTCCTCAAAAAGGAATATTTAACGTCAATTAATTCATGATGAAGATATCTCAAGGCGGTATTGATTAAATTTATTTGAAACTCTACTCATAAATGACTGTTATGAGTAGAGTTAAATTGACTGTTATACGAGATGGAACGGATCACTAAAACATTTCATGTCAGCCAAGATTTTGTGTTATACGCTTCAATATCACTAAGTTTCAACTGTATTGTTCACTTAATTAACAACAGAAAATACAACGAGCTAAGTTATAGGTTTCAGCAATAATACTGTTCCATCGAAAGTGGAAATACAATAGAGACAAAATCCTTGACTGCTTACCATTTGCGGTTCCTCGGCTAGCCTTGGTCCTGCTGATTCCTCTTCAGTAACCTTCCGCAATCATACAGGAGAAACTCCCAAGTAATAGAAGTTCCAAGAAGGGAAGGATGTGAGAATCTAAAATATAGAAACAGCAAATTCATTTCTTGATAAATAGCAAATATAATCTGGATTAATGTTGTATTGTGCATTTATAAGAGCAAGCAGTTGTCAATGATGATGACTCAGATTAGAATTTCGGCTACGATTATATTCAACAATGTCGTATTCCACATCGTAAATATCATAGTGGAATCATGTAATGTTTTATTGAAAAAGATTTAATTGAACACAAAGGACATAAAGAAAAACGGAAATAATTTACAACTCTTATAACCAATAAATAAACAAACAAGTACAAAGAAAAAGACAATTCCGGGCTCAATAAGTAGGAACTAGTAGTGAACTTAGAACTGAGATTTCTGAGGAACATCTGCTACAGTGGTTGTAAAATTTGATCTAAAAATCATTTAAACGTACAGTAGACTATTACTACTGAATATTGATTACAATTAAATTATTTCTGGGATTTATTCAAATTTCGATTCAATGTGGCTCGAGCCTTAGAGAAACTTTCAAGAATTATTTTCTGAATGCAAACATTTGAAAGCGAGCCTAATAAAACATTTATTGCAAATTTATGGATTCCAAATTGAATGAGATAGATGCTTTACTTGAATCGATAATTAAAGCGAAGGTTATATGATTGAGAAAGGTTATTAATCAGAGAGTTAATGCTTTGATTTAAACTCAATATTTGTAAAAATCTCCATTAATATTATTTCCTCGTAATCTCTAAAATAGTTCTGAAATTGTATTGATGTATTCCAATCTACGGGAAGAATGCCTTTAATTTAAGTAGAATTCAGTTTAAATTTAAGTTTACAACCGGCCTTAGAACAGTAAGAGTCACTAAAAAAGGAATCAAAATAAGAATCTTATAAATATTAAAAAGGAAATACATGGATATGATCGACGTTTAAGTTTTAAATTAATGTAAATAATACTCGATATACTCGAAAAACTTCATTTCCGCCATAACTCGCCAGATTCTGTGACGCTTATTTTAAAAGGGAATCCTATATTCAGTTGAAATCACCATAGGCCAGTACCACGGGATCACGTTATATATATTATATTTAACTTAAAGAATTTAAGAAATTTCTTCTATAATATTTATATATTAATATTATAAGTTATTTTAAAAATTTAAAAAGTTGCAAACTGATAGTAACTGATCAGTGAAAAAACTGGAGATGAAACTAAAAATAGTTTCATTCAACGCAGAGCAGAACCTAGAGATTTGGATTCAAGGAAAAAAGAAAAATGTCATCATTAAATTAATTAATTTAAAAGACTTGATAAAGAGAAAACTTGGGAGAATTATAATAAAAAGATCATCGATAAAAAATTCAAAAGAGAAAATAACGAATTGTCAATTATGGCTTATGTTAAAGTAGTCATATGCAGCGAGCGCACTAAAGATCCTAAGACCAAATATCCAGTACAGAATCAGTCAACTGTATGCACCAAAACCAACGAAAAGTATCACGATTAAATAATTTCCAGGATTCAAAGCTACAAATTCAGCTCAACATATAACAAAAAGAACTTACGTAAAGAAGCAACCAATGGGAATATTCTTCAAAGGAATCGTCCGGCAATTTAAGTTCATTTAAATTAATAATTCATTAAAATTAATAATTAAATAGTAATTCAAGACCATCCTTCCTCCTTAAATTCCTTTCATAATTACGATAATGTTTAGCAATTACTACTTATCGGTGATAGAAAAGAGTAAAAGGAAAATTCTAAGATGGCCGTTCTTTTATGCTAATTTCCAATTGAACAGCGAATTTTAAAAAAAAAAGGAGATCCCGATTGATATTAAATACCGAATACGGATTGAGGCCAGATTCAAATCGAATATCTAGGCAGAGGAATACTGAAATTGTTTAAATCGATTAATTAATGCAAAGTTAATCTGGAATTCAAATTACATTTCCGTTACGACAGCTATCGGCAGGATCTTCTACTCACCACAGTACAAATATTGCCGAAAACTGCTCTGCGCCTAATATAGCGAATATTTAAAGATAAAAATGGTATCGGAGAAGATTCGAAGAAATATTTGGGGCTTTCGTCGGAAAACGTCTTCAGGGCATAAAAGTCGATTTTTCATTCCGTAAGTAACACATTGAGGCAGAAATGAGATGAAAAACAGACGTACATACATAACCGGAAATCATTGGACAGTAAGAGAAAGTAAGATATTCACATAACAAATGAATCATCCATATGTCCGTTTCGTAGTTAATCGTAAGAGTATTACGTAACAAAAGTATATATGCAACACCCTTTGTCAATTAACTAACAACTTTATAAATATTAACATCAGTAATTGTTTTTAATCATAAAAGTAACACAAATAACTTAAATAATACCAACATAAATCACTTACCAAAACTGAGAAATTCCCAAAAATGGACGGAAAATTCCACGGATGTCTTAATGCCAGAAATAGACTTACGTTCCGCTAATTCACTTTTTAATAACGGTATAATTTTATAAATCTCCCAATTTATTACAATGAACTTTAATTATGCTTCACGATTACTGAATTTCGAATCTACCTGACTCGAGGAAATTCGAATTTTAACGGTTTTTTTTTTCAAAACTTGATCAGCACTTCCATACCAGGCGAAGTTTCCAGATCAAATAAAGATTAAGTCTAAAAAAACAATGGTTGAAACAAACGATGAAATCTGATTGGTTGGCTGCCATTACTTTTTCTGTCTGCCCCCCTCTTTTCCCCCTAGCGGTGAAAGTTGTTACTATTTCGTAATTATTAATTAGTATTAAATTAAAATTTTATTAATCTAAACATAATTTAAATCTTATTTGAAATTTATAATGAAATTAACTTTCTTCTAAAAATATTTTACTTACACTCGACATAATATAAATTATCTGTCGTCGCCGTTACTTTTACGGCCACCCCCCCTCTCGTTCACCTACCGGAAAAAGTTGGTATTTTCGTAATTGTGAATATTCTATTGATGTAAATTAATTAAAATAAAATTAGAAAAGTTTTGAAAAATAATTACTTCAACAACCATTGTTTATACTACGCGAATATTTCGTGGATCCCGGGTACGATATGATTTCCATGTAGATTCTTGCTTAGTTGCCATTTATTTAACTAAAGCACGACGAAATAACTTCACTTCACTTTTGATATTTCCTTAGAATAGCTAATGAAGATCACACACAAAGAAAACTCACTATGTAAATCTGT
This sequence comes from Pachydiplax longipennis, assembly GCA_036926295.1. Lineage (NCBI taxonomy): Eukaryota > Metazoa > Arthropoda > Insecta > Odonata > Libellulidae > Pachydiplax > Pachydiplax longipennis. Next base: position 15,712,086 of record JAVFKF010000014.1, read on the forward strand.
CAAGCTAATGAAGGATAAGATTTTTTAAATACAGAACAATAGGTACATACGTCTACGTTTCGTACGTAACATATTTTTTCGTCATGAGAACATCTTTAACAAGAATAACATCCATAACAAGAATAACGTAAGAACAGGAATATGTATTTGGGTATTCAAGTTTTTAAGTCAACCAATGAAATTATGTTAAGCAATAAAATTAAATCAGATATGTAAATATCGTACAATGCCACCCATTACACCGAATAATTTTATCAATCACATTTGAGATAAGCTACGACTCTTTAATATTTAATTTAAAGAGATTAGAACATATCTTTTATCTCTAGCTTAGAAAATTCGTCAGACTTCGAGGATGTGGCAAACAAGTATACAGGTAACACGTATACCAATATACAGGTTATCTCCAACACTAAAAATAAAAATTTAATGCTTTTCCCCCAATTTAATGCTCAAAATTTAAATGCATATTATTTGCTTTATTTATTTGAAACGGTGGAAACAAAAATCGATCCCACATATTAAATAAATCAGCCTCATTATTTGAAGAGACAGAGAATAACTTTTCTACGTATATTATTCGCTATCCCTCGCTTTAATGTCTTTTGACTATCCAGAAAAAGACCTATTTGAAAAAAGAATGAAGTTGAAAGGCAAAATGAGGGAGGTATTTTCTGTTCTTTCCTCAATGAGCCGGAAAACGTCCACGACATGCCTTATGAAATATGTCTAGAAAAATACACCTGAGGCCTTTATTCTTTAAAGGATAAAAATAGAAAAGTAAATTACAAAGTAATTACATCAGTGACAATATGTCACAGTAGTACATACTAAGTGTAGCATGTATGGGCCTTGCTTTAAATTAACAGTATATAACATTCTAAGAGTGTTTGAAGGGATGAGGCTCACCAGGGCAGATGAGGAATGAGGTACTTTGTGTAATAATAAAGGTAATAAATACCTCAGTGGATTTCTTTGATTGCAGCCTGCTCATGACAGGCAACAGTCAATGAGGAATTCATTTTCTCAATAAAATTCCAAAGGACATTTAAGTTATGACGATGAATTGCATTTTTCTGTTCTATGACAATGCTATTTCTATGAAATATATCCCATTGTGTCAAATCCGTCTTCAAACTCCTTGTTGGGTTTGCTTGCATCAAACTGACGGTAAAAATGCAAGGAACCATACTAAGGAAATGACATGCTTTATTAATAAAATTTAACATAAAGTTAAATTAAACTAAGTGATATTCTTGACACCATACATGGAGAAACTAAGGATTGATCAGTTATGTTTAAGTACTAAAATATTGTAATTATATCCCCATGTTTTGTTCAAGGCAAGGACAATATCTAGTGAGTATGAGTGATCATTGATCATTACAATAATCTCAACCCTTTTACAATTGTCATAAAGTAAAATTTTATGCTACAGTACACTTTCATGAACATTTTCCACTCATATCATTCTGGCTTTGTAAGGAAAGCAACAGAAAGCTACCACATCCCTCATTCCGCCTGGAAAGCCTCATTTCCTCTCCAAAGAATTGTGTAGCTTAAGATGAAAGTTCCATCCACACTTTAAACAAATGATGTTACAAAGGTACAAAGCTCTTCATTCAGCAGTAAGGCTTATGAAGAGTGATATCGAAAAATTCACATATTACCATTCATATTTCTGTGCCTTTAAAATTAATTACAATCAAATAAATAACGGCTTCCAAGCTCAAGCTAAGATTTCCATCTAAATCAAGTGGATCATAATTAAATTCATATCGACATACTCTGCACATTACCTACCCAACTCAGGTTACAATTGGAATAAATCACAACGCTCGTTTATCTTTTGCCAGAGTAATCATACTTACATTCCTATCCTCCATAATACCAGCTTTATATGTGATGATATACGAAGAAACAGGTATCCATTAATCTCCCAACTAGAAATCCATCCATTTTGGCTGTGATGGCATCTTAAGTCTGTTGAGTTACAGACAGAATTTCGCAGGAATAGTGTGGATTCATGTCAGCCTTCATAAGGACTTCAAATGAAGAAATAAGCAATCAACCGAAGAATATTCTCACTGCTAAACTTTGAAGAACTCTTTGAAGAATCCAAAATCTGAATTTCTGATTACAACATCACCATTATCATGATATTTCACATACACTCACAGCACATTCTAAACATAATGCGATTGATTTTCCACCAGATAACACTTTTCCAACACTTCTAAAACAACTTACCGATGCCAAATAATTAAGATTTCAACTTCACAAAGTGGACAAGCACATCTTGAAGCTTACACGAGGCCATAACGTGTTTGCGCCTTTTCGAAAAGGATTATGGTTTAGAAAATTCTGACGAACGAAACTTGTTCTTCACGTCATGTGACCTTCGTTCCTTCTATACCCTTCAGTTCTTTGTCTCGCTAAATATGCTGTGTTCAAGATGGTACCATTTACATTTTCCTGCGAATTTCAAATATAATTAATAGTGAAATGGAGTTTGTGTAGTGTTAATCCAGCGTTCAATTCAGTGATCTCCTTAAAAAATACGAGTGGAAATTGAAAGATTTCGGTGTATGTAGTGCACTGCCTTTTCCGAGTACGGAGAACTTAAAATGGCGACGTTAACACGAAATGGTTCTTTGCCACTTTTGAAATTTTTCGTACAGAAGAAGCTAATAAGTCTGAGAAAAGCCTCATGGAGTTGTAGAGAATCTTTGAAAGGGGATTTTTTTTGCAGTTGGACAATTAAGGTAACCTCTACGAGAATGTGAAGATATGGAGTAAGAAAGGTAAGGTAGAATAAGCAAGTACGATTGGACGTGATATTTCGAATATAGTGGGAAGTAATAGATATAATTTTTAGTGGTTTGAAACTTATTTCAATATTCATGAGACAACACGTTAAAAGACTGTCTTATGACGTGTGTGAATAGGAATATGACGAGTAGCTTTGAGCATACTATTAAGGGAATCAAAGATTGTGAAATCATTCACTTTATTTGCAACGTTAGGATTCATTATACGGACCTCTAATAATTAATACGCAGTGCAATTTAGTGCTAACTTCAAAATGATTTCTCTAGATCCTCTCGAAATATCTTAAATATGTTTTCCTCTGCCACCGCTTCATTTCTTTAATTAACTCATTCCTCTTCAGTCCTTTTCAATTTGAGCTGTCGATGTAGATTTTACGATCGATATAAATTCCTTTATAGATACATTCATAATATCCGATGTATTTTAATCATAATGAGTGTAAAAGAAATACATCGAAAGATTTCGATGCCAACGTCAAAAAGTTATGCTTAATCTCGAATGCCGTTTCTTTGCAATCATCTGCGAAATGATTATGATTAAACAACGTAGAATCATGTTTGATTGTAAATACTAATGTATTAATTAACAAATAAAAATTTGAATTTCTGAAAAACTATAAAATCTCATTCTCTTGTATGATTGTATGGAATACGTAGTTAGTCCGATATTTTCACACGAGAAGGAAGATATTAAAATAAAAGAACGCAAAATAACTTGAATAGGTTAATTACACGTAGTTATCTCATTAATTATTTATATATTCGATGATGTCGTTTAATAAATCGAATAATTAAAATTCTTTCATTTTGCATACCATTCGTTGAACATACGTCATGATTACGTCATACGGAACTATCATTTATTTTATGTAGACTGTAAGCAAAACGTTTTTATAAGAAAAAAAATTATAATGAATTTCAAATTCAACTTAAATTAAGTTTAGATTAATTAAAATTTAATTTAATAATAATTAATAATTACGAAAACAGTTACAAATTTGTCCGGTAGGGGGCAAAGAGGGGGGCTGACCGAAAAAGTAACAGCGGCGACCAATCAGATTTCGTCTTTTGGTTTAACCGTTGCTTTTTTAGGCTAAATCTTCATTTAATTTGGGAACTTCGCCTGGTATAGACGTGTTGAAGAATTTTTCCAGAAAACCGTTAAAATTTAAATTTCTCGAAGTGCGATAGCTTCAGTAATCGTAAAGACTTATAAAAATTTTCGTATAAATTTTCAATTTTTAATTCTCTTATATGGTTTATAATTAAATTAAGGAATAGAAAGACATTTTCCCGCATCAAGATCACCGTGGGACTTCTTGAGGATTTCTTTAGTTTCGGTAAGTAACATACATTATCTTATTAACATTAATTGAGATAATTCTGCGAGTCAACGCAATAGTAAATGTCGTGAACTGTTCTTTCTTATGTAAGTAACTTTTGTCAGGGCGTAATTTTAGTTAGGATATTTAAACCTGACTCATGATATTCTTCTGGGTAGCCGCGAATCATACTTTTGATCACTCTTCATTTATATGAATAGCAAAAATCTTATTACTGAGCAATGAATTCCTGTTATTTACTTTAACTTTATCTAATTTATGATCTACTATGGTAATTTAGATATTACACCGCGAGTCGTAAGTTCCATATACCCAAACTGAAGAAATGTTTGGAAACTTTACTGCGACTGGTTTTCATCCGCAAATATTGGTTGTTAAGATCTAGAATAATTTCCGTTATAGTTTTCTAATTTCAGGTTTTTCAGCCAAATGGAATTTCAACAGAAATTTACATTTGAATTTTGAACTTCGCGGATTGTTATTAATTAAACCAGCTGTACCAATATTTTAGATGTAACTTAAACTAGGAACTAATTTTCATTGAATATGTCGTTTTATTCGTAGTTAAGCATCGCCATCACTTAGACTAATTGAATAAATTCAGGAAAAGTTCCTCAAATCACATAAAAGATTATGTTGCACAATAATATGGAAAATTTATGGCCACTTTCAGAGGAACTTAGTAATATTTAGCAATATTTATTACTTCACGGGGCGATTTCGTTTCACCGATTGTGTAACGGTTTTTATATTTGAATTTGGAATACGTATCAGCTTTCAGGTTTTTAATCACTTTTTCATTATCAATTCACACATAAGGTGCATCTAAATTTTTAAAACTTCTCACTTATGTGCGTTAATTTTCAACGGATTATTATCAGTAAGGAAATAAGTAAGAAGCTTTTCAGAAATGAAAATGATGTAAATTCTTTACACATTGCTTTCAATAATAATTTAAGGATAATTTTCTCGGTATGACTTAGTAATTAACGATAATCTAAACGAAGGTAAGGTTGGATTTCTTAATTTAAATAAGCATTCATTAGTTTTCAAACATTCATTTCTCCATTTACCAATAAGTCTCTAATCATTATTCATATATATTTGGATTTTATACTCATTTCTTTAAAAAAATTTTCGGTAACTGTAGTATGTATTACAATTTTATTCTTTTTGCTTTTCTTGTTTATTAATCAATTAAATAAAATATGAAAAAAATCTACCATAGTATTAACGATGAGGATTTGTATATTTTTTAATTTAATAATCGTAACAAAAATTCTAATTTGACTCTGCTAACTGACTTTGATTATTTTAACTGCTTCCTTTTATATTTTACAATTATAAACTAGATTATTTAACTATATTCCTATACGTTAATTTGGTGTTTCCATTTTTCCAGATTGTGACTTCATTACTCGGACCTATTTTTAGTGTTAGTTTCATCTGTGTGATCGTGTAACGGCACTAAAGAGGACAAGGATAACCGGAGAGCAACCAGAGGTGAGTTGTTCAAAAACAATTAATAATAATTAATTTAAATATTAATGATCACTATTCTATGGAAATTAAATTAAATTCAGGAACCTGAGAATGTTGGATGATGGTGGACATTAAAACAGATAAAACGATGCGTTGCATCGGTCTCTTTTATTGCCTACGTATATTCATTCACAGTATTTACTATAACTCCAAAACTTTCAACATATTCAATTCGTAAAGTCGAAATGATTAAGAGAGGGAAACGTTTAAACTGAAAATGGTTTCCTGACAACAAGCAGTATATTCCTAAATTACTTATGTAATAACAATTATTAATTTTTTACCGATTTGCTCTCAAGAAGAATAAACTGTATAATTGGTGAAATTTTAAGGTTTACTTATTATTGGTGAGACAAATATTTTAATAGCATCATATTCTGATTCATCTTCTACCGATTACTTATCTCTAATACATTCCGCGTTAAACAATTTCCAAATTCCTGCTTGTTATTATGTAATGGACTATTTCTGTATCCACTAATTCTGCACATTGTGTAGATTTATCCTGAAGTTCTTAAACCTTAGGAGCATCTGATGTAGCAATCATTATTTAAAAGTTATCAGTATATTGTCATCAACTTCATAAGTACCGGTTACGTTTATCCATTGTTCGGTTTTAATCATTTGATTAAAAATAATAGCCGACTATATGAATCAGTATCTGAATAATTCCATTTACTGATCCTCTCCTAATTTCGAACGACTCATTATTCCAATATAATCATGTGAAAAGCGAAAGAATGTCCCGATAGAAACTTTTGCTTTTTTGAGTCAATCATATCTCAGAAGATAAAGACTTGAGTTGGATAAATCTATTGATTTTTTAATGTATAAAATATATCCGATTATTTAATTATTAGGAAAGTTAATTTCAGGTATTTGTAAGCGTGTCTTTTCTATGTGACAAGTGTTTGGTGTGATTTGGATTTCATTTCTTTTGTTCGCTTTTCATATCTCCTGACAATCACTTTTCCTCTTATTCACTTCCTCTTTTACATGAAACACTTTTTCGTTTCGCCTTTGTTTGCATGCAACGAAATCGAGAGGATAGTGAAGTCAACATTGATAATTTAAGAAAACGACACCGTTATTATCCCAAGGACAGATGTGCTCTCCTTTGCTTTCACTGATAAGTAATTAGCCACTGAAATAGCCTTGGTAATTGGCCTTGTTTTCAGAACTTCGAGTATATACTAAAGCGCAAGTTCCCTCCCATTAACGTAAACAAGCAAGGTGAAAATTATATTTATTATTATCCTAATTCCACTTCCAGTCTGCCCGTAAGCCATTCATAGGGTTGTAACGTAATTTCGGTCACTCATCATCCGCAACACGATTAAGAATGCTGCTGTGAGTGCATCAATATTTAGGGAGTATTCCTCTTAAATTATTCGCTAGGTTTTAACACGTTTTCGCATGATTGCGACGGGTAAAATAAGGCTGAGCAAGTTTTCTACTGGTAAATTAGCCGGGTTTACAACGGATTTCTTTACATGATTCTTATAATGACCATCGCATAGAATTCGTGCTCTCGTCGTCTCTTCTTTATTATCGTCATTTCTCATATATATTTTCAAAGTTATGTTTAAGAAACTTTTTAGATGGATCTTTTAGATAGATCTTTTAAGAACTTTTGATACTTTCGCAATTGCTGTCATTTTCATTGTTAAGCTACATTTGGTGAGTAGCATTCATACATTGGAAGTGCCATACTAATTCCTTTTGTATATCAAACAAAATGAATGACCTAAAATTAGATATGCAGTATAGTTTTGTCAACACTATTACTTACTTTTCTCACACAAATGAGCATTAGAAGAATTTAATAATATTTCTCCATAAAAATGTACTTTTACTAGCGACTAACTTCGGAATTTCTAATACTTTCATTCACTTTGATATTATTTCCTTGTAAACGTGTTTAGCTGGAAAATTTATAATATGCGTTGGTAACAATTTCTATGGCCCAATATATGCCTTGAGTAGGAAGAACAGGAATTTGTATAGTAATTATTACATGAAATTCTTTTGATGTTGCACACGATTCCACTTTCCACGTTTTTGATGTTCCCCATATTCGACGTAGTGATATTCTAGCTTCCAGATAGAACGGTCGTATGTCAAAATTGAATAGCGAAATAAGCAACAGTACCTCACACGTGTATTTTCGACTTTTAAATTTGTTTTCAGTTGAGTTTTAGCTTATACTGATTTGGTATCAATTGGAATTTTAGGCAGCTTCGATCTGCTGCATTAAGACAGAAAGGATGTGTGCAATTCAAAGAATCATGAGCCACTGTTTCACTTGAACTGTATTCTTGAAAGGATGCTTTGAATTCTTCGTATACATTCAATTTAATGCTAAAAGTTAAAAAATATGGTACGTTTACCGTATGATAGAAATAGAATCCATTTTCAGCATATATAGAGGACTCTTATTATAATAATAATCGGTGGAGGAATGATTAGAGAAAAACAATATTAGCAGTCCAACAACAATATACGGGATACCGGCTGACCGTATTTTCCTGATTAGGGAATGATATTGTGCTCATATATTAATACCACTCCTGTAATTGTCCATAAGTGGATGTTTGTGAAAATAAACATAAATAAATACTCTAAAAATCTTTGCTTAACCTCAGCATAATGCTAAGCGATAATGAATAAAACGTATCATACATTTAATAACGTAGATAAAAATAAAATCGACACCCGAGCATGTAAGAGGAGCTCCACCTATTAATGAATTTGTTTTCTTTTCCAACAGGAAAATTCAACATCATCAACTCCTGAATTACACGTGAGTACTATTTTTATTTTCTATTGAGTTGTCTAAAGACTCAACTTCATCTAATACATCAATGAAATCTTTAATAAGGATATTTGAGAAAGTGGTGCGCCTTTAATACTACTCAACTTTTTTAACCTTACGCCTTTCGAAATCTAATTCACCCCCTGCATAATGAAAAAGGCATTCCACCATCAAATTAACTGATAATTTTCACGTTCCATTACTTCATTCTCTCAGAATGAGCGGTACATTATTGCAGCCAAATAAAAATTAAATGCCGCTTTAAGTTTGTCAATAGCTAGCTGTAGTTTCCTCGTAAGTGAACCGTAAATGTACTAACCACCTGCTCTGTAGGGGGCGTGGGGAAGGCATTCCCTACAAACCTAGCCTACTTGTAGGCCTACAGAGGCAGGCATCTTTTTCAGGGGCCTTTCTTTCACCTTCTTCTGCAGGGGTGAGGTAACTAAGCACTCACTTCTCACCTGCTCGTTCTTTCTGTCTATAAGGTCGGAGCTTCTCCTTGAAGTTGTGGCAGGGGGCCCTCTAGGCATAGAGGTGAACCCTATAGCACGTCACAACGACAAGGGGCGGTCCCCTCGCCAGGCTCTAGGGCAATTCCCCCCCAATCCCCCCCCTTTCCTCCCTCATCAGCTGAGACATCGGAGCGACGGTGTGCTGCGCCCAGGAGTAAGTTTTGGTGTTGGTAAGAGTAGAAAGCGTGTGAGAAGAACCAGGAGGACTTTGACAATGTTATATATAAGCTATATTATATATTTCAAAACACTATATACATACTCTCTGTAAGGGACCACATGTCCTTACTCTTAAAAATAACAGCAACGTTAAAATATGTTGGAAGACTAAATTGAAGTATCCATCGCGTATTAGACACTGGCTTAGCTAAAATAAATAGAAGAGCGATATTTTTTGTAATTACAACTCTTTACAAACGAAATAACCTTTATAGACTCTTAGGATATGCTCAATTTTCTTCCTGAATATTACGTAAAATCGGTAACTTTTATTAAAGATCGGGAAACTTGATAAATTTTATAATAGACATCATGTAATATGTATCATGAAACAATATTCTGACTAAGAGCTTTCTTAGCGATCTCAACGACATTATATTTTTAAATCTATTTATCTCTACACGGCGTTTATTATAAATATCATACTAAATTCCTATAACATTACTAATTTACGTTTCGATAATTCGCTTTAATGTATCTCTTAATAATTATCAATTTACAATGCATCGTTTTACAGGAAAACTCTACCATAAATCTGACTCATTATTTAAGACACCTTTTACGTAACTGAGAATGCCATTTTTAGCTTTCGTGGAAAGAGGATCCGTAGTTTAATGCATAGAAGTTCGCTTTGCTAACGTATCTTTTGCCACAGAAGGCTGAAATCATAAAGTAAATCACGTTTTAATGTGATAATGAAGTACCATCTCTCCTCATGCATAATATTCGAATAATTTCAGGTCTTAAAGCAGGGTGTGTGTTATAAATTTGCCATAGATTTATTTGAAGTACGATAGTCTCGGCAGACCACCGCGGTATGAACTTCATTGATAATAGTTCTTGCGTTAATTAATTTTCGCGTTTCATTTATTTCTGCTCATTCTTTCGCACTGATCTAACAAAGCTTACATTTTTGTTTACATTAGTTACGGATTCTCAATTCTGGTCCCCAAATAAAGAATCGCTTTATGCATTGGGAAATAATGGTACCCAAAGAGTATGTATACTCTTTGCTTCAGTGAATAATTCTTGAATAACGAAAGTAATCAATAAACCAAATTTGAAGTAATACTTTTGACAGGAAATTTTACTGATAACAGTTTCCGATTGTCCCTATAATATCACGATGTATAAGATAGCGTACTTTAAGCAAAAATAATCATCATATACGATAGTTAAGAGATAAAATCGACAACTCCCGGTTTAGCAAAAGTAAAATTCCACATCTCGATGCAAACTTTTATGTATAAATTGATTTTAGCACTTCCCCGAGTGTTCAGGTGGGCAACAATACCCATGGGGTTTTATAAATAAGGGATTTAATACGATTATACTGAATTAAGATATGTCCTTCATTTTTCATGCAAAAATATTTTTTCGGTCTTTGGATATTATGCAACCTCCTGCTACTTCGGCCGGTCCGACAATGAGCATAAAATAAGATTAATAGACGCTAGAAAAGGTCGTTTTAAAAGCTCATTCTTTTCGCGAACGATACGCGATAATAACTGGCTAATAAAATAGCTCAATCTTTCGGTTTACATCCCCTACCACACGCCGAAAGGCGTCTTGCAGGGTATTCATGTAGATGTAGATATCGCATCCGGAAGTTGCACGATCGAATTAGAACCGTATTAAGAATATTGTAAATTTACCGACCCGATCTAACGCACAAGAACAAATCATCATACCCGACGCAAAACATCTCAGTACATGGTTGGTTCAAATACAAAGTGGGTATTCAAATCTGTAACCTGAACTCAAGAGTACAAAGGTTTCGCTTCCCTCAAACCGGCACGGATGTAAGGAAAAGATTAGATTATTTAGGAAAGACTTCTTTTCAACGACAACTCAACATTTTGCAAGAAGTAAGAGTTGGCAAAATCGGTCAGAATCAAAATACACCTAATTCAATCGTCATCTCTTTAATTTTGCTCTCCCGCGGCGGTTCATTCAGACGTGGGAGTTGCCTCGCGTCGTGCTATTTACGAAGCATTTTTTTCAGAGGAGGTTTTGATATGACGGCGGAGCAGGTTGTGAAACGGTGTCAAGAAATTTCGACTCGGTAGGTGGTGATTTCTTTTTCTTCGGCGGAATATCGTACTCGATGAAAGGGAGAAGAACAAAGACAGTGAAGAGTGAGCTTCAACCAAATAAATAATGGCATTTACTTTAAATGCCATCGATTGAGATGTTCAGTCAGAGTCAGTTTCACCAGCTAAAGCGATTTTGGAGCAATTTTCAAGTGAAAGCATTAGGTAGATCAGAAATCAAAACAAGGTTTCTCTATTTTTGCCTACTTTGGGAATAGATAATCAGCCTGCCCTAGGTTGGGCATCTGAAGCCTTAACAAAATAAACCTTCAGCAGCTTGCATTCAGACATTTTCGATCGATAAAAATTACTAGGAAGTTCATAATACTTGGGTGAACTACATTAAGTCTCCAACCATTTTAAAAAGATGAATGGAATATTTAATTAGCGCCTTTGTTATGAACGAAATCGAATAACGTCAAAATTCCCACTTTCATTTAACAATATCCAAGAAATATCTACTTGTAAACAATAAAAAGAAACAGATCTATTGATTAAATAATAAAACTTAATTAAAATTAAAAGAGAAACACCCAAAAAGAAGATGTGAAAAATCTGCTTAAGCCTGCTCAGCGTAATAACAAAAAGATGCTAAAACAGATACCCCAATTATGAATTAGAAATACATTAGAATTGATGTACCCTAATGCTAAATACACAACAAATACACCATAATTAAAGAACGTAGTCAAATTCGATTATATGTCCAGTAAATGCAGTCAAAAATTAAAACTAGAATATAAAACGGTTTCTATTCACGAATAATTGGTAATGACACAATACATGAATGTATTGCACAGAAAATTTTGATGAGGATTTTGTAAGCCATTACCATTCTATACTGCTTCTTAAATTTGTCAAAAATTACAGCACTAATCAGTTTCCTTCGACCGACTAATTTCTCTTTTATTTCGCTTCGATTATTTTTATAAGCTTACAGGATAAGCTTCGATAAAATATATATAAATATTCCTAAAAAGTAGTTTTAGTACCGAAATCCACAGTTTATGAATCGTGAGGAATATACATAAGGACCTGGATAACAGGAAGTTCAACATCAACAATTGTTGCATCAAATAAACCCTGTAGGGTAAAATATATAAAAAAAAAGATTTTAAAGTTTCAGACTCAAAGCAGACTTTCAATTGGCAATGTTTGATTTATTTTTACTTGTATTATTCTACTTTAAACTTTGACTGAATCAGACATGGTCTACTGTAAATGCATTTTCTCCGCTCTATCCTTTTGCTGTTTATTGATCGACAAGGCTGAAGTTTTAAGTTAAGCCTTTATACGCAAAGATAAAATCTTTTGATATCAGTAGTATCGCTTTCTCATTGGGTTTTACCGTCATTTTGCGTATTTTCCTGATATATAATCTTTGGTAATGAACTTACGAATCCTCTTAATCTTCATTTTATTTCAAAAGCTAATAAAGAATTTAGTGAATGAATATATTTGAGAACTACTTTATCTGAAGTTGGGAAATAGAGGGTATCTCAACGCACTTTTTCTAATAGGTTTGATCACACTGATTTAAATCCAGTATTTGAACCCATTCCCTCCTTCAATGAGGGTAACAACGGAAAACAATCGCAGCTTAAAAGAGAATCCATTTTAATCCACCAATACATTCACAAAGCTTTACATAATCCCGAAAAGAAAAACACACCCGATTTCTTCACCCGCTAAGTCTCCGGGTGGCGAAAACAATAAAACAGAAAAAAACTAAACGAGCCGCGCCTACCGAGCCTTAAAAAAAGAAACCCCACGAAAATAAATAAAAAGGCGAAAATCCCTTAGAGGGATAACGCATCTGGGATGGCATTTAAGGATGATGACGAGCTCGGGACTTGAAATCGCTCTCCGTCTGAAATCATCGCAAGGTGGGTGTGAGCGCGTGCACTGGAAAGTGAGGGTGTGGGTGGGTTGCGCGTGGGAGGCAAAGGCGTGGGAGTATTGGCACGGGCGGAACCCATTCTTAGACCTCTCTAGCCCATGTAACTACCTCTGTCAATAGATTTAACGACTACTAAGCGTCTTCTAATCTTTTGTCAAACTCGCGAAAAACAATCGGCGAGGAGTAACTCCATCCAATGATAAATTACTCCGCTTATTTTCTTGCTTATTCATCGCGTATTTGTCGGAGTGACAGGTGAACGATAATATTTACCCTGAGGAGCGACTCTTTTGCCTGCTAACTAAAGCTACGTATGATCGAGCATTGAGTTTATGATTTCTTGCGAAGAGATATCACAATCGCACCGAGTCAAAATATAATATCATTCCCAGCGCTGGCGTTGACTAAACGCTACATTTTATGGGGTTGGAAAAAATTACTAGAAATGATCTTTGAAAAACATTGGTGGATTCAAAAGGAGGAGGAGAAGGGAACGATCGACCCCCCTGATTACTTTGCAGTAACTTGAATAGGATCTGACAAGGTGCTTCAATTGAAATCAGATTTCGACACATATGAAAGATTTATTAGAGGTGATGAGTTCATTAGGAAGCGTTCTTTAACAAACCCAAAGCGACAAGTTCCTAAAAATTCCTTTCTCCCTATCGAAGTTGTAACCCACGCATATGCGCAATAAATTCTTGAATCGACTTATTTTAGAATAAATTTCCTCGATCTTCTTCGCAGTATCAGAACGGCATATTTAAGGGAGAGGACTCCTAATTCGGATATATCTCAGAATTTAACAAGTATATTGATTCATTTATCAAATCTTTCTTCTAAAGATTTCCATCTTGCTTCGTGAAGCAACTGAGTAACGTCTCCCTGATTTTCGTAACATTTCTTTAGAATTTGCCCATTCTGCCCTTCGTTGTATCATTTCTAATACGCGAATAAAATTATTTTAAACAGGGTTCTATGGATTGCACGCATACTAAATTTGAGTCCAAACTAACGCAAAGTAACATCGCGGACTTTTTCATCGCTCCTACCGACTGTTCTCTTTACGAAGCCGAGTTTCGTAAGTGCTCCTCCAAATGTATTTCGGGAACCCCAAGTTATGTTGTTTGTAAAAGTTATCCCAAGATAATTCACCGATTCTATGTCTTCCCTCGGAGGTTTTAATATTTATCATTGACAATAGATTTTTTTTCGAAAAAGCATACTATTTATTATCTCTTTACGCCAAGCCTTGATTGCCAGTTCATGATTTTATCTACATCAAAAAATGTCGCCAAGATCAAATTTATGGAAGGGAGCTCTATTAAAAGATTAAAATATACTTTGCAATTTTCACGGAATGTAAATTTACGATGCGACAAGTTTCATCTACAACAGACATCTTCAGGCAGTAATACACTGGGTAAAATTTAACTTTAATCTAAGGACTTTTGTATCCCCATTTAGTTCCCTGTAAAATTTCGCCTCGTCCGTAAATATCCTAACTTTACTGTATATGGGGTTACTAAGGCCATTGATGTAAACTAAAAGTAATATCGGTCCGATTAAGCCACCCTGCGGGAAGTCACTTCAGCGAGGTTGGAACTAATACCATCAAATTCCACTCGTTCTCTATCGAAGAGAAGCTCCTTCCAGCTTCCTTCCAAATCCAGTTTGTTACATCTCTATTGATATAAGCAACATTCATTTCAGGATATCCCCTAAGGCTTCGCTAAATTTCGATTTTTCTTCGATGAGCTCTATCGTAGAAAGATGTCGTGAGAAGAGAGATATTTCGCTTTCCCATTCCAATACTATTACAAGCAAATTTTTCGCATCCCCGCCCTGCTCTCTCTTGGAGACACGCCTGCAGGAGGGAAAGGCCCTCAAGAAAACAATCATTTCGAGACATCTTGTCGTAACGGCTCTATTCCTATGGCTCTCTTTCCCTATTCCACCCTCCCACACGGGAGAAAGGTAACGGAGTTTCCAGAAAGGAAGGAGTTCCTTATCTCAGCAGGCGCTCATTCTACGACCAGCGGAATAAAGGAGGTCTTAAATTTCACGATATCCGCCATGTTTCTTAGTTTTGCAACCACGTTCAAAAGGTGTTCCATTGTATGATTGTGATGGATCTGTTTCTTTAATTCATTTTGAATCATTTTTCGAATGGCATAGGTCGAGTGAAAGAGAGGCCTTCTCTGGCCTTATCTCACTATTAAAAGGCCGAATAATAAATACGAATATGAAAACCAAGAGACCGAGAATATGTTTACCTTTGCCAGAATGAAAAAAGAAACCTAAGCCGAAAACTTAAAATTCGTTTAATTCTCCGATTACCGAGCCGAATTATACTCTGATCTCTGGTTCACACCAATGAATATTTTACTAAATTGTAATTGGAGGAGGGTTTACTAAATATGCGTAACTATGGCTTGAAGCAACATTTACCAAGTTTATTCTAAAATTTACAGTAAATTAATGTTAAAGAAAAAAAGAAAAAATAAAATAAATTTCAAAAAGCCATAATATTAGAATGATAGCAGAGAGAATAATGGTTCGGAGTAGGCAGATGGAGCGGTACTGAACCGAAATTTATATTTTTCGTTGATCGACTTTAAAGGCTTCTTAATAACAAATGTTAATAATTGATCGAATCAACATGGAATAAATAAAACGCTTTAAATGTCATGATTGAAATTTCCTTTGCGAGACTTAAAAACTACAAATAAATACCTAATACCCTTATCCATGAGGGTGCTACCATTTTCTGATTGCCAATTTACTTCACGTTACACCGGTAAAGAAGATACATTCATCCTAAAAAGATTTATGAATTACTTAGGCAAAGGATATTGCATAAGAGAGTAGCATCGAGTAGCGTATCTAAATTGATAAATTATGCGGAAATTGGCTACTACAAACTTCAGCTCTCTTAATATAGAACCTGGTAATTGAATTATCTGTTTACCAAGACACTCATTAATGAACTAAAGGAATCTTAAATGGGTTTTCAATGAATGCAACGACCAATTCTGTCACTGCCTGTTAGTGATGAGCGAATAGTATTCTTTCACACCGAACTTTTCATGAGTTCACTAAATTATACCGATACACGCTGTTTATACATACATACACTTTGTTCGTTTGTTTCTCGGATTATCTTCGTCTCCTGATTACAATCGTCATCCTCTTATATAGCACAGCAAATTCATGATGGGGATATTTTTAGATTAGGCATAATTTCTACATTAGTCAGTTCGAATAGTAAATTATTTCTTTAGAAAGGTATATAGAATATAACATAAAATTATCAACAAATAAATTGATAAATGAAACAGAAAGGAAACGAAAAATTATTTTCCACCCCTTAAATTTGAATTCGTTAGAAGTTTTGCAAATTCTTTTCGGTTCTAACTTTTGTCGAACATAAAGAAAGGAATTCGATTCAACATTCCGTATCTCCCCAACACTTTACAATCAATTTTCTCCGAAAAGTATGTTCAGAGAGGTACCGCGAGATTTTGATTTCAACGTGCAACATCCCTGGAACCTGGATGAATGGCTTCCAACCAAGAAAAGACTAAGGAACGCTCGCTAACCGGGCAGTTTACAGCGCGCTTGATTTAGGACTCGCCTCGCAGAAGCTGTCATCCGCATTTCCTCCACCATTTCGGCGAACATCATCACTTACTTTCACGCGGACGTTTGAGTGATGTTCGGGAGAAGCAGGTGCGCGCCGAAGACGGTGAGCGCATCGTTAGTCAAAGATCCCGCGGAACCTGGTCTATGTCACGAATAATGCTGCCAAAACCATTGTCATCAATTGATACAATGGTTGCTGCGGAAGAGGAGATTCATTTGAACTACAACGAGAGCTAAACTCGATTCGAAAATGTTAAATGTTAACGGGGTTGTTTTTATTTTTCCTGTGTAGGAAGCGCTATTTACAAAAGTGACACCAGTTAATGGTAATGAGGAAACTAAACAGGATGCGAGAGTGATGAATGGAGCATCGAGACTGATCTTGTTAAACTTACATTGACCAGAATTCAACGAGTAACGGTATTTTAGGAGAGGCGGTAGAAACTGCAAAGGAGTTTTTCAAAAAGTGGATTGGAAAACATCCTTTTGCCATTCAAATGAACAACATAAAAACGGATGTTATGGCAATGAATTATTCACGCTAATTTAAGTATAAGTTGAGTACATTGAATCAAATACTTGCATCATAAGCTTCAACTTACCATTACATACCATTAGTAATACTTATTGTTGGGGCTATTCAAATTAATATCTACAATATAAACTTCTTATGCATATTAATAATACTTCCTAATATACTGTTGAACATTAACCCCTAAAATCTATAGTATCACGTAATATTTCACCCAAACAATATAAGTTGACGTAAAGAAAGAATAAAATGTTATGAATTTATATTTTTATAAAAAGATTTTGAGGCAATCGATATCTCCAAAAACGATTTTTAATTATGTAGTACCTAATATTATGATTAAAGTCAATACAATGTTTTAATGAAGGAAATGAATTAAGTGCTTCTTCCACAGATATTGATGGTTCTAAAAGGAAAACTCATCTCTCAGTCACATCTCATCTTGAAAGTGTTAGGTCCAAAGAAATTAGTTATAAGAGTAAACATCATTCACCCTCTTACAACAGCAGAGGATGCAGAAGTTTGAAATAGGTACGCTTTATTTTCTCGAGACGATTGAATTCTTTAATCTAACGCTACAGTATAATACTTAGGTCTTTAGTAATGGAAAATTGCGTATTATAGTGGCACCACGAGCAATCGATCATGCAGCTATACATAATGTTTTATTAAAACGTTTTACAAAGTAATATATTCAGCTATCTGAAGGCCAAAACAGATTTCTGTCTCCCTTCTTCAATTTCAAAATCCGTATGCGGAAAACCAAGAATAACACTAAAAATTAAGCGAAATCTGCGAATGATTATTGATTTTCAGACCAACTTCGAAACGTTAGTTGGAAAAATTTAGATAGATGCGTCTTCACCAGTCACTCTATACGTAAACACATGTAAACAAGCAAACAACTCTTAACTCTTTCTCTCAACGTATTCAAGGGAGATTTAAGAGAAAAATTAAGTCGGTAATTACATTCCCGGAGGAATTAAGATGAGTATTTTCAGCATCTCTCTTCTCGAAAGGCCTCTTCTACACCTGCAACGGTCACTTGGGTCAAACTCAATTCTCTTCGCCCCATGAAACCTCCGTTTTTCGTTACTAATTAATTCCGCGCGTTCTCTTCGCTAATAGTCTTTACCTCTGAGAGAAATCGTCCCTTGTCGGGATGACCATTAATTCTACGAGATAACTCGAATTTTTTACCTCCCTCAATTAGGCCCTTCTGCTTTTTGCAAAACAAGACGGGGATATTTTTATTTATTAACTTGTCTTTAAGCCCATCTAAACGGGCAAGAACATTCGAAAATGTCAGGAAATTGAGAAGGGTAGAATTACAAAATGCCATAGTATCTAAAGACAAAGTTTACCTTAATTTAAGTTAAAATTAGACTAAAATTTAAGTGTAGTGCCTACATAGTGATATAATCTACCTAACAGTCATTGGCATCTGACAGATACATTTACAGAAATCTGGTCAGTGCTTCAACCCCCATGCCAACCCGCTGGCTACACTAGACTCCCTGAGATCCTCTACCAATTGTTTAAAGTTCAATTCCTAATTATTACCAATCCTGTGTAAACATTATGGCCATTACCGACAAATGAACTCAAGACCCCTGTCACTCTCACTGAATTATTATGTAGCCTTCGTTTATTACAGTGGTTCCTAACCTTTTGTCCTTGGCACACTTATGTATTTATTCAAACTACACGGACGAAAACAAAACATAAAGTTTGTTAACTTATCTGAATTTAATCTGAATTTAAATCCAGAAAGGATACAATAAGAAAATAATCCTTCATCTACCGCCAACAATATTAGTAATGTTTGATCTCATTCTCTTGCATTCTATTTTCAATTATTTGTTTTCATTAGTTAATCTTTTATTTACTTAAATTTCGATAGTTCTTTTGATTGTTAATACGCCTACTTTACTACATACGAATCTTTTAGTGTGACAGTCCGTTATGTGGGTCATTTATGGTTTGTAACCGTTAAATGTATAATATATAAGTATGATCATTTCAGATTCCAATAAACGACGATTCATCTCAAAAGAAAAAGCAAATTTCATGGAATATATGAAGATGTACATTAAAACGGTGAACCACAGAACATAAGTGTACCGCGGCACACCGTTTGTGAAATAGAGCCTTATGAAATTAAATAGCAGAAATTTTAGTTAACAAATTCAACATAATGTCCCTTGAAAATTAAGACGTGAGATCTGATTTTAGACAACAACGAGGAAATGTGTCGTCATGAAATTTGAAAATTAAAGAAGGGCCAAAGTAGACTACATTGGCCCAATGGGGTCCCTGTCAAGCGATACAGCGGGTACTCGAGATTTATTTTGGGGTCCTCTTCGGCCCTCATCTACAAAGACTACAGGAGTATCCATTTATTTTATATTAACATCAAATCTTTATTTTTCAGCAATTGTTTGAGAACCATTTTATCCAATATTGTTAAGATATCGCATATGTCAGCTACGTAACATGAATACTTAAAAAACACCTTTGAATTTTACCTTCCCACATATCTATTCTGGCAAATTTTACTTTAATTCGACCTATATCATCCAAGAGATGCACTAAGTAATTGATATTGTCTTATATATAGAAGTCAACACATTACGTCCCCCCTTTCACAGTACAGTGATATCGTATTTACTTATTAGCAGGAAATATTCGATTACGAAAGCCCATTAAATCACAATTTCACATTGAAAACGAAAAAGAAGCATTTTCTTTCGCATTGCGGCATTCGTTTCTTTCTGGGTACCTCGTGGGAGGATATTCGGCGAAATTTCCGGCAATCACGCGAGCAGACAGAATTATTTTGTTCGGAGATAATGGCCGATAATGGAGATGGCAGAGTTCAGAGAGGAAATGTGGTGGAAACATCACCGTTTCTTTATTTGGTGGTATTGCGTGTATAGCAATTTCTAACGCCTTAAAAATTATCTAGCATACTTCCATATAGAGAATTTGAAGGAGTTAACGCAGTTATAATGGTGAATACAAATTAAGTGTCGCAATAGATAAAAATTTTCACCAAGCATTAAGTACAGAGGATTAACTATTAAGCCTGGGATGATAGGTAGGATAGGACTTTTAGCTTATATGGTTTTCAGATTTGATAGATTTAAGTTATAGTTTGTTCATGATAAAAGAAGAAGTACTTAACATTCACTAAAACACAAGAGTTATTAAGAGAGTGCAGACATGAAAATGCTGAATTCCAAACTTGTAGATAAAGAATATATGCCTCGGAACATAGGAACTATTCACTGTAGTTTATGCTCATGGAGATATATAATATAAAAATAATATAATACATGAAAATTTATAAAGTAACGATAAAAGATTGTAAATGAGCGATTCAATTAAAATAAATTATGTAACAACAAAAATTAAAAATAACAATAAATGAAGTAACAGTTAAATAAATAAGCTATAATTAAAATGACTAAACGGGAAATAAAGTTGAAAATATAGTAAATACAATAAAAATAAATGATTTGACCGATTGAAAGGACATTTTCATATGAAAAAAGAGTGACTTTTTCCGTATGAAAGAAAGGACATTTTCACTCTTTCACACCACGAACTTTATCAGTAATGACGACAGTTTTCACCCCTCAATGGCGTGCGGCTAATGAAACTTCTACCCGAATCGAATTGAAGAAACAAAATAAGACCGAACTTTCCCTTTCGTCCCACGTTGTGTTTTTTTGCGCAGTCTGCCGCAGCGTGATTTAGCCTGGCACGCACCGCGTTCGTGCTTTACCACCACGAAAACTTTTCTTACCCGCGGCAACTGCTTTTTGCCCTACAATTTAACGCGGCACGCGCACCGATTTGCTTTGTCCTAATCTGGAAGTGGAATAGTGACTGCTTACCGCCCCTGCACTTAGAGATGTCACGCTGGATATTGGATCTTAAATCAACCGCTCGATTATTCTGAATAAAAAACGGTATCACGGACAGCGGCCGATCGAAATCCTGCGGCTTTTTTTTTTCTCCGCCTAAAGTTGTTACGCGGCGATTCATATCGTTCTTCATATTTTATCAGATGTGCTCACGAGTATTATTCGCTCTGTTGAAGTTGATCTATTCTTCGTTTTCTTAACTGCTCTTTTGTTTTGATTTATGAGCGCTTCTACGGGTGTCCGTAGCCTGTGTTTATCGATCGTTTGCTGTTTTGAGTCTTTTATGCATCGAAATTTTTAACTGCTCTATTTCCGCCGCGACGTCATAAAGAACCAGGGTAAGACCTTCTGCTAGATGTCAAGGGAGATATATGGCGGCAGAAAGTTTTTTAGAACTGGAACAAGCCTACTACTAAGGAACTACGATTCTCAAAGTTGATTGAGCCATTATCGGATAACTTGTAAAGATTTTTATCTAGTTACGAACGATTTAGAAAACAAAATTCTAAGGAAATTATTAAAATGATGGGAATATGATAAATAATTCGAAAATAGTAATAATATAGTATAAAATAATGGGAAAATAAATCTCGAATCAGAGTATTTTATCATTAAGCCAATGATTTACAGGAAACTTCGAGAAAAGTGATTCCTACGAAGACAAACTTGAAAATAAATTCATTTATACACACTACAGAACGAGAAATATCATCTTTAATGTATATAAAGTAATTCCTTTTCAACTTTCCATTCTTAGTATCGGACGCCAATAAGCACATCGCGTAATAGCTTACTTATTTGCTTGGATTTTCATTTTTCTTGAAGATTCGCTTTGGAAAAGAAACTCAAAACATCGTCGAAAAGTATTAATGCATTTCTCAAGTGGTGTAAGTTACACTAAATCAAGGTGCGGACTTTTGCAGACGCGAACTGGAAATTATTTTGTTTCAACTAAGTTAACATGGAAATAAATAGTCTTCAGAAATACTTACATAGGAAAGATGAAGAATTAACTTGTGTCATTTGTGTTGCTGCTAATTAATATAAGAAACAAAAAGAATGAATATAGATGTAGAATTTATAACGGTCCTCAATGGCTATGGGATTAAACGAGAATAAATTTCTTCTGCCATCGTATCTTGATGAATGAATTGTAATTTATTGTCTTTTGACAAAGCGTGAAGAATATGTATTTCCATATATTTCTGTCTCCGTTTTTATTCTGAATATGAGTGTCATAGGCACTGTAATTGATTTAAATTGAATTGAGTTAAACTATAAAGAGGGGCATCTAAAGTAGTAGTAGAAGTAATAAGAAGTGTGTTTGAGTAATGAGGGTTATAATTGAAGAGAGTAATTAAGGGTATCCAAGTTCTTAAAAATAATAATAATTTCCTTAATGGAAACAGGAAAATAATCCCGTTCGCAATTTTTTATAATTATTATAACTGAAGAACTACCAACCATTCCACAGCCAGAAACATTCGATTTCCGAGACTCGAACCTGGAACTATGATGTTGGTACAGAAAGATTTTGGTTCGATTTTTGTATTTCATAAGATGCATAAGAACGCCTCAAGCAAGTAATACAAAATTTGAGGGGAAGATGTGACTTAAAGTAGTAAAGATAAAAGAATTTTTGTAAGGAACACTTTTTGCAGAAAAGCTGATATTTCTTTCCCATATTAGTATTCATGCTATTCTCCTAAGTCCAGGAATCTTGGGTAACGATCGGTAAACGAGGAAGTAGATGGATATAGCGGTGAGCGAAAACTCCACCGGATTTCCTCCAATTCCGAGAAAATTTCCGAAGGTAGGAGCATTTCCGCTCACTGAGCGTTTCCATTTTACATCATCACCAACGCTCTGCGCTTATCTCAAGGAGATATACGTGCCTCCAAATAAACGAATTGGGCTTACGTTTGAGATTTCAGATAATCGTGCAACAATAAATAAATAAATTACGTTTTTAGTACAAAGCATCATTTCTCGCCCTATTTACGCGCGACATTGCAATTTAAAATGGGATAACAAAGTTGGTAGCGTGTTCTCCTTTCCTGTCCAGGGTTCGATTCCCGTAAGGGGAGCAAGATATGCGAAATGAGTATTAACATTCGAAGCATTTTTAGTAATACTTCTAGAATAAACAAACTCGTGCGTATGCCTCTTAATCTGGATGATCCGTCCAGATGATCGAGTACGGGGAATATAAAGTAAGCATGAAGTATCAGATTACGCTATCCAAAAATTAAAAGCATTTCGAATTCTTGGCTTGTACTAAATAGAATGAAATTTATCTCAGTTTGGATATCTACCAGATAGAAAAATCAGTTGTCACATACGAACATCAAGAACATACGAAATTTGAAATCTAGATGGCACAGAATTCCATTTCTTGAGATAGTAATTCGATAAAACGGAGTTCAGATAAATCATATTTTGTATTAATTCAAAAATAGATAACAGATGAAAAGGAAAAGCTCCTGGAAATTCAGTCGCAGAAATAACAATGCATCCGGTAGATTTTTACTAAAGCAATACACATTGCTGCGATAGAGATAATATAAAGGCCGAGCCTAAATTTCATGTAAATATTTCGAAGACTATTCTAAGCATTGCTAGAAAATTTACTCCCTTAAAAGCGAATATGTTCGTCAACGTCGCTGGAAAAAATTGGAATTAATATTGGAATATTCCTACCATTCTCTTAGACACTCCATTTTCTGCAAAAGTATATCTCGTTGAATATTCCAACCCTTCGCGAAACTTGAAGTAGCGTTTGCTCGAAAGACAGCAGCAGCCGACATCACGAACATCTGAAGTATAAAAGAATATTTTAAGAAATTAGATGACTATAAAGCGTTGCTTCAATTATATTAATAAATAATATACAATTGAACTCAAAATTCATGCTCGGAAACTTTTAAAACCACCCAGACATTGACATAGAAAACTTTAGAGTGTTGCAAACAACTGATATTTTTCTTCGCCACAAATGTTATAAGGTTTACATGTCAGCATTATCAAAGTCAAGGCCTTAAGGATATTTCTCCCACGCATTGGAAGAGATAAGTTTTGAAGGACTTTGCCCCATCTTACGCTAAGAAGAAAAGGTTCACTACCATGACGATAAGATTTCTTTATTTTCATCCGTTAAAAATCATCCTATAATTCTCCTCCACTTTGAAAAGTGTGTAACTCTCCTATTCCCTTATTTTTCCCCAGATTTTAGAAGGACATTCGGATCTTCTGTGACTTTCTTCTCCATCAGTAATCAAGAGATATTCTCTATCCCTCATTTTGATGTGCTTTTCGACCGTTCAGTATGAAAAGTTTCATTCTCCTATCAAAATTAATCAGACCCATTTACACAAATTTCGCTTTCGACTGGGGAATTTTCTATTTTTTGGAAATTCTATGTCATAGGGAATCCAAAACCCTAACTTCATATCTATATTCTGTCTATGATTCAAAATTAACGGGAGTGTATTGATAAAACGTGACAGATTGACTTTCCTTAATTCTGTTCGGTTTTTATAATATTTCATATATATATATAAATGTTACACCAAGTAGAGGATTTACTTTGCATCAATAGTTACAACTGTCTGACTCATCGAGTTTCTCTTATTAATCCAAATTCAAATTAAGAAAAGCTTAACTAAACGAAGTTAAACTAATGTGCATATATGCCTTAAGGGTAGGAAAGACAGCAATACTGACCCAAATTATTGCATGTACAATAATATACATGAGTTTATAATCTAAATACTCTTCGCGTATGATATTCGAAGAGACGCGCCAGAAATTTCTCAGCGGTGGACCTTTTCCAATTCACCGCAAGATGTCCCAGAAGATTGAAGTAGAGGAAGCTCTGTAGCGCCAAATGCACAAAACTAGGAGGAGTCAAGATATGATATGGAGCACATCTTTCGTTGCTCAAAACTATTCAATTCCAAGAACAAGGAAAAAAGATTATTATTCAGTCGTTTGAAAATTCGGCCGATGGAAATAATTAAGTTAGTGATTATTTTAAATAATCCTCTAAAAATAACTAAGGCGAAAAATTTATTGAGAACCCTTTTGATGAAAATGCTCATGAAAACGCTTGTAACTTCCTTAGGGTCTCTTGTATGAGAATCGATTAACTGAAATATTAATATTGTTATACAGGAGATATGACCATAGAAAATTTATGGAAATCAGCGCGATAAAACGATCGATATTGACTGTAAACATACAATGATCAATTGATGGAACAGAATATTATAAAGTTCTATAAATATTCCTCTAAGCCTCTATTTACTAAGGTAGGAAATAGCGGTAGATGCGTAACTTTCCGTCTGGATTTCTGCTATTACAATGACATAAAGTACAGTTTTCTGGAATGAAACGTGAGATTATTACCATTAACCATAAATTAAAATTAATTAAAGTCAACTGTTTAAATGAGTATAGGATAGCAGCATTGTACTGTCTCTAACAGCATTGTATTCACTCTCCTAAAATTTATAAAAATCTTTCGATGTAAATATTTAATCTTAGCCCCTCTCTTCATCATTTTCCTATAATTTTGAACTACCTACAATGCATCTATGTTAAATTTCCGAAAAATAGAAAAGTAAATTTCTGAATTCTGAAATTTAACTGGGTAACAAAATTAAATTAAAATTTTTATACTACATTGTTGAGTGTACGACGCCTTTACAACTTAGAATATTTTTATTCGTTTCGGTTTTTACTATCGTCTCATTATAGCTATTGTAACCATCATTTGCCTCATGCGGTAAGCTAATTCCTTGTGAATGGGAATAATTTTCTTAAGAAACTCCACATGATCCTTGCAGTGATAAATAGTGACGTAAAAGCAACTGTTTCGGCCAGGAATAATTCGCCGTGAAAAAACTGTCCGGTGAGCAATTGTTCGTGAGGAATTGTATACGCATTCAATTAGAATTGAAAATTACATATTCCCTTCCAATGACTGGCCCACCCATACGTACTGCGTTAGCCTCAAATATTTACCTCAAATACTCACTAAAAAAATTCATCACCTTCAATCGAGAGCCTTTATTTCCTCTTCAAATGCTTTTACGACTGAAAATTATGCCAGAATTTATGTATCAGTGATGACTTGAGGGTTTTAGTACAGCTTGCAAGTTCGTTTTATGAGGTTCCTGATTGTAGTGAAATGAATAAGCATTATAAAGTTATTTGAGGAAGAGGATGAAGGTCGGAAAACTGAAAACGTGCCGTACGATTACCAACTTTCTCGGGAATAACAATTCACGCGTCTTTTAAGAATTTTCCAGCAGTATTTCAATGGAATTTTAATAAAATCCCACCCTTACTATTTCAAAACTTATGATACTGGTGAATTCCATTTTTCATTCAATTTTTTCGCTACGTGAAAGTTAGAGTGAATGATGATGGCTAAGAGGGAGGTTCATAAGCATAACACCAGGAAAATCAATAGGCAGCGAGAGGAATAGTTCATTAAAATAAGCCCAGAGACTGTAATTTTCGCAACCATTTTAGATTCTTCTAATGATAAAATATACGAGTAATTTGTCTGTTTATTTCAGAATGAAGCTAAATTTTGTCAAATGTTCTTTGCTGATAAAAATGTAATAGTGAATCGGCTAATGTCGACTAAAGGAAAATATAAAATTCGACGACAGCCAAAAAAGCCTATTCCTCAGCCATTAATATAAATTCACCTGACATGTGTTGCTAACAAATATTATCTATATTTAATTCACAATAAGAGCATCTGCGTCGAAGCCAACCGAAGTTGGGAAGGTTCGTATAAACGTTGGATCCCTGATTCTGAATTGCACTGTGAAATAGTACGGCAATTATTGAAATCATTCAATAGTTTGAATGTCCTATTAAATATTAAAGCGCGCGACTTACTTTACTTCAAATTCTCAAACATAACTCAGCCACTTGTCCACATTTATACAAACAATAAATTCATGGATAACGTATTTATTTTGGGCAAAATTAAGAATTTAAAGTCTCTTCTTTAAACCTATCGCAAATATAATTTAGAGTTAATTTGTAAGTAATGACAAAAGGTTATTTCAAATTATAGGGAATAGAAAAATTTATTGTGTTTATTATAAATAAAACCTATGAGAAGGAAAAAGTATCTACTGCATGAAAGTACTACAAAGAAGGAGTGCGAGAAAAACCTGTACAAACCTCCCGAGTAATAACTGAAAGATATGAAAACCACCAATAATGGCAGAGGTGATTTTAAAAACTGACAAAATCAATACAAAAGCAATGACGATATTCGATTTCAATGCAAATTACTATTCGAACGCGTTAGTGAATCATCGGAACGATACATATTTAGTTAATAATTATAATTCGTAACTCGGATAAAAGTACCATTTACTGTTACAAAACATAATTATGATTCCAAAATCCACGCTGGGAAACAATTAAATCATTTACTCAATGTGGCCTTAATAATCCTTTGTTTTGATACAGAATCCCAGAATGATCCAAAGAAACAATAATCTTCCGCCGAAAAAAATTGTAAAGCTTCATTTTTCAAAATTTATCTGCTCATATATTTTAAGGAACTGTCACGGAAGTTATCATGCATGCAATACGTGAGAAATTGCACATTTAAATGCGACTGGAAATTAATGAAGGTGTATGATAATAATGCAAGAGAGTGGAAGGAGGGTGTGTCAGTAGAAATCACATATAGGGTAGATGAATGAGCAATGGGTTAGATAGAGGTAAATCAGAGAAGAGCTTCACGAGAGTAACACCTATATTCTTTTCGAAAGCTTGCTTCGCTACGAAGATATTTCCATTATTTCACCACCATCTTACATTATATTGACCGTATCTTAGTGGTGGATATTTCCAAATGGTTCTACGTCCATTCATCCCTATTCCAGACGGCGATTGGCTCTAAAACGCTCGCATTCTAAAGCGTATATCTGGAACACCGCCGCAATAAACATGATTATTTGAGGTGCACAGAATATAGGTCGTAGTCGATCGTTCCCAGCCTTAAAACAAGCTTGCATCAAAGTATCCCTTGATTCATACTGCCCTCGATTATGGCTCATTTCTTCAGTCACTTCCTCTCTTTTAAGCCGGTGGTAACGTACTCGTGTCTTTCGCCAGACGCATCTTCGCCTTTATTTCCGACACTTTACGGGCATCATCAGTTCAGTGGAATCCGAAGTTGAGAGCGCGTGGCCCAGTTGGACCCGAAGCTACTTTTGTGGTGACGAAACGAAATATTTGGACGTGTGGAAAAGGGATGCAGTGCCCTCACCTGTTCCCTGGATATTGTTTTGGTCCACTGCCTTTAGGGATGAGAGTTGCCAGGTGGGCCTCTTTTGCCCGTATTATTAGAAAGCAAGTGCTCCCTTTAAACGACGAGCTAAGCGGACATATTTCAAAGTGGTATGATCACCGTGATAAACGGCTGAGTCAATGGATATTTTCCTTTCTATTTCGAGCATACAGGAAGCATCTAGTTATGGATTCATAAAAGCCTTGCCAATGAACTTAAGTTCGAGCTTATATTTGGTATATGAAATACTCTTGCAGCGTTAACCTATCTCCTTAATCTACGTTGATCCGTTATTATATCAATATGATATTGCTTCAGGCTAATTTTAAAAAAGGCAAAGCTAACTTCTGATTCAATTTAAGGAAAATAGTAAGATTTCCAATAACTGTGAGTTCAAGAATTTGGCCATTATTAGAGCATTTAATCACGATTCTATTTTGCATGCAATCTGTAATGTTTTTTAAAAAAATATATAATTTTAAATAATATTTAATATCACTTACTATTTAAATCACTTAGTCTATATATTAATGTACGTTAAGGCTAGATCTAAAATTGAGGAAAATACATTTAGCACGAATTAAAATGATTTTAGATAGGGATTTTGCTAGTTTTTATCAGTAAATGTGCGGAATGGACAAACTAGAAGTTGAAATGTAGCAATCATCATCCTCCTTTGGTTAACATCGCACTATATCAATGTATAGTTGAAAAGGGTTGATGACATTCCTTGCGAGATGTTTTCTTAAGTATTTCCTTCTTGAATCATAAACCTTTCAGACGTGATACTTTCCCTCAAGATTTTTACGATTGTACCATTAAATTTCTAAAACTTTACATGCATTGCTTAAGTTTTTACGGGCTAAATTAATCTTATATCTTAATTCAACTATTTGAGTACTGAACTCTAATTGAAATAGCGCATTACTTTTTCATAATCGACAAGAAGTGTAAAAAATTATCAATAGTTTCAGTGAATGAGTTCACATGATAAAGTTAAGATAATGAAATTGATCGAAAAATACAGGTATCACCTCCATGAAACGACCAATTTAAAATGTTCATGAAAAATGTAAAAAATTAAGAAATATTGATTCATTTGCTTAAACGCCTCTTTTCATAAAGATGAATGAACATGAATAGAAAGCGAAATCATGGGGAAATCCATACCCTTATAGTTTCAACTTAAGGTAACATAAAGTATGAATGATCAAGCATGGTCATAGAGCGAAATAAACAACCTTAGAT
Organism: Pachydiplax longipennis; assembly: GCA_036926295.1. NCBI lineage: Eukaryota > Metazoa > Arthropoda > Insecta > Odonata > Libellulidae > Pachydiplax > Pachydiplax longipennis. The sequence goes on from JAVFKF010000014.1 coordinate 15,742,028, forward strand.
GAATCGTAAATATTGGCGCATCCACACTTCGATAAGATTAGGAGATTCGTTCAGCGCTGACACACCCTTTGGCTTTACAATGTTGCTTTAGGACGAAGGCCATTTCTCCTTCATCATCCACCTTCCTACTCCACTACCATATCCCTTCCCAAAGGAACGATAATCTGGAGTAACAGTCTCATTTTTTGCAACTAAATAAACAAGTTCAAAGCATTAGTCATACCTGTGTCAAAATAAATGTACCACCTTTCCTCTAATTTTCACTTATTTCAGGAGGTGGTCATTTACTCAACGTCTATTAGGGGAGATTCTCATTCGATCCTCATGAATAAGTCTACGGCAATTGGTATTCACCAACTGAAATATCATTTATGCATTTAGACAATGCAATAAATTAAGAAATACCGAACGTTGGCAGGAGCAAAACCGGAACTGAACCAAAATTTTGTATTTTTCTTCGTTGAACCGAAAAGTATTAAGATTCGATGAACAGGTCATAATAAGAGTGGCACCTCAGACAGATTTAGGATAATAAGAGTGTCTTTGGAATCATTTTATCCAATATTTAGAATATATTTTTTAAGCTCTTTTTGTTGGTCTGATATTTTATATTCGTGGCCAATTCTCTTTACTTCAAATAGCCCGGACTAGGAGAGGAACATTGATTGATTTGAATATTTTCCAGGACAATCAATTTAGTACTTTAGTACTTTCGTAGAATTCAGTACACAAAATACAGTTGTGCCGTACTTTTCGAGTGGTTAAGAAGTTGAACTTGGAATCCAATGGGCATTGCCAGCGTAGTTTCGAATCCTGTCCTCAGAGACTTTGTGACAACCTCAACGGGCTGCTGGAGTACAAACGATCCCGTGTTCAAATTTTATGTACAAGAAATCCTCTGAAAAAGGGCAGATGTAAATGAACCTAACGGAACTGTTGGAATCCTGCGATACCTAATTTTCATTTGGCTATTAAAGGTATTTCTGATATTTTTCGATACTAGTAATTTCAGACACCGTTGATTACTAAAAATAACCCAAAAATATAAATTTAAAACCCATTCATTTGTGTAGGATAGTATCGGTTAACGTTAATAATGATAAATTTCATATGGACAGTGAAGTTTCCTCTAGAAGTGGAAATAACTAGAATTTCCGTATAATTTCTGAGAAAACCCATGACTGTTCCACATCTCGGTAAGAATATTGATGTGAGACTAAAACGCACCTGAATAAGGAAGTGATTACTTTCATTTGAATATTTTACTTGAAGTTTTGGGAAACGTATTACCATTGAATGTATGAGTCCGCGTATATTCAAGCGCTTTGTACACCAGACTTCATGTTAGTTGAACAGCAAACTTTCCATCAATTTTTGAACAAAGCAATTTTTATACACTTTTCCCATGTCTCTGACTTATAGAACAAGGAAGCAGAGCAAAAAGTATTCCAATGCTCGCTATCATCACCGAAAACACATCGAGAATCTCCAGGTTTACTTTTTCAAGGTTGAGATTTATTTTCTTGTCTCGATACCGTAAACACGGATAAATTAATGCAGACATTGGTTAGATTAGAGATTTCGACCTATGAGTGGAGCTTCTAATTCCGGGGGAATCATAGGGATATTTATATTAGCATTGAGATGCGGAGGAAAAGTGTTGCAACAGTAGCTTAACGATATTTTATTGATTATAATCAATTTAATTGTTATCCATCGGACCACCTTCTTATGGCGACGTAATTAATTTTTTCCTTCCCCATTAAATCTACATGCTCACTCAATACACTTCCTACAATCTTCATAAAGGCTAAAAAGCATAAAAAATGAAGGAGAAAAAGTCCGCCGTAGCCGGAACTCGAACCCAGATCTCTTACTTTCCGGGAGGTTACTTTAAGCAATAAAGTACCACGACAGAAGATCCCCCCTTCATTTTCTATTGCTATGATGAGATAGAAGGCAAATAAGGTGAGAAAAAATACTAAAATCTACCAAGGTAGGGTTACTGAACCGGACTTACGTAGAATTCTTCCCCGTGAGATTCTGCAATGTACTCGACTGAACCCGAAAATAACCTGGAGTTTGGAGAGGTATTCGTCTGAGGTCGACGTCTCCCCTACTATCCTTAGACCCTTCCGCGATTAGAGTCATAACAATAGGTAATGATGAAGGAGGTTAATGTACCTCAAGAGTACTACCAGCACAAAGCTTCTCATATAGAGGTAAATTACACATTGGAACAGTGATCGAAATGGGAAAGATGTTTTCTGAGCGTAGACGAGGAAGTCTAAACATTTACATGGCTCTCTCCAGGAAAACGGACTCAGGCAAATCAGCTTGAATTTTCAAACAATTGAACCTGTGATGAGATTTTACATTAAAATCAAACGAATCATTGACGAAAAATACGTTATTTTTTCTCGAAGTGTTTTCGTTTCCTAGTTACATAAATTTGACTATCATTTAGCACCCTGATTACGAAAAAATATGGAAATAATTTTTTATGTTTTGAAATATGGGATTAGTATGATCTTATGATATCATTGTTTCAGTAAACTAACGTAAAATAAAATTCCATTAGTCATCGAAATATTAGATTATATCTTATCCGTGAATTAATTTATTAAATGGACAAAAATATTTGATATAGTAGTATATAGTGGAAGGATGGGATAGAGAATTCTAAACTATAACGAGGTTATCATTACTAATCAACCTAAAATATATCTCTATTCCTAACTTTACGTCGCCTAAATCAAATGAAAGAATAAGCCACTTATCTAAATCTGCAATCGAAGTCAATATTATTATTATAAATTTACTATTCAATGTATTGAAGGGGAGTGTTTGCAAGAGATTCCGATCCACTAAGAAACCAGATCAGTTTTTGAGAGAAGTTAAATTTTGCTCCTGCTTCACTATAAAAATTCTTCCGTAGGAAATGCCATAACTTTAACTTATAATTACCCATGAATACCTGAATTAATTAACTGAAATTTGTTAATAAATGAACTTAGGAGGAGTTCACTGCTCAATAAATACAGCACTTAATGATTGTTAGAATTAAAATTAGCTTGCAGGAAGTAAGATACTTTTATAATGGTACAGATGACAGAGTCAGTTCTGTATTGTTTGTCATTCAAGTGCTTGTTTATTGACTCTCGTGATATAAACCAAAGATACTTTATCGTAATAAAACCTGTGAGATGTAAAGTTTAAAAGAAATTATGAGAAAATTCACGTATCGATGATTTAAGGAATATGATATTTTTACCAACTCACTTAATCCAGGAAAAAAAACCCAATGTGAATAAAAATCAACCCACGAATTGAATAAAAGCAGTATATTGAAATGAAATTCATCTTTTCTATCCCAATAATTAAAAAGTAAGGTTAATACTAAAATAATGTTTTAAATAGGAAACCATCCTCATAAAGATCATCTAAATCAATTTTTAATGAAGGTCACTGGATTGAGAAAATCTATGTATATTCCTCTCTATTTCAATATTGGATATACTGCAATGCATGCAAGTACGTGTCTCCTTCAAATTAGTTGGAAATTCCCAAAATCGGAGGTTAATGATCGGGCCCTCCATTTCCTGGAGAAGCACATAAATTTTCCATCTTCTAAAAATACGATCGTCCCCTGCACGAGTCAGAAATCGAACCCACGCCCTTATTACCCGAAGTCACGCGAATTCCTCGCATATCGGAATGGCACTAACGTCGCCTAACCTTTTTTTCGACGGCGTCCGCCTATGCGCTTTGGATCGTCTGCACGGCGTGATTCCGAAAGCCACGGCCAGAGAGCGCTGGGAAATGGGTCTATTTCGGTCCGAGGGGGAGCGAAGATCTTGTTGGCGCAGACTAGGCCAGCATCCAGCGGAGTCCCGGCGGAGAGAATTTCGAACGCTTTTTGAGATCCCACGACAGCCCCTCATGTCCATTTGTCCGGGAGAATGTCCTTGGAAAAGGGTGTTCCTTACGCGCCCGAAATATTTCGCGTCATTCGGTCCATCAAAACTTCAAATTCTGACTCCGTCTCTTAACGTCTAAAACGCCTCAGCTCAGGGTTGCGCATATTTCGATCTCATTTATTTCTAGCGTGTTTAGAGAATGATCTCCTAAGGTCCTATAACGTTTAATTCTTCGCCTTAAAAAATTCGTATTTCATTATTCGCGGATATGGCTGATAATGGTAGTGATATTAATGAGAGATTTAATAATGAATTTCAGTTTTCGACTCTTTATGGTACGCCTTCCCTGTTTAATCCATACACCTTCTCAACACAAATGCAATATACTAACACCTATTCTGCACACTAACTCTATATTCATATACCAATGCACAATATACGATCTACCTATTCTAGCACTGCTTATGAACGACTGTAGCTGAATTATATCTTCAAACAGCTAAATGTTGTTGATGCTTTCTAGCGATATCTGGTGGAACATTTCCATAATAAATATGAAAGAAAGAAAGAAGATTGTTTCTTTCATATTTATTATCAGCTAAATGTGGTTAGTTCAACGATCGATTTGCTAGTTATATGGCGTGAATTAAGATTCCCTATTTTGAGAAAGCCAGTAAACTGAAAAACTCAAAAAGCGTGGTTCGTATTTTCTTCGTGCTCCTAGTAAACGCATTTGAAGAAAGCAAGCAATGTGGAAATCTATATTATCGCGACCATTTTTTTGGAACGCATTTTTAAATCTCACGAAGACTATTTTGCCAAGGTTAAACCGATAAAACTTAGTTTTGTGGTTAATATGAAGAAATGTTTTTGTGAGTTTTTAATAAGGAAATCTTTTCGACAGTAAGCTTTAAAAGTCAATCATTATATAAAATTCAGAAGGCTATTAAATATCGTTTTATAGAAAACGTGGTAGTTGATTCACAAAGTTCGTGAAAGTTTCTGTGAATTTAGCCCATTTAAGGATTAAATGCATAAGTTATTAGGAAAATAATGTCCAACAATTTGATATGAAGAGATAACGCAATATCAAGATAAAACTTTGAAAAAGATCCGCTTCCGATTGAAGGAGGAAAAGGCTTTAAAGGAACATTAAAGGGCCTCAAAACGTTCTTTCCCGATAAATGGTAACAAAATTGGATCCCTTAGCCCAGGTTTCAAACTACCAAGTTAAAAACAATCTTAACATGCAAGATTAGGGAAACGTAATAAAAATAGCTACAGATCCTGATTGCAAGAATTATGGGAACGAAATAAAAACTCTTTCTGATGATAAAATATCTGAAAAGAATACGAGCAGTGACAACATTTTTTTAATAACTTCCATGCTACTTGTGACCGAAGTAATTTTATTTAATACTTTCCAAAATCTCACCACCGTTGCTTTTAACGTATTTAATTACTTACAATCAATAATTTTGTTAGAAAATTTAACTTCTTTGCAATAAACATCCTAGAAGAAAAAGTGTTGAGATAAAAGAAATGTTGAAAAGGCTCTCCCGTAGTAAAGGAACTAACGTAAACAAACCGCAGAAGTGTGTTTGATGCCTAAGCTGAATAAATAAATTTCTGGGAAGGGTAAAGAGGAGATCTTCCCTCGATCTTTCCATTGTTTTTCTCCGCCATTATTCGAAGCGATAGAATTCAACTTAACCCTGAATGCCCTTCATGCTGCTCGGCCAGTCATCTGATCGTCACATTTTTCCAAAAATAAATTCAGCACGCGATAAATGCCCGGTCTAACGCAGGAAATTTATCACCGCGAGCCTTAAATTCCATTCAATGGGCTATAATTTATGAAAGGTTTAAGAAAGATATTTTTTATTGTTAATAGTGATTCGACAGCTGAGGTAATTTAGCACCCTACAGAGCCTAGGACCGGAGTAAAGGGTTCCAGGATCCAGATATTTTTCCCTAAGGAGAAATTATACCGGTGCAAACTGAATGTTTTCATTGAATAACGAACGCAATATAGGTTACTAAGGCAAGGATAGTTTTTTTCAGAGGTATCCCTCCCATGAACTTCTGCTCCAATTTAATCCATTAGCCAATCAAGTTTTACGCTTCTTCTCCGTTATGTAACGAAGTATAACATGATACAATAATTCAAAGTCCTCTGCATTAGTTGTAATGATTCATGATTTTATTCATATCTCAAGAGTCGTACGGAATGTATAATCAGTATGAGATGAGATACGTACATGGCATACTATTTTTTGTAGCGCAATAGTTAAGTTCCTTGTTAGTAGGCAAGAACTTGAAAATAACCTAACATTTGATGTAATCAGAGCCGTCTTAACATATGGTTCAGCTATGCATTTGCTATATGTTAAGTTACTTGCCACAAGCAAAAATATATTTGAAGTATATAGTAATTCTATGTAATATATAGCCGAAATCGCGTTTCCCATTTTCAGATCTTAGACTCCTTTTACATTTACTCTTCTTTGAAAACTATAAGTAAATGTTCAATATTATTATTTAATTTTCATTCCTGTGAGTGGAATTCGAGGGGGCCAAGCACACTGATTTATCCAGAGGTTTTATGATGGACAGGGTCTTAGAACATCTATTCCTTTCATAGCTCAATAATTGAAAAGAAATTCAAGCAAAATTTTATATTCGTAAGATAGTTCGAGAGTTCCTGAGGAACTCTTTTTCCTGGGAGGGCAATACTTTATCATCACTGACGTCTTTAACGTTCTAGTTTGAAGATCCTCAAATGACGGCATTTCGATGAAGTCCTGTGATTCCACCATATACGTTAAAGGAAGAAGGGTTATAGTGACGTTAGATTGATCGGCGAAGACACGTCCTTCGAAGAGCAAAAGATGACGTAATTTGTTATTGTTTGCTGTGCAACCTCAGCGTGCATTCGGCGAATGAATAAAGGCGTTGTGTGGGTGAAAAAGTCACGCAACCTCTAACTGCCGTCATCAAAGCTTCTTTCATAGGCCGAAAGAATCATTAAGGGGGATCTCTCATGGACGGTCGTCCACGCGCTCGCACATTCAAGTTAGTAAGTCATCTTCGCCGGAAAGAAAAAAAGACAGCATCAAGAGTAATAATCAATGATAGATCCCATGAGATGAAACGCTTATGATGACCAACCGCTCGTCATTTATAGCCAATATTCATTGAGATTAAAAGATAACTACTCGTAAGAAATATTTCATTGATGGAACATTGACGTGCCAAATTAAAAGCCGATGGCGAACGATGAAGTATGTCGGCGTCTCTAACCTCTCGGCGTCCCGACAAAATAGTTTCAAAATTAAAACAATAAAAGAACAATCAGAATTTTATAACGTATGGTAATAAGATAAACCCAACTGTGATTAGAAGATATTAATAAGGCATAAACAGTCGAAAATGACTTACTTGTCGAATAGTAGTGACAGCTCAACTATTTACTAATTCTGAGAGCCTTATTACCTAAATTAATGAAATTTAGAAATACGACATTTAGAAACAAGAAGCGGACATCATGATTTGGCTTCTTCATGCTAATAGATAATATTATACGGTTTTGAGAAACGTACTATGGATTCCAGATTTAATTGAATTGAAGCTTCTATTTATATATATTTCCCCCCATTTCCAAAGAAAATACAAGAGTTCCTTAAAATTTGAAAGCTTCCCGGTTAAACTTGGGATATATAAAATCTAAAGCAAGAACAGAAAAAGTAATGGAATAATGGAACTGTTATCACAAATTCTTTAAACCATAATGAAGAAACTACGATCTCAACAACCTAGAGAACATTCAGTTCGTTAAAATATCTGGGTTTCGATAACAGTTAATTCAAAGCATTCAATTGCTGCGGCAAAGAGATAATAAGAATAATAATGCTATAATACTGGTGAAAAATAATCATATTCCGTTTGAGTAAGTCGTATAATTGCTAACCATTACAGCTCAAAAGGGTTTCTGAAGCTCTCTTATGGAGGTGATTCTCTAGATATGATTGAGGACTAAAATTAACACATTTTTGAATGAAATTTGCCTCATTCTCTAAGAAAGAAACGCTTTGGTTATGGATAATAATTCCAAATCTGCAATTTCCTTAACAGCTAACCTCGTATTTTAGTTTCTGATGCAACTGAAGCAAAATTTATAGAATAGATTTTCCTCACGCAAAAGTTCGTTCAATAAATGAGAAAATGTTTATTTTAAGAACTTTTGGAAGAATTTTGACAACATCTAAGGCAAATATCGACAAGCGGAATTGATACAACAGCGATATTGCGCATTACAATGAAGACTGTGTGATATATTCCAGAGCCAAAAGCTTATTATTAGAAGAAAATAAGACTACTTATTCAAATTTATTAAAGTTGCTAGAAATTTCATACGATCATAATCCCTAAATTAAGGCTTAAATAGAAGGAAACTTCCTGTAGAAAGAATTATTCGGCAATAGCCGAGTCGGAGTTAATTTCATCATCCTGTAATTTATGCAACCGTTTATTTTTCTCTGTATATAATGGTTTCATAAAATCAGGGCAACCTTCCAAAACATACGGAAACTTACTTACATTTCATGAAGAGTAGCTGTTTTTGCGGAATACGTTGTTTGTCCATAAATATAAATTAATTTACAATTTCTGAAGTTCAAAATTCTTTGGCCATTTTTCTTTGGCCTTTTTCCGTTTTATATTATCTAATCGTTCGAGAACTGCATCGAGGATGATATAGAAAGTAACTCTTAATAGTCGATTAGAATGTGTCTGGATTTGTAGCTTCAAGTGAGCAAGAGGAAATATTCTTGCCTTTAAAATAAAAATTCGCTCTCGTAGGCGATGGCAGAAGAAATTATCTTTACAGGAAATTTACGAGCAGCATCCAAACACATTCGCCGAATGAAGGGCGTACCAAAAACTACTATTTATTCTAGCGTGATTCAGGGCAAATTCCCTCATATAAATAGAAGAGGACAGAAATGGGACTAATAAATATCATTTCGAAAGCTATCGGCGTAGGTCAGCTTCAGATGAGGTATGAGCACATCATCTATACTTTATTCACATATTCTCCATAAACTAAACCTCAAATAAAGTAAAATAGTTCAGACATCAGATATTTATTTGATAATTTCCATACACCCAGTTCAATAAACATTTACTCCTGTCGCTTCACGATACATTCAAATCATAGCGGGGTAGGTATGTAAAGAAGCCAAAGTAAAATCTTTAAAAATGTCGACGAACAAAACGGATGGCCACTTGTCCTGTTTCTATATTAATTTGACATTGGTAAATAAGCACTAACTTTGTAAGTTTCACAATAGCTGTTACAAAGTTAGTGCTTCTTTACCAATTGTTATAGCATTCTTCGAAGTACAGCTTTCTCACATCAATTTTAGTTTGACATTGATTTATCTATGAAAGCGGAAAAAATTAACGATTGGAGCTTGAAAAAAAGAATTGAAGAAATTAAGAAAATTAAGCTGAAATAATGAACTGCCACCAACTTTTACGAGTGATGTAGATATAAACTCTCGTAGATGGAGACAAAAATCAAATTTGATGATTTGATGTAAATATTACTTCTTCACAGTTGGAGTGTGTATATTGAGAAAGTATATTGAGAAACATATTCTAACTAATAATCAAAATTCAAAACTCTTTTTTCACCATATGAAAAAGGCTTATATCTTTAGTTTTCCGAAAAAAGAACAACCACCTACACTAAGACTGCTCTACATAAAGATACCTCATAAAATAGTTTATAAAGTAGGCTCTTTGGCAGGTATTGTCCGTTATCTAGTTGAAATTTTTAAATTACTCCAGCAACATTTCACGAACGCAGATTAATTATCATTTTGGACTTTAAATAACATTTGTGTAATACATATCTCCCGACTAACACTAAAATAGGACAATACTATAAACATTTCGAAAGGCAATCAACATTAGGCCAATGTTTAACAACTGTTTGGGCGTAGAGAAAAATCATGGGTTTGGGAAAATTTATATAAAAGAAGAAAAGGAAAGGAAAGCGAAAGTCCTAAAAATACATTTGATGGGAAGGAAATGCATAGAAAACATCCGCTGTCTTTCCTCGTTCTCCAAGGCCGAGAGGTTTAGAGTATCGTAAACAAGAGTTGGGAAACGAAAGTTATCGAGAAAAACTGAGGAAATGAGCGTAGTTCTGGAAAACTTGTAAAAGGAGTAAGAAGAAGTAAAAGAGTAGAATAATTTAAGATTATATTGGGTATTCGGCTACTTTTGGAAAATAATAATATCCTCGAAATAATTCAATTACAACATGACCTATTTTTTATGCTTTACCGAGTAACCCACATTTGAGCAGTAAATTCCAGAGAAACCGGATGTTAATTAAATCTTGAGAACTACCGAGTTTATCTCAGCGGTGTTTGACCAACAGAGAGCCAGTTTCGGCATCAAAGACGTGCCATGCCTACTGCATTTCGGCCAAATATATTTGCTTTGAAATCAGGTCAGTTTGTATTAAAGGGAGGAAATAGTTCTTGATATAATTTTCAACCACTATTGAGTTTCTAAAACTTTCCATTACCTGCCTTTCATTGAATCTCAATATCACTATCAATAAAATGGATATCTTTTGTTAAGATGCATTTAATGGATAGCTAAGATGGTTCATCTTCGATGAAAGCGATTTCAGATTCGATTAGCATTGTGGGCCCATATCTGCGAAATGATCTCAGATGTCAGAAATTTTTTTATAATACTCCTACTGCATTTAATGTAACAAAACATGCCAAAGCACTAAAGCTGGACTCCTCAATATTTAAATCCCTAAATGATTGGGTATGTATTTCTATCAATTTCGATTTATGGTTAAATCTTCTTCATCTACGCAGAATATTGTTTTATTCCCTTTAGAACATTCATTTATACAGAAGGATCCGAAGTACTCCTGTGTATTCTACATTATTATTCTCATATTATACTGGATACATTTCTCCTTGAACTATAGTTCAAATATAAATAAGTTATTAAAGTCATTTTGTGGTTTAATGAATGAATTAAAACACGCAGGCAGAAACGAATTCAAATATACATTCGTAACGGTTAAGAGGCATAACGAAATAAAACCTAGTAAATGATTTAAAATAAAATTTATGTTAATTTTAGCCATAAGGAAAATAATCTTTACCTTCGAGATTTTGAATAATACAAAGCAGATTACTTTCCTTTTAAAATTGGATTCTCGTAGCATGTATGCAATGTGATCCTTTTTACTCATTATATATGAAACAATATCTAAGCCTAATATGAAGGTAATGGCTTGAAAATACATAAAAGGCCAAGATATAGCTCAATAAATAAAATAAAAAGCTATAAAAAATAAAATTTCGATTGTTAATCTCGGCGGCAACCACGCGTAACTACTACTTTTCCTTCGTGAGGAATTCGTCGATTCGTCGCGGCCGTTTTGCCGCTACGAATTTTTTTAGGAATATTACCGGTTAAATAATTGAAATTTTGCCTATCAGTTTAGAATAAGATTTATATTTGATGATACAGTGAGTGTGGAGTAATTTTTAACAAAGGAAATAAACCCTATTCCTCCGGCGGCTGATATTTAAGCCTTAGGAAAAAAGTCACGATTAATTTTCGGTAGCCGGTAATGATGTTACAGGAATATGTTCTCAGAAAAAGTAACAAGATTTGCAAGCAAACGTAGCAGAGGATATAAATTATCACAATCGATCGTAATTACCTGCGTTGAGTTGGGTGGTCAGTTGGGGGGGGGGTTATTTCTTGATTATAAGAAAACCTTATATAATAAAGTAATAAATCCGTTATTTTTTACATATATAGTATGTATTAGACGGTGATACCCGCGGAGAAATGGCGGCGATGGATTGTCCTAGACCCTGAGGAACTGTCTTTGAAGACGATCAATAAATAAGTGTATTTGAGGAGCGGAATTAGAATCACGCGATAGAATACTTCCGAGAGAATGATGGAAATCGGTTCGATGCCAAGGATTGTCTCCTTTTTCGAGAGCCCGAAGATTCCCAGGACTACGTTCCAACTTTACTTTCGCACTGCGTATTTTTGGATGCCTATCGAGGTCTTTTATGCCAGACAAATTAATATGGACAATAAACGCCCGAGAACTTCTTGCTTCCAAGCAGCCAATAATAATTATTCTCCGTATTTTCCTTAAAACCCATAAATTTATATTCTCTAAAACTTCCGGATTTAATTTGATAGATTGAAGAGACAAGTTAATGCATAATAAGTTTATATTTCCTTGATTGAATTTCTTATAATAAATCAATATTTCCTCTCGTAACTCGCAAACAACTCAGCAGAATTATCTTCTTCAGATGTAATTGTTATTGAATAGCAACGTTTCTTGAGATTAAACATCTATTTCGAGTCCTTGAAATTTAAACTTAGCGTTAAGTATCGCAGAATCGTTAACAAGGCAAAAACTTAGAATTATGTAACTATATTATAATTCCACGTTCATAAAAGTAATTAGTCGGTACATTCCTGAAGACTATATTGAGATTTTATTCATTTTATTTAACTTCCATTGATGTTTAAAGTCTAAGGAGAATGATCAATAACAGCGAGAGGGATAAAATAAGGAGTTGTATCGGTCTTATTTGTTTTCATTTTTTACACTGTAAAAATGAAAATAACCTTCCTATTTCGATGAAATTCTACTTAGTTACGCATGAAATCGTTGAATTTTACGAGCTAGTAAGCATATCTTTACGAAAGTTCTTCATATCGGAGTAATTTTTTTTATTACATCCGATTTACTGATTAAGAGATAATATGAAATATTGCTTGAAAATCTGAATATATATTTATACATTTTGATTAACGTAATTTCTTTCTCGTGCCAAAGACATCTATATTTCTACTTTTTGGAGTGTTACAACAAAGGGGAGGGAAATATATGGTCCTATACGAAAGATATAACGATTTATCTTCCACAAAAGAAATCAACAGATTCATCAACAAAAGTAAATATGCTATTAGTCGCTATCTTCTTTATTTTACGAATAATAGATTAATATTCACCCCGTGAGCTGATTCCAACTTTTTCGAAAACTATAGAGGTAGCAAGGTCAAAAACAGGATCAATAACTTAGACGATGCCCTTTAAAAAAAATTTGGATAGAAAATATAGAAAGGGCCTCTAAAGTATATATAGCTGAGGACGAAGGCGCCCTGGATTTAAACGCGGAAGTGCAAAGAAACTGAATAGCTGCTTTAGCATCGGAAAGGTGCTTACGGAACTATGAAATGAATTTTGTCTTTCAACATCTGTTTGATTGGAACCACCGTGCTAAGCAAAGACATATCGATTGATGGTGAAATGAGAAATGAAGAAAGAAGAATGATTTATGACCCTAATCGGTGAAGGACTAAAAGGCAGACCAGTCCAACGCCCTTAGCATGGAGCAATTATGTCGCTCACGTTGGTGAAATTATTCCTTATTAATCGACTTGAATTTGATAATTGAGTGCATAAATTTATTCATCAGTCAAGTTAATCGAATTATATAATTTCTCTGTAGGAATAATTCACGTGTTTACAACTTGATAATTTCATATTGGAAATTACAACGAATCGTTATCCGATTACCTATTCCTGCTACTTTTTCACCGGGCTAGAAATGTTATCTAATTTACAAATGTTATCTAAATTATTACTTTAATTCCAGAGGATCAAAATTATATGATATTTTCAATTAAAATAAAATTTAAGGTAAAATCTATGCCCCTGAAAGACTAATTTGGTTGGTATAACTAATTTAGGATAATATGACTTACACTACCATAGTCTCATAGTGCGATGGAAGATTTTTTACATAAATATGTATAAGAATATATGGAAATATATAATTTTTCACTAAAAGAAGACTTTATTTCACTGATATTCTCCACTTTGTGCTGGTCGAAACCAATATAAATCAATATGTGGGAAGAAATCAAATACCTTCAAATGCGCTTGTGATTCATTTAAGTACGAAAAGGCTCCCGGATACACGAGGGTGTACTTCCGTCTTTGGCGAAAGCGGTTCCGGGTTCGATAACGGGTGGGAGGGCCATATGTGCGGAATTATCTCAGCTGTCGAAGCACTGTTAACATAAGCATTACCATTAAAGTAGGAGAAAGAGGGTTATTATATATCTGAGGATAATTATGATAGAAAAGGAGATAGCGTCGAACATTACATGTACAGTAAATGTAACAGGTTTGAATTGCTCTAAGTAAAGGACGCACCGAATGAAACTGAAATACATGCAACGACATTCTACATTTGAATGCTACACTTTAAGCATAATTGACTTTGATACCGAAAAAGGTCTGTTTTACTTCCTCCATTAAATACCATTATTCAATTTTAACAAGATTCTTGATTTCTAATTTCTAGTTGAAAAACAGATATAATAAGAAAACGATACCATAGTTCATTCCTCGACTTCGATTTAAAATAGTGCGACAAATACATAGATATTAAATGTAGTACTAATGACAATAAAGTTGCACCTAGCTATGTCATCGAATTCCACCTATAATTTAAGTTATCTCAATCCTAAACTAATCTTAAACACAAAGCAAAACAAAGAACGTATACTATTCCACAGATTTAAGTAATATTTCACAGTGGGCTTCCGGATAAGCAAGTGGGTAGAGCGTTCACCTTTGGTAAAAGCTATTCCGAGTTCGATTCCCGGTGGGCGCTAACATGTGCAGAAAGATCTCGACTATCAAAGCACATTTTCAATAATACTACTAATTATGATTGAATTGGTCAATTTTTAAGGAAATTTGTGGAGTAGTATAAGGTCAGAGAACTTTGATGTGTTTAACTTGGATATATGTCACCTAATATCAAGTGAAACCTTTTATAAATAATACATCATTTACATAATCTAGTAAAACCGCATGTATCCCTGACTATGCCTCAGGAATTCGTCATTCTTTATGCACCCCATCCTGTTTTAGAGCCACAGGTAGCCGATCTCCATCCTAAGTGATTCCAAGCGAGAAACCTCTTTTCCTTAAATACCCTAATCCTTATCCAAACTGCAACCGAATCCGCAGTACAACGCACTCGTCGACGGAGGCGATTCGAGTTTCACAAACTTCCCGCTCGCGGCGTCTGCTCCTCGCGCAGTATTATTATCCCGGGATTTCCCGCCACCGAATCCATTTCTTCCTTCGCCTCTTACCTCATCGCAAGCGGATCGTAACACTCGGAACGCGGTGCCAAAAAATCTTCTTCGACTTTACAGCTCTTCCTCCTCCGCTTTGTCCACCCACACGTCCAAAAAATCCACAGCCAATGGAGAAGAGGCGTTTTTCTTTCCTACGCCTGGACAACGTTATAGCAATGTAGGAAAAGGATGAGCCTCAATTTTTTCCAGGAAGTTTTGGCTTCCGTCTTTGCTCTCGTTAAATTCTTGTTTACGCTACATCCTCCACCAATTACGAGGGAACACCGGATAAACAATCCCAAGTTACGTAAAATGAAATTTTCAACTTCGCCTGAAAATGTCCACTCGATGATGTAACATTTCGTACTAAATCCTTATGCGGATGCTATTCTGTGTTTTTTCTTTAATAAATGCAAATAACCTTGATCCTTCGACCACATGAGAGGATATGAAGTATACTTGAAATATACTTGAAATTTCGAGCAAAGAAAATCATATTAATTAATTACTCGTAAAGGTAATATACTCAGTGAATAGTGAAATTTTTCATACGATAAAATTTGAAAAAAAATTAACGTAATTTCTTTAGAGAAACGTACATTTCGAAGAATTGTATCGGAAGGAAGTGTTTAATACACTATGACACCGCATGTCACCCTAAACTACCTTATAATTATAAAGATACATGAAGAACTGAGCACTCTGACTACAGACTCTGACAACCTATATAGGTTTAGAATTTCATCCACGTTCGAAACAGAATTCTCAGAACTAGACTCATCATTAGCATTTCAACTGATGTTTCATGGGGATTGGACCGGAAGTTATCTTTTGAGGAATATGAATCCAAAAAGATAAAAGATGAGCTAGTTCCTAAGCTATTATATTCCTTAATTTACTCAAGACTGTCCATTAAAGATTTTTGTCTTTCCATTTGAGCACTATATATTCATCAGTCCAAATATAAGTAAATAAGAGAATAGGAAGTATTGGCGACAACCATAGAATCTGTTGGGTTTAGATTAAATTTGGGTTTAGCGGTCACGCTCCTTTTCCAAGTTTGAATTCTTCTATGGGAAAACGTTTTCTTCAAAAAGCCGATGGCAAATTTTGAAATGTTTATACATACAATAAAATGGATCACTCAGTTCACTCCAGAAAGGTATTAGAACTAAAGATTGCAAGTCTTTATCCTGTTCTATATTGCATCGAATTCGATGAAATATCCTAATCTTGCAGAGAGAGAGATCACTTGTCATTTTGAAAGTAAAAGCTGTTGATGTTATAATAAACAATACCTATTATACCAGATACCACAATGGTAATTTGGCTCATAAAATTTTGTAGAAACAAGCAAAATAGCTATTGGTGATTTACTTCCGAGTTCTCGGAAGCTAACATTCCCAAGGTTTTTCAGTCATCATCTAGGCCACGATTCAAACACGCATAATGAATTTATTGTCCATATTATGGATAGATATTTTTATTTACTATTAATATTATTATTTGGTGGAGCCGTAATTTTGTGGAACTACATTAAGATAATGACAGAAATAACCATGTCAAAGCTCCAAATGAACACTTTTATTAGAGAAGGGCTTCAACTATTTATAGTTTATCATCAGGCCAAAATTACGAAAAGTGTATTTTCACTTTGAATCTTATCGTTATAACCTCTACTAACATACTCCAAATAACATTAGCCTTTTCTAGTGGAACTTAGACACACATGGCTATTTGTCTTCTCATTTTCTTATATGAATGTTAATTGCAGTCATTATCTTCGGTACAACAGTTTATTATCATTTTAATACTTTCAAATATTAGGCTAGGGACCATACCTATCCGAATGGATATAATAATAATAATTTTGAGAGTTACTAAAAAAATTATTCCACCCACATCCAAAGCACCTTTTCTTAAGCTACAATTCACAGCACGACTTTGGCGGTTGAAAGTATTTTCGGCATCGGCGGGTCACCTGAGATACACTCGAAGGTCGAAAATCGCGCACTACTGGGTAACGCAAACATATGCCTCCAACGCAAACAAACAATTTTGCCATAATTCTCACATTTTTTTACGGCGGAGAATATTTTTCCAAGGCTGAATAACTTTGGCCCCCAAAATTCTGGTTTTCGAAAGATCTTCCGAAAAACCTCCCGCGGAAATAGTCTTTTGAAAGAGATACCGGAACATACATAGGTACTTGCTGTCCTTTCCTGCATCCGTTTGTCATCTATCTACCGCCTTCCCCCTTTCTCCCACACCGTGGCTCTGTTTCTCTATCGCATCTAAATATATCCGCTAACTCCACACCGCCCTCACACGTCTTGGCTCTAATTCTTTATTTGTTCTTCGCTTGACCCTCAATCTTTTTCTCTTCTCCCACATTCATTGTTCTTCTTCCAAGCCATACATCAGAATCCTGCGTCAATCCCATCGCCTTGTTTCCATTCCTGTCCTTCCAAACCAATGTGTCGATCCTTTAAGCCCTTCCGCCGTTATCTTGTGACTGTGCGAGCGAAGTGATTGATTCGGGAAAGGGATCGGGGATCCCCGATTGATTCACTTGTATTGCAAGGCCCTCTTAAAAGGCTATTTTGCGAAGTGCAGCAAGCAACTTCAATCTCTTTGCAAGAGTGGCATATTCAGTTAAAGGAAGGTCAGATATTACTCGAAATGGCAACTACACCTCAAGAACGTAATACAAATAGGTCTGGGAGATGAAAATGTCTGAATGAATTTCTTCTAATCGACGAGATAATCCAACTACCCATAAGAATAAATCGATAAATTTACCACATTTTAAATAGTAACCTAAGTTTTCTAATTAATCTCAAATTATCCCTTGTTTGACTTAAGGTATTTTCATCAAATTAAAGGATATAGCCATACAAACAATAAAGGAATAACATTAACGGTAAAATCCAGGATGCGGTTCGACATAGAGTAGAAGTTCGTAATGAAATGAAAAGAGTTGCATTTCCTCCATAAGTTTTTCATCAACAAGATTTTGTAGATATGCAAAAATCTCTCCATTCATAATGCAGGGTACAGTATAATCTTAAGTCATCGATAAATAATCATCATCCCACACACTTATTTTCACGGAAAGTTAGGGTTTCGATAGGTAAAGTATTCAGAAAAAGCTGATCTTCTGGTAGTTATTATGACCTTTTCACATAATATGTTTAATAGAAGAAACAACAAAGTTAATTAACTTATTTATGATAAAAATGTTTAAGAAATTAAGAAAGCTTATCGCCCAATTTCGATTCGGTTCCGTTTCTCACGGTCGAACATATTCAAACAGTTCTTTTTCTATCCAATAAAATAATCAATAGTTATGAGCAAGATGTATATTATAAGTCACCCTTAAATACAATTTTTTATTTAGTTTTAAAATAAAACTATTGATATGAAAAATAATCTAAGAATAATTCCATTTAATAAAATCGAAACGTTAATTACTTAATTAAGATTCAAATCACATTGCTTTTTATTTAATAAACAACACTATTACTTTCGATGAAAATATGACCAATAATTACGACAGAAAAATTATGACTTCCATTTTATCTTTAAGGATTTTAATTATTCGGTTCGGGCTCGGTTTTCACTCCGATAAAAATGACGGTTCTTTTCCGGTTCGATTCCCTGAAAAGGACTATCATAAAAAATATGTTTTTCTTTGGAAATGGTAAGAAAAAATATTCCCCCTTTAATAGCAGAGGCGCTTAACCATCAATGGGGTAGGAAGGAGGAGAATTCCGTGATATTTCATGTTGCTCTCAATCCACGGAGGATAAATACGCCAAAGAGATGTGATAACCTAATGGAGGAAAGAGTCGCTTCCCTTAGAATCCACGTTATGGAGCAGTTATGATTAGGAAATCATTCGAACGAGTGCTGGTAGACATTGACTCTAAATATAAAATACAGAATCGTTTATGCCAAGGTCTGCTGTTAGTGTCCTAATTTTCATATCTTCTCCAATATTTCATCCGAATCTTAAGCTATGGCATTGGCCGATCTAAGCAAGTAGGATTTATCAAGGTTTTTCATCGGAATAAATATACGTTTATAAATCTGAATCTCGTTTTTTCAGAGTATCTATTTTCGGATTCAGTATGATGTGCATAATTAAAACCCCTAAACGTATTGCTAAAAATTCATTGAATTTGACAAAATAAATAAAATGATAAAGATTTACTTCTCTTGCTCCTCAAAGGCGCACTTTTACATTATAATTCTGATCCATTTTTAAGCACGTCCAAAGATAAATATAAATATTGCCCAACTAATGTTTACTAATCTCCTCCTACGTATTTTGAAAATTGGAAATTCGAAAAAATTGCATTAATTAAATTAATAGATAGAATAGATTGATAGAAGTTGAGGGTGTATGTTACGCTAAAGTTAAGCGAAACTGATATATTTCTGTAACTGCCTTATAATATGATCGTTAGATTTTTTTAAGAGTTCAAGGAAATTTTGTATGAGATAGTTAAAGCTAATATAATGAATATAAACATACACGTTACACAATATGAGTTTCTTACGTCAAAGGAGCTGCAGGAAAGAGGTTACAAAAAAGAAACCATTGTTTGACTTTATCTGGTGAAATGTCATAGTTGAAAAAGATAATCTATTATCTAAACAGTATGGGGCAGTAAACAACGGATGGTCATTAATTATGAAGCCCTGTTCCGGAACGGAGATGGTAAAACATGAGCGACGTTTGCATGCGAAAGTCCAGCGTTTACACTTAAGGTTCGATTTTAAATACACAGTGATAGTCTTACTAAGAGATCAATTTGATACGAAAGGAGTGTTCAGTTAAAAATAGAAATTTAAAACATCAACAAAACTTATTTTATTGATACAAATCACTCTTGTTCTGAATTATTGAGATTTAAAAACAAAAAGGAAAACGAGTTCCTATCTAAATTGATTACTATGACGAATCTTACGATATTTTCGCATTTCCGCATTCCTCGAATCTCTTAAGTGAAGTACTAATCTCGAAAGCTCGTGGGAACTTCATCCTCTACCATTAGCAACAAAGAGCCTGGAGAGGGTTATGAGGCTTACTAAGCAAGATGAGGAGTGAGGTAGTTTTCCTTTGCTTTCCTCAATGAGCCAGAATGCTATAAGCGGAACAACTTCACGTAAGTGAAGCTCAATGACTTTACGAGTAGCAACTTTCTTATTTTCCATAAGGAGACATCTTACTCAGTGTCATTATTCAGCGCCACTTTGATACCATAGCTTTCATATCATCACAGCCATGAAAAAGACTGAGACACTAATAAATGAAAGGCGCATTGTTCTCTATCTTGTACCAAAGGACAAATGAGAAATATTCCATTCATCAAGATATTATTACTGGTGCAAGATATACTAGCAGCATTAACATATGTAAAATTACTATATGAATTCAACAACCTTAGGAAGTTCTTCTCATCACCATCATAAAGTATAATCAGTCTTATATTTAACCTTCACTTGAAAAAATTCCTTTAACATCTACCCTCCGCGTTATATCCGGACGTATATAAAATCGATGCTGTGAAAGTGAAGTAAATATAAAATGGGCGTCCTTGCAAGCAAACTGACGCCACTAATTTAAACGTTGTTTATCACCAAAGTTAAACACTTAGAGCTCAAGACAATCCGCCAATTTGGCATGGACGCAAAACCCAAATCTTGCAAGACGGGCCGAAACTTGTACAACCAAGGACGCTTGCCAGAGTTGCCTTTAAAGATTAAAATAAGGCTACGCCGTCAAAGGGGCAATCTATTCACTAGATTGATTTTCAGACAGATGTCACTTTACAAAATTCGCATCAAAAGAACGATCTATGGCAGCTTCGACATCTTAATAAGATTGGTAGCCTCTATTCTTTTTTAATTCTGCTTTTATTTGCAGCATTGAGTCCATAATGAACCGAGGACACTTTCAGCCAAATCGTGAATCTGGCAAAGTCTGCTCTCTGTATTTAGCTCACTGATAACTTACGGGATTGCCGACTGAAACTGATTCTAAGATCTAAGAAAATAAAGCTAAATATCATCGCTTTGACGGAACATAATGAAGTTACCTATCTTCAACTGCGCAGAAGGTACTGAATAAATCAAACACTTACGAAATTTTGAAGCTTTAAAAAAATTATCCAATTAAAATGATCGGGTGATGATTCTGATCTACGGAATATTAAATAGGAACCATAATTATTAGTAGCGTCCTAAGGAATTATTAATTAACAAGAGCTAAATGTAGGACGAGATTCTTAAATTCTCGATTTTGCATTAAATAAAGTTGCTTGTTTATTTGTACGAATTTTATTAAACAAAACGTTCGAGAAATTTATCAAATACCATTCCTTATTTTTGGCAGTTTTTATTGAATAATCCCCTAATACCCGCGTGTTCGAAAATTTTAATTCTAGGCAAGAATCAATCATAGATAAGGATAGGTAAGGGATTCTCTTTCTTTTATTATTCTTATTTGATATATAATATTTGTTGACGCACGTTTTTTACGAAATGCAATTAAAGATCCATATCGGCGAGTCTCACGTTTATAGTAGCCTCATCATCAAATCTATATTCTATATATTTTTAGCTCTTATTTTATATTTCTTTTCTGTATTTTAAAAGTTAAATGTCTTCTTTGCGTGAGGACTTTCCCACTCTGACATACACTTTTTTCATTTTTTATTATATATGTTTTATTTTCAGAAAAGAATATCCTTTAAGTTTAAAATTTATATATTTCTATCTGTAGGTTTTATAGTTTTTCATACACCGCTTCTTATGAGTGATTCCTTGGTGGAATTTTTCATAAGTAAGTTGACTTGCTCTTTTTTATCCACACAGAAATTTTTTTCTTCTTTTCTCTTACTTACTGCTTTATTTTCCTCTCTCCTTTTCTACTTCCGAAATAACAATAAAATTTGATATAAAAGAATACTTTATAGCCTCAATATCACCCTCAACAAAGTCGTGTTCTATTCAGAGTTTCATCTTTATGACTGTCTGTAATAACTGTATAACATATTTTACTCTTTTACTCTTTACGTTTACATATTTTACTATTTATATATATTTTATCCTCAACCATTTATGAAATTTTAATGAAATAAGAATCAGCTCATTCGATGTGTAGTGGGTAATAAGGTTTGTGGAAGCGATATAGGAAAAATATAGGGAAATAAGGTAATAGAAATAGAATCAAAATACCAATAAAGAGACTCATAAAGTACCCTCAGCATAGCACAATCTATCGCTTGGTAACCCGAATTCCACTTGAGTATAAGAAAAAGCCGAATAATAGGAGAGAGATGATATGAATTCACTTTGACTTTGTAGCAGGCAGCCTACGTCGTTCTCGTTAAACTTCAATAACCTCATTTGCGAATAAATGCTATTTGATCACTCCACCACCGAAACTAGGCCACCTGTACGAGGAAGCAGTTGAGTGGTGAGCAAATTTATAAATAGATCGGTTCAAGGTCAATATCGGGCAAGGATCGATACATCGATGTTATCAATACCTGCATTCCTTCTCACAATATTATACTAACCACTTACTCAGAGAACCACCACTTTGCATCTTTCATAAAAGACATTGGCTCAGAAGAATAGTACTGCGCTATTATCATCGGGAAAACTAAGAACAGAAAATTGTCGCGTTGACTTGCAAAAGATTTTAAACAGAATCTTCGCATTCAATACTATCCGAATGATTACTTAAATTTATCGCAAATCATAACCATAAATTTAAAATGAACCAATTTCACACGGAATTTTAAAAAAATCCGTATTTTCACAATGAGGGAATAGTCCTACTGAAGATCTTAGACTTATAACACACTGCTGTTAAGTGGAAATCTAAATGGTGGACAAAGCCTGACGCTTTACTGTTATTTAAACGAAAATAGGTCCACCACACTAACAGAAGATATGGGTTTATTAGAGCTGCGTTAGAATTTAAAACCTCCATATATAATTCCGCATAAAACTTTACGAATATCAAGTGATGTTGAGATAAACCATTTAAACACAATATGGTGCATTGATTGCTTAGAGTACAATCAGAATTTAAAGAATTTCTCCAATTATTCAAAGGCGCGAATATGTAAAGAAAATTTAATTACAATCAATTTCTCTAGCATAATGTCGAAATAAACAAAAAGTGAAAACAAACTTTATTTTTCTCACTTCCACTCATACTTTGGCTTTAAGGATCGAACTCTTACATGTGCATATTCACTTTTTATTGTTAAATGAAAAGTATCTCACTGTTCATGCTGATGTCTTTGGTATGTTTCCTTAAGACTAAAATTCAACAGATGATATAGAAAATTATGAAAAAAGTTCTGATTTTCGTCAATAAGAAGTCTCAAATTTTTAAGGTTATTAGTAATTATTCCAAGGGTATCTGATCGGAGACGAACCGAAAAATGAAACGAAAATCATCGTTATTTTTGCCAGAGTGAAAGCCGTACCAAAGTCGAAAAGTTGTACTCGAATTTGAACCGAAACCGGAAACCATTATTTATTTTCTAATTACCTTCTTAGTTGAATTACGTGTAATGGTAGTTGCATTTACTAATCATTTGTAACCGTGCTCTTCTACTAACTGATTAATATATTTAATTTAGAAACCGAGCTGATCGATAAAATCACTCCAAAGTTTGATTAAATGCAATTAAACCTTTCAGAGGGATTATAACACACAATAGTCGGAGAGCGAAAACTGTTTCGAAATTAGCTGTCGGAACGAAGCCGGAACTGAAGCACATTTTATCGTTTCCATTGAACTAGAGTGATAAAGGTAGAAAATAATTACGGTTCGATGCCCTGATTACCTCAGAATCGTTGCATGTTACTCTCTGAATCAACCTATTCAAACCATCCCTTTCAAGTCTTATGCATAAAACTGTGTATTTCCCTGCATCTATTTGCAACTCTTTTGAGCTCCATTAAGTATCGCCAATCCTGTTTTCCCTCTTTCTCAATATGTCCCCTTCTTTAATCCTCTTCCTGTTTTTCCTTCAGATCGTCACTTCTATAATTATACGCCTTCCTTTTTCCTTCATCCGTCATCGCTCTCTTTATCGCCTTCTGATCTTTTGAGGGTACTCATTTCCCTGTACTAAATCATAAAAAGACATCCTACTTCTTTTTCATCTAAAACTTCGTGTCTTACGTCGTCGGATCCCCGAAACTTCCCGCTCCAAAAATTTATTCCTCATGTACTAAATTTGCATAATTGCAACATTTTAGCAAAAACGTGAAAAGACAGAAATCATATGTTTCACTGAATTTATTCCCGTGAAAGGATAAATCGACATTTTTGGATTCCATGATTTCGAAAGAACCCATCAGAAAAACATAATTCAAAAAAATGATTTTATAAATATTTTCAGATCTTGTTTACTATAGGAAACTACAATTGAAGTTGAAATTTTATCGAAAATCGAAATCGATAAGGAATAGGGTGTATGTAAAATTAAATATTTACCCAGCAATATATTTCAAAGGAGACCGTAGCAATTAGCTTACTTACTGCTTGAGTACTAATTTCAATTTGAATGGCTATCATAGAATTTAGTTTTACTCCTTTTATTCTCTTTGCGGTTGGATTCTATCTCTGTTTTAATCATCCAAATAGATATTTCTAGCCTCTGTTTCCTTTAAAAAATTCCTAATATTGAGAAATATTCCCCCGATTAATAGCCATTGAAAGACCACCAAATTTTAACTCCATTTTTGTTTTCGACTGATGAACTCGACAAGTTGGTTTTGTTAAATAAATGTAAGTAAACCCATTATGTATGTACCAATGTTAGAAATTTTAGGTACAGGTTAATGTGCGTAATTTCATATTTTATTTTTTTCCAAAAATTAATTATTGTTTTGAATGGCAAAATATTAGTTTTCTACATGAACAATTTTGATTTCCCCAAAACAACTCTCGAGGTTATTAATTGTAATTTTTCTTATTCACCTATCACCCTTAAGTTCTGATTTAACATTCTATTTCCCTTATAATCATTTAGGACTCATAATAGACAAACATGACATTACCCCTTCACTATAGAAAACCTCTCAAAGCATCTAAAATTAAAAATTGTTAAAATCCAACAATATTGATTAGAAGATGGGAGAATTCTCCTTGAGCTTTCTATAAATGCGAGCAAAATGTCGTTTGGCGACAGATGACTAACGAGGTCATCTATAACATGTTCTATCGCTTCTAGGTTACTGTTTCGTGCGGAGGCAGACGAGAGAAAGTGCATGGGGAAACCAATAAGGGAGTATTAAATATGATAAATTAGAAAACGGTATAGGTTGACGGAATTGAGAGAAGAGGGAGAAAGTGGGTGAAATGAAGGATTAGAAGCTAGATCATTGACTCTATTTCTAAAAGTATGATACCCAAGCATTAAGTGTGTCACAGCAGGTGTTTGATGCATTTTAAAGTATTTCCAATCAAGTATCGCATTATAATAAGTATGACACAGAGAGAAATACTAAAGAGCGAAAATGATGAAAATGTGAGGATATTACGAGAGATTCCTATGTTCTATATCTGCCAAAAGAAGGAAGTCTTCTTCTGCGCTATAATGGGGCTATCACCGCTATGTGGAACCGAGGAAAAGAATGCGACGGTTTACAAAAGCTATTCTCTAGACGTAAAACTATTTCGGAGGCAGACGTCCTTTGCTCTTTTATCCGTGAAGCAGCATGCTTTCGTTCCAAGATGCTACCAAAAGCTTATAGATGCATCTATTCTCAAAAAATGACAAATTTTTTTGTTCCTCAAATAGAGCAATGAAAAATAGCCAGAAGGAAAAAATCTAATAAAACATTACACATAATGTTAATGATAAAAATAAATTGCCATAAGTTTAGTTTATGAGCAACGAAATATTAGATACGTGGAATACAGCAAAGACTTGAAATTTCAAGCTGAAGTAACACTATTCTAACTGTCGCAGATCTTCTCTAAATTAAAATTACATCCTAGAAATTCCCGTAAAGAGAATTCAATTGCTGTAATATTATGCCCGACAAATGTAAAGCAATAGCAACTCAGTTTTTTGTTCAGTTTTCAGTTCAGCAACCATATTTTTCGCATTTTATTATTATTGCATATCATTTTCAAAATAAATCCCAGTAAGACTAAATGTAATTATTGGAATTTTATGCCGCTATGATGAATTTTTAAACTTCCATTATGTATGGAATTGTTTTCACAGCAAATTCCTTCCCTTTAAACATGAACGTAACCTTACAAGTTATCAGAGGTAATATACCACAGAATAAAAAATAAACCAGTTTAATCTAAAGCAGTAATCGCCAACATGATCTATACAGACCACTAGTGGACGTTTCAAGTTTTAAGACGGGCGGTAAATATTTCCTAGAAGATGAAATCGACAGTCGACGTCGATATTGAAAATTCATATTTAAGGATATCTATATTCATTCAATGAGAATCACAAGGAAAAATATTGCTGATTTATAAGCTTTGCTATAAGACAAAGTAAGAAAGTAAAAATCTCGCGAATACATCCTCCTCATTATACTCCCTTACCTTACTTTTGCATTGCATTTCTAAGGAAGTCAATATTTCAGAAATTTTCATTGGTATTTTATATCGCAAAAAATAAAAAAAACCAATTTACACCTATGTAATTATGTCATTATGCACGTTTAAGTGTATTAAGACATAGTTTTGCATAAATATACATTGCTATTGTTATGAATATTTCTGCGTAAAAATCACGATAAGAGGCGAGGTTTAACGGAAATACATAATATAGAATGAAAAGAACTGTTGAACATACTATTTCCACAAAAAATATTTTCTTTGAATGAAGAAAATAACAGTAATAATAGTTTGGACGAGTAATCGTCAAAACCCTACGCACAATGCCTCTCTTCATTCTACAATTTTTTCCGTGATTAATTCCGTTAGCGCTGAATTAAGATATCGGCGGACGGTATCAAACTTATGCTGAATAAAGATGGGCGACAGGAATGAAAATGTTGTCAAGCAATGTTTTAAAGGAAATACTAGCTGAATGTATAGCTCGCTTTCAAATATCAACAAATGAATCCGGACTCTCTAACGCCATAGTGATACGAACATCATCATTCCGGCACCCTAAATAAATTCATATAAATCCGTCAGATATCAAGGAGTTCAATCACTCATTCGGGATCATACAAAATACGCACTTATCCGCAAACGGGAAGTCGAGACTGCCCGTGTCAAACGCTTCCAACTCACGACTCAATGATTACCAACATGCTACTCGGGATAAAACATTCGAATCCGAGACCGCTTCCTCAAACTTGAGCGCTCCTTTCTCCTCTTTCCTTTGTTATTCCATCCCGAATGCTATACCCTCTCCAGCCCACTCACTTCCCCTTCTCCAAAAGCCTCCTTCCCCACCGCCTCCCCTCTGCCCAGCCTCCGCTGGACCCGCGAAATGCCCCTCCTTCCATCTCCCCTCATTCCCCCCACTCCCCCTTCTAGACAGAGCCAGCCAGAAGCAAGAACGGAGGGAGGCTGCCTCCAAAACGAATCAAAGCATCTCGCCAACTCTCTCTCTCTCTTTCTCTCTCTTACACACATACTTACTGACACACACATTCACACAAGGAATAGTCAAACCGTAACACACCTCCATACACTCTTAACCCTATCACTTCTAACGCTACATTCCCCGTAACCAAGCAAGCGAATATATTATTAGTTCAAAACGATAGTATACCCAAAGGACTATAGCATTGGTGGAGTTTCTTTGATGAGACGAATTCCACGTGCCGTGAATCAAAAATTCGTGCATCAGCAAGATTGAAGAGGAGGACCGCAGCCGTGTGAGGAAGGCCGGCTGTGTCAAGAAAACGTGTTGAAGCTTCGGAAGGAGTGGTAATCGGATGCAAACCTCTCGGTGAGTTTATTTTACACCTTCTCCGCTTTATGACGTTTTTTGGGCAAATTTCTGGGAGCGTTCTGTCTGAGAGAGGGGAGACAAAAGTTTCGCCGTGCAGGTGTTTGTCGGATAGTTTGGAAAAATTGTCTAGAAGGAAGTTGTGGCGAGGGTGAAAGGTGCCAAGAGGAATGACGATGGATTTGCTTTGGAAAAAAATATCTTCTAAAACCAGGAAAGGGATCAATAGCGGTGATGAGTGCCAGTCTTCGGGACTTTTTCTTTCGAGATACAGCATTTGGAGCCCAGTTGGCCGAGTGGTGTTCGGAGATCGATCTGTACTTTTTCGTTCGGCAGCGCGTTTATTAATAAATCGCTGGGAGGGCTCGATCGCTGATAGGACATCATAAGGCTCCTTCGCGCAGTGGTTCCCAATAATCTCACGAGCCAACTCTGCTTAAAAGCACTCCGTTACATTTTGGATCCATTTCAGCACGTATCAAACCGCATATTTCCGCGAGTTCGTCATTAAATCCTCCGAACAGACTGTCAATTTTTTTATAAGACGAAACAATTCACCATGCCTTAAATTTATTTTTTGGAACGTTTTCTTAAGGAATTCTGGGAAATCATGGTCCAAAGCCCGTAGGCATTGTGCTTAAGAAAAGAAATGTTGGCTACTATAGCTTTCTTTAAGTAGAATTACGATGTTTTAATGAACCGATTGGTTTTCTGTTTCAATTGTAAACTGCCTTCAAAAAAGTAACAGTCATAAATTACCTATCAAATGTTTATTCGTGAGAGAAATCGAACTTTACGCTCCTTGAGCGTTTAAAGAACACTTAAATAGTGTTATATCATGTAAACTCTAAATTATCGACTTCAGTTCAGTCATTTCAATACGTACAAGGTCGTGCATATACGAATTCTTCGCATTTATAAACGGGATACTATGATCTCTAATTTAACATCTCCTCAGGCAGAATTATAGGGAACTCAATAAAGAATAGATGGACAAATTAATTTCTGAATCATCCTTCTTAACTTGCCCTAATTTATTGGAACTTTTTCGTCAGTTAAGCAACAGATCTTTCAGTTGTTTGTGGTTACAAATCAAAAGTAATAGTTTAATTAATTCGAAATATATTATTCAGATTTACATCCATTCGGTATGGCTTAACGGAGGGGAAATATTCCCTGCGCTAGAAGGCGTGGTCGGGCGAAACTAAATTTCAAGCCTTCTCCGGTGTCCATCTCTATGATAATGTTATTTTTAGATTGGGAAATGCTAAAAGATCGCTTAATTGGTAACTTCTACGTCCGACTGAATCGGCTATGTGACCTAACTAATCATCTTCGATTCTATTCTTTATGGACCCTTTTTTAACATCCTTCAGCTCTTACCCGGCTACTTTGAATCTGGCTTTTGGCCAAACGGAGCGAATTAGTGATCGAATTATCTCTTTGTTGGCTTGAGTTTTTGCGACGAAATGGGGAACAGTAAGATTCAAAAATGGCTTTATATTTTAAATCACCAATCACTTGTTTCATACCACCAATATATATATTTCCTGCTGTTAAAAATCCTCATTTGTATATCAATATATAATTATATAATCAATCCGCTAATTTTTGTGGAATAAGGCTAAGTTTAAATTTTAAGAACCGAAGTTCGGTATAAAAGGCTGATTTATTAAATTTGAGCTGATGCAGCATCATTTTTTCTTAATTGTTCATAAGGAATTTGGCTAGCAGAAAACTAATTTCGAGTGCAAATATTTGGGGAAGCGAGTACTGTAGCGAACCAATTTTAGATAGGAAGGCTTAACGTTCATCAATCATCTGCTGTCCAATAACATTCCCTAGATAACAATCCTAACGCAGGGTCTGCTTAAAACGGCCTAAATCAGGAGTGACATTTTTCTAGGCGCACCGTCGAGGGAATTTTTAATCCTTTGGCTGGCCGCTATTAATTTCTTATCTTTTACAAGTAAAAATAATGGTGCAAGCCCTTAACTTTTTCTTTCATTGAAGAAGACCGAACTCAAGATATTTATCAATATAAATACGAATAAAGGTACGTGAAAAAAACAGGAAATTGGCCTTGATTGTGGAATTTGTTCCTGGATGCTTCTAAGGCTGCATTCACTTACTCACCCCAATGCTAAGTCCCTATACATGCAAGTTTTTCTGTAGTAATTCATTTAAACATCCTAAAGGGAAATTTATCTACAGAGCCAACTATTTCTTCTTCTGTGATTCTAATCGGTAATATCAGGTCTTAAAGTATGAGTACTCTTACCATCTAAAATCGTATTTTAGAAAGAAAGAGACGTGGTATCAACGAATAAGAAAAAGCCGAACTTTTACCAACTACAATAATTTATTGAGAAACAACCATGGTTTCGACTCGTAAAATTACTTGTAGTTTCTCAATAAATTAGAGTGATTGGTTAAAGTTCAACTTTTTCTTGTTCCTGCATGGAGTCATACCACGAAGTCATGGCCCGAGGGATTGATTATATCTTAGAATTTAGCATTGGTCTCCAGAGAGAACTTTTTCAATATATTATCAAAAATATTAATTGCCATTCCATTACAAAATTAAACTGCTATGATACGAAAGTTATGCCCTGCGGCTTAAAAGTGTACGTAACTAAAAACAAAGAAGATTGGTGGTGGATTAATGAAGTGGTTCATCTAGTACAGTTAGATACTTGTTAATTTACAGACCAGAATATGAAATTGGGGATTTCGGTAGAGGCTGTACTCTTAATTACACAAATGGATATTCTCTATCAATAACTCTTTCCATGGCTTTAATCTAGAACGGAAATCTTAACAGAAAGATCGTTAAATTGGCAGAGGAATAAGAGGAGGATCGTTCTGGACTCAGTATCTTCTGCCAGCACGGGTTAGTTAAGAGCTATGTGTCGAATTAGAGGGAGATTTTGCAACTAATTGGTACGCTGAGCACCCAGGGCTTTACTGTTTGCCAGAATCTTTGGTTCTCCTCCCTCGCAATTTTTATTTTCCTTTGCCCAATACTCTCTCCTTTCTCGGATTGCGGTGTTTATGCGATTTCTTGGCGAAAGGATTCTTTTGGATCGATAAATGCTTTGCACAGTTCCAATCTTATATTACGTATCTCATGGAAAGAGGAAACGAAGTAAAAAAATGCGCAGCAGCTACTTCAAGGAAAATGCTTTAGTTTTATAATGGCGTTTCGTTTTTGAATACGAAAAATTATGCCTGGATACATTTATAACATACGTTTAGTCAATATGCATCACTACATAGTAGTTTCATTGGTACTAAAAAAGAAAATTAGGTACTGAATTTTTTAATTAAAGAACGAACTCACTAATATTTTTAAAGACATTCCATTTGTAATAACTGCAAATCTCACATTTTATACTCCTAAATTTCCTTAATCTGTATCATAAAATATCCCGCTATCTCTGATCGCAATATTCATTAGTTTTTCTTTCTTTTGGTTGAAAAGAAAGGGTGTTAATTATGTAACCTTAGCGTTATATTAGTAATTAATTTCACAAGTAAATCAACTGACACAATATTATGAATACATTTATAAAAAACGAAAGGTAAAATTGTACTTTTCTGAGTGTTGTTCATACTGCTAAAGAGTATCTTTAGGAAGTAAACAGTAAAGTGACACTATGAGGAAAGGTTCTTTTTCTCTATTAATTGCAGTACGTTTGGATAGCATTTAGTTGCTCGTTCTGTTTTGAAGCTTTCTTTGGGATCAAAACAGTTTATAACAACTTAATCGGAGATAGCTGAACATAATAATACTATACACAAGATACTAGGAAACGAAATGCCGGGATATTTTTCGAAACTTTGTCGTGGACATTCATTACCATACTGTCAGTTCTTACTCTTTCCTCGGAAGATAAAATAAAATTGACGTTACAGATTCACTCTCATTTTGAATTCTTTTTTATTCTTCTTTGAATTTCTCACTTTACTTTTGCTACTCATTTTAGCTCGAATAAATGTATCATTTTTACCTCAAATATCAAAGTATATTATATATATCCTTTAGAAAATTAGCCCTGATCTAGTAACCAATATCTTCTACGGAGTATGTTCATTATCAAGTAAATATATTCTTTCCACGACGAATTTACTATGGCATTTCGGGTAATTCCTGTCATTATCCAGGAAACGTTTCGTGCATATAATCTGATATCATTAAGAAATCTTACGTGGATTAACTTCATCAGTCATTGGTACTGAAAGAGCTATCGCTAGGGATGCTGGATGGAGATAGTTCCGCAAAACTACGAGAGGTGGCAATGCTACTTGCCCTAAAATCACCGCAACCTAAATATTATAAATGCTAGATAAATACAGCTATGCTTATTCTCTCTAGGGAATCATTACTACATACTTGAATATCTTTCTTAATTGTACACGCGGAAAATCCGACCAAGAAAACGTTTAGAAGTGAATGGTAGGCGTAAAAAAAGAAAAAAAGAAAGCTGAAAGGGAATAAACGTGGAGGAAAAATTAAATGGAAATCTGAGATCATATGAGCAGTTGCTACTGGATCAAGGATGAGTCAGTTGGAAGGAAGAGAGTAGAGGGGGGAAATAAATCAGGAAGTAGAAAAAAAATCTAAAATGAATAGAAAGAGAGACAATGCTGAATGGGGAAACTAAAATGAGACTTGGAACTAGGGGCGAATTGATACTAAAGATGACGATAATTAATCATTTAAAATTTTAGTAGTAGTCACTTTAACAGTGTTTCGACAACTGAGGTCATTTCGCACGTCAGCCTCCACCGGCAGTGGGACCCTATGTCATCAATTGTTTCATCAAAGTCGATTGCGTTGCCCTTATGGCTATACGGAGGCCTATTTAAAATTTTTCTAGGAGAATCACATATCAGACATCTCTATTGTACTCGCGTTCAACATAATAAAGAATGGAATTTTTATAGTGAAATTGTACAAGTAAAACATGAGGCTTATCTATAACAGAGATCGGAAATAATTAAATCGACACTGATCACACCGATGTAACATATGGTTCAGCCTGTTATCCAGACAAGAAATCACCCACTCAAATCGACACGAGAAACAGATTCGTTCTCGCGATGAAAATACGGCAAAGTTCTCACTCCCAGTGCGCGACCCATTAACATCTCCTTCCTTATCTACCTGTCGCCCCCACACGCGCCAAAAGCCCGATCAATCACGAGCACGCGTGTCACCATATTAAGGGACAGGTGAAAGAGAAAGCGCGGTGAGCACGTATTGCGAGTGCCGTTTGTCAAGTGTCAAAAAGGCGTGTGGGCAGGAGTGGGATGCGCGCGCATCTCGCCTAATCCTATTTCTTCCCACTGCAACCGGAATAGAAACTAGCCACCATCAGCGACACCTCCTCTCCCCAGTTCCCCAGGCTTAACTAACTGACAATCCCCGTGCCTCAAGGCGCAAACAGATTCTTTATTCCCTGCCTAAAGTACACAAACGAGAGAAAACGCTTTCCGACGTCTGGCTTTTTATCGTCAACTTTTAAAAATTTCCCCTCCACAATCTCACCGACGATACTACCCGGCGGGACTGAACTGAAATGCTTACTGGGTTCCCGGCCGCACGAGGGATCACGTGTGGTCCACACTCCTACGCACGGCGCCATGTTGGTTTCTCCAGCTGGCCTAGAGCCATAACATGCTACAAGGGGTATCGCCCTCTTCTCATGCTTACCAGATAACTCTCCTTCTTCTGAAGGCTCCTTGAAAAATGATAAAAATGTCATATTCTTTCTTAAAACAGGCACTTGAGGAGGAAAAATTCTGATCTTAGAGACATGATTTATTCGAACCCGGTGCCGCAAAGACAGAATGTTGTAGGAATAGATTTCAATCATTTCCCTTATAACTATAAAAATACTTTCCTACAAAAAAACGTTTATCCAGTGACAATAATATTAATATGAGTATTTATAAAAACCAATTAATTGCAA
Organism: Pachydiplax longipennis; assembly: GCA_036926295.1. NCBI lineage: Eukaryota > Metazoa > Arthropoda > Insecta > Odonata > Libellulidae > Pachydiplax > Pachydiplax longipennis. Next base: position 15,776,150 of record JAVFKF010000014.1, read on the forward strand.
AAACTAATGCGATTAAATCGCTAGTAAATCGGGTTTCATAATGACCTTAATGGTCTAAACAATTGTAGCTAAATAAAATATTGGAAAAAGATATTGGAAGAATAATTTCTAGCCATTGCTTCATTTTATGGAGACCTACCACAAAGTAGGGGCAGAATAAATACGTAGAATCGACAATCAACAGTATTATAATAAATATGATAAATGCTCGGTTGAAAATGACATTTTTCTTACCAATATTTAAGATAAATTTGGAGTTACTTGACTATTAATACATTTAGATTCTGTGAATTAAAAGTGCGGAAGATTGAACCAAAATAATAATTTCCACTGAAGTAGTAAGAACGTTAATTATGTGAAGAATTGCCCAAAAATTGTATTAGCAACTTCCTATGGGGAAATCATTCCGGGATATTCAAAGAGTTTAAATGAAATTAAGTATATAGTTAGTTTTTGAGTCGAAAAATTGAGAAAAATTGCATTAATTGTCCCTTTCTTTGAATTGCTCCAAAAGAGGCAAGAATTGCGGTAAAATTTTTGCTTTAGGCTTTGAATTTTATTTGGTAAAATACGAATCGAAATGATTTATTTCTCATGAAAAAGAACACATCTTTGAGTTTCACTGTATTAAGTGCACAACATACCGAAATAAGGCCTTTTGAATATAATTTAACACCTACCTGGGAAAAGTAATGGAATTTCACTCGTGTTTGGAGCAAAATTGTAGCAACAGAGGAATCGATTAAAGCCAGTGGAGGTATTTCTTGCTAGTTGGGCACAGTTTCAAAATTCCGAGGTGTCGCGTTGAAAGGGACAAAATCTGAAGACTCGGTTTGATAAATTAAATTACGGGGATATCCTGACTTGGGATTAAAACTGGATGGGATAAGCAAGGCCAAAATACTTGTCTCAGAAGAGGCTCTATTTCTTTGATCATTTTATTGCGTGCTAGAGTTGAATTGAAACCTATAGGACCCACTAATTTATTCAAACTTTAGTATATACATAATTTATTCTGAGATGTCAATTTAATTTTGAAAATGTTGCTGAATGTCCTTAAAAGTAACTAAGAAGTCGATAAAGTACAAAAAATATTGCTAAACATAAATTTTAAAATAAGTTAAATTCGCTTCCAAAATAGATCATATGTTAAGGAATTACACATTTTAATTATGTAATTTAAATATTTTTCTTTTATAAGCTGGTCGTAAAGTTATTTTAATTTTAAAATCAGTTTAACGTGTTAATTTTAGGGAACGTTGAGGCGACAAAATCACTAAATTGTAAGTATAAATGCAACTGCCAATCTATTTTGTTTAATCTTTTAATGAAAACGTATTGGTTAGATATACGTAAGTTTAGAAGTTTATATAATTCCTTAATATACATATGCTTAATTTACCTTCAAGTTCTAAAATTTTGACCACACATAAGTACAGATTCTTCGCAAGTTTCTAGCAATCTTTACAACTACATAAATCCGGTCACTACCTGGGATATGATTCATATGCACATGCTTTTCGTAGACTATCCATTCACAGAAATTCTCATAACTAACAGAAAATAAATTTGTTTTAGATACCTCCACATTATTCAGAATTACTTATTTAGTCATAAAATGTTTATCGCTGCAGATGGCATCCATGGATACCATCTGCTGCGAGTTTGTTAGCTTTTCTATGCAAACCCGTTAGAAGACCTTAATTTAAGATTTATCACTTCCTCTATGGTTCTGCATGAAGTAATCTTGATGTAGCTTATCTCTCTTTGAAGCCTGACAAAACATAAAGACGAGAAAGCGTTGAGTCTCAAAAAGATGTGAAATAATGTAAATATAATTTGATAATACACTATCAATCATTTATAGGGAAGCTCTTTAGATAGCAGCATGTCACAGTGGGATGTCAAACTTCGGAAATCTTATCATAACAAAAATATTAAACATTCCGATGTGAAACAAACCACACAAGTATTCCGAATGATTTTAGCAAATCTCTCTAGTACTCCATTATCGACGTTGACGTAAATTTTAGCATGATTTTAACTTGGAACGAACATTTGAATTAAATTCTCGCAAACAATTTTGGTTTTTTCTCATTTAATCGAATATTTGAACGTAAATGGAGATTCCCAATGTTTAAACCCTCGCCTTCAATTTTGAGCTGATTCTTTGGAATCCCTAGGAAAAACGGACATGAATAACGTCTGACAGGATCGGGACTCGAACCCGGATTTTTGGGATATATCCTTGGTGCCTTTAGGTGAAAATTTAGGTTAAACCTTGGTTTTTGGTGATTGGAATTTCTTAAAGGCTGCAGTCAGAGAAATAGATCAAAATTTCAACATTTGAATGCAACTAATTTTTTTGCGTTACGAAAAGAGCGTCAATTAAAAGGTAATTCGTTTAATGCCGTGGAGAAGGAAAAAATTATAGTTAAGATTACAATTAAAATTTGTTCCTTTTAGTCTTCTATGGTGTAATTCAGGAAACCTCTCATAAGAAATCCGTGAACTGTTAGTCTATGGAAATGTATGCATCGGATAACATAAATGCACAAAATATCCTGTTCTTGGCTTGCCTCTTGTTCGTCCCTTTTCTAACGTTATTCTTAGGTCTCCCATTGTGCTACAATGGGTTCCTTTCGTCTTGGATTCATTACCAGTTTATAAGGACTATCGCTCGTGCAGATAAGGATCTTTCCAAGAGCCCCTCGCATGACTCCATTCTATTTATAGGGAATGATTCAAAACACTATTTAATTTTTCCAAGAACGGCCTCCCAAAAAAATAAACCCTTGACGAGACAAGCGAAAAAACGCATCGCTATTATCGTTCCCTTTATTCTTCCCACGAAATTCCCACATGAAAACAACGCTACCAAAAAACTCCTTGCTCATATCGACTTACCGCACGAAAAATATTAGGTTATCCTCCTGCCTTCATTTTAGCGCTCAATATTCAAAATGGGTAATAGGCTTCTCCTATAAGGTTAATTGATTGCTGTAGCCTTTACTTCGTTAATATCGTAACAAAGCTTAGAAAATAAAATAATCAAAAACTTTTTATAACGAATCCGACCCATTACAAGTTGACGATGAGACATTGAGATGGAAAGCATTTGTAAGTAAAAGTAGAATTTTCACTAAATTATTTATTTCTTACTTCCTTCTCCTATAATTAGCATACATCTCATTTTTCCACGGTACTGAACAGGACGTATTTCCTCGCTTAATCGTGTGCTCCAGGATGTTTAATGGAGAAACTCAGTAAAAGGAATCAAATGTGAAATACGGTGATTTCAATGAGAGAAACTAATAAACGAACGTTTTCATAAAATTATAACGTTCCATACACTCAGTTTGCCTTAGAAAAAAATGAAGTCAACTCAGACTAACAATAAGTATTCAGGCGACATCATAAGTAAGAGGTTCTCGTCCTTGTCGAAATTTGATTTACAGGCTTCTTACCATCAGAATATGGTAACCAAACCTATTAGGTTGTAAGAATCATTGTAGGAACGTTTTGGCAAAAGATTGTCTACCTCGTGCACGAGTGGTTCCAAAAAGCAAAGGAGAGAGTACAGGAATGAGATGGAGTGTAGAGCGTTTTAAATGGTGTCATCTGAAGAGGAACGTGGGCGTAGTTGAGTGGGAATGCGCCAGAGGAAAGAGTGACATAGGATGGCAGATGGAGTGAGAATGGGACCCGGAGACGGAAAGAGCACAAGTTCGAAAAAATTGAAGTTGTGTGTGCAAAGTGATTCAGAGTTCGCTTCCTGAGTAAAAAGAGCCACAGACGCTGAAATAGCAAGTTCTCGCGAATTCCAATCTGGTCAATGACTCCCAGTAATTGTACCACAAATAACCACTAATTTACACCCAGTAATTGTGCAATGAACCCTAGTGAGTTGCACCTCCGCTATTTTTCCCAACAATCCCCTAATTGATGCCCATTTAAGGAAATACTAACTGCGACAAAGATATTTACGACGCTTCGACTTGAAATTCACAAACTTAACGACGACGTTCGGATTTACATCATCTTTACTCTGGAACACTTGGCTTACAACATTCAGAGTTACGACGCTTTATTTATGAGGTCTACACCTCAAACGCCCTCCTTTACGACGATAAGTTACCGTGTTCCACACTCGAAAACTGGTTCCGTACACCACTGCCCACTAAAGCAATAATTCGTCATTGGGTGGATGGTAAAATGGCGGAAACATAATTTTAACACGTGCTCCTAGAATTTTCTTGATGAAAGTTACAAGATTATAAATGTTATACAAATAACTTCTACTAATAAAATTTCCGTAATCTTAGCCTACTATTTGTGATAAAAAAACATGAATGTGTATTGGATAACTTATAAGAAATAAGTAATGCTTCCATGTGAAATCTTACTGATAAAATATTGCAATGAAAGTAGATCTTACCTCAAATATGGACATATCTCTAAGTACTTCAACAAACGTAAGAGCAAGAATCAAAATTAAATCATAAAGCACGAAAGTTTAAATGTAGGAAGACTTCGTAAGAATAGTTAATAGTTGAAAATGTTACCCATGGTTACCATAAAATACCCATCTAAGTGAATGGCATCTTGTCTGCATCTCTGATGTAATATCTTAAGAAAGGCTATATAATCTGAAGAGGAAAATCGAAGCTGAATTATTAGAATCTTAAAACCGCATTATTATTCATCGCATTAAACCGCATAGATATCCACTAGTTCATCGATTTTGAACAAACGTATGATAAAATTAAATTTTAAGCAACGCTCTCGTAATTTTCTGATTCTACAGCATTTCATTTTGTTTAAATGCAGCAAGTTTTTTTAATAATCTACGCGAATATGCCCCTGAAATTTTTCTTCTCAAAATTTATTTAAAAAGTTTAATACTTAACTATTTTCAAAATCATCCAATAAATATCCAAGATATGTATGCTGCCCTTGGAAAACTGATACTAAATCAAACGGTCGTTTAATTCAAGGTTTATGACGGATATTTATTACATTTCCGAATTTGAATTATTTGGAAGAGCGCCTGTTTAGGATAACTTAGGGCCCATTATAAAAATGAATTCTCAAGAAATGATTTTCTCCAAATCTCTCTTGAATTACTCTAATTAGCTAACTTTTATCAAAGTTTCTCCATCAGGTGAGCTAAATCAGGAAACCACCCAGAAAATAATTCACTTTTTCTTCGTCGGAATTCAATTCATTGAAAAATACTGCTTCCTAAAACAACTGATCGGTATGAAAGGCATCTTGTTGATAAAAAATGAATAGTTCTGATGATAAAAAATATAATTTATGTAGTAAAAAAGACAAAAGTGATGTAAAGAAATCATGCATCCTTTGGGATTTGCATTTAACAACCTGGCTGATGGCCACTTTGAATTTAACTCTCCCTCTCATCGTGTCTTTCACCTTCTCATTCCTTCCCAATGACATTGTTCCTACTAAGTTTACACGCTCACAATGCGAAATGCTTACTCACTGCTTGGGAACGTGATGCCTTGTGTACAGTGTCTGCTGCATCTCAACGGTTACTTAACATGTGTTTACGTGACAATTATTTCCGCATTTAAACGATTTAACGGCGGAAAGATTTCCATCAAGTGAGGCAAATTAATCTACTAAGAGGCTTTTACTCAACAGCACTAAAGCTAAGTTCAATCTTTCCCTATTATCTTTCATACAATAGATCAGGGAATTTTCATTTGTTGTCCATAGGAATGAGGTAAATATAGGAGGTTGTAATGTAAAAGAGGATTACCGAGGGGATTTGCAGAGGGATACTAGAATGAAATGAACTCATACAAGGAATGGATGAGCAGAGAATTGTGAAAGCCGCAAGCGATAAAGCTCAGACTGAGGAAATCTCTATCAAGGAACTACTATATGATAATGGTACGATCAGAAAGTGGAATGATTAGGGAGTGGAGTACCGAATCGATTATGAGACTAGGAAGAAAGGAGGAAGTTATGCCGAGTAGAAAATGTTTCAACCAATTATGTGCTACCTCCTGCAGTGTAAGCGATCAGGGATGTATACTTTAAGTTTAACTTTCATGCGACCAAATAAAGTCAAAATGATAGAGGGAAGTATATTGAAAATTAAAATCAGTTCAAACAGACATAAATATGACGGAGACAACAGTAGCATATTGCGAAATAGAGGTATGCTTAGCAACGAGGTAGGTTCTAGGGCAACTTTTCTATCCATAGTGCAGTTTATATCGTAAGTATTTACAGCTCGTCAGATCTAACACGAAAAACAGTAAACAATTCTATTAAACAGTATATCCTCGAGGATTAGAGTGTAATGATGAAAATATTCAAAACTAATTTCTATTCACTGTTATTGAACGATAAACTATTTCATCGAGTTCTTTTCCTTCAGATATTATTATCAAGTGCTAGCGATGTGTATTCGTGGTAAGAGGAGGTTCTCGCAATGACAACAACACAAATAAATGTTAGGAGAAAGTGAAGATGATGTACTGAACTTTCATTCAACGAATATGAAAAAGGGAAAAGAGTAGTAAAAATAATATCATCAAGTTCAACGATATAGACACTATGATGCATGATGGAGAAAAAACAGAAGTTCTTAAGGAGGGGTGATAAAATGGGTGATTGGGTATTATGGCTGATGATAAAATTAATAGCAATAATAATATAACGGAAGCAAATTTCATCCTTTACACTTTCTTTACTCATAGAAATGTCAGTATTTTGGCATGTGATTGTAAATCCCATTGCTGAGGGTGTTTCATTGTAATTTGCGCGGTCAATTAAATGCCATTCCAAAAATTCAGTTGACCTATGTCTTAAACAGAAAACAAACAGAACGATTAAAAGCAAAATAAGATGAAAAGGAATTTTTAACGAGAAAAGATCATCGGCTAATGAAGATATTTAGATCTAACGCAAAAGAAAATACGAAAAATATCCATATATTTCGGCACGCCACATCGTTTTTTTGACGTCACTATCGGACGTTATTTACAAACAAATGTCAAATCTAAATGCCTTCTCCTGCTACCCCACAAGTTTTTCGATTTTTTTACCTCTTTCACTGGCAGACGCCTATGATTTTGTTTCGAAGAAAAAAATCACCTTGCCCTCGAAAACGAACTAAATTATTTTAAAATATTCTGACCTTAGCGTTTTCTTCATTGGTAAGAGTTCCCTTTTCATAACATACTTCGTTCAACTTTAAGCTAAAATGAAACTTACTGAGGTACGCGATATAGTTAGAAATTATTTTTGTGAGCAATTACTATGCACAATCATCACATTCAGCCTATGGGTAAAAAATTAGGTGGCAGCACTGAAAACATTAGCTAACAGCAGTGGTTGTTCCTTCTACTGCTTACATAATATATATATGTATATATATCACTATACAGCAAAAAATTAATGAGTTACATTTGTATCGTTTTAAACCCGTAGTTTGTTTTCCACCAATATATCACATATTAAAACTTAAACGTATGAAGAAAATCTTGGAAAAGTTTACAGTACATTTTAAATTAGGCGGGATAATTTAATGATTCTCAGCTAAAGACAGACTATTGACAAGTACTTTAACCTCTTTGTTTGGATCATCGAGCTGACATTACTTATTTAAGTCTACAATTAAAAAAAATTGGACAGATAATATTTTAGTTAAAAACTGATATTGAACTTATTATTATGAATAAATTATATTCACCGACTCCTTGAGAAAATATTTGTAATAAAGTATAGTTAGCTATTAACTGCTCGTGAGATATATTGTACATACATAGAACTATGCCGAATTGCAATTTCGTAATATTATTTTTCGTAAAACAAATAACATACTAGAGGTCCAAATAGTTGTACGGTTCCTATACTTGGCCATTCATGGCTTTATTCATGAGAGCCATCTTTGAGCTGCTTATGAATTAATTTCAATTTATGTTTATTAAGTTCAACTTATTGTTAGAATCGGTTACACTGCAACTCGTTTCAGATGAAGATAACTTTTTATATATTTTATTTATAAGATAAGTTTTTAAAGGCATGATTATTGCTAAAGAGTAATAGAACACTCAGTAAATGTGTGGTTATTAACATTAGCGAACCCATTCTGAACAACTATGAATAATTAATAAATATTGCCACGTTCTGCCAAAAACACACAAGGAAAAGGTTAAAGGAGGCTTTGCGTGCATCCAGGATGATTTAGAAACTAACTTGAGTAAAGTCTGACAGGACCGGGACTCGAAACCCGATCTCGCAGGTCCCGGTCGGTTGCTCCAACTACTTGATGTATAACTGTTATTCAAATATAATATAATCAATTTTCAATTAATAATTTAACTTGCCAGCAAAGTCCCTCGAGCAGCATATCTGAATGTTCTGACAATATGCATTGATGATTAGAGCAACCGTCCGGCAATTGGGAGATCATGGTTCGAGTACCGGCCTAGTTAAATTTTTTCGTGTCAGGTTCTACTTTGAGACGTATATAACTTGTGAACCATTAGGTGAATTTGTATCAAAAGAGCAGTAAATATGGCATACCCTCGGAACAAAAATTATTTCCTCTAACAAATAAATTATAGCCATATATTAACCCCAACTTTTGAGGTAATCGTCAAGAATATGATTAGATTTGGAAAGCTTATAATTCTAACACAACCAAAATATGCTTCTTTTACACAAAATAAGGCAAAAGCAGGTCCCAATAGCTAATCACGAGCGAAATCACCACATTTTTCGCCGTAATAGAATCCTTCCATTACATGGTTACGACACATCATTATCGTTTATCCGCTCAAAAAAGTTCAAAAAGAAAATCGATCGTCAAAGTTTCTCACCGAGTTAATTTGGATGGGGACGCATAAACAAATATCTGTTTACGTTACGCCCAACGGCGGCTAACATACGTTCTTCGGCTCCTTTAGAGTTCGACAAAACATCGCCATCAGGTTTATCGGTTATGTTTAGATTCAATAGGCGGAGAGAGTGCATCGAGAGAAGTTCCATCCTATATAATTAGAAGACTTGAAATGCAGCCGCTCGTAAACTCTCCAAAGATCAGTGTCCGCTTAATACCTCTGCAATTGCCTTTTGCTCTCACCTCCACATTAGAAGAGCATAGGGGCAAAGGGCAGCACAAAAAGAGCAGAAGGTGGACCGCTTAAAAATACACATGGGGTCGGTGAAAAGGGAATGCTGTATAGTCAGGTGGCGCTGATGGTGGTGTGGGAGGTCGTTAATGGACCCGGAGGCTGAGGGAGAGGAAGGAGATAGAAAAGGTCACGAATCCATGAAGAATATAGCTGCTGCATCCGTCAGCTATGCAAAATAGATTGGACTGGGCTTGCTCCAACGGTTAGCTGTTTACGGGTAAAATGAACTTGATTGCTCGTCTTTTCAGAGGTCTAAGGGAATGAGTAAATTGATAGGCTTGCACCTACTGTAGTTTTCTTTTTCTCTATTCCATGATGGTATAATTAGAAAAGCACGGTACAGTAAAACTATCAACGCTCAGTAGAGAATGATTTAAGTAAGTAAGCCATTATATAGGATCACGCTAAACTTCAATACTATCTACGATTGGTCTATGGTTGGAACCCAGAGATCCGGGTTCGAGTCCGGGCTTCATCACTTTTTCGGTTCATCCTTCTTGATATTTTCACTTAAATAAGCAATATATTCTTTCATCCGACCTATCAAAGGTAAAACCCTGACTAATAAGAATTCGTTTGAAGCAAACTGATTACGATTAATGACTTAATTCTCTACACTTTTATTATTCAACAACAATTTTCAAGTTAAAAGAAAGTACCCAGGAAGAAAATGGTTAATATTTTAAATACAGAAGAAAAATTACTTTCTATACAATAAACTGGATAATAGTTTTCTCATCAGAAAATTTTGACGTTATGGGCCAGAAAAAAGCGCGAAGCTAACAAATAACCTTTCAAACATTACCACCAGTTCGCGTGACAAAAATTTTTTCCAATAATGGATCGGAAATGTAGGATATAGTCAGTGATAATTTAGAAAATTATATTGATCCAGCGCGATAAACCGGGAATATAAAATATTCTGATGGTGACGCTGAATGGTCCGCGCTCAATTGTTTTCTTTTCCATAAAACTACCTCATTATAAATATTAATGGAATGTTAGAGATCTTATTTTTCCTTCGCTAGAAAGCAAGGGTAGCTTTTATCCGAGATAATGTTATTAAAAAATGTTTGATCCCAAACTATAATAAACTAATTAATATAAATTTAATAATAAAAATAGGTTTAGATTAATCGAATATTACATTATTTACGATATGATTTACGATTTAGTGCGGTTGTGATTAAAGGCTTTGATTTGTGAAAAGATTCTATTGACCACGGAGTCCAATTAGCTCATTTGCCAGTTTAAAGCCGTCTCGTAAAATGCAGAGCGAACTTGTTTACACAAGTTTGCGTAATGGAAAAATGGAAGGGAAAAACCCGGATACCGCTCCACCATTTGCGCAACAATTTAAGCGAGCCTTTTCCTGGGTGAAGGAAATGTTATCTAATCCACGAATTAGAGCAAAAATAAAAGCGGGTGCGGCATGCAGTGCAGGGCTCCAAGAAAATGGAAAGATGAGACGAACATTAAGATTATAACACGGAGGGATATGAAGAAGAAGGCAGAATGAAAGAGAGAGAGAGGTAAAAGAGTTAAATCTGGATTCGGTAGGATTTGGCGTGGGGGTGAGGCAAAGGGTGCCTTTGGCTGCTCTCTCGCATTGGGAGGGGTGACAGCAGGATTTTTAGGAAGGAAGGTAAGAGTGGGGTACTTCAGTAGGAGGGAGCGAGGCCTTCGAGTGGCTCCACACACGCACCCACACACGCACACACACCCAAAGTTCAAGCCGACGACCGCCAGTGCAAGGGTATCTCAGTCAGGAGTACCAGTGGGCAGTGCGTCGAACAGTTCGCGAACGACTGAATAAATACCGAGGAGGAAATTTCGTGTGTTATTTCCGAGCGGTGTGGACTCGTTTTTCGACCTCTTTTTTCGCTTTTCGAAAAGATTTCGTGTGTCGCTAATGGTTCTTCCTTCGGAGGGATGGAAAGGCGTTTGTGTTTTGTTTTTATTCGCGAGGATCGGGATGGGTTCCTAGTCAAGGTCTGTGGAGATTAATTCGTTGTTTTGTCTGAAGGAGAGCTTCTGATTTCTGGTTTTTTCTTCCCCTTGTCATCTTCCGTCCCTGAGAAGTGTAATTATTTTTGGAGGAGTGTGTAGGAGGCGGGATATTTGCTTTTTCCCAGTGCGCCTTTGCGTTGGAGGTGTGCCGCGGAGAGCGATTAAGATTCCTCGTTACGCGAGCTGCGCGCAGTTAATTGCCGCGAGGTGCATATCCCACATTTCAGATTGCCCTCGATATTTTTAATCGAGGGGAAGTGTCTTCTATTCTGAGTTCGATTAGCGAAAACTTTTTCTGCGGTTGGCCTCCAAGGTCAGGGGCTTCTGTAATATTGAGGGGGTGACATAATTTGGAAAGGAATTATTGCTTGGCAACGGGTTGCTACTTTACCGTTGCGCGTTGATCAAATATTTAGACAATCTGTGATGACGGAGAATATGTGAGAAAATTTTTCAAGGAAATTGGGCTGCATAAATATTTGCATACATATCGTAAATTTAATTCTCAACACCGGATTAGTGAACTTATAAAGTCCAAAACGAAAGCTAAAGCAAAATCCTCAATTTGAAATATAATTTTTAAAATTGAGATCAAATTCAGTTTGGTGCAACAGTGAATCTGTAAGAAAGAAGGGGAAGGAAAATACACAGAAATCGAACTTTCCGAGACAGTGAGTTCACGACAAAGAGAAAAATTTCCGTGGAACTGAACACGGACGTTATAGAATAATAACTTCCTCTTAAGTTCTTTAGCCTTCGGAAAGTAAACGAAATGACTAGAAACGTGATTGAGCGCTACGATACCCACTTCTCTTTAGTTGAAATTTTAGAGGTTTAATTCCATTAGCATATCTGTAAATAATGTAAAGTGTTTAATTTTACATATGTTTATATCGTTAGTTACCATATAAATTTGTTGTTATGAGGTTTTAATTTTACGAGAAGTTTTGCTAATTAAAGTTCGTTAGTGGAATAAATCAGTTCATTATTTCGTCATCGTATTCAGCGTATATGAAAGTGAGCAAAATCAATTAACGTTAAAAATCGTAAATAAAAATACTTAGTAATAAAATAATTAATAATTTTCATCAGGCACGTTGTGTTTCGAACAACGTTTGGCATTCGATGATAACTGCAAAATTTTGATATACGAAACATCGACTTAAACAGTGAATTTCTCCTCGGTATAACTTTAATCGAACAGGAGTAGTTTTTCAGAAATCTCAGTAAATTGACTTAAATTCATAATCAATTAGCGAAGGATTTAATTAAAAAAGTGTTAAAAAAGACAACACACACACAGTGGAGTTACTGGAGTATGTTTGCTGAAGTCTTCATCCGCGTGTATCAAGCCATAATGAATTTCTTAATGAGTTTATGGGTAAGTCCACAAATCATTTCATATTCTTTCATCGGAATATTTTTTTCTATTTAATGCATGTTAATTTGCCATTCAAAAATTAATGAAGCGTAAGGATATCGCTCTTTTAAATCTGTGGTTCTCTCTTGAATAATTCTATAACGTAAGATGAATAAAAATACTCGTAACGACCGCGGCTCAACTTCCATGAATTGCCGTGGTTAACATTCTGTTTCTATAACAACCGCGAAATGAGAAATTTCAAATTAAATTATTCTGATTTAGTAAGTATATGTTAGTAACTATCCCCATGCATGAAGCTCGAGTAATTAGCGTATTATTAGCGTAAATATCGCTCGAGTAACTAGCTTATTCAATATCTGAAGTGGAGGATAGGAGAATACTAAGGCTTATATTAACGAAGGAATTATTTTCATTCATCTCCAAATAGTAAGTTCAAGCAGCTGAGGGGAAAGCAAATTTGAAAAATCATAGAAGTAGATTTGAAATACTTAATGACGGATTCTACTGCACTCAATAACTACGATATTTGCCAGTACGTATCATTTTTTCATCCTTATCGTCAGCTCTATTGTCATTGGACGAATATTATTCAAGACTTACCGATCCTGAAGGATTCTCATGGATTACAAATTATTTAAGAGTATGAAGTTAAGAACACTTTCGATGAATTGCGATACAGATAACTTTAAGTCCCGCAAAATGTACCAAAATACAGACTTCCCAATATTGGATTGACTTTATGAAAAATTAGTACCACCAAGAAAGATCGAGACAATTTCAAGATAAGGACAAGACAGAAAACAACCAAAATTTAGGAAAAGAAAAGTTGCTTATTAAAGCCAATTGTATATATTTCTGATAGAAGATTATGTTAGTTGAAAGGGGAAAATATTGAGGATCCGATCTTGGTCTTTCGAGTAGTCTGCGAATGAAGAAGTTTAGTATCCACTTGAGATGAGTCTGGTGAGGGAGAATGCAATGGTTGGAAGAGCTGAAGGAGTTATTAGCGAGGGGAAGATAGAAGCTATTCGATGATCTGAAGAGGGTAATAGAATGAAAGGATCCTTAAAGGTCAAGGTTGAGGAGTCTGCTCGATAATCCTTATTTTAAAACATGAATGACTCAGGCTAATCGAGATACATCGATAAGTATTCCAGGAAAAGGAAAGAAAGGAAGTTGAGCACGTAGTTAGGTTTAGTTTAAGTTGATTTCTATTTGTCTAAAAATATTCCTGTTTACACTAGTGGTAATATAAATAATAAACAAAATCAATAGCAATTGTCAAAATTATTAAATGATGCATATGGCAACTTATAGAGGAGAGTTGACCACTGATCCATTTGTAAGATAAATCCAATAACTACGAAAATAACGAAATTGATAAAGATAGAAACGTCAGATACTTAAAAAATTATTTCATATATTTCACTCTGTCACCTTACTTTTAAATTATCTAAGATATATTTACATACGTGCGTGTATACATATAAATATTTTTATAATTTAAAGACAAATAATTAGTTACAAGAAGGACATTTAAGAGAAAGAAGATGTTGTAGATAAGAAAATGTTTCACTAACCCAAATATTACTGGTTGATTCTAAGATGAATTTTTTACTTACACCTGGAACTTGGAACTCGGAACCTTGCATTACTCCAATTTATAACTCTCCCCAAGGTTTAAATATATAAAGTAAATATTATTCGTATTCTTAGCGGTAAATATTATTTTTAATTTAAGAGTGGATAAATTATGAATTTCTTCAGGACCGTTACTGAATCGTTTCATTAATTGTTCCGAAACATAATTTCTAGATAATCTGTGAAGGAATCATACACATCAAATAATTCAGTCCGTAGGAGTTGCGCGTACTAAGTAATTGAATAGAAAGCGCGCGGCATGAGCAATTTTTAACCTCTAATTATCTTTTCACGCCTTGTCAGAGGTTGTCAGGCGTACAAATAGTCTCTCCTAAGCCTATAAGACGAGTAGGAAAAAGATGTCATTGAAGTCATAATAGCTTTTTCTTCCTCTTAGACTTTATTCCCCTGCGAAATTTTTCCGATTAAATTGAACTGTAAAATTACCGAACGAGCTATCCGCTTAGATTGGTCTTGCGATTGAAAAGTAAAATCGACAATAAGTAAAGATAGAATAGAAATAAAATCGAGAAGAACACATCCAAAGCATTTCAACTACTAATAATAAGAATAGTATTGCTTTCGATAACACTTCAGGCGAATGACAACGAATGTGAAAAGTTAAATGAATTTGATGTTTTACCGAGAGAAATCTAATTCCCGAAGAATTCCCCAAAAATTTTAAGGGAAAAGTAAAAGGAGACATAATACAGATACGGTAAATTTCAGTAATAGATGTTACAACATTGACACTTTTGTACATATGGTTTTGAAGTATGAAATGGATATGATGAGAATCAAAAACTTTAAAAATACCAAACTGTTCTAATGTGAGTTTTCGAAGGGAATTGCTTTGCTGTTTTCAAAAAGTAACTAGGAGCCTCTGGAGATGAAGTCGACAATAACCATGATTTATATACGTGCAGAGGTGTCCATAATAAAAGGTAGAGGCAAAACTGATAAGAGAAGTGTTAGGTTCATACGGCAAATCCATATCTCATATGGAGGCACTTAATTTTCTCCTTAGTTGAGAATTGTTATAAGGAAAACACATAGCGATTTAAAATTTGACGATCGTTATAAGAAAGGAAATATTTCTGCGAAGGATACCGGAAAAGAAAAGAAAATTTCCAAAGATCATCTCATCACTCATGTGTTACTTACGAAGCGAAATGTGATTAAAAACTGATCATGCCCTTCAGAATGTTAAATTATGAAATATGCGTTATAATTGGTGTTAATATGCTCTTAAAATGTCTGTATTCCTGTAGTAAATCTTCGATTTCACAAATTTGATAAGCTTCATTTCATTTATTTTTTATAAATCTATAAATTACCCTTGAATTGAATGAAGTAGGTTAAATTCCTAAAACAGATTATAGTAACACCGCATTATGCCGAGGATGACAGAACCAGTATCTGCAAAATTCAGGAGATAGCATATGAATGGTTTCGACATTCGGCACGATCTGAGAAGCATTGAGAGCTATAAACACATCAAACGTCATATGAGTAACCGCGCTGTCATTTCACGTCATCCTAGTGAAGAACAGCTTGACATGCACTCCAGTAACGTCATCTTCAGGATTCTCCTACTTGGAGAATCGTAGAGCGCCGACACTGTTTGATCACGAATATCGTTATAAGGACATATATGGAGAATTTAAAGTAATTGTGTTTGCATAATAGGATATTTCTCTCCTGAAGCAGAAAACAACTTTCCTTAGGAAAGATCCTTTATCGCTGGACTGGTGCGAAAGTACAGATGTTTAAGGTTTAACTTGATAGAAAAAATATTAATAATAATTAAATTACGACGATTTAATTTCAACATCGATGATTCTTACTGAACAAAAAGCCTCGAGTTTTATCTTTGGGAAATTTAGTCTTATATTAAAGTGTTAAAATCTAAACTTACATGTATAATAGCAAATATTTTCTGATTTATGCTTATCATTGTAAGCAATACAGAAAAATCGTGATGAATCAGTGATGATAATTAATTAATAATTTGAGTATGATAAAACATAGTCTGGTACGGCTGAAAATGTGTGATAGTCCTCACTAAAAGAAATCTTAACCACCCCCTGCAGTAATTTAACTGAGAGTTAGAGAGGTTGTTTATGGTGAGAACGCTTGTTGGTTAGAGCAGATAATGCAGAAGAAAGAAGGATAATTAGCATCTATTTATCTAAACGATACCATTTCCGTATTGCTAAGAGGGAATTTTATAATATAAATAATACCTATCAATAATTCTATATGAAATACTTGTAGAAATAAGAACGCAAAATTCCTCATCAATTATCACCTCAAAGAAACGAAATATTTCAATTTGCATAAGCAAGGGGATGACTAAAAAGATTAATTTCTACAAAATCACAAAAGCAACTTACCACCACGACCAGGGCATCGATTTTTGGCATCATCAACGTCATTTTTGTCATGGTCTTCCAAAAAAAGTCCCTTTTGCGTTATGGTATACCACCAAGTTATGGCTCACACAATCGATGTTTGAATTTAGAAAAGTTTCGAAAAATTAGTGACTCAATTATTATCCTATTCTGCTTTGGAAACTATTCTCTAGAAATACAGAAAGATTTGCTACTCAACTCCTACCTATTAAAAATCAAACTAAGTCTTGGAATAAAAGACGAGAATGCATAAGGGATTTTCGTGTTACGGCATCGAGGCTTAGTGTTTTCCACAATCGACCAACAGAGAGCATTGGCTGTTTCCTCTAAGCGAGACTATTCCTAGAGCACTCTATGTGTCTAGCTTGTACCACAGCTCCCTCTTGCTTTCCTGAAAGACACTACGATACCCTTCCCATCACACACCCATCAACTCCCTTTGATCACTTTTATCACGTCTCATTAATCTTTTCTCTTACCGGCTTCCTCAAAACACCTTTATCTGGGAGGAGATTCAGTCCTACAGTACATTACATAGAGGTAATATGAACGCATTGAAGAACGAGCCATCCAAGAATATCTTCCTCTATACAGATAAAATCGGATGCGATTTTATATATAACTGCTCGTAAAATTCATCACAAGTAGTGACTTTTTTTTACATTTCGAGATTTATTTACATGCAAATTAATCAGACGCTGCTATGGCGTTTCATCCAAACCGTTTCACCCAAAAGACTCTTCGTTCGTGGGAATTTCAGCCAAGAGACATTACGCCCAAGACTTTTCACCAATGTTTCAATGTTTTCTCACAGTTTCATCTGTTCGCTAAACAGCCAAAGTTTATTTTAAGGTAATAAATATTAATGTTTTTGTTCTCATTTTTCCATATCTTTCTGATTTATTTGCTTTTCAAAATACCATTTAGTGAAATTTCCTTACGTAAAATATATCTGTTGGGTGAAATATCCTTTTGATGAAAATTCTTGGGTGTAATTTCTCTTGGAGAAACTTCCCCAGGGTCAGTCGTCCTTTTTGGGAAAGTAGACTTTTGAGAGAAATTTCCGGACACCAAATAATTTCTCAATTATATCGAGTAGAAAAAAATTTCTGTTGATGAACACATGGAAAAATAAAATGTGAGTTTTCAGCTTCCCCACTCATATTTTAGACTCTATAATATTAATATTCTTAATCGTTGAACTTTCAACTTCCTGACAAGAAGGCATCAATTTGACTGTTGTGTAGGAGTCTTCAAAATTACTTCAGAAATCAATAGAAGAGAAATTTTCGCATTTGAATCTTGATGAAATATATTCGAAATCAAAGTCAGCACCTGATTATGATAGTTCATCTAACCATACATTGTGCTAGAAAAGTTAATGAGAAAACTATTCTTAAGGAGTAAAAAACAAGACTTAATAATAATTCCAAATTAAATTCGTTAAGATTAAAAAATGCACCCTTAATTTAGGTATCACAAATGGAATTCATTTTCGAAATTCCTCCCTCTGGTTGTCCAAATGCTCCAGATTTAAAATAGCATGCAAATGAAACGAGATGAAATCTGTCTGAGGGATGCTTTGTCAGAATGGGTGCACTAATTTTAGAATTGTACTGCTGCATATCACAAAGAATGCCCTCTGAAAGTTGTGCAATTCAATCCCATGCATAGAATGCCTTTGTTCCTTTTATTGACCGAGAAGCTAAACATATTACAGAGAGGGTATTGTGCTTTCCGCTGGAAAGTGTCCTATTTCACTCCGATCTTAAATGGGACATTTTTCTTCGAATCCTTTTTCGATTTTTTTCCTAATGCCTCATTCGTTTCCCTCTCACAAATGCCTCCCTTTTCTAAGTTTTTCCCTCATCTTCTTTTGCACAAGAATGCTCTGTCTCCATAGAGTTCATCGACCTGACTAATTTTGGCGCTGTCAGTCGCTTCCAATTCTTTGCCACAAGTCAGCAGATTCTTTTACTAAGTTTTATGGTTTCCTTATTTTAAATCAGTGGTTGTCTTTACTCCCACAAGGCAAACCAAAATACTACCCAAATTTTGCTGATCTGCACACTGGCAATTTCCATTTCCATGAGCAAGCATAGAGTGAAATCACGAAATATTAATTGGAAATTTTGAACTAAAAAGTTGAATACCTCGTAAATTTCGGTAATTTTTATGTAAAATTATCAACGTTAAGAAATCTCCGACGCATAGTGTCGGCTTAACTGCTGCAACATAGTTGAGAGCGTCTATTTCAATTAATAATCTAAAGCTGACTCTAACTCTGAATGCTAATGTCTCCAAAAATATATCTAGAAATTACAGTGGATGTTTATTATTAAAATATAATGTATATTCTAAGTTGCGCAAAGATTTAATTGTCTGATGTCATTTTTGTTAAAAAATGAAAAAGAAGGTAATGGATCGATTAGAGGTACTTCAAAATATAATGTTATGATTGAAAATTTGTCACCATACGTAAAATTGCTGTTTACACTACTAACAAAAAATGGGAGTTCATTGTTTAACGTTAGTAGCTTGATAAGATTAATCTTTTGTTCTAAATGTAATTTTTGATAGAGAAATTTATTCAAAAATGAATTTCTCGTAAGTAAATGCAATGCAATTTTTCAATGAAATCCTGATATAGTAACTTTATTTCATTGATGAAAATTTGCACGAGAAGATTATTCTGCCTAAGTTAGATGAATTATTTATTTAACCCGTATCTAATATATTCTTTTCTTCTTCTAGGGAGGTTCCACAAAGAAGAAGGAAATCGAAACTTCAAACGGAGTCGTATCCTCTGAGAGCCCTTTGAGCACATACGGCACAAGAGAAGAAACCACACTCGACACATATAAAAGGTGAGAGCAAACAATCCAAAGTAGCCTTCTTAGCTCTCAACAAATTGCCCATCAATTCTTTAGGAGTTAGTTGTCTTATTTATGCGGAATGCTAAGGAATGGTTTCGCTATCTGATGTTCTTCTATAGGAAACATTGAGTTACAACGTAATCTATTTGTAAAACCAGAGTAAGATGAAAGAAGGTTGTCTCGCTAATGAATTTAGCTATGACGATAACCAAAAGAGATATCAGAATTACGACATGGAAAATAAGTTTGGAAATTCCTCATTAAAGCAGTCAATTAATATATCTTGTATTACCTGACCTAAGCATACCCCGAATTTCAAATTAAAAAATTATCCTTCCGAAGTATCTTCCGAAGAAATACAGGTTACCAAGTAAACAAATAGTATAAATTTCTACGGACCTATCAACTAACCTACCAAACAATCAATTAAATTAGCACTACAAACTCAACTCTTTTTCATACATTCAACAACTTAAGCTATTGATTATATAATTACTCAACACACCTTTGAGAAACTATTGCTTGGGTAGTTTTTCCCTTTGGAAAAAAATGATACTAGAATTCCTAACCTTCACATATAAACAACAAATATAAACAGCATTGAAAAATAGCAAAACGACAGAGACTCGAGCCCAGGTCTCCTACTTTTCGGGCAGATATCTTCAGAAAGTGGGAGATCTGGGTTCGAGTCCCAGTAATATCGTTATTATTCACTCTTCTTTATCGTTTAGGTGCTTTCAAGTGCAAAGTTATACATCTTCCACTAATCTCAAATATTCTAAATTTTCTCTTCATCCCTTTTTAAAGTTATTAAATCCTAGACTTCCTAAGCTAATCAAAACTAATTTTTCAAAAAGACTGATTTCCATTTTTAATGAAAAAGATGATAAAACGATTATTTGGCCTTGATGAAAGTTTTTTTAAATATTTCAACATAGTCTACGTTAGTTATTTCATTAAAAGAAAAGTCAACAGAAAAAATTCACATAAACAATTATCACGAAATCAATTTGAATCCCAGTTTAATCCGCCGGACCAGCATCAAGCGACATTTATATAATTTTCCTTAGATAACATCCTTCCCGCCGCATTTACAG
Organism: Pachydiplax longipennis; assembly: GCA_036926295.1. Classification (NCBI taxonomy): domain Eukaryota; kingdom Metazoa; phylum Arthropoda; class Insecta; order Odonata; family Libellulidae; genus Pachydiplax; species Pachydiplax longipennis. The sequence goes on from JAVFKF010000014.1 coordinate 15,796,748, forward strand.
TTCGACTTATTTTTGCTCTCGCAGCCTAGAAGCTTTTTTAGTATCAAGCGGGGAATTCCTCGAAGGCATTCGTTGCCGTAATGGATAAATTACCGGAGTCGTATACACTCGAGTTTAAAAACATCCACTTTCAAGCGGTCTTCAGCTGAGATGCTATTAAAAATTCTCGAGAATTTCAATTTGGGGAAATATTAACGCTCGGGATAACTTTCGAATTCGGTGGAATTTTTGCGTTGGGAGAAATGGGCAAATTGAAGATTCCAGATGAAATAAGGAAACGAAAAAGAAGTGAAAGAGAGGAAGAGACAAAAGGAGAGATAAGATGAGAATCCTGGGAAATAGAGGCTGGAGACGCGAGAACGGTGCCTGCGCGGTTATTTATTCCGCGAGCTTCCCAGTAAAGCGATGTTGCCAAATGGAAGAGGGCGGCGGTAATAGAGCGAATAGCGCCAAATGCAAGTCGCAATCACAATTGAAACGCCGCAAATCAGATTTAAGAGTGGAGAGAGATTTCGGAAATGAAGTACGAGGGCATTAAAGCTCCCGGATATCCCATCAATTTTAAATTTCCTAAATTGAAGAGAGAAGGAACATGACAAGGGCTATAGAACTCTCAATTATAGAATTGTCTTGAGAGTAATTCTCGCCGAATCGAAGGATTCTATCGCCCTTATTAACAAATAACACTCATATACTGTGGGAAACATAAGTGGAGTATTTAAGAGAAGTTAGTTACGAATAAAAATGTTTAATTTCGGAAACTATGTCATATTTTATTGTAATATTTTACTCTAAACTAGCATATTTTACTCTAAACTTCAAATCAAAAACTATGCTTTAGTGTTTCTTTAATTAGGTAGTGCAGAATTTTCAACGAATAAGAACAGAATAGTTTTTAGCTATTTAAATATTCTTAGAGATTTTTATATACTATTGCCTAATATTTCTTTACTCAATTTTGTAAAAAAATATTCACCATCTCCAGTATTCAACCTCCAATTTATCTAATAATTTAGCATATATGAAAAATATTTAATATCAGAAAACATATTTAATATAAGAGAACTAATCTAATGTAAGAAACTGTACAAACAATGTGAAATAATTAATAATCCAGCTCAATAACGTTTAAAATCAAACTGAAGATTTATCCACGCGTAATAATTATTTCACTGCCTATTAATTATGTTTAGAGTTTATGAGAAAAATGTACTTCCAAAGAGAACAATTATCGATATCTATACATGTGCTGAAACATTTCATTGACTCCTATGGGATGGAATATTCAAAGTCTACAAGGAAGAATTCTCAAATGATACATGCAAATTATTTCTTTCTTAAAATTCTTGCATCAAATACATAACCGAGAGAATGGTTTTGAGAATCACATCATGTAATTAATAAAAAATAAAGGTTCCTCACAAATATCATTAAGTAGCCAGAGATAATCATTTTGTCTTATTTTTATTTTTCCAGAGAAATTCCACTAGAAACCAAAACCGAAATGGCTACCGTACCAAAGGATGCTGAAGTTGTTAGCCATTCCACATCTACGCAAGAATCCTCCGCAAGTTCGGTGAGTAAAAATCATCCAAACAGCTATTTTTCTCAATGATAGTGAATGAATCGGAGAAATTCATTGGAGAATGGATCACGATAATACATGGATTTTTTTATCAGATCTTGTTTGTTTCAATTAAATGCAATTTTCCCAAAATTAAAGAAAACAACATTGATTAGTATTGGTTATCTAGGCTTAATCTTCATTTTTTCTATGTAATCTCTTTAGATGAATGTAGATGGATGAATTAAAAGAGAATCTATAAAGAATAAACTAGTATTATGTAACTATAACTTTCTATAAACTGAGAAATTGACTACTTTATATAGATAAAAGTATATGAATTGATAAATTGGTGCAACAAAAGATTTCTGACCTAAAAATTATAATTTGTGTGGCGGAAACACTCAATATGGCATAGATATATAAATCAATCTTTAACTCCCTAAAAGGAAAAAAAAACAAAACTCGGCTGTTGGTACATAAGAGGTTCGAAAAACTCTCCAATCACCGATATGCCTATGATCTTGGTTGGGACCTTCTGAGAAAACTGGTAAACCGCGGTCTTCGTGATCCTTTCGAGGAATTGTTACCCGACGGTCACCGGCATATCGGCGATTGGAATTTTCGAACTTCTTATTTACACTCCCTGTTCACAGATTGGGATTTTAATCCACGAAAATTCGAAATTTAACCCAATCGCGAATAAAGACAAAAGAAAGGGTATTGTTGAGATGGGCAAAAATATATTTATTAACAACTTACCATTTTATCCATCAGGAGGTGAAGGAAGACGGGACCGAGATCTCTCAGTCGAGTTTCAAGAAGGAAGAGAGTGAGACGAAGATCCAGCAGTCCAGCCAATCATTCTCCTCAACTAGCGTCAAGTCTTCCTCGGTCAAGATGTCATCTTCTTCGACGTCTTCCACCAGCGGCAACCTGGCCATAGGCATGTCGCCAACCGAAGACCTGCTCAAAGGGCAGGATGACTTCATGCAGAAGGCCTTAGCCGAAAGCCAAGACCGATTCCTGCAGCAGCAGCAACAGATGATGCAGCAATTGCAGTCGGAGGAGGTGTCCCAGGTGATGCAGAAGAAGGTAGTCGGGATGTCCTCGTCCAAGATGGTGGTGCAGGAATCAGTTGAGGAGGAGCAGGTAACCAGCAGCCATGGGGTCATGAAGTTCAGCTCGAGTTAGTTCCGGAAACTGGACGTGTGGAGGAGAATGATTCATAAGAATACGGGAGGGGTGATCAGAGTTGGATGAATGATAATTTTCCAATACTTTTTTAAATGGTTACAAAAGGGTATGTTTTCAAGCTGGTGAGATCCTACAAAGAAAGCATCCTGCTTCGTGGAAGATGGAAGAAATTTATTTCCACGTACAAGTTTGATGCTTTGTTTGGAGCAAGATTTTCCGGCGTCATTTTTTCGCTTAAATTGGTGGTGCTCAACCTTTTAGCTCACAATATTTCATTAAGAAAATCACAGCCAGCCACTATACGAACGAAGTATCATTAGCATGAGTAATGAGCAACTTGAACAAAGAAGTACAGTAAATAAATCATTATATTTGGGAAACTTCTGCAAATTTAACATATTAAAAATGGGGCGATTAAAGGATTTTGTTTCTGGACACGGCTTCGAGTGATAGGCTGAGCACCCCTGATTTAGCTTATGCTTTACTAAAAGTTATATAGATAAAGAATTTTTGGGGCCGTTTCTTATTTGGCATACAATATGATTTACAATTTGGCTGTAGGCTTTCTCTTTGCTTCGTTTACACAGATTCAATGATTGATTCCAAAGCTGTCTAACACAAGGCATTTTGTAACGTTTGGAGACATCCTTTGCAAGAGGGTGGTCGATGTTAAAAGTCGAGCAATCAGAAACACAAGTAGTTGAATTATCATGATATTTTAAAAAGTTGAAAATCTCACTCGTGTCTTTACCCGTGTAGGAAGTAATCAAATAACTCCGCAATAATGAATGGGCAGGACGTAATGAACCATTAAGACGACCACACTCTTCCTAAAGTTACACTGAGCTTTCTTAAGTAGCTAACTTCCAATTTAGTTCTTCGTAACACACTATTCAAATAAACATATTATTCAAATAACACATTTTACCGATTTTAAATATTATTATTTAAAGTATGATTTCTTTTATTAGCTTAATTAAATTTTGAACACTAATATACTTTGCACTACGTTATACATACAATAAGGAGTGTGAGTAGGATTCTCCACAATATTTAGGCTTTTCTAGTTCAGATGTTTGAGCATTTCTTCGCATTTATCGAAGTTTCATTATTAACAAGAGTTTTAAGATTTTAACGAGGTGCTTCCAATGATAAATATTGAAATTGAATATTATACATTATAGAGAAGTTTTCTGCCCGCATCATGCAAAAATAGATTGATCGTTATTTGTGAGTGGAATTTGTAACTTTTGATATTTAGATTTTTTCCTTACTATTAGTTTTTACACCCAGAAGAAAATTGTTACAGTGAAGCCTAAGGAGGCAACCCTCGAATTATGTGAATTTAGATGTTATATTAATCAATAAGAAACGCATTATTGATACATCAAAACCAACAGTAATACTATATCCATAACATCGTTCTAGCTGAGAACTATTAAACATAATTTCTCGCAGAAATAATTGAGTTTTAATCAAAGAAAAAAATAAACAATTTAAAAGTAAAACATGCAACATACTTAAATTTACCGTGTATAATATAATAATAATGATTTTTCACTTGTGAGCTGATATAAAGAATTGAACTGAAATTTTAATTTTAGATAAAGATTTAAAAACCAAAGTTAATTCCACGTTCTTGAATAGAAAATCAAGCGGATGATGGTAAAATATTATTTGATTAACTCAGCGCTCGAAGCTAACGATGTTAAAAATGATCAAATTTCAAGAATTAAATTCAATGTTGCATAATCGAGGATTGCCTTCACCCTTAACCTCTGACAAATGCATGGTCATGCCAGAAGAGAGTGCTTTACCTCACTTTGTGTTGTGATAAACATTAATATCACTTTCATAAATTGGACCACAGAGTAAATAAATGACTGAACGGAATTAAAACCGTAACGCACAATAGTAGTTTGAAAATTAACCATTTCATAGAGAATAAATTTTTTAGAAACTAATGGTTATAATAAATTTAGTGTTTTCGGATGAAATATATTCCATTGAATAGGATAAATAGACGTGAATATGAATTTCAGATCGATTTTAGAGAAGAGAGTCTCTTAGCTGCTTATGTGAATGATTGACCTTTTCTGGAAGCGTCATTTCTACATTTTCTAAACTTTTTAAATGTGATATGATTTGCTCAAGTTTTGATACTTTATACTTTTTTACTATTCTATCTTTAAGGCACAAGAACTCGATGATTAGAATTGTGATTGTCATCGGAAGAAAAAATGCTCAATTTTAAACGAATGCAAAAATTATAATTTCCGGGTAATCAAATGTGATCTTTAACTTCTTTCTTTCCACTATTCCGAAATAAATGATTTTTTAAATAGCAGATAACAATTTCCATTACTAATAGAATGCAATCATAACAAGTATTCCATTTTTAAAAACCTCTCAGAGCGAATAAAATTTGAGAAAAATAGATAAAATAACAAAACGTTGAGGATTACAAACATATCATTCGTAGAATTTTTTCTTAGATGAAATTTTATCTTATTTTTTACAAAGTTTGATATCCATTTGTGTTTTGCTTTTTGCATAGATTTAGGTCTTATGTTTTTAACCTTTTTTGCTTTTTAACATTCTAATCGTCTGTACCACAAATGTAATTTACAGCAACATTTATATTCAGACTCAAACTTTTAAAAACTTAAAAAGATTACGCCTAATTTATATTCCAAAAAAGATCATTAAGATAGAAGATAAAATTAAAATACACAGACATACATAAATAGCTTTCAATTATTATCGAAAGCACGATTGCGAAGAAATTAGGTTTTATGTAATTTCTATTGAACATATCTTAAGGAAAAATGAAAGAAAAATTTTAAAAGCCAATTAAATTCACAAAATATTTAGATAAATATAACAACTTTTGAATTTTTATACGTTGTTGTTAAGGCTCATTTTAGGTTAGAAGAAAATTTCTTCGATCACTTAACAATGAAAAACAAAAAAGTTCTTACGATGCCTACATCAGTCTAAATAGTTGTTTTCGCTTTATGCCTTTACTCATAAATATGGAAGAAGTGGGATTCGTACCAATTTAATACCTCAGAACAGAACTGTTGCTATGTCAAGTCATAAATGCTAATAGAGTTCTTTAGAGATTTCAGATTTATGCATTAAGTGAAAGAAGTTGTAACCTTAAAAATTTTCCTCGAAGTTTGTTTGAAAAGTATGTTATAACTAGTGATACAATACATAGCAAGTATTTAATCAATAACATTCAACTACTTACAGCAATTTGCGTGGTGTGAATGGAAATTGTTATATTTTGAATAATACTCCACACATAGAGGAATGTTTCAACATTGTATTAATACAAAGTTTTATACTGACACAACATGTAGCTGATTTTAAGTATATGAAATAAAATATTTAAAAAAATCAGAATGCTTAGTAGCTTTGTTTACAAAGTATGGCTTTCTTATTGGTGCGATAAAGTCAAACTCTTTGTCGAATATAATAGATCAAAATAATAGACCGTCAAAACTAAGAAAAGTAGCTAAAGCAGAACTTCAAACTTTGACTTGTGATGTATTCTAGCGTATTTGTAAACCAAGATGATCATTTCTTTGTCAAATGCAATTCGTCACTTAAATAGATTTACTCAAAGCACAGTGAAATTAATTTATACACCGATTACATTCATTACCACAAGATTTCTTGATGTAACGACATAAGAGCAACATAAACTGGTGTTACTTCGAGTGTTTTACCTTTTATTCGATTCGTTTTCCTATGTTTTTCTTCTAAATCTTTCAAAAATAATCTTTTCCGTAGTTACACCAAAGTAGCTCACTTCAAATGCTGTCGACCTGTCAGTTTCTCTTCACTAAATCAAGGAAATTCAGTTGTTGTGCACCGCATAATCTATAATACTATGCTTGCTTTTTGTGATGCTTTGCATTTGAACATTTGAAATTTGTCTTATACATCTTACAATCTGTATGCATGCTTTTGATGTGAGTAGAGTATGATGCGGGACATACATTTCAAATCTAAAGCAATTTTCAATTCAAATAGTCAATTTATTAAATATATATTCATTGAGCCACATATTTGGCTAATGTATATACGAAAATAATCTGCAGCATCAATATACTTCTTAAATTATAATTGTGATATGCATTCATCGGTGCTACTTTTACAGAGAATAAATGGTAATTTTGATTACAGCTTCCTACAATTCGTGCAATTAGATAGTAGCAATGGCAGAAAGATAGTACTGCCTTAAGTATCGCTAAGAAGGCATGGAGGATCGAGTCAGGAATCCCGCGATGTTCAAGGAAAATAATATTAGTTTATAACAAAGCAGAGGTACAGGGTGTATATGATATTGAAAAAACTCTGGTATCATAACATCACATTTGAACGATCCTCCCTCTGAAGATAGACAAACTGATAAAATTACTGTAAAAACAGAAATATCTGTAGTTTAAGCATAAGTAGAGACCTGAAGCACCAACTGACGAAAGCCAATACTTTACTGTCCATAAACCAAACGATATACCTCCACAAATCCACAATCGCGAAGAAAAATGAGAAAGAAATGAATCTAAAATGAACCTTCAACCTTTCCCTCCCACCTCTATTAAATCAACAACCATGCACCTATTAAAATCCCCTTGTTCCTCAACCCTCCTCCCCCTTGGGTCCTCGGGCTCTCATACGCTTCCTCCAGGGGCCGCCGGTGGGTGCACTGGACGCTAACGGAAACCAAGTGGAGGCGGCAGGGAGACCCGAGGCGGGAGGCAGGGATTTACCCGACACCTGCCCCACTGCCCCAACCACATCCATGACCACCACCTCAACCACCTCTGAGAGAGTCGTCCAAGAAGAGGTGATGTCATCTACAGCGGAGGAGGCGGCTAAGGAAGAGGAACCCAAGAAGGAAGCGGAAGAACAGGTGAGGGAGGAGTAAGACCGCCTGTATAGTAACAATCACAGCTGATATGCGCTCACTAGTTAAATAAATTCTCCTACATTCTCTAGTAGTAGTCTCTAGTACATCGTCTCTCGTAGATGGAGATGTGTGAGATCAGCTGTCAGCGATGGTATGAGCGTCGCTAAAGACGGGGCCTAAATTAGCATGAGATAGTAAATCCCTATTGCCTCACATTCATGGGCATAGAGTATCACAAAAAGATCACTCAATCTCTACCTGTAAATAATCTGTAAAAAGTCTTTCGGTTCGTTGTTGATAGAAAATATTTCGTCGCCAATTCATAAAAGTAATTTTTAACTGAAGAGAGCCAATGTGACCGTAATTCTGATTTTCTATTTTCTAAAAATATATCTACCTCTAATTTTACCATCGATAAATTATTTTCATTGGATTTTTTTAATAATAATGGGGCCTGATTCATTTTGAAAGATTAAATTAGAAAAAAGGCTCAGTAAAAATCACGTAAAAGTCATTAAATTGCTGATATATTCCTATAAGCATAAAATATGTTCATAAGTTCATTTTGTGAAAGGCAAAATATAAGAACCGTTATGCTCTGTATTTAAACTTTGACTTCATCAGTGTAATTCGTCAAATTAAAGTATGGATTATGTTCTAAGTGCATAAGAATGATAGATGAAGAAGTCATCGGTTGATGAAAAAGAACATGAAATCGTATTAAAAACGGATAATGTACAAGTATCTTTGAAAAGTATCTCTTCTCGGTGTAAAAGCAAATTATTTTATCTTTTAAAAAGAACAAACAGAGAGTGAACATAGAGAGAATTACTGTTAAAGTTATTGGAGCCAAAGTAATATGAGAAAATTAATTCGGTTTATCGGACAAGTTGTTTCCTTTTGTAATTACAAAATATGCCATTCCAAATATTTGGGTTAATGATTGATTCTTATACGTCTAATTTACTAGGAGTCCAATAAATGACAATTGAAATGGATTTCATTTTACTACACATAATATGCTTAATAACAGACGGTTCTTTTTAAATCTTTAATATGTAATGAGATTTGAATAATCAAGACATTTATTCAAATTTCGAGTGAATATGTCAATATATTAAAATACTTGAGTGAAGATAATTCATATAAGATCATAAAAAACTTCATTTCAGAATTAAGATTTTCGTATTTAGTCGAAAATGTTTTGTAGTAAATATGCAAATCTAATTAGATTACTTCATAACGGTTGTAAAATTTAATACTTTTTAATGTTTCAAGAAAGAAAATTCCTTGTGAATAAGTAAATGAAAGAGAAATATGATTCAAGGCCATTTACATTCCCTTATACATATGTTTCTGGTTACTTCCAATCTTGTAGAGTAGGTATGTTATATTTTAGAATAAGGCTTTCATTAAATAGAAATTAATTTAAAAAATCAATTCCTTAAATGATAAATTAAAGTTGATTGGACGAATTTACATCAATATGTTTTAAATTTCAACTAAAGATATGGATTAGTTCTGATATGAAAAGTGTATCGGTATAAATGTTTCACGATCAGGAAGAAAAGATAATGATTCATAAAATACTTCGAAATATATACGAAAAAAGTTTAACACAGAGATTCTCAACCTTCCCGCACATCACACAAGTCAAAAATAAGATTTCATGAACGAATAATGATATTAAGACGAATGGGAACCAAAAGGGCTCTGGAGCTCCTTGTCTGCAGCTGGCATTTCATTTTGTTTGTTACACGGACTATAAGAAACTGTAATTGGCTTGTGATAGAGATTTAGCGTGAGTTATAGAGAGAGTAAACTAGGCTGATAAAGAGGAAGGAACCGCTAGGATAGCTTCGTAAACCACTTTCCGATCATAGCCGTGTCAGGCACTGGAGGCCGTTTCTTACCGAAATTGACTCGGCCGAGCATAGCACGGGCATCGTAAACCTGTACGCTGCCGTCCGAATTAACTCGTGTTTCTCTGATCTATTTTAGCATAAAGTTCTCCTTTTACTCAGAGGTTATCTAGGAAACAACAAACTAGAGGCTAGGTGGAACTAGGTGGAAACATTTTAGATGTGAATAAATCGAACAAAGACCGAAACATTTTTGGAAAATGATTGTAGAAAATAATTATGATATTTAATGTAAAAACTATCTAAAAACAAGAATGATCATATTTTATGGATGAGAATCAGAATTATAAGTGACATAGCACAAAATTATGGAAAAGAAATTTATAAGAGAAGAGATTAAGAGTCTGTCTTTACTGGTAAAAAATATTAGAATACCACAGAGAAATAAATAAGGCTAACATTTTTAGCGTTGAAAATAATTAGAATCGCATCACATGAGTCGTTGAGAGCATTTCAATTCTATATCAAAAAATAAATGGGCTAGATCAAATCATCTTTTGATTAATTGCCTGAGAATATAAGCGTGTGGGGGAAGAAGGAAAGAACCGAGCAAAATCAGCTAAGAAATAAGCAGTATTTCTATACCAGAAACGATGGAAGCAAAAGGTAAAAAAACATTGAACTATTAAGTATTAACGTTTAATTAATAAAGGATAACATGTTCGGAAGCGGGTTTACTATGTATTTACTAGTACTCTACGATTTCAACATCAATTCTACCATCATTTGCAGGATAGCTTTGAAAACATAAGGAAAAGAAGGACTATGAGGTAAAGGAATTAGGGATGTAAGTAAAAGAAAGCCAACATAGATTAAGCTATAAAAAGTGTCTGCTGTATAAAATTGAGGATGTTATTGAGACTATCAACTATAGGTTATCATCGAGCTCTAGTTGAACTGTGTGAAACATGAAATTCTTAACAGATGATTAATGATAGTTTGGCATGGATCAGAAAAACAAAGTAACTCATTGGTTATGAGAAAAGGTGAATAAGTGAGAAAATACTGAAAAATTAAGAGTTACGAAAAAGTACATTCCAAGTCTCTGAGTACTCTGAAGCTGACAAGAAATTAGAATCAAGATTCCTTTCCAGAAATTCAGTATTAAAAAAATAAAGAGTTGAAGTAATGAGTTAACTTGAGATAAGTAAAAGGGTAATATATTTTCTCTGATTAAATATGCAATAACACTGATTGTAAATAAACTTCATTTCAACAATTATGAATTTATACATGTTGAAGCCGTCGCTGATTGAGTATAAACATAGAATCTCTGAATATAAAAAAATTTGCATCATAAACTTACTAGAAATGTCGATAATCGGCAAAACAAAGAAAATCTCACCTAAAGTAATTTACAATTCGAATAAATCTATTGTCTGACACTATATCTAGCGTTAGGCGAATATTGCAAATATTTTCGAAGATTCTTTTCTGCCGCAGAAAGATATTTTTACCAAATTTTAGTGGAAAATATCAAAGGATGAATTACATAAAATATTTCATTATTCGTAGTTTTATTATTCCTATTACCCATGGAGTCAGCTGATGAATGATGATATTGATTGGAGAAAAAGATTACATATTTCGGTTTGGACACAGATTTTCACAAGCAGATGATATTCCCGCTGCTAACATGTTTCGGAAAATCTGGGCTCGTACCGGAGTCGAACTGGGGATCTGCTTAGAGGTTGACGCAGTGCCAATTAGACTAAGCGAGAGAATTACAGAAAATATGAGGAACAGGAACTTTCCTACTTTGAAAAAAATCGATAATAATTAATTGATTTATTGATTATGGTTATACAAAAAACGGAAATTCTGATGAATCGGATACCTAATTTCCTGCAATGTATTTAGCTATAATAAATCTATGAGAACTATTATCAACCTAAATCAAATGAGAAAATTTAAAAACGAAAACCTTAAATCTTCCTGACCTCTCCCTCCACATTCTCTCATCGCTCTCTTTGCTACGTCAGTCAATAAGAGTTAATGTTATTCTTAGTATTCTTCAAATAAAATAAAGGAAAATTTATCGATCTATGATACAGACAAAGTGGTTAACATTTCTTCGATAAATTTGTTCTTACCCAAGAATAAATCTGTAATTTATGGAATATAATCTCAAGTTTTGCTTAAAAAATAAAAGCTTGTCTATTAAAGGGAACATTCATTTTGAACATGTTTTTCGGGGATGATATGAATTTCATATAAAAATTTAGATCTTTTTGCAGTTAGAAATGTATGAATTCGCTGTTTCCTGAGTTTTTAGAACAGTACAAGGAAGTTGTATAAGATTATTAACATTTTTGTTCGTAACATTTCCATGCATTTATTATTTTCTTAAATTGGTATTTTAGGTATTTTCTGGGGGTTTACGAGGGGTTCTAGGGGTTATAAAGATGTTGAAAAAAAATTTCAATAGCTATGAGCCTAATGTGAAAATAATAGTTCAGAAAATGTAATTTCATTACTCAATTCAACGAAAGTTTCATCAAAATACCAACAAATTTCTATTTTTATTGTGCTTCTTTAATTGACTGCTTTCTTCACAACAATTGCAAAGCAATAAAACGATGTTATCCGCGGAAGTCAAGAATTCTGACTTCCATTCATCGAAAAATATTGTAAATTAAGTAGGGATAGTAACGTACAGTGACGTTATTATTATATTTAATATAATGAGAATTATATTATTGTCATGAAAATGCGTCATAAAGTTAAACACAAACATCCTCATTCACTCTGTCCATAAATAAAAATATACAACTCTCATCATACTCAACAAAACTATAAGTAATACTACATTGTCATACCAGAAATCACATGTCCTCTCTCTTTAATATACTATTTAGACAAGTGCAATTTTAAAGGCAAACTATTCATGTGTTCTAAAATGCAGAGGGGATTAAATATTGAGTAACTCTACCCGGAATTTTCTAAGTTGGGAGGAATATCGGCCTCAAGGAAAACCGCCCCTTCAATTTGACCAAAAGATAAATCATGCCATCCTCACTATTGGCCAGAGGTTGTCAACATATTGTACAGCAACAACCGTTTAAGATGCTCTTCAGGGATACAAGTGAAAACAGCATTTTTAGCGGGACAGCGTTGTATCTGGGATCTTGCACATTTCTTTTATATTAAAAAAAAAGAAATGGAAGGATTTTTCTTCTTCGATTCTGAAATAAGTGCTTTACCCCTCTCAATGAAAAGGACTCTTCTTTAGTTGCTTTACTAGCCACAGCTGTAAATATGAAGAGTGAGTCATTAAATACAGGTTGTCTTCTCGTCATATTTTTAAAATAATGGTCTACTTTTCGAACAAACAGGTCTTCCTTCGTTACTTTATTTTGTTCATTTTTCACTCTGCGATGAGGCGATTTTTACCCGATTGACATATAGGGAAAAGTAATGTAAATAATTTTCGCTCTATCGCCTGAATCAGAGGATTGGTCATAGTAGGTTGCAGTGCATATGGAGAAGAAAAAATCCACCTTATAATCAGGTAAAAAAGCGTCTTAAGTGGTATTTTTAACAAGTGTTTAGACCATGCCGGTGATCCATTAAGTGGGATGGTGTCTTAATCGTGAACATTTCAAACAGGTTTACTTCATATGTTATAAAATAATAATCGACCGAGACACAAAACGAAATAAATTCATAAATCCTCATAATTTGGACTTTTTATAGAGGTGAAATATGTTGACCGATTATTTCCACAGGCCGTGCCGACAACAATCGCGGACTCGATGACAATGGAATCGGACACTTCCGCCACGGAAGTGACGTCGGCGGCGGAGTCGAGCGAAACGACGGTGAGGTCGAGCGGTGACACTATGGAGCAAAGCACAGCATCGACGGAGGTCCGCTCGCACACAACTGAGATTGAACAAGAGAGCATCAAGAACACTCTGCGCGAAATCATCTCGGAGATTGAAGAGGCTGTGGTGTCAGAAGTGATGACGTCAGAGAGCGCAGAGAAGTCTGAATCCAAGGTGAGGACTTTAACCCTTCTCCAGTGATGAAGTACCCCTTTCGATTAACTATGAAATATATTCATTTTTCCGAAGTTCTTTAGTATCTTAAAATCTTCCCAGAATCTCCATGAATTGAGATACATCGGTTGAGAAAGGGAAAATATTTGGATATTTGTAAAAAAAATATTTTTCAACTAATCTTGGCGATGGTGCACAGGTTACCCTATCCCTGTCAATGCTTTTTCCAAGTATATAATAAAATAAAATTTAATCAATTCCTTTATGAATATCTTATTAAATTCTATACATCTATCCAGAGAATGTCGAAGGAAACTTGATTAGTTAAAGTTTTGATTCACATTCCCATTATATTTATAATAATGATTTACCTTTTAAACGTGTTTAATATCAAAGAAAAAATTAAGAATACTAATTAATGAGGAAAGAATAAAAAAGGGCATTCGGATATCATTACATGAGATCTTGAATATATATTTTCCCGTGACCAATAAAATTAGTCGAAGTAATCATATGCGAGTAAATTGTTTTCCACTCGATGGAATTACTGAAAATTTGGTTTTTGAACGGTAATTTTAACGTTTCAACAGTTAGAAAATTCACATACTGATAGTAACAGACGGATGTTCCATTTAGCGAAGCTCTAAAAACTCCGTAACTCAAACTGATGCATGCTCACATGCATAATTTATGAAAATGTTAAAAAAAAAGAATACGCGTAGTTCAATACACGATTTGAAAAGTTTAACACCTCTAAAAAGCAAAGATTATTAAGAGACATAATGGAAGAATTTACCTAATATATTGTCCGAAAATATTTTCATGTTAGAACAAGAACTTTTACTTATTGTGTTTTATGTAATAAGTAAAAGTAATTTTAAAAACGTGATGAAAATGAAATAGCAGATATAGTTTAAAATTTATAGCAGAATTACTATAAAATTATATAAAAATATAATAATCAATATATAAATATTTATTATTAATTTATTCTATATTTATTTTTAGAAATTTATAGAAAACAGGTTTACTTTTCATGATTTGATATCAACCTTGAAAATTATATACGTGTGAAATTTTTCATTTTTATTTCTTACCCTCGCTTAGATCTTTTAGTGTAGAAGTTATTATTTTCCTAAATATTATTTCTGTATTAAACAATCAAAACATAAAGCTAAGCAATAATCGACCTTTATACAAGAAAAGGGGTGCTCATACTGTAAACTCATTTAAGGTAGTTTATGTATTCATTATTTTTTCTGCGACAATATTTTAACCAGAGTATTTTGACTGATGAAAAACTGAAGGATGAAAACAATCCTACATTATGACATCCGAAAACTAATAATCCGTTCAGCTTTCTAGAATTTGCAACAGAAGTAATATTTCATACATAGGTACTCCGCCCGTTCTGCTCGATATTTTTCTCTCGCACTGTTTATATTTTTCATTTTCTGTCATGTATTTCTCTTGTTTGTAATGTAATGACGATGTTATGTTCCTTAAATTAAATATCAATGACAAGACAAAGTTTTCCTATACCTTTAAGACTAAACTGAATTTTTATAATAACAAATGTTACTTTTTTAGAATAGAAAGATTTTTCTAGTACTATCAATAGACTCAACTTATTTAAGATAGGCAAAATTTTTCATTGTTGCATTTTCGTATGTGTCTAGGAGGAGGAAATGGAAGAGAAGGTGTACTACCAAGCAATCGTATCAAACAGCGAGTCAACGACAGCCCCAGGCGTCGATGTCGTAACTGAAAGCTCCAAAGTGGACGTCACAGAGCAGGTAATGCGAGGCAGAGAGATTTACAAAGGCATAACAATGAGGGTGTGCCCACCAATGGAGTGAAGGTGACAAAATCAACATTCACTCACAGGTGCTTGTAAGGTGCAAGGGTGAACAGAGGTTGAACACACCAATGCAGGAAAACTGAGATAAATTTAAAATACTTCAAACCTAGGTTGCAAAATATGGGAATCATTGAGTTTATAAGTACTGAAGTTTTATATATGAAAGAAAATATCCGATATTTCGTAAATTTTCAATTGATCTACAAAGAACAGGAGTAATCAGCAGACAAATTTTCAATAATAAAGCTTAAGTGAACTATCCAGTTAAAAACTATGCAAAACATGAATTTTATCCTGAATTTTAGATACATCAATGTTCTAATTTTCGTTTTACAGCAGTCAATATTTTTGACGGAGAAGAGTTAAATCTTTATTAAAATTCACTTTTGCTCAAAATGGTAAAATTCATACGAATGCATCTTAAATGACACAAACTGAATATAAAGATTGGGGCATGAATGTGTTTTCGCGGAGATTCAAAATGTAATCCGAGAGTAAATAAATGAAAACGCTTTCTCCAAAGTCCATATCACAACCCTAAATTAGCCTATTTTAGCTCTGTTGAATGATCACCTGAAGTATGAAAGGGGCAATCCTTAAATGATGTCAAGGCGTTTTATGAAGTTGTGAACTTTTAAGAATCATTTTGTTCTACAACAAAGTTTTCATGGTTCATAAAAACCTGTCTTCCTGAAATTAAGGTGCTATCTAAAATTAATGAAATATATGAAATAAAGTAAATAAGTACTATATTCATTAGATATACCGTTATATTTTTGTGATGTTAGTCTTATTTGAGAGATAACATTTAGTTACATATCCCTGAAGTATGACATCATTTAAGGAAGACCCGTAAGATGCTTTATTTTTTGTAGTTTATCATAAGGAATCACAGCAAATTTAATTTTAAGATAATACACAAATAATGTATTTCACAATTGAAAATCTCACTTAATATGTTAATATTGTGATTTTTATTTTCACTATTTATTCTTTTACCGAAATATATCAATGCAGATCTCACTCGCTAGTATACGGTTAAATTTCATAAAATTATCTTAGTATAAGTATATCAGGAAGAGGTGATACGCGTAAAATATAATTTAAGCTAAGTATTATGCAAATCTCATTTCATACTATTAAGTGCATCTCCATCTTTTCAAAGAGCGTTATTCAGCTCACAAGAACTACACGAAATATGCTTTTCACGAACATTTATCGTATCACTATTTTCATATGGGCTGTGGTTCTTTCCTTTCTCCTGTTTTCTTTGTAATCATTTTTCTCGTCTTTTTCTGTGTTTCTTCTGTTCTGATTTTAGGACCTAGACTGTGCTCCTATGTTCATCATGAGAAAAATGTTTTCTCCTTATTTTAGACGAGTCCTGTTTCTTCCTATACAGTTACTCGTGAAAGAAACAGCTTTCGCTTGAAGCTTTTCCATACTTTTAAATCTGTATTTTTTCATTACTCTATGGAGAACACTATGCTAAAGACCACAACGAAAAAGAGTGCAAATTTGCTCTCTCATTGAATAAAAGTGTTTCCTAAACAGGGATATAATCTCTCTCAGAATCGTTATAAACATTTTAAAGCAATATTTGTTGAAATTTTGAGCAATCTTAAAGTCAAATAATTCTTAACTGACTGTAAATTAAACTCTAATACTTTTATCCCTTACAAGATAACTCACTAGCCAACCTAGCGGAAAGCTGTAACCACATAAAAATCCATAGTAAATTACGTGACATTAGAAATTACTTAAAACCAGAATAAGTTGTGTGCTTGGATATCCACGTTATGTAATGTTCTTTCTATAATATGAGCCTCAATTTAACATCTCTTTATGATAAGAACTTTTTTAAAGGAAACATTAATATCTCGTTTTCAAGCTGATATTATAAATGAATGAATTACGCCTTGAAGGAATCATAACTATCGGAAAATATTGATAAATAAGAGGTATGACAAAGGCTTCGAAATTGAAAACGTACATAAATGACGAAAAAGCTACACTTATAACTGCAAACTACAATTCTTATTTTCTGACAAGTTTCTCTCACTATTTAATTTCAAAAGCCTTTTCCTAGTGATCAAATTAAAATGAGATGCACTCTTTAAAAGCGAACGCTGATTCTTAATTGAGATCACCTTTAAACGTTCCTTGTGACCCCGAAACTTAAAATCCCATTTCAAGCACTCAAGTCACCGCTTATCTTTATTTCTTTGAAAGCATAATAAGGTAAAACCCTTTTGGACGTGACTTTTACTTCATGAATTGTAACAGCTCAATATCGTCGCAAGAAGATAGGCCATTGATAAAGACTTTTAATCACGTGTGTTCTCCATTGATCCATGATTTCCTAATAAAACAACACGCTGTATTGTGACACTTATAGCTGATGATCAATTTCATTCCCAATAATTGGACTTGTTTGTAAATTATCTACATAAATTATTTCCTCTCTTCTATTTTCCTGAATCATCTGCAATAGTTCCATTCGCAAAAAGTTGAGTCGTAAACTAACTAAACCATTTTTACTTAGTTTAATTAATGATAAACTTCATGATACTTCAATTTAAAGGATGAGTTTTAGTATAGAAGGATTACGGTGAATCAATTGACATTACGACTGGCTTCGCATTAATTAATTTAAAGATAACTGTAAAAAATTTAATCGAAAATAAATATGAGTTCAGATTTAGGAATATTTACCAAATTTTAAAACATTTTATCGTTATAAGGAATTGTTAATGTTAGTTAGACGTTGGGGTTAATCGCCAAAAAGAGAAAATTTACCAAAATAATGAAATAAAAACACTTTTTCTGCACATGTCTTGATATTATGCTATATATTTTATATTTTCGATTTGAGCAAGTGGGAAAATATATGTTGAAACTTCTTTGATGCATTTGTAGCAGATAAAATAAGATATCACGACTTTATCATAACTAGGAATGAAAACAACAAAACGGAGAGAGGTAAAAATATTTAAAACTTCTATTGAACACTAATTGAACAGTGTATTAAACACGACTTTCAAGTCAAATCAATCCAGACATACAGCGGCGACTGTGTTCTGTTATTCTGTTAATAATTTGCAGTATCACCTAATTTTGAACTCTTCATCGATACACCACGTTTAGCACGACATCAGTTTGTCATTCATATGTATCACAGTTGGTTGCGGCACCTTCGGGCGATTTCCCCGATAACGATCAATGGTATGTCCACAGGCAAACCCTTTTGGTTATCCAGAAGCCTTCGTAGGTTAAAGCTAACCAGAGTCTTCCAGAGACTCGGAAAGAAACCCAACGTCACGTATTACAATTAACCCACCTCAGTTCTTTATTGGGAATGAAATTGCCAAACCTAATGTTAAAAATCAAAAGACGAACTATCCCTTTCCAAAGTACGTGTGAATATTTGTGCAGACGAACGCAACTCCCTTTCAGCTCCTGCGAGAGACTAGCCGTCTGGGATACGAAGAGATCTCTACCAAATCCTTCTCCCCTCCCCGAATGCTCCAGACTCCTTCCGCCTTCATAAAAAGCAACCCAACCCCTCAAATCCCGATGGCCCCACTCCAGCAGTTACCGCCCCTGGAAGACCTGGACGCAAAGATACCTCCCCGCCTTGCTCCTGGATCATCCAAGACCCTTCCCCGCACCTCCGCCTACTCTTCAACAGCCGCGACTAAGTCTTCGGAATCGTCCAAAGAGGAAAGGAGGACTTCTTTGACGCAGGAAAATTTGATGCATCTCTGGCAAAGCGTTCAGGTAAAGGCTGGGAGGTGCAGACGGCGGATGGGATAAAGATTATCGGCTGATTTACCTGCTCTATCGCCAATAAACTGGACTGGATTTATAACCACATTAAACATCCGACCCTTATGAAGCCTACGTCTCCGTTACACCTATGTATAACTTTCTTGTTTCCTTTCACTAACATCCGATCGTTTTCCCTTAATACAGCGTTTGGAGATCATTCGCATTATGCCTTCGCTCTACATGTAGACGAACCATTGGTATTGAAACATGTGGAGGATATAAATATTTATATATGATTAACGGATGCTTTAGGAGTTAACGACTGAATGTCAATTAAATCAAACCGAGAAACGCAAGCAAAATCATACCTGATACGTTTTGATTCTAAGTATAACAAGAATAGATATTTTTGCTCTCATAAAACAAATATTTATTTTCGCCGAAAACTTAGACGATATATCAATAAACAACAGAAAGCTATTTATAACAGATGGTCAACGAAAAAAAAAGGAAAAAGATGACCGGAAAATGATGACAAAAAATATAAATCCTGTATTTCTCGCATCATTCTAATGTCTTTTAAATGAAGTTTTTTGGATTGGCTACTAAAAACGAAAAAAAATTAATGTAACTCAATTTCATAAGCTTTTCTTACTTCATTTGATGACTTCCGATCAACAAATATACACAAGTTCTTCACAGAAATTGGCCTTGAACCGATAAGAAAATTCGATAAATAATTGAATAATTATATTTTATCTACTTATAAGTAATGAGAAGGAAGCAGAATGAGTGACTCCTGACGTAGTACTTGAGGGAAAACACGCTTTTCTACTGCAGTTATCCTGACCTTGATTAGCCGAATGTTTCTCATAAGCCATTCATCCTATTTTTATGCTTTTTGTGCTCTGTTGTGTATATGTGTGCGCCTTTGTGTTTTCCATTAAATTATTTTTGAACACACCACATTTTCATTTACACCATCACCCATAACTGTAACTATTTTTTTACCTAGCTTTTTAAGAATAATCACTTTATTTTTGATAAATTTAAGATTTTTTTTTCATTTTAACTTAATTTACCTTTTGAGTATGAGAAATTATTATTTAAGTCACACCAATGATTTAAATGATTTTTTCATTTTTTTGAGTAGGACTGGAACAGTTATAACTTTTCCCTTTGTAGTTTGAAAGTAACTTATATTAATTGTTGTTTCACTAACATCATATCGTAATACGATTGTTGATACCGTTTGCAGTGCTCTATATATATGTGCGTAGAGTCAAACGAATAAATTTACAATTAACGTAGAGAAATTTGAGGAGAGAAAAGAAGTAAAGCTCCCTCATTTTAAAGAATCTTGTTGAATAATTACCGTTTCTCAGACAATATTTCTTCTTAGTAGTTCCGAAAAAAATAGAAACCGAAAAGTTGATTATAATGCAATTTTATATATTCTAATAGGACATCTTTTTCATGTCTGATGAATTATTGGGAAAGTACAAGGGTAACTGTTATATTGCTGCTATAAATACTAAAGAAAAGATCTCAACGCTATTTTTACTGCAAGGCAATTCAATGAAATTGTGTTTACAGTATTTCAGCGACGTACTGTTTCATTAGCTACATTCAAAGTCATCCTTTATTTTTTATGGTGCCAATCAAGACATGTATGTTAAAGTACAGCTAGTTCCAAAAAAAACTTACCACCTAAGCCGCAACCCGCATAACAGACGTGAAGCTCGATGAGAGCGAGTCTAGAGTTTTCCATGAATTCTATTGGCTCTTGGAAGGAAGGCGCCTTTTTAAACCGTTGTGAAACGCGTTGAAAGTATTTGTACCGTCTTTATTAGCACGGAATCTAGTTTAAATTTAGTGTTACTTTTCACTATGTCAGCAGCATAGTATTAAAAAATGAATGAAAATCGGATTTCCTCATTTTGGCCAGAGATTTCTGCGTAATTCACCTTTTTCTGGAGGCATCGGGTAAACTTACTTTAGCTGCTTCTATTATCAAATAAAAAATTATGTCATTGCAAGATTAAAAAGGATTATATTCTTACGTTTTTAATGCTCTTGACGCCTACAGGACGAACATTTAAATTTATTTAGAGGAAATCCACGACTATGACTCATATATAAATATGAACGAAAACTCTGTAAGGAGATAAAGAATAATTATGAATAAGAACACAATCAACTGTATTTCAACTGATTTATGTTGCAGAAAAATGCTATCGAGAAGGGGAGCATGAAAAAACTGCGAAACCTACTAAGGAAAGCAAAGATGAAAAGAAACTTTATCTGGGCGAATACACTGAGAAAGAATCATTTTAAGTCGACCTGGTAAAGAGCTCTGAAAATTAGACCCAAAACTTATTACAATAAAGTAAACCAAGTAAATTACGATCAACTAAATCAGATAATTACATCGAATATTATAAAAATTTTAAATACCACCAAATCAACTGATAGAAAGTAAAATATCAATTGGTGTGCTATCATCATTTTCTAATGTAATTGTTTAAAATTCAAATTGCTAATTTAGTATTTTAGAGAATAACATAGATATTAGAATAGTAGCACACTTTATTTAAATACTGAGAACTACAAAAATTTTTCACGTATAGAATAAAAAAAATTGTTTACGACGAAATTAACGCCAGCATCTCGTAACACTTTTCCGAAAATATTGTTCATTGCCAGTCCCAGAAAAACTATCCCTTTAATTAAATCAAGTTCATGTTCCTTGCGAAATTATGCTGTCCCAACTTTTATCTGATAATAAATCTCTTTCTTGCCCCGTGGTGCAAATTTTGACTCGATTTCTTTGCTGTTGAATTATTCTGCAATACAGAGAAGTATAAAATTTGCTTGATACGACAAATAACGGAGCATTAGGCATTTTAGAATATATGTGTCAACACGTCATTCTGTTCCTCCACCAGGCAATCGTGATGACGGTATCAGATGAAGCATTATGATATTGAGATGAGATTTGGCTGTTTCTGACAAATTCGCGTCTGAGGTTTTACTAAGTCTTTCAGAGAGAGGGGAGGCCCTCCACCCTGGCCCTAGGAGTATCCCCTATTCATTCCTTTGTTGTTTCTTTTTCTTTTGTTTCGTCCATCGAAAGGTATTGTCTATTTTCTCAAAGGAACCATAAAACGGCCGATGGGTGAAGGTCAACTCCGCTCTGAGAAGAAAAACCCCCTTTTCGGTATATTGTGGATGGTCGTATGTATCCGGGGTAGCGAATTTGAAAGCGCTAATGAGGATTACCGACCGCACCCCTGCTGAGCAGGTATCTAAGGTTAGGGTATGGTGGCGGCGACTGATCACAAGTAAGGTGGGAAATGGTGGATCCGCGATTTGCAAATCTTCGCCGCGGGTATTCCCTTAGGGAATGAAGATATTCAACTCTATTTTTGAGGTAGACGACCTTTCAGGACTTCTTGCAAGGAATACAGTTTAAGATGGTTACGAAACAACAGTTAGTATGGAAAATCAGAACCTTAAGACTGATTTGCATATTGCATATAAATTCCATGTTTTCTATACTTGCATATTGCAGATTTACACGTTAACACCTGGTTTATTTACATTTTCATTAATACCCCGCGAGCCGCCGTATGACGTATGTCAGGGGGTGTGAAAACACCCACAACACGATTTCCATTGTGATACTGAAATGATTTTCAGAACTATGCGCTAGGTGAAAGTGAGACTAATGATTAATGATCGCTGCTTCGGTTTCTGAATGCCTCAAGTAAAGTATATAACCCGAATTGTTTGAATGGTGCATAATATGTATAATGATTAAAAGAAAAATCACCGCCAATAATTATGAATGATGAGTAATATGAGTCATGGAAGAATACGTTAAAAATAGAAACCAACGGATTGTAAACAGACTTACATGAGAATATTCCTCTAATTCTCATGATTCATACCTTAGCTGTTAAAATATTCTTGGTTCTATATGTAATCCATTATTACAACATTCACTCCAAGGACTTTCGTAACATCCTTCATCCTAGGCACATCATAATTCTCTACGAACTTTGCGAAGATGTTTCGAATTTTAAAAAATAGTAATGCAAGGAAGATCATTCTAG
Source organism: Pachydiplax longipennis (assembly GCA_036926295.1). Classification (NCBI taxonomy): domain Eukaryota; kingdom Metazoa; phylum Arthropoda; class Insecta; order Odonata; family Libellulidae; genus Pachydiplax; species Pachydiplax longipennis. Next base: position 15,820,106 of record JAVFKF010000014.1, read on the forward strand.
TTGAAATAGGACCTTCGGAAAATCTGAACGATAACATAAAGTTGACAATGTTTGGGTGTATAATATCAGAATTATCGTATCTCTATATTCTGCTTTTAAAGTGAATGGCATAAACTGTATTAGCTTATACTAAATAACTAATTCAACAACAAAAATGAAAAAATAAGTAATGCTGCCTATCGTCAATTTATATGAATCAAGCTCCTCGTCAATGATTGTTTATTTATAAATATTGTTTTTTATGCTTTATTTTGTCTCTATATTGAGCTCAAAATTTCGTAGTTTGTAATAACTTGAGAAATGAACAATGAACTAGAGAAATGCCATCTAATATTTATTCCTTACGCTTACGAGAACCAAATCGTTTAACTTCTCTTATAACATCTATGATACAAAATAGATAGAGCGTTGAAGATGATCTTACTAGTTCGACTAAAGTTTCTATTATCATGTCACTAAAATATGAAATGAAACGTAAATACGGAATTGTAGACACTCCGCATATTCAATGTCGTAGAAACTTGAAGTTTATACGCCAATTACCGATAAATTATATCTCTAAAGTTATTTAGAATAAACCATTGGCTTGCATAGATAGCAATACTAATGTTAGCAATTTCTATCGGTTTGAAAAGACCTCGGAATCTCTTTCCAAAATAAATTGCTGATAAGAAGATGATTTAGCTACTGGCTTAGTGAACTACTCGAATTTTCTTATAGAACTAAAAGAAGGTTGCTACAAAACATTGAACATCGCTATTGTATACAATTTCGGAATCCTAGGAATGAACATGCATCGGAAGGAAATTTCTAAAAGTATGGTATGCCATAGACGTTATATTCTTTATATTTGAATGTTAACCATGTTTGACTAAGATATTACTTAAATTGGATAAATGAGTAGTTTCTCTGGAGGCTGTCATAAACGGAAAAAATATATGTTGGATGAGAAAATTGAGGTGAGTGAGTGCGTTATACTTTTAAAAGAGGTCGTTGCTCCTACTCAAAGTAATCAGTTGGTCGAGGAGGAACGCAAGAAATGCCATTACCTATTGTGATTTATCCAAAAATCTGGAATTAACATACCTCTTACACTTTAGGTTGTTAAATCCATGTGAGTGTATGCATTACTGTTGCCGTCGCTTCTCACTTCCCTATCTCGATCAAAACAGTCTCCCTCTTGAAGTCCTGGTGAATTCATTGCTTTATTCACTTCTTAAATCACTCCTGTATCTTGCTTTTCAAATTTGTCATGGAATGAGGAGATATAAAAAGTTTCTCATAGCCAATACATTTTAAATACGAAGGAATATTTTCAATATCACCAAGCGATAAATATGTAGATAGACTAGCCATACCAAACCACCACCCATTCATCTCAATCATTAAAATTCTGTCGAAAAATATGAGAGCTACGCAGGGCCAGCCATCAACCGAGGGGAGCAAAATTTCAACATAGCCTCATATGCGCTTCCCCATGTGATATTACAGAGTTGGAATTACAGGTAAAAAGGCCCTGGGAAAAACTATTTCACCAAGTCCCTATTATTTTGCGTATTTTTAACGTTTTCTACATTATAATAATTGCAAACGTTGTAATAAACAATTGAAATATAAATAATGTAGGTAGTTTTGTATACATTCAAAATTAATTGAAAATTTTACATTCATAGCTAACAGTAGCATTCAATGAGTATTATGACCAAACCTCATTCGCACTATCTTTTTGTGTATTTTAGAACTTTTAAAGGTGATAAATATAGCGAGAAGAATGTTTAAGAACGTAATGGTTTGTGACTGCAACCATTTCAAGAGGAATCCACAGAAGAAATCAAGTTTATTCGATTCACTCTTCAATGACACCGAAAATAATTAATAAATGAATTCAAAATTAATGTGAAAGATGGTAGTCTCGTATCCATCATCTTTATTAATTCAGGAAAATCGATCCTAGCACATTTTCTCTCAATTGATTTGGACGGTATATTAAAAATACCAACTGCATAGATGATAAAATTTACTGATTTTTTACCGATCGAGTTTTAATTTTGATGCTTATCAAATGAAACAAAATTTATCTAAAATACACAGAGAATGCCTCGAGACTTCATACTACATATTTACTTATAGATATTTTAATGTATTTAAAGTAATAGCCTAGATATGGCCATGAGTTTGCCTTACTTTACTTGTGTAGATTGCATTCACATAGGCTGTGATAAAACAGGTGATCGATATGGACTCCTTACGTATATAATTTCAAAGGCTAATAACTGCTCTCTTGAACGATGTATAGTATTACTTACCAATATATTATGTAATATAACCCATTATAACCGCAGAGTTTTGGAAGCGAAGGCGTCAAATTCGAGGTCTATATATTTTTGGTCCGACACTGATTCAAACAGCGCGGAAATTTTCTTTCTCCCATCTCAGTGCTAAACATAAGCTCAGAGCGGCTCAGAGGCAGGGTTTGCGAAAATTTCCTTCAGCCTGCTCGTGCCTTTCCTCTCAGACTCGAATTTTATGACAGGAAGGGAAGGGAAGGAGGTTTGCCTCGGTATCCTCGGAATAACGGGACCTCGTGTGCGACATTTCCCTCTGTGCGAGAAGCAATGCTAGAATATATACTGATTCGTTATAACCATTTTATAATAACTGAATTCTTGCATTACGACATCCGTATTGCTATGATACTATTCTGCTAGGCCAATGCCACCAAACTCAGGATACTAATAAATCTTTGCAATATTAATAAAGCAAATAAATCCATTTCAACTCTGCAGGCGGAGTTATGACTCAAGCAGACCATCTCCGCCATGTTTTCCCTCTCTCTCTCTCTCTCTCTCACTTCTTAAGGCTCGCTCGGAGGAAATCCACTGCCTGTTATGCGGGTTGCGGCTTAGGTGGTAAGTTTTTTTTGGAACTAGCTGTACATCCAATCCGTTTACTAAATAAGATTCTTTTGGCTAATTTATGATAAATGCACCAAAATCAAATATAAGATGAGATTTTGAATATCTGAAAACGATGAATGCGTTGAACCGAATTAATTTCGGACATGGTCGAGGATAGATAATTCCTACCTTCAAAATAAGCACTGCAATAGTAATTTGATTTCATGCTGAAGTATCTGTTAACAAGCCTCGCAAGATCTCTTTAAAATGTATTGATGTTGTAGTTCCCATTGGTTTAACTTTAACGGGTCAAAGATTAGCGGGGATACTACCTTGTAGGAGTATGGAATATTCTCTCGGTTGTTAGGTATTTCCTTATTTGTTATCCCTTCAAAAGTCACGATTTTCTTCGCTGAATGTTCGCGCTCAAATGAGAGAGAAGTAATGAATGACATCCTTTGTCACGATGCAGATAGCGCACGAGCTGAATCAAGTGCTGGGCGGTCAAGTGAACGGCACCGTGCAAAACGGAGAGGTGAAGGAAGAGGCTAAGGGTCAAGAGGAGAAGGTCACCAAAATAGAAGAGTCCATGGAGAAGGAGACACGATCTGAGAAAGTGGTGAGTGGATTCAATTTTGCTCTCTTACAATGGTACAAACTAAAGTCGCAAATAACTATCACTTCAGCATATGTACACAGACTGATTGGTGATCGTATAGACGAGATATGAAGTGGAAATTGTAACCTAGTTAAAATGACTTCCGTTCGAAATTTAATGTTTTCTCAGATCAATATCAATCAAAACTACGTCGAAGTCAATTGAAAAAAATAAATTAGAATCGTATGACATAATGTCCAAAAGGTCCTCCTTAGGAGATATTGATAAATTAATAATTCTTTAAGTTTCGGTGATCTCTAATGATAAAGAATTCGTAATTCATAACGACGACTTATTCAAAATTTTATAGTGGGACTTCAAATTTCAATTGTTATCAATTCTATTTGGCAAAGCTCGTGTATTTTTTCATCTTTAGGTCCACGCATAGAAAATCAAGCTTAATTGAAAAATCAATTCAATTAAGCTTGAAATCCTCGATAACGTGAAAATTTAAAAAAAATCTTATAATCTATCGCTCAGGTTTCAAAAATACGAAATTACTATAAATGTAAAGTGAAATAAATACTTTTCAAAGGCGTTCAGTATAAATACTTCTGGAACGATAATACGTTTGAGACTTATATTCAAAGTGGATTTAAGCAAACTTATCGCAAAATGTCAACATAAAATTTATAAGATATAGGGAAAAACGAGATTTTAAGCGAACTGTGAGAGACTATTATATTTTAGAAAAGCATTAAAGCAAGAAACCATAATTCATATAAAAAATAATATTTACAGCTACATATCTACTATCATTTACGGTTGGAATAATGTAAATAGAAATTATTGTATGTTCATGTATGTGTATGTGCATTCTAGAAAGTAAAAAAGTTCTGTGATATGTGATTACAACCAATAAAAATCAGCAATGGTATCTTTAGTGAAGCCTCCCTTCGGAGACTGAAGTAGCATAGGGAACTCGCTCCGTACAATCAAAGGAATACGATTTGATCGTTAAAGCGGAAAATAAATCCACGACTTTATGCCAAGTACCATTCATCTTGCTAATAAAACTATAAACGCGTCAACACGAAAATATTACAAATCCGCGACTGCATTCCCGTACTCGACAAATCACGAACGTTTGAATGTATGAAAACCACCGCACTCCTGCAGGAAATAAATTAGCTAGATGAACGTTCGTGACAAAGACAGCGAAGCAAAGAATACCCTCGAGAAGATGGAAGGGAAAAAGGGAAGAATATCCTTTTCTACGTCCTTCCGGTTACCACCTATCGTACATCTTTCCCTTGGCCATCGCTCTTTTCTCTATCTGCAACTCCTCGCGCAGTATGACTCATTTCCCTCGGAATCCATACGCCTAGCGCTCTTTGCTAAGAAAGCCGTCTAAGAAACTGCAAAGAAGACGCAGACAAATGGATGTTCCGCGAACCACACCCCATTTGCGTCGTAGATAAGCGTCTTTGCTAGTTCGCGCGCAGGTTGAGGAGCCCACGCTTTGTGCGTACGATCTTTTGACAACTTGCTCGGCCGTAAACAATTCTGGATAAGCGATCTACGGAGGCGGAAGCATTTCCTTTTGGACTTTCTATTGCTACTTCAGAGGTATTGTCATAAATCGACGGTATACTGTCAGACGATTAGCTATCGATGATCAGTTTGGATATGTTGTTCGTATGCAGAAATTGTATACAAAAATAAATTTCGATAGAAAGAAATTATGCTGCTTCCCTGGTTAGACTTGAATGGAAATGGAAAATAGGGAATATATTTCTTTCTTTTCTGCTCGAATGGAAAGTATTTCTTTCCATTCTGCAGCCGAGATTATCAGTATGAACATTTTTATCACCGAAAACAGCAAATTTATCGATTTTGATAAACAGGAATTGTGTTCTTAGAAATTATTTCATCAAATGTAAGTAAAGATTTCAATCAATAGATTTTTACAACATTTTTCCAAGGTACGGATTATTTCATTAAAAACAACATTTCTTACTAAGCCCGTTTCCGTCTTGATGTAACTAGACTATATAGCTATTTGAAACAAGAAAGATATTAATATAATTACTAAATAAATAGTGATTTATCCATTACAGTTAGGTATGGATAGAATTCTATGTTATTTACATTCACATGTTAGCGTTCGATGAAATTACCGCGCCCTACACCTGCGTTTTAGATGTAATGACACTCTAAATACCAAAAGGATTACACATAAGTTCCCAAACTTTAATAGTATGATAGGAAATGATACACATTTCATATCACTGGTCATTCTTGCGAAATATATCCTTAAAATATAATTGCATCGTCACTGTATATAAATTCTCGAAAATGTAGTATTGTGTGTGGAGAGTAACAAAGGATTCTTCTCAAGCATCTATTCGAATCACGGGCTTGTTTCCAAGAGAAGACAAGAAGATTAATAAAATTAGCGAATTTAGGATTACTGTACGCGAAAAAACTGAAAAGTAGATATGCAGAATGAACTCATTTCAGTTAGGGCAAAATGCGTGACTGCGATAACAAACTTAGGGGGTGTTTTCTTGAACTTTCTTAAAATTAAATGAGCCATTGAAACAGCGATTAGACGAATTATAAAGGGCCTCTTCCAGTTGATTTTCTGCCGGTCTGCCAGTTGATTATCTGCCTAAATCGCTTGCAAACTGGCAACATTAGCGACCTCTTTATTTTTGAATCTTCCGATTAAACTTCAGATTAGCACCCTCGTTACTCCTCACCCATAAAATTACAAAGATATTCATCAACTTTCATAAAAGAGATCAAAGGAATCTCAAATCAAGTTAATGTCAGAATTTTTTATTTTATTACTGAATATGTAAATTGAAAATTTGGCCTTTCTGGTCGTTGAGTTATTCACGTATAGAGATCCAACAATGTCATTAAGCGTTGATACGAGAATATCATATCCAATAGCATGCAAAGCATATTCTCAAAATCACTATATTTTGTATTAGATTTTGAAATCTGTCCCCTTGACGATGCCCTTAATGAATCTGCGTATCCTCTTAAGCACACAGTTCAAGTTACAGGATACGGTAATATTCGTTCGAAGCTATGCCTTCATTAATATTTCCGCAATAATAATTTAGCGTATGAATGATATACTAAGTAAAGACCTTGGCAATGCAGCCCAAGTAAACAACCCCACTGCTTAGCATTTGGCGTCCCATACCTTTGGCTTAATATTGCCTTCCCACAATAGAAACGCTGAGGCGTAAGGAAAATCCGATGCTTCCTTTATTCCAGAGTGATCGAAACGGGATTCCTATATTTAGAGAGGGCGGAACTGATGCACTTGGACGATGATGCGGGAAAGCATAAATATTTTCCCCATTATCGAGGGTCTGCCGTGAAGCATCGTTAAAGGGGTCGTTAGGAGCAGTCAATTTGGGATGGAAACGTAGCATATAAGCGATATGCGTGACGCAGCAACCGTTTTCCTAAGCTAGGCATCTAGATTGAGTTTTCCACTCTGACGTCGTCCTCTCCCGACTCGATTTACTATAAAGCATGATAATGAGAATTAACCAAGGTATAATTATATCTAACCGACTACGCATTAACCGGCCAGTTTGCTTAGTATGTGCCTAACGGCTTGTTAACGTAGAAATGCACACAATATAGTTCCAGTTTATATATTTCTTCTCCAAAAATGACTTAGTTCTTTCTATGAAAAATGGAGAGATTGTGTATTAAGCGCTTCTCTTAAGGTGAAAAATAGAAGATATGCCGTTTTTTCCACAGATTCCTCTCAAAGATGAGAAAACTTGATAGGAAATGCTAGACTTAATGTGTACGTATTAAGTAAAAATTAAGTCTTACATTATTATTATTATTATATACTATTATGTGCTAAGGTAGAATAATTTCATGTTATCCAAAATAAATATTTCTCCATATTTCACTCATAATACCTTGGAAATATTTTTATATGTAGAAATACATAAATTTTAACCATCTATTTTATTATTATTGCATAAAAATAAATAAATTAATCTACTTGTGTAACATGTACACACAAAAATATAAGAAGGAACTCATTAAATTCCTTGGAAAATATTTAAAATATACTTTGTAATTTTAATAAATGAAGAAATGAGCCGATGAGCTGGAAAGAAATACTTGAGTTCCGTTTTACGATAATACTATTGGAAAGTTATTAATTTGTATATATACGAGCCATATAGTCTGATAAAATTTCCTAGATGTATACATACGGATTATGGAGAATATTCATGAAATAATTATAAGGATGTAAAGCTCTCTCGAACTTTTTACGACAAATAGTTTTGATATTATCAAAATATCTTTGTAGGTCCCACTAAAAATCCGAAAATTTTAAAGTCCTCCAATTGGTAACCTGAAGAAAAATTTCGTTTATTGCACGTATGTATGCGGAACCCACACTTTAGCTACAAAAGTAGCATCAAGTAGTCATCAAAAAAACAACTGTAGCCATCAAAGAAAGCTGAAAGGTAGTACTTCTAGCTTTACGCTCACGAAATATATATTTGGAGACAGGAATTCCCATGATTTATGCTGAAATTGACATCTACTGAATGAATTTCTCAATGGTAAGAATATGAAAAAATGTAGAAACTGGAAGTACACCATTATTAAAGATCAATAGAACAACAAACAAAAAGCTTGCCAAATCCTAACGAAAATAATGTAAATTACCAAGCGGTATGAACAGCGAGTCTGAAAATCCAATGTCCTTTAAGAAATATATAAAAAAAGTTATGTGACGTTCTCTTGAAAAATTCTTCTTAGTGGTTAGCAACCAGAAACACGTCGCGACACTTATTTTTACAACTACAACGACAAAAATAGAAAGGGAAATGATAAGGGTAGAGGGAAGGTCTGCAAGGCATAAAACAGAAGAATGACGCAACGTACAAGGCCAAGATGTAAATAGATGGAGGGAGAAGGGCGTTGTTTGGGGAGACGAAAAAAGGGAACACCGAATCCGCGGCGGAGGAAAATATGAAACTTTTACTAGAATCCTCCAGCTGAACAGGTTCATTATGGACTTTGTTGTATACTTTCAATCGCAAACGATTGAACAACTCACATTTTTTTAATATGGAAACCAAAATTAATAATGAGGGGTTTAAGATAATACATCTCATCTACTTTAATTTAAAACAAAATTAATAATATCACATAATCATCGCAGAATCACTAATATGGCATAAGCTAATCAAAACTTTTCCTCGCATAAGAAATTGACAGCATAAATAAAAACCTTTCTCCTTCATCAACAGTCTAATATGAGTATGTAGAGTCTTACGATGAAATTTCTTGATGAATATTTATAAGACTAAAATATCTGAATATAATCTCAATAACAAGAGGTAAATTGCCTTCTAAGTTTATCATCAACGAAAGCTCTTCTAATCATAAAGCGAGCAAAACAGATTAATTTTTCATTGGAGCTATTTGCAATGCATAAATACCTTGGCTAGAAATTTTCTTTTTATATATCCAGTAGGCAATCAATCACAATTGACCGAAACTTGAGGTTTTCATCTATTAATCAACGCGAGAGAGATATTCATTGTGCAAATTAATTGAAGCTCCGTGCGTATACATCTCCACAACCTATGTATTTTTAAAGAATTTTACAGCGAAATTTATTCCGATTACTTCAAACGAAAACTGATGGTAGAATAGGAAAATATTACGTTTTCAAGTAATGCGGTCTTCTATCTATCTCAATAAATAGGACTATTAACAAAAATAAACATTACTAATTTTCTCTTCAAATAGATCATCAAGATTATCTGATAGCAATCCAAGTAATTTCTTAATGGAATAAATGGATAGAGGATAAATGCTCATTTTCTTAAAGGATCTTAATGCCCATACTACAGCCAATCCGATGAAAACTGGAATGTATGTATTCCAGAGATTGCGAGAAATTTTATGGCTTATGCTTTTCTAGGAAGTTTTGCATAATTACGACGAAAGGAGGCTACGCACTAAACTCAATTTCCCCCATTGATTCTAAGAAATTCGATAATAATCGAGTTGTATTCTAGACAAAGACAGCGGAAACTCAGAATATTGGTCACGATTATCGAGTAAAATTAACATTATCTCCACTGATGATACACGTTGAGTACCTTAACACATTGCGCAGTATACACAGCTCTTAATTCTGTTACAACACCTCCTAACGGCGAGAGAGCGAGCAAAGTAAGAAAATTTGTTCGTGTATTAGAACTCTTGAAGGATGAACACCGTTGCCCAAGTTATTTTCGTCGCTGACACCCAAATCGAGAGCGGAGGAGAAGGAGCAAACGGAGGGAGAGAGAGGGAGAGAGGTGATAGATTTGAGGAAGAGGCGTGGGTGTGAATTGGACGGAAGAAGCGTAAAAACAGATGAAGGGAGAAAAAATGAAAGTCGATTTTAAATATACGCTCGAGACGACGAAAGTTCCTCAACACTAAAGTGGATATTCGGATGCGGAAATCAGCTCGAATTTCATTTAAGAAGCCTCTATCTCTTCATTTACCGGTGCCTTATGTCTATTGCGATATTCTTAATCAACTTTAAACTTGCCGATTAAAAATTCTGAGACCTTTTACTGGTTAAGTTTCCTTATTTTATTGTTTAACGAGAGCGTAGAAAGGATTGCTGATGTTTTTTTGGGTTTCCCATGACGATATTTAGAGAAGTGAAAGCGGATGGTGAAGCGATGACAGCATATCAATTGTCTGAAATATCAAACGAGTTTTTTAGATTAAAGTGGAGTATAAGATAAGTACACCACCATTCCGGCATGTAATTAGAACGTATTCGTATTTACAGATCGTTGCTGGAAAGCAATTACGACGGTTGCAACCATCAAATTGCATCCATGCAATCCTGTACTCTATCTACTTCACTATTTCCTTTAGTAAGCTATTTTCTAACACAATGAAAACAATTCATTACGAAAAATGTTTTAAGATACCGATAGAACACTAAATATCATCCAAAACATTAGATTTGATTGAATGATTTCCGACAATGACGGCGAAAATACATTTATAGATATTTAGAATTCATTGAAAATCCTATGAATATTTTGATCGCTTTTATAGCAGCAAGTATTTATTTATATGCTCATAGTTACTTAAGCATTAGCTGAAATGTGCGACTTTTCACGTGTTAAATGAAATTCACTGCAGCAATATATACTTACCGAAGTTTAACGATCTTGAATATCATTTTCACTACAAAAACGGAATTGGTAACTCTTATAATAAAGAAATAATTTCGAGAAAAATGTTTTCTTTCAATATAATCGAAATCGCTGATAAGTGAAATATAATGATAATGATTAATATTATGATTTTTTATTTTTGGTAAGCCAATTCTACATAACAATTTTATGTATTGTAATTTTTTTTAAATACGCTTCATAAATCAATGCTATGACAGTTGCTTGAATGCTCTGTACTACCTAAAATACATCGCAGGCAGTGGAGTTAATTTATATTCAGAGATTCAAGAAAGGCCGTCATCGATTCTTTAGAAAAACGAGACAGACGTAATCAACACGTCTGCGCAAATATTTTTCATTCGAAATGATAGCAGGATCGTGAGTAGATTATGAAGGGTTTCTTTAGAGAAAAAACGGAACACAATCTGCGGTCTTTTAAGTTGCTGTTACCCCATGAAAATTAATGGTGTGTGGGTGGGTCGGATTCTTAACCCAAACATTCCAAGAGGAGCTAAGTTGGCTTACAGAAGGAAAGGAAGGCATTCCTCGGATAAAGAATCTAAAGAAAACGAGAGGAAAGGAAGAACATAAAGTGAAGGGCATTAAAATAAAATTTATACAGCCATGTAGTTCCGCAAACAGAAAAGAACTCATCTATGTTAAAAGTGCGACATTTAGATGAAATGTGACAGTCAAAAATAGTAAAATCCTTTCCCTTATGTTCTTGCAGATCAGGAATTTCTAGTCATTGACATATTTACAATGTTTCATTTGAATTCCAGTTCCAGTAACCAAGATAGAAGGATAGGCGCTTAATTAAATTAAATGTCAGTAACTTTCAGTTTTACAGCACAATTAATTATTCTTGTCGATGTTTCTGTAAATTTTCTCAGAAATTCTGCATTGTTTAGTTACAAATTTAAACGAATTTATGGAATTAAAAAGGAAAATAAAAGTAAATATATATTACAAACGGCACTTTATATAAGTAGTAAATAAAGCTGACAAAAGTGATACCCCAAATGTGATCCTGGAAAGATTTTAAGATAGAAATTATTAAATTTTAAAAGACAAATACCAGGTAACTTCCAATCACTTAATTCATCACATGCCTAAACATAGGATTAGTATGTATAGTTTTCTCTTTTAACAGTAGTAGTATACAATAATCTCCTTCAGTAGATTATGTATAATATCGTATTCCAATCCTGTTACAGATTGCACCTAAAAGTATAGAAAAGGAAAATAATCCTGCAAAATCAAATCTATGCTGCACGAAATCTTAAAAATATTTTCGGAAAATTTCACCTCTACTGAAACAATAGTCATACTCCTACATACTTTTCTCTAGATTTTATCTTGAAATGCATCAAAATATTTTTACGAGTCTCTAACTTCTTTTTTTTCCTCAATTTAGGTTTATTTTTCTTTAAGAAAATGACAGAAAATATACATAAATTCCAAAATTATTTTACGTTATACTACACGATGAAGACTCTGAGTGACCAATCCACGTGTCCGAATACAGCCTTTACACAGTTCCAACTTCCCTGTTGCGGTCTTTTCCCAGTACGTTTCGTACATTTAATTCCTGAATTCTGATAATGGAGGAGGGATAAAAACAAAATCTGAATGTAATTTGTCACAAATTCTAAACTTGGAATATATCTCTTTAAATATAATAGACATAAAACATTTACAGATTTTCGAATACTATTATGTTAAAAGAGCGAAGTATTTGCGGTTCAGGTATACTTTATGGGAGTGAACGCGACCAACCAAAGGAAAATACTTGGAAATCCCTGGTAGGACTTGAGAATTAATTAACTTATTCCTTTCTAAGCATGGTATAAAATATTTCTAGAAAATAAATAAATGCTTCTACAGATCCGGCTCACTTGCGTTTTCCATTCACATTTGCGGCCCGCATCCCAAAATGTTTTGGGACTACTGGTGTAGACTAACAGACTTTACCATTATATTCGCTGTAAACAATCTTTATACGTGAATCTTAATATTTTCATTGTAGCTTGAATGTATCTGGCCACTCGAAAATGGATATCAAATTAACATTTTCCAGTTCTTAAAATCTTTACTTTCCTCGAGAAACGGCAATTCCAGAAAATCACGAAAGAAAACGTTTCGAAAATAAATTATCATACCAACGAGATAAAGGGAATATTGAATAGCGAAGCGAAAACATTTTGGGCCACGCTATTTTCGGACATTTTCTCGAATCGATTCCAAAACACAACTGGAAACGATGCTTGTAAGTCTAACTATAAAAAGGAGACCTTCGGTAGTTAAGCTTCAGTGGGTATAGCCTTACTAAGGAAGCCTTGAATATCGGTCAATGGATCCCAGGAGTCAGAAAGAGGACAGAAGACGATTTCTCTTTTGGAGTTTAGTGGCTGAATTTAAAAACGGAAGCCAAGAAATAAAAGAATCTCTTAGAAGAGGCAACATCGCGAGACGCATTGGTTCGGTATTGATTCGATAGGGAGAAGATGGAATGTATGAACAATTCATAGAGAGCAATCGCGGGATACGAGTCCATATCAAACGTATGTAGAACGATTCGTTTTACGAGCGTGTTTCTCTGGGGGACCTTAAACTTTACGACCGGACTATTTTAAGTTTCAGTAAGCCGTAAATAAGTTCAACTCTCGAGTCTGCCAATTCGCCCAATTTATAAATATGAAATAACGCGATATAAACGCTGCCACTGCGGAACTGAATATTCAGCAGGGGAAATTTCTTTCGTCGAAATCACTAATCTATATAAAAGAGTTCGCATTGACGATTCTTGAAATCCATAAGTTTGAACTTTTAGTTAAACATTTCACATTCTCCATCATATTTTATGTATAAATATTTAACTTTTAAGATGATTTATATAGATCATCTAAATGAATGAAAAACGCTATACTATTTTATACTTTATTTTTTGTTCCATGCCACAAATATTTTAGAAAAGAAAACCTACAAATTTCACATAAATTGAAAGTGGAATTTGGGAATGATGGAGCTGTTTTGACATTAATAATGAAAACTAGTGCGTTAAAAACCTTGAACATTCCAAAAATGTAAGTTGTAAACGAACTCGAAATCGATAACACCAAATATTTTCCTATTCCTACAAATGTAAATCAATTTGGTGTAGTTAAGAAAATAACGAATTCTTACGATAATACCTCAGATTTCATAGTTCCCGTTCCCTTAAGTAATGATTCGATATTATCAGCTTGTCATTTTCTTCCTAGCGTGAGTTAACGGGAAATGCAGATGTCGTGAATGGAATATTTGAATATGAAATATATCATGGGTGGGGAAACTGAGGTCAGCAGGCTATATGCGGCCTTTTAAGTGTTCAGTGCGGCCTTTTAGTCACTTTCTGAAGCACTTATTTAAATAATTATGTTTCCTAATATTTATAATGATATGAAGAGAAATATCGACTTCCCTGGTATATACTCTTATGCTCGCCAGTCTGCGAATTGCTTACTAATGACGAACAGAAATCTCAGGTAAAACATGGCATTTAAAATATATGCCTTCGGAATGAAGTATTCATGATTAGCTTTCGATTCCTTTTCATGTCAATTTATACTATCACATTTCTGCCATGCTTAAGTAAAGTAAATAAGGACTTGGTTCCTGATAAGTTCAGAGAGAGAGATGAGCCGAGAAAAATGTACCGTTAGACAGTCCACAGACGCTCAAAAAAATAGCAAAAAATGAGCAAAAACACAACCACCCGAACTTGAAAAAAGCTATCTTTACATCCTCGTACGCGAGGACTGGGGCAAAAAATTTGAAAGTATAAACACGGGACGAGACGACATTCTTCAAACGCTCGGAAGACAATCACTGACTCCGCATAAAGCGTGAGATATAAAAAAATAACCGATAGAGGGATAACGCCCCCCACCAATAAAAAAAAACATTGAGGAAACTGGAGCAAAGCAAAGCAGACGAGGGGTTTAGCGACATTTCGCATAGAGGAAAGGTGGGGCGGAGGGAGACAAAGAGTGAGGAAAGGGCACGGAAGGAAGGTCGCGAAGGAAACAAGACCCTGAGGTGGGAGGGAGGAAGGGAGAGAGTAGCGAAGGAGTAGAGAGAGAGATGTGCCTGGCGGCGTAAAGGCATGACGATACCCTAACACCGCTTCCAACGTATCGGCCCGAACCACTGTTCTCATTCAGTCCAGCTTGGTCCATCCCGGCAGAAAGCAGGCTGAGGAGCGGCTCTGTGCCTCGGGCCTCGTCTCGAGGCGGAGGCTGACTAAAGAGTGAAAGGTGCAGTGGTGACGTCAAGTGTCAAGTGTCGAGCGGCGGAAGAAGTTTAGGGTGTAAATAACGGTGGTGTCAGTGCGACAGTTTTGGGAGTGAGAGGGTGGGAGTGAGTGTGAGGACAAGATGAGCGTAATCCACAAAAGGGGTTTCAAACCCTCCGATATTCGCGATCCTGGGAAGAGGAAATTCCTCACCAAGCTCGGGGCACAGCTGATGCACGTCACTTTGGTAATTTTGGTGCTTTGTTTATGTTCCGCGGAGTGAAAATGGCGCAGCAGTGTTTACCTTATGACACTATCTTAATTTGGATCTAAATGCGGATGTGTTCCTTACAACTAATTTCGCGAAACTGATTTTGCGATGCAATAGGAAACACTTGTGCAGAATAAACCTCGTTTGGAAGCGAGAATTTGAGGTGTTTGCGTAGAAAGCTCTTCGATTCCCAAATATAGAATACGTTCTTCAAAATTGTTAGATGCTAGCAACACTTTTAGTTCTTACTCCACAAATATGTTAGTTTATATATTCATACATCAATAAGGCGCTCCTGTATACATATCTTAGCGAAACGGATATACAACACGTATATGGATATAGTCTGTAAGAGCCTTCTGGACTAAGCTATACGAAACTAACTGGAAATAGAAATAGGTGTTTTGCAAGTATTTTTTGCGTATGCGATGAAAATATTAGGCAAAAATTCCCCTATTGAATCTACTATATAACTGAATCAATATCTAACATTTATCGAGATACATTTATATGCCTGGATACTATTTACTACAATTTTCCGATTGTCCTGTAGATATTGCTGCTCGCAGATGTGAAATTCACTAGTACAAACCATTCACTGGCTTTCTAAATTATTCATCAATTCCACCCAATGTATACTTAATTTATTACATAGTTCATCCTGTAGATAGTTATTTTCTGATATAAGCGATCAGATATGCGCTAAGTTTCATTTACACAATCAGATATTTAGAATCGAATATGACTGCACTGCAGTCCTTTGCATGTTAAGTTCGGGATTATTTTTTGGCAACCTCCTTCCTCGGATGAATTGCACAACACAACAGGCTGGTTGACAAAAGTTTTGGCAGCATTCTCAATGCCATCCGTCTAATTGTTTGGGACTCATTCTTTTCCAATGAGTCATGTTTTATTTAGGGGTAATTTATGGAAGTGTATTAGTTTGATATTTCTCCATGTCTAATTTGTTTACTGGTTACGACAGAAGCTGATGCTGAACGCACAATATTATGTCCACGTTAAACACAATTATTATAAAATTAACAAGCTTGCGAGAAAAATATATAACAAAATAAGACGAAAAGTATTTCAACCTTGACACCTATGCTACAAATATTACACTCAAACCAACCTAAAATAGGACTTACCCTAACTACAGTAAGACTTACTATATCTACTATAAGAAGTAATATAAATATAATACTTGTTTTTATATTACAACTATTTCATCAATCGCCAAATTTAACAGTAAATCCACATGCGCGTGTGACGCCTTTGTTACACATATTTACTTTACAGGAAAAGAAAATCTTTAAAAACTCACCACGTAATTTAAAATTAACATGGAATGCGTTATGTAAATATATACATATCTTGGCTCGTCAGACTAAAGCGGAACGCTTAAGAGGGAGCGATGTTACGTAAGGAAATGCCAATTTGCCTCTTCGCCCACTCAAATTTAAGGAGATTCAGCTGGAGAGTATCCAAAACAAATCCATGCATTGCAGGTGTACAGTTTCTCCTGAATCCTTAGCTGTCCGCTTCCTGAAATCTTACGTTATAGCTTGACCAATATGGACTGCTGTTCATATTACGCGTCTGTATTTATATACATTGTCAAGGTACCCGTTTTATCTAAATTTTAATAGAAGTAATTTCAACGGTTTCATGTTTCTAATGAGAAATTTATACTTAAAGATCGTAACTAAATATCAGCGATTCTTAAAAAATGTAATATTCTCTACATTCCAAGACACAAAATTCTTCTTCGATTCCGAGGCCTCGAAGCAAATTAAAATGAATATGTCAGGGAATTTTATAGGCTCATCGATCCAGTTTTGGCTTTACAATCGGTAATCTCGAAGATAACGTTTCTTTCTTAGTATCATAGATATGAGCACACCCATTGGAGAAGAGATTATTAAAATCGATGAATCATACTCCAAATCATGGCATAAAATTTCGAAAACATTCCCACGAAGAGATACATTTTAACGATTTTCCGATGGCTACAAGAATAGCTGTTTGTACGACCTCGTCTTATAAACTCCATAAAACGTCCAGGAAATAATGCCGGCCTACATTCAATAAGTGAAGAGAATGATTTACAAAAACGTATTAATCTCAAATTATTAACTAATTTCTATTCATTTAAATATGCATTGCTACCAATTGAAGGCTTTCTCATCCAATAATTTAGTTTTTAAATAAAATTGGCGCATAAGTTAAGCATCTCCTAACAAGTTCTGTGGATCTTAGGACTTAGACCAATTCAGGGGCGATAGTTGCAGCGCAGAAAAAAATAATAAGTCAAAAATTATACAATTATAGGCATTTGACAATTAACATAGCATTAGACATCATAAAAGATAAACTCTCGATTGTTTTGGATCTTGAAGGCTAACTAATAAGATAAAATCAAATATAAGAGGAGTAAGAACATAAGAACGTGCTTTACAAAACTTACTGGTGGGGATATTGAACTAAGATTGATGCGCACCAACGAGATTGGGAGCGAAAAAACTCCATAAAACAAAAAAATTAAAATCAAACAACTAACAATATTATGAAAAAATTTCAATGAAATCGTACTAACAGTCACCAAAAAGTTCTATTTTAATTTGAGCTTATTCCAAAATATATCAAAAGTATTTCCAAACACTTTATAAGCTTTTTCAATTCTTTCACAGACCATACGTAGGAGTTATGCGATTTACCAATTATCTGAATTAAGTTCCCACAACATTCGGTATCTCCAAGACAAAATTCATTTGATCATGTTGAAGTTGTATACCTAAACCTTTTCTATAGGGGAAGAAATTATAAGACAAGCCGAAGTTTGTCAATGATTCCTAATCGTCTTTACAAAGAATAAAGAAGTCCCTCTTGGGGAAGTGTACACATAGTTCTCGGTGTATTTTTTGGAAAATAAAGTACTTCGTGGTAAACATCAAACAACTTCCTGCCTTGATAGCATCAAGATTAATTATGGCCTAAATTCAGAATAACTTTCAAGGGTAACCTTTGAAGATAGCTCGTTTAATCTTTTTCCCCTCATCTCTCTAGCTCATATCCATTGCGTTCACGCGGGATTCACGCTTTTCGCCAACCACTTACTCATTAAGACGGCGGACTAAATGCTTGCCACGGATAGCGAAGAAACTTGGCGAGAGAATTGGGATAGACCTTGAGTCGCTCACTTAATGGCTATTGAAATCCTAAGAGGGGTTTCTAGGCGACCTTCAAACGGTTAAATAGATTGCTAGTTAGCCATTTCCGGGAACAAATGCCGATGAGTACTGTCGAAAGATTGAGCAAGTTCAAACACAAGGGAGAAGAATACAAACCACCTAAAAACAAACACACGTTTGACCATTGTAAAAAGTGCTTCAAGATGTGAGATTTTTCGTGGAATCTCACCGGGCTTCGAACCCGGGACCGCTTTCGCCACATTCGAATGCGCTGGCCACTCAGCTATCTGGGATTATTATTATCAATATTATCTTTTACCGGGTTAGATCTGTATAGCTTCTCTTCCACTACACCTTCCACCAAATAAATATTCTTTATCAAAAACTTACCAAATTAATTAACAACTACTACAGTTCAGGCATAACTAAGAAATCAAACAAAACGTTACGCATGTAGAGCCATTCCGCAAGACCGCGTCGTCAGTCTGTATTCATATATATTACATGTGGGTCCATGATATTATACATTAATGAATTAATTACTAATTAATACATTCATTAATAATAAATTCATTGAAATTGATATTTTTCTCCGACTAAGGTAAATTAAATGAATTTTCAGTAGTTACTCTCCTGAAAAATTTACATGAATTCCCATTATTTCTGTGTATAAAAGAACATCAATATTTCCTCGAATTACTTAATATTACCAGCAATGAAACAAACACTATTTGATAACTTAGATAAAGAAAACTATGCAATTTTACGTTTCATCGATTTTAAATAGAGAATTAATTCATTAAATCAACGAATTCGCCTCCACACTTTCCATCAAATTGGAATCGGAGGAAAGGCTAAGGAATGGCTCAGAACCTTACTAATCAATATATGTGAGTGAATAGTAAAACCACATGCAGCGACTGCAACTTGATGAAATATGGGGCTGGTATTATTTCTTATTTATATTAATAGTTTATCAAAATACTTATCATATAAAGATGTTTTACAAACTGATGATGAGCTTTTAGTACATATCTACACCCATAAATTTTGAGACCTGTGTAAATTGTATGCAAGAGTTTCTTAGAAGTATTGCCACATGTTCTCATGATTATAATGCCAATAAATGAAAGTAAATAAAAGGTTATTTATTACGAATATAAAAAGAAAAATTCATAACAATCTTGGTTTGTACAAACTGCATTAATAAACAATCGAAATTTAGGTCACAGGGTTGCAATATATTTGTGATTTAAAATTGAATACATTCTATTGTTTATTTGGTTCTCGATCATCACTATATAGAGGCTAGTATAGTAAATATTGGTCCTAAAATGTTTTCTAGATATAGTTGATGCTTTCAGACGATATTTGGTGGAACATTTCCATAATCAATATGAAAGAAACAATTTGTCTTCGTCCACAAATTTGTGGACGAAGACAAATTGTTTCTTTCATATTGACTGATGATTGATTGTTTTCTAGATTTTAGAGTTCCACCATAAAATTTAATTTTTTCTAAATAAGATCCGTTTTTCACACAAATAGACTAGACCTACTAAAAACAATGTCTTGAAAATATGTAAATCAAAAGATACTTAAATATTTCCTTGTCGCAATATAAAGGCTAAAACATAATACCTTTTCCAAAAATAATTGACTTTTTTATTCTAGCATCGTGTCAAAAAATTACGTTATACCACACTTTTAAGTTTCCCGCCTGTCTCAACATATAATAATTGCTTAACAGCTGAAACACATGCACCTGCGTAAGAGGCGAGTCCAAGTATATCTCGTGCACTATGAATGAATTGGCCATTAAGCGATCCTTTACTGCTGTACACATGACCGTCGATAACGGACATGTTAGCAAGATTCTCCTTAACTTAGCTTTTAAATAAAAGAGTAGGTTGATATTAAGGAATTTAAAGCCTCACCTTTACTCATAGATCTATTTAACGCTACATAGGATTCTACTATATATTCTACTACATTACAACTTAATAACGAAACGTGATCTCGTAAACCTGTGGAGCTATAATACACTCAATTGGATACCGAAGCTTCATATCTAAATTTCGCTTACATGAGAGTCATACTCGGTTCTGTTTCTTTCTCCTGGAGATGCTCAATATCTTGCATTACCAAGCATTCGTAATAATATGGGGAAGAAGGTTTTAGATTCTGCGATTCATTTCTCTTTAGAGTATTTCTTATGTAACTACGAATTCTTTGAACTGATTTTGCAGAAATTCATGACTAGATTCTTAATGATATTCACCAATACCCTCGATAGTAAAATAGTTTGGAAAGACATTTTTATACCAATATTTACATGCTTTTATTTTTACGAGAAAATTTGTAGGAGTGAACGTTTTTTGTGGATTGAAATTTAATTCAAATTTCACCGAATTAATAAAACCCTAGTGCATATTTTGCATATTTTTGAATTAAAAAGTTAGCTAAAAACACTTTGAATTTTCGAATTTCGAACACTTCGAATTTTCTTCATTATTAATTCTTCAATATAATACAAAAATACAAATTTAGTTTACACAAATTAATGGCTTAGCAGCCAGAGGCTTAGTTAATAAATGGAAGAAAATCTTAACTACAAACTACGTTCCTGATGTCTGCATGATTTATATGTTTTATATATTTATATTTTTTCGAAATATTTATATGTTTTATACTATTTTCGAAACTCGAACCTCCACTTTCCAGGCCAGCATTTTAACTAATTAAGCTATTTACCCAGGACAATCAGACGTATGAGGATACTTAATAAATGAGAGCGAAGTGGCTCGTCGGATTATGCGGTATCGTTCACAGTCATCATCCTCATTGAGGCATCTGCCATACAGAGCGGAAGAAAGACCCCTTTTAAGGATAGCACAAAATGTGAAGGTAGCTTTGCACGTAAAGGCGAGCAGTTTGGAAAGTTACGGAGGAAAAACGGACTTAAAAAAGTCTGACAGGACCGGAACTCGACCTCCGATCTCCCACTATCACGCCCGTTAATCTTTGGAAATTTTCTTAGGTGCCTTTATATACAAAGTTAACCTTCACCCTTTTCCTTGAACTTCAGATGGAACAACTGTTATTAATAAATGTATTCACCTCCGACAAGGTAGAGTCGTTTAAGTTTCCTCTCACCTTTCTTTGAAATAATCCTATTCCTACTTCAATAAAATAAATACGTACGCTTAATTGAATTAGTTGCTTAACGAGAGGTGAGGGAGCAAGATTTAAATGAAATTGGAAATCAAGCAGTAACATGTATAGTGTTCATAATATAATATGCTGGTAAGAAGAAAGCTGATTCCATGTAAGTGAGAAAATTAATTTGACTATCGATGCCAATAATTCAAAACTTGTATTAAGCGGCAAGACATTTGAACAAGGTTTTTATGGATGGGTGCATGCACTTCTGGATAATAATGGATATGATGAAAATGAACTGCTTCCTAAACAGTTACATTGACTTAAGTAAATGGTAATTTACTATAAATAAGAGAGAAAATAAAAAATAAGTTTACTAGATAATAACCATACGCTATTCAGTGACGGATCCAGAAACTTATCAAGTGGGGCGGTGCTTGTCAAAGAGTGGTGGCGATTTAAGACAATTTCCATCATCATGAAAAATTCATCTCCAGTCAACTTTAAAGATACCATTTGCCGAGTTGAATGTTGTAGTTGTATGTTGATTGTGAAAAAATCCACAATCTAATTTCAATTCAAGTTCCTGGTCAGATAATAGGAAAATTTGTAGCACTAGAAAGTCATAAAGGAGGGGGGAGGCGATCCCCATTGGATCCATAAATGAAATTATTTAACATAATAAATAAATAAATTATCTTCTTTTGAGTATTTCAACGATATTTCCCTGTAAAACGCAGAGGAGAAAAAATTATTGAATTTATAAAAATATTTCCGTCCAGTTATAATCAGCTACTTTATCGAAATTAAACGAATCATTCTTCTTGAATCGATTCCCCAGAAAACACTCCATAAAAGCAGAGAACTGTTCTTCATAAAACTTTGCACATACCTTTCATTTCGTAAGGAGGGAAAGAGCAACAAGAATCGTTAGGCAGCAAATGACCCCACTCACATGTCGCATATTCCAAGACGCCGCATAACATTTAAATATAGATTAGGGTTGAACCCTGCATTCCTTCCGTAATGATACTCCCTTGGGAGGGAGGGGATCGTTTGATTGGCAAGGTGGGGTCGCCATGGAGACAAAGGGAATTTTAAAGGACAGAGGTGATTGGGGCAGTGGGGGAACCTTTTACCCCTTCCCCCCCTCACCACTCTTGGCTCACCTAACATTAACCCCTCTCAGCATCTCCGCGATCTTACATTCTGAGCGTTATTTTTCGCTTGCAATCTTAGCGGAAGGTGGGCAGGCGCCCAAATTACGGAGGTTAGAAAATATGAAAGAAGGCCACCACTGGTTGCTTTTAAATTTACAAGCGAAGGTTACCGGAAGATGTCTTCTGAGGATATACATTAATAGTGAAACCCCGCTGCGGCTAACCGGTAATATTCACTTGGCACCACCTTCACGAAGGAGGCTCGGTTAAAAGTAAACCGTAATTTGCAAAATGTAAGAGAATTGAGCGAAGTTTAACCCTTGAAAAGAAGCTCTATACAGTTATTTAAGAATGTTCAGGTAATATAGCAAAATTATTTTATTTTTATTAATCATATGGCCTATATCCTACACACTCGACCAAAATTTTGACTACATTTGCATATGCTAGACTTTTTAGACAAATGTAACATTAAATTAAAACGACGAGGCTAAAAAAATTTAAATTAATTTACAGTTTTAGTCAGATGTGAATGGAAAGTTGATTTAGCCATGTTACAGCTGCAGGAGGTTAATCGATAGTCTTGACCAGTACCAATTAACGAGCAAATATCACAGTCACTATGTGTCTTTAGGTTTGGTGATGACCACATTCACCACCTAAGTTCAATAAAATTATTCATACATGGTGAGATTTAAAAAGTGTATTTCCAGGCGTTAAGTCTGTTGAATGCTTCATCGGATTCTTGCTAAAATCTTACATAAATTCGTAATGCATAAAATTATATTTTGCTGCTGAAACTTGCGAAACCCTCAGCTAATGAGAGCTATAACGGATAGTAGGAATAACGCCATACTATCCTGCATCCTTGCAAATAGTACATTAATGAACTTACCTGAATTTTCAGATGTATCCGGCTTGGTCGAGATTTTCAGTTATTCATCCCTCTAATAGAGACCGTAGCTCCCTTAGATTCTTTGTTTTTTATAATCGATACTGGATACTTCACATTCTTCGTCATAAGGAGCCATCTGTATTGAGAAAACATATGAGAATGTTACCTAAAAGTATACATAAGGATAATTTTCCGTCTTTTAATGCATACTGCTGAATGCGAGTAATGAATTAACAATCCGTATTAATTCTAACGTATTTTCGTAATCCGTACGAATTTCTTCGTCTTAATTTTACCGAAACACAACTTGACTTAGCCTAGATTTCCTATGAGATAATAAAAGTAAACAAGAATTAAGTAATCTCAATATAGTTATTCCAAAACATTAAATCAGAATGGTTGCTGTGTGTACTTCAACGAAATAATTTCTAAAAAAGTATTTACAGAATCATCTATTGAATCAGGTTATTTCACAGCAAATTGAAGAATAACCAGTTGATAAAATATCAAATAGTAAAATATTTGAGAAACCAATTTTCTCTTAAATTTCTTATATATATATTTGATGGTAAAATGTCTTCCCATATTTCAATGAAAACTAACCGATTGAATTAGGTATTTATAAATAATTTTAAAGAGAGTTTTCGCAGAGTATGATTTTCTAAACAGCCTAATGATTAATCAAATATTACGGTTCGGTATGATTTTCTGTCAATTCCGTTAAGAGTTTATTCACTTGTAGCAGCGGTCGCCAACTTCCCTACAGCTCGCTAGTGGGCGACTTAAGTCTTCATGTGGGCGCTTAGGTGATAGAAAAAGATTAAAGAGATGATAAAGGGGCAATGGCATTGATGTAACAACTCGATAGAAAACGGAAAGCTGAATTATGGAAATAAATTGTATTAATAAAAAGAAATTAAGTTATTATACTGTGAACAAGAGTACAATAAGTGGGCAGGGGGGCAATAAGTAGAGAAAGGTCGGACTAATTAATAGTATCTTAAAATTCATTTACGATGAACAGAAGGGAATTCATCTGATTATAATTTCCATAAATTTTCTTCCTCGAGCATTACATTAAGTATGATATTAAAGCCCCAGTCATGGTAATGACTGGGGAGATCTAGTGGTGGAATAAAGTCTTTCAGCAACACGGTTGCAAAGGAGGGGTAGTATATCAGAGCAGTCATTTTTCTCTATGGAAGTCATGATCCCTCATCTCATTATTATGTAGGAAAAAAGTGTGACATTACAAATATTTATATTTCCCTCCTTCAGATTATCAAATTCATCGTTAAACTTCATTATGTACTTCATTCAACAACAAACTCAGGTGGGAGATTATGTTGACATATATTTCAACAGACCTTGACATCAGCATTCCATTTTAAGATTGACAAAATAATCACCCAAATGTCTACTCATGTACAAAGATATCATATGAAAAGTATAAACGATTCTAATCGTGTTCAAAAAAGATTTTCATTTGAAAGTGAGGAAGAAATACGTTTTTCTGTAGGATTCAAATCCTTTCTCTACCTGTTAATATCAATATCTAAAGTTTTTCTCGTGATCAGAAAATTAATATACAATTCGCAGAAAACTCATCGTTGCTGTATTTTCCAGCAATTATTCCAGAAGTGAACATTATTGTCATTGTTTATGTTATTGACCGGGAAGTAGCCATGTTCTGAATATTTTCACATCTACTGTTTCGGTCTCTACTTTGTGGTAGCTCTTAACGATGAAAGAGGAATGAAAAACCTACAAACGTTATTAAATCCTGTGATAACGTGTATGAGTGTTTTTACTCCTATCTCACCACATTTTCACATCCTTAACAAACTTACTCTTTCAAGAAAGTTAAGCTTCGTTTGAAGGTAGGAAAGTAGAACGCAGTAATGCAGACATAAAACCCAGCAAAAATGCTTCAACTGTCCGAAAACTGAGGCGTTCCCCTAAGACATTTCCCTGGAAACAGCATCGATTACAAAATAAGAAATCCAAAGCAAACGGTCCAGGAATACGTCCCGCGGATTCCTTAGGTGAGATACTTCCCTCGGGGCTCACCAGGAGGCGTCGTGCACTTCCGCCACAACTGTCAATCGCTAATTCTGCTGACACCTCTCGTGAAGTCTGCAGGAGCGAAAGAGATACCCCCCAAGGGCCAAGAAACACGAATAATGGGTCCTTTATCAAACTGAGGGAAAGGCCGCAGAAGTAAGGGATAAATTTGAAGGTGCGACTCATCCCAGGGATATTCCGGGGTCGTAATCCTCCCCAACTTTTTCTGCTCGGGATATATCCAAGATTTTCACAACCGCAGTGATCTCCCGGGAAAACATCAATGCGTAATTTCTCGGAGTGTGAAGTGAACGAAGCATAATCGTTTATGAATTCTGACAATGAGTCTATTAGCGAATTTCTCTATGGGAACGCAATTTTCCTCGCTACCCTCCAAGCGGGACAGCTTTTCATCCACCCTCGGACTATTTCGGCTGCTTGATGGGGAGTCGGTCATCCTACACCGGAGGACTCCTATACAAAACCGGAGCGGGATGGAAATAGACCGCCAGTGGCTCCCTCACCCTTCCTCTCCCTCCACTTCTCCTCTCCCTCTCTATCCTCTTCTTTTTCTCTTCACGCCTTGCTTTTGCACTGTACTTCTATCCACTCTCCGTTAGTTAATAGCAAAACGGTTCTTTTGCCATTCTGTAAATGTTCCCAGAAAGGTGACAAAAATTTAATCTTTAATTCCTAACTGCTCACTCATTTCCCACTAAGTAGCTCAATACAAATATGTTAGAAAAACTAACAAGTTTTTCCTAATAATGACTAAAGATGCAATTCATATATTTTATCACTTTATCATACACATTACAGAATTCCGGTTATGACAGGAATAGAATAAGTATAATCAATTTTAATTCACTGGTATTCCATTACCAAAACAGGAGATTATCGGATACCCAAGTGGGCGGGGCATTCGACTATGGTCCCGGGTTTGATTCCTGGTGGAGAAATTTGCGAAATGACTTAGCTGTCGAAGCACCATCAACAATATCTATACCAATACAAAAACATGAAGATAACTAAAATGATGTTATTATATAAAATCATAGAAGTAATTGCCTTGATGGTTTTTTATAAAGTAATACTTTAAGTTACCTCCCTCTTTTCTTTGAAGAATTTTGCGACGATAGATATCGAGTCCTATGAAGCAGATATGGAACTAGATATCTATATAGGTACTAATCAGTCGTAGTAATCAATGTGTGAATATAGAAAAATATAATAATATTAGTAAAACGTCTTTACTTGTGCGAGAGAATGAGGCTCAAAGTCTCTTCTATTTAACCTTTAATACGCTCATATATGTATGTATAAATGTACATACATATTCTTATGCGAGTATCATTTTATGAATATATAGGTCTTTATTAAATCAAGCCTAAGAGTAGCATACATCCAACCTTATCCCATATAATCGCTATAAATTTCACTCTTACTTCTAATCGCTTTCGAGAAATTACATCAATAACGATCGAGTCCAGTGAAATCTGGTGGTCTTACTAAAAATACACAAAGATGTACGTATGTATACAACAACTGATGGTGGCCCTAAACCGAAACCATCGTCATCTAATAAATAACTGATGGACAGTCTACAAATACTTCTTGATGTATTCTATATGTCTTTAAAGATCAAACTAATCTTCTTTTCTTTATTCTCTCAGTACATTCCCATCTTCATCTTTAAATTAAATCTTGTATCTTATTCAGTTTACTTAACCTTGAATCCCTATCCCCAGTTCCGAATCTCAGTCCAACACAAATTCTTTCTTCTTCATTCGCGACTCACTTCACATTTATTAACTACTTGCTTCTTTACAGCAAACGAAAAAAAAGCTTCTCGTCTTAACAACTTCTTTCTCCTCTCAACTTTTATTCCTCTGTTTCTCAAAGGAATTTCTTCCTCTCCTCTCTCTGTAGCTCATTTATCTCTATTTGAACCTTTCTCTCAAGTATTTTCTGTATAACTCTTCTGATACCTCTTGTAATTTATGATTATTTATTTAAACAAATCTTAGCCATTCTTTAATTCGGGACATCATTGTGTCCCTAATTTCGGAATATAAACCAGCTTCGAAGGAATGGCTTTGAAAAAGAAACTCAACCTCTAACAATGTTCTATTGGGGTATATTGTGATAGATTCTGCGTGAAATTCTCCAATATAAAATTGAGGATAATACTAAAAGGATTTCCATGATAAATGGTATAATTTATCCATGTTAAACACAAAGAACACTAACGAATCCAGGAATAGTACGAAAGAAGCGTTCCCCACCCTTGTAATTTCTTACTACTAGTACTAGCGATTTGCTTAAAATTTCACGAGGAATTTGAATTAAAATCACATTGTGTAGTTTTCCATGAACACTACACATCTACATTTATTTAAGGACAAAAGGTCATTTAAAAAACATTTGGGGAAAGATTCGTAAGTTTTATCTCGTCTTCCCTTTGTGTGTACCGTCTCCCCCCTAGGAATGTTTGTCTCTCCCCCTTGGCAAGTTTCTAGATCTGCCCTTGACAAAGGAGAACACAAAATGTGTACCTTTCCACTAATTTAATGTATTCTTATTACTTTATAATTATACGTCTTAAAATTTTCGCAAATTACCCGTTTCGTGTCATCCTTTCCGTTTAAAAAAGAGAGAATATCTTCAGCGACCGTTAATCATCGAAGAAAATAAACCCTAATTTCCGACCTTTGATAATCCCAATGTAACGCTTACAGCTACGAATTCGGGGTGCGAATGTTAATTTACGGGATGTGGCGATAAACTTGAGGAGAAGACAAACGAGATCAAAAAAGGCAGAGGAGAATGAAACGGCGATCCCTTCGCATTGGTTCCCCTAAATCAACCGCTGAAAATAAGAAACTAAGGTATCAGATGAATTCGGGAGCACCAAAATAACTCTCCAACACCCACATTTTAACTTGGAATTTTCGGACGACGTCAACCACCTGCTCCCAGCATTCACGCAAGCCAATAATCATTTTATAGGAGGAATTATCGTAAAGTTCATTAATAATATATATCTTCTGTCAATTTAACGTCAGGAAAATAAGGCCGATATTAATGACCAGAGGAAATGTTACTAATCAGAAGGAAATATTACTCTTCTATTTATCGAATCTAAGAGTTAGTTTGACAAGCCGCTACCCCAAAACATGACATATTACGAGAAACAAATTACTGATGGAACACTTACGAAACTCTTCAATGGTAATGATGCTAATAATCCGTGTTTTACAAACAGTTTCTGGCGGATTCTTTCGGAATCGACATCTAATTTATTATTTACAAATGGTCATTATCAGTACATTATATGCATAGATGTTCATTAGCGATCAGTAAATCCTGCTATTAAAATAAAAAATATCAAATCGAATTATATGAAGTTTCAAGTAGGAAACACTGTTTTTCGTAATTCTTTGTAACCTTATCATCTAAAGACACAATTATACCACAAACTAAGTTTTGACATAGTAAAATTCTGTATCGCCCAAGTTTCGATATAGGAAATCCATAAATTTTAGTTGCGTATTCATATTTTAATTTTAATTTCTATTTTTTTAGTGACAAAGCAACCTTTCCCTTGTTACTATTACTCTCCATTCTATTGGAATAAAAAAAGTTAGATATTTAGTTCAAACAAGTAGAATCTCCCAAGAAAAGTTGGAGAAGAGAAGATTATGAAGTTAATGAATGTCCATTTTCGATACACTGTTGTAGAATGAAGAGAAAATGCACTTATACGTAATATGAACACCTTTAATGATATAAAATCCTAATTAAGATTCATTCAGTCTCATGTATACTTAGGAAACTCTACAAATTGATCGGAATATGATAAAGATGAGAACTTCCTGAAGAGTGATTCCCAAAAGATTAATTAATGTATTTTGATGCAGGAAAAGAAGTCCCACTAATGATTACAAAGCTAGCAGTAGGTTTGGAGAAAGGCGGTTGGTCCTCTGATCTGATTTCTTGAGGAATTAGTCTTAAGAGGCGGTCTCTCCTTTGTCCTGAGAGACAGAGAGGAGTAGGTTGGACTGTTGGAGAGAGAGGGGACAATATGTCTTCTGTCAAAAGCGTCGCTTCACTGGATACGTCCTTATATCGATGCTCAAAGTGGCTAGTAGTTAGACTGAGGATCGCTAGAGGGTGCCACTAACAAATGGATACATCAAGAGAGAAAGCGAAGATGATACGCTTGTTGTTAGCTAGATGATGCCAACAGCTTATGAAGACGTAGTTATCATAAGACGATATTTAATACTTTTATTAAATAGGTTTCAATTAATGCATTTCCGAAGTCGTGATAGGCAATAAAATTTGGCTTGTGAGACAAGTAAAAAATCATGCGCAACTGATTTTATCCCCATTTCAAAGTCTTACGATGCAATATGAAATTTGATGACAGTTCGTTATCACCCGATTAGAAACCTACACATCTGTATATCGAGGGAAATCAATTTAAGGGCTAGATCTATAGTAAGGAGTGATTTTTTAAATGATAAAGTAATTACTCCTCCTTTAATATCGTCCTATATAATTCATTGACTCATGATTTATTATAAATATGATGTTGATTTCATCCTGCGGAATTTTCCGCATTGACTCTAAGAGATTTCTTCTCAAGGTTTTTAGATGACCGCACCTGTTCATATATACTGTTGATGATTGGATGCGACTCCCAAGCCTCAAATTAAGATAATTTAAAACCTCTGTTCTGTCAACCGTGAAGGCTAAATCTTGGATCAACTCCAAATCTAACACTCTAGTCGAACTATGTCCCTTCATATACTAAGAATTCCTTAAGATACTAAAATAATGTTTTCTGAAGAGAAGCTTTTGCTGACCTCTGTTTTCACTAACGGAAAATTATTTATACGCCAAATTATGTTACGTACATATCAAATTGATATTCTGGACATAAGAAAGGAAGTTAACATAAATTCGCAATTTACTGTAGAATTTTATTTCGGAACGAAATCTTGGAAACTTAAGTACATCGATATTTGTAAAATCTAGCTTTTTTGATACATTGTATACATATTGACCAACGCTGATTGTTTAAATCATGGTTTTATGCATTTGCATTATTTTATGCATTGCAATATTTCAGTCTTCGTACGAAAATAAAAACAAGAAATAAATTATTTATATCAATACAAGGGAATCATAAAAGTAATATGACTATAGTCCTAGAATGGAGTCCTAATATTGGAGCTACTGTTGTAGCAACCGAAATGTTGCTGAAATCAGCTCAGTTACTTTGATTTGAAGTGATGCACGACAAGTGTAGACAAGACTAGTATGATAATAAAAAATAAATGCTATGTTAAAACTATTTAACAAAATACCGCACATCCTTCTTTTTAATATGAAATGCTGGTAAGATTTTTTATGAAATACTGCCTGACAGAAAATTTCACGGTTGATTTATAATAAAACGAAAAGTAAATTATTTATAGTTCTTTGAAATTTCAGACGATTACGTTTAACCTATTTTATTCGAGAAATTCTGTTTGTCTAATGGAAACAAGAACAGATAATTGGTCCAAAATAATTATTCCTTTCGTAAACATTTTTTTACGATTTAGGACTTTACAGAGAAAATATTTTCTCGAGTGATCTAAGCATACATAAATTCAGATCTGTATGTCTTTAGATATAAGAAAGAAAGTGTTCGAGGTGAGAACAGTTCTGCTACAGAACTAACTTTTCAATATGGAATTAATATAAGTATTCACAAGTTAAGTCTTTTTACTGATTTATCTTTTCTGTCTTACTGTGTTTTCAGGATGAGGAGTCTAGCTCAAGCACAACAATCACCCGAGAAACTGTATCGACGATGTCCTCTTCCCAAACGAGACACATTGACCTCGAGAAGCTGTTCACACCAGCTGACGATTCGGGAGAGGTTACACCAGGCAGGACAAGTAAGTTCAACGAAAGGTGATGTTTTAACTTCTGGAAGTGACAACTTTTTTTCAAACCCATACTATGAACTGATTGAGGAAGTTGATACGAATTATGATGGCCTAATTTCGATATCAGAAATGTCAAACCGGTATCGATAAATTTTTTATAAGTATATAACAGTCATGCAATTTCCTTATGGGATAGATTTTGGCTTAGGTTAGATATAGGCCTCCCATTACCGAACAAACTTGTGGAAAGAGCAGCATCTTGCAACAAGCATGTTAGGTTGGATTGGGCATGCAATTCAAACATGTCCTATACATGCTTGATTATGTATGGTGTTTCACTCGAGTGATATCTATATCGAACCTGTTCCTCACAAGTGCATTCTTTTCTATTCACAATTTTTCTCCTCTTTCCTGTTTCTTTATATATATCTTTGGCTTCGGGCATTCATAAATTATTCCATGCTTTTATTTTCCCACGTTGGTCATTAATGTACTTCCTGTTGAGTCTACATGGTTTTCAAGCAATCTATTCCATTGCATCAAGCATACTCGTATGCTTTTCCTCTCACACACCCAGCTTTTGTAAACATAACTTATATCTATCTATTAAATTAATTCGGTCGCTGCATAAACACTTCCATCGAAAATCGATTTCGCTTCTTTTGAAAATTCTTCTTGTTTAATCAACATATTTACCATCATTCCATCTGTATTCAAACGCTATCCATCTCTTCTTACATTCTTGGAACATTCTATATTCTACATTCTAACTGGTTACAGAAAATCATCTACCACTTCAATATTCCAACCATTTATGCTGAAGATATAATAAATTGTTCAACCATTCTTTCGAACTCAACAAAATTAAGTTTTGGCATCATTTATCGTTACATTCAATTTCTTAAGTGAGGGTACATCCATAACCATTTCCCTTATGAATTTAAATGGGTCATCCTTGATTCCTATAATTTTTAGACATATATGCCAATGTCAGAGGGAGTAGTACATTCAATAGTATATATTTCTCAAACCTGGCCATAACACTTCTTTTTTCTCTTAAAGGAGATAATCTATCATTTCGATAAAGTTTAAATATGAAAAATTATCATAATCATAAAAAGAAGTTCATTATCTATGAATTGTCATTTTTTGCCAAATAATGACTCATAATTTGGCAAAACCTGCTCTGCTTAATTTTTCCAACCCGGCTATTCTATTCCCTGCAAAGTCGTCTTAATTATTAGACTTGATCTAATCCATAATCTTCAAAGCTTTGATTGATTTTTGTACATTTGTAAATCTTTATAAGAAATTTCTTCATCAAGCATTGCTAGAGAAAACTGAATAAAACACAGTAGCAATGTAACATATTCAGTCTCACTAGAATCTCTCATAACTGTGTTTAAGTTTGCTTCAAAGTTAAGATTGCAATAAAATCGATCTCAAAAGAGGCGAAAACATGTTTTAACTCAAGGTAAATAATGTAGGAAAATAAATCACTTTCTCACTATCGCATCTCACCTTGGAAAAAGGTAAACTTGGTTACCAATGATATTCCAATTGGCATAGCGTCTGAGATATTCTAACATTCAATAAAGTTTTCGAAATTAACTGCTAACTTCACATAAAGCACGTATTATTACTAAACCATCGTTTTAATTCGATCAAAAAAGTTGTTAGCTGAAACTACATATGGACAAAATGGAAACTGTCTCTACAAAGTCGATGGCGATTTGCCGACTCCGATCGCCTTGCTGTTTATAAAGAAGAAAAATTACCAACTCTAGTTTCCCTTTTATTTGTGATGGATTTACATGACTGCCTGATACTGAGATGTAAATTACAAAGTATGAACAAGCTGATGATAAGTATAAATAATTGCAATCGGTTGGTTATTAAAATATTTCTAGTAGATCTGAGACTATTATTATCCCTCATTACCGTTTCCATAATAATAATTCTGAAGTCAGTGAAAACTTTTTCCTCCATTAAAAAATTCAATAATGAAGGAAGAGTTGAGTTTAAGAAGAATAGCATAAATACAAAAGTGTTTCATCTAATGATAGGTTCATATGTTCTAATATTCCCAATTCAAAGGATTTATATCTACCTGTCTTTTTTCGTTTCTTGTTAGCTTACACCATCCTTTATATCATCTAACACTTTTCTTCGTCTTCCCCTTATTCTTGTCCCTGAAATTCTTCCTTCGATTGCTTTCTTTAGCAACCTCTCGCCTGTCAATGTTTCCTCACTACTTCTGCCATATATTAATTACTTCAATTAAAACCATCTCTTTCCCAACCATCTCTAGCACCTCCTCGTTTGTGTTTCTATCAACCTAACTTACATTTTTACATCCAATACAAGATAATTTTTTACGCATAGAAATTCGTATAGAAGAGAAAGGATGAATTAATATATACTGAAACATCACTGGACAAACAATTTTCCTGCAAATTTAAAATGTAAGAGAATTAAAAATTCCATTCGTATTCACAGGGAAGATGTATTCTTCATCGAGTTTCTATCTCCCGAGTCACCCGACAGTCGAGGAGCAAGTGGACCTCGCAAGGAGGATCTCCCGCTCCTTGGCTGATTCCAGCAACATGAAGAGCAAAGGTCAAAGCATGTACGTCAACAGGAAGAAGAGATCTGTCAAGTGGGTGCACGATGGTAAGTAGCGTACACATTTAGATAATGGAGGCTGAGGCGAATATTTCATTCTGGGTATTTACTCATTTCATGCATCTAAAGCATTTTGTTGCTTCCCCCAAGTTTCTTTTCGTGTTTCCATTTTATTTATAGTCCCTATATTTTTCAACACCACTCTAAATTAGCATCTTGTGTGCATCTTAGCATCAAATAGTGATTTTCTGGTTTAGAAACCCCGAATGGGTTTTATAGGCATTCATTACCTAAATAACATTTCCAAAAAGAGCAGAAAGAATATTTATCTTTAACAAATTATGAAAAAAAGTCAAATTTTAAGAAACATGAACGAAATTATAAATATTATTCATACTTCTTTACATTTACCCTGATTCACATTGCGACTTAAATTGATAGATGTTTCTTTGCAGTACTAACATTCATTTACACGTCAATTTCTCCACTAATAACTTCCTACAAATGGTTCAGCGTTTAATTGATTAATTAAAAGTTTATAATTTCAATAAATATTCTAAAAGGAAAAATATAATCTTTCATGGAAACAACCGGTAATAAGGAGAGTTTTGAATTTTCAAATTTATAGCTCCTCCATTAGCCTTCACTGATATATATTAATTCCTCATAAAATAGCTTTAGAAGAGGAACAAAACGGATTTTTGCAAAATTAATTACGAGTCAAAACTATATGCTCATAATAAGTTATACAGGAGCATAATTAAGTCCTTTAGCAGTTTCAAACTCTTATGACGCTTAAACTACACATGAAATAAAACTATAAAAACATTTACATCATTATAGTCTAGTTTTACATTATTTTATTCTAATTTAACTTCTTAAACAATTCAAATATTGCTTTTCTAAGGATATTTTATTAAAATACTTTGAATGGATTTCAAATATCTTTTTAATGAATTTAAAGCAAATTTGTAATAAATAAATGGATTTAAAAATACTAAAACTCTTCACTAATTCATGTAAAATTCTAATTCTATCGTGCATAGTTTAACAATTTTGAAAGTTGAAAAGTGCACAAGGACTTTATAATGATCATGTATGTTAGATTGCTATTTCATCACTATCATCAATTGCAATCTAAGTTGAGTGGATAAACTTTATAGTGATATACCCACATTCCTGAACTGTATACCTGAGGCAGTAACATAAACAACTTTAAAACCACGAATTGAAATAATAAAGAAACCTAAAATATTTTCCAAGCATTCGGTCAAATCAATCGTACATGTAATCTACATTTTATCCTTGAATCTTCCTTATTCTCCCAAAATGAAAAATAACTCAATTCAAACCGTTTCCTAAAGAAGTAAATAAGAAGGAAGTTTCGTTTCAAGACCAAGAAAGGAAATGTAATTTTTTTGAGAGTAAGATGAATCCATGAATCGTTAGCATATTTTTACACTGCAAAATTCAATGACTGCTACAAAATGTGCCCATAAGTAAAGAGGGAAAATATACCAATTATTTACATTTATTGGTGACGCATTTAATTTTACGGGATATAAAATCAAACAGTTATTTGTTTATATCGATTAAAACAACCTGTAAATTTTCTGTAATTTTGCACCAAAACTTTAATGAAGATTCATTTAATAATAAGTTTACATTATGATTTTAAAATAACCTTTCTATTGAATAATTGTTAAGTTTTCTACGGCTGAATATAAGAATAAATATGCATAATAATATAAAATTGATGCATTTAACATGAAAATTAGCAAAAATAACAATAAAGATTTAATTTCAAGAAGAGAATTTTCAATTCAGTCATCTACAGCAGAGGTTCTCAAACTATGGTGCTCCTATTTCGCTCCTCGAGTTTAATGGATGTTTTTCATAATATACTATAATAATACTTCCTAATATAATATATTTATACCTGTGGGCAAATTTTATGATTAAACATGTGAAGTTCCTCCTTATTGATAGTTATATTGTTTGTACTTTCATTATTCGATATATTTTATATTAGAACTACATCACTTGTTCGTTTATAATATAAACAAAGTTCATAATATAAATTATTTTAATAAATATCAAATATATTCCTTTGGATCCATGTCCGCCTAGCATTTAACATGCACTTCTGTGTTCAAATTGAGGGAACATTATCGTTTAATCAATTAAAATAATAAAATGTTCTTGTAACTCAACATATATTTTCGAACGTTTACTATTAAATGTAGAGAATTGAAAAAGAGGAAAAACCACGCCCTGCTACGTAGCTACACTTCAACAACAGATCATTATTAAATGTGTGCGAGGATTCCAAGATGAAAGAAGAATTTCTCAACCCCCTTTTTTGCCCGTTAACTTTGAAACTTATATCCAAAAGTCTTTTATTTATACCCTTACTTTGGCACTAGTTCTGCTTTTTCAAAAGAGAAATAAAGAGTGGAGCTTTATGCACCACTCTTTATTTCACCAAGCAAAGTGCGATGAATCAGACTCATTTTTGGGAAATGAAATATATTAAGAATGAATCAAATAATATATAATGAATGCGTTGGAAGGGTAATTTTCCTAATGAAAATCTACAGGATTTGGGCAAAACATTGAGAGATCTAATTTTGATGTAATCTATTTTATGGAAATATTATATACTGTGTCTAACATGGAATGGGAAAATCTTTCTTCGTAAAGTAATTTTGTTGGAAATGTAATATTTCCTTGGTTATGGTTTTGTCGTTCATAGCGAGAATACTCTATCGGCAAGTTTTATGATAAACAACACTAGAAAGACGAAAGCCACGGATGTAATATAGAAATTTCCATTATATGCATCTCGGTAAGAGTAACTGAAATGATGCAATCTAATACCATATAATGATTTTTTCATCGATAAATCTTATCTTATTGGCCTTCAACTACAAACATGACGTAAGGCATTTTATGCACTTGGCATTTAAAAATTGGAGTGCATCCTACTGAAACAGCTTCATCGTTAAGAGTGGCCTATTATAAACCTCTCCTACTTTCCAGAGCACTAAATTTCACTGTTGAATTGTGTTTACTGCCAACATAATCAGCAAGATTTTAGGGCTGAGTAAGCGCGTACTTCTTGGCAGAAAATTCGCAAGATGATGTATTTTTTACATTTAGACGTATTTTTGCTTCCAGTTGTTTTCTATATTTATTCAGCGAATCTCTTCCGACAGCGTCGTAGGTACATCGCAAAGTATCTATATTCCTTTTGTTCAAGAAAATGACAGCTGAAAGAATCTCGGTTCATCTTGCACAATCTTTACTTCTTTGCTTAAAGCGCCAGCTTTCTCACAGGAATATCAAGTGACGACAACATTCCTTGTTTTCTTAACCCTTTTGGGAAAGGACAATTTTCCGACGGCTGGAAGTGTGGAAATGTACCTCATCCAAACTCGGAAACCTTCCATTCATTCGGGTACATAATCCCATTGACAAATGGTTTTCTTTGCAGAAAGAAAACTTTCTCAGATTACAAGAGAGGAATTTAAAAAAACGACACCTCCCGAGCCACACAATTGAGAGAAACAAGAAGACAAGGAAACACCTTTACTCCAGCGAATCTGACGTGCTAAATCCAAAACAGCCACTTTAATTACAATTTTTAGAGTACAAAATATATTTTAATGTCAAAATCCTCTTTTTTCCATCTTAAATTCGTGGTATCTCTCCATGATAAAAGAGAAATAAAACACACGTAAAATTGTGTTTTTACTTCTCTTATTTTTACTTCTCTTCTTATCTATTATCATTTTGAGAGTTTTTACTTTGAATTTTCTTTGTGATTTTATATTTGAGAATGGATATCATTCAGTACACAAAAAGAAACAACATGATCATATTTCGCGTAGACGTAAATGTATAAATAAAATTTGAGGACAAATACTGTATAATTTAACGATGAATTATTGTTGATTCTTAGGCTTTCGCAGCGTACAGGTTCCATTGATAAAATACACTTTGCGGTATTCGCAGCGTTGGTTATTAAAAAACGAAAACACGACGTTTCGCTGAACTTGTCGTCAGCTTCTTCAGGTGGAAGTGAGATTCTCTTCCTTAGCGTTTTTAATAACCAACGCTGCGAATACCGCAAAGTGTGTTTTATTGATGAATTATTGTTTTAAATGGCCTCTGTTCAAAATTTAATGATAAATTTGTCTAAATATTCTAAATATTCGTGATCGTTTACTTCATTCAAAATTATCTGAAATAAATTTTAAAGGGATAAACTGAACTTAAAAGTTATCATCCAGCACTTCTAATCTACTCCAATTGATGATGGTTATCACTCTCCCAATCGATCTCTGTTATAGATCTCTGATATTTTGAAAAATTATTAAATATATTCGTTTCAAAAACCGTTCCAAAAAGGAATGCTCCTAATAAAAGTAAATGAACTGCATAGATGAATGCTAGTTTTTATAAATTATTTAGCTAAATAATTATGTTTGTTGAGAATGATACATCCTGAACGAAAGTAAAATTTAAATTAACTACAAAAGCTAAAATACACACTAATATCTAATTTTTTTTCAATATACATTACGGAATACATACATGTTTTGGAACGTTTGCGAGAATTTTCTGGATTGTCGTTCAACATGAGAGATAAAAATGTATTTGATCCAAGTTAATAAATTTAGAAGTAGAAATTTGCGTAGAAAATATTTAATAATCGAAGTTATTAATTTATATTTTATTTTAAATAAAAGAGAATGTTTGCATTGAATTCATGATAGCTATAACAGAATGAGGTGATCGTTGAATCTACCTAATATAAGCAAGAAATTCTCTATCACGATGCGTGAAACAGATTATTTATCTATTTGTGAAATATATTTATTAATCTGACCAATAACTGACGATGAATAGTACTCAAGTGAAAAATTCCTTTATGATCAGCACGACTGATATGAAATGGAATGCTGATTTTTTTTCTTATTTTTTTTTAGGAAGCTCATCCTTCTGATGTGCGAGCATCTTGAAGTAGTGGAGTCTCTTTAAACCACTTTAAAAAGCATACATAAATTTCGTGACCGCGCTTCCTCTGGAAGTAAAAACGGCCTAAATAGTCGTTAACGAGGCAATAAAAAACCAACGAGAGTTGGCTATCGCGCGTTGTCTTTGAAAAGAAAAAAGTAGGCGTAATAACGCGTCGTGTTTACTCCAGGGAAAATCTTCTCCGGGCCGTAATGTCTCACACCCACGAGTCCTGAAACCTCTCCCTTCATACCTTATTTACCTTGGACTCCGGAGAATAATGAATTTAATTTCTAACATGCCGCTCCCGACCCGTTTCATTCCAAGAGATTGAAAGGGCGGTTTGGGTTAACGAGACGAGTAACTCAAAAAGAGAAGGAAGTTGCACTGGAGCCCAAGGACACACAAATTGCGTAAAAATCAGAGCATCACTAGTTAGGAAACCTTCCGACCATTATTCATACAGTTAAATATGGTATGGGAGTAGAATGAGGAACGTGTAATTGGGTTACCGAGCGGCATTTCGCATCTCCATGAGTTTTAAATTATTGACATATATACGCAAGTAGATAGGTGTGTGAACTTGGCAGAGTGATAACTAGGGAAACTTATTCTGAATGGCTTCCCGGAACTAGCACAAGTGATAAATGCACTCAAAATAACATTACTCACACATTCATTTGGCTACTCAAGCACCTTAGGAATCACTTACCCAAGTAGGCTATCCTTCATGGTATAAAACCAAATTTTCACAATGATTAATAATGACTTATGAAATTAAGCAGATGCATTTTCTTTGGGACAGTTAATTCACGCTCGATTTTAACGTATAGGAATATTTTATGCATGGTATAGCGTGAGAAAATGTCCTTAAATTCAGATGACGAATCGTTTCAGAAGTTATTTATGAACTTTAAAGTTAAGTTATACAGAGACATTACAATAAGGATCTTGGTCTACCCGAATAGAAAATTTCTATTAAAATGATAGACGTGTTTCAGAAGATAAAATTATTTGTCTTTATATTATTGGATATTAAAAATATAAAGAACTAGAAGCATTCTTTTGGTTGAGAAATAAATAATGATATATATTATAAGATAGCAATGGAAAATCAATGGAAGACAAACTTTATCTTTCAAGAAAGCATGAATTTGAACAGACTTTAAGAAAAGATAATATTTTTAAAAGACATCACCTCGATGGGTCGTACTGACTTAAACTACATGAAACTCTGAACTGTACTCTGAACGCCGCCGTTTCGGTGTACGGCTGCGGGTGCATAGCTAATCGATTATTTTCGCGTATTGTTTCCGAAGAAAATTTACTCTTGAATCGACCGGTCTTAATTATCTTGATCTTCCTCGCAGAATTAGAACGGCCTATACAACAAGTAGTACGCATGAAATCGGCCTGCATCTTTTATGAACATCATCTCTCTGAATTTATTAAGTAAATTACGCCTTTGTTTAAACCTCCAATCTTCCTATTAATAGAAAGATTCCTATCCTTCGCCCAATTTTGTCGTAGCAATTCTTTACGAAACGTATTGCATTCCATTGTAACTATCCTAATGCGCGAATACATACTTTTCAGCAGGCTACCATACACTACTTGCTTACTCAACTGAGACCTAAATAGCGTAAATATGATATAGCGTAATATGCTAAAGAAATCGAGAAGCTAGAAATAGATTAACTTGAAAACTGGTAAGTTCTTCGTTAAGTATTATTCTAGCGGTCACCAATTGAATATTACGACATTGCGACTAAAATGAATAGGAAATCATCATTGATTTAACCTTCTCTACCTCTAAAGCCTGAAAGGAAACTGAGGACAATTTAAACTGTTAGTTCTAGATTAAGAAACACAATAATATACAAAACTGTATCTTTCCAAGTGACGATTTTACATCAACGATGGATGATATTTCTGTAGCAAAATCATTAATCATTAATTAAGCAAGAGAATATGAAGATGCTAAAATATAACTTGCGTAGTTCCCGCAGGAGCTTCTACTAAACCTTTTCATCTTCGCGCAACACTTAAGCGTTCATCCAACCTTAAACCACCACAGTGAGTCACAGCGTCTTTCTTTTCGACAACAAACCTTGCATAGGTTGACGCACCTCACCGTGACGTTCGTTGGACTTCTTTTTGGCTCCGGAAATAATGAGGGAGGTGAAAATAGGGATTCGTTGCTTTCGAAACTTAAGCCAGAAATTCCAGCCTAGCATGAATGTAAGTGGAGTGGAAGGATGAGGTAAACATCTCAGATCGTGAAATTCTCCGAAGCTAAATTATCGGCTGCAAAGATTGCGCTTGGACCTCCAGTAAGAGTGAGCCAGCTACTTTCCCATACACAGGATAAGAAGTCGCGATTTCTACTCCACATTACTGCCAGAGATGCCAATTTAATTATGAAAATGTCGCTATAGGCACACTGAAAAGCTATAAAGTCGCTAAAATGTAGTTAAAAAAATAAAATAGCTTGAATTCATTTGAAAAATGGAATGTTAGTTCAGCTATTACACAAATTACATGTTAACTCGAAGTATTTTATCAAGTGTGCGTAATGCCATATCGATTCGAAAATAATTTAATTACGTTAAGTTACGAAGCCGTAGAGAAAGATCGATGAAAGAGAACATACTCCACAGAGAGATAGTTTTCGCTAAAAAATAAATAAGAAAGGTCGCTACAAGGTGGATAAACCTGTGAGATCTAGAGACAAAATCGCTTAATAGGCAACTATGATTACTATTTAGATTTATTCTGTAAATGTAACATCGTTGATCTCGAATAAGCAATAAGAACATCCGATTAAATGCCCATCATGTGAAAAAATTATTTCATTTAATGGTAGAAAAATCGAACCAGAGAAATATAAATGAGCTTCTAGGAAAATAATCATGGATGTTGTTTCCAATTTTAAAGAAATTTTCTGTTTGCATTAAAATTATATAGCAGGTAATAATATCAAACAATATAAATATAATCTTCAAACAATAGCCGATCTTAGTCACTATTAACTGTCTTGATGCAACCCTAGGAGAAACAGATATAAGAAATTATCAACATGACGGAGACTCGAACTAAAGTCCCTCAATTTTCGAGCAAGAATTCTAATCACTAAACTACCACTCGAAGCCACGCTGTTAACAGTGAGTTGTGAGCAAGGCAAGTGGCGATCCAATTAGTGGCACCAGCCACCGGTAGAGGTCATAAGGACAGCAGACTCATAGAGCGGTGTTTTTGAGGAATTCCCCCAAAGGAAATAACACAGATGAGGGGAATATATTAAACACGGCAAAATAGCCGTGAGGTACGAAAATCCTAGGAGAAACTGGGACTCGAACTCAAGTCCTCCACTTCGATTTTTCACATGTTTCTTTTTTGATTTTCCTAGCGTAACGCTATCGTGCGACGTTAAATACCTACTCCTTATCCTTATCTAATATCTTATCTTAGATATATAAGACAATAAATGCAGTTTCTAGATTCTTTTGTTGATTTCGAAAGGAATGTAAAATACGGCTCAAAGAATTGACACGATATTTGACACATCACTATTGGAATTTCCCAGTTAAAAATAACCTTACGTTAATATATGGTTAATAAATTTGGTAAGGAGAATCTTAGTTCTTCAGTTGAATGAATGTTTATCAACAGCGTGAAATATTCCGGGTATTCATGACGGAAGAAGTGTCACAACAAAATTACACAGAGACTCACTTATTCTCAAGATATTCGCTGGCCTCTATGTCATCAAAAGTCATAAAGGATGAAACATAGTCCTTCATGCAAGATGCATCAACCTTTTAATGAATCCGAGAAATAAAAGTTCGGAATCGCACCTATTCAACGGATGAGAAATGAACCGCGGCGCATAAATCTTGATTCCGAGAGATATAACTGCTCACGATCATCCCTCGCCTTTGGCTTTGCTAGGGTTAATGGGGACAAAAACCCCGATGCCTTCCCTTGGAGAACATTTATTCTTGGACGTGTAATGCGAAGGAGAGATGTCTGAAGGAGAGGAACACTCAACAAAGAAGCCTCAAATTCTGATTTCTAGGGCGACGAAAAATCATCACGACAGTCGCTGCTGTCCCTGGAGCTATCTTTCTTTTTCAGCATTTATTTCTTCTGGCTGGTGACTGGAATAACCGCACAACTTGAGGCCCTTTCTAAGAGGAAGAGGAAACTTCCTCCCTTTGCAAAACTTTTGGCTCTTTCAAAGGCCTTCACAATATTGCTGTGGCAAGTGGAGTCCCAGAATATCATCCAGAGTATCATTGCATTGCTCTGCATATCATTGCATGATACTCTGGATAGATATCTAGCGTCTCCTGATTTGGCAGAAATTGGAAATTTTTTCTATTCTCAAAATTTTCCGTTCTCAAAATTGTACCTAGCTATTGCTACACTTATAAGCTACTCAACAAGTGCTTTTGGGGATAATGAAAAATT
This sequence comes from Pachydiplax longipennis, assembly GCA_036926295.1. NCBI lineage: Eukaryota > Metazoa > Arthropoda > Insecta > Odonata > Libellulidae > Pachydiplax > Pachydiplax longipennis. The sequence continues at coordinate 15,863,947 of JAVFKF010000014.1, forward strand.
ATATCCTTTCCATGATATAAAAAAGCGTAGTCTTGAATGTCCTTAGAAATATCACTCATGTACTTGCCTTCTTTTCGAACTGTGAAAGATGATACTTGAAATATTTCCTACTGAGCCTTGCATAAACTAACTTGCAAGTTTTGGCTCAGAGGTGTGGTATAAGCTAAACTGCTCGCACTTCATAAATTTGGGCTACCCTTCTAAGATATGGGTACCATAACAGATGAGACAATTATAGTAGCTGCAAAATGGTGAGGATTTTGAAAGTTCTAAAACATAATACGCTGTAAAATACAGACATCTTTTTCCTTTTTGCAGCATAAGAGTAATGCATTTCAGTAAGATTTCAAAAATAATATTATTAATAATCTTTATACTCTGTTTGCAGACCTCAAAATAAAGATAATCCAATAAAATTTGAGATTAAACAATAATATAACCTAAAAAAGGAATTGCGATAATTGGAGAGGAAACGAATAATTTTTATCTAGTTGATTGTTTTAATCCCTGCATTTCAAACATAGGATATGTGATGACGCGACCGAATATTGGCAATGAACGTAATCCTTCTTTTAACGTGCAATTCAATGAGTTCCGACGGCCTTAATGCGTCACTTTTTAAACTGATAAAGTGCTGTGGTGCTACAAATTCGTGACATACTCATATATCATCTCACGCTGATTGCGGAATGGAGTGAGATGATTGATATGACAGCTCCAACGACCATAATTTACCGATGATATTATTTTTATACTCTTACGACGAGGTTAGGTTAATATGGCCTCTCTTACAGCTAATCTCTGTAGTTATTATTTGATTATTGCACTCTTTTAAATATAAAAACAATCGAAAAATAAAACAAAGCATACAAGCAGTGAGACCAATTTAGATTCTAAGCAATTGGTAAAATCTGATAAATGTAAACTAAAAATCAAATTATTAGATAAATAAATACAATCTAATACATACGAACTAGATAAATATACAAATAAATAGAGAAAGATTTAGGTTGTAGGGGAAAAACTTCCTAACTGATACTTTACGGAGAGACTGAGGGAGAACGCAACACAAAATAAGGAGTGTGAAAGAAAAACAGCAAAATATTTTAATTATGAAAAAACCTATCAAATAGCATTCTCAAAATAACATAAATTTAAAACAAATTTCTAGATTTCAAAGGAAATTTCATAACAGTTCTAAAAAGAAAAGCGGAAATTTTTCGGACTTGCCGAAGATACAATTAGGAAATCTCAGCTCTTGAGAAAATTCCAGAAACTGCAATGCGTTGAACGTTTAAAGAAGAGTAATTTTGAAACAGGGCATCGGGTGAAAAGTATTTCGGACTTCCAACTAAAATCTGGAAATACTAAAGCAGTTTAAGTATGGGATAGTTAAGTCCTTCCGGTTTAATATACCGCTTGGTATATTGGTCTTGGTCTCCCAATTCAGCCTTGCAATATCCATGCGAATAGAAATAAGTCTCATTCTTAATTTCTCAATCAGAATAGTTGAAAATAATAGGGGAATAAATGATTTTTTCATCATAATGGTAAAAAATACTGAATGTATAATACTTAAAAAATATTAGTATTATACATTTAGATGGCTGTAGCCCTTTTACGTATTTCATTTCTTTTAATTGCCACGAGAGACAATCTCCATAAATCCTTCACTAATTGGACCTCAATTATTGATGGCTTTATGAAGATTGTGAGTCGTGTTTACTTTTGCCATCAGCGGTAAGCTCTCGTTTGATCTTTTAATTGCCGTTGCGTTGAATTTTGTGCAAATAATTACCTAAATGTAAAATCAAGGCGTTTACAAGACGATGATATGATTTTTCAGAACCTCAAATTATTTCTTAAATTCCTCCAAAATTTGAATAATCTAGCTTATTTTCCTACTTTATCTTTCATGTTAAAAGACATCACTTCTAACTTAAATAAGAAAACCAGATTCTTTCAATTCAAACAAAACTCACGGCCAGGAAAATAGAGAACTTTTTCAAGAAACACTGATGAGCATCTAAAAATATTCTCAAAAACTCAAATTCATTAGACGACCCGAAAAATACTCATAATTTGGAACGAATGTTTCATTAAAGAAACATTGTTTCGGTATGTAGTGAAATTAACTAATCTAATGATCGAAAAAATATGGTTTCCCTTAGCTTTCAGCTATTTCTGACTCTGGTCTAGGAATGATCTTGTTTACCAAATTAAAGGACTTGTAATTCTAGAAGACCCTTGATCAGATTTTTCATCTAAATCTTTTTGCTTCAACTACTTTCTTTTGCCGAACTGGTCAACTCTTAACGACTCAAAGGAGATCTGGAAATTCTTTTTCTTATACTGTCCAAAAGCTAATTCTATCATCGCTGCCGCTATTTCCCTCTGCTCTGATTGACTGGGCTAGTGGCTTCAAGGTTACCTCGAAAACCTCTTCTATTCAGCATCCCTATTCTCGCAGAACAGTATTTTGCGAGATCCATGCAATCATACAGATTGGTCAAATCGACTGATTTCTGATTTATTGCCCTCAGTCCTTGAAATACTTTCACATACATCAAAATATTTAAACTCGATACGCGTTATTAACTTTACTTATATTTCCTCAGCCATTGATTTCCAATCTTTCAAATTGATTTTCAGTCAAGTATACAACTCAGTCACTGGTATACGGCATAAGGTTCATTTATATATTGAGAAACGCTAATTAAAATACCAGTTCCAAATGTTCTGTGGGTGGATTTATAAATTTATAATATTTATTATTATGTATATTATAATTTTCCTAAATTATATATTTCCTCTATCTTTTTTTAAAATTATTTTTGCAACTGTGAGTAGGTTTCAAAGATTTTCCACTTCCTCTTCTCGTGGGTGTTTTTCTTCAGGGTTTTAATTTTTTCCTATGCACAGATTTTTAAAACCCATGTAACACTTTGTTCATTTAAAACATTTTTCATTTTTCTAACTCCCAAGAATTAATTTAAATATTTCATGGCAAGGTTTGATGTAGGAAGGTATGTACTAGCAAATCTCAATCGTGACGTTAAATAAAGATGCACCATTTCACCCGCTTTCGTATTTTAGCGCAACTTTTTTGCTGAAAATATGTAATTCTTACTTAGTGTAATGTAATGAAAAAAGACATGCAGTTCGTTGGTTACCGCTTAGAAAATTTTCCTTGTTCCCAACTTGGTTTTGTTTTCCTATTAATTCTCGCCGGTTAACCATTTTTTCCATTGAATTTCATCATACCCACACATAATGGGGTAAAGCATTATCTGCACTCATTCTCACACTATCAACTGTTTCAATTTCAGTCGTTACACTATTGTACGAAATCAGGGTTACTCATGCCACAGGGCCAAGCTTTCCATGATAATATGGCATAATGATATGCCGTGGTTCAGCTCTTGCTATTCCACGTGATACCCGAGGGTAACATATTGCGTCTTGCCTATAGGTTTCATTCTTTAAGATATATTTCCCTTTAATGCAATTTTTAATAAGCCACAAAAATAGTTTAATCCGCACTCAATCTCCCATTTTCTCTGTTTGAATGTAAAAATTAAAATATATAGGGTGTGAATTATAGAGAGCTCCGAAGCTAAAGTCAAATAGAGAAACTATCAAGGTACATTTGGCGAATATATGCTGCTCTTTTCAAGAATTATTTTAAAATTTGTCATTCATAGTATTCCAATTGATTCTTCAACGAACAATTAAGCTACCAGCAACAGATTTTAAAACACTCCTTACGGCTGTGCACAAGTTTAAAGTGCTAAGTTCCCAACGGCCAATTGGTATTAATAGAACGTCCAACTCCGCTTGATTCTAAACGCTTTCCCCTGCTAGCACGAAACAAATACCGTGATTTTAGACAAAGAAGAATAACTGCGCGAAAATCAGCCTGGTAACATCGTAAAGGAAGTGCCAAATCAACTCATCCGCAGCCCAATTCTTCATGGTATGTTTTGGTCCAACTTTGCTCTACGTCAGCTGATAAACTCGGCACTGTCGTAAATTGCGGAAGCCTCTTGAAGGAGTGCGTACAGGACATTCTGCTTTCCAAGTCTTTCTTTGCTGCCCTCGGAATAATCAATCCAACTCTAGAGAGAAACCTTCGCATCGCCGCGTGCAGTTGCTGGGGATGCAAAAGTGACCATCCCGCGGACTAAAATTACGTTTCGGCTGGAGGTCGAAAGGATGAAAAACGAAGAAAAGAAGCGCAAAAGGGATGAAAAGAACGCGAGCGAGAAATAGGAAAGGGTATCATCGTCCGTGTTACCCATCGAGATGAAAAGGGAAAAGTGTGAAAATTTGGGGCTGGGAAGAAGTGGAAAGACGTATCGACGAAAAGGGAAAAAAAGGAGCGAACTAAGTCAATGAGATGGAAAGGAATGGGATGAGAATAATGGGCGAATAACCAAGACCTAGAAGATTTAAGAGGACATGCTGATTTAGGGAAATGAATCGACTTTATATAAAACATAAATAGTAGTTAGTAATAATACATTAAATAATTAGGTGCTCAGAAAGTAAGGAATGGGGAAGTAGACAAATTATTATTTACTTTACCTAAAGAAATAGTTTAGACAGAAATTTATAACGTTTTTACCAAAATTTCATGTATTTAAAAATAGTCCTACATAATAATCACCGTTGTGTACATATTTATTATATTATCCGATGTCAGTAACTCCCGTAAGAAATACATGGGATAAATGTTGGAAGATTAATGTCACGCACTTCCCGACGAGGTAGAAAGATGAAACTTAAAGATTCATTAAGAGAGCAATGGCCTAACACATATCGATATTTTTCTATCAATAGCATCCTTGATTCGACTCTGGACGACTCAAAAATGCTCTCAAAATAAATGCTCGTAAAGTTCATTTGTAGACATTTTTCGTTTTCAGAATTAAATTAGAATAAATGGTCCTTAGAATATATACATAGGAAAATCCACGATATGTAAGCTGAAATGATATAGTAATTTAAATTAATCCTTGCCATTTTTACATACACTTTGACATACATCAGATTTTTACGATAAAAGTAGTACATTTTTCTATACATTAAATTAATTTCTGTCATTTTGACGGGGGAATTCACTAGTATCATGATACTACTGCATGTAACTGTACTGAGTACTGTACTGTAGTTAATTTATACTTATGTGTTCTTAAATTTTGTTTTTTGCATATGAAGTAAATTTCGCTATGGATGATCAAAGATAGGCTGACAAGATTCCATCGAGCTAAAAACGTATTTCATGTCAGTGTAACAGGATGAAATGGGACTGAACGGGACAATTTTTTGCTTGATCAATCTTCAGGCTTTTAATTGCTTAAATGAAAATATTATTTGAAAAAATACTGGGCCATCTTGTGAAGGACACTCCCTATTTCCTGCGTGCAAATTAAATAGCTCGGATAAATAAGAAAGCACAGCGGATTATTACATTTTACAAACATTCATTTTTGTAAGCTAACGTTTTTCAACCCAAGCAGAGTCTTTGTACAATCTAAAGATTCTTACGATACTAAAATTAGCAACAATGTTATTGTTTTAAAATTTCAATCGTGCCATGAAGGTTTTCTTTTTTAGTTTTTCTGTAGCCGAAATTATAGATTCTGCACTTTGCCAAGAAATATCGAGATTTATTGCGAAGGCAAATGCACAGAGAGCGATTGTATACAGTATCTGTAAAAATCTGAAGTTTAAGATTTAAATGATAATCGAAAATTAGATGATTTTTACGTTGATGAGCGTAATTCGACAGCTTATTGCTAATTAAGTCCTAGGGTGTCCGGGAAAACTTAGAATAAATTAACCTTCATACTTTAACTGATTTCTTATCTTGTATATAGAAATTTTACGGAAAAAATGAGGAAAGAAACGCGAAATGAACAGCATAAAAATTAAGTAAACAGGATATGGACTGAGGAAGGGAGTCATGGAAAATATCAAGGCAGGAGACGGGCCTTTCCGTTTCTCGCGGTCCACATTCCTCTCCCGTTTCTCCCACTTTATCTTCGATAGACGCCAAGACCAAATCCTGATGCGAGCTGAAGGGCCGAGCCAACAGAGGAGAATGGAAATAGGGAAAAAAGGCGTCTGCCCGGATAGATTAGTAAAAGAGTGATTGAAGGGGAGGCTGGTGGACTAAACCGAATGCGTTTCGACTTTAGACGCGGAACGGGATGTGGATGGACTACTGTGGTGGTCGCTTTCTGAAAACCCTCGAGGTTCGGGAAACGGTCAAACAGCTGCCAAATGGCATTGCTTAAATTGATCGCTCGTATAAGTCTCCCTATTCTTTAGCTTCCCCGCGCTCCTTTGTCCTCTCTAACGGATTCATTTCCTCAAAGAAACATTCCTGTTACGATCCAAAGATAGGTGACAATAAAATAATCAACTGGAAATTCTCACTCGAGCCGTGTAAGAGATTTAAATTGGGAAGATATCGAGGCAGCTTAAGATCCTCTCGTGACATTTTAGCATCAATCGACTGTGGAACCTAAATCGATCCCGGGAAGGGTCTGCTTATAATTATAATGAAAGAAACTGAATTTAAGTGGTAGTCTTAAGACTGCTAGAGAAGAAATAAATGGGAAAATCTCTATCAGGGCTCGATTCCGGGTCTCCCACGCTCTTTTCTGGCGACTATTCTAGCCAATTAAGCTACACTGGCAAAACGACAATTAAGCTACTATGACGGAACATACGGGAATGGGGGTTCGGGCCCCAGCTAAGAAATACTTTTTCTTCTTCATTTCTTAATCTAATGTCAAACATGTGACAATGCATGTTTCATCGCTTATCTACCGAAGAATCTCATTGGTTCTCTGTTCACAAATTCACTATCACTGAAAACATTCCTGGTATCAAAACAAAATTCAACCAATTGATTCATAGTAAGGTATTAGATTTTGAGGGCTAACACATACAGCGTAAAATTCAATGTTCAAATGGAATAACTAACATTTCGATAAACCGACTTTTTTCTTACTCCTTTGCGACCTCTAGATAAGAACTTAATTCCAAGAAAAAAAACCGAAGAAACCAAAAACATTTTAGGAAAACTCAAGGGAAAAAAGGACATGAAAAATTTCAAACAGAATCGGGATTCGAACCCGGATCTAACACTTTCCTTTCTCTTCCTAATCCAATTGGTTAAAGCCTCCACTATCTTCTTTAGTCTTAATAAAACTTGACTTCGAATCATAAAAAATTACTTATACGCCCGTGTTTTTCTTTCGAACTTCACCACTTGAAAGCTGCGCCACACCCAAGGATTTCATCCCTTCAGTATTATTCTTCTTTCTTTCTTCGACTTGAGACTACCATCTTTTTAATCTCGGGTGAGACACCTGCTGGCAGCTCATCATATCCTCTCTCTTCTTTTGTTTTTCATTTCATTAGTCGCGTTTTCCAGAGACTTCGTCACCGGACTGTGTTGTAGATACACCACCTGACACTCGGAAGAGATTTTCTTAGCGTGTCATTTAGCTCTTGGTAACACGTTTTGGATTCGATCCAACGCCTGCAGATGGGAGGGAACACTTACAGCAAAATGATTTCATAAAGTCAACTTTCCATATGAAACAGAGGGTTTCAAGCGTAGATTTAAAGTTTGGAAACAATTCTGTTATTTTTAACCTTTAGCCTCTGGTTCAAACAACCTTGAAATCGCAACCACCACATTAAATGTGAAGTGAAAAATACTATGCACGAAGAAATTAAATTCACTCAAATAATATTGTGCAATTTCGTGATGTTAAAATTGCATTACCTATCTAAATATTTTCTGAGCCTGTACATACATTTTGTTTCAAAATCCTTCCATAGCTAGAAAGTTCATGATAGTTTTGAACTAAATTTTTATATTTGGTTCAGAATACACCAATACCGGTCCTTTTAATTAATATCATGCTTAAGCGATCGTCTAAGCTTGAGTGTTCTTTATATTATTACTGTATCAAGAAGAAATCGAATGAGAGAAAATAATGTTTAAGAAATTGATTTCTTAGTAACACTACGTGTGGTTATAAATTCAATTCCTACTAGAATGTTTGGTGGCTATAAAGTACCTATCCTCCTTGGTAAGAATGCATCCCGAAAGTTTTATTGGTAACGTATACCGGCAATTATATGCTACTGGAAGACAAACTACCATTCGAGTTCAACTTAGAATTGCGCAGTTGACGCAAGTAACGCTTCACATTGTATCCTTGCCAACAGAGGGTGTCGCTTTATTTATTCCTAAGAAAATAGGATTGAACTCATTTGTTGTTCCACATATAAACTAGAGCTATTTCCTAATTATGCTCAGAAAAAGCAAACAATGCAAATAGTGATTTACAAATGATTAGCATGTTTATATTGTCATTTTCACTCATAAGATATTATTAAGCGAGCTGTTTTGTCAGTAAACGTCTTGGTTAAAAGAAATATCTTAGCAAACATCTTACGAAACATCTTAGGAAATATCCTAGGAAACAAAATAGAAAAAGGATTGCTCAACTTGAGGGTAAATTCTAATTGACAGAATCTTACTACTCGCAGTATATAATCCTAAATAGGCTTCAGGTTTCTTATCTTATTCAGATTTTATATCATAATATTTACCAAGGATGAGACAATAATTTTAATAAGCAGTAATTGCATCGACGTATAAATTTTACTCTTTAATTCATAAGTAAAATTTTACTTTGGAATAGATCGCATGTTTACGATATCTTTCTAGTATCTAAGTTAAATCGTGTTATTACTAAAATAATGAATTCTGGAATCAGATTTCCTGCTCGAAATATGTGGAATTTATCCACCATTAATAATAATATAATAAGAAATATAATATATTCTGGAGGCTACTAGTTAAGGTATAATTCGTGGATAAAAAACATTCGAATAAACATTTGTTCGTCCCGATATTGCATCCTCAGAGCATTTGAAAAGAACCCATATGCAATGTGCACCTTAGCCATCGTTCGCGAAGATCTTTCAATGGACACCACGGAGTCCCGGTCGTTCAAATCGGCAGGGAGAAGTGATCGATGAGACTGTCGTCGAACGCAATCCTAACTCCGCTCCGATCGTCTACGATTCGATGGGAACTCGGACACCGCCAGGAATCCCACACCCTTTCGAACGGGAAAAATTTAATGGAGGACATCCGCAGTAAGAGAGAAGGGAAGGACGCAAGGACACTAATAGATCTAGGGGTTGTGGTTGAGATAAACAAAAAGATGAGGTAAAAATCTGGACCCTCCGAGGTGGTTTCCTGAGGGTGGGGCGGCGATGGAAGAACTGGATCGAAGAAGGGTTTGTAAGGAATTGTCGGAAGATTAATGCGGGCATTGGATGTCAAGGGCTCATCGCTTTCCTCTCCTCTCTACACCCCTCAAGCATCTACCTCCGGGAAAAGTTTATTTTCGCTTGCAAGCGAGTGGGCTGGATTGTGGATCTCCGCCCTGGTCCTACTCGGCCATCTCTGTTTTCTCCTTCTTCCTACTCCCCCCACCTGAAACCCGGTCTCCTTCGGGAAAAACCCGCTTCGAAATCCCGCGGTCGAGCCTTGAGGGACTCCCTTCAGTCCACGGGCCGTGGCGCCCTAGGATGGACGTGTCACAGAATTCAACCAAAGGTGGGAGTAACACGGAAAAGTTCTGAAGTATAATCGCCACGCTGTAAAATAAACATCAAGTGTCAGTCGAGACAAATTTACGCCAATACTAGGAATTCTATCGCCAAAAGTTACCTGAAGACCAACCTGTTGACTGTATCGAACCGTCAAAGGGACCACTGGAATCAATCGATAGTTCCCTCGCTCTCTACAGTTCGGCACGGAGGATATCGGTGTTTTGTTTAAGGATAAAGGAATTATCCAATTCTTGGTGAATTACGAGTTTCTGCTGCGAGCGAAAAGATCGACAGGAAGTTTAAAGGAAGGATTTTTTGTGAGCTGTGATTAGAGGATATCATATCACGTCATGGCAAGAAGAGTTGGATGGATACCTTGCATCGGCGCTCCGCCTCCACCAGGCGTGCCAACATACCTGCCTAAGAGGAGGAGGAGGCCGAGTTTGGAGGAGGAAAATGAAGTACCCTATGGACGAGTGGGAAAGGTGGAAAGAGGTATGCGAAGGAATGGGAGAAATTCGATTCAAATGGAAAATTTACATTTGCAGGGGCAGGATGAGGAATTTTTCTACATTGACCGTTTGATCAACATATCTACTATCTGACAGTTTACTACATTATCATCAAAGCATACATACACATCATTAGCGGATCCAGGGCTTGCAAAGGTGGAGATCGTCCTCCACTGGTGACTTACTAATACTATCTGTTTGCCTAGAACCTAACGAGGAGTTTGAATTAAAATCAGGTTGCGAATTATTTCCACGATCGCTATACATCTACTATCAGGAAAAATGACACTTAAAAATTTAATTTCAAAATGAAATTTTCTTGAAACGCCCCTTTTGGCAAGGTTCTAGATCTTTTTATGCTGTACATCTGACTTTTTGTATTTCGCAAATTGTAAATATTTAGCGGTTACTTATTTTTCGAACTGAAGTTTGAGATCATCAGATGTTTGGAACTACAGTTTACTTCGGTCCCAATTGTGACTTTTATTCTTATATTATGTTTGTATTTCTACATATATTTACGTATAACAGTATGATCTGATTAATACTTTCTCAATAGATGCACTTCGCATGCATTCTAAAAGTTTACTTTAATCAGAACAATTTTTTACCTTTCTGAGGTATTTTAGACACAGAAAAATTAAAAGTAAAGGAAACAGGTAATGTAATTTAGTTACAAATTTGTAATAATTAGCCAGCTAATTTTTTCAAGAACGATTTTCTTTTTCATGAACGATTAACAAACAGAAATTTGTGTTAAAAAGTAATTTTATTCAGAGCGTAAAATTACCTTTGGATTTATCGAAAGGTAAAAATTAATTCTATATTATTATCACATGCACTCTTCACACCAATAAAGACGTTTCTGTAGATTGTTGCATAGAACCTTCTATCTGGTTGTAGGTTTTACCTGTTTGTTTGTTTTACAACCCAAATTATTCACATGATAAAGACGTTAAAATTTGAAATCGGCCTACAAGAATGAATGTAAACCCTCGATGAATGTAATAAATGCTAATCATTGAGACCATAAAGAATGTTCCATGAAAATAATACGAATTTCCATACACTAAATGTCGATAATATTCCCGGCTAATGTGTTAACGTTATTTACTTAAACCAAAAAATGATTTCCCCTCTCTGCAAGAATTCACGAATTACTATTTTCTCCATCCTTTTCCAGGGGATCATGTCGGAATATAACGGCTGAAACTGTTTTTATTTTTTTAATATTATATAATATATTTTGAATAATATACAACGGCAAGGACACTTCCGATCTATGAACCTAGTTATTACGATTTAAAATTCATCATAACGAATACCTGATTCGATCCTTTAAATTTCAGTAGGATAAATCATTTTTTAAGTATACGGACAGATTCCTTCTTTTCATACCCTAATTATTACTATCTTCTCCTAGAATTGAAATCAAACATTTTTCTTTAAGGAATGAATTTATGCGTCTATGAAAACAATGCCGCTTGCCAATGATTTACAACCACAGAGGTCTCTGTTTACATCAATCAAATTTAAAATGAAACACAAACACTCGTAAATAAACTATAATTAGTATATCTTTGAAACTATACGGATTCTTTCCATTCGTACGAAATCCTTTATGATCCCTCACTAATTTGTGCGTCCAGCCCTGGTCTTCACTCACCAATACTCTTAGGAATGATTCCAAGTTTTACAGTCACAGCTGCCGGTCACTCTTAAAAGTCGCCGCCTACGCTTTGTGTTTGCTCTTTCTCAAAAGGCGCTTCTTTGAAAGACATCCACGCATCTTTCAACCGTGAATTCACACTCTTTACGAACCAATTTTATTTATAACTTTTCTGGAGAGACATTTCAACCAAAAGCCTCTTTGAGAGACTTTTACAAACCTATAATAGCGGAGAGAGTTTAAGGAAGACGAAGATTTCACTTCAAAGGACTAGCTGCCCTATTTGAATTTCAACCATGCAATAATTGCATACTCATGTGCATAAACTAATTATAAGGGAACTATGCAAATGTGAGTTGTAATTAGTAACCTCAATTGGTCCACACGGTTTACCAAGGGAACAGTTTCCACACGTCACGTGTACTAAATTATTACAATATGAGAAATAACTGCAACAGATTGGTAGATAAACTGAACAGGCATCACGAAAGGAAAATGATAATTATAACTAACCAATAAAGAATGCGAATATTTCAAAAATTTTAAGATCGATACAGTTTTCCTCGCCAGTACGGAAACAGCTATCTTTTCCTGATGGGAAAGAATACTTTCGAAGATTGAATCCCAGCCAAAATTAAAACTCATGTTGGTTTTCCGGAAAAATGAAAATTAAATTAGCGCCACTTAAAGGTCGCTGGAACCCATGGCAGACGCGCACTGAGAAGAGCGAGATTCCTCTTGTAAAAAAATCAAAAGAATTCCCAGAGGTTGACGTACAGAACTTGGTTCCAGGAAAATGAAGGAATATCCTGAAATCTGATTCTGGCATAAACTTATCCCCAATTTGTATGCCAGGAGGATGGTCAACTGAAAATTTGAGAGGACCAGCTCGCCTTCTTGACGCATACTTTCTTAAATAACGACCGCTGAAAGAGATTAGTGTTCAGCAGTTTGGATGCTCGCCTAAGATTTTAAGTCAAGGTTGACTCATCAACGCATTCGCCGGGTGTCTTCGCAGTATGCGAAATATTATCTCACACCCTCAAAGAGCCCTTAGAGAATGATTCATTCCACACCGAAAGAGCGAGAAAGATGTCAGCGAGCTAAAGGAAAAATATGAAAACGACCAACAGAAAATTGATTTATCGGATGCTACTTCAATATCACGTCCATTAATAAAATAGCCTTTGCCGATTAATGGGCATTTCTGTATGTAACAGTATCAATAACATTTATTACCAACTTTTTCTAAGTCTAGCGACAAGTTTTACCATCACTTATTAATAAAAGGTACTTAAAACTTATTAGATGGAAGAGTATTGGGGAATAAGAGTATTTACAAAGGTTCCTATTCCTATTAAAAAATTCTTGCTTCGTTTACTTCAAAATATGCTGAGAATAAGGTACTTCTTTGTTTATAATGATGTTTGAAAAGGAATATTTGTTGATAAGAATTCTAGCATGGACTGGACATCTACATTATCAACATCAACATATGTACCCTTCTAGCCCCATTCGGCAAGTGGCAGGAGGTGCATGCACAAATATACAAACCATTGATTGTTTTGATGAACGAAAAGCTGATTTACTATACTAATCAATAGTATACTATGATATGATATGAGAGATCATATAGTGATTAGTATACAATCTCTCGACAGGTTCCATTACATACGAGTTATTATATTAAAAATCTTTCAGTATTGCAATAGCAGAGTTCCAAGATTATTATTATTAATCTAGTCAATCACCAATATTTTGTGACATTTTTTAATTTTTTATTGATGAATCGGCTACCGATATATTTAAAACTAGCGTCGATTGAATATTTGCTTCTGCTCCTGCTGATTTGTATTTATGCTTAAATATCGCGATTCTCAACCAAGAAACGAAAGCAAGATCGTTGGAGCTATCTTAAAACGCACTTCACGGATCATTCCATTCTAATTCCAAAATTTTATATTAAACCTAAATACATATTGTCAAATCACTCTGATTAAGGCTGAAAATTAGACAATCAGGGCAGAGTGGTTTACTAACAGTCTACCGTCCGAATTATTGGAGCCAGAATTTGGAGCGCATAGAAATCAGATTCAGAATCGGTTCAATGAGCGCCTTGTCACATTGCCATAACAATAAATTCTTTCACTTGCCCTTCGATGACGATGACCCTGCTCCTTTAACATTCTTCTATCTCTTCGGATTCATATACTAGAGTATTGCATAGGGCGTTTCGAGATCAATTATTAATTTCCACATGCAATGATTTACAATTACTATTTCTAACCTTTCATAACCTTATACTAAACATAGAGCTGTTTAATAATCGCTTAGTCCCGACTCTGAGCCCCTTTAGTTTCTAGCAGTGCCTTGAACCGTAATAATTTTTGCTTCTATTTTCGCTACGATTCAAAAACTCAAACATCCGTTCAGTTCCAGTTTCGCTTAGATGTTTTCGCCTAAAAGAATAACTTGCCTTCCAAATTTTACATTTTTATGCATAGCATCTTTACTTACATAAGTTTAATTAAATTTTAGAATATTACTTAATGAATAGGAAATGAAACCAAGGAAATGATGATCAACTATTAGAGTACATATAAATATAAAGCATTTATTATAGTTAGCTACGAGTCACTGTTACATGTACACGTATGTACTGTTAACCGTTCATGTTGAGGATTCATCCCTTTATAGTTAATAAAAATAGCACTACGTGGAATCTAAGTTAGGAACGAAATAAATAACTTTCCGAATTCTGTAAGGGTTCAATAATTTTCATTTTTGATTCAGATTTCTTTCTATTCGGCAAAAATTACTGTTTTTTCTATTTCGGTTCGATTCTGTTTCCATGCCCTGGTTTCTAGCTAATAGCAATCACTCTGCATAAAATATCTAACCAACTTTTTTATACGTCGCATCAATTTATTATCAACTCTCGGAATATTTCCCCCATTATCCATTCTAAATCAAATTCTTGCCTCTATTTATAGAATAACTTGCCTTTATTACCATGAATTGAAATCACCATGCTTTCATATCTCTTTGAATTTCCACATCGATACAATTGCACGCTCGAGATCAAAGATGAAATGGAATAACTTTCCCGTAGAATTTGGTCTCCTCAATGGATTCCTGTATAATATTTATGAATTTGGGTTATAATTTCCCAGGAAAGGACACAGCACTTTTTTATAAAAAAAGTAGTTCATTTGCATCCATTTGGGAGACAATTAGGATTTTGAAACATCTCAAATCTTTCGCAGACTGATTAGAAAGAGTTGGATTGATAGACGGAAGAACGCCATCTCATATTGCTACTCAATGAATGCTAAGTATAATAGGATTTATACCCGAAAAATATCAAATTGGAAAATTAATCAATATCAAATCAGATAAAAATCTATTCATTCGGCAAGAAAGAAGCACAAATTGTAGACGCATTTCGTAGATTTCAGTCGGTTCGAACTTCAGTTTCCTCGGACAATAAACATCCGATAGAGAATGGAGTGAAGATCTCATACTATAAACAGAAATAAAAGAAATATCAATCCATTATCCACCTACGAAAATTTTATTCTAATTTCAATGGCCTAACTGCTAACGTAGGTTAAACGGAAAAGAATTTGAAAAGAATCGAAATAACGTTTTATTTCATATAATTTGTTGTAACCATGGTGTTTAACAGCGATTCGGAGAAAAAATTAGTCTTTCTTTGTAAACAGGTTTACAGTTTATTTATGTGACACTTATATGTTACTTTATATGTTACAGAATTTTCTGGCCTACATTTCCCTTTCCTGAGGGAGTTTTAACTCAAGTAACAAATACTTAAGAACTCCATTATCTTATCAAAAATTCATCCATAAATAATTACAAACTGCAAAGCCTATTAAAACTTTCTGTACCTCTGTATCAGTGTATCTATACCTTTTATCTATGTATACTAAACTTCGGTTATCGGTAATGGAAAAACTCGACTTAATTTCAAAAACTGCTTTTTTTCTTGGAAAAAAGTGCTCGCCTCAAAGAATAAACAAATACATGCATTTAAAGCCCTGAAATTGTGTTAATTTTCCAACATTTATTTTACAAGTAAAGTGAAAACAAATACCAACCTATTTTTAATAAGGGAAGAAGCGGGTTTCTCCATATATAATCAACTGACAGGTTTAATGGCTAATAATTCCACGGGTTTTCAATTTCATAGACCATATATTCATCTCATATTCTTCTTTATACCAGATATTTATTTTGCATCGAAATTCATCTCTCTTTTTTATGGGGACCAGCATTCACATTACTAATAAAAGAGACAAGATTCAATAGCCACCAAAACATGATTCTATCTAATCCAATAATACGGCCTTAACTTGGTGGTAGTTTTCCATAATGAAAATAATAAATTGCTGTATCTTCACCTGAAGATGACCCAACGGGTCGAAACCATGGTCGTATAATAAACAATCTTGTGGTAAAGTGTACAAGTGTTTTCCTTTATTATTTTCATGATTCTATCTGTAAATTTTACTTATGAGCCTATCAATATATATCTTCTCGGTAATTTGTAAAGATTAATTTGTTTTCAGAAAAGGAAATTTGCAAAAATGAGCTATTTGGGAAAGAATTTATTTTCAAGTAAATTGTTTAAAATTGGTACAAATATATTCGAAGCAAAATAGTTTTTAAAATTTCGAAGTATCAAGGCTTTTGGCCACTTTTTTACCACTGAGTTACGGATTTTACTCAACAAATGTGATGGACTACAGGAATCTTTATATTGAGTACAAGAGCCATCATTCTTATTGCAATTTTAAATCAAACGTAAATGTTATCCTTATTCCATAGAATCTAAAATGGAGTGTGACAAAGCTGATCGATAAGTATTTAAAAATATTATATTAGAAAACTTTGAAGCTCGAGCGGAAAAATCTTATAGTATTTATCAAATTCAGAATGATCTTGAAAATTGTAGTGATATCCGTGACAATTCTTGTCAACAAACTACAACATTAGTGAAATTTATAGATTATTTCCCCTTTATGACTCGTTATAATAAAACGCAAAGGAAATATTCCCTACATAATGCACGCACATATTAGAGTTATTTTAATAATCAAAATATGGATTCTGAAATACGTAAAAATCACGAGTAAGGCGCATTTTTAAAGGATATTGTTACTATAATTCAATCACAATCAGAAGTTTCGTTGAAGACTCCATATGATAAAGGCTTATGAAATTGATGAGATTTTGGAAAATCCTGTGAAACTGAAGATATTTAAAGCTCATTATTTTTAGGTAATAAATTACCTACATTTTACATAACTACATGGATATAATCATGAGGATCGAATTCCATTCACAAGAAAAAGTCCAGGACTAAGTATCATTTCTTCTCAATATCATTCATATAGCAAGTCAATTGAAGGAGAAGCAAACATCTTGTCTTGCTATGCTAATCCGCTAAGGGATCCATGTCCATTACAATGTCGTAAAAAACAGTATTGTCTATCATTTGACGACTGATCCAAGTGACAATTGGCAAAGAAAATTGAATGTTTGATCCAGATCCTTGGCACTAACATTAGATTAGATTCAAACGTGCGATGAGCTCCATCTATAAATACATTGTGTCCTTTCCTTCTCGTCTCTTTTATTCAGTGACGAAGAATTGGAGTAAAGGTAAGTACGGCGTTGTGGCGAAGAAGTTTTATTTCTAAGTTAATGGAATCTAGGCCAAAACAATTCTGCTTAGAACTTCTTCCCTTGCTTTTAACAAAGGGAAAGTCGTGTTTCATGGTGGGAAATTATTTTAGAAACGACACAAGTGATATATTCTTGAGTGGTCATCGCAAGATGTCGGACTTTTGGCTTTCGTCCGTTCCTCAGTTACGAAATCGAGGGAAAAAGAAAAAGTGTCTTCCGTTAGTCGGCGAATCTCCATCCGTGTGATGTTTCATCGAAGTGATTTCCTCCCGAACGCTATGCAACTTCCCCGCTTTGGTCGAGCGTGTTGCATAAGATTCGGGCGCAACGGCCCAGTGAATCCCATTCGTGGTTTCGTATGTGGAAATTACGCTAAATTGTTGCACACACTATCTACGCCTAGGTAAATGCAAATGCGTTGAGCAGTAAATGTATTGAAATTAGCCAAGCGATCTGATGCAATACGTGATATTTCATTCTTCCGCTTAACTCTTCTGAAAAAATTCGACAAATTCGTTGCAGTTCACGAATAGCCTGCCACTTAGCTTCGAGAATATATGGTCGAATCTACTGAATCTCTTTTAGATTTGATTCTTAAATCTTATCAGGGAATTTTTCTCGTTTACCAAAAAGTTAAAGCGCCGTAAGCTGATGGCATACTATTCGAATTTTTTTGTTTAATATCTTACTCCTAATAATTTTACGAAAATTATTATAAGTCCTCCTTGTTTACATTTAATATTTTACATGTCAGCACAGACCGCGAATCCCAGCATTTGGTAGTAGATTTGCTGAAGTTCTAATGAGCTTATGAAGTGATACGTTCTGTTCGTGGATCGCTGGAAGAGATTAAAAGAACTGACATTATATTTTATCGCGCTTAAAGGGAATCAGGGACACACGCATTAGCTTAAAGCAAATCCACTTTAAAATATCCATCTCTGCTGTACATGAAAGGGATGTTATTATCCAAACTAAAAATATATAAAAAAGCACGAACATTTATCTAAAATGTGATATTTAAAACATTAAATAAATAATTAATTTAAGTAAATAATTAATAAATTCCAGTGTGATATAAAATTTGCAATTATGGAAAATGTGCCGGTAGGACCAGTAAAATTAGATATAAGATTGTAAACTGTAATTAATTCTTAAAAGTACTCGATGTAGATGTTGAAGGGATAAATTTTAACCTAACTCTTCATTAATATTTTGTTATTCCTCCCCAAACAATATATCCGAATAATAGCAATAATTAGAAGCAATGAACGAATGTATGTATATGAAAAATATAATATTAATGTAACTTGAATGAGTCAGATTTAATATTTATCTTCACATAAATTTACTAGGAAATGATCATGAAATTTCACTAAACAGCGATACTCGGATAGTCTCTCCTATTTATGAATACCTTGTTACTCAGTTCAAAGGAGTTTTAGTCTTTAATGAAATTGCCTATATAATTACTGGAAAGTATCTCTCTTTTACACGAAAAATTCGACAGCAATATTAGGAGATCAGAGAGGAATGAGATTGTTACAGAGAGATGAATGTGTTTGTTACATTTTGTAATACAGAAAATTCAAGGAGTGCCGGAAAGGTTAGCGTGCTAGAGCCGATCTCATGGTCCCAGGTTCAAACCCCGGGTAACCAAATTTCCCTGGTTAAGAAATGGTTTCATTTGTGTGTCCGAGGGTTAGCGGAGAAAAGAGCCGTAAAAAATCAGGGAAAATACTAAACACATGATCATCGTCACCAATCATTATAACTTATAATCCGAGAGAAAAGTACAAAGTACAATTTAAGTAGTCCTTAAATCGTCAGGTCAAGGAACTTTTTCAGATTTTAAGTGTTATTTTGCTATATTTTACAGGATCGGAAGCGGGCGGCGGAGGGGGTGGTCAGGCTCCTAACGGAGTGTGTCCAGAAACACCTGCAGACGACAAACTATCCTTCAAGATCCCGCAGGTGGGTCCGCAGGTAATGTACCACTTTAAAACAGAAACTGAGTTGCATGTGGAGTTAGTCACGTAGGATTCAACACCAACCCAAATGATACTTCTCTATACTATCTTGAATGTATGAGTTTCCGCATAAGTTATGCAAATTTACACTACTGTGTAAAAAGATGCTGGAGTTCCTTCCTCATAAATTAGCTGGAAAACGTTGCACCAAAATAAACTTAAGGATTGCGATTAAGTTTTCGATGGAGATCGATATGAAAGATTTATTTTTTATCTAAATACTGTGAAATCTATTCTAAAGGAAGACATGAAAGTTAATACCGTCTAGCTTAACTACTATGATACAACTTTAAACCTATTCAAACCTCACACAAAATTGTTCATACTGGTTATTTCATTCTCATAATTGATTTTTATAATAAAAGTAAAGTTATTGAACCCTTTCTTCGGATCCTTTCAGATCAATGTAATTCAAACTTTCTTTATTCACGTCAACTTCGATATCTCTATTCATCATTTTCTATTTATATTCAGAAGTACAGCTGAGGGTTTTGATATTTTAGCTAAATTTAAATTTTCTACAGACCGTTTAATACTAACTCAGTTTTTCTAACCTACTTATCTTCGTTCTTTGGAAACGGCAGGTTATAAAAAATAATTAGACATACATATTGAACTATTTAAATGGAAATACTAATTGCATAAAGCTTAAATCCTTGAAACTAGAGGATTAGAATGTAAAAATTCTCTATTTCTGTAAAAAAAGTAATATTCTAGCAAATGGCAAAACGAAAGCTGATCGCTTCAGAATATACAACTACTTGCTTAAACTTGTAAGGACACGTACAAAAAGATAATTCAAAAAGTCAAATTCTTCATTCCTGTAAACACTAGTTATAACGATAATATCTGTTTCCTCGAAATACTTGAATTTCAGACACTTTTAACTTAGTGGCTCTTTTCAGACTTAAAGAATTCATAAACATATTTCTATTGAATTCTACATTCATCCGAGTTAAGACCGATATTTCGTTAAACGAAATAACCGAAACTCCCCTTATAACGGCAGTATTAATACAGTACCATTCTATAACTTACGAAAACACTTTCATTTCTATCGCTAATAGCAGGCGTGTAAAACTTTTGCTTCAAGCTAATTAGAAAGAGTCGGCCACAAATTGTTCAAAGTTCAGAACAAGGAGAAAAGATAGTAAATACATTTAAAAATCGCTTTGATTTATATGTCTCTGCCTTCAAAGAGAACGGGAGAATGCGGTGAGAGATTTGGGGAAAAGGCAATAAAACGAGAATTTTTTAGCGGCGATTCTTGAGCGAAGAACCTTGTTTGCTTGAAAGCGGTTCAGCATCGGAACAAAGGCAAGGACATCACTGCCGCAAATACTCCGAGCCTATCCATAAAAAAAACTTCCTCGCGTTTTACGACGGCAGTGGAGGGTGGGAACGAAATGAACCTGTGACGCAATGGTACAATCGTCCTTGCGTAACCCAGCCAGGGTAAGACGAACAAGCTCAGAAATAAATCTGCCGATTCCCGATCGCTTCTTGTTCCGCATGAAATGGACCACTAAACGCCAATCATTCTTCTTCCTGATGCTCGGCTTGAGGAAAAGATGCTAAGTCCTCCTCAAAGGCTTTTGTTGGTTTCCGGAACCAGAAGGTTACTATTAATACTCGTCAATAACGAAGGCGTTAACATAATCTCACCCTCTTCCACAATGACAGCGGCTTATGAATAGTAGAATATAAAATAAGAGTAGAGTATGCATGCAGTGTATTGGACCCTGCAGAAAAGTGTTGTATTCGCGAAATAGACAAGGTACAACGAAAGGCAATAAGATTTTAAAAAAAATGCTATGACAAATCGGTAAGTGATACTCAGATGCTTCAGGAGGCAGGATGGAAAACTTAAGAAGGAAAGAAGGCAATCAGAGATTTAATTTACTTGATAAATTCATACAGAGTACGTTCATAGAAGATGTAACCGATATTCTGCAGCTTCCTTGTTACATAGGCCGTTCTGATACCACAGGAAAGATAAGAAAAATAGAACCAGCCGATTCAAGAATTCAATTTTTCCGAGAACGATACGCGAAAATAATCGACTAAAAGAGTAGTTATGGTGCTTGCACCCCCTACCACACGCCAAAAGGCGGCTTTCAGGGTACGTATGTAGATATAGATAATCATAATGAAATAATCATAATAACAAAAATGTATACATACATCTACTCGAAAATGGTGAGGGTGAAATATACATAGGAGTTGAAAATGTTACAAAGGGATTGAAAATGCTACATAGGAGTTGAAACTGTTACCCAAAGGTATCTTCATGACCAGAAAATACTACATTTAACAATTACATTGATACCTCGACTACAGAGGAATGTGGGTAAGGAAGATATTTTTGCTGTTTTTCGGACTCGGCTATCGAATGTTTTAGTAGATACGCGTAGGGGTGGGAGCTACCGAATGAAAACAGCCAAATAATCCGATTATTTGCTTCCATGGAATGATTTGAATAAACCGTTTCGATTATTCACTGTCTTTAAAGCGCTTAGCAAATGAATCATTTTATTCGGCTTTTCGCCTTCCTTCGGTCTTATAAACGCTCTTCCCCATCGAGTGAACCATTTGATATTTCACTCGTTTATGTTATATGCAAGAAAGAGGATTGGGAGGTTTGACCGAATGAGAATTCTGACATGTTGAATCATCCGATTTAGGTGTGATTCATGGATGAATGATCAAACGAAAACGCTTCTAGGTGTATTCAGAACTAATTATTTTCGTTAGCCAAGGTACTACTGTACATGTTACTTAGTTATAGAGACTAGTCATCCAATATGAGACAGTTAAACTGGAAATCTTTTTCATTGCGTTTTAAATACGTATACATTCATTAACTAATTAAAAATTAAACTGCTGTTTAATTTATTATTGATTTGTCAAACAAACCACTTGAAGCAGCTAAATGAATTGGGCGTCGTAGAATGAAAAAATGGGTACAGATGTAATCCTATCTCAATGTATGGAAAGACCAAGGGTTCATTACGATCGCCGCAAAAATTTTGCAAATTAACACATTCGATAATATTCAAGTAGCATTACTAACTATTCAAGTAGCATAACTACATTACCTAGAGAGATGTTCTTTTCTACAAAAGTAGTAGTTGTGTTAAAAGTGTTTCGACAACCGAGGTCATTTCGGACGTGGGCTTCCACTGAGCATCGAACTCGAGACCGCTTATACCAGAGACGAACACGCTGCCCACATGGCTATCCAGGAACAAATGATAAAATAGTGGGGGATAAAGCTCCTATTTCTAAACAGAGATTATATCCTCAGGATTCGAAGCTAGTCTCAGACATGGTTAATGATTTGATGAGAAGAACTTCTAAACATATACTTCTAATTAAGCGTCCTATAAAATGAAGGTTACACAACTAAAAGTTATTATACAGATTAACCGGTAACTGATTTATACTGATATCCAGAAATGTGCCACGATGGTGTTTGTATCAGTACTATTCTGCCTGAAACTAAACTAAATCACTTTATTACCAGTAAGAATCGATTTGTATCGTTCCAGGAGGTACACTTTAAGGAAACCAGGTCTCCTCTTAAGCTCGTCATGAATCCACGCGGGCAAATCCAGGATCTGGCAAGCCTGCGAAGGCAAGGCATACCAGTGGATCCTGGTCCGATCAGCCCAGAAGTTGTTTTCGACTTGGTAAAGGATCTGAATTCCCCTAAAGGAAGAGGTGAGTCCGAGTAGATTTTACGTTGATATGTTAATCATACGTTGATTGCGTTGCACTGATTAAACACTGGTTATCATAAAAACCAACGCGCATCTCTACCTTTTCTAATCACGATCAGCCACGCGTAACAAACTTTGATCATGTTGGTTTCACATTGGAATGCCTAAATAATATATTGGTGATGAGTATTGGAACGCTTCGATTCAAGTTAAGGGGCATGAATAATACAGAATTATTAATCATTCTTATACCATAGCAAAAGCGACCATAGGGGTAGTTTACAACATATATGGAGGTGATACACTATTACGAAAATCTGCTCTGAATATATCCTGACCATTTTTACGGCGTTAAAATTCATTCCTTATACTAAAATCCACATTCTATTCCTCCGAATAATGCGTTTCTCAATTTCCTTTTCTTCGAGAATTCAGTTGTTAATTTTAGATATACCGGGAAAAATATTTTTCAACGGATGTTTTAATAGTGACGATTATTATTACAAAGGTTAGTGTGATTGAAATTTTAATTGCGCATCTTTTACGACAATGGTATCAGCAAAGCTTTTTTCAGTCAGGATATAGATAATATTACCGAAAGGAAAATTTCATGAGAGAATCACTAAAATTATGCCGAAACTTTGATAAATCTTGCAACTACACATATTATATATTTCAAGAAAAACTTCACATCTTGTCATTGACTTTCACAAGATCGTCAGAAGCGTCTAAGATGCCTCTTTTTCATTCTTGCCAATTTACCTACACTTTTCAAAACCATTTTGAGTCTGTATCAAGTTCGACATATTCTGGTTACTTTAGAGCACAATATGCTTTGTTGATCTATTATTTACTATCTTTATCCATCAATCAACTGTGGAAAAATGTGTACAAAGGGTAAAGGAAAAAGTTATTCTGCTACAGAGGCCAGAGAACTTATGAAAGAGTAGCATGTAACGTTCTAGCATATGACGTATCCATTGGTATACATTTTTGTCATGTCTCTCCTTCACTTAAAGCAGAATCGTTCAGAGAAAGCAACAAAAGAGAAAGATCCTGTCGTAGTCTGGACTCAAAGCTGGATCTCCCACTTGCCTGGTGGTTGATCTAACCAATTAAGCTGCTAATATCGTTTAAAAACATTTTCACGTGGGTTAACTTGAGTTTGATACATTAGATAAACTTATGGAAACTTTTAACAATGAAGACGGCTACAAAAATGATTTAATAATAGTTTCCAATAAGAATATTTAAACATAAAGTCAACGTAGAGTATGGAAATCGTTCGTAGGGGCGTGAGCAGAAGCAATATTCTCTCAGAGGGTCACTACTGGTACTTCCAGTAGACATATCACAAGTTTCTAAAAAATTAACTTTCATTACCTTTCTTTTCAGGCGCCGAATTATTTGCTAAGCGCAGAAAACGATCCGAGAACTGGGTGGTGGACGAAACGACTGTGAAGAGCTCTTCATCCAGCATGATGATGGAATCGCAGAGTAGCACCATGATGTCCTCGAAATCAATCAAGCAGACCCCACCTCCATCAGCACCACTGCCTCCACCTTCGTATCTAGACCAGAAACGAGTGGAACACATACAAAAGATGAATCAGATTCAGGTAAAAAATTTCAGAGAAGATAAGTCTAACATCGTGGAGCATTAACTTTATTTGACCAATGAGTTGCCAGCAACATAAATAGGAAGTAGCAACATATCGATTACTGAATTGGAATTTTCCTGTAATTTTATCTCCTCAGAAATACAGTTATTTAATTCTAAAATTCCTTTACTGATAGATTTAGCTCGTAGGTGATATTTTTACGGCCATTGCATCGCAACATGGCCTTTTGGTCGCACAAATCACTTTTCTGCATTTGTTAAAATAATCCCTGACACTTTCATTGCTTGGTTCTCAGCCTCACTAATGACGTCGACTGAATGTACAATGGAAAGTATTCTTCTTAGGTTTACTTCACAATTAAATGCATTTTCCTTTGTTCAATTTCGATGATACTCGTAAATCATTCTAATATAAGCAGTACGCCACTCAAATGATACCTTTTAGCCCAATAGTTTTCTATGCAGCCAAATAGCACATGCGGCTATTTGTTGAAAAAAGGTTTCCCACTCCTGGTCAAGCCACGGTTGTCATGGTTTTTAAGACAACACAAAATTGACACCTGTTATCTCTTTTGGAATGCTTTCACTTGGAATTTTTAATTTCTCCCTTAAAACGTTCTTACATTCATACAATGAGATTATAGATGCGAATTCAGGTAACCTATCGACCTAAACTGCCAATGCCTTGGTTTATTCTTCAGTTTAAATGCCTTGGAAATGAAGACTGATTCACCGCTTTGTTTAAGTATAAGTTGCTAAGTTTTCTGAATATCGATCAACACCACTTAAGACAAATCGTTGTTTCTTTACTGTTAGATTTGATAGTTCCGCTCCTGATTGATGAGCGCTAACGGAGGCCCAAGTGACTGAAACTGGTCATACAATAACACGCTTCCCTTTTAATTATTCAGCTTTTTCTTGTTGTTTAGGAACGGTTCACTCAGCCAAAGTTGAGGTTGGTCAAGTCGCCATGGGAGGCTGCCCTAGAAACGGGCTCCGTAGATGCTGCCTTCCAAGAAATGAAACACACATCAACCTTCGGCTCAACCACTGCTGCCGAAGTGGCTGAAACGGTGGTGCAGGCAGCCAGGGCTATCTCTCCTTTGCCCTTTAGCAAGCCAGCACCATCGTTCCCGCACCCACCCCCTGCCACCACGTATGTGCCCCCTCCCGCACCCACCTACATCCCGAGTGCGGCACCACAACTACCACCACAAATGCCACCACAGATGGCACCGCAGATGGCACCGCAGATGGCACCACACCAACCAAGCACGACACCTTTTGGTACCGGAAGGAATGACCTGTATAGACCGAAAGCTCCGAGAGGATGGACTCCAACGGCAGATGCAAGTAAGTACAAATAAAAGTGACTGTAAATACCCTCACTGAATGAGCCTCATAATCCATGATAAGTGCATCATTCTAGCGCTTTTCATTGCCTCCCTTTCATAATATGCATAAATTATCACCTTATTTATATTTTTAATTTGCTTAAATTTACAAGTGATTTAATACAAAAAAATAAATGATATGGCGAGAAATTTGGCTGAAAGAGAATGTAACAGATAATCCCGGATAACTTTACTGAACACTCGTTGTGGCCACTAAATCTAAATACTCAAAATCTGGAAAACTGTCCATTCCGAGCTAATCTCAACGTCAAAGAAAAATCTAAATGGATACTAAAACGTTGACTTTTTGCTGTTCTAGCATAGCAAACAGCATCTGAATCAAATTCTTGCTTCATTCAAACAAATAATAATACCATTATAATAGCAAAATAATAATGTATGCAGTTTTCAGATATTCTAGAGAACAAGAAATAAAATTCTCAAGGTATGTGAACCTTAGTAATTGAAAATATCACATAAAATCAAGAGCTCCATTTAGCTTGGAATCTGAAGTTTGTATTTCACTTCATTGAAAAATCTTTTCAGATATTTTCATCGATATCTCGTAAGTAGCATCTCAGCATATAGTAATGTTCTTCTATAAACTGTCAGAGTAGTTAAGAATATAGTGGTGCAGCTAGTTCAGAAACGCATCATTAACTTTATTTCTCATAATTTATAACTCCAAAAGCCTTTCTTAGTGGCACCCAAGTAACATTTTGCTTGCCCCATTTTGCAAGTAGTAAGCTCAGTTTTTCACACCTTCTTTTCTCTTTTTTACTATCTCATTAACTCATTTTTCATGATTCTCTTTCCACATGAAATTTTAAGAGAGTCCAGGAGAATTCTTTTTTGCTTTTTGGAACGAAGATTTTTTTCTCTGTACTATCTTGCTATCATAATCCCTTGAAACGCACGTTCCAAACAGGAAAGGAAGATTCCCATAACTTGCCATCCTCGGCGCCACCGCCCGCCACTAACATTGGAGCTTACGCAGCACCAGCCTACGACTCCCAAGGCTATGGCAGCCAGTCCTATCAGCAAGACTTCCAGTCCTTCAGCACCCAATCCTCCTCACAATTCAGTGACACTCAACGTCAATCCGTCTCCCAACTCCAACAAATGTACGAACCACAACCTCAACCTGCTCAACCACAACCTCAACCTGCTCAACAACAATATCAACCAGCTCAGACATACTTTGCTCAAGTCAGTCACGTAGGTACCACTGAGCTAGACTCATCCATGATGGAATCCAGGGAAAGCTATGACAGCTACAAAGAATCTATGTCTTACAGTGACAGTCAGCACACTTCTGGATACCACCCTATTAGCTTCCAGCCACATCCACAACAAAGTTACCAGGATGACAGGTACAGCAACATTCCCCCGGGTGATGATTTATATCAGAGGGTTCCTGTTAAGAACCTAATAGATTCCTTCGAACAAAGTGCCCAACCAACTATGAAGTACAAACACATATCAAGCATGCCTGATGGGTCTCTTTCACCACAGTCACCCCAAAACCAAAGGTATGAGAGCATACCACAGCCTTCTTATGGGCAAGAAGCACCAAGTATGCCTCAACAATACATCCAGCCATCAGTTATAGTAGATGCCCCACCACAAGATAACAGCATGGCCAATAAAGAGGTAGAGATGCAGTTTCAAGCATACCAGGCAAAGATGGAATCTGAAATGATGATGAAGTCTGAAACAAAGGAATCAGGTCAAATAAAAGAATCAAAGGAGTTTAAAGAAATGAAAGAGTTCAAGGAAATGAGAGAGGCAAAAGAAATTAAAGAAGTTACAGAAATGAAACAAATGAGCGAGATGCATCAAAGTATGGAGATTTCTGAGTCAAAGAAATCTGTTATGGAAACAGAGGAGGTAATGCAACAACAGGCAATGGAAATAAATAAAGCGGAAGAGATCACTGAATTAGAACAGGTGTCAGAGTCAAAATCTAAAATAGAAGAATCAAAGGAAGAGCAAAAAATATCTCTAATGCAGCTCACTGAGGAAAAGCCAATGGAAGTTGAACCTCAAGTTCAGAAGGAGGAGATAAAACAACAATCATTGCAAAAAACTAAAGAGGAGCAAATGCAAGAGCAAAAGGTGGAGGTGTCTAAGACTGAAGGATCACAAACTATCACCTCACAAGTTACAAAGGCTGAAGAAATAAAGAGTGAAACTATGGAAACATCCTCAGAGGTAGATCACAAGGTTGGAACAGAACAGGTACAACAATCTAAGGAGCAAAAGATACAGGAAATGGCAAAACAAGAAGTTATACAAGAACAAAAATCAATGGATATTACAGAGAAAAAAGAGGAAATGAAAATTCAGAAATGTGAAATGGAAAGTAAAGAAACTATTTCTAAATCACTCATGCAGCAAAGTATGGAAAGCTCTCAATATGAATTCAAGGAAACAGAAATGAAGACTGAACAGATTAGTAAAGAGACCATGGAAATGCAAAAGAGTATGGAACAAAAATATTTCTCAGAAGAAACTAGCCAAAAGCAAACAACATTTGCTTCCATGGCCCAAGAAGTAGATTCAAAAATGATGGAAACAAAAAGTGAATTCAAACAGGAGGCCTTCAAACAATATGGTGAAGAAAAAACAATATCTGAGCAAAGAAGCACAATGGAGATGAAAACTGGAGGAATTTCCATGTTCATGCGTGAGAAACCACAACTACCTTCTCAAGACGTGCAAACTAGTGTGAAAGACCAAAAAATGAGTCAAAAAACTCCTAGCCCACCACTCCAGCCAAGCTTTGACATTGAATACTTGTCAACTTTTGATTTAGATAAGCAACAGTCAGATGTCCTGTTAAATGGTCCATGCTTTGATGTTCAGTATTTATCTACTTATGACACGCAGAGTGAAAGTGCAGAAGTCACTAAAACTAAGAAAACTTCCGAATCGCCTCCTTTGCCTCCTCCTGAACAAGATATGAAGATTCTTAACACTTATGAACTCACAGAGGAGCTAAAACAAGAAATAATGCATTCTGAGCAATCAAAAAGTCAACAATCAGAGTCAGTCAAACAGAAGGAAAAAACATCACCTTCTCCTGAATTACCTCCAAAAGAATTTGAAATGAAATTGATGCATACAGATGAGCTCTTATCAGGATCTAAGAAAGAGACATGTCAATCAGATGAACCAATTTTACCTCCTCCAGGATTCGATGTTAAATATATGCATACTAGTGAGCTAAAATCAGAGGAGAAACAAGAGATATCTAAAAAAGAAGAAATCATCTCACAACCAATAGATTCTGAAATAAAATCTATGCAAACAGAGCACCAGGTGGAAGCTTCTACTCAGGAATCCCAATTTTCTCAAAAGACAGAGAAAATAGAGAAATCTATGGAGATGAGCAAAATGGAGACAATGAGCCAATTTTCATCGAGCTCAACACCTCAGCAAATGAAAACACCAGCACAATCCTTTGCAGTTAACAAAGAGACCATTTCTCAGATGCATGAAAGCCAGCAAAGTATTACAGAGAAACATGAACAATTATCTAGCACCACACAAATGCTTCAGG
This sequence comes from Pachydiplax longipennis, assembly GCA_036926295.1. Taxonomy (NCBI): domain Eukaryota; kingdom Metazoa; phylum Arthropoda; class Insecta; order Odonata; family Libellulidae; genus Pachydiplax; species Pachydiplax longipennis. The sequence goes on from JAVFKF010000014.1 coordinate 15,893,826, forward strand.
AGTCTCAGAGTAACAAAATGTTCTCCCAAAAACATGTTTCAGAAGAGCATATGCAGAGCTCATCACAGACCAAAGAAATGTTTCAAACTCAGCAATCCAGCATTCAAAAGAGCTCTCAGGTTAGTTCACAGCAATGGCAATCCAAACAGAGATTCTCGTCATCTAGAGCACACTTTGAAGATCTTAGGGAAAGATTTTCTCTTGGAACTACAGAACCTCCGATACAACACCAGCTTCCATGGGCTATACAGCCAATGAGTTTGAATCTGGAGGAAAGTCACAGAGAATTAATATCAAATAATGTTCAAAGCCATATATCACAAATGCAAACACAAAACCAACTGCCACCCCCCTCTTCCTCTACCATTCCTGCACCTGCCACGCCAGCAACGCCTCCACAGCCGCAACAGCAGGCAGCAGCCCCAGCAGGAAAATCAAGGCAGCCTCTTTCTAAAGATGCCTCAGGCAAGGCCAACGACTTAAGGAAGATCAGAAATATTTTCCTTAAACTCATTCCTGTCCCTAAACGCCCAGGCTTTGTATTCCTTTCTTTCAGGACAATACTTGGCCCTGTTTTTCATCACCTTTAACAACTTCTTTTCCATTGTTTTGCTTGAAGCATAACAATTTCTGTTTTCTGTAAACAAAGTAATGTTCATGCATGTATCTATTTTACTTGTGCAAAGTTTGGTCGACTGGATAGTGTTTTTTGATTTGAAGTAATTTATCCTGTGCTTTTAAGTATACCAGGGAGAAATAAGGCACTTAACACCATCCAAATTGGAAGAACTTCACATGAATACCAGCAAACAATTACATTGCTTAAAATTAATTTCACAGATAATAAAAACCAACATTGGGAATTATGGAAATATCTAATATAACTTCGGTCATTCAGAAAATTTTCATTGAAGAATTCATTTAATTTTCATTGAGCATACTCTAAAGCAAAATTCTTAGAAAATATCAGAAAATTATCAATTGACTATTGATTTTAACTGCACTTATCACTCTCTCCTGCAATATTTCAAATATTTAACATGTAAATAAGAAATATTTTTTTCATTATTTAATTTTCTTCCAAATTTTAAATCTCATGTTGAGAGAAGTTACTGGGAAGACATTTTTATCAAGATGCAAGGATGCTTGTATGACAAAGATTGATTTTGTAGTTTAAATCATTGAAACTGTTTTGATAATTTACAGATTTCAATGAGAACTTAAAATAAATTTCACTCTAAACAGGTACATTTTGTTCCTAAATTATTAGAAAGAAACAAATTAAATATTAAATAGATTGAGCTCAGATACTCCATTCAAAGACGTCAACATTCCAGTTGAGTTAAAAAATGTTTTACATTGAATGCAACAGACTTCAGATAATTTTACAAATTGTGTATCTATTCATTTTGATCATGAGGCAACTAGGTTATTTCTCGTATTTCAAAGACTAGGTCCAGATTAGCAAAGAGAGTCGTCTGTCTTAGTAGTGAATATGATTTAAGATTTTGTACTTTGAATATTTCTGACAAGAAATGCAATAGGAAGTGTGGGAAAAAGCAACATAAAATCTTTTGCTTTCTCATAACTTTAAGTAAATGGTTTCAATTTACCATTTAGTTTACCAAATACCAAGAAAAAATCATTGTTACGTTCATTAAATAAACACTCCCAAAGGATCTTCATTATGTAAATCCTCAAAAGGAATATTTTAAACGTGATCTCATTCATATCAATTAAAATATAATTTTGAGAAACAAAAATATAATTTATATTATTATATTATATATAATATGTATCATATATTAATTTATATTATAACATTAATTTATATATCAAAATAATAAAATACCTCTTCAGATATTGCACACCTAGAATAGTGAAGTATCTTGGCAGTATACAAAGTCCTTTCTGATATTCTTTCATCTCGGGCTGAAAGAAAGTTGCAAGAGTTTTTAGATTACAAAGCTGCACCATGGAAGAATAACAATTACAATTAAAGTTTATCATCCATTAAATGACAGAGTGAGCTATGTTATCTTCCTTTAGAATTCATAATGAACAATATCATAAATGTGGAAGTGAAAATTAAAGTTAGAAGCCCTCAAATCTCTTTATAAATGGAATATTTACTAAGATCAAGAATTTTTGCAAAATATGGGAATGAAGATTTTTGAAAAATCATAGTATGAATTCCAAGGGAAATACTGCTTTCAATTATGTTTGAGATTCTAGGCAGAAGTGAGATATAAGCTATATTACTCCATAATGTTCATTTAACAAATTGCCCAGAAGAGTGCAATATCAAAATTATCCTAACAAATTTACATGTACTACATAATTCATTAAAACTGACCATCAACAAAATCAAATTTTAAATTTCCCTAATAAACTCATGAGATAAAAACCTTGACCTAACTAACTCAAAACTTTTGTAATTCATCAATTTCAACTGAAACAAATTCTGTATGTTTGTATGGTTGGTATGGTGTATGAAATTTTTGATACACTGAAATGAAACCAAGATACACATGTAAGTAACAACTATGTCATTGTTATATGTAAAAATCTTATGTTGGTGATATTTTCAAGCTAATGAAATTTTGGTTCTTATTTCAAAACTGTTTTTTTCTGTATTGATAATCCTGTTCAACATGTAACTAACTTTGACTATAGAATAGATAGCTCTTAAGTTAGCTACTAAGACAATTTTTGTATTACGAATTTAGGATATTATGTCTAAATGTTAAGAGTTATTATGTAATGTATTCAGTAACTAATTTGTAACAATTTTTAATTAAGGTAAAATCATATGTGACTGAATTGTGTTGCATGCCTTTTGTATTATAAAGAATGTTGAGCAGTATTGGAATTTTTTATTGGATGTGATGAGTTTATATAAGGTGTGTTTGTAGAGACTTTTCAGAACCAGTTCGGAACTGCGGTGCATGCACATGATGATTTTGGTCATTTAGAAGAGTTCAGAATTGAATTCTGATGATTAGTCCCACCTTTGGGGTGTAATGAACAATTTTGGATTAGTAATTAATTCAGAATTCGGTTCTAAACACTCCACAAAAGACCAAAATCATCACGCACATGCGCCGCAGTTCCAAACTGGTTCTGAACTGTCTCTGCAAAAACACACCTATAGTTTCATTATTTTGAATGAATTTGTTTTTAAGGTAGATTCAAAAGATATTTTTGCAATTTGGTAAATTATGCAGAAATTTAAATTAAACTTTTATCTAAAAAACATAGTTACTTTCAAGCTCAGTCAATTTATCAAATAAAACCAGAAAAAAATAACTTGAAAACTAATGTTCTTGACATAAAATCATATAATTTTAATCAATATATTTCAAACGGAGATTTTTCATAGCCGATTTTATTGCCTAAAATATGTTGTTAAACTCTTAAAAATAATGATAAGAATACAGTAAAGTGTACATAGAAGAATGAGGGCTTCTAGATATAATTGATAAATCAAGAGTCAGAGCTGCCAATATCAATTTTTAAAACATTCTAAATCAAAATATAATCTGATATTTGAAATTGATAAGGCATCGCTAATGCTTTCACAGAACAAAAATATTCTTTCTAACCATTACGTTCAAGTGAAAAAGCTCTGATTGTGTAAGGTTATCATCACCAGTTTTAAATTCACAGTACTTTATCATAGAGGAAGCAAGTTTAATAAATGCCATATTGATAGAAAAAACAACATTAACATGAAAAAATTTTGTCAAAAAGTAAAATAAATTTCCCCTGTACATATTTTCTGATTTCATCTACAACTAATACTAACGAGTTTAACATCAAACAGAAGGAATCTTCAAAGACAAATCTAATAGGCTCTAAATATCAAGTTTCAATACATCTGCTGTGATCAATACTGAATTTATTGATGTGAATTTTTTATATTATGTAATTCTAATATTTTGGTCCACCAAAATCAAGGAATTCAAAACCAGTTTTGCAAAAGTTAGTTAGAAATACTGAAAAGGGTTGTTTTTGGGATGCTATTTGCTTGTGATGTAAAAATTGACTATTTTTTTAAATAATAATATGTAATATAATTAACATTGAAATTAACCTAGAATTTCAAATCTGAAAAGAATTAACTGTGGCACTGTCCAAATACAGTCTTAGGTACTGCACTTAATAACTGGCAAAATATAATTTCATCAATATTTCAAGTCTCTTAAAGCAAAATTAATGATTTTTCAATTCTAAGCTCAGTCATCCACCACTATATATCTATAAGAAGTACCATATATCTAAATTTCTGCATAGATATCTTCAAGTTAATTTCTCTCAAATAATATTTTTAGGTCTATAGATTACTTTACATAATCTCTCAAATGATAAAAATATTTCAGAGAATGATTTACTGATATACATAAAAATATATTGAAGGTTCCTACATATATGTACAAATTCACTTAAAGAGTAGTAAATTAGAGTGCTATTTTAAAACATTGTGCATTGATTTTCTTGCAGGATATTCAGCACCTCCAAAGATGCAACAGAAGAGGCAAGAACCTTTGCCTCCTCCTCCTCCTGAACCACAAATGACAGCTGCTCCAATGCAGCAATCTCAATCTCTGCTATCTAACCTCAACAACTACAACACAGCACCAAGGGGTTGGAACAAAAATATTGACTACTATCGCCCTGTTACCTTTGCTTCCAAAGTTTGAGATGGTAGCCAAGTCTGAATCATCCAGTTAAAATCTGGATATTGTAAATTAAAACAATTTCTTCTCTCCCTATAAGTTGGTATCATCCCATAAACCAAGAAAAATTCAAAGGTAACTTAAAATGAATCCAGAAAAGTGCTATGAAAGAGCAGCAGATATAGTTTTATATCCATCAAATATGTGCTTCTTAACAAACAAGGAACTACTGTTACTCTTATAATTAATTTCAATTAGAGTATGATTTCATTTGTTATCCATTGGAATAAATTATGTTATCTCTCCACCTGTACACATTTATATCTTTGTGGAAGATGATGGAAATGGGAGATCAAGTTTTGTCAATAAACATGTGAATAAGCATTGATTTCTGATTTTGTTTGTCATAACCAGGCATTATGAGCAATCCAGTTCTGAGATGCTTGAAGATTAACAAATTTATGAATGTATAATTTACTTATGAATAAAATCATGAATCTGTGTCTTAAACCATTTGTACATACTATTAAAAGAAATTATTAAAGTCTAATCCATGACCTGGGGTAAAACAAGCCATAAAATAATAATAATGGTTTTTATAGATAAAATATTTATCTGATAAATCTAAACTCAAGTAAATTTTCCCATATTTTGATGATGCTGAGGCAATACCATGGCCCTCAACTTGCATCCATAGCATAACATATTTAACTCATCTATGAAACGTATTAAACCCATTTGGCTCTCTGGTAGCCTTGAATGTATTATAACGGTAAGCATTAAAAAATTTAGCCTTTGGTTTCTGAAAAAAATCTTTTAGTGCTCTATATTTACCTTGCTCCCGAGGAATTTGAAAGCATTGGTTATAAAAAATTCCTGATGTATAAAAATATATGAAATAATATATAAAATTTCCTGAATGACATATAAATAATTACCTCGTATTTCATTGCGTGAGCAAGACATGAACATACTTCGATTTCAATTTTGGTTCACATAATTGCTCCCATTATTGAATTACACTTCCAACATAATGGCGATCTGTTAAGGTTAGAATAAAGATGGGATAATCGATTAGAAAAACAATCGAATTTAATCAAGGTGCCGAAGATTGCAGAACACCATCCTAATTGAAGGAAACAAAACTAGTAATATCTGCCACTTTCTTCAACTTCTGTGGAAATTACTAGTTTTGTTTCAATTGCTTGGCAATCAAATAATTATGCCATTGATTTTGCATTTATTCGATCACTTTCATTCGAATAAATTCACTTGTTTCCATAGACCAATTGTCTTACTAGGCAGTTTGTCGGATCTTCAACCATGTTAATATATCGCGTTTTTCATGTCATATAAGAATCTAATTAAATTTGTTATTCGTATTTCCAAAAATGTGAATTCACATCATTTTTGAAATTTGAAAAGTTAATGAGATGGCTAAAAAGGAAAAAATTAATATTCCCGTAAAAATGCTATTAGAAAACTATATGCACGGAAAAACATGCCTTCGGGTATTTCCTCGAAAATCTAGACTTCTTTCATTATTAAAATTTTCTTCAATATTGTGGAAGAAGAGTGCGAAAATTGAAAATCATGAAAATACTGAAGTGATGATAGAGTAATCCAGAAATAATAGACCTAAAGTTTTAAATATAAATTATATCTTCCCCGATTATTATAATGAAAAGTAATTCATTTAATTAGAAACATTGGCACCTTGTTATTTTTCAATGTCATAACGTTACATAAATAAAACCAGGTTAGACGCTCTTCAGGGAACCAAGGGAAAACCACATCTAAACGGGATAGCATTTCAGCCGGATTGTGTTGTCGTAACTGTGATGTGTGTGACCGGGTAATGGTTATTTAACATCATATTTTGAAGAGTTGTCTTCTTTTCTTACAAAAAGCGTCATAGTTGCTTAAATGAAGCAGACTTTACAAGATACGACAATCAGGGAAGAATAACGAATTCATTAATAGCAGTAACGCGAGGGCATCACGATCTCGAGACTGCTCACCAGCCCAGGAAGCCTAAGTTCCTGTATTGTCGAATGTGAGTTAGATGCTTTCATTTACCGGAGTAACTTTGATAATAAATTCGGTTCTCATATCGGTTTTTGAATTTCTTCGTGAATATGAATGCAGACGTTATACGTATGATTGAGTTTTCCCAGTAAGTTGAAATGAGTTTTCGAGAAAGGAGAGAGAGGGTTTCTAGATGATTTTGTCAAATACACTTTAGCCATAACCACTTAGGAGTTATGAATTATGTTTACCTCAAGGACCTTTCCATAGGTGGATTCTGTTGATTGATTATAGAATGATTTATTTTACTTCACTTAAGATTTATGATAAATTGCACGTTTTATATCTACTAATAGAGCTGCCAACAACTGTAAGCATGCACCGAAATCTAAAACTGTTATTACCTGAGATATGTAGCCATATATTGTTAGGCCTGTAAATTGAGAAATGAAAGTACAGAATTTTACTTACTGCTATTTTACGGATTCCACCTGGGCCAAGGTAACTTGAATAATGTAGGCTCATGAATTCTAAGAATATTCATAAATGAAAAAACTTTTTTATCATTTTAATTCTACATTTATTTACTATCCAAGCAGATTGCTTCATAGAAAATTTCCTTCATCTCACTTCATAAATTTAACAACAAAAATTTATACAAAAAATAATTACTTTGTATCAAATATATATATTTATGTACAAAAATACATGATGATTGCACAAATTTCTAGAGAACACAGGTATCATTTGGAATTATTGTATTATTACTACTTTGTACTTTGTACCGTTTCCATCAACTTGATGTAAATACTAAAATCTTAGTGATAGACTCAATATTGACTCACAAAATAAAGAGGATAAAAAAATTGTCCTATGATTCCATCAGTCACAGATATCTTTAACAAAGAAAAATTATAAGACATGACTCTGGAAAAGTAATCCTTTTGTTTTTCATATGGGATTTAGCACATTTGATGAATGACTGCAAAGACTTCACATCATGGGAGCATTCCAAGTAATCTACACTCTGCAATGCATTGTTCTTTCTACTGCTATGAGATTTTTTCTTTTTGAATGAACTTAAGTTTTGTATTATTGACATAAGGCAATTGCTTTCTATATATGCTTGGAGAAGCATGCAGTGAAGAGAGATACAACTCTTGCTTTTAGGGATGGATAGGAAACTAAATTTCATATCAGAAATAAACTTCTTCTCCACAAGACGACTCTCTTTCTTGTGACTATTCAGAAGATCCAGCATTGCCTCATCAGCAGTTAAATCAAATGCTGTGTACCCATTCTTTGTTGTGTCATTGAGGAGACTAGATCCTGGAATATAGAGCATCAAATTCCATGAAACTTGACTGTAAATACTACTAAAATACTACTAATTGCTAGTATAATCTAATTAATTTACAAAGAATAATCTAAATATTGTTAATGTGACAAAATGGTTTGATTTCAACATTAAAGCCAAGGAAATATCCATTATATACACTGAAGTCCAGGTCCAAGCAGTACAACTGATCCAAATCGCTAATGAGATTATATCATGTAAATAATATGGTTCTGTAGACTAAGCAAAGTTATCAGTTAAGATTTCAAGAAATAGGGCAAATTCAAGGGTGTTAGAATGTGTATACTCTGCAGATTTTCATACTGTGTTGCAATAAGGCATTATTTTCTGGGGTGCCTCTAGTGCCTCAGTTGGTTCATTTAAAGTGCAGAAGCATACTATAAGAACAATGCTCAACTGAAAACCCTGGGATTCTTGTAGAGCCCATTTTGTAGAGTTGAAAATCATGCCACTTTCTTAAAATTTCTGTATTTGAAACAATTCTTAACATTAAAAATAACATGGAATCAATGACTCTAAGGTTAACTATTCATAGCCATCATACTACTGAATGAAATAGCTTTCCACGAAGTATGGCCAAAAACGATTGATTACAGCCATCATACTAGATCGGTGAATGATATCATATAAATACAAAAATTACTGAATTGAGAAAGAAAGTAGTACCTTTTCAGACTGGAGTAAAATTATATAATGATATAAATTCAATTTAACAACAAATATTTTGTATTTTAGTTATTAATATTTAAAGGGTGCAGAAATTATACGAAGGGAAAGAATGGACTCCCTTATTACTAAAGAATCTGTTTCTAACTTACATCCACTGCCCTTTTCAAATATGAAGGGGACCCACATGCAGTAGGAGTCCGTTATACCGAGTATGGCATATAACGAGAGTTACATCATAGTGACTTATTTTTTGACAATTGTCCATCCTACAGCAAAAAGGGTAGGGAATTACATAAAAAAGGAAAGTTTGGATTGTATATGTTTTATGATAATAAGCACATAATCTATCCATTGTTAAATGGATAATTGAGTGATCAATGTTGTAACTGTTGAATCTATGAGTCAACTGGTAAAGGTAGGTAAGTTAACAACTGTAGCTAATTATTAATTTAAAATTTAGCCAGTGCTCAATTTCGAACCAAGAGTAGCAGATGGGAGAATTTATATACATTCAAGCACTCTTTAAGAAAATTTATACAAAACAAATTAATATCCATTGGCCTGTTGGTCTACGGGTATGACTTTTGCCTAGGATGCAAGAGGCACCAAGTTCAAATACAAGATTAGCCCTTCATTCTCAGTTACAACTCCAATTATCTGTTGAACTACAGATTTTATAATAAGTCCCTAATAGTTCCCAGTTTCTATAGCCTCAGATTTGATTTAGAAGTAATTATAAAAACTCTCAACTTTTCAACCTTCAGAATGGTTTCAACTTTCAAAAGATGTGATTTCAACTTTCTGTGAAAGGTAAATCTAAGTCACCTTACAAACTATGAAGGAAAAAGGAAGAATGAAAATGACGAAAACCTTACCTCCATATTTAAGGAGAAGATCCACAATGAGGATTCTTTTTTGAAGAACAGCTTCATGCAGAGCAGTTAAACCCATGTCTCCTCCTTTGGCATGGAGATTGACTAAAGTCTTCAGTTCCTTTGGTTCTTGGTCTTAAATAAACAGATCAAGTATAAATTAGAATACAATAGATGGAGCTGATTATATGATTAATTAAACAACTACCTAAAAAATAAAATCTCTTTCAATACCTTCTTAAATGGTTTTTTATATTAATTTCGTATGATAAAACATGTATAGATGCTTCAATTCTGACTGAGAAAAAAATCAAAGCGAAAGAATATAGACCTAAGCCTAAAATTAGCAAGAATAGATGATTTGCATGCATATCTGAAATAATTTAATTTTCCAGTGATGAGCTTAATATAAATCACAGTTCATGAAAAGATGATGAAAGTAATTCCATGCAAATCACAGTTAAAATTTCATCTTCTTTTCAATCATTTCATACAGTAAGAGTCCATTATTATGAGTACTGCATATAATGAGAGTTGCGTTATAGTGTGCTATTTTGGTCATTCTCCATCTCACAGCAAAATGGATAGGAGTTATGTCAATTATAACATGTTTATTTCTGAAGAATCGGTATAACACATTTCTAAATCACACAGACAAATGCAGGAGGCATATCTCAAGACATGCAGGAGGCATATTATGGAATTGTCCATTGACGTGAGAAGTCCATAAAAAAACGGTAATCTGAGTTATTCTTTTGAATGAACAGAAAAAAATTTAATGCAAAAACTATAATACCTAATTCATGCATTTGCTTCCCACAACTTGTCTTGACCTTCCTTGGAAAAAATGCTTCAGAAGCTTTGATTACAGACTTCTCAAGAGTTTCACTCTCCCCTTTGTCCCTCCATACATATAGTACACACTTTAGTTATAGTTTATGAATCAATGAAATAATGTTACTGATGCAAACTTACTGAACAATGCAATTTGAAGTATTCGTGTAAGAATTAAAAACCCTACACTTTCATTCTACCATATTCACTGGCCTTGGATTCAAGAGGACAGACAGTATTAGGAATCGGCTATAATGAGTATACCATAACGCCTTAAAACAAGTACTTTTCCAATTTCTGTCAACTCTAGTTATAAAGAACTTCTACAGTACCTCTTGTAAATACTTCACAAACATAGAGATATTCATTGGGTACCAAGTAACAGTAATTCATGTCACATTATAAAGTTCAATAAGTACACAGGAAGCATTGTTAAATTTTACAATGGAATATTTAAGGCAAATTCTTAAAATTTAGAGGCCAAACGAACTCATAATAAAATTTCATTTTACCTCGTTCACCATTGCCTGACATTTTCTTCTTTTTTCTTCTTGTCTGGTATTCTATCTTCTTGGGCTGATACTCCAGAAGTCTTCTAACACATTCCAAATGACCTGCAGATACTGCCTCATGCAGAGCAGTCCATCCAGCATAATCCACAATATTAATGTTGTGACCCTCCTTTTCAAGTTCTACAGACAGCTTGTCACTTAGCCCCTTGCGGCAAAGCACATGTAAGTGAGTTTCACCTATGAAACAAATAATAAAGATACATACAAACCAAGAGTGAGACAGAGACTTAATCTCTATTCTTCACTAACATCTCCTACAATAGGGGGGAGAGCACCTTTGAATAAACTGGGAATAAGTAAGAGAAATAATGAGAATGAGAAAATTGAACTTTGTATTTTCCACAAGATTAATCTTAGACCTGACTAATAAGGAAAACTAAAAATTTATAGGGTTAAGCAATGCCTTGGAAAAGACATAAGAATCAATCACCTCATGAGTTAAGGTGTATAAGATGGATATCAAAGTCACTCTCAAGATGATTTAACAGAAACAGTTGAAAAATGTGATGATAATCTCTGAAAATGATTAAGTATTCAAGAATATGACAACATAAGCAAAAATAACATTTAAAAAAACCTTATATTCAAATCTGAGAGAGTGGAAAGAGTTCACAGCAGACCATTTCACTGAAAATCATCTTTTAACAATTACCTTTACAATCAACTTTTAAGAAGCTCACACATTGACCATTACCTTTGGAATTTCTTTTAACACCCTTCTTTTTCCTTCCTAGGCCACTTGAACTTGGCTGATCCTAAAAATGAAGCATATGAATGAGATTTTTCAAATAATAAAAATTATTAACGAAAAGGGTGTTTGGTAGCTTTGGACATAATGGCATGAACCAATATAAATTCATAAGGAAAATGGACATGAAAAGGCAATGTAGCTTGCTTGGTCAGAGCAGTAACATAGAAAGTGAAAGATTAGAGTTTGATCCCTAGTCCTGTTCAATTTATTTTCTTGAAAAATCTAATACATACTATAAAATAAGGTGTGTGTATGTTTGCCTCAAACTCGAGAACCAAAAGTTGCATGACTTTTAAAACTTTAAAGATTTAAAGTTTATAATTTTAGTTATAAGTTTAAAATTTCATAGCCTTCAAGTCTAAAATGATTTAAATTAAAGAATTTTCAAAATGTCAGTTCCACTTATAGTGAAAGAAGAAGACAATATAATATCATACTCTCATAGCTATTAAATTGGACAAAAACGTAAAGAAAACTCCATTTTAAATTTTTCGACCAACTAAACATATCCAAATGATTGATGATCTATAAATATTTTGAACACTGGCATTATTATATAATACCACAAAACAGATCATTATGATTGAGGTGATGAGAATATGCAAATTTGAAGAGTATATTTATATACAGTATATAAGACTAATTGTAATGACGAACCAGATTGATTATTTCAGGAATGTCTTCATCACTTTCAGTCAGTTCAGACCAATTAAGGTCTTGAATTATCATCTGGGCCTGCAACATTATTAAAAGAAAACATAATTGTACAATAAAACATACTCTATTCTTATACAGCATACTAATTAAAGGAGTTAATTTTTTGCCATTTTTCTATATTTATGAAAAACGAAATTAACATATTAGCTTTTAATACAAAAATTCATTTTAATAGTGCCTTAGCTAACTAAAGTGCAAGAATTGGGTTAATTGAAGAATTTCCAATGCGTTAAATACGGTGAAAGTTTCAAATATACTATGTTATTATATACAAATAAAATTGAATTCAAAATAACTCATTTCAAAGCTTCTTTTCTTTCAAAATCAAGACATACTATAACTCATAGATTCTATGAATATTATGACCTGTTAAATAGAATTGATAACTTATAAACTCTTGCTGAAATAAAAAGCCTATGTTATTTCCACATCAATATTCCACTGATTACTTCACAGTAAAGCATAAATTAATTACAACCTCCTCCTAACACTTAAATTATTTATGTAAAGCAAAAAGTTTGGGAAACTATCACAATGGAAAAAAGAAGAATACATTAATCCTTGGTAAATTTTGGTTTTGTTTCTTATTCTATGTGACATGGTTAGCAAGGCCAGTGAGCTTGAAAAGGTGAGGTTCAGAGAATGAAAATGGGTGATGCAAAATAGTTTGTAAAAAAATAATTTACATTCAAACAAAACTACCAACGTTCATAAATGAATGATCCAGAACAATTTTAAGAATGAAAATTTCTGTTTGCATCTTGAACTTTGAACAGTCAGAATGACTTACCAAATATTATGAAAAATATAGTAAAATCTGTTTAAATGCTCCCACATCCCCTTCCCTTCTCCTCTCCTTATCTTTACAAGAGTTTCTTGAGAGTCTCATCTCTTTGGTGTTTCCTTATATCACAATCTTAAGAAGTAAACATTAAAAAATCAATAGAGTAGGCTATTGAGTCAATGAAAGATCATGATGCCCTCTCACCACAGTTGTTAAAAAATATTGTTAGTCTTCCTTGTTTCTTGTTAATTGTCTATCTTATAAATTTTTCTTCATCGTAGAGCAAAAAATTACCTAAATTAAGTAACTAAGATGTTCTCCTATTCCAAACAGCAGACAATTCTTCAAAGATGATTTAATGCATCATGCAAATGCATAATTACACAACCCAGTTTTAACACTATCTTACTAATCACACACAGTTTTCAATTGGTCCTCCAAAAAGAATCTAAACTATGTTTTACTGTATATGCATCATCACAAAATGCATTCAAGGAGAATCACAGTTGGTGATAGATTACTGATAGATAAAAACAGTTATAAACTAGTGGGAATTAAGTTTATAAGTCAAGGTACCAATGTGCTACAATTGAATGTAATTGAATGCATTATCTTTTGATATGGCTGACATACACATTAATATTTAAAATTTTTGTACTTACCAATTGGGCCACATTTAGAGGTAAATCTCCACAAGATGTTTCTGAGCGTTTATTAAAGATTTTTGTACCCACAAGAGATCTTAACCAAGAAGGCTTCAATCTAGCAATGGCTATTTCTACTCTATCATCATCTAGACCGGATGCTGTAGAAGAAATAAAATAAAAATATCAAAGCTGCTCATCGCTGCACTTGAATTAATTAAAAGTAAATAACTTCTTGAGTCAGTGTTTTGATTCCTTTTACAGATTAAACATGGTATGTGATATACTATTTGTCTTCATTAAAAATATCAACTTCATCCCAACACACCTGCAGGAATAGTATTGGAAGATCTCATTAAGGCAAATTTTTGTGTAGAAGCCTTAAAACTAAGTTAAGTCAAAACCTCAATAACATGATTTAAGGAAATTATGGATAGTATACCTAATTTTATCAAGTATACTGCATCTATTTTTGGTTTCATTTTTATTTACAAATTTCTATAGAACCTTCCTCCATTGAATACACTAAGCATAATAAAATTACTGAGACAGATATGATACCCTCTTTTAGTTACTCATTTAAATAAATTAATTTATACCTTATGGGGTACACAAGAGCTCCAGCTTGTAATTGATTAAAAAAAGACAGAAATAATCATTTCTTTGATCCTTCATTGAGAAATTTTACTTGATAAAAAGCTTATCTTTTTTTAAAAAGAATTCACATTAATACAGATATCAACCAGCAACAAGTTAATCAAACATAAGAATTCATTCATGGAAAAAAATAATTAAAGACTGTTTAAGCTAAAATTGTATGCATTAGCTAGAAGATACATAGAGAGAAACTGACCATAGCCTGACAATGTAGAAATCCTTAATAGATAATAAAAAGTTTCATTTTTAGAGTTATACAAAACGTTTAATGAAAAGTTTGGTCAAGATAAACCCACTCACATTCTAATGAATCAGCTATATCCTGTGCAAACACTCTTCTTTGGTGTGAATCTGGAGGGTATCCTTCACCTTTATCCAATGGACTAGCAGGTAGAGTAACAGCAATGAAGTTTAAAAGTTTCTGTAAATAATTCATGGGAATGAATATTGATTTTATGGTTAATGACTTATAAGTCATTTAATTAAAGTTTAGGTTACAGTTATTAACACGTAACTCACTAACTCTTAAAGCAAAGACAAAGAACTGAATAAGATAAAAAGGATCCATAGAGATCATAATGATCCTAACATGAAAAAATATTTTCTGCTCTAAATTAATCATCAGAAATTATATTTTTATTAGTATACAAGATTTTTATGACACTGACCAACTGATTTTGCAATACTGTCATGTTTGCCAAAATTAATGGTGGATGACAGTTATGTTTACAGCCTTAAATGATGTTTATTAATTTGGAGTGGGAGAATTCCCATTGAGTGGGAGCTAAAATATTGATACAACTCTCTCTAATTAATTATGCAAAAGGAATGAGCTTGAATTCGACAATGGCCTTGCTCATCAGGGGACAGATTGTTTACAACCAGAAAAACTTTTGTCTATTTTATCATAATTCTCACAAGTTCAAAGAAAAATGATACTTGATGACAAAATTAGAATCTTTACTTAAAATCCCTCATTTGGATACTTCTCAATGGAGCCTAAAGAATAAACTTTACATGATCCTAGAAGAATATAAAGGGATGATTTTGGCAAAATAATATAATATGGGTCTTTGTTAAATGCTTTAAGGTATAAAAGGATAAGAGTATAAAGGGATGATTTTGGCAAAATAATATAATATGGGTCTTTGTTAAATGCTTTAAGGCTATTTATTTAGATTCATTACAATCATTCCAAAATTTGCTGGAAAAAGAAATCATTAAAATACATCAGTATGGAAACAACCTATTTACCTCAAATTCAGACATGCAGGGAAAAATGTCCAATTTGTGAGAAACGGTGTACATGGAGATGATCATTTTAATTAACATAATTGAAGGGTCACCATGATCCTCGTATGGCCAAACCAAGCGACTTATTATAGGACGGGTAAAAGGAAACCGCTGAGATGACTTAGACCTGAAATTGCACAACAGATAACTGAATAAACTGGACTCAATGGTTAAAATGATACTTTATCATAAAAACAATTGTTTACTTAACTATGAATTGCAGAATTATAAAACATTGCTCTCAAAGAATAAATTAGTGAAATAATTCAAACAAAATTGTTTTCATTCTGCCACTTGTTGGTTAAGTCGAATGAATGAAACCAAATTAACTGAAATGTGATAACTTTTGATATCTTAAACAAACAATAAACAAATACAAGTTTAATTACTGACAAAATATTATTATTATTTGTATAATTATTATTACAGTGAAACCTCTTCTGATGGACACCCAATTAAAATGGACACACTTCCTAATGGACAATTTCATGTTGTTCTGATCAGAAATGTTGCATGATGTGAGAGTTTAAAATACACCCCTCAGCAACAGAGTTACCAAGGCCCCAAGACTGTCCCTTGTTGAGAGGTTTCACTGTGTATTTCTATTAAAATTTATTAATAAACTGATTCACTGTTTTCAATAATAGCAACTAAAAGCTATCCATATCAACAGAATTGTAACTGATTTAAACAATGCATCTGCTTGGAAAAATCCAGCTCTTCTTCCAGCTTCCAATGGTCTTATATTTTGAGGGATAATTCCAAAATTTTCAATAAATTAAGGTAGATCAATAAGTACTCATGTGTGAATATAAGAGGTGTTACTGACTTAAGTTAGCATCACTATTACATGCTACCATATTTTGAACAATGCCGCACAAAATTTTGAATAGTTCACAGCTTAATATTGGTTCAGAGTAAATGAAATACTAAACATATTCAGTGTGAAGTAATCAGTTTAAGAGCATGATTAACCTCCTTCTACTGAAATTTCAACCAGATGAAGAAGGTCTTAGTGAGAATGGATCCCTATGGCTGCTTTTACCGCTTGGTAAACAGAAAATGTTCCTGGAGGGCTTGATTTATTGGGGGTGGAATATAATACACAATGATCCACAGTTGCCAAATTTTGCATTGGAGGAGGATTAAACTGCAATAGTCACAAAGCTGAGTCAAATGGTCCAGTAAAAAACTGTAAAATATGTTCTTCAGCATTGAAGGTAAACCTCAAGATGTTGACAAATTGAAGTAATCAATCCAAATTATGGGACTGATAGACAAGGTCTTAAGAATAGATGATAAACATTCTTCAAGGATAGACACAATTAATGATGGGGGTGATAGAAACAACATTACAATTACTTTTTCATTTACCATAATCATCAAATACTTGATACAATCTAATTTTACATGTAATGCAGGAAAAAGATTAATTTGAAACAGAGTTCATCGGTTAGACTACATGAAAAAACCGAAAGATCCTATTTTGTTGAGTTTAAAGAAATTTTGGGGACATGAAGTATTTATCCTCAAAAGGGCTTTCTAATGTAAAATAAGTGGAAAAAACTCAGTAAAATTTCAAACTCAGGTTCTAAATGTTCCACTCTTATAAATGTGAACAAAATAACAAGGAATAAATAGCAGTTTTCAATGACAAATGGGTTCAAGAATATATACTATTTGGTGCAGGTATGAAATAAAGGATAATATACTTCTTTGCATAGTTTTAGTTTAAGTCAGGTGTCTTCCCTCACAGGCACTTAATGCTATATTTTAAGTTATTGTTAACTCGGAATAAATACACTTATTACAATTGAGATCAATTTTCAAGCTAATTGATGGATGAATACAACAACATAGCAAATAATTTATGCAAGAAATATCTCAATTTTACTATCTTTTCAGTAAAAAGACTCTTAATTAAACAAAAACAAGGTTGTTGCAGGGCAACAATTTAATTTAAACCTCATTCTAAATACTAAATTATTTATAACCGCTATATTTATATATATGTAACACTAAAAAAATATACTTACCTTTTCAAGCATTTGCTCAAATCAGTATGAAATATTTCCATCATTATCACAAATATGGACAGAAGTCTATAAATTCTATTCTCACTGCTTGCATTGGCCCACCAGGCTCTTAACTTTTTTCCAGTCAAAATATCTAAGTCACATAAATCTAACATTTCAGAGTCTGCTTCATTTGGTGCTTGTTCTTCCTCTTCTTCTTCATCACTGTCTGAAACTTTTCCTTTCTTTTCATAGGATGTAACCACCAAAC
Organism: Pachydiplax longipennis; assembly: GCA_036926295.1. Classification (NCBI taxonomy): domain Eukaryota; kingdom Metazoa; phylum Arthropoda; class Insecta; order Odonata; family Libellulidae; genus Pachydiplax; species Pachydiplax longipennis. The sequence continues at coordinate 15,911,969 of JAVFKF010000014.1, forward strand.
CTTTCTTTTCAATCTCCACCTTTTCAAGTTCAGTGGCAAACTGATGAATTACATTTATAAAAGAACCACACGGATCTTTTGGTGATGAAACCTGCATAAAAATCAAACTAGATTAGAACTATAAATCTCTCAGAAAATGTCATCATTGTGGACAGTATAATAGGAAAGTAAATACATATTAAGATGGTCCAAGATTCCTATAGAGGTAATTACATTACATGTTGAATCTCGAAAGAGCTTTGTCAAGCTAATCAGCAAAGGTCATTTCTTAAAGGCAACAAACTGGTAAATATGCATGGAAAAAATATGAAAAGGGAAAAGGGTAAATAACACTCAAAAACTTTTTGATCATAAGTTGGCAAACTAAAGCTAAGAAGTCACATGGGGATCTTTGAGCATAAATGTTAATAACAACGAATGAAACAGGCACTCTATGGCACTCTAATGTTTACATTCCAATTTCACGGAAGGTAAGAAATACATGATGAATCAAGTACTATTTTATTGTGTGTATATATGTGTGAAATATCCAGATTAGAACAGTTTTTAGTAAAAAATGCCAAAAAATGAAAGGCAACTCATGACTTTGGAACAACTTTGGCTTGTTTGGGATGAGTCCTAATGGGTAGTTACTGTAATTTGAATTGCATTTAAAAGAAGCTCATGCAAATTATGATTTGACACTAGCACATCAGTAACATTTTTGGGAATTTCAATCATAGTTTGCATGAGCTTATTTTAATTGCATTTCAAATTACAATACCCAGTCCAACCAACAGAACTCAACCCAACCCAATCAAAGCTATTAATTATTAATTAAATTATAATTATAATGTCTAATTCATAAACCACACTTTCATTTATGCAATGGCTGAAAGGAAATTTTATTTTTCTTGAGTTATTGCAGAAATGGTTTGCCTTTGGCACAGCAAGCATATGTACTACCACACAAGTGAACAAAGATTCCCGGGTAAAAATTCTTGAGAATTAATTTTCTAATATGAATTTCATTGGATCTATATTACATATCTATCTATATCTAAATTACAGATTAGTTCCTGGAATCACAAAATGAATTAAAAATTTCCAATAATGAACTGGGAATGGATGGATTTTCTAAGGAATTGTAGGGATAAACAACGATTTAAATTTGCTTCCTTAATTAGGATAAGAAAACACAAGAAAAGGGATAAAGATATCTTCACATGCAGGATAAGATGTGCACCAAGGATAATTCTTGAGGAGAAATGGGCATGAAAGAAGTGTGACAGGACCAGGTTCAAGTACCACTCCTATACAACTTATTTCATGACTGTTTTTCCTAGGGAATTAGAAAACACTTTTTTCTACCAAGTTTGCCTTACAATGATGATTTTTCAGGGATATAGCACAAACATAACAATACAAACAAATAAATTGAGTTTTGAAAGTAACTGATAGGAAAATAAATTCATATCTACCCTCTTTTCCTCCACTTGCTCCTCTTTCAAAATGGCATGATAATATTGTTGTAGTGTTTCAGTTTTTGGTGGATAATAACTTACAAGCTGGTATAGGTACATCTGTGCAGCCATAACAAAGCTGCTATCATCAATCACCTGAAAGTGATTTTTTTTTCAAAAAGATGATTGAGCCAAATCTAAAAAGTCAACAATTCTTTCCTCAGTGCAAATTGAAGACAACATCTCAAATGCATATCATTTGCAGCAAATGATTTCAGTGCTTTTATCCAACATATCCAATTTCAAACAAATAGGTAGCAAAGAAAACTATTTTTTGATTTCTTATGGTAGGTGGTCTTACATAGGTTGAATTAACAAAGGTATTATTCTCTATCAAATTATGTACACATATTATTTAATCAAGTTTGTACACAGAGGTATTATTCTCTATCAAATAGGTCATTTTTGATCTTCCAATAACAAAGCATCACCTGAGTGAATAATTTTTCCAATTATAAATTTAGAATATCAGGGTTAGTAATCTAATGATGATATTGCAGCTACACTCAGCTGACTCCTGTGAATTTCTAGCGTCAACAAAATGATTTCCCAAGAAGAAGAATGTACCCAAGAATAATATTAATTTGTTTTTATTCCTTAGTAATGCTTAACTTTCATGAAGTTGAGATATTTATTGCAAGATTTCCCATTAACTTGAAAAATCAAACAGAAAATACAATTTTCATTCGACAAGAAATACTATGCTTCTCATTGGAGACTTGAAAGAAAACTCTTAATATGGTTTTGATTTCCTAAGTAAATTTATTTCGATAGTAAATGGCAAATTCTTCAACAACTTTCCTTTCATAAAAATTAAACAGTTCTGTGGATTGAAATTGCTGAATTAATTGATATATTTGAATCTTTTGACCATGATATTGAAAATAATATGAAATAATAAATAAAGAAAATTAAATTCTTCCACACTTACCAACATCATGTCTAATATTTTCTGTACAGTAGTGACCTGAGGAATATGATATGCTACACAGTTGGAAAGAAAATCTATAGCTTGATGCCAATGATTAGAATGAATGAGGTCTTCAAAAACAGAAGTAAAACTGCGGGAACGGGTAAATTCGTCGAAGTCCTGTAAGAGATGTAAAATCAATTCTACAAAATTTATATACATTGTAAGTATAAATACACAATCATTTTTCACTGGATAAAATATTCATGGTGGAAATAATACATCTAAGAACAACCAAAACAACATATGTAACTTTAAAAGAACATAAAATAAACACTCGATTTATATCTTAAATTGATAGATAATATTTTAAGCGGCAGCAGGATAACTTTGAAATCTGAGCGGGCAACGATCGCAAAAATATTACACCCTAAAACTTCGGACGAGAAAAGGATAGGTATGACGAAGGAAGCTTTTGAAAGTAAAGTGAATGTATTAGGAAAACGAACTTGGATAGCAAACATTTTGCAAGAACCTTTATTCAGAGTATGCCACTACAAAGAGAACCTTGGACGTACGAAGTCTTGAATTTAGTCTCGCTTGGAACCCAAGAAAAGGTTGTTCTAGATAACGACATAAAGACTGAGCTGAATACAAAAGGAGTATAAGAGATGGAAAAAGATAAGAGAAATTTGTGGGAGATGCTCTTAGATATATTGACTTCTTAGGAGTTACAATGGTATGTAAAATACTTGGACATAAAGGAAGAGAGAATTAGGAAGTTCCTGACGCAAATAAAAAGGCACCAAGGGATCTCAAAAATATCATGAGTTAAAAACTGCAGTATAAGAGTGAACAAAATGGTTGCAATGACAAGTCTTTGCCTTTAAAAGATGAATTTTCCGCGGCTTTATAATTTAGAATGAGCAAACTGAATGGATTAGGTTAAATAACGGCGAAGTACGTATTATTTTCTACCTCTTTAGTCTTAACTTTCCCAGCATTCCAGGATGATTCATAAGACGTTCCAAGCAGAGAGAAAGGATTTCCATAGTAATCACTTAAACAACCATTTACAATAGCTATAAAGTCTCCAGGAGATATTTTGGAAGATTCAGCTTTACCATTATCTTCTTTAACTTCCATGGCTTCATAAAGACAGTCTGATTGCAACTACTAAGTTTACGGTTAATATTAGTAACAAACGTCATTTGAAAAAATCATGACAACATACACCTCGTTCAGATAATATGCTGGCGCTCTTGCGTTTCGGAATTACGCGGGAACTAAAAGAATTCTTCTGCTGCAAGATGATTAAGCTGCCATCTCTAAAATATCGAAGTGTAACGTGAAGTAAGAACCAGTAAGAACTGAGCTTTTCTGTCGTTCGAAATCCTCGCGGGGAAACAAAGCGTAGGTTATTTCATTATTTTCTATGATTGATTTAAAAGTAAGAAATAGTGTAGTTCTTTATCTGTTTATTTAATCCAATAAACATGCGATAAATGTATAGGACAGGCCAAGAACTTAAATAAGATAAACATAATTTTTTACTTATAAAAAATTGTGTAGTTTTAGACTTTTAAAAATTAATCCATGTTATAAAAGCCTTAACAATACACAAAATTAGTATTAGTCTAACAATAATAGATGTTTACATTGATTACAATAAAACTTTTAAGTCCCATCGGATATCCCATAAATTCTCAAGTCCATAAATTTATTTTCTAAGAATTAGTCAACAAACATAGGCAAAATACATAGAGATGCATCCAGGTTCACTGCAAATAAATAAAAATTCACAGAATAAATAGATCCCTTTAGCAAGTTATCTTAAGATTTAACTTAAACATATAGGCACAGTCAATATTCTTTACTCTTGAAGGAAGGCTGTTATAGAGCTTAACACCTTGATTATAAGGTCCATTAGCTCAAAGAGTTGACTTTTTCTTTCTAATATGAATATAATATTTTGCCCTTGTATCATACGAATGTATATTAGAGTTGAGAGTGAAGAAAGACATCCTCTTTTTCACACATAACATTAGTTGAAAAACATTTAACCCTGACAGTGGCAATTTTCCTAAGAACTCAAATGGCTTCCTACAGGAATTCCAAGGATTTAAGTTTAACGTGGTTACTATGGCTCGTTTTTGAATTTTAAATTTACTATTGCTATTGCTTGCATCAATCAGAAAATAATGCCATTTGACATTCTGCGGTTGAAATTGGCAAAGTATACATGTTTCAGAAGGTTGAGATTATTAGAGAGAGAAGGTAGTATTGGATCTCAGAATTCAAAGTTGAAATACTGTCTTTCTGGGTTTTGAAGACAAGGTATCGAAATGGGAGTGTTATTTTAACATGTTATCAACTTGTAGACCTAAAAATGGTACTTATTCATTAAAATCAATTTCTACTTTGCAAAGGGTTAAATTGGGAGGAGGTTTATTTTTAAAGTTCAGACAGACATTTTTTGAAGATTTACTGGTAAGGCATTATCCTTTAACCAGGATTCTAGGAGAGTCATTGCATGAGCGACTTTATTTTGCAATTCCTGAAGATTTGAGGCATGGAGAGGAGACTAGTATCATCAGCAAGCAACAAAGTCTTGACATCTTATAAGTAACCAGGTAGATCATTAATATATAAGAGGACTAGTAGGGGACCAAGTATAGAACCATCTATAATTGATGATGTTTATCTGCTATTTTTCATCTTTGCTAATAAACACGTTTAATAAATAAACACAAGTTTAATCAAAGATACATTTGATTGGTATTGTTTAAAGCAGAGCTTCTCAAAGTTTATCTTATGACGACCCCCATATGCCAGACAAAATGTTTAACTACATTGTAGAAGCATAACAAATATTTTTAAGGTCATGGAAAACTTACAATGTACCAACAGAGTGTAGCCTAATATCAGTATTAGCTGCTTTTACATAGTAGTTTGCGCATGTACTTCTAGTAGTTTTGAATATACTAACGGAATAGTCAGGATCGGCAGTTTTAAAATCCCTGCTTCAGAGTATGGTGTGGAGGGGTCTAGAACCATTAATTTCAGTCCTACCATGAATTATCGTAATGAATAATCTTATTCTTAGCTACTCTGCATACTTTGGTTAATTAAATTCCCAACAAAATAGCATTCATAAATTATTTAATGTGTATGCTATTGACATCCAACCATTGCCTAAATTGATATTTGGAGGAATTACCTCTTGGAAAGACATTACACTAATAATATTCCATAGTATTTATCACCAACTTGTACATTGTGCGACCTATTTTGCAAGCTTGATGATACTACCAGGACATTAAAGAGGATACTACAGTGTTTTCACCTCAATCCCTAATTATGTTACATTCCTTAAGTTGACATACATATAAAATACAATGTATAATGAATTTCTCCCCAAATGAATATGAATTTTATATCAATAAATATAGAAGTTGATTATGAATTGCTTCTCTAAAGATCTGCAGCATTAAAACCACACTTTAAACAAAGATTCTCTTAAAGCCTGCTTCATACTCAAGCTAGCAAAGATTGAAGAACAGTGCATTTAGTGTTTTACTGTATATTTTATGTTACATTAAGTGGATATCTATACAAATTTTTGCATTCGCTTGTAATTTGATATAAAGAAGATATCCTGGAGGAAATTATTCTCCCTGTCCTTGAGTGTAGTAGGACAACTAGCTCAAGAAAATTTAAAAAATTCTCAAATATGCAGCAGCTGTTCTAAAATACTTAGGATAGATCACCTGAGGCCCGTGGATATTATGTGTTTTCCTAATTCTTTTACTTCAAATCTATGTCATCAATATGTTTGATTTTCTTTTTTAAAAAATTAATTCTGTTGAAATATTATACAGGTAAAGTATGAATCTACGATGTAAGCTTATCCATTTTATTCTGATGTTACATAAATATTTAGGCTTTCTTTTGCCTGCAATTTTTTTGTTATTTCTTCTTTGATATCCTGGAAGGCTTTTTCAACTGATGATTCTTCAAGTTTTCCTTTTCCAAAGTAACTATATAGTTTGAAGAAGAAAAAAGGAACTCGGCGTTCAATGAACTAAGTGACAAAGGTTCTCCAAGTGCCCACAGCGGCAACCGTCTAGGGTGATTCCCGGGAAACAGATAATCGCTTAGCGGTCACCAGTTATTCAGAATCCCTAATGCGCATTTCGAAAGCAATGCTTTCATGATCACAGGGGGTCCAATATTGGACATTGGAGAACCTTTGTCTCTTAACTATATAGTTTGCTGAAGTTTCTGCGGATGCTCTTTAATTCCCTTATGTTTTACTCTCACTAGTTTGTTCCTTCATTAAAGATTCTTAAGTCTTATTTGTAGAAGTAGTAGTCTAAAAGTTCTTTGACTGCTGAGATAATTTCAAATGTGAGCTCCCAGGTGGATTCGAGCCTGGGACCACTTTCAACAAGTGGAAGATGTAGTCCACTTGGCTAACTGGAATCTGGCCATCTATACTTCTATACCAATAGAATTTATAAGAATATGAATACTGAAATTTTTTGCAAATGATTTTTAATGCTAATTCCTTGTTGGAGATACTCCATGTACATGATATCTTAATTATTTACTTATTTTTCTGTAGATCAGGGCTTGATAGTATTCCATCTGATTTAATGAAATGTGTGATATCTACTTTTGATATCAATTCTTCATATTATTTGAAGAGTCATTAAGGGTTGGCAGATTGTCTGTGCCTATGAAATGGAAGAAAGCTTATGTTGTGCTTGTATATAAAAATGGTAATAAATCTGAAATTTACAATTATAGACCTGTTTCTATCCAATACTGTATTTACAAAATTATGGAATCCTTAATCTTTGATGATCACTCTCACTACTTTGGAAAATACATTGTTCCTAGACAGCATAGCTTTTTCTGTGGAAAATATATTACGTTAATCTCACCAAATGAATGATTGGTGAAGTCCTTCAAATTTTCCTCAATTTTTATTAAAAAGATGATCGTTTTTGATTATACAGCCATCTTGAACCTGAGCACCTTGAACCAAAAATACCATGCAAAACTATTATCCTGAAAGCCTTTTCCATCTTCTACTGGTCAGTTCCATGTGCATGGAATCAACAAAAGTATTCAATAAGGTTGTCCATCATATATTAATTAGAAATGGTTGTGGTGAGTTATGACTGGTTGTGAGTTTGCAGTTTATATATCGATTTATTATACAGGTAGTGGGCATATTTTCATATATGAAATGACGGTCTGGAAAATTCTGTTGTGTTATACGTTGCTCTGCTTTCCTCCAACTCTTAGTTTTGAGAATATTTTATGAAATACATTCTTGAATGAATAAAACATGAAGGTCATAAAACGCAGTATGTTTAATCTATGTAAAGAGTTTGCAGTAAACATAGAAGACATTAACCTATCATACCACACTTCGTATTTCCCTCGTTCAATGTATGAGACAAAAGCGATGGTGGTGGTGCTTCGTTTGTTTCTAGCTGACACGAAATTAAAACTATTTTCACAATATTACTTGACGAATAGTTTTAAAATAACTAAGGACATGAGGATAAGATTTTTTAGAGCCAGTATTTCATAACTTACTTAAGAATTTATTTTTAGCATGACGCAATAGCGAAGAAAAGCGTGACACAAGATAATCCGCAATGAGTTCAGAATAAGCTGTGTCTGATATCACCGAACTTGTAGTGCAACTATCATTCGCAGAGAGATTAAATAGGTTTAATTCCATCGGAAGGCGTACCTTAATATCATCCTTCACATGTTTGATCAATGCGTTGTTCATCTGAGTCGACTGATGATCTGAGTAAGGAAGCATTCCTCTCGGTGTAGAGATTCGCATTTTGGACTTTGGTCACACAATTACGATTTGATACGTATTCATTTGTAACCACAGCTATTGCTTAAAATTATTTCTCAAAGATTTGAGATACATAAGTTTCGTAAATGGCTACTCAGATAATAATCCAACAAGTTTCGCAGTTGTCCGAGCTTCAGGATGTTAAGGTTACAGTAAGGGAATCCTTAAAAGGAGGATTAATGGTTGGTGGAGCAGCAACTGCAGGGAGTTTACTGATGGGACCGGTCGGACTCTTAGTTGGTAAAGTATTGTTTCGTTTAAAATAATTCTGTAACATCATGAATATCTCTATGGTTTGATAATGCCATTTTAGGTGGAGTTATTGGTTCTGTAATGACAACTGCAAGCGCATGGGGTAGATACAAATCCTTGGTGACTATAATAGCGAACGATCTAACACCGAGGCAACAAGAACAACTTGTTCAGGCATTGCAAGATGCACTGAATGAAGTAAATAAGGAAGACCTGTTGAAGTTACTAATGTTGATATCTGCTGGTGGAGCACAAGCGGCTATCAAGAATATAGTTATATGCACCGTGAAGGATTATGCTGTGAAAGAACTTGGAATGAGAATTCATTAGAACGTGAGTTGTTGGTCAGGATATTTATTTATTGAAAAATCAACAACGGATCATAATTTTGTATCAGATGTATTAGTTTTAAAATACATCAAAATGCTAACTTAAGTGAAACTAATGTTAGTGCAATCGGTCACTTTTATGTTTTGTGTTATTCTCGCGGCTCCGATGAAAGACTTTTAAACATATTCAGTTTTAATATCCACGAGTCAGAACCAGTTAATCATTTGAATTCAGTTACGTAAATGATCAGTGTGAACTGAATTGTGATTTATATTTGTTAGCTAAATTGAAACAATCAATCATCAATTCTGAGCATTTCTGTGATGAAATTTGTTACTAGTCAATAACATTAAATTCCTAAATTGGTCAAAGGCTATGCCTTCCTGCTTATACTTATTCTCCTTTAGTTTATAAAATATAGCCAAAGTAATAAAATCGTGGATAAATATTTTTGGTAAAATTACAAAATTTTTATATTTATTCATTGGTGTAATAACATTTTTACTGTCAACAATGAAAAATGTATTTTTGAGAGAATTGGAATTTGTACTAATTTTTGTAAATAAAAGATATATGTACAGTTAGCACACTAATGTTTTTCCCAGAGGAGAAATAAATTCTTAAAGCTAAACCAGAGATTCATCTGAACCATAAATAATATAACCTATCTTTTTAATTAGCTTATGTAGTAAAATATATAGCTATCTCATAAGTACAAGGGAAGAATCAAATTCTTCCAGGATAATTTGAAAACTATTGATGCTTAGGATTTATATGGTGCCATAGGACACAGAAATTGCTTAAATACATTGGTGACCAAAATTTTATCCTTCACAATAAGATCAAACTGAAAAGTTACTTTACTGTAGTTACTTACCGCAGCCAGCACTGACCCGGTTAGCAGCCCGAGAAGGTTACCTTCAACAAATTTTTCACCGGGAAAGCGTCAAGTCTTATATGAAAAGTTACTAGTTGCTTTTAGAAAGATTCTGGATCTTTACTGACTCTTACTCTCCTGCACCCTTCTTTTACTTCTTCTTTTTGACTTTCTAAATTTCTAATTCCATTCAACTATATATATCCAGTATCCAAATACTAGAAAATTAAAATATTGTTTGAGATTATTATCATTCATTTTAGCTTTTCAAAAAAAAAAAAAACAATATCACAATGGCTGTATTCAAGTAAGCTACAGGCTGCTTGGTAGTTAGCCGTGGTATCTGAAATATTGAAGTAATCTATTGAAATTTCTTTCAACTGGATAAATAAATTTTGCAAAAGATGCCTTGATCAATTTTTCTTGTCATCTCAATGAAGAGAATTCACTTTTTCTAACCTTTGCCCAATCAGGAATTGTTATAAAATTTATTTTTGTTAACCCTGGAGAAAAGGATTGTTTGCAGTTTGCATGAAAATCAAATTTTGAGCATCTAAAGAGAATGCTCATGGGTCTTAGCCAATATTTAAAATGAAAAAGAGGGACTTTTAGATACTAATAAAATATGTTAGTATATTTTTTACAAACTCAAAGTAAATGACAAAATGTCATTCAAAATACAGCATGTTTATGTAGCAGAATTAGAAGAAATCTTTTAACATGAATACATATCCATTAGAGGGTACAATGCAATATGACAGGAGCTTTTTGCATACTGACTAAGAAATGTTTAATATTATATTGCTATATAATATTATTTTTTATATTTTGCTAGTAATATTGCACTATCTGCTAATATTATTACTTCTACTACTGTTGATGCCGGTTTGTCATCAATTGTTGCCTGAAGCATAGTTGTTCTGCTTGTTTCCTTTTAATCTGGCTGTCAAAGAAGACTTCATAAGAGAATTCCCTTGTTTTTCTCCTCAGTTCACCAAAATGCTAACCAGGTTTGTATATGTTTTACACTCATATTTTTTCCCCTTGGCTGACTGAATGTTATCTGACATGTTTGTCATGGTTGGTCCAATGTTTCCACAGCTTGATTTCCATTTTTTCCCTTTGGTCTGGCTTAAGGCAATCCAACCTTGATAGAAGACAGTGTCTCAAGAATAATTTGGCTGGTGCTTTGCTTGTTGTTGCCTGTGGTGTACTCAGGTATGAAAACAAAAATTTCTGCAGCTTCAATTCAATATCACCTGTATCATACTGGGAGGACAGGAATCATTCTTTAAATGTTTGCACAAACTTCTCTACTAACCCATTGGTTCTTGGGTGATGAGGTGTTGTTGGAATGGAATGGAACAAATCATTTGATTTTGGACAATATCGGGTCCTTGGCTGTTGCTTGTAGCAACCTCTTGATTTGTCCCAACTTGTCTTCAAACAGTTTTCCATTGTCGAGGAGTTGTTTGGCATTCACTGGCACCTTGTCTTAGACATCCATTGCTGGCTTTGGTTGGCTCCATTGGCCTTCCTTTGGAGTGCAGTTGTTGCTGGTTCTCTTTCTTAACTGAATACACACCCTTGGGTAATCGCATCTTGAACACCCGAATCCACAGCAGCCTGAATAATCATTGATCATCTTGATCTTTGACCACCATTGGTAGTATAAGTGTCCATTTCCAATATCAGAAATCGATCCAACATTAGCCCTTGACATCCAGTGCTTAGCCGCCATACAATGCCAATTGCTCAGATGGTTCCAATCACTGTATCACTGCTGTAAAGCCCAAATGGTTTCTATCAGAGTAAACAATCATTAGAAAATGGTGGACATATGCACTTTGCCATAGTTATTCAAGAAGTAGTTAAATAAATTTCTGTAGGCCAATAGCAATAACTTTGAGCTACTCTTGTAATTGTAGAGCCTAAAGATAATGTAAAAAATAAGGAAGATATTTTCTGTAGGACTAGTTAAGAAGAAGTGGCCCAAAAATTCCATCATTTTCATGAATGATGTGATAATAAGGTTAAAGGCTTGGTTCTCGGACTTTATTATTACTCCTTTGTGTAATTGTTTACAGTCAACACCTATTACAAGGAAATATTACATGTTTTTGTTCAGTATTAAGACACAATCATATTAAATATAATGTCCATGTTTTTGCATCTTTTGATTAAAATACTCTGCTTTTCTATGTTGCACTCTGCACACCTGCTAAAATTATCTTTTTTAACAGTATTGCTGACCATCAACATAGGATATCAACTGATAATTTTGTGTTTGGAATACTTCGCTTCTCTTACTTTATTGGTATTTATTGGGAATACAAATTAGTTTGGTCCAATCCTTTGTCACCAAAAATCCATTTATTTCAGAACAAAATGAATGAGCAGATTAATCAAAGTATTGTCATTGCTGGCTACTACTTTTAGGCAATTTTTGAATTCAACATAAATTGTCTTGTTATTGAAGTGATCCAAGTCAGGAGATTTTTTGATTTCTGCAAAAGATATGAACCAGTGACTTTCCAAATTATGCTGCATCCGTTGTAACAAACAGTAATCAGAAGGGGTAATGTTCAGCAAATACAGTGGGTGTGGTAAAATATCCCACTTGAAAGTTTCAAAATATTTTTTAAGACTCTTGTAACATGAGACAGAGCACTATCATGTAGAAGAATAACTTTGTAATGTCCTTGCTCGTGATTCAAAGCTCAAATAAATAAATTGTAGCCTATACTGATGGCCTGCAATGGAATCACCATGTTGTAGTAGCTCATAGTGTACTACACCCTTTTGGTCCCACCAGATGCACTGAATTACCTTCAAACCATGAATATTTGTCTTTGGTGTTGATGTTGAGCACATATTGTACTATAGTTTCTTCTTGAGGTTATCGTAGAATATCTATTTCTTACTCCAGTCACAGTAAAATATAAAATAACCTTTCTTTGTTGCTTTTGAATCAGCTGCTTGCAAGAAAAAATCTCATTTCAGACTCTCTTTTTAAGTTTATACTACACCCAATTACCTTGCTTGTGAATCATTCCCATGGATTTCAATTGTGCAGAAAATGCTTGTTGTATAAGTGGATTTTACTCTGCAAGCTCCTCTTGCGTTTGTCTTGGATCTCATTGAGTAATGACTCCAAATCTTTGTCTTCAAATTTTTTTGGCTGTCCAGAGCAAGGCTTGTCTTCAACACTGAAATCACCATTCTTGAAACGTTGAAACCATTCCCTACATGATTTATCAGTTGGAGGATTGTCACTAATAACTTACACAAGAATTCGATGTGCTTCAGCTGCACTTTTCTTCCAATTAAAGCAGTAAACTAAAACCTCCCACAAATGCTGCTTATTTAACACACTTTAATATATTAAATACAATAAAAAATGGGTTTTGCATGTAACTCAAAGAGATATAAACTGAATATTATTTATAGATGTATAGCTCTATTAAACCACCAAAATCTGCTTACTATGAAACATTCATAACAGCCTGAGCCCACTTTGGAAAACAAACTGAACTAATTTGTACTTGAGTATAATTTCCAATTATTAGATCTGGCTGTGATGTTTTATAATTAGAATTAATTTGTTTTCTGATCAAATTTATACCTTGCCTTGATTTAGTTCCTTTAATGAAGGCCTTGATGATTTAGTGAAGATATTTTTTACTAGTCGAAAAATTGTTTACTATGTAATTTGGGTGATGATAGATAAAAAATACAATGTAGAAGAGTTGGAAATTAACATACAACAATAACAATCAATTAGGAGGGGGAGTGGGAGGGGAAATTTACTGGTGACTATAAGATGAGGGAGAGGGCGGATTCCTACCTCCTGATTGATTGTTATTGTTGTATATTAATTTCCAACTCTTCTACATTGTATTTTTATCTATTATCATCCAAATTACAATGTAAGTCTTGGCAGTTTGAGGATTCAGTTTTTTCGAACCTGACGATGGTAGTACACCAAGACCAGTAGTTCCTGAATTAAAACATTTTTGTGGAAAGGTAAACATCTGTGTTCAGTTATGTATTTCCACCACATCTCGGTCGAATTGATAGATTAAATTCGTATGAAAAATGTGAACTTGTACTGAACAGCTTTTCTTATTTAAGGCTCCATTTCTTTCAAGAAAAATTCACTCACTTTGGGTATTAGAAGGTTTCTCATTAGAAATGGTGCTCGATAATCTTCCACTTCCTCGACCAAGTTTGATAACTGTGTTCTCCTGAAACTGAATGTCTCTTGCAGATTATTCGCAAGCCTTTCACACTTCTCTTCATCCATTTCCGGTAATATCGAGGACACAGATTGGAATGAGAAAGTTGCTAGATCTGCTATTAATTCTCCTTAAATATGGAAAGAATGCAAACAAATAACTCTTGCAATTGTTAAAATTCAAGTCCAATGATACTCGAATGATTTATTATTCATTCAAGAAAAAAGAATGTCCATGCATGGATATTTTTTATGGAAATACCAATATTTGGCCCACCACTCAAGATACTTAAGATGATTTTCACGACTTCCTTAGCTAATTTCAGTGCATTCTCTCGGACTGCATTCCCTCGACTGTTTGATATAAAAGGACAACGGTGCCAGCATCAAGAAATGGAGTTCTGCACACCTCAAATGTTCCATGTCACAAAATATTTTAATCGTAGGTCTTAGTTGGTATACATCACGATGGAATATTAATTTTATTTTATAATTCTCCATTTATTTAGTAGCATTAGAATAAATTAATAGCATAAAGAGATTATCATAATTTAGGAAAAAGGAATATCAGTCTCAAGGGTCAATTGTTGCACTTCGAAAAATTCGTTTGTGCTGTATTTGATTAAACGGACGAAAATTCGAACATATGGCGTAAATAAATGTCCCGCGCCGCGAAAGACATCTCTTCTAAAATACTTTAGACAATAGTCGTTTTTCCGTTCATAAGTATTAAAAATAACATTAATATGTAGGAATACCGAGCAGAAACATCTACAAAGTCATCTCTTTCGAATTTTTACTCCTTTGTTTCTATAAATAGGTAAATACATTCACATAACTCGCCTAAGGAGTCAATTAAACAACTGTCTCCACATATTCGGAACTACTTCGTGCATATCTAATCTTCGTGCATATCTAATCTTCGTGCATATCTAATCTTCGTGCATATCTAATCTTCGTGCATATCTAATCTATGTAGACATCCGCTTTCCGTGCAACCTTTTGTTCCTCGAGTTTTTCATCTATCTTTTTATAATGTGACCGAACACCAAATATATCAATATTTTTCTTCTTCGATTTTCCAATCTTCTTCTGTATAGAAAAGTATTTTAAATCAGCGTTTTTCAACCGATGTTTCCCGTCCCTGAGATGAGATAACAAAGTTTACAGTGTCTCCGAAACCCTTGTGGGAAGCGCATTTGGATTCAGTAAAAGCGGTTCCGGGTTCAATTCCCGGTGGAAGCCCAGGTGCGAAATATCCTCACTTTTAACAATGCTACGTCTACAATGAAGTTTACAAACGTGAAATTTTAATCTTTTCTTTCAACAATTTTCATTGATAACTATCTTTACACATTGATTTACTTTATTATTCACACTGCTTATGCTAAAAGCGATTAATAAAGAATTTAAAAGACATAATATTAAATTTTAAAATAACATTAACAAACGATGGGTATATCAGCAGCACAGCATCATGTTTACAAATATCAAAAGTTATTCTAATAAGTTTTATACGTACAGATAGGACGTAAACTTACTTACATGTCAGTTGTAATTGCTGAATTCAGGCCCGAAATTCTTAGACATGTACCGGAAATGAAATACCAACTCCTACCATCATGAGAGGCAGTATGCCCCTGTTCCTTTCCTATTGCCCGTGGATTGTCCCAAGTAACTAGATTTACTCTACCTAATATTCCGCTCTCTCATGGACAGTTTGATCCATATGGGCTAAATTAGAAAATGCGTGACCTCCTCATGGGACAAGTCCCTGTAGTTTTTTTCTTCTGTTGTCCAAGCTTCTATTTTTCCAAACTTTTACGATAAATGCAAAATGTCACTCCAATATTCCAATAAGCGAGTGTTTTGCTCAATGAGAATTTGTATAGAAAGATTATCAAGAGCCAGTAAAACAGATCCTCACCGGATATCGAACACAGGGCCTCTTTAACCAAAGACTAATGCGCTCCTCACTAGGCTATCCTGAGGTCTTTTCTTCCATGTAAACAAGGCTGTTCGATTCCTCACATACTCCCAGTTGATGACCAGCGGCTATCTCAACTATTTCCCTATATATTAATTAAAACAAATATTGTATCTTAGCTCGTAACTAAAATCATGTAAGGGAAATGTTTCGAAAAATATTTCATTGCTAAACAAATGGAGTGAAAATGACTCTATCAAGAGAAATAAGATTTTGCAAGGCTTTAAATGAAGATTTCGCAAAATTATTTGCTACAAATACAGAAGAGAAAAAATGGCTAACAATAAGTATAAAAACGGGTCAAATAGGACCGCACATAACTCGGTCGTATTTTTGGGGTATATACGTTATGAGGGATCATATCTGACACGTTTTTGGTACTTATTTATATCAATTATTATTATTATATCTAATAATTTGCGGTATTATCTTGTACGTCTTACTCGCTTTTGGAAACACCTTTATGTGAAATATGCTTTGAGTGAAAATCCCTTGGACGAAACGATTTGGGTGAAATGTGCGAACACAATTTTTGAAACGTATCGTCCAGGTAAAATAAAAATAATTGTATTAATTTTACTTATCAGTAAAATTTACAGCAGTCGGCGAGTAATTTCTAGGAGAAATGAAAATTCTGTTTTACATCAATGAGCTCAAAGGCTTAGTAATTTTTTTCAAGGAATCTCCTCAGCTATCCTCTGACCGTCAAATGCACAACGTCATCAAATTAGGAAGAGAGCATTATAACCTCCTCAAGATAAATAAGTAGGATTAACCGTTCCACTCATTTCAACTTCTCCGCCCCGACTCAGTGAGTCACTTGCCACCTGGGGTGGGAGGAGTGAAACAGAGATGGGAGTTCGAAAATAGATCAGAAGAGTCCACAGAGATGGGTTTGAAGCTGTGAAGGGAGGAAGGGAGTCGGAGATTTCTCTCATGAGTGCGGAAAGCGGACGCAATTATGGTATCTCTTCCAGAAGACCCTGGTCAAACTAAGCTGTCGACCAGTATTTTACATCCGAAATATTGACACAAATCTTCGATTATGTGCTTGGAAAAGTCGTAGCCACGCTGTTCATCTTTTCTTGAAGTTCAAGCCAGCGGAGACGATAGGAAACGTCCCAAATCTGAACGGATTCGCAACTGGTGCTGCGACCTCGCGGTCCGAAACAGAAGTTTCTTAGGATCTGTTTCCCGCCATCCTCACTCGCGAAAGGGACACAGCAAATTCCAATAAGGGATTTTGTTCAAGCGATCCCTTATAAAATTTCTTCATTTGCATGTCATTGATAACTCCTGTTTACGAAATGAAACCTTTCTTTCACACTAAGGAAAATACCCAATCCTAATTGGACTTTTTATGCTGGATGCAAATATGTAAGTAGTTTTTACTCTTCAGCCTTACGATGCGTTACATCAGCCTGCAATACGTCCGGTAAAATACTAATAAATCCCTCATTATCAAATTTATTTCAATTGTTTGGAAAAAACATGCAATGATCACATTATAATTATCGAATCACTGTGAATCAAAATTACCATTTTAGCATCGAAGGCCTGTACAATTTTTCTTTCAGATCAGGTTCAGGGCCAGAGGTCCGGGGCACAAAACTTTAAAAAACGTTTTTTGTAAAATACAAGAATTGACGGAATCATCTTCAAAGTATACCAATTTCCATTAGATGCATAACATGGCTAGTGGCTAACATAAAAATAGTACCTTCATTATTCAAATGATCAAGTTTCATTCTTAGAAAAAACTCACTCGAAGACCGACTAGGATATATTTATATAAATAATCGGTCGCAATGGAGAGAAACGGTAAAGGATCGTCGGAAAAATAGGGTAAAACATCAGTTGGTATTCAGAGTTTGAAGATGATGGGAATGTAACGCAAAAAGGAGGATACTGGAAGTGTAAAATGGTTTACGGGTCATAGCTATTTTGAACGGGTCACATTGATATTTTGGAGCGGCAACTTATACCTAAAATAAAATTAGCGGAGATATTCTGAGTTTCGCGAGAAAAAGGAGTTATTTGGTTATCGTGGGAGAAATGACTCTCTGATAGCCCGATATTCAGCGCTCTTAAGCTTACTCCTATAATTAAGTAAAAGTTGTAAATTATGAGATAATCCAGGGCTTCAATTAAAAATCGAATTAGAGCGAACGAAGGCTATAAATTGATCTTTGAGATTAAAATAATAAGAAAGATGACTTTCAATGACATTTCAGAATGAAAAAATTTATCAATTGGGAAATATGTTTTACATTTAATACATTCACTGCCTGTCCAAACTTGGGTTTTATACACCGTAGGGCCCTGCTTTGTAGTGAGGTGTTGCATACTCACAGCCACGGGGTATTTAAATATGTATCTCACTACGGAGCCATGGCTAGTAAGATTGCTAACTATATGGGTCCTTGAAAACGAAATTCTTCGGGTAAATTCCAAATAATCAGCTGAAGATTTTTCAATTCTGATGTAAAATACGCACTTAAAGATGCATATAATAATCGTATCTAAATCAATCATTTTAAAGTTCTCTCCTAAGGGAACTATTACGGATCCAAAATTTTATCCATTAGATAAGCTAAAGTTAAATATGAAGATTTTATTTGAATTATTTGCAAATAGCCTTTAATCGCATTTAATATAGCTCCATCCATTTCCATTTAATTGAGTATTTTTTTTGGATCGGAATGAATAGTGGTTACCGGTTTGGCTCGCCTTGAAGATTTTTAATTGCTTTGTTTCCGGCTCGGTTTGAAGGAAAAAGCTGCTTTTTCAGTTTCGGTTTCCGGTTCGATGCCCAGTTTCATTATCATAAATTGCTGAAGATACGTGTGTACAATTCTTACTTTTCGAAAATGAAAACTATTCCTCAAGATATGAGCAAGAGCTTGAGGGAAATTCTCAAACGTCGAATTTCAGTCGTTTGCTTCATTTACGCTTTCCATTTATCTTCATTGAAAGAAAGCAGAATTCATCAATTGGTTTTAGCTTCGAAGGAGCTGATGGAATGTAATGGTTGAAATCTCTTCACCTCCTGCTTACAGTTGAAAGGGAGCCTTAGAAGGTCCCCCAAATGGAATTTGCGAGACCTTTTGCTTTGTTTATTAGACGAAATAAATATTGTGAGTGAAAACCTCCATAAAATTTTTAATTGATAAATAAATAAACAGTTTCTACATAGAAGATGGTCCTCTGATAGTAAAGAAATTTGTACTCAGCAGAGGAAATATTTGATTGACAACGTTTCGCAAATTTACTGTTGACGTCTTAAAAAATCTTTTATAAGAAATGTCAGCCTTGCAAAATCGTCCGCGTTAGAAATGCCCAGTGTTGATCCCAATCCAGTCATTAAATAATTCATAATGGAGGTAATAATTTTGCGCACGCATATACTCTTGACAATACTTGATAATTATTTTCTTGAAACTTTCTTACCGCAATAAGAGATTTTTATTTCTCTTTCATACTTAAAATGACAAATCATACTATATAACTATACGAACGACGAATCATACCTATAACTTAGGCGACTGACAGAAATCTATATTTGAGGAACCGCACGATACCCTATAAAGTAACTCTATTTTAGGAAATAATGAAAATGATTAACTTTATGCAACCTGCCCTTTATTATATAACCTTTTTTCCGGTCGATTGACAAGATTATCAAGAAACGAGAATTCTACTGGTCTTTAATCCGCCACTTTTCTTCGAATTTCATGAAGTTATGAAGTTGGGTCAAAATAAAGCAGAGAACGTAAATTAAGTCTGCTGCAACATCAGGTTACCTCACTTTCAATTTTACTCTCGGAATTCAAGTTTAAAATGCATATAGGTAGCGCTTTACCACATAACGTTGTTTATCTAATGCATTAATTTAAAAAATTAAAATTAAATACATGGCTCAAGAGATTAATAAAGACTACACTCAGGTATGCAATCAGTACATCGACTTCCTCCTCCCTCGTCTCTTTGACTTTTTCTCGTTGCAATGATACCAATAATAAATAATTAGGCCCAACATTCCCAAACATTCAGCGATGCTGTAAAAAAATCATCGAGACCCCCTTCGGAAATCGAACCCGAGCCCGCTTTCGCCTTATAGTGGATTTCAAAAATTCCCCTTGAATATTTTGAAATCCGAGTTTCCGTTACTTTCCAAAATATTTATGATTGAGACAGGATATTATTTTCCGGGATAGTGTCAGAAAACTATGCTCTTTTCCTATCACCATTAAACTTAATCTTCTGAAGTCGAATCTGTTAGAACCCGATATTCACAGTAAAAAGCGAAAACAGATGTAATTTTTATAGCAAGTATTGGCGCAATAGAAACATACAAATATCTTTTCTTACTAGTTACCGCTCATCACGGCAATCATATCAGTATGGGCGAGCGTTCATGGAATATATTTTCTCTGAGGCAAGAGCTTATCAGAAATAGAGAAAGTAGGTTTGGGAAATCCTTGTTTAAATTAAAAGTCTCCGTCTTTCATATTATTTAAAAAAGGTCGAGTTCTGTTGCTTTCTAATCAGTTTAAATCTTTCATTAGAGAAGTTTCGGGTATTATAGAATACTATTTACATGTGAGGCAGAACCACACCCAGATATTGTTTAAGAATCGCCAGATATTGCTTATTGTCCAAATCCGAATGCGATATCAAACTTCAACTATCTGTGACTGGCCAAGTACAATCAAATATTATTTTACTAAATTTTATCACAGGGAGAAAAATTAAAAAGGAAAAACTTAATTGGAGGATATTATGAGATAGTCGGGTAAGGTGGAAAAGGGGTTTAAAACAAACAAGCTACATATGGAAAATCGCCGACTTAATGATCAAAACATAGCAGGTAGGTAGTCAATCAATATGGTACAATTCATCAGAGCGAAACACAAGTGTAAGGATCCTGTAAGTGCAGATGGATCCTTACAAGTGTAAGGATCCCATCTGCACCAACACAATAACGGTGAACCCAATGAGAGGAAACGGTCATTTTAACCAAATCTCTCCACTGCTGTCGGAAAAAAATCCATAGCAGAACGGACATTCAGCGAGATCTTTGGGAGTAGAACCAAACTTCCACTTTTAGATGAACAAGAAGCAGGGGTGTCTAAATTAGGCCTTGTTTTCTTTTTAGGATTTTTGAGAGAGTATTCCATACTACCCGACCTTCCATTTTGGAAAAATTAATCTTTTTTATTGAAATGAGTAGCGAATTGGAAAACCCAGCACTAAAGGTATATCTGCTAGCATTTGGGTGTTTTTTATGATTATTTTCAATGTAAGATGATCATTTCAAAAGGAGTGAACATTATTGAACGTTTACCTCCTGAAATTTTCAAAAGTAAACCTTTTTTACACAGCAAGCCCTGAATCAGGCAGACGAATGACACCGTTCTAAAGCTGTTTATGACGTTGCTTCTTGGAGACAGTAATTTACCGAAAGGAAACCTCAGCATTCCATATTTCTCAGCTATTCCATGATACCTGAAGTTTCTCTACTTACTGCTAAATTTAGTACTTGGCTGCTAATTTAAGGATAATGCTGAAGTTAAGTCTATGGTGCAAGAGTACTATGACGGCAAAGGCCTAGCCATGCGGCCATTGCAGTTGCCGATACGTGGTCAATCTATCAATGTGCTGTAATTATCGTAAATTCTTTCGCCGATTCATTGGCTTTTCTATTTTCTCTCTGAAAGTGATGGTTTTCTCAATATTCTAGGTCAAAAGTCATCCTATAAAGACCCGCCGCTATCGTTGTCACCGAAGCTATTTACGATGGATGTCTCATTGAAACCCTGAGTCCAAAAGACTGTCGTTACTGTAGCAGCAAGTGACCTCGCAACCGGCCAAGAAGTTCGAAACCACCTCTCTAGTTCGCAAGATCACAGCCACTATATTTTGGGACCCTAAGGTAGCTCTGATAGTGGAATAATTGCCTGAAACAGTCAATTCTGCGAGATACCTTGAAAACCTTAGGAAACTACGGAAAAATATGAAAAAAACGGCTGTAGGGGAATGATGACACCGTGCCTCTAACACGACAACGCCAAGCCTCATTAGCCTTACCCAGGATCATCTCACCTCTGTTAGATTCCATATTCCATAGACCCAGCAATTATCGTATTTTCACTGAGCTTAAGCAGGTTTTAGGTGGGAAACATTTTTCTGACGATGAAGAGGTAAAGAGACGGCTAAAAGTAGCTGAAGGAGGTGGAGCATGAGGTCTTCGACACTGGTAAACAAAAGCTGGTGCCACGCCTACAAAAGTGCATCGATCAGAATCATCTATTGAGTAGAAAAATAAACACCATCAATCGAGTTTAAAAAATTAAAATATAATATACCCGAGTTAAAACTTCCGTAAATGTCATGAAAATATTCACTTTGCGATGTTTCAAAATTGCTCTCATTTTATTTTCTACACGACCATCGCGAATGCCATTTCGGGTGGATTGGAATGTAAGAAAAAGAGGTAAGAACCGCAGCTAGTTAGCAATCAATGTATTCGCGGTGTCCGTCTGCATTGCTGTTTGGCCAATCTTCGTAGGCATCCCAAGGCATCAAAGATCTCTCCATTACATTTCAGGAACTCTGAAGAGAAAGAATAGGGCGGGGAAAGAGACCTTACAAAGCGCGGATGAAACGACAAATGCAATATTTCAAATGCCATTGTCAACGCGGTCAGACGTCACCGTTTCTTTGTTCGACTAGATGGTCCTCCATCGACGGGAGAAAAGATCGGAAAGTAGGAACCTTTCCGAGATATCCACTTTCATTCTTTTTTCGCGAAACCAGTGTGATCCGCAGGACCGCACACGAACAGCCGAGAAAAACAAAAGCGACGCGAATGGAAGAAAAAACAAAAGCAAAGGGAATAAAAAACGGAAGACTGGATAAAGGCGAAGGAGGGGAGGAAGATAAAACGAAATAATAAAAGAGCGACGAAATAAAACCGAAAGGGCCGGCGCCAGAGGCTGCATAATAATTTGAATTACAAAAATTTCTAGAGCGGTTTCCTCCCGCCTTTTCCCCCCTGTTCATCTCTCATTTCTTCCGACATAATCAATCTTTCCCCATACCAGGGATGCCAATTTAGGGTCCCTGGATTTGAGAAGCTCTCGCGAGCCCAAAACTCAGTCGCTAACTCCGATATCCCCTCCTGGAGCAGACATTCTGGAATTGCGACTGCTCCAGCAGCCATGTGTTCCAGTTTCATTTCCAAAACTGAAGCTGCAAATTTGCCGACGTAACCTTCTTATGAATCTAAATCTCGTTGAAGTTATCGATTTAGAATCGATTCATCGAATGTATCTTTTCTTTTCTATCGTGTATTAATATTCATTTGCTTTTGATCTAATTAATCCTAAATGCATTATATATCATGTACATATTATATTATCATGTACATATTATATTATCATGTACATATTATATTATCATGTAAATATTATATTATCATGTACATACACTAACTATAATTATTAAAGAGTACTTGAATATGCTTATTTATATACCTCATAGATGTTCCTTCTGACTGTATCTTTTTTGCCATATAATATTTATTTAGAACGCCCTACGTCATACCCCCTAACCTCGACGCCTCGGTGTAATACCCGGCTCGTCTGAGCCTTGGGATTGATTTTCCTCCATTTCTGACCATGGCAATGTTTGAGGATTATCTTCAGCTAAATTCTGATTAGGAGTTAATATCGAATAAAGTCAACAGCAGAAAACGTAGAAAAGATTGGAAAAATTATAAAAAGCACTGCTGATGATTAAGCCGCTTCTATAGTATTCGGGCGAGAAAGTTCTGTAAATGATGTTTCCACAGCGAAATGTACGACTGTAAATAAATTAATGATAAAGACAAATTTATGAACTGTAGGAGTTCTAATGGAATGCAAAACCTGTTATAAGAAAAGCTAGATTGTCGGAGAGGTTGTCGAATTGAGAGGGTAGAGTATGGAATTTTAATTTTTTCGAAAGACTTGGTCTTATTTATTAATTTTTTATATTAATACACATTCCAGTATAAATGAAGTTTTCTTATATTCTATATTACACCATATGAAATGCGGTTCTCTCGTATATTATGAGGTACTGATTTAGGGAGGTATAAATATTCACTTCGTTAATACGTGGTCCTTAAAATAGAGAATAAATTAAAGGAAACTT
Source organism: Pachydiplax longipennis (assembly GCA_036926295.1). Taxonomy (NCBI): domain Eukaryota; kingdom Metazoa; phylum Arthropoda; class Insecta; order Odonata; family Libellulidae; genus Pachydiplax; species Pachydiplax longipennis. The sequence continues at coordinate 15,936,153 of JAVFKF010000014.1, forward strand.
AATACATGCACTTAGCTTGAAAGAAGTGGAGAAAGTTTAGTAGCTTGACCCAGGGTCGAAATTGGATCCACCATTTGCAAACTGAGTACTTTGACGTTTAACTATCAAGGAAAAATAATTTCGCTCCTTTCTCACTAAAAGCGATACATTCAAAGTTTTGACTGTAAGTGAATAGTATTTCGTGTTCTTATATCATTATAATGAAAGACTGAAGCATTAAAATTCTATCAAAATCCTATAAAGATTACTAGAACGATTTAGTAATGGAGACAGCTTATATTACAAGCTTAGCAAACTGAAGTTGTACCTTTTCACCTCTCAACATTGAAAATGTAAGAGAGATAGTAAATGAGAAGTTCAATTATACAGTTGTTCTATTGGAAGAGCTTCTATGTTGAGATTTTTCAAGATTTCAAGATTTCACACCGAGTGACTTTGGTTTAAATTATTAATTGATTAATGTAATATTAAAATATTTCTTTCTCATTAAAATCCTGCAGATATGTGCAAGACCTGGAGGCAATGGATAAATTAATAATAAATGTATGGCATAGTAATGAAATACAAATAAATAGACAAAAATTATGAGCCATAAAAATATAAAAGAAGAATACTAAACAAAAAATAAAGTTAGAACAGGAAAAGGAACAAAAAACTAAGACTGGGAAATAAGTTTTAGTCTCTTCTTCAATTCCCTATGATTATTTGGAAAGGACTTTAAGAGTTTTCCGGGAGTTCCAGTCCTTGACCGTTCTGGGGTCCAATGAATGTTTTACCTCGTCTTTTTTCTTTTATTCATGGCAAATCTTGTGGGGATTGTCATAATTTTAGTAAAATGTTGGCTGGAAAAGTCTCTCTTAATGGTACAGAAATATGAAAATGGTTTGTAGTATATGCAATATCAAATATTTATCATAAATATTGGGGAAGCAATATTTGCTTAGTTATGATTTAAAATAAGTATGTATTTTGAACAGATTTCAACATTTATGTTTCTGACCCACATTGCTTCTTTCTGAATGTAGAGGTGATGCAAGATGACCCTCTAGCTTTCTAAAACCGTGACAAGTGAGGCAAACAAAAGATGATTCATGTTTTGAGGTGTAAAGCACTTATTTAGAATTTATAGGGACAAAAACCTTTCATTTTCCGATTTAAAATAAATAAAAAATTGAAAAATCCCTGTTATAAAACGGTTTTTTCCTTGTTTATCTAAGAAAACGTCATAACCGGGTTTTACTGTATACAGTCCTTAATAGGAGAAAAGTTGAAGTCTGTATAGCTCTTGAGTTTTTCTCTTAGGAAAAAATTGATTCTATAAGAAATCCCACAGTTCAAGTTTAGCGGATCTGTAAACAGATCTCGCATAGTATTTGGCAGTAAATTCAAACTATCTTTTCTGTAAGCTATCGCCACTACTCTTTTGACCCATACAAACTTCTCTACCTGCTGCGAGAGGAATTTCCAAAGGGTTGGCATCTTTGAGGGTGGATAGGTTTGATGAGGTCTTTGCGACTTTGTGGATATGATCTCCAGTTGGAGCCCTTTCCTTTCTCTGCTGCGATGGATTTATTACTCTTCCGCTGGAATGGAGTTTATTCGGGGTTCCTTCCAGGGAAGAGCAAGGACGATTGGTATGAGAACTGCGGAGGTGGGCAGAGGACGTTTGGGAGGGAAGGCCGCGGTTATCAGCGGAATAATTTATACCGGTAATAGGCTAGAGCGTAATGCGGACGACCGCCCAGGGTGCTCCTCTTCTGGGGCACTCAGTCAGCATTAGTATTTCCTTAATCACATAACGAGAGTGTTAAAACACGTGACTTGTACGAAGTGGGAATAATTGTGCTTTTATTCTATAGAAAAGAATCTCGTGCATCATGAAGAGACCACGTAAATCTTATGACGCCGTGTATTAATTACGGTGGAATGGCTCGAGCTGTTGCGAATTTTGCATAGAAAAAGAAAGTTGGCGATAATTAATGTTAAAGGTATTCAACATAGAGTAAAACTGATTTCTGATAGAACAGCGCGCGCCATTCTTCCGTAATTAATACTAGGGGTCATATATTAATACACGCTACCCTAAGATTTACGTGGTCTCTTCATGACGTTGAACGAAGTATAGACGGATAGGGAATCTGTCTAATGGGGAGGGCAGAATATTCTTAGAGCTCATCTCCAATTAACGTTAAAACTGCCATTTTGCTGTGATAAATGCAGTAGATGTATAAAGATTCTAGAAGAACTTAAAGATATGGTTTTATTTCAAGCTTCTTGTCAGATCCTAGGCCAAACGTAGGAAACAAGCTAGGTCAAACGTTACCTTATTGGTCGTTCAGTGTGGCTTTTTAATCACTTTATGTAACAAAGGACCCCATTTAAATAATTTTGTTTCGCTTGTAACTAAGTCTAACTAATTCCTCTGGATGACAAACAAAGTGAAAAATATTCTGTTTCAGTTCATTCGGCACTATAATTAATTTTTCAATACACAATTTCGTCTTAAAATATTTTAATTCAAGCAACACGCAACGCAAGTGCGACCTGATGGTTTCGTATGCAGTTTTTCTTGTTCTGATCAAATAAGGTTCCCAACCTCTGCCTTAGGCGAATGGCTAACACTACAAGGGGGAGGTATTTGCTTCCGCCAGCGTCAAAAGGGAAATTGATAAGCCATGACAAGGGTTAATCTTCAATATTTATGCCGATGATTAATTATTATCAAGGAAAGAGTGGAGAAAGAAACTTATTACATCAGAGATCTAAATGGAAAATGGGGAAGTAATATCTGCTTAATTATGATCTTAAATGTGTATATATTTTTAACAGATTTCAAAATTTATATTTCTGACCCACACGGCTTCTTGCGTAGGTCAGAAGGCAGCTAGGAAATCGAGTCCATAGAATGATCGCGGGTGATAACTCAATTATGTTCACTTGGATATTTTTTAAGCCCCTTTGCTCATTCTCACTTGCTTTTCATCGAAAAACGTTACATTTCCTAGAAATTGTACGTAGAGATATAATAGCAGTTAAGTGTAATTTATAACTTCATACATAACTTTCTGGGCTATAAAAAGTCCATGCATTCGTTTGCACATGCTGTTTGAATTTTCTACTAAAAACAATTATCTTTGATACAGAGTGAAATTTTAGTTGCTAATTTAGCGATTTTTTTTTGCTAGAACCCTTGACGTTTTCCTTCTTTTTGCGACTCCTTGCACTCCCGAGGAGAATGTTTTATTATGTAAACTCACCTATACGTATGTATAGTACCTTTTACAAAAAATGTTACCCTAATTGTATGCACTTAGTAGTATTGCTAGCAGACATTAGGATGAGTGTATCATTTCCTTACGTTAGTTGATTAAGTAACTAAACAATGTCTTCATTTTAAATTGACACTTAATTATCCTCTTCCATTTAATCCATCGTTAATGTTGATCAGATCTAATGATACATTTAAGCAATTAAGTGAATAGGAAAATTTAGATGTGGATGTGGACAATATACCCTTATGAATAGCTGGAAGTAAAAATTGTACAAACAAAAAACACTCAAATATTATACACTAGAAATAGAAAACCGATTAAACAACAAATTAAATAACCCATAATTAAAGTAAAGCTGTCTAACATTATAACGTGTCAAGTAAATGCAGAGAAAGTTTAAGAACTACAATATAAAACGTATGAGATGTAAAAATAATCAGGTGTGCCACTTCACATATTCACTAAGACGCTATTACAATAATTTGAGAATGCACAAGTTGACAAGGAAAAGAAAAAGACAATTTTATAATTGAAATAAGGAATACGTAGTGATCTCGGGTAAAGACACGAATGATTAGCTACAGCAAGGTGGAGGAAAAAAGACTGCCGGATAACAGCTTTAGATAATTTCGGCCCTTCCTCATTAATCCCATGCAAAATTTCTTAAATTCTCGCGATAAATTGCTAACTACGCCCTCCACTTACGAGTCTATATCCCCAAAACACGCGTGCATACTCGATACCTCTCCATAAGTTTAGAATTCGTTAAAAATTACCAAATTCGGCCCTTTCAGCCGAGTCTCGTGGTTGAGCAATTTTCTGGCATCACTCCGATCCGCCCGGTTAATAAAAAAACGTTAACTTTTTTCGGAGGTTACCAAACAAAGTAAAATACTTCCCACCCACTTTCCCACGAAGGAAGAATAATGAGGGCATTTGTATGTTCATCTCCCGGCGGAAAAAAATCCCAATCGGAGATACCGATACGATAACCGGTTGATCGCTAGGGAATAAAAATCTCTATCCCACTCCCCCTTCGGCGAAAATCGTGTCTGCGGCAAAAATGCAGCGGTCGCGGTCTTTAGACAAAAGAAATTTGGAACGCGATTTTTCCACGCTGAAATGAGGTCCGCCGGCCACCCAAGCGGTAAGCAAGGAAGGGGTTTAAGGGAACTTCAGGGATCTTCAATGGGAAGGGAAGCTGTGACAGTTTTGCTAATTGAATGTCCTCGGTAGAAAGCTAATGATCCTTGAGGATTCAATTGAGGAATGGATACATGAGAGATGTGTGGTTGCAATGGCGGAATGGTGAGAACAAAATGGCCGAAGCGATTAGGATATGAAGGATGGATACCTACGTGACTAATGGAATATTTACGAAATAACATTTCTAGCATGAATCGCAAGTTCTTTAAGTCAGATATGTAGAGTTTCCATTTAAGGCTAGATTATGGTTCAAAGAAAGAATTTTTCGTACACTTCCTGTGTAAATTTCTGTGAAAGTGTACGAAAAGTTCTTTCTTTCTAGATTATGGAGTTTTTCCTCCAAGAACTGTCATTATGGTTTATGTTATCCAATAACAAATATATAAGGCTCTAAGAAAGTTGACTGTGATCAGCTATATATATTTTTATATTTATAGCTACTATATTTTTATCATATTTTTAGATATTAATACATTTCACATTCAAAATAGAATATTGTCATTTTTAAATCAATCAAAATTTATTTTATTTACTAATCAAATTAATTTATTTTGTTGATTAAAATTTCCTTGTTAAATTATTAACAGATTAAATGCCGTAAGCCAATCAAGCTATCATCAGCTGGGGTTGGTTTGCGAATCTTTTCAGATTATATCTAAGGATGGAGAAGAAAAGGTTCACAATAGCACAGTAGGATACAATGGTGTCTGAAATCCTGGATAATCTCCTTGTTTTCTCCTTCTGTTGATGAAGAGAAAAAATTGAGATTTTATGAGATAACTCAGGATTTTAATACTGAGGGTACCAGAAACACTTTGAAAAGTGGGGATCTAAAGGACCATTCAGTTGTTTTTCTTCGAATTATCAGGTTTTAAAGAGTGTGGTGAAGTACTGCATTGGAATTCATGTAATTTATACATAGAAACATGTAAAATTTAATTACAGTAGATAGATAGGGCAAAACTAAATAGGAGGTATCATCATGAGCGGGGGAGTATGTCATTCAATTTGTTCGCGGATTGCGTAAAAACGTTTCATGAGTCAGATTATGTCCGCGCGCTTACATCTGAAATGGTTAAGATTACATCCGAAAATTAAACACTCAGACGAGAGGCACCTTTATAGTAACCCGTTTCTATGGGTTACCGATATTGCGTCCTCTTGGGTTTGCGTATCAACCTAGCCTAAGTGGGAAACTTGTGGTTTTATTATCACCTCCTTAATAAATACCCTTATTTGAATTATCTCGCTTCCTAATCTTTCATGTAACGCCAGGTGGAAATATAGTGGAAAATACAGTTTTAGTTCACTTAGCAAATTAATTCCTTTTTAATGCAGAGTTTCGATATTCTTATATGTATTTGATTGTGAGTTTTTACACATCTCGAAAGCGGTCTAATGGTTTCTTAAGCGGCCGATGGAAAAAGTTCGTCCTGGTCCCAGGTGGGGAACATTTTTCTATTGAGAACACCTATTGAGGGAGCGGTTATATTAGTTGAAGCAAATTATCTAATATATCTACTTTATTTCAAAATGGAACTCCGCAGAGATAAGTATGGCATCATTGATTTTACTTGCAATCAATCAAATACAGGAAACTCTGATATGGTTGAAAGAAAGAGTTCTAATCTTTCTAGAGCATTCCCGATAAATCAGATGGAATTTAACGAATACCAATCATTAAACGACAAACAATCTAAATGACGGAATGGGAAACGCTCCTTATATTAGAGAAAATAACATTTCTTCGAATCTCGGTAATAACCTCGCTAAAGAGTAGCCTCTTTACTATAAGTAAATGATTCAATTTTAAGAAGTTGTCGAGGATGGACCAGATGGAGATCACCTGGCAGACAATAATTTATTTCGCTCCGTGGCGATCCACCTTACTCTAACATTTCTTCTTCAATTCTAATTAATTTAATTGTATGAAATAAATAGTCTCAATCTGATCAAGTCAATTTTCATTTTGATATCTTAAGAGGATTTTTCACAACCTCTTTGAAAACGGAATGGATTGCTTAAAGGACGATAAGGAGCACTAGATTTTGTGAAATTTTAGAATATTCTACCCAAACTCCTGCGTCAAACTTAAAATAGATACAAACTCATACAGGTACGCATCTAAAAGAAAGGAGCATTCAATACGAACTGATACATTTACATCGCATTACACCAGTGGGCGCCAACCTGGTCCCTACCGCCTACTTGTGAGCAATGAGAAGTTTACAGGTGGGCGGTGAGTATTTCCTAGATGATAAAGGGATGGTAACATTGGTGTAACGTGAGAAAATTGGACTGGCTGCATTGCGTACATCAAATCAATAAATATATGTATTTTTATAAATATATTTACAAAATTTTTTCTATAAGCCCGAAATTAACTTATTGAGACGGTTGTGAAATTGCATGTTATCAAGGGTACAACGGTGGGCAATAAGTAATAAAAGGTGGGCGGTTGTTAAAAAAATATTGGCAATCACTGCTTTATACATTTAGACGATAAGTACTCATGAAGAGATATGCTAATTTTCTTTCTATATCGCTCGCATTTCCCGTGATTTATTTAGAACTCGAATTCCACATATTCATTGGGGATAGTGCGTTCTGCGTCAATTAGAGCTCGTCCTTTTCTTACTTAGCCGCGGCCACTTTTTTCATTTTCTATCTTCTCCGCACATTTAATAAGATGCAGATGGAGGGAAACGTAAATTGAAGTCCGGCGACAATAAGTCCTTTATCTACTCTGGAATCGCGCAGATGTTTTCCCCTCCCGTCTTTATTACGGCGCTCACTAACTTCTTTTCCATCTTTCCCGCCTCCATCTCGAGCGATCTTACAGCTTCGTTACCTCCTTTTTCCCCTGCTCAAGTCACTTCGGCGTGGTCTCCTTACGATGTTCCGAGAAGCGAATGGAAGGCCGATTCCCCAAAATTGGTAAGGTGAACTTGCCACCGATCTTCTCCCCGCTGTACATCTTACGATCCCCACTCCCCCTTTCTCCACCAACATGCCATATTCCCGGACTGACCTTCTTCCGGATCGGAGCTACAACCCTTATTACTGGTGCCCAGACACTTTCATCCAAATGGTGGCTCTGTCTTCCATAAGTTGTTTTACAGCGACCTCTAGTACAGCCATGAGTAGTACTTGTCATGGGATACGGGAGGTAAAAAAAACTTCCCATTTCCCGGGAAAGTTGAAGAATATCCCGGGTTTTCCCGGTTTGTCATAAGTTGAGATTGGGCTAAAAAATTTGCCTCGAAGATACGTGGAACCATTTAAGTAAATTCCTCCGGTACGATCACGCACACTGTGGGCATAAAAATTCTTTGAAAAATAATACTTCGAAAGCAGTACTTCGAATGAGAAACTCTTAGAAAGTTGACCGCTCTAAAAAAATCACAAGCCATGAAAAACGTACATTAAATTAACTGACTCGGATATATTCACTTATAAACTCGCTTACCAAATGAAAAAATTTCAATTCTTCAAACGATCATTTCTTCGATTGGCAAACTATTTAAAGACCGACGGTAATCTGAAGTTAAGAAAACTGAAATTCTAAAAAGTTTTTTAAAATTAACGACAATCATCTGATATTATATAAAAGGAAGACATAGTAAATATTAATCGCAAATATAATTCAGTGACATATATATTTAGCATAATGAATTATAACATGTGTTATAAAGCTAAAATTTTAGAAACATTTGGATTGCTTCAGATTGTTTAGAGCGTTCAATTTTTGAAAAATGTTTCATTCGAAGTATTGCTACTTCGAAGAATAAGTTTTCGAAATATTTGCTTTTGAAGAATTAACCACGCATCTTAAACCAAATGTCATTCTCTAAGTAAAAACCCTTAAGACTTCGGGCTCAGTCTTCCATCGAAGAGGCACATACTTATAAAAATGCATTCTGAAGCAGGTGCAGGAGGGCTGACTTCACATGCCACTCAACATATTGCATCAAACGGTCGCTTTTATCGTATTTTTTTTTAAAGAGTAAAAGCTATATCTCCTTTTTTTTACTCACATTTTAGTTCGAAGAGGCAGGCGCCATATTCTCTCTAATCACAAAAGAAGCGATCAATGATTGATATTCATTAAATGAGCATCGGTGGCCAATGTGCATCGATATAAACCGATGATTTAATTGAGGTAATATATCTTTTAGTGTATTCTACTATTATTAGAAAATCGGAAGTTCTACCCATTAATTTATAATCCCATTTATTCAATACTTAAGCATCACGGACAATTTCTCAACTGAAATCATGTACGGCAATGCACAAAACTGTCTTGATTAATCTGTTGATTTGTCTGATTGGTTTAAAGTTTCCTGAAGCAGCATTTCCTATAAGACAATAGAAGGCAGAAAGGACAGATTATCTCCGCCGAATGATTTAGATAAAATTATGAAATGGTGTGACGATTACCAATCAGAGCTTAATGCAGACAAATGCTCAGTACTCCACGTCTTCGAAAGAAAATGCTAATCATTATTTGTATAGCCTGCGAGGGGGAACTTATTAACAGTAGAATCGGTAAAAGATCTTGAAGTAACCCTGACGAATAACTTAACATGGGGTACCCACATTCGTGATATATGTGGGCATGCACTTAAGAAACTCGGCTTCGTCAAGAGAATAGTAGATTGAAGCGAAGAAAAAGTCCGCGAGCGATGTTATATTGGGCTTCACCTTCAGTATACATGCAGTTTATAGGACCATGCCAAAAAGTGTTGTAATCCCGAATTAGAAAATATACGACGAAAGGCAATACGTTTTGTAAAATATTGCACTTGTGAGGGGTGAGCATTATTCGGATGGCTCTGGACACAGGATGTCTTTAGAAGATAGAAAATTGAGCAATGGCTTAATTTATTTAATAAATTCCGAAAAAGTATGATATCAGAAAAAATAGCGGATGCTATGCGTTCTCCCTGCTATAGGGGCCGTTCTTACGAGTATACTATATGAGAAAACTAGGATCCACAGGTGCTAGAACAAGATTCAAGAATCTATTTTATGATGGATAGATAAGCCTCTCTTCATGTAGTTAAAATGGCGAGATTACGTCTATTAGGGCCTTTCCTCCACCTAGCATTGCATGCCATTATAATATTTACTAAAATTAATTAATAATAACAAAGTTTATAGTATGGGAAAAAACTTTGCAAAAGAGGATCTACAAAGTAGAAATCCCCACGTCGCGAGAAAAGACCCAGAAAGAAACAACCCACGAAAACACAGTAAAAATACGTACAGGTACTAGAAAATATGAAGTTATATTACTAAAATATAAGTATACATAAGTCAAATATACAGGAAAAAAATCAAAATGTACAATGAGAATTATAGAATACAGAAAAAGCACGTTAAAAAAGACGGAAAATTACAATAATATCATAAAATTAAGCTAAATAACTTTATAAATTCATAAATATTATACTCGAAATTGCTACATTCTAGCAATTGTTAGACGGATTGTATTGTATTAGGCGGATAAAACCCGGTTCGCGTATTGAGAGAATATTTCGGGGAATCCCAGAGTTCGGCAATTGATTATCAAATAAAGATTATAAAGTAAGTAATATTAATTACTCCGTACATACATGGGATTTTTTGGTTATAATCATCAAGAGGCATATTAAATGAATTCAAAAAGTTCATCTTTTAAATTTTACGTAAGAAAACTTCATTCGGAAAATGATTTCATTACAAAAAATGGACTTAATTAACTTCAAGCACTGATGAGGAGGGCATAAATCCCATAAACGCCACCGACATCTATCACAGCTGACGATAAGAAATTCCTTAATCGCGAATTTCTAACTTATCTCAATAGGAGGTAGCAGCTATGGTAGCCCCCACAGGATTACATTACAGGATACCTTCTTTCCAATTAATTAGTACTTACATTATTTATATCCTGATGATACAGCACTTAAACCAAATCTTAGTATAGTTAACGATATATGTAATTGAAATGCAACAAAATTGCATAAATTACAATTTCTTAAAATGCGACCAACAATAAACACAGTCCACATACGTGAAGCAGACTTATTCTACGAGTAACATTTTCGTAGCATTCTACAAAAAAAGACCTTGATCTGTCGTTATTCAGCATCGATCATACCTCTTTATGTCATCACAGCCATGAACGAGACTGAGACATAAGTAAACGAAAGATGCATTTTTCTTTATTCTGTTTCAAAAGACGGATAAAATATTGGAATATTGGCTGCAGGACAAAACCATACTTAATCAAATCTAATTACTGCTTCCGGGGGCCGTCAATTCGCACTATTTAAAGAAATGTTTGACGTCGTTAATACCTTTGAAATGGTAATGGAAGTTCAAATGTTCACTTTAGTGGGGGAGGGGAGATGAAATTGAGAGAAAAATTCCTTTGGCGGACGGTGTTTAGCGATCATAATGCGTGGAGCATTCCGTCGACAAGAATTCCCAACTCTTATTGTTTCTCGGAAAGGTGGAGCTCATCCCCTCCCAGCCTCTTATCCTATCAAATTCTTCAAAGAGCCTTCCGATGCCCTCTTTTTTGCTTTCGCCTTTTGTATCACCAAGAAACGGTTTGCTTTTCTGAGATACTGGATCGTACTTTTTTATCCCTACGAATTTTATTTTATATTCCTCTTCTACAACGGCGGCGACTCTGTCGTTGATGAATTATCCGGCCGATGGATCGTTGTATATCTCTCTTCGGAATTCGCCGAATGTTAATTTCGGCAGGAATTTATCGGAAATATTCATGCATATGCATTGACGCGTGATGGGAAGCATCCGCGCTGGAAATAAATTATGTTATTTACCCCGGATCAGTATTCTGGATGTATGACGCGAGTGCCATAAGATGTCATAAAAACGGAATCTGAAAAAACAGAATTCGGGCGTTTACAATCAATATCCATTAGTTGGAAAGCCTTGGTGACATTAATGGCTCCTTTTTTGCTTGTTGATTGAAGGTTAGATACGCTGTTAAAGGTTATTTTAATGAAAATGATACCGAAAAATTAATTATTAATATTATCATGCTAAACTTCATTGATTTGTCAGAAATTTAAAAGCTTGTATTTATGAAAAAATAAACCTATGTATTGGTAGAAGTACTTTTTAGACAGTTGAGGTAATTTAATTCGTACGCTACCAACGGGTATCGAACCCGGGACCGCGTTCGCCCTAAGTCACTTGTTGCCCACTTTGCTATCCAGGAGCCCTTTTCAGTTTATTCGAAATGAAGGTATACTTTGATGTGCTGTCGAGAATGATAAAAATGATTTTACGATAGCATAAGTAATAATGATGAGTAATTTCCGCAGCTGCTCTTGTAAGAGTAAAAGTATTCTCCCTTGAGAGCTTTCGTACAGGTTCGGATCGAAATCCGGTGGCCGTTCAGAATGACACATCCAACTTGAAGAATACTTCATTAAGTACTCAGGCAGAGCATCAAACCGTTATACTATTCGTTCCGGTATTCGCTCCGATTCAACGATTTTCGGTTCGGTTCCAATTGCTGCCAATGCCGAACCGGTTCCTATTCGCTCCGACATTTATTTTATTATATCTTTATGAAAATTTGTTTTATTGTTTCTAAATTTGTAAGTTAATACATTAATTAGCAATATTACGTTGTATATATACATATATACATATTATGTATTGTAATACATGTATGAAGAAATGATAGAAAATGAGAATCAAAATAAAATTTATGAACTTTACAGTACGAAATAGAGGTTTATATTGGAAATATATTGAGATGTTATAAATATAAATGTATTAACGCGTATTTAAAATGAACAAAAGCTTAATCATGTAAATAATTGCTTTATTTAAAAAAGCAAGCTGTGAAACTTCTTAGTTTCTTATTATGAAGCTTCTTAGCTAACCTGAAACTTAATTTTAGGGAAAAAAATTTCCATAAACAGGATTCGAACCACGAAGGATAAACTTTAATTAAATCTTTAGAACATTTTTAACTTGAACCGGACACACTAACCACTCGGCTATTCTGATGACCACTAATAAAATGTCAAACGAAGTTATAATTTAACAAAAAGGCTGATAAAGTTAAGTTACACTGCACGTCAGATAATGACACACTAAAGACAGATACGTTTAAATATAGTTAAACTTTGCAAATCATAATACACCAAAATATATATATATATTTACAAAGAGCAAAATCTATAGTCTGGATACTTTACATTTGCATTTTTTTATTTTAAATGTAATAACAGCAATAACATTTCTTGGTTACCTGATACTTTAGTATTTTAGTAATTCTGATGTATTAGGTTTAAAAAAGTTCATCATATTATTTTTAGGCTTTTAGTTCATATTTATAGCTTTTTGTTTCATGTTTGAATTAAGTTAAAAGTGATATTTTTCTTATACCTGAACAATTAAATTAAAATAGTATCAAAAATAATTTCCTATTTTCCTAGAAACGCCTAACTCCCATTTTTTCTTTAAAAGAGAGTTTATTTATCAATATGACATGAACATTTTTGAGAAAAAAATCTCAGGATCTAATTTCAGGATACCTATTAATTTATTTAAATATTAATTTAATTTTCATTGAATGAGTTGTGCTTGTGAATTGAAGATTAAAACACCGTTAAAAGGTCCTTTCATTACAGAAGACACCGGAAAAATAAATTTCAATAAGTCAAACTTCATTGACTGAACAGGTTGTTATTCTGAAAAATAAACCTTCTGTTTATTCACAATGAAGAAATGCTGTAATGTGCTAGCAAGAATGATATATGATGGTATTAGAGCAAAGAACTGTCTAATTTCTATTTCTTGTCACAGTAGAAGTATTCCTTGAGAAAGAGAAATATTCTCCTTGAGAATATAGATTTATCTTTTAAGGCAGTTCGGACGATGTTGGAGGATCGTTATTGGACAAGCATATAAAGGACTTCAGTAAATTACAACGAAAATACTTTGATAAATGTAAAATTTGTACTCTACCTATAACCAGTACTGCATCTGAACAAAATTTATGTTTCTTAGGGAGGCTAATAGCATGTACATTAAATACATCTGTTTTTAGAAATAAAACCATTATTCCACATTGACGCCGGAAGAAGAGGGTAAAATACAATACAAAATAGTCCTAATTCTAAAACGCGTGTGAACCAATCTAGAAAGCAACTAGTCTGTCGTGATAACTGAATGGTCAGTATCTATTTTGCTCTACTACTCATCTTTGACTGTCAAGTAAATGCATACAGTAGCGGATATCCTCTAAAGAGTACAGAAACCGATTGCGAATTTATCTCTAATATCAGCAAAAATATCTTAATTACCAGAAAATTTGTTAACTTAGCTGCTCATTACCCAAGATATCACCAATTTTGACATTTTGACCAGGACCAGTCTCATTGAGGGTGGAGGATTCCCATATCAATCTCATCACAATCTACAATCGTCAGATATTTATTGACATTAAAAAAACTCGTAAATAGTTAACTCGAGTTAGTTGATTGATTAAAATAAATCTACGTTTAATTTGGCTACAAACTGAATGGCTTACTTAGGTAACATATTAACAAACGTTTGTGCTGATTGGTTGTTTACTACTGGCCATAACTGGAACAGACCTAATAAAACAACATCTCTCAGTCTATGGCTTTTATTCCACGAAGTTACATTTAGCACATAATCTCTCTTAAGTCAAATGTAAATTATTGGGAACTGGAGATCGGAATGGAATGAATAACAGCTTTCGGTTTAAAAATTTCATTTCCCGGTTCGCGTTCGATTTTCTCTCCGACAAAAATCATCGTTTTTTCGTTTTCGGTTAAAGATTCGATCCGAGGATATCCTCGAACAAAACAGCATAATCTATCTTTGGATAGGGCTTAGAACGCGATCTTTTATTGTACAAACTATTTGAGAGCTTCCGGAAATTAGGAAGCTATCATGAGTGTCGAGAGAAAATAGCTGCCCATAAGACATATGTCGGATGAAAGTTGTTAGCAGCTGCTGATGATCGAAAGAAACGACCGAATTCCTCAAAGCAGCTGTACTTAATGAATTCGTCCTTTCTTTATCAGAAGCTCACTGACGTCGGCTCGTCATATCTTTCTGTCTCTTATGAGTTATGTTATCCTATAAATATCATACATCTTACACCAAATTTTTGGACTTTATTTCACTAACAGGGTTTTCTCTAAGTAGTGTTAGTAGTTAGTTAGAATGCTTGGAGTCGATATTCCAAGAAAAATTATATAAAATACGCAACTACTTTTAGTAAGCTCGGACTTTAACGAAATTAAATCAAGTAACCGCAACAGCTCAGCAATTTAAGAAGGATACCATGTTTAGATTTTACTTTTTTCAATTGTTAATAATGAATGACGTCATCTAAGTATTCGGGAAAACCGAAATTTTTCCTACTTTACATTTTACACATTACAAATCTCGAGCATGTTGGATATTAAAAAAAAGGTGGTTACAAACGCAACCATACTAGAATGCTAAATAAGATTCCAATGCCTAATACCTTACGAATCACTCTCTTGAGTTAATCCGTAAACTCTCATGAAAACAAAATATTGAAGTACCAAAACTAAATTAAGCGACTGAAATAATCGCAGAACGAGCTGCATGAAGAATGCATTCTAAAGGTAAGAAAAACCATTTCTCTTTACTGAAATGATTAATTTGAAAGGTATTTCTATATATAAACAAACATTATATACAACTGTAAACTAAAATTGTATGAGTTATTTATACTAAAAACAAAGCTTATGTCTATCAACGACAAGATCGGAAGAGTGATATTTTAGTAAATGGCACTAGCTACGAACTAAGGTAGGGTTATGAGTTTTCACACAGTCTCTGGAAAATCAAATTCTAAGTCGATCAGTCCTTAATATGCCAGCTTTTTTTATTTTACAGAATATGCTGATGATAATTGGCTGTTTTATTCTATAAAAAATCAACAGTTATTCCTATAATTAGGCGCTAAAGAACTGCGTAATTATATTTTGAATTTCCGGCAACTCAAAATATTTGAGATTTTTCAGTAGGATTCATCCATTAGATTCCAATATTTTACGTGCGCTAATTTTCAATAATGAGTTAGAATTGCTTATCGTAACGTCGTGGTTTATATCCATTGACTGAGAGATGCTTTATTAGACCAGACCCAGATGTGGTCAATACAACAATGATAAACAACCAATAAACAACAAGTTTGTAAATAGGTTACGTAAAAATGCCATTCCATAGATAACCTAGTTAACGTAAATGTGTTTCAGATATATTCAGGCAAAATTAATCAAATAATCAAAATTAATTATCAATGAGTTCATCAGAGTAATCAGTAACTCGACTATTTTCAAGAATAACTCATTGTAGCTAATTTAATAAGAATTGACACGACTACCTAGAATTGTACAAGTAATGAGTCAACAGATATGAGGCTAATGTGGGCGTAACGGAAGTGAAGATGCGATATGTATAATGAAGAAGTGAGAATGATTTATAAAAAAAATTTATTACAATTTTTTACACTCAGACCCAACAAAAATTATATGACCCACGGTCAAGAAAGTTGCTCACGTCAATACAGAACTTTTTTGCACGCGAAAATCATGACCACAATTTTTTTTCTAGTAAAACTAGTTCAATATCTACAGTTAAGCGTAACCACAGTCATGATATGGGGTTTTATTGTAAACATCCTACAAAATTACATATTTATATTTTTAAGCAGGACTTTCTTTATGCTTCCTGGTAAATGCGGCACTGTCCCGCAAAAGGTTCGCCATCCCTGATCTACGGCCTCCAAACTCGTGAATCTAGCCTTGCTTACACAGCGGAAACATCCAAGCTTAGGGCGCGCGCTCATTGAAATCTCCGTGCCATTTCTCAGCCCTCTGAAGACAAAATCCCTGCCAGGCATGAGAGGGACTCCAATGAGTAAAAACTGTCCGAGATACGTCCGCGTAACATAGCATTGGCCAAAACTACACCTCTCCTCGGAGTAGTGGAGGAAAAACCAACCCATCCGACGCAGATGTTTTAAGTCCATTTAGTTATTAACAACTAAGTCCACAAAATTATTCGGCAAACCTCCGGATTAGTAGGCAGGAGAAGAAAGTTTTGTGAGACGATCACGAAAACGATCTCCCTCCTTCCCTCTTATGGGAGACAAAAAAAAATTAGGCTACCCTCCCCAACCTTCCTCACCTATACCCACCCTCACGTCCTATCGAAGGAGAAAGGCCCCTCCGCCCCATCCACCGGCACCGTAATTTGAAAGTTAACAATTCAATCGCCGGAGCGAACGGAGGGGAAGAGTCCGGATGCCAGCCTTTTGCAGCGCCTGGGTGGTCGAGCGGCCGGTATTTTGTGTGGGTAAAAGAAAGGGGGGGAGGCGAAAGGGTTGGGGGATCGAGAGTGGGGGGGGGGAGTGCACCTTGCTCCCAAAGACTTGGACCGCCTCGAGGGAGATGCAGCCACTGAGGGCAGCGGCGATTGGAAAAAAGCGAAAAACAATGAGGAAAAGAGCGCTATCTATATACAGATGAGAGAGGCGCGGATGGAGGGAAGTGTAGCGAGAATGGAAGAGGACGGAATGAAAGTCTTTCGCAAAATACGAACTGAAAGGGGTGTGAGAGGGTTAATATGCCTTCATAAAATGAGAAGGTCCCAATCATCAGCGACCAATGCGAAAATAAAATTTGCATGAAAACCTGAGGAAGATCAACGAGGAGACTGCGAAAAGGCCTCTCTAGCATTTGCAGGGCCCCCGGAGAGGGTTTCCGCAGGGCCCCTCCTAAAAAATATCTCACATTATTGCAATTTATCCATGTTTGTCATAGTATTGTAATTCTAAAATACGCGAAAACGCATTTAGAATATTTATTAAGGTTCAAACAGATTTATATGATAATGATTAGGGATTAGAGGAATTTTAAGTATTAAATTTTCTAGATTGGACACACGCAAGCAAATTTATCGATAACTTTTATTTCTCAATCTGATCACCTTTCTGAACCTGTCAGCCTCTCTGGTGAAGTTTTCGATATAAAGTAACTTTTTTAAATTTTAACTTGGAGTAGAATATTTCAGCCGATGCCACTCTCATTGGTATCATTAGAATTATACTACAAATACTTATATGTTAGAGAATACTTCTTTTAAACTTATTTCAAAGAAAGTTTCCAATAGAGAGATTCTCAGAATCTCTAACATCATCTTCAAGGGGCCCATAGGAGCGGGTTGCATATTGACAGGCTATTTAGATTGATCTGCCTACAACGAGAAGATTAAATTCAGCGGAGCCTCATTTGAGTAAAACACGGCAAAGTATGCATACCAGAAGATGGGTCAAACAGTGAGAACTGATGGCAATTAGTGCACAGAAAACCAAATCGACCTTTAAAAAGAAACAGTAGGGAAAGTTGAAGAGAAGGTTTAAGAGAAATAAGAAAAACGCGAAGGAGAAAGAAAGATGAAGAAATAAAGCAAAATGCAATGGAAGATAAAAATTATCGTAAAAGAAGAAAATGCTTTCGTACATGGGTGGTCTGAAAAGTTTCCGACACTTCGCCATTTCTCGACATGTTTTCTGAAAATTTCTGAAAATTTTCTGAAGATTTTTGAAAAATCTGGAGTCGGAAACTTTTCAGACCACCTTCGTATGGATTTGATTGAAAATAAACAAAACAAGGTGAAAGCGGCCGGAGATACGAAATAATGACAACAGATTAAAAGAAAATTAAGGAAATAAATATGTGAAACACGGAAAGTGTGCCCAAAAGGGACACGTGAAAAGTGAGAACGAAGAAAGAGAGTGAAGATGAGAAAGTGGTCCAAATGAATTATCATAAAAGATAAAAAAGAAAAGAATTGACAACGGTGTGCGAAAATATTTTTAAAGTCAAGGCGGATAGAAGGGCGAAGGGGGATAATCGCCCCTCCCCATTGATGACTATGAGGCTAAGGAAATTGCTTAGGATCAAACAAGGACCTTGGATTAAAATATGACTATCACTATTGTAACTGTCGCTATGCATCTAATACATTTATTACGACAAAATTGCATTTCAAAAGTCTATTGGGGATGAGTTTATGTGGAAATTGTTTTGAATCCCCCCCCCCCCGATCCTTGGTAAATCCCTTCCATCTTGAAAAGATTTTTGTTCCAACCCTGATTAAAACTGGATAAACAAAAATATACAATGCTAGCAGGAATGACTAAGGGAAGGCATAATTCGTGAGGATGGTAGATTTACTATAGATGCACAGTTATGGTTCTTCGCAGTTTCAAGCTAAAGTTAGGTTCATCTGGTACCGTAGGTACCTGATTAATTATTAATGTACATTCATATAGGCATGTATTCATGTAGGCTTGGAACCCAGGTGTGGTTATTGGACATTACCATTTGGAATAGTTCGAAAATTGCTATTGCAAAATAATTGCTATCTATATACCGCAATATGGCACTTGTCACTATAAACTTGTCATATATCTCTATGAGTAATATATAAAATAATTTCTCATTCGCCTTACAGTACAGATTAGAGGAACATATTTTTCATTCACTTTTGTCTCATTGTCAGTCCTATTGATGGCTGTAATAAAATTAATGCCCCTGAGGTGTGAATATATGCTGAGTATTGTAATGCATTTTGGTCACTTCTTATTTTGTTTTGATTTACAAAGTGTTTTCATACGGTTATTGTGCAGCACTCACGAAGACTTTGTCCATTTATAGCATTCTAGTTATTCTGTTCCATCGGCCGGAGACTGCACAGACAATATAATATACTTATTAATCAACTTCTCGTAAAACTCTGAGGAAAATTGAATTTTCTAATTTGTGAGCAAGATTTCAAACATTCTGCGAAGTAAGAATAACATGAAATGAAGGATGATTAACCTTACGGGAAAAGTTAGCTACATGAAATTTTGATGTATGGGCTGGTGAACTTAATATGGAGAAATTAAACAATAAAAACAGAATGAAAAAAAGCAAGAACTGAGAGCATTTCATTTTATACAGGTATTTGCTATAATATTAAAAATTGAGGTAGGAGCAGTCAAATCAGAGAAAAAGTCCATAAAGACTTGCCAACTTGACAAAAGGTTTTTAGTCGTTTCAGCTCCTGAATAGGACTCTCCATCGCCAAATTTATAGCGGCATCATAGCTACAGATGTTTATTGTAAACTGAAACCCATGTCGCTAATTAAAAATCTATAAGAAACATACTAATCGTGTGCCTTCATTAGGCTGCATTGGTGGATTGAATGGGAGGCATCGTCCTTCCCTAAATGGATTGAAAACAAAGCAGTTACCTTAGGTTATGACGCAGAGCTCAATCTAAAAGCCAGTAACGAATTGTTTCTATGAAGACTTTTGCCTATTTCATTTTGTAAGAAATAACTGATATATTGCCATTTCATCGATACGAATTGAGGCTTGGAGTTTATCATCATTTGAAGATGAGTGTATGAGGCAATTGACTAAAATCGTTCCCTTCTTATCTAATCTAAACACACCTTTATTGCGTCATATTACAAGATGATCCCTAATCAGTATCTTATAGCAGCAAACAGAGCTCTTCGTACGGCATATAGAAAACGAGGTTGTTTTGCTTTGGAAATAAAATACACATCTGAATTCATCACGAATACGAAATGTTTCTCTCTAAATAATTTCATGATATACGTTACAGAAGGTTTACGGTGGTGGATAAAATAAATTCCTCCATTTTTTATTTTAATGAAATGAAGTCAATATCAGAGTGTTAAGAACTAGGCACTCAAAATGTTATCAAAACAGTCATCTTTAACCAACAGCCTCTAATTAATGAGAAAGCCTTTTTAGCGTCAAGGAAGTTACTTGAAAGAAGTCCGTTATTTTGTACCTTTGGAAAAATTTCAACATATTCTGAGAAGCGAATCACCTCTAATCGCAATTCGTGGAACACCGGAAATGACTTATCTGTAAGATATGACTGTCTATGCCGCTTGATATGAAGTCTTTATACTCCATAGAAATATTCTTCTTTTTCGGTATATCAGTAGTATGCAATGTCTACAATTCACACTCCAGATTCAGATACATATTGTGCAAAATATAACGACCAAGGAGAAGTCAATCGCATAGCAAAAGAATGCCTTAAAAAGATCTAAATGGAATTTTATTAATAGAGGTATTGCATAACATACTAATATCGCTAAAATTCATGACTAATTTTCCTTTTAACTTAGATTTTTCTTGGAAAATTTAGTCTCCTTCTTCTTAATATCCTACGGTATTTATAAATATTAAATATTTTTCCAAATGCCATGAATAAAATCATAGGCTTTTCTAGTGTAACAAAATTATATTATATTCTTCACTTCTTCACGACGTCTTTACTTACTCCGAATAACACCGCAATAATAACCCATTTTTTTTAAATACCCATTACTGATAGAATTCAGCCAAAATAGACCAGATTTAGATTTTAGTCTCAATAACGTAAGGCTAACTTAATTCAATCTATTCTTCATGTGAAGGTATGTACACTTCAATTTTTGAGAGCCAATAAGAAGCAATAAATATAGTCAGATTTTAAATCCCTGTCAATTTCCTTAAAAACTTATTTCCTTCGCACCTATGGATATTACCCAAAGAGTATTCTACTATCTTATTCGCGACAATCCTTTCTTCTACTATTATTTTTCTTATTTCCAACCAGGCCATTTGATGATTGCAATGGTGATTGTGATTAGAGACTTATTAAATTTTAGATTTGGCTCTATGTTTTATTTGAGGATTGAAACGACCTTAAAGGAATCATCCATACGCATTTAGAAAGCTATGCTATCATCCTCAGGTGTTCAATTTCTAAGACTGAATGGCATTATAACCGTAAATCCAAGCAAAATTTCTTGTAAGGTTTCGGTTCTGTTATACCAGAGACGGGTGCTCTACCAACTTGGTCGTCCTTTATAAATGTATATACAATAATAATATCGCAAATATACCAACGCTGAGCTAGCAATTGCTCTTAGAACTTACCCTCAATTTCTAACCTTTTGATGCTCTGTACCTGAAGTCCAACTTATTCTTAATAACTTCGTGTTATTTTTTTCACATAAAACATTTGTATCATTTACATACATGGTCTTGAGGTACAAAATATTAGCTATAGCATTATAAATAAAATATTTCTGATAATGAACCGGATAATCAAGATCTACAACAAACGCAGATTTGAACAGCTATACTTTTCTCAAGTAGCTTGAAAGTGAGAATTTAAAGTCTTGCAGTATAATTTAGATAAGAGAAAGATCTTAAATAGTCACAGCAACGCCATCGTCCGGTAGGCCCGTGAATTTATTGGTGAGATTACTGCAACGTCGGAGAGAACACAATTCAAAGACAAAATTTACTTGGTGCGAAGTGTGCTAAATTAAATTCAAAAGTAGGTCAATCTTTTGTATTTTTAAGAATACTTTATCTCGTAGGTTTCAATGCTATTGAGAAATCGAAAAGAAAATCAATCATCGAAGTTCTTCCAAACTTGGGTACTGGCCATTGAATCGAAAAAATACACACGACATGTCACATTATATGTCACACAATAAAGATAAACTCATTAAAATTTTTCTATTAGAAGTTTCTTTAGAAATTCATTTTTCGTATCATTAAATATATTGAGTTCATTATTAATTAAATTACAATTTAAGTAAGGGTCGTTTTCCCTCTGAATTCTTTTTTCCTTCGATGCGCAATTATTTTCGCACACATTAAGTAGCAGATGTTCAGAGAAATATAATCTTTTTCAACATATCGTATGAGAGCAGTTTATAATTTTACGATTCACGATAACTTCTTAGCATTTATCATGAATTATATGAAATTTTATTCATGGAATTATTGTTTGGCACTTTGACAGATACATTGGATATGATTTTCAATACTAAAGGTTTTTCTTCATTTCCAGCGAGAGGAATTAGACATTGAAAGTATAATACTCTATAACCACTAAATCCAATTTACTATTAACTATTAAGATACTAGATTTGATAAGGTTCGTTTTTTAGTTGATACATTCCTATGAATGTTATATAAAATGATATATTCGGGTAGAGGAGGTAATTCCTGATCTTTCATAATTACCACCTACTAAAAACACCGCCTCCTGGATAGCCAAGTGGATTGTGTGTTCGAATTAGGCTTGCGATGTTCCAGGTTCGATTCCCGTTGGGGGCCTATAAGTGGCTTCATGATATCATCTATCGAAGCAATTTTAAGTATACTAGTGAAAGAAACAAGTCTCAACACATTTTTCACCTCAGCCTGTTATAGAAAAAAGTCATCAGAAGGACGATATTATAAATGTTTTTAATGATGAAGCAAAAAATAATTGACAACTGTGAGTGAAGATGTAATTAAAGCTAGAATGACCTTATAAACTGGGTATACCACCAGGAACAGCTCCAGAGGGGCAAAATTCTAAGAATGAAAGATTATTTGCGCACGGTTATAGTCGCAAAATTAGTATTGCTGAAAGTGCTTCGGAATCTAAGGTAATTTCGTACATCTGGCTTCCACGGGCCAGCTTTCACTGAAGGCGAACGCTCTACCTACTTAATTGTTAGATATCAGGGACCTTCCACGCAATTTCAAGCCATATTAGGATTTATCTAAAGCAAAGTTTCCCGATTTTTTTTGACCCCATACGCCTTTCTTAAATTAAACAACACCGACAACAACCCATTTATGACATTCCTCAATGATTCCCTAAGGAATGTCATAACCAGGGACTTCCTAAACGCATTCTTCACACCACCAATGGATAATGCGACAACATGGAAATACATTTCATCCAACACTTCCAACGACATCACTCATTACAATATCCACAAACCCGTCATACTCCTGTTGCCGCATTTTCCCCGCAGGAAATTACGGGGAAATGCCTTCGGTAAAAAATAGCGGAATCGAAATTAATTCCGCCTGTTTACTTTGGTCCGAGGGATTCGGGAGAAGCAGAAAAAAAATCCCGACACAATTGGACATCCTTTTTATCTCCGGTATTTTTCACCTATGAAGATCTCCACACCCCTCCTTATCCCACAATTTCTCGGGAGAAGTAGCAGCGGGGGAATTCTCGGTGGAACAAGGCATCGGCACCCTCCCATCCCAACGGCTTCTCCCACCTCCATAGTAAGATTAAAGGGCTACTACGCCGCTCCTATCCACTCCTCATCTCCTCCACATACATGCTAGCCTTCACACACGCACGCCTCCCTCTAATCTCACACCCCTTACGCGCATTCCTTAGCTGTCAGAGGAGGGAAAAATGTGGGAGTGAGAATGGTGTAGTTGGGGGAGGGGTAACAAAACACGGTCTCGCAGAAGACGTTCTCGGGAACACTGTGGAAGACACGTGGGAACAAGGGAGCGGGGAGGATGATGCCGCATTTATAAAGATCTCGTTGACGTGAGGAATCGATGATTCCTTCGCTTGGGAATAAGGTTTCGTGCGCGTTGTAAACAAATGCGACGGAGGAGGTGGGCAGTGCAACTGTAATTCGGATTTCATCCCTCACTTATCATTTCTCTGTCCTGGATATCTTTAAAACAAGGACCAATCGATGTAAAGGTGATTAAATTTACTATTATTATTATTAAACTCCTTAGTTGGAGAGGTGAGATGAGCTGGGCAGTGATGTGCAACTGCCATTCGGGACGGATTTCACCCCTCACTTGCCATTTATCTGTCCGTTCCTGCAACATAGACCAATCGATATCGAGGTGATTAAATTACTATTATTATAATATTTATTATAAAACTCTTTCATTGGCGAAGTAAGGCCCATGTGGGCCTCTCATACACCTAACCTCTGAAGTCACATTTGATGATACAATCATACAATGGAAAATTAGATGTGACGAACAATAAAAATATATACAGTAAATTCAGAGAAGGTAAATGAAAGAATGAGGGTGAGGGGAAAACTCCTCAGCTGAAGGGTTTCAGAGAAAACCCACTGTGCGGGAAAACGCTCACAGAAGAAGGGGAGCGAAATTGAGAAAAATTGCAACCTATGTATATAAGGGATAAATAAGAGATAGATTTGGTAAACCTACAAGTATATTTGAATTATGTCGTATATTAAGGTTCTAAGGTTCATTAAATTTATCTTCACAGCTGAGGATGTATATCAAGAAAAAATTTCGAAGATGGGCGGAAGATGAACATCTTAGAATGTAGGTGTGCGACCAGTAAAACCAAAAAATAAACTGAAATGAAAAATAACACATGACGGGGACTCGAACCAAGATCTCCCTCTTTCCAGGCAAAAAAATAATACCGAGGTAAATAATATCAAATACTTTCAGAGTGTCTAGTTTACGATATTAAAGAAAGATTAGAATATCTGCCCGATAAAAAAAAACATTTAGACCCTTGGGGTTCGCAACATAGTTACAGTCATACAAATCTGCGTTAATTAACATTAAGTCAAATAATTTTTTAAAATAAGATCGCATTAGAATTCCAATCCAATTTATACTCGTTTTACGCCAATTTATATTCGTTGTTAGGCCTCAGAAGTAAATAAAGCGTTTAAATTGTCATTTCAAAGATAAAATGGAACTGGAATAAAGGGTAAGAAAAAGTGAAAGATTAAGAAAAGATAGGGTAAAATACACTGTATAAAGAAAAAAATCAAATAGTAGAGTAGATCTGAACAAATATCATTTATTTCATAATGTCATGCAATTTAAGAACCATCATTACTTTGAACAGGCTTCCTGAATTCGTCATAAGGGCAACAATTTGAAAATAAATTACGAATAGAGATGAAAAATAACACGATCATGCTTTTCAATGCAGCATAAGAAGCAAAAGATCATTCGTACATGCACTCAGACTGTGACGGAATCCTTGAACGTGAGGAAACAAAGGAAATGAAGTATTTATCGATTCTAAATCGTCAATTCGATGCAATATTTCGAGAATGCAAAGTCAGATGGTAAACTCTTTGACTTCTTCACTTCTCTACGTTGACCTTTGGAGGGATGTCTCCGAATGATTCAAGCAATAAAATGCATCTATTCAGCGCCAAGGACAGAAAAGAAGGAAAAAGAGCTCATGTAGAAAACTTAACCAGTTTTTGCGTAAACGGATAATAAATCTTTGTAAAAGCTAGTCATATTTTCATGACAGATTATGCGTTGATGATACTGAAAAATTTAGATCACAAATAAGGTGAAGCGTGTGTATCACTCTAGAATAGAAAGAGCATAGCTTAGATGAATGATTAATGAGTGATAATTTTACTACTCTACTTACTATCAGTTAAGGATCAAAAGTTATCTTTTATCCCCTTTCCGTCTATTTATGGGTTCTTCTCGCACTAGCATTACTTATTAAGGTCCAAAGACGAAAAACACCATTTTCTTATTTTTGGTAATTCGAAGAATGAATCTGAATTCATAATTACTTGTACTTTGATAACTTTATTATTATTATGGCATTTAACTTCGTTTTAGAGTTACATCAGCTTACTTACAGGTCACAATGGAAAAGATAGGAAATTTCCCTCTATAACACCTACGTATTCATGTTCATATATATTTTTTAACAGAGGTGGTTAACTTGATATGAAGCGCACTTTTATCCTATCATCTAGAATAGATAGAACAAGCAAATTAGCCAATGAAGCGGTAAATCCATCGAAATGTATGTACAGACTCCAAAACTCATCATAATGAATCTCTGAAATCAACTGTTTTTAAGTCCTTACATATACTGGAAATTAATAACTGTCACCAGAACAAGCAAAATGTTTACGTTACTGAAAGTTGTACGTCTAGCACTAACTCAGGATAAACGATGTCTCCTTATTATGAATGTCTAGAAAGTTATTGCAGATCGCATGTAAATTAATCTTTATTTAATTCTCGCATCCTTCATTTCATTAAATTATTACAGTGAGAGCACAAAAAAGTATGAACACTCATTTCCAAACCAGAAAGAACTCTGGTTAGCCAAATTTGCAACTAGAGATTATGACTATCAGTAGGCCAACATGATTTCTTCCCCCCCCCCCCCCGAAAAAATGCGGACATCTGGTACAAACGGTCTACTATTGCTGCTTGAATTACGTTTCTGGATAAAGATGAGTGTAAAGTTTCGATAAGAATAGCGTTTATTATTACAAAATAAAAGTAATATTCGCACAACTGAGTGATTGCTGCAGAATATACCTTTCCACTAATGGTTCGAACATTTTTCCTTTAAGCTCACTCAAAAAAAGTAAATAGCTGTTTAATTCTGGTTCTCTCCGTTTACAAACGTAGAACTGTTTTTTTTTGTTCTCCAAGCGTTATAATATTATGTCCTTCAGAATGTTATTCCAACGTGTGTATCTTTTATTAACATTAGATCATATCAAATATCGGAAAACTTGGGATATGAAAGAATAGATATTAAGTAAAGTTAAACGTAAAGATTATATTTTAGAAAGTTAGACGTCGCTGTTACAAGAAATTAACATAGCTCTATCCGTTTATACTAATGGAATATGGTATATTTTGGAACCTAAATTCGGAGTAGAATAAATAACTGTTTTCGGTTCGTTTCTCGATTGATGCCGTTTTTCATTTAGCGAATGCATATAACTCTAAGAAAAACCAACTAGCTGCAATTTTCTCACGTTAACCAAAGTGTCAATTTTTACTTTTAAGTTGGGTTCACATCGAAAAAGGACCGCATGTCACAGGAATACCACTGCATTTTTCTCCAATTTCTTACAATCTTTTCGACGACGGACTGATTCTCCAAACATTTTCCCTGTTCGCGCAGGTATTCGCGATTTGTGATTCATATGTTTCCTTACGCGGAAGATATTCAGCATTCAGCGGCGAAAGTAGGTATCTCACACAAAAAGTGGAGAGCACACGATTTAGAAGACTGTTGCCATATTGCGGGAATAACTTTGCTAAGCGAAAAGAAATGCCACTCCTACAGATGGAAAAAGAGGAAGCGTACGACGTAGAATGCCAATGAAATCGCGGAAGTTTCTCCAGTTTTCCTGGACAAGGATCGCAAATACAGGAGACGATCAATTTACGATCTGATAGGGTGATTTACGGCGGGGAATACGTGTGTTTCAGGATCGCCACGGTTGCCGTGAAGGCCTCTCTAGAACCCTGAAAAATAATGCATGCCTTACCATGCATTTACCACAGTGGAAATAAAAACGGCGAGGTTAACGTCTTATAACAATTATCAGTTATTTTAGAAATTCATTGCATTTTGTAATGTGCAATACTTTTTCCCTAATTAATTTAATTTATGAAGACTTTATAAATAATTTTGTATTAAATCAATCAAATGAG
This sequence comes from Pachydiplax longipennis, assembly GCA_036926295.1. Lineage (NCBI taxonomy): Eukaryota > Metazoa > Arthropoda > Insecta > Odonata > Libellulidae > Pachydiplax > Pachydiplax longipennis. The sequence goes on from JAVFKF010000014.1 coordinate 15,964,037, forward strand.
CTGTAACTTCGTGGAACTCCATAACTAAACACAAAGAAATAAATTCACAACACAACTTTTGCGTCGTGGAACATAAAGATACTAAAAACTAAGTAAACTTGTGGAACTTTGACAAAGTTATTTTATTTCCTTGTGTTTGATTCGTTTTAATTACATTATGGATAAATTTATCATATTTTATATTGTCAAATTAACATTGTAATTAAAGTAACCTATTGTGAATCGTTAACGATTTCCTCTTATTATTTTCATTTATCAATTTTATACAGACGCTTACTTTCGTCTATCTTCTGCGGAAATTAGAAAATAATAAATTTCAGAAATCTGTCCAAGTAATACACATGTTCTTATAAACAGAATATATGTATTAGAACTGAGATGGAATAAGAATCCAAAGATCTCTGGGGGTAAAAAATGTTCCCATAATTTACAGGGTAGCAAACAAACGTCAGCGATGAATAATTTCCGCGATTTCTTCAGCGAAGAGGTCAAACTTTCACGAATGGCGTGACTCGGGAGTAAACAAAAACTTTCCGTCTGCATTCTTTTACAGCCCGTCATTGGTATTCCATTTATTACTTCAGCATACTTCCAAGTAAATCTTTATCTAGCCAGGAATCCTCTTTCTCAAAATCGATCGCATATATCGTATAAGAACATACATAATAAAGTCGTGACTTGCTTGCTTATGGGGTTATTAAGCTCGATCGCGCACTTATATAATTTTACTGTTATCCCAGAACACATGCTTCGCCCCTCTCTTCTGCGACAACCTGGTACGATGAACTCGTCATATAACAAGATGATGAGAAAATTCCGTAAGAGAGCCTATTCCGTTTACGGCTAGAGTCCCACGTACAGAGGCAATCACGCTAATACAACAACGCGAAGCATGGACTTAATCAACTTCACCCACAATTCCAGCGTCTGATCAAATTCCCTCCTTCGAATATACCGCTCCTTATGACTTTCATTTCCTTGTTTACGGTGGAAACAATGGTTGTTGCACTCCTTTCTTTACCCTAGCGATGGCGAACGAACGTATACGGGCTGTAACTGAAACATTTACCACGCCGAAAGTAACCATCCGGGTTCACGGCCCTCTTAGGTAATGTTAGCAAAATCACCGCAAACTGATTTACGCAGGAAATTGATTAAGTTTGTGTTTTATCCGAATCGATACCAAACGGTCCATTGTCGTGTCATTGCTGTGCATTTTGTCTAAGAGGTTACTAAAAGTGTAAGCAGTTGTGTCCAAAATGGACACAACTGCTTACAACATAATGTTCGCAGACGTTTTAGCCTGATATGGCAAAAAATCATCATCGCGCAATCTGGAAAAACGGTGCATAATGCGCTAAGGACTTTCTCATAAAGGAACACAGGGTACGACTCTATTCATGCATTTCTTGAACAGTATAGGGAAGATAAACTCAATTAGCTCAGGCTTTACTTCATGGAATATCATATATAAATTAAGAATGTTTTAATTTCACAAATAATAATAATATTCATTTAAGTATAGGGAAGCTTTACACAAAAATGGAATCTTTCATGAAATAGGAATTATTTCTACAAAGTAAAAAATAAAAATTAAATACACAATTAAAAGCATAACTACTATTTACGCATAGTTACCAATTTAATACGTAACCACTATTTTTTAAACATACTTACATAATTTTCTTTATATAATTTGTATTTTACCAGCGTTTACTAACTTTACACAGTGTGACTTTTTTATTTTTAGTTCAAGTCTATATTATATCTGTTCAGTATTAAATACCTGTATAGTATTAAATTTGCATGCTGATTCACTACCGTAACCATGAGACGGTTCCCGCCTCTTGAAGCAAATTACGTGGGCGTATATAGTTCTGACGATTTTTCTAGGAAGTTAGACAATTCTTATCGTAATCATTTCGCAGACAAATAAAACATAAAAGAGGTAACTTGTATGCTTACTATTTGAAAATCGTGTTAAAAACAGGCGAAATAGCGAACAAGTAATGAACAAATTAAATAATTATATATAAATTAATATTTGGTTTTTATTTTTAATGGAAACAATAATATAACTATGCTAAAGAAATTACTTTTTGGAAAATGATTAATGTATTTTGAAAATTGCATGTCTGCGCTATCCGCGAATTAGTGTATTTGGATGGGATTAAGGTTCACCTTTGTTCAGTTTTGCAGTATTTTTCTAGTAAGATGCTACGCGTACACACGAAAGTACGATACAGATGTGCTCCTATAAATGGCAAGAACTCCCTTATACGTTCCCCAATAACTAACGGAGAAGATATTTGGGGAATCGGCTGTCATTTATTGGTGTAGATCTGAATCAGAGGTACGAGGTACGTAGGTTTGAATCAGAGGTACACACATGTATATGCGTGTAGCATTATATGGTAGATATACCTACCATAGTACATTTTTGTAGAAGTTTTTGTTCATAATAAGTGTACAGCAGCAGGTTTCCCAATATAATACACCCATCAGAGAAAGAATTTCTCCCAGCCAAGGATTCGCCCTTCTTAAAATGCCGAGCCACCTCACAAATCAAAATAATTCAAACAAGTTTTTCAACCACGGACGGAGTAAAGAAAAACCGCAATATCGCTTAATGCGGAGTCAGGTCGGCAGAGTGAAACGAAGCCGCAGTGAGTAATTATGCGTGGGCGAGTTGATCCCGTCCGAAACGAAAATGGGATCCGATTGAAGGAGAATATTGTGGGCGGTTTATGGCTGCGTAGGATAAGAGATGGGACTTAGCGTAAGAAGACGCGATAAGCGTATTAATTAAACGAGCGATTCAATTAAGACAACCAGTTACTACTACAAGTAAAGTGCTCGAGCGAGAGGGTTTTTAGCTCTCTCCTTCTCTCTGTTTCTACGGCTATCTGAGCGATCTCCGATATGGCCGACCGTGGGATGCTCTCCCTCCATCGCAATTATTTGATCCTTTAGACGACAGCCAGAAGGTATAAACGACGCGGGATATACGATCTGGGTACCTACTTACCCATGTTAACATTCAAGAAAGCTGAAATGACGCTACTCTCGCTTGTTTATGACTGATGTTTCTCATCGTCTTTGGATATCCTTATTAACAGCCTGAATGGGTATGCAGAGCGTCTCTCTCGATTTGTAGGATAAATGATCGCCGTGGCATCTTATAACCTAGGAGAGAAAAATGATTTTTCTATCCGTTCCATCGAGTGTATCCATTTATACTAAGGATGGCGAAGTCGGAGAAGTTCTATATTTGATGACATAAAAAGATTGCTTATCAACGCAGTTACAAACCGTAGTGTTAGATGCTGAAATTATCTATGCTATTACTTCAATCATGTACTTGAGATGTCATAGTCGGCGAAATAATTTTTTAATTGACGAAATTGACAACTATATAATTTGGAATTGAAATTTTCGCAGTGAAGAATATTTAACAAAGATATTTGTAGTTCCATGCGCCAAAATATTTTTCTCCCGTGTCAAGGTTCACCACCCTGAACCTTAACGTTCTTCAGGTAGGAATTGAGAATGAAAGGTGATTAGAATACTTAGGTGTTGAACTATACATTATGGCTTATTTACACTGTATAAACCTAACAAAAATTTATTCTTTAACAGTTTGGAAAATTAGATAACGCAACATTTTTCGTCTGTAGTGAAAGTGAAATAATCAGTACAAACCTTTGCTTAGTCTTCCAAATAAATTTAAAATAGTCCAAACGATCTAAGCTGCTAAAATGGAATCCAATTGATCCGGACGTCTTCTGAGAAAATTACATTGGTTTTGAATATCAAATAAACTAAGAAATAAGAATAAATAAGGAAAATATTTGGTGCAATGTAAAACAATGAGAAGAAAAAGATCTTATTCTGAGAGCTTTGCTTGACTCATAAATTTGTCATAATCACAATTAAATACAGAAAAAAATTACAAATCTATACTTACGCAGCCTCACAGGTGAATATAGAGAAAACGTCAAAAGATTATTTTTGTAACTGATCCGGTGTATAGAAACAGAACGAAAAAACTGCTTTCAGAAAACACCCACGGAAAGACGTGCGATGCAATATATATTAGCCAAAACGGTGTTAAAACTAAAGGTAAGAAATGTCTCCCTGAAATAGAGATCTTCAGAAGTGTACTAATATAATCGGAATACCAAGCCTTGAGGCGCTGAAATACATCGATGAGAGGCAAATTCCGATAATGAAACGTCTCTGGAACTACGGACAGGTGTAGGAATTTATCACCCACTTCCGACAAAAGGACAAAAAGAATCCCAACAACCCGAGGAATTGTCCAACAAAAGGAAGAAACAGTAGACACCAGATAAGACGAATGAAGGGCAGGAAAAGAAGATTGGAAGTGGGAGGAGGAAAGAAATGGACTTGAAAAAGATGCTAGAACGTATGGAAACACCGAGAGAAGGCTAGTTGGTAAGGGTTGAAAAAATAAACAAGAAGGGAGAAGGGAAGGGGGAGATAGGTGGATATTAACAGCACCTTAAGGTTGGGAAAGGCATGATGGGATACATGGTCAGCCTATAAAAGGAGAAGGAATGAAGGGTGGAGGGGATAACTCGGACCCTTAAGGGAATGAAAGACGGAGGGAATTTAAAAAGAATATGCGTGGCGGAGGAGTTTTAAGGATGCGGAGAAATTGGGCGAGGGGAAATAACGTCCGTGCGCGCCCATTAAGTACAAAAAGCGCTCGAATTGCTTGACAAAAGAGGTGGAGAAAAGGAGATGAATATCGGTGGAAGGAGAGAAGGGGGAGAGGAAATGAATAGGGAAGACAGCTTCTTGCATTCCTCAGGATTCACATCTCTTCGGGAAGAGCCGTTAATTACCGATGCTAGCAGATGCAGTGGTTGGGATTGAGACAAATGGGATGGCGGCGAGCAAAAGAGGGGGATTCTCCCACTTAATACCCCCGCAGGCAGGAGCACTCAATCCCATCGAAAAGCTACCCCGCTATCGGTCCTCCATCGGGGAGTGAGAGAGAGAAGATATTGGGAGAAAGGAGAGGTACAGAGATATAAGAAAGCGCCTCTTGCATGTTCATCCCCCTCCACCCATCCCATGCTCTGACCACCAACAAAGCCGGCTAAAACAAACATGGACGCATGGGAAAAAGACCACTGTCCACCTCCGTGGAAGATTCTTTCCCTCCCCTTGCATTCTTCTCCCCTTTCCAAGCGCATTCCCTTGCATCAGAGAGTCCCCACTCCGCGTGACCTGCAACATGAACACCTCCACTTCGTCCAATGAGGTCGCGCCGACCGGCACACGGAAACCGCGTCACGTAAGACGGAAGTTCGGAAACGGGACAAGCAGTCTGCGAGCGCAGCAGCGCCATGTTGTTTTTTGCGATGGACCGCGACGCCACTGCGCGGCAATTGTGATAAGCAGGAGGGATAAAAGGGGACAGGGGATGGAAGGCAGAATTATATTCGCAATAAGTCCGGATGAAAATCCCACGTTCGGTCGACTTCATATTTATCTCAAAACAATGCCAGATCCATGAAGGAAATGTTAGTGAAATCTCATCTTTATTTCATCTACAGCATAATAAACTCCCATTTAGATTCTTCCGTTTTAGTTTTACCATTTAATTATCATGTTCGATCTAGGGTGACTAGGTTTAATCCCCTTCTCCATTTTCCCCACATTTAGATCATTTTTGCTCATTTTCCAAACTCCCTACCTCACTCCATAGACCCTTCAGGCTATCGCAAGGTTCTTTCTTAAAAGAATGATTGTGTCGTGGAAATTATTTTTTTCTTAAACCACATTTCGTAAATATTTCTTTGATTTATATTTTATTCATTAGTTCCTACTTCGTGCATATCTCCTGTGATTTCACTCTAAAATGTTGGCATCACTGTCTGCGAATCTATTAAATAAATAACTATAAGATTACAGCTATTCTATTTTTCATCCACGGCTATAAAGAACAGCGTTATGCTCTAGGTTTGCCATTTAATCTACGAGTTCCATTTGTTCGCAAAAATTCATCATATTAGCAGTGGGTCTCTTTATGCATTTCACTGATTTTGAAAACTCATAATAAAAAATATATTCTGCGCTTTCCCCCAATCAGTTCTCTCTTATTCATCCGTTTGAATGCAGGCTATAACTAACAAATTAGTGGCTTGGTTTATGAAATTTTTGTGTGATAATGAAATAGAACGAATATAAGGAAAAGCCCTGGATATATTATTTTCTGACAATTCAGGTTTTACTATAACGATGGAAGGAAAAATTACGCTAAAAATTTCTAAAAGTTTCTATACATCAGCAGGATTATTTGGAGAATATGATTTTTCGGTTAAACCTGTCTTAAAATTTGAAACAGTCTTTAAACTACACCTCAGATTAAAACTGGAATGCAACCTTTTGTTTAACTTTTCTAAAGTTGAAGAAAAAATTCTCAGAGCTCTCGGGTAGCCAAGTGGGTAGCGCGTTCATCTTTGATGAAAAATGTCTCGGTTTTGATCCCGGTGGGGACCCATATGTACGAAATGACACATGCTGTCACAAAGGTTTTCACAAATACCACAACTAAAAGATTGAACTTCTGTTGACATCGAGAAACTAGCAGATGACGTGAAAAAGAAACTGTGACTCCAAACTTCGGCACAAATTACCAGGTTTATTTGGAATGCAAGTTCTGCGTAGTGAAACATATACAGTTCGTTAAAAAAAGGAAGTTAAGTTGCGCGTAAAGAGTGCAAAAATGTCGACAACCAATGATTATTAGTGCTGAGAGCGTAAGAAAATCTCAGAAAAAAACATCACTCGTCACCAATAAGCAAAGAGAATGCCAGCGTAAAAATGGCAAATTATTTAAAAGCACAGAACGGAATCAAACATAAAAACGCATCGGGAAGAACGATAAACGGATCCATCGACCAAAAAATTCCGTTTCCTCAAATGGGAAATGCGAAGATAAATAAACTGCGAGCAAGTAGTCGCATTAGAAAACAACCTGATAATAACATCCGTTATAGTAAGCGACAATCCGTTATAACCGAGGCGGAGTATATAAAGAGGATGAAAGAGGCTGAAGAAGGAGAAAGGATTGCTTCTATAAAGGGAGTCCGCAGACGGCAAGAAGTGCATTCATCGGATCCCACTCCACCAGTCGCCCCTCCGCGACTTTTTTCTCCGACCGTGAGAAGAAAGCGAGAGAGAAGGCGGATCGCGGATAAAGCTTGGAGCAAAATAAAAGAGGAGAAAGGGGCAGAAAAGGAACGAAGCGACAACACATACCGTTGGAGTAAGGTTGTGTGATGGACAAACGACGCATACGATATGTAAAAAAAAGGTGTGGAAGACTGCATCTCCGCAGTTTTACATGCTTCTGGGGGCAGTGATCTCCGTGGAGAGGACACGTCACCGGGCGAGTAGCTCGGGCCTGTTGGGGATTTTTCTGAAAAATTTATTTTCTCGCTCCAGCCGAAGCATCTCTCCGGAGGCTTCAAGGAGATCAGGAATGCGAGGGGAGGCTGTGGGGGGGAGGAAGAGTAATTGGTCGGGGTGAAGATATAATATGGGAAAAAGGGGAGGCGATTCAATTGAAATAGGGGTATGGGTCGGATGAGATCGTAATTGCCTTCAACCGTCGTAACTGGTGACGTCACGGTTGTGTAAAAGACGGCAACGTCTTTGAATTACGACTTTATTTAAAGGGCGAAATTGAGGCTGCGGATTCTCCTTTTGTTTAGCGCGAAGAAGAACTAAACGCGGGAGAGTTTCATTTCTAAACGGAGGTCTTCCCATGAGGGATTCAATTCGATATGTAATCAAGTAATTAGGGGAGTATTAGTTCACTTTTTCGCTCGTAAAGAGAGTAGAAAAAAACTCAATCTTATAGTAATTCGATTTCCAAATAGAAAACATTCTTTACAGCAAGAAATACTTTATAAATATGGGAAGTTAGAAAATACACGACCACTGATGGTAAAGAATGATAGATTCAGATTCACCATGGTTTAATGGTCTTTGTAAATTATATTACACATATTTCGCTGTACATAACTGCAAAAACTATGTCGAGTGAAATAACAACGCCTGATTACATCACCTCTTGCATAATACGTATTACCTCACGGGAATTTGAAGATTTTTTTATCAGTACAGCCTATAGAAATCGGTATTTATAAGTTAGTATAATATCATTGTGTTATTAGTATCATAAAGGTATACACAAATGAAGAATACCAAAGGCTCAAAATAGATTGCTATAAGCAGGAGCGTAAATGATGCTGCATTTATAAAGCAACTATACCTTTAACATACTGATATATTTTACTATTTCCTTATTTAACTTCATGTCAACATTGCCAGCAAACCTATTTTCGAATAAATTGGATCTTGGAATGTTGGAATCAAGCGATGGAATCAACCATACTTGATTGGAATCCATATTGAAACAATTAAATGAAATGAAAACGTGTACGGATTCCACAAAATTTCAATTTAAATTTTTATAGAAGCTGTTCAAATTTTACATAACCTTGAATGTAGCGTTTTTCAGCGTTTACAAAAAATATGACGCATATAATTTAATATTTAGCTTTGCATAAGATCCAAGATACTATGAGATTGTCGATTAGCAGAGTCAAATGAATTTTGCAAATATGTGGCACGACCACGTGGAGTGAAAAATAAAAAGGAAAATACTACCGTAGTCACATCAGTAGTTAACATAATCAAAAGCTGGATTTAAATTTAAATCAGCTATCCTTCAATATTAACTATTAAAATATGCAGTCAATTTATGACGTCAAAGGTACCATGATATTACGAAACGATAACCTAAAATTAATTGAGATAGATACTATTACTTCGATAGGGGTTATTAAAAATCTGAGAAATCGAGAAAAGATGTGAAATAATGTAACTGGCTGATAGTTGGATGAAAAAGAGTACATTATAATTGTTATGACTTACAGCTGATGCAATCAAACAATTCATTCACCTGTCAATTCATACATTGTGGGACAAATTTTACTGTTACTTGTATTTACAAAACTGTAAGTATGAAATACTGTAAGTATTAAAATATACGTTCAGTATTTTACTGTTACAAATGTTACTGTTACTTTTTCGGCAATGAATTTAAAGTACTCAAAACGTATGCTTCTCATAATCAAAATAAAATTGGTAACATTTTAGACATGTGCGTAATATGAATGTATGCAAGCGAAATAAATATCTAAATACTAATGTGTATTTCATATAAATATTAATTAGTTATAAATAATATTTAATAACTAATATTTCATGAAATCACGAAATTGGAGCAACACGAGGCAGTCATAATTAATTCTATTCTAAGCAATTTTGGATGTAACTCATATTCAAAAGCTATGAAAAGGGAATCCGTGTTATTCTTATTTACTTTCTTTGATATGCCAACCTCTTTCATCTTCAGTTACGGTTACTACAAACTGCTTTTCAGATGACTTATCAGCTTGGACACTGTACTTGTTTCTGTTCCTCCAAAACTCAGAAAGACCAAAGGAATATTATGTTTCATCTGGTCACTTTCAGTTGCTCCTTCTGCAAATTACTATAAACTGGCAGAAGTATAAAAGGAACCAGTACACAAGTGTTCTTCCAGCCCGACTAAATGGATCTCTAAATAAGAGGTACATGGGGTTTCATGTTCAATTCAGGGGCCGTATTTCACATTAAAAATAAAAGAGACGGTCAGTTTTCTTATGAATTGCACGAATGAAAATGATACTTAACGGAGGATGATGCCGAACGAAGCAAAAACGATTTTCCTTTGATTTTAGAATATCAAAGAGTTACTTGACTATACGAGAAAATGAATGTAGTACACACTAATTGCTAAATAACTGCCCTAAACATTATTCTTGCGTCGATACAAATTTACTTTTCTTGCGTCCTGCATCGCTGATTTATGTCCTTTCATATATGAACTGGACTATAATTGTCATTTACTTACATTACCCTCATCAATAAACTTTGAAATAAAAGTCGCCTTGATAAGCGATTAAAATGTCTCGTTTTTTTACATAAATGATAAATGTTCCGGTAGCATATAGTAATATAATTATAGAGGATTAACTATTACATTAAATAGTATAAAGGAGAAGAAAAATCATAGTTACCCTTCATCGCTGCACTTTGATGACTGACGATTATGAGATATTTGCGAGGATTCTAAGATGAAAGAACAGATTTTCTATCCCCTTTTGGACTCGCTTCAGATCGTTATATTTAAACCGTATATCTTTAATTATTTCATGTGGTCTCTTCTAATAATACGATTCCCGATTTTTGTCAGTTACCAATTCAACAGAGTAGTACTAACTTACGAATTAAAATCTTCAACCCTAAAATTTTGCCACCCCAAGCGTTTGGTTTGTTTGTAGTGTCTCTATGCAGTGCTTTTGGTTTTCGAGTCAATCAATTCGAAAATCTAACTTCATCATCATGTCATAGTTCACTGATGTACAAATATTTCTCACTGCTCCATCACTAATCCTGACAGGAACTATTCAAGCGGCAAGCGAAATCATCATTTATCGGCTACCTAAGAGAATACAGTCATCGGTTTTGAACTGAAAATCCGAAATTAATTTAAAGCTAAACTTCTGGATGAGGTTATCTACGGTGGCAAATAGATATAAGCAGATATCACCAATTTGCAAATCGATTCATCTTTGGTTGCATGTCGTACAGCATAGAACGCTTATTATTGATTTAAATCTAATTTGACCACAATTAGGATTCAGCATTAAGGACAAGCACAAACAACCATGCCCTAACCCTATGGAAGCGGATAATTTTAGTTTCCATCACGCCCAAATAAAGATGATTCAATTTTTTTTACAACCGTGATTCGATATCAACGTTGTAAGACTATCTGACTAGCCAATGTGCCACCGAAGCCTGCAATTAATGGTTGGAGCACTTAGCAAAGATTCCGGGAGTCGAACCCGGACCGTGCACCTGCCGGGCGTTACCTCTATCCATTGAGGTATCTAGCAGACAAATCTTACTCATAAGGTAGCTTGGAGGCAAGTGTGGTTTCGTCTGCATCAAGGTTCAAGGTTTCCCTAAAACGGGGTAAAGTTGATAAATAAGATATAGCTAATGGTTAGAAAAGCATAAAAGAAAGCAGCGGTTCGGGTTCGATTCCCGGTTTCCTAAGATTTTCCTCACTCCCGTTTCTCCTAGGATCTTTTCCTGGGTGTACCAGCATCCGTGCAAAAGATTCCCTTTACTTATCAAAATACACATAACTCATAAGAAAAAGAATTCCATGCATTCTTCCTGTTTCAGTTCTAAATCAAATCAAATTATCTTCGAAAAGAACTGTTCGTTACTTGTGTACCAACACGTGTGTTGCCGAAAATTGGAACGCGACAAAATGAGGGTCAGTTTTTCTATAGTTTCTCATTTTAATCCAGTTTCAGCTCGATATTTAACGCGTTTTGTTATCCGCATAAAAATTTGCCATGTTATTTTCGCCTTGGGGTATTCACGGGTACAGAGGTGTTACTGTATTGGTAAGGAAGGTTAAGAGGGAGTGCAGGATGGAGGTGAAGGGGGAGGTGACAACAGGGATGAAAAATAGAAGGAAGAGTGGCTTCGTTCTGGTAAGGAGCCAAGCGTCGTCGTGACTCAGGGAGACTTGTCCCCCACCACAATGCACGCACACACACACCCCCACTCGCTCGGGGACGACTATCTCCACTTTGGGTGTTATCTTGTTAACCCTTCTTATTTCCACCTCGCCTCTGTCTTCCACATTCTCCTTTACCCACTTCTGCATCCAAAGGCTAACGGAATTGAAAGATAATTTTGCGCGTAACTGAGCACGGATGCCCGCTTTGGATGCACGTAGATTTCCCTTCTTCCAAATCTAAGTCCATAGCATCTTCAGTGCGTAATATTGATGAATTTCGCAGTGAGAAAGGGTTATAATGTAATGAAAGAAGTTGAAAGATGCATATTAAAGAATTGGAGCTTTGAAAAAAGTCTTAATATCAGCATCCGAACCTTTGTAAAGACCAGAGACTGGAAATGATGGGAAATCGCTCGTTTAACATTGAAGCAGCCAAGCTATCATCTTTAGGGGTAAAAGAATACTAATATTAATAATTATAAAATTATAATTAATTCAAATCAATTTCTTTTCTTAAGCATGAATCATTACTTCTTCTACCTTTAGGTAAATTCCGGGATTTTCCGGAATTGGAGTTAACGGAATTTTAATTAATTGTTAATTATAATTCTGATATTCTTCATCCCCACCTTTTTATTACCTTTTCTAATTTTCTATCTTTTTTTAATATTCCTTCCACTTAGCATTTCCTTCCTAGACATAAATCTGTCCTTCAACTGGGTCATCTGACTATTCTTGAAATAAAATTGCCAAGTTTCAGCTAATTCTAGTCAACATTAGGGAAGTTCCCCGAAGAATTTTCTTGACCCATTTCTCAGCGAGTAATTTCAACTTTAGCGCTTTAGTACTTTCCGTCCCCTGAAGATGATGTATTGGCTACTGGAATGAGAATTGGGTGATTCTTAGAAGGTCGGAAATCCCGGATTTCCCAACATTCCCTGTTCCTGAAGCAGGTTCGAAGACCAACATATATGGGTTTAGGAGCATTTTGAAAAACCTCTGAAAGGTTATTATGCGAAATCTACGAGCTTATCTTGCAAAAAAAGAGTACGTATAAATGAGAAATCCTATTTTCGAAAACTCAATTTCTCTTTAGTGACCAAGAAACTTTTCACACAAGACCATCCCGAACGATCTTAGTAACCTTTGTAATAATTAACTCAAATTGTGATCACAGATACATGTGAGCACAGGTAATTTTTGGCTAAGAAGATTATGAATACATTGAGGAAAGGAAAAAAATATATGCTGAAATAAAACTTTGTTAAAGTTTCGCATAACTGGTCGCAGGGTGCATGCAATTCAGTCACAAGAAAGCGATAGTTGACGTAACATATAAATGGAAATGTAAGCTGTCATAAAATGTGACATAAACCTTCATATACGACAATGTTTCTGTGGTTGTTGTTCTGCTCCCAAAAATGCAAGGTTTATTAAAATGTTGCTATGGTTGCGCCCGAGGTCTTCGTTCATGGAGACTATAATTTTAATTGCGATAATTTAAAAACCGAGAATAAATATTACCGTTCGACGAGAAAACTATTTATTTAACGCAACAAACGTAACCAAGTATACGAGTAGAATGGAGTTATTCTCCAAACTCTTAATTTTTCTCGTATTACAAACATTTACCTTGTAAACTCCAAACATTATTCCCGATATTTCCCGACATTCTGCCGATATTCTTCAGTTACAAAACTCAAGAATTCAAATTTAAACTCGATTTTTTGACCAACTGGTGCAATTTTCATTTGTTGGTCTATTTTTAGCAGAAACCAGGAAAGTTTCGACTTCAAATGTTCAGTCATTTATATGTTTTGATGGAGTGTGAAGGGAGAAAAGCGCCGGGCACCGAAAATACATGTTTTGGAAATAATATATAAGATCCTGAATTTTCGGCCTTTTTCCGTACTTCTGGTATAATCGTGCATTTTTCAAACATCATTACGTACAGAATCGGGCAGAGAAATACATACATTACTGGTAATGCAGGATTTCTCCTTTGTCTGGAAGACAGTGGAGGAAATTCATTGTACTAGCTACAGCCGCATCTTTTCCGTTGATGGACTCAATTAACAAACATGCCAACCGAAAAGAGATTCACTGGAAGAGGAAACAAGCAGAAGAGCGGCGTAGAGATGAGGGTTAAACAGAAGGACGTTTAATGGCGCAGCGGAGATTTAATTCCGAAATTAACACCAATAGACCCTTACGGTTTAACGCTGAAAACAATTTCCAACGACGGGAAATCAAATTGTTTTCGTAACTGAAATGGCTTGCGAATAACACGTAATTATTACGCAGGGCGTCAAAGCTCTATCTACAACTACATAAGTACCCTGCAGCCACCTTTCACCGTGTGGTAGAAAGTGCAAGATTCTACTTAAAAGTATCATAATATTTTTGGTTTCTGGCTTTTCTCTGATACGATGGAAAAAGCGAATTTCCATTCAGTTCCGGTTTCGCACCATCTTTCAGCGTTAAACCGCTTCTTTTCACTCCGAGCATTATTAGCATTAGGAGACTTATTTATCGATGTAAATCTTTTTCACTTATATAATATTATAAATGGAAAATAATAGGAAGTTTTATAAAGTAGTACACATTATGATCAAAATATAAAATCAGTTAACTTTGAAGTAAAGGAATAATTTTAGCTAGTCGCAAGTTCCTGTTACTTAACATAGCTTCATCCGCTTCAACTTTAGAAGTTGTTTGTAATTAGGAATATACAAATGTAATATTATTTGAATTATGTATAAATTTGAATAAAATGTAAAACTCGAATAAAATTATTCATTAGAAATCACGATATATTCAGAGGGTCAAGAATCATCCTCTATACTTCTTGTCAGCAATTGACATAATTTTCTAGGGAGATGTGATCTGATATTTGAGGATAATTTCTACAGTGATTTTATTAATTACACGCTCAAGAATTTCGCGGAAGCTGCTAATCGTTTCAAAATAATAGTCACCGGCCGTACTTAGTGATTAATAGTCACAAGAAAATAAAATGGAGGAATTTAGATAGCTGATGAAAGCAAATTAAATTAGGAACAAAAATATAGAATGTGAATGAAAAGCGAAGACAATTTATTCCAAAATGTACAATCTCCATAAAGAGGTGATCGGACGCCTTTATGGAAAGCGAAGGATAGAATTACACAAAAAGGGATATATTATACTTAACGCAACTCAAGGAGACCTATGGTGAGACCACAAACATAACAAAGTTCGCGTAGGAATAAATATTGAGAGTGGAGAAGATACAATTGTTAGAAAGTAAAGGGAGGGATGACAAATTTTAGAACAATTATATACCGACAAAATTAACGCTCCCTTTCAGATTAATATACAGAAAAGAAAAAAATAAAGATGTCTAAAGTTACCTAAATTTCAATCACTTTTTCTCAGTCTCAAATACTAAGTTAAGATTCGAATTATTTTTAATAAAAAAACAGAAATGAATATAATTAAGTCATTCTGTATGAGATGGAAAATATTTTTCTGCTTCTAAAGAGTGATCCTTTCACTCTATAATACGGATCATGATAAAAATATACTTGATTCATTTCATGGCGTCTCCCTTCACAGAAATGCATCAAATTCCTTCCAATAGGAGCAAGACCTTTATAATATTAATTTTGGGTAATCCTGTATCTTAGCGTATTGAATTATAAGTACTAAATTATCTTATTAAGTATAATGAAACAAACAGAATAAATTTGGTATACACCAGGATATTTAAGAAAAATAATTATTGGAATATCCAGGATGAGCATGACGCAAAATAATTGGTTCTAGGGTAATCTGCAAAATTTAAAATGAAAAAACTACAAAAAGCAATGTTGTATATAATTAAACTAATTATGCATATAATGCATTCGTACCGTGTATGAAGTTATTTAGGTCTATTAGGTCTATTAGGTCTTTATTAAGGCGAGATTGAGACTGAAAAGTCTCTTCTTCCATCTAACCTTTCGTCAATAATATTACATACATAAAAGATATGTGTATGTGAATAGCGAAATAGGAAAAATTTAGGAGTGGGTCAAAAAAAAAACTAAGGTGATATCTTAGGAAAAAATATCCACTGCAGGAAAACACCCGCAAAGAAGGGGGGTGTGAAAAACCTGCGCAAACCTACTGAAAGTACATGCTAAAAGATATAATAGAAAACTGTGTAAGAATAGAAAATTAGAAAAGCAGTACTATAAAGAAATTACAGAAACAATAATAAAATAAAATCAGAAAAAGAAAAAAAATGAGATAGTAAACACAGTAAATAAAAAATACGATAAAAACATAAAAAAACATTCTAGCTAAAATACAAAAGTAATAATAAAAATCATAAAATTAAATCAAAAAGAGGAAGTTGCAGGAATACGTGAGAAAATAATATATATCACATAAAATAGTAGAATAAAACAATAGTAAAAATAAAAACATGCAAAAATGACACATGAGAAATTTAGAAGTTAATTAAAAGAGCAAATTAATTAATACATACATTGATAATGGAAATATAATTATATCAAAAGACCTAAGATTTAAATAGTTTAATTCTCAAAAAAATTAAAGTAATATTAATATAGCTTTGAACTTAACTCACTTAAGGATTGTATTTCCACTAGGCGGCATTTACGCAGTAAAAAACCGTTTTTTTTATAGGCATAACTCAACACGCTAAATCATGGTAGCTTCACTATAGGAATAATTTTGCACGCTAAGATACAGGATAAAGAACGTTGATATAATTATGGATTTATCGTATTATCCTTGTTTCTTTTCCGCTACTTCACCTTTAAACGGATCCGGTGTTACTGATGTCAAGTTCGCTGGCCATCCTTTCTTCTGCTCCCAAAAATATCTTCTGTCCAGGTCGACGCAGCATTTGGCAAACACCTCTTCTAAGCTTGCGGTCAGTATTGGTTTCCAGCCTAATGAGTCTGTCACAAGCTCCATTGCCGAGATTTATCAATTTCTAACATACTTCCATCTGCTTTATGCGCGTGTAACCATTCGTCTTCTTAACTGACCAAAACGCCAATCTTCATTTTTCATTTTTCCAGTTTATATTCTCTCTATGACCTTCAGCATGCGTTACCTTTCTTACATAATTTGCGTTCCTCGCTCAAATATGAATCAGAAGACCGCGTCACAGATTTTCGACTTGGATTAATTTATTTAAAACATTTAATATGTGTAAGGAAGTGATTAACCGCACAGAAAACTCAAAAGGTTAAACTAAAGACTTCAAGTGAGTTGAAATTAATGACATTACGTGTTCGCAGAGCAATACACGATTAAAATATATTAGGCCAAACATCTTGCATTAAGAAAATTTACCTAGCGCTATTAACAAAATTTTACGAAGCGTTACTGAACGTTTCTATTGAAAACAAAAATATTTTTCCTCTGTATTTATCGCATAATATTGATTCATTGAAAATTAATTCATAGACATTACAATGAATGACTGGCTTCGAAAACGAGCACAATTTTACGATTCTCTTGAATTATTAAGATTAAGAATATAACTTATAATATAAAACGAGGAGCTTCATAACTTCATCAGTAGTCCACATTATAAAATCACCAATGCGCCCACAAAAGTAGCTAAAAGGTCGTTAAACTTAGAGAATGTTATTCCTAAATATAATTAAAAAATGTGATAGCTTAATTGGCTTCTATAAATAGAATCTCAGATCACAAATTAAGTTCATGTATAATAAATCTTAAATCTACGGAATGAGGTGCATTTTTAAGTTTAGAATAACTCAAACATATTGTGTTGAGTGTATATAGTAGGGTGGACCTGCAGAGTAGGGTCGACGGAAAAGAAGAAGAAAGCCAGAAGTCCAAACAGAAGAAAGATCGAAAAAAGTCCATAAGAAGTCCAAATCCAGAGACAAAATCGCTAAATTAGCAACTATGCGTTTTGCAATAAATTAGCAAGTCTTTAATTCCCCTCAATCACTCTATTTTGCTGTACTAACTTTCAATGGTAATTTTCTCCAGGGAAATAAAATATTTTCTGCGTAAATTTTTTATTTAATCACGATGAATTTAATTTATAATAACTTTTAAATATATCATTAAGGAGGGGGCATTGAAGCATAATTCCTTGCCTTTATGATTTTACATTTAATTATTCCTTATGCGAATCTATGTCATTCACCAAAACTGCCAAGCAAAACAAAATTTCGCAACTGGATTTACGAGCACGATTCTAGACAGGCCGCGGAGAACAAGTGTTGTTTATTGTGGTGGATGGAGTCGACAAACGACTACAAAGTGTGCGAATCGCTTTCGTGATTGCAATTTTCCCCGCAATGCATCCACGAAAATAACACCTTGGGTATGGGCGTGTGGCAAGCCGTCGAGTGAAGCTGACCAACTGAGCAAACCGCATTTGCCTACTACGCACACACCACCAACCGCCTGCAACTTATCAAAATCTTCACCGAAGGAAGGTAAAGGGGAAAAGTGTGTATTCCGCTCAGGTAAACAGCGGTGGGTTAAAGGGGGATTCCCAGTTACATGATCATTTCGGGAATTGCGTCGCTTTCTCAACACCAACCAAATCCACCGTGATCCCGCTCCTTAAAAAATTGCCTATTATTTCATGTTTTAAACATTATGTCCTTTCACGAGTTTTACAGGTGTCGCCAACGCATATTTTACTCACTTCGTCTGTAATAATAATGTCCGTCTAGTTGCTTTACACACTCCATATTGTTATAATATCCGTCTTGCATATACAGTCGAAGCTACAGAGCTCGAAAACCTCTGATTATCTCTATAATATGCGATTTTTATTTAGCACGAAGAAAAACATCTAAAATATTATACAATAACAAAATATATAATATAAATAAAACGAAAGAGATCCTGAAATATACCTGGAGAAAATCATAATTAACAAAATAGATTCCAAAATTCAGAAATATTCCCAAAAACGAAGTGTTAAAAACGGAAAAATTCGAAGGAAGTACAGAGAAAAATATACAAATCCACCTCCTAGAAAATAACTGCATTGACTCGATATTATATATTAGCTTCAGCGCAATAAATATAACATTAGCAGTAATATTTACGTTGCTAATTTTTGCTTGAAAGCAATCCATTGCATAAAAAGGAAAATTAACTTCACGATTAAGTAGAAATTCCTGATTTATCTTCACGATTTACTATATAGTACATCATATTATTTCGTTAGCTCTTCCGGTTAAGTTAAAGAAAATTAAGAAAATTCTTCTTGACAGAAAACTTATGTGCACTATTAGATAAAATAAAGAAATAACTAAGCCGAAGCACCACTAGACATCGAAAGTAGTTATATAATTCAGAGGGAATAAATATAACGTTGGTATAATATTTTGTGATCGAAAAAATGAGGCAAATTGATGGAATGGTTGCGTATTCGCTTGCAATTATTGGTACCATAGATTCGAGTCACTATTACTGCATGCTCATATATCACTTTGAGAAAACTTTGGCATTATGAAGGGCAATCGGTCGTAAAAATGAGCGCCAAAACTGAATCTCCTCAATCCATTTACCCCCACCATCGTCCTCTCCATAAATAAATGAAACCATTGCTCGCAAGAAAAGATGAAGCCATGAAGAAAGAGTAGTTCCATTTTTACACTTGCCCCAGCCGGAATATATATTTATGAATACATACTCCATTTCTCTGACAAACGGTGGACTAAGTTCCACAACATATTCTATTCATAATAATTTTATTAGCTTCTTTTATCAAACTTTTTTCTTATCGATTACCAACAGAATAAGTTTCAGTATTCGGATATATATTTATATAAATAAATTTTTGTTTCTTATCTCACCCGAATTGAATACGTTTCTTCAGTAATACATATAATACATATAGATATATTCAGTCTGAAAATCTTATTCTTGTATTTATTTACAATATCACATTCAATGATTGCAACTGAAAGGATACTTAAGATACATTTGTTAATATTTTCCCATAATTTATGAAAGCTAGAGCTTTAAACTCATATAATTGAATCGTTGAAGCAGCTGATTAAATTCAAATTTAAAACAATATCAATCATTTGAAGAAATATCACATCACAATGAAGTTACAAATAATTATGAGAAAAATCAACAAGTGAAGCTCTCATGTTATAAATTATAGGTAGAAATAGAAAGTATGGTACATTTTACATGGCATTTACCGTGTGACAAAAGGAAATCACGTTTTCTTTCCCTTTTATTATTAGAATATCTATTCTTTGTTTGGCTGCATGGGTGTGAAATGTGGAGAAAAGACTAACTAAAAAGATTGGAGGCCCTCTAGATATAGGGGTGGCTTGGAATGAAAAAAGTAAGTCGGGTTGATATAAAACAAACACAGAGGTGCTAAAGATGGTTGGAGAGAGGAGGGTTTTAATTGAGGTACTTAAGCGTCGGCAAAGAAGATATTGAAAGGACTACAAAAGGAATTAACTGAAGGAGGAATGTAAAGTAAAAGACAGAGGTGAAGACAAAGACAAAAGATGTTGCATGATATACATGTTAAGTACATACTCGTAAAGTGTGAGGTAGGTTAGAATGAAGAAAAAGAAATTACATTAAACGGAATTTTAATGAACGTGAACCTACCGAAAGGTAGGCTCAGGCATGTATCTGAATTTATATGCAATTTCCGCCGACGTTTTCCGTCAATTAAAATCAATACTTTTTCTTCGGTGACCAGAGCAAGAGTAGCGTTTTTCAGCGTAGGTATTAATTGATTCAAATTCAAACCAGTATATGGGGACGCTTCAATGAACGACGCATAAAATGGCAATTTCTAACAAAGAAGAAACATTCCACCTTCCAGACCTCCCTTTGCATTTCCCCGCCGGTCTTCTTGTTTCGGTAGCGATGGGCAGAGGTGGCGGTGGACCATTAAACTGATATCTTCGCTTGAGATATCGTCGGAGAGAGTTCGAGACTGATATGGTTGGGCTGAAGGAAATGCCGAAGAATAAGTCTGAGGAAGGGGATGTTGGTGAGTTCGGACGAAGAACGCCGAGTAGATTGTGGGGGGTCCACGAAAGATGAAAAAGGCTACGAAAGGTTATTGAGATGGATACCACGGAGGAGGACGGGTTAAGGAGCGGGATATCGAAGGAAGCCTTAATAATAGAGGAGAGAGTGGGGAAGGGGTGGACAGTAAATTTGCGGACGTAAGATGTTTTTGGGGGAGGGGGCGTGAGATGACGGAGGATAAGGGACTGGCCTTATTTGGGGCATTAAGGACGAGCCGACCGCCCCCCCAAACCTATAAAATGTCCCCCGCCTCCTTTCTCATATCGAAGATCTAAGCCCCATTCCACTTGTGTACCGAAGGAAGGCATCCGAGATTTCGTTCCTCCCCCGGCGAGAACACGATAAGAAATTTAAAACTGATGGCGGTTTTAATAAAGAAATTATGTGGGATAGGGCGTTATTTTTTTAATGCCTCTTAATAAATTCGTTGATGGAGGAAAAACTACTAAGATCTAATCGATACGGAAGAATAGTATACGATGAATGCTAAGAGAAGATCGATCCGACCGACGGACGGCTAAGAAGTTGCTGAAAGGACGTCTTTTACATTACAGCAGATTAACTTGAATGAGAACGAAAGTAATTTATATTTTAAAGATGGAAAATCTTCCGATAAAGGAACTTTAGCTACGGAGGAGGAAAACGCAAAAGTTCACTTTGATGCAGATTCAATATTTATAATGCTATCCCTAAAAAAGTATTATTAGAAGGTATTTCTCCCATTTCCGGACACTTTTCACATCCAGAATATCCAGCAACGATTAAATGAAAAATTTTCGCTTCAGCCACGATTTCGTATCATTTCCAAAGCATAACCCTTTCCCAAAATTACGAATATAATGTAATCCCGTGAAAAAGATCACTTGGATTTTCTGCAAAAGGAGAATTAAAAGAGATAAATAATTGGGTATAAAAACAAAAAATATAAATAAAACACTTAATAAACTGATAGAAGAAAATGAAATTCAAACCTTTAAATTATAATAATTACACTGGCCATAACCTATAAGTATCAGTACGCAAACGAATTAAATCGAACTTACAAAAAATCGGCGTAACAGCGTGACAAAGAAAACGCAAGAAATGAAACAAAATATCCGTCTAATATTTATTTTGACGTACTATGACTGATGATAAAACTACTGAAAATGAAAAAGTCGTTCATTAGTAGACCCGCATTACTATTCTGGCATTTGTACTTAGTATTCCGATGGCGGAATGGTTAGCGTGCTAGAGCCCCAATCCCTTTGATCCCCGCTTATTAGATTTTTCTAGATAGCGCTGTATTTCAACATATTATTGTAAAAATGGTAAAAATGAAAGGTGACAGGGAACTTATGTTAATACTCCATAGAGACAATAGGAATAAAATGCTTTTAAGAGAAAATTGCTACGCTCAATTTTTTTGTATGATTAACCTAAATATGTTTCACTAATTTCCTTCAAAATTTTTTTGGGCTTCCGTAAAAAAAGACGTAAAAATTTTCATGTTTGTTGGAAAAATGAAGGAGATAAGTACTACCTTAGCCGGGGCACGAGTCTAGACTTAATAAGATTATCAAAATTCCAACGACAGCTTAGGTCATTTTGCACATATGGACTTCCACCTGGAATCGAACCCAGACCACTTTCAACAAAGGCGAACGCGTTATCCATTATTACACCCCCCGCACGTACACGTACTTCTCAGGATATATGGGAAAATCACCCCAGACTTTTTTCCATCATATCTTTATGTAAAATCAAGCATCCGTTTTTATCGCTTATGGCATATTTGAATCAAAGATTTTATTCCTGGGAAGACATCTCTAGAAACAAAAATCTTTCTCGAAATTATCAAATTTTTAGAGATTCTTTTCGGCGAGCTACCATCTTGTTCCAATAATGCTCCCTCTTTATTCTTATTTATGATTTCAGGTGCTTGCGGACAAATTCAAGAAGGTTCCACCAATGTCAGCTTAATATACTGTGTATTTATCAAATTCATCGATGATCTATTAAATCCAATTATAGCATTTCGCTAATCCACGATTAAAATGTTCTAAACCTTATATGTTACAATTCCAACACGCTTTCATCTTTAATTAGATTTACTGAATTTAATTTGGAAGGTGTTCTTCAAGTCGTTGGTGAGTTCTTCAAGGGTGGATCGCAAAACCGTCGATACATAAGAGGGAAAATAAGGGAAAAAATGTCACTAGTGAACCCTAAACCACGTTACGATTCCGTCTTGTGGGAAAATATCCTTTCCGAAAAGTTTCCTTCCCCTTGAGACCCCTTTCTCTCGCCAGGGAAAATCCGCATTCTCGCCCCGACGCCGAGGGCTAAATATAGCCAAGTGACTGTCGGCAAGCGTCTCAGTCCACATCTCTTTCCCCACGCACTCGTCTGCCCTGCCGTCTGCCCCACCGCCCCTTTGGTCCACATCCAACGCTTTCCCCCATTTTATCCCTACCCCATTTCACCGCCATATTACAGCTTTTCCATTTTACCTCCGCGCCATCTCGCTTTCACCTCAGCCGCCATTTTCCTCTCTTGCTTTACATGTAAAATGCACGGATGTGCAACAAAAATTTCGTGACCTGTACATAATTTTTCTTGATTTTTCTCCTACTCCGCCTTTTGAGAGATGGAAAAGGGATGAGATAACTTTGCATTTAAGGGGGTGCACCCGCGAAAAATCTAAAGTAAAAACAGTCTTGAAAAATGTCTTACAGGCGCAGGAATCGAATCTAGGAGGAGCATCTCATTCCGGGAGGCTGCATTCTATGAATGAAATGATGGTCTTTCTAAGATATGAATATAATAAAATAATGATGAAGACATATCGGTGATAGTATGTTATGAAATGATAATGATAAAATAATGATTTTTCTAAGAGATGGATGAATCTAGAATAGATACAAACACTGAAACTAGATGTATTTTTCCGTTTTCCTTTTACGATATTCTTCAGCCTTATAAAGATCTTTCTTATAGATTAATTTTTTTTAATTGAGTGCTATATTATACAGTCTCATGTGCTTTGTACGCTTAAGGAGTATTGGCGATATTACACTGCGTTTATTATTTTTTATTGATTAATGACATTCAAATGTTCAAATTCTGCTGCTGTGCAAAATTCTCCATGACGTGATAAACTTTATCCCTGTACATCATCTGTAAATAATTTTATTAGGCCTCAGAATAGGTTTATTAAGTTTTAAGTTTATAAATTACTGTCAGAATATTTCACAGGGTATACATACCAGGGTACCACACACTCTTCATGTGGGTGATTTCTTTCAGTAATAATTTTTTCTGAAGTATTTAACTCATTTATTTTAATTAGAACAGTAATATCTCTTTTTTCTCATTGCATACCTTTAATCCATCCTTAATTTCTGAAGCTAAATTATGAAGGGAGTAAGTTGGAGAAAACTAAATAGCCTCAATCTTGCCCTCAAAAATAAGATTCTATTAATATTTATATTTATATTAAGAGCTAATTAAGAAATTCAAATATCTCGGATACAATTTCATTTTTTGTGCTTCATTACTAGGGCGCTAAGTTTTTTTTACACCCTTCTAATAAAATTTTACTACGCAAATTCTCCAAGAGTTTCAGTATATTTCCGATCATAAATGTTTAAACAATGTTTCATCCAATATGAGACATTTTGTTTAGCTTTATAGAGATATAAATAATCTTATAAGAATCATATTTATCCTCATTAAAAAAAGAATATCAATATCAATCTTATTACACAATATTTTCGTGTTCACGTTTTCCCATATCTTGAAATTTGCTCAACTAAAACAACAAATTCATGTTCATATCAACCCAACATTCCAAGCTCACTGGGGTCCCTTATTACTTTGAATTTATACAAAAAACTAGGACTATCTCTTCTATAACTCAGCAAAGAGAACTATTTTCAAATTAAAGTATGTTCTTGCGTTCATTCTGAAAGCAGTCTACTTTCGAACAGCGGAAGCCATTTTTCCACAGCTTAATTTAACAATTAAAAATAGGGTTCAAGAATTTTTCAAATTGAGGGGAACGCTTAAAATATCTTTTTCTCTTTTAAAAACATTTTATTTTCATGGAATGAAACACCGATAAATTGTGATGTCGGACATTATACATAACTAAAACCGCTGTAGGGAAATCGAGTGGGTTAAAATATACATGAGGGTCTGGTTATTCTCCGATAGGAAAATCATTATATAGCTTATATACTCAATTGCATTTATAAGACAGGGAATTCATCGCGATTTTTGCAATTATACTGCAACTGAATTGAAAGTATATTTCCAATGCAATTTAAAGTAAGAAAGAGGATTTTTGATAGATTGATAGACTTTATTGGTGACATTAGACTCGGTTGGGCCTCTCTTCCACCTAACCTCGAATTTAGTTATAGAATTTACAGAACTTAATCAAAGGCAAAGAAAAGGAGTACAATACGGGAAAAAATTGCAACGTAAATTAAGGAAAAAATCCACAAAGCGAGAAAACACCCGCAGGGAAGGGGGGAACCCGTGAATATGCAGCCCAAAATAATTCCTAAAACAGTATTTAATATAATAAAGATACATAATATAGTATAGCTACGCTTCATAAATAAAGTAAATTCATAGAAACGGAACAAATTTCAAAATATCAGTAAAATATATCAAAAAGCAGTCCATGACTAAAAATCACAAAAAAAAAAGATTTTAGAAAAGAGATGGAAAAAATATAAAATAAATAATATATAATATAAAAATAGTATAAAAAACAATATCATTACAAACATTACAACGACAATAAAGAGATATTTGCAGGCCAAATAAAATTTCTAAACCATTAAGATCATCAAATAACTGATTATAATAATTTCAGCCAGGAGCAATCGTTTAGTACTCGATACATATACGATACGATACGATAAAACATCCTAATCGTTCTTATTGGGAGCACCACCAGAAATGAGTAATTATAAATTCGATCAACCATGTACGACACGTGGAAAAAGTGAGCAATTAAGGTGTCACATTCAAACACCGCTGTCAACAATAGTGGGACATATTTATCGAGATACGGAAAGCGAGAGAGATCCCGCGGATTACGCCGTGGCCGAGCTTAATGGACAGGATAACAAATGATGGCCAGCCGAGTGGTTCGCCCGGGGCGAGATTCAGTGGTTTGCATCGTAAACCATGGATACGGAAAGAGGAAGATGTGCATCCAGCGATACGCGTTCACTGACCTTCGGATTGGTTCTCGAGAAATGGCAGAAGCCGCTTAATCGGGGAGATGCGAAGATGTAATCCACGCAAAATAAACTCGTAACCGTCCGACACGCTGGGATTAACAGGAGCGGAAGAAAAAGAAAATTACGCTCCGGGGACACCTCGGCGATGAGAAGACGAGATAACGATGATAAGCTTAATGATATCGTAGAGGGTGATTCTCGCGCTTACGACGCAACTCGGTAGATTTCGCATACCGTCACGTTGTTGTCCGAAGTGAAGTGTTTTATTTATTTTAAAAATTATATTGCTATTTCAGGATTGAGCAACTGGAATTATCGAACGGTGTCGAATTCTGGGAAATTCCCGAGGACGATAAAGAATTTTAGGTATGAATATATATATTTTCATGAATGTCAATGTTCACAAATTGAGGAGGAAATAACGAAGTTCCACTTTATGGTACTAAGTATTTTATACTATAATCCCACAATTATATATACTATACTATACTATAATGTACATATATATATATATATATTATATATTATATTATATATATATTATTATTATTATATATTATATTATATATATATTATATATATTATATATATATATATATATTATATATACATTATATATAGTATAGTATACGGGGATAAATTATATACTATAATCCCACAATTCTTGCGGGTGTTTTCCTGCTGTGGGTTTCCAAAGTGCGAACTTAGATTTTTAAACCCACACAGTAGTTTCCTTTTTTACATTTTTTAAGACATCTCTTTAAATTTTATATGACGAAGGGATAGATATATGAAGAGACTTATGTCTCTTAATATATCTGGTATGTTATACTATATTATTATAGACGTTTTCGACATTGTTACGCGTACGAAAGGGTTCGACTAGTACGAATACCCTCTTCAGCGTTAGAGAAAAAGTAAAACCATTTGGGAGACAAAAGAAATCGAAGAACTGGAGGAAGTTTAAATCAGCCACTTCAGCTTCGTCAAAAGTTTAGTAAAATTCTCCGTGATTCACGTCGTTTCGCACTTGTGTGACCGATACACAACGGAGACCATTCTCTCTCTCGTTAAAACTCTTTCCTCCTCGAGGAAAATTCCGCTCGGACAAGGTCCCGCTTTTGAATCCTCCCTTTCCAAACTCCCGAAAAATTTTCGAGAAGGTTCGTCACCTCGTGGAGAAGGATGACGCCAGCTAGACAGCCCCAGACAGCATGGTGCCCCCCACTCGGTCCGGCGAAGAGAAAAAAATTTGACAATCGTGGACCGGGGGACAGGGTCAATAGCCGGATGAATCAATTACCCTCCTCTCGACACTTCCTTCCTAATTTGCCTCCACCGGCTGACTCATCCTTGGCAGAGTCGGACACTTGGGGAAGAGGAGAAAGGGAGAAAATAAATTGAGGCCACTTTCGCGAGGACGACTGAGTCGCGCCACTCGGTGGCGAACAGCGGTGGCTTCACGAATCGTCATTGAAGTGTCACGCATGCGCACGATTACAAGATTTTGTTATAATAATTATAATAAAACGTCTTCATTTGGGCGAGATTGAGACTTGTATTCTCTTCTATCCAAGCTATCTTCATTTTTTATGCAGTTATAATTTACAGAGATTATTAGAGAAAATGGAAAGAAGTGTGGATATGAAAAACGAGAGAGATTTTTAGAGAAAAATCACGATCTTAAGAAATAAATGTACGACGAATGCGATGCACAACCAAAAAAGTATAGAATTTAGTCAAAAAAAAGTTTCTACACGTGAAAAAACGCATTTATTTCAATTTTTCTCGATATCGCGAACGTTTTATATGTACCTTTCCAATAACTTCTGTGTTTGAACTGAATTTTCAAGTTTTATTCAACTAGCAAAGTGAGAATAGTGTTTTTCTTCTCTTTCTACAGAATGAAAATCTAATTGATAAAATTATTCAAACTTCGAATCGAGTTGACTTAATGATAATGTTTTATTTTTGCCCGTCTTTGAAAAGCTGATGCTTTTCTTCGTCTTCCGCTAAAAAGGCGTTGGATACTTCAGATTAAGAAGTTTCAGATTAGATATAATTTCGTAATTGTAGGTATTTTGTTAGCAAATTAGTTTTGATTAGAAATGTAATTATATAAAATGTGTAATATAAGTTTCAGAATTTGTTTAGAAAATTAAAAAACGAAAAAAGAAGAAGAGAAAATAAAATTTCCGATTCTTACATTTGTAGTCTTTTGGTTCAATTCGAGTTTTGGAGATGTCGGTTTGAAGTTTGTGTTGAACAAAATAATAAATCGATTCAAAATTTCGAATGTTTCGCACCTCTATTTTCGTCCAAAAACTTTTCTTGCAGGCCCTGTATTTCTCTTATACAGCATCTTTTGCATGTGGGTCATTCCACGCCAGACCGAACAAGAAAAAACACGACACATTCGGATTTTCTAAAAAACTTGGTCATAACATTCATAAGGACAATAGAAACACGTTTGCCAATTCCTAGACTAATAGTACGAATAGCAACAAAATGGCGGTCTGACAAAGTTCGCAAAAAAGTGCGGAACAAAATAAAAAACAATTGTGCTTGCTTCAATTCAGACCGCAAAGGCGAGCTTGCTTTAAACTACGTTTGCGAGGGGAACGATGGATCGCTGGGGCTAATAATCACACGGCAGACGAGACCTTGGACTATATGTAATCCCTGTGCGAGGGTGAGAAAAGCAGGTGAGGACTAGAAAAGAAAGATGAGCACGAAATAAAGAGGGAAGAATGGAAGAGAGGAAGATTAAGATGGGAGAGGAAGACGGGAGAACAAAGGGTGAGAAATAGCTGCGGAAGAAGTAAATGGAAAAACACTGAGAAGTGCGGCAGGTGGAGATTCAAACAGGAAGAAAAGGGTTCGGTGAAACGATTCGGTCAACAAAAAAGAGAAAAAAGGATGGATGGGAGACGAAAACACCGCAGACACTTGTTTTGCTGAAGCGCTGGGTAAAAGGAAGCTAGGACACTGCATGCAAAATACCCTTCGCCCAAGTTGTTTGTAAATAAATGAACAAATAGTCCAGCACTTTCCGGGATTCCTGACTATATTCATAGCATCGGAGGATGTAATTAAGAAATAAATCACAGATGCAGTTATTTGGTCGCAAAACTTAAATTTTCTCGCCAATTATCTTTTTAATATAAAATGGAAAAAATTCACATATTTGCTTCTCTTGGCCAACCCTTTGCATCATACTCTTTTTTTGAAGTAATCAATCGCTATAGTTCACCGCTAAATTAAGATTGGCCATGAAGTCATGTGGATCATGTGACATTAAGTGTGATGATATGAGTAGCAAAATTCCATCCACATACCGATACATTAACATTAAATGTTAACTTGACAACATCATCAAGAGATAACTACAGAAATTAAACCACGAGAGTCCAATCCACTTCTTTGGAATATCTAACTGATATTATAGCAGTTTGTGATTCGGTTAATAAATTCAAATTCCATTATTACTGAATTTCAATTTAATCATAGCATATAATTAATTTGACAGCTCCATCCACTCTTTAATCTAGAAACTTACTGCTTTAAATTATTAAATTTAATTATGTCCGGGATACAATAATTATTAAACTGTAAGCATGATTAAGAAGCCGAGAGTTGTAATCTAGTATATTGAAAAAGAAATGAGTTTTTCATACCTAATGGGAATTTGAAGTCGAGAAATTTGGAAACTTTCAAATATTCTACGGCTGGCGATTCAATTAAAAACTAGGAGGAAAAAAAAGATCATGAAATTGTAGATTTTTTCCAATGTTCATACATGAATTGATCTTTAAAAAGAAGTCGAATCAATATATGAGATATTTTATTTTCTCTTTTGTAAACAACCGGGCCTAATATATACATGAGATATATTTCCTCATGTATATAATTAAACCATTTAAAACATGTTAAATTACGAGGGGTTTTGGCGCATTAAGCATTTCCCCTTACCTCCTCTGGTAAATAGCTTCTAAAAGATTAGCCATCCCTGCCCTAGACACGCTGATTTCAAAGGCTCCCCTAGACGTTACACAAAAAAGTTAAATGACTACCAGATCAATAAGTAACATAATGGAAGTATATTTAAATTAAATGGTGATAGTTAAAATATATTGCAGAGTTTGATACAATTTCCGAAGAGAAAAATACTCCCTTCAGAT
Organism: Pachydiplax longipennis; assembly: GCA_036926295.1. Lineage (NCBI taxonomy): Eukaryota > Metazoa > Arthropoda > Insecta > Odonata > Libellulidae > Pachydiplax > Pachydiplax longipennis. The sequence goes on from JAVFKF010000014.1 coordinate 15,994,222, forward strand.
TAGAGCGCTTTCATTTCAGTGATGTTCATTTAATCTCGAGATTATGAAATTTATTATTTATTGATATGGAGTAAAATTGATATGGGAGCTCGAATGATTAATTGAGGATCTGCATTACGATATGATGGTAGATATTTCAACTTCAATTAATTATTTTGAAAACAAGATCTTGCATTGAAAGGAGAGAATTTGATTAATCCAAGAGGTTCCATAAGTTATAAACATATTTCTGAAAGTTAACAGTTATTTTCCTTATGATTTTACAGTAAGATAACTTGATATAAACTTGATATAGAGCGAATAATATTATTTAATGCAACTAATTTGTTTAGGATAATTTACACATAATTTTTATAAGATAAAATAAGTGATATGGATGTTCTTTTATCTTTCTACAGAAAATATTCCTATGACTCAATGCACATAATTTTCAACGAGATCAGTCTAAGAAAGCTCTCAAATCACTATCTACAATTCAGAATTTAATCGTAATTTTTAACACTACTTGCACACATAATCACAACACACGAAGTATATCCAGTAATGCTTTCTTAAACTAAATTAATTTTGATCAATCCATTATCTATCATAGTAGTTTTCATAAATTTCGTAGATACATTAAATATCAAGTCGTTTGTAGATACATTAATGTGATGTGTGGAAAGATGACCATCAAACACGAATATCGAGTCTTCCTTTGAATCGAGTGTATGCTTGGGTCATTAGATGATAGAGATTTTTCATGCAGCGGCTCGTAAGGATGTTGCAACAGTGAAACTGAGAAAGTCGATGGAAAATGCTTTTTCCAATTACTTCAAAGAGTACGCGCTTTGTTCAAGACGAAGTAATCTTTTCGTTTGGCTTGGCGCGGCTTCCTCTGGGCAAACTGAGCAGCCATAGTTCTCCGAAGTTTATTTCTTGTCTCTCTGCAGAAGTAGGTTAACCCTAAAAAGTGCATTGCAAAAGAACACAACAACCTCCCTCGAGGTAAAAATGTTAATTGTTATGAAGCCTCCAGGAATAAGCGGTGGCATCATCGCTGGCCTCGTCTTAACGCACATTTTGGCTGCCAAGAAACATGAGCGAAGTTAAAACGCCGACTAATCGCTGTTATCATTCGCTAATGAACGCTGAGCAAAAGATAATCCTCTTAAATAGGACTCACGTGATATAAATAGAGTGTTAATGGGCCATTACTTCATCCGTCGTGAATGAACTGCAGCTGATGCTTAAGACTCGCGAGGGTTAACGAAGGTTAATAATTATCAGATCGGAAATCAATTCATAAGAAGCGAACCACCGGTAGTTTAACTTAACAAATAAAGTAAATACAATCAATTTTCCGTCTTACGGAATGTTACAATAGTCAATGCAAGAAATCAATGGTATCAGTGGTTTTCATGGGGTTATTTTATTGACCAATTCGTAGTTTGCCTCACTTATTATATTCCTTTCTTTGTGAAAAATTTTACATATGAAATATATTATATAAAGTTAGCCACTCACCTAGATTCTAGATTCACTGCTAAATTTGAGCAGTGTAAATTTTACAATTTTTCCCTCAAGGTGCATCAGAATATTCATACACTATTAAATCTTAGCTGAAAAAGTGAAAATGCTACGTCCAACCAAGTTGCATATATTTCCTCATATCTCTAGACAATAGCAGTAATGGCTCGACGAGCAAATAAACTACAAATTTTAATTAAAGAAATTAAATTTTAGATCATCTGCCGTACTTGTTTTTAGGGTAGAAATTTAATCAGAGGGAAATAAGGGAATCGTCTTAAACCAGGAGGTTTGGAGATCTACCACTGATACCAGCCCAGATAAGTATAACACTTCACTTTATTCGTCTGGAAACGCTAATCATACCAATACTTAGTTTCCATCATCACCACGATGGATAAATTTTGATTTCGAAACGGCACAACTGGCCAAAGCTGTTTTCGCGAAAGGAACGAGAAAATATAAATTGGGGGTCGAGATGGACCAATTGGAGAGAAGCTCGGCCTGGATACGTAACGAGGGAGATGCGTGCCGTTAGTGAGAGATGAGTTGGGTTATTAAACCCTTTTAAATATCGTTTCCCCTCCATTAAGACGTTTTCAAAAATACAGCCATGGAGGGCCCAAAGGTCAGGATGATGTGGCCCAAAAGAGAAGAAAAAAGAGCCATCTTTTGGAAGGATTGGAGATTGGGGAGGAGCGGCACGCGTGAACGATCACGCCATTGCAGAAACAGAGATCATTCATCACGAAAACAATTGCCACGGTATGATATACATTGAATATAATCCGTATAATATACCGTGACCATAAGTTAATGTGATCCAAACTAACAAGGAAACCCTAGCATTCCAACACGTTTTATAAATACTTTTGCACTCCCATCACAATCTATAGACATAATTACCCGAGTCACAAATGTCACCTAGACTTTTATCGATGAGCTTCCATGCCTACGCACTCAGGTTCCTCCCCTTTCCTCTGAAAAATAACAAACTTTGACTTGGAATTTACATAAAAAATTAATTGAAATTTAGTTCTACATTTCTCTGTGAGAAAAATTTAGGAAGTTATTGGATCCATATAGGCCTTAGGAAGTTATTAGATCCATAGAAGCATAAGGCCTCATTGGCTTTAAAAATTCGTTTTTATCTCTTACAGAATTCGGTTCTTTTACGAAATTAAATTAGAATTTAGAGGGTAAGAACAAGAGTAAACAAAATAATCCGAATTTGCTAATGTTTCAATTTTAGGAAAACCTCAAACTTAATATGGAAAGTATTGTCGAATTTCGTCATAATATTTTCCATTCTGGAGTTTTCTGGCTTGCCAGGTACAAATACACTATTTAGGGTTACTAACTCATATACATGAATAAGATGCTCGCGCAACGTTTTAAGGGCTCTTAAAACAACCTAATAAGGGTAACTAAGTCTAGATAGACTACTCAGCGAAACAGATCAGTCGTAATATAGGATCCACGGAGATCGCGTGGGACTTCTTCACCTCCTTTAAGTTTTAAGCCAATTTAATTTTCAGCGCCTCTACTTTCCCGAATCGCATAGCCAATAAATGGTCCTAAGACGTCAACACGATCATCATCTTAATTATCAAATGCCTTATTCAAATCTTTCGAGGAAAAGCAGCGACACGGCCATAATGAGACGGAAATGTTAGAAAAATGAGGAAGATAAGAATGGCTATAAAGGGAGATAAACGAGCTCTGGAAAAGATGGAAGTGGGGCATTTAGAATGCGATACTTTTTCTTCGGTTAGCCTTTTTTTCTGACGGAGTTTTTTGAGCGTGGGTGGATGAGAATTTGGCCAATTGTACGGCGAATACAGGTGCAGATGATTAGAGGCGTCGCGTTGTCGTAATAGCTCTTTTAAACTTTCCTTCTCTCTTTCCACTCCACATTAATCCGACCCTTCTCCGAATGAAACTTTAACTCATCCAAACAGAAGATAATTTTCCCGAGAACGTTCTATACGAAACGCCAGAGGATTTTCACTCCGAAGGAAGGAATGCACCTAACTTGATTTCTTCGTGGAGAAAAATCGATCGCCAGCTGCAAGGAAGATTATTCATATTATCATTAAGAGATCTAGTGGTTTTGGGAAAAATTTTATCCGTTTTATTTTCAAATTTCTTTTATTTATCCTCAAGACCTAAGGCCAAAGGCTGCTACCAATTTCACATATAAAGGTCTTTTTCAGCATTCATTCTTAATATGTTTCATTCTTTCAGTGTTCAATTACAAATGTTCGAAATATAATTCAGACAATGCCACCACAGAGTTTAAAAAATGTATTCGTGCAACAGGTGCAAAATTTCATACACGGCTTTTATATTCTTCCTATTATCTTTCACTTTTTAGAACATGTCTTTCTCTTTTATCCACAAATGATTGGATATACGAAGAAATTCTTTAATCTATTTATAGCCATTAAAAAGATGCTTCCTTTTTTATTCAATTATCATACATTCTTCTGCGGATTTTGTTCTCAAATTTAGCATTATCATTAAAGATAAATACGTGATAACTCAAAAATATACTTTTACTTCACGAAGAAGATTAATAAATAATTAGACATCCATAAAGTTAATTTGTAGATAAATGTCTTTACGGTCATTTTTAGAATCTCTTTACGGTCATGTAGTCATAAATAAATTAACATACAATATGAAGAATTACACCGAAAAACTGGATAAATATATAATATTTTCACCTAAAATCTTGAATTTTATTTCCAACGTTTTTCTCCATAGATAATGAAAGGTTTTTCGAAGATTAGACCTACAGATGGGAAAATATTTTATTAGAAAAACAACCTAACAACGATTTTAACAACAGTGGTTCTCCACCTTGATAGTTTCAATTTGCCTATTCCTCCTTCTTCAGATAGCAAATTCCCACGAAATTACGAAAATGTATATCCAAGTCAAGTATTTCATACTATTTGATTCTAATTTTATTTAACTCTTCTCACGCAAATCATTCGAGGAATCAGTGGCGAGTGGCAATCCTACGTCCCGTAATTCCTTTTAGACATTCTTAATTTGCTCATTTAATTTTATTAAATAAAATTCAAAAATTTTCGTAAAAATTATGTGGAAAAAAATAAAGTCAACACAAACTGTTGCTCTGCTGGATCTTTCTTTCTAGAAATTTTCTATGTAGTGTATGGTAAGTATATTTAAGCAACGAACGTTCCGCAAAGATATCCAGATATTAACTGTTTTATTCAATTTTCGAAGTGAAAACTTCTAAATATAGCAATTAAATAGCAGATAACAACAAAAAATAATGAATTTTAATCACCGCGGGAGTTTAAATTTGGAATCGTACCGGAAGTTCAAACACCTATAGGGAACTTTATCGGAATCGGCACATATTTTGGTATCGTCCAATCACTAATTAAGACCAAATTAGCCCACAGATTATGAATAATATTAAAAAAAGCAAACCAATGCAATCACCTGTAGCACGCTTATAAATTATGAGCATATAACTTATCATCAATAGATTGTCTGCAAATGTAAGGCAAAGAAATCAATATTTTTGCAGTTCTGTCATAAATTCTTTTTCATCCAACTCCATCCACTGGAAGCATCGTAACCGAGAGAAGAAATAGATGAAAATGTTACGGAAATGTTAAAAGCCTTCCATATCCCTATAAAAATACCAGCTCGTAAAAGTCACACTAAGCATGATGCGATTATAAAAGTTTGGCGAGTTGGCGCCCGAGCTGATGTGCCGATAAAAAAGGTAAAAGGCATTTTTAAGGGGCCAGACAGTGTCCACGAATGGGTTTCGACGATATTGGAGAATGGTCGGCTATTGCCCCTTAGAAGTCAGGGAAGCCGTAAAAAGTATGGAGAGGGTCGGGATAAAAGAGGTTAAAAGACTGCAAACATTAGACACGGTTTACCATGAGATCGGTGATTTCCAGAGCAGAAAAACTCTACTTCTTTCCTATGGTTGTTTGAATACGTTCAATAAAAATTTCCAGGATACATTACTTATCCTTTAAAACTGAGGAAAATACAAAGTTGTGGGCTGTATTCCTCTAGAGCCGAAATGCAAAACAATAAAATGATGAATAAGACTACTCCAAGCCAATTAAAGTTTAAAAGTCAAGAGGAATGCATCTAAAGAGACGCTGAAAGCTTGCAACTAAATACGATTTGCTTCTAATCTAATTGGGACTTATTGTTAGATTTAAATTTGCTTAGCTGCATTCGCTCGACTTGCGTATCATCAAATCATAGTCGTAATATAAGAAATAAAAATTCAATAAATTATCCAAAAGATTAAAACTATAGAACTTGCAAGGGAAGGGCTATTTTTAAATTTACCGATTGAATAAAGGAAAATTCGAAGCGGGAATTTTCAGAGATTCTAGCAAAAATAGAAAACTATAATTAAAATCGAAATCATTGATTAAAAAATCTCATAATTCGATTAAGGAATTTATGGACTATCCCCACTTTTCTATTTATTGAGCGATAAACGTTCACTACTTATGCCTAAAAGACTGTATTTTTGGTGCATAGAATGGTGTAATCTTGCGCATTTTGGGTTGGAGTATCTACATAGACAAAACCGTGTGTAAAACATTTAAAAATCTACATTACGTGTTGAGAAACTTGCGGGGAAGTAGTAGAGAGGCTAGGAGTTAGGGTACAAGATAATACTGAGGTCTCTGATTGAATACGCAACAAATGCTTAGGATCCGCTTGATAAAATGAATATCAAAAAGATTGAGAAAGTTCAACGGAAAGCAGCTAGTGTTAGGGAGATCCATAATAAAATTCAGATAAAATCGGATCTCGAACCCAGATCTTCCTCTAAGTGGGAGCACAACTTAAAGATCCGAGTTCAAGACTCAGTCTTCTTAGACTTTTTTCATGTCCGTTTCTCCATGGGAATTAACTAAGAAATTAAATATTTTTCCACTGAGTTGTAAGCAAGACTATCACAAACCAACTCGAATATGAACGGTTCTTTTCAAAAGCCGAGGGAAAAAGGCGGATGGTTTCCTTTAACTCGGCAATAATCCTTCCGGTAGGGAATCAAAAACTGTAGCGAGGCATAGAAAACAAGGCAAAGAAGCCATAGTCCAATATCCCACACTCTAATCATAAATTTCCTCATAATAGCCAGCCCCGATTGGGGATGAGGAGAGATGATTTTCACCGAAATTTGTTGACACGATCCCTGTTTTTAAGTCGGGAGTTTAACACGGCAATCCCCTTCATCATCCCGAACGTGTGATATTTATACGATCCCGCGACCCCTCCCACGTACACCCACTAACCATTCTTTCCCATTTCCCACTTTTTCCCTCGCCGCTCCTTGGTTATAAAAAGACATCATTATAGAGACGCACAAGTTTGTTCACCTCCATAGCCTTCTTCTTCGCCCTTCATCACAAATACAGATTTCAGAGTACTGGAGGCTGGATTGAATAATTTATTCACAAAAAATGCTTCATCTTAAGAAATCTAGCTTCAGTTAGAAATGCTCCTCCTAACGTAAATTCATCATCCGATTGAGATAAAATATCAGGTCGAATTCTCCATAAAATGAACAATTTCTGTGAATGATCTTCTAAATCAGAGCAATGGCGTGATTACCGTATATCCCCAAGAAATATACGATCTCACAAGGAGAGATTCCCAGGTGGAATCGTAATTTTGAGACTGTTTAGCGTACCAGAAAATTGAATATACGAGAGAATATAGCGTACCAGAAAATTGAATATATATATAACTAACCGTCTCTGTCCTAAGTATTTCTCTCTACTGATTCGCGATGTATTATTGTTTGAATAGACCTTATTCGCAGTTAATCAGAGGCAACGATGACGTCGCGGTAACTCGCCGTTCACTTTGGAGATTCGGGTTACGCTGCGATCGCGGCCAATCAACGGACTGTTTTTCTCTTAGTTAAAGATATTTTTCAATGTATATATGTGCCTTTTATAAACGCACCGCATATCAATCGGTGGTTTATTAGTTTAAGTTGGAATGCAATCGCAGACCAATCAACTTTCACAACCGAAGATGGCTAGATAAAATCGGTGCATTAAGGTGTTATCTGTCGGTGTTCACACCCCTTGCTATACGTCAGACAGCGGCTCGTGGTGTCATAATATGGCATTCATTTACACGTTAATGTCATTACCTGGAGGGTGCATGCCTACTTAACCAGTCTCTTTGTTGAATTATACCTTACTTCTTTCAATGATACTCTAACAACATAATGGCCGAGTGGTTAGATTGTCTGATCCAGTTTCCAAAGTTCCAAAATTACCCCAAAATTTTATCTTCTGTGGTTCAAATCCTGTTTCAAGAGTTTTCAGGTCCTTTTACGTCGATGATAAAGATGTCACCCACAACGACTGTGGTTAGTCAAACTTTTTTTTAACTCCCACCCCAGTGGTGAATCGGTTACTCTAATCTGCTTCACACCTCCCTTCTAAATAGGTGTTTTGCTGCGGTGGATATTTTCCCTCACTTAAGTTTTCCTAAATCTACAACTGATTTTTTCTCGTTCCATAAAAATTTAAATTACTCTTTGTTATTATTTTTTAAATATCTCTAAATATTTCTAAAGATCTCTTTTAAATTGGTGATGGGTTAAATATAAAAGCAGACGTAAAATTCTCAATTTCTCTAAAAATAATGACGTTAATTGTTTATATGCTATAATTTCCTATCAATGCAAACTATAACATCGCTTGCGTAGGTTTTACTCACCAGTTCTGATGTCTTTGATTAATGGAAGAGATAACAAAACACAAGGCGGGATTTCTACATCTACCCATAAAGATTTTAAAGCGAGTGTTGGAATTATAGGTAAGTAAACCACGTATGGATCTTCAAATTGAATCACGACGACAAGTTAAACTTTAAAACCGACTTTTATTAGCTCTCATTACTCCATTGATTTATGACTATGCCGTTATCTGATCGATGTGGCTTGCCTAATTTTACGATAATCAACTGTCACTCAAATGGCAACTCTATAAGTTATTTCCTCATAAATGATAACTTCATAGAAAGAAAGAGAACATGTAATTTGCACCATTATATTTTTAATGCCCTTTCTACTCTTTCAAAGTGTGAAAGATGAGGCAGAGATGGTTAGCTTCTTCTCAATGTTTCTGATGGACCATTTGAGCTGTAATGATCACCGACATTGCGTCGATTAACTCTTGACCTTGTCTTTGCTTGACCCACATCGAGTTACGACTTATTTTTCTCCGTTTTATCTCCCCTCTTAACTTCAGGACGAATGGTGCGTGCGTTATTGAATTTTTAAGGATTCGATGATAAAATGAACGGCACGTAGAGTGAGGTCAAAAATTAAAAGCTGGACCTTTAAACAGAACTTATAGATGGATCAAACTTCATGGACGCATTTAAAGACAGAGGCTTTGTTTCTGAGATCGGTGATTGATGTTCTACACAAAATGAATGATATTTTCAGCAAAACTTTTTCAAATCTGTTTCGTTGTTGACCTTCGGTAACATTAAATGATGATTGTCTTGATGAGAAGAAAATGCGACTGATGAACAGGAATTTTCAGTGACTAATGGAAAGGAATAATAACTACAAAGCAGAAAACTAAATCTACGATTTTACCCTGCTAGCATTCTTATGGCGTGTGGCAAGGGATGTCTAAACACTGTCATATAATCATAAAATATAGAAACATCGTTTTACATTATGCTCGTAATTTAGCACTCTTCTTGCAGTTCATTAACACATTGTGAATTACATTAGATATACAGATTATTACCATAAATATATAATAGAACCACAGTAATAAATATATCAAAACACCACGTCTATTCACACACAGTACACAGTATGAACTGATATTAATCATAAAAAAATCATGACTTCTGTACTGCCAATTAATGAAATTGCTAAACCTCATTAAGAACTAATACGATAGATACAATCTGGATGCAATCAGCTTAATAATAATTTAATAGTTTACATTACTTCAATAGTAAGGCATATTTTAAAAAGTCTCCGTGTGGAATTTATTTTAATCCTTTTACAACGACCCATTCCTCTAATGTTTGATTAAGCGTCAGAAATGTTTTATTCTGGAGACGTAGCAATGTGTAAGAGTATTAATCTCTGTTACTATTTAACCTATATATATCCGCAGGAAAAAGTTCCTTGCCGATATATTTTGTACATATCAGTATCTCAATGGTTGTTTTAAAACTATGAAAGAGTGACTACATATCAATATCATATTGTTTAACCATTATCGATTAGGTAAACTGTTGTCGAATAGATTTAAAATTTTATGAAAAACAAAATGTAAAATCTTCTCTATGAAAATATCCTTTCAAGCATAGTAAAATTTTTATTATGATCGAATCACGCTTATAATTCTCATATTTTTATTTATTCAGTTCTCATAAATATTGCCCGGAATAAAGCAATCGATCCTTCCAAAAAAATTTTAGAGACTCCCTACCCAATCCGCAACAGGGCTTTCCAAAACACCCCTCCCTCGAGAAACACAATCTCCAATCTATCTATAACGATCCCTAAATGTTTTGGTCTATTTCTTCTTTGATCCATAACATTTTCCCTGCTACTCTTTGGGGGCATTCAACCCCATCCCGAGGCCAAATAATGATTATTATACGAACATCCCAAAGGCACTAAAAGCCTCCTTTTTTATTCCCTTTTGCTCCTTCGATAAATTCGTCCGTGAAAAATGATCGCTTCCGCCTTTTGATGAAAACCTCCACACGTTTTGTATGAAAGCCGTTTACACGGTGGGCTTTGGAAAAATCGTCGGAATCAAAAATAAAGATACCCCACCGTCTCCTGCTTCAATATTTGGGTCAGAATTAGCGCTCCGCCGTTTATAATGGTCCGAGATAAGAAATTACTCCCTTGGATTACGGAATCCGAGCGGGAGTCACTACAATGCCGACCTTGGAACAAATTTAGACGCAGAAAACGTATATGCACACAACCTCTACTGGAGGCAGTGCGTGGGAAATGAGAAATTCATGCGCTTCGTTAACTGTTCGAAGGGTTCATGGACGATATACGCAAATGGCAAATGGATATAGGCTCAAGATGGAATAGTTTGATGAGAAATAAACCAAAATCTCTTTCTTGTTCATGCATATGGTATGGATCAGCGGTTTTCAAATTGGAGTACGCGAACGAGATGGAGATTCGAGAGTAATTTGTAAATGTTGTAAATATCTTCAACCTCACCGAATAAAATATTATTACATGTTCTGTGAGATTACACATACATAAAGAACTGTCTTTCAACAGCTGGAGATATTTTTTTATTAACGCGACTAGGGATGGCTAAAAACATAAAAAGGCCTGTATTTATAGTGCTGGAATTCTGACAAGGTAAACACCAAAACCATTATAAATAATAATTATATCATTAGTAAGCTTCATCATAACAATCGCATCACAAATTCCAAGTAGAGAAATACATACCTAGAAAACAAAAATATTAGGTAAGGATTCATAGATAATGTTTATAAAAATCCTTCTCAAGAGAAATTATGGTATATTATGTTGGAAAACCGATGGTGAAGACAAGATAAAAATCTCTACTGTAGGAGTTTACGTAAGATATTCCCTTTGTCTTAAAAAAAATCCTCAGGAATAATTGTTTCAGGTTATATAATACCTTATCATAAAGGAATTTTTCATTGAGGAATCGCTGAAGAATACGGAGGGTTATAGAAATAATTCGTATTGATGTATAACTAACTAACTCAAATTTCTAATGCATTATCCCATTTCCTTAAACGCATAGCACACTTCAATAGATAGATATAGGCCGAAATTCAAGAACTGAAATTGTTTATTTAAACAGGGATTTACTGGAATATGGCGCATAGTGATTAAATTAAACGGTAACCAGCAGATAACACCATAAAAATAAATAACAATGGACATTATTTACATTTGCGTTACTTAAGATTTTCTAATGCATACCTACAATTTCTTCAAAGTATTCGTAAACAGAATAAGTATTGATTATCCGAATTTGTTAGCCAAGTGCAAAAAAGAGTGAAGAAATTGTTAGTTCCGTAGAATATCCGATATAGAGTTACTCGCTCACACTACAAATCACTACAGTTACACGAAATTAAAAGAAATAGTATTCATCCAAATACTTTTAAAATTCTTAGGACAAGCTCTAGTTTTGAAAATAACTCTATTTGGAGACATGTGAACGTGTTTATAAACATAAATAAAGTAAAATGATTATCATATTTGCCGCCCAACATATCAAAAGCATACTTCAGTGAATCCCAAAACTCTTTAATAATAACTTAGAGGAACATTAGCAAACAATCCTAGCTGTGTAGTAGGGGAAGTGATTCCAACTAGTCACGGTAAATAGACGAGGCGTATGCTTTCAGCGACTCCGGGATTAAATGCCTAATAAAATACGCAAGTAATGAAGTAAAGAGATACGTCGAAAACCGTGGGAAAATCCTATCGTGTAATGAGAAAGTCCCGCTCTTTTTATTGAGACATAGATATGTCAACAAAAGGCACGCCAATGGCATTCCTATCACTATTCAATAGAGATGCTCATTTTTCCGGTATTTCGCTTCTCTCGGGATTCTAGAATAAAAGTGGTTCTCTTCCCGGAATTTCCAGGGATTCCGGGGTAAACTTACTTACGTTAGAAACGTATTATTAACTGAATCAACTTAGAAGAGAGTGGGTATAATAATGACTTATTTTATAGTCCTTTAATTTTTTAGCTGCTTTTCTTCAATTCTGCAATCTCCATAATGGTCAAAAAACAATACCTATTTCTGTGCGAAAGAGGTATCAAGTTGGCATACCGTGTTTTTCAATGAATACCTGCAATCCAAGCCAGACTGACATAATTATTTTATATAATAAATGTATAATAGCTGATAAAAAATGGGATGGGTCGGCTTGTGGAAGGCGGTAAGGTCATTGATGATCACAAGTCAATTATGCTACCCACTTATCGTCGATTTGAAGTAACTATGTAGTCCACAAATAGATAGAGCAGTAGACGCATTGACAGAGTAATGTAACAGGGAAATGCCGAAATATATTGTTTTGAAAGTTGTAGATTGATTAAATATTGTGTTAGAAAATTTTCTAGCTAAACATTTAATAACCTAATTGGATTTTAGAAAGTATCAAGCATCCCAGGAAAATTGAATAAGCTTAAAATATATCAGGATTCCTACATCCTGAAAGCCAAGGAGAGAAACCCTGCTATCAAACGACGCGCTCTGCCATCTCAACCATATCTGCAAATGTAGCGATTTCTAGTAAGATCTAGCAACTTTTTCTTTCTTTTATCTAGTTTTTTACTATTTTAGCGATATATCTCAATCTATGGGGCATGTTCTGTTATGTTGACCCCTCCCTGCATTCTCTTTACATAACTCGATTGACCTATTTGAAAATCAAAACAGCACTGCATTCGGTTAAAAAAGACTAAAAATTCACATTATACCTATAATTTGTGGAACTCCTATTGATGGAAGCGGGTTTAGGGTATGCTGTTTTTTAACTACGTCTTTTTCTGTTTTCTGGGACTTTTTAGCTACTTTTCAGAATATATATCGGGGATTTTCAATAATAAAATGGCATCAACGCGCATGGTATGCCAAGACAGGAAATCAGCCCGTAAAACAATAAATCAGTGAGGAAAAAGATCGCCCATTTCAAAGGCATGAGCTGGTTTCCTTAGCGGCACAACAAGGGCGACCTCGAAGGTTTAGTAGAGAGAGATTAGAATGAAATCGTTAGCTCCAACAAATTGCCGCTCTCCGAGAAGGCTAAACAATTCCCAGGCGTCACCTCGGCAGAAAAAAAGAAGATCGTGGAAGAGGAGTAAGTCTTCCAAACAACCCCAAACGCATTACTCACAATCTCAAACGGAGCTGATACAAAACCATTCTTTTTTCTCTCCGTCATGCCCATTTGGCGGCTTGTACTTTGGTGTGTGTGTGTATTATGCTGCGGAGGAGGAAGGTCGCTCCTTCCAAGGTTGTCTGAGCGTCCTGTGTGGCGATCCAGTCCCCTCCAGGAGGCGGGGGAGTTTAAAAGGTGGAGATTAAAAAAAACCCCGTGGCACACTGACGAAAAGCCTCTTTCCAATTGTGGAAATTTGCAAATGATTCGCCTCACCGCGTCTTTTTCACTCTCCGGAATCGCTTTTTCGTATTGTTTACTCGGTAATGACAAAGAGAGGGCATGAAGTACGTGGAAGACTGCACAGGGGTCATTCCACGCCAAACCGAACGAGGAAAAACATTACGTTTTCGGATCTTTATAAAACTTCGTCATGATATCGACTAAGACTATGGAAACATTTGAGCGTATTCTGAGACAGGTTGTTACAAAACAGATGGTTGAGAAAATTCGCAAAATAAGGCAGATTTAGTGCGGGCGCTCTCTAACGCCCGTTATTCGAAGAGAAACACTACGTTGCATTGCGCATATTGTTTTGTATATACTCATTTTAAAGCTCTAAGATAGGCTTTAGTAAGACTTGATCCAGTTTGTAGGAGAAGATTGCTATTTTTAGGCTAAATAACTTCAGAATCGATAATATATGCATAACTGGAGTATTCTATCTTCCAGTAGGTTCATGTGCCCTTTCATTCCTTAAATAGGGCCCTACCCTTCAATTCCTGGTATCTCATCCTACTCCTTAAGACATCTAGCATCTATTGTCTATCTTTCCCTCTGCCACTTCCCTCTATCTCTACCTTTAGCAATCCTCTCCGCTCAATATTTGACCCACCCATTGCCTCTGTCGATCACCTATACGTAAATGTCTTTTATTATTATAAACTTATTCATACCGAGTTGAATGGTTGGGAAATTTGAGAGAATAAAAATCACGTAATGAGTATTTTTCATCAATAAAACATTTCACGCAGTTTTCTAAAATACTGGTATTATAGAACAGGGTCTAATGCTTACTATCTACTGCCCTCTACTATACAAGCAGCATGCTGTCCCCATTAAATAATTTCGTGCTTTCCGAGGACTGCAAGAAATCATACTTTTACTTTGCCGTCCATTATACCATTTATAATTAACCGTCGATGCAGCACTTTTCTTTTCTTGTGATGCTACACGAAATGCACAGAGTGATGTTTGCTGGATGCAGAAAAGGAGGACCACCAATGCTCAAAGCACTAATAAGCAAAGAGTCATATTGTATATATTATAGATAATTGGATATTTTCTACGGAAATCTTGTTTACGTAACCGAATGTGCCTGTGGTCCGCAAAATATTTCCTTTTGCTAATGAGGACTCTTACAAGGAGAGATTCACAGGTGGAATCGCGACTTTATGACGAGACCTGTTTAGCGTAATGAGATAAACGGATTATTTATCTCTATGTTTAAGATATTATTAATAAATATATATGCCTTTTATAAATGCACTGCATACCATCGGAGTTTTGCTCTGCTCGGTTTCCGCTGTGATCACGTCCTATCAACGTATAATTACTCTTTCCGTTTAAGAAATCTTTAATATAAATATTTGCCTTTTATAATGCACCGCATGCGTAACTCTCCGCATAAGTTGTGGAACGATCATGGCCGAACCAATTAGCAACCTGGATTTAAGAAATGTGAGTGATGAAAGACAGGCCTATTAGTTTGACTGTCAAAACAGTCTGGAATCCCCGGTAGTTTAGACTGCTTTGCTGACCGTGACCGAATTTGCATGCCGCTGTGGCGGTGTGTTTATGACAGTAAGTAGTAAGCCGTGTTTATAACAGAAAAACAAATATTCCTATCATAACTTTAATTAAAAATACGAGATAAGAAGTATAACAGAAAAATATGATTTGATTGGCTGATTCATCAGTAGGGTGGGAGTTAGATAAGATAAACTGACTAACCATAAGAGCGGAGGTGGGTGGCAGCCATCTTGATCATGGACGTCGCAGGACCTGAAAACTCAATTCCCCAGAAAAAAATTGCCTTACGCAGGATTTGAAACACAGAAGATAAATTTCGGACATTTTGGAAACTATTTGGAAACTCTTTGGAAACTGGACCAGACACTCTAACCACTCGGCTATTTAGAGGTTGAGGTGAAAGGGTGTGAATACCGATACATTAATGCACCGATTTAATGCAGCCATCTTCGATTGTGAACTTTGATTGATCTGCAAGTGCATTCCAGCGTAAGCTGATAAAACTCAGATGGTATGCGGTTAAAGGCAGGTATATTCATTAAAATTATCTTAAACTAAGAGATAAATAATCCGTTGATCTCTGTTACAATAAACAGGTCTCGTCTCGAAATCGCGATTACACCTAAGAACCTCTCCTTGTTATTCCAAACAGCTTGGGAGCCCCTAGTATGAGAAGTTCCTTGAATACTTTTAGGATAACTATATTACCAGTACTTTTAGCTGTAACCATACTACCTATACTCTTCACTGTTAGAGTAATCTTCAGTAAAATTATGAAGTACGGAACTAACACACTGGGAATGAATTAGATTAAAAAGTAATTTTTAGCTGTTCTTATTGATTGAGATTTGTAAAAATTTGCTATTTTTCCATCATTTTTCATTTTTTGGAGGGTAAGTGAATTGAATCGTGATCAGATAACAATAATTATTTTAATATTCATCCGGAAAAGCACAAAGATTATTTCGCAAGTGAATTAAAATTCAGCGATAGCAGAATCCTCTAATTTCCTCACAGGAAAAAATCTGATTATAATTTCTATTACAACTATCGAGAAAATATAGAAAAAATAAATTATTGCAATTAAGGCATTAAATAATTCCAAACATGTATAATTAAATGCTTTAATCGAAGGAAATTGGCTTTATAAAATCTTTTAGTGATATCTAGACATTTTTGATTTCATGGCAAAAACTTCGATACAAATTTGACCAAAAAGAATATTCGATCTATGTATGATTTAAATACACACAAAAATATTCTCGAATGTAAGACACCCTAACTTTAGAGTAATTTAGGGGTGGAAACATGTTTTATAATGTTGCATTACAGAAAGCGAATCGAAGATTTTTGGAAGCTATCAGAAACGTAAAAAGGGGAGTGTTAATTTAGAGAAAATGCCATACTTTTGCAATTATATGCGTACATGAAGTTTTCCCTTACTGCAGTTTAGGTAGAGAATAGAAAAATTAGCATATTGTATCAAATAAACAGTCATTCAAACTATTCAAACAAACAACAGACATTCAAACAGTGAAAAGTGAAAAATAGTATATCCGAAGGGGTCTTGGAGAACATTTTAATGAATAGCAACCCGACGGAGTTTATTTTCCGGAGATTACCATCTTTAACCCATTTGAGAAGCATTCGGATGTAAAGAAAAAGTGACTTTCGGTCGTGATGCTGAGGCGCTTTTGTTAGGAAAGCAACGCCCTCTGATGTCAAAAGATGGATTTGGACGTCTACGGATTATGAGACGCTGTTGTTTGGGTTCTCCGCAAGGAATATTAAGAAGAAGCGGCGGACTCTTTGACTGGTTTGTACAGTTATTCAGAGCTCTTTTCACTTCAACGCTTTAGCATATTTTCGACACGAGCGCCTCCTACGTTTCTACAAGCGCCTTTCTATAAAGATCTCCAGATTAATACTGTAATGGAGCCATTTTGCCGCGGAAGTTCCCAAAATCTCTCTTCCATTATAAAGCATATTTTATGGTAAAAAATTAAATGAATAGTAAACTATGAAGGCATCATTCGAGTAAATACTTCCCTGTTTAGTGATTCTTTCTATCGTAACTGCTAATATAACGGATGATAAAATTACTTAAGTAATTACAAGTGTCTTCCTGCAATTATTTTTCTGATATATTTCGTTCCGACCTTCCACTTCGACTACTTCTGGTAGGATGACAGCTCTGGGACTGGATAGCTTTAAACTTCTAACTAAAATAGTTGTATGATAAATATTCGGAAATTTTAGAGATTTCATCACCCTGATACAGAAATCTTACATTTACTTCAGGATACAACTTCTTTGCCTAAAGTAAATCCGTTTCTTTGCAATTGAATTTCGTGTATCACGAAGAACCACACCGCGCAAAAATGTTACTTTTTGATTACCTTGGTTCAAATATTTTCTAGTGGTGAATTCAGATCTCCATCTCCGCCAGCCAAATAAATACCACCAAAAAATATGGAATTATCGTTAATTTAAGTAAGTTTCATTGCAATGCCTTGTATTTAAAGCCTACAACAAATTCATAAAGACCAAAGGGCATATAACTAAAATCCTATAGTGAATGCAAAGCGTTGAAAACTTTCGTAAAATATCCTTGATCCTATATTCGGTAATATTTGAACTATAAAATAATTCTTGATCTCATAGCTCAAAGTGTAACTGTGTTTTCTACTTCGAAAAGAAATTCCTTTCATTTTACATACAACACTACCTTGGAAAATGCAGTACTTCATTGATAAGCGATTGGAAACGAAGTATGTCCGACTCGAAAGTTAATCAATTATATACAAAGAGTCCGTTATTCCAATGGTACATAAGTGAACCATAATTAAAAATTCTTCTTTACAAAATCATAATTACGCGAAAAATTACGGCCATAAGAAGACATAAGTCCACCCACAGTGAAATTTAGATGAAAGTTCCGTTGAGCGTGGGAGACGTAGGGGACTTTATGTTATGTGAATAATTCACAAAACAAAAGGTAATGTAGCCAGCTCTGGAACTAACGGGCAATAGCCGCACCACTGCCATAACAGTCATGACACACGTCAGAAAAAGGGGGAATAAACAAACCAGTTGATCCGTAATTAATTAAAAAACTTTCTGGCCGACAATATTTCACCCAAAGATATTGAATATTATATCTACGGATAGGTTACGTTCTAGTTTACACCGACTAAGGTAAATAACAAGACAGGCATACGCAACCTCTTCTCTTAGAAAAATCATTGCCGATAAAGGCACCGTACGTATGAAAGGCTTGTCCGGCATAAAGGAAATTTATGTTTCCATGATCTATGACCCTAAACGTAAAAGCAGTAAAATTTTTATTGGGGTAGGTTCACGCGCTCACAAGTCGCTAAGAGAGAACTGACTAAACGCAACAGCACAATTTGTTCGTGAAATGCGTGTAAATCGACCGCTAAAAATTTCATAAATCACCCTCTGACGACGTTGAAATAATTTTACACCCTCCGAGAGATATATGCATTTCGAGGAAAAATGGGTTATTATCTACGCGGAATTCTGGGAAGAACTGTAAATTAAAATCTAAGTGCATCCTTGAAGGATAATTTAAGAATTAAATGTTTGTCTTGAGCGAACTATGAAGTCATTCCATGTAAATAGCGGTCATAAATTTCTACCATGGAGATGACAAAAGGAAAATAAAAGACCCTAGCGAAAAGGGACGAAAACAATATCGATGCTAAAGAGCAAGAAGGGATCAAATGGAAAACAAAAGGGAAAGAGGATTGGTGAAGGAATGTCAGGATAATGGCGGAGGATGATAAACGTGCATTATAAATCCGAAGTAGAAAGATGGAGGAATGGAAGATAAGGAGTGAAATTGCATTCCAAGTGCAATAGTTGCATTAAGGTTGCTTTATGATTTAACTAACACGTATTTACAGCTTTAGCTGTTAATGCGAAGTGATGGGATTCAGGAAAAGCAAGTTTACTCAGCCCGTTACTTTCATCTCATCTCATGAATACTTTTCTAATGATAGTAATGGGCCAATCACCTTTTAATCCTGTATTCCCAAGTAAATAGCATGAAACTTTTGGAATGGTATTGACGTGAAATTATGCTCAAACAAAATAAAGGAAGGTTTTAATGAAAATTCCCTATTCATGATATTCATTTCATATCCATAGAATTTTTTATAAATTATATAGAATATAAAAGGAGTACAGCTAGTTTTCTTGAAGAGAAAACTAACTGTACTTATCCAAACAACTATAACTTTGGAAATTTTCTTTGCGTAAACTATAGAATACTGCATCAGTACTATGTTCTCAGAAGAGCGTAAATCAGCTATTGCTGCAAATTATGATTTTGACAGCAAAAAAATAAAGGATGATTAGAACAGTTATTAAAGGAATTCAGAGCCGATATTATAAACACTGACATAATCGAAACTCTATTGGTGTAAAACATGAATTGAAGATCATAGCACATTGGATAAAAAATGGCTCACAATAATTTTCTCCGCAGACTTAATCTACCAAGACGACGTTAAAAATCCTAAGAAATATATTTCACTAGCTTAATTTAAAATGTGTAAAACTGATTTGAAAGTGTTTCATGTATCCTATACTTGTGTGTCATTAGGGTTATTATCAATTATTTAACTTCGTCACCAATTCAGGACAGAATGTTTCTGTTTGAAATGAACGTATTTCTAGTGACGCAATAAAATTATTATTACTATATAATTAAAAACTAAATTTTGCAAACACTCCTAGCTGAAAAAAGTAGCCAAATACTTTAATTCACTCGTGAAACGTTCCCATAGTGTTCGGCGAGAAAAAAAGACTGCGGTCGCGGACGTGAATTAATAGATTTCATATGTCAAACATCAGCGAGGCCGGAAAACAAGAGCGAGTGGAAGAGGAACAGGGGATTAAGGAAGGAGTAAAAAGCGAGGGAAAGAGTTTTACCCTGGAGAAACGATAAGGGGTGTGGGAATGAAAGTAAGGATATGTTCTGTTCTCCATGAGCGACGGAGCGAATCTAGGAAAGAGTAGAGGAGGGGAGACGGCGCCGGGCGCACGCATGCAAGGCAAAGAAAGAAAATGGCTTGGCTGATGGGTGAAGGGGAAAGAGACTTCATTTGGAAAGAATAATGACTTTATTAGGATAAGCTGAGACTAGATGTTCATACGTTATCACTCGTAGAAAAGTCGGTACGGATATTTATACAACTGAAGGATTAAGACAGCTGAATTAATACGGACAACGAGTAAATTAGCACCATTTGTATAAAAAATGGAAACTTCGGGAATATGATGATTAAGTGATTCATTGTCACGTTTAGAAAATCATATGATTTCATATAAAAGATGAGGTATCCTAACTAATTGAGCTTGATGAAATATTTTAGGAAAAGAGTTTCATAATTCGTTCCTTAACCTTTGGCTTAGACTGCAAGGAAAATGAATAAATGCAAATTCAGAAATATATTTTAAATTTATATTTTTAACAATACCAGTGACAGTGGCATCGGCTGTAAGCTACTCTCAAAAGTTAAAATTAATAAAAGTTACTAAAGATCGTGCATCTTCCAATACAGACTGACAGGATTACGTAGTTTTCAATGGAAAAGTTGATAAAATTGACGAATTAAAATTGTCGAGGACTTTGAAAGAATATAGTGAAGCTACAAAAATAGTTTTTATATCCCAATAGCTTTATTGTTCTTTTAGAAAACTAAAAGTAAAAAGGATGAATGAATTGAAGTTAAATAATGAAAAATGAAATCTCTAACACCTTGAAAGGTAAATGGCAATAAAAAAGGGTGAAAAATTATTATGAAAGAATTGGGTGTAAGTGATTCGATTACAAACTACGAGTACAGTGCAATGCAAGCAATAATTTCATACTTTCCATTGAATCTTAATCTTAAATCCAAAATAAAAAAATCTGAATTCAGTTTATTTGATGAACATTTAAAAAAAAAATGTCACGTATAATTCCTACACAAAGCATATAAGCAACAGAGAATTATTAAGAAATAACTGAAAAATGAAGAAATAATCAATTCGATACAAGCTCCTCAGAGCAAAAAAGCATTGCATAGTTCCTCAGCTAATCGATGTCAGGGATATGTAATTATAATTCCTTGAAAAGTTTTACGTTTTTGCCGTGGACGATTATATCATAAGATGGGCCATCTGAAAATTATCACTCCTGTGGAGAATATTTAATTCCTTTCTGTTTTTTTTTATCCTCCTTCGAAAGAAATGAAATAACTCTCCTAAGAAAAGCTATCATTTGTTGCTAATAGGTCCATTATGTGCCATGTTATCACGTAATAAATACTCAAGTTATTCTTCATTTCTCGTTGTGTAAATGTTTAGAAATACATTATCGCCAATTTTGAGATTGAGTGATCGGCAATTTCTGTAAAGATTAATGAAAACTAATGGAATCAAATCCTCGTTAAGGAAAAACTGCATAGGAAATAACTTAAGTATCTCATTAATAATTAATTAATACATCTTATTAATAACTTAAGTTATCTATAACTTAATATCTTAAAATTTTCCTCATATAAATTACGAGATAAAAATCCATTCGATTAGATCCTTCTTTAGAAATCGGATTTTCACATTGACAAGACTACTTACGTTGTTAAAAGATCTCCATTTCACAATCACAAAGATTATTAATCCGAATCCTAATTGGATAAAAGAATATTTTTCATCATGTTCATTTCCCGTCCTTATTTAGAAAATCACACACTCGTAGTCGATATTGCAATGTTTGCATTAATTATTGCAACATGTTCTCACATGGTGATCAGGTTTACAGAATCCCTCATACGGAGATATCGAGATAATACATCGAGATTTTAGATAAGTATGAGCTAGGTGAGGCATGGTAGAAACTACCTTCCGCTAAGCTTAGAAAGTTATTTCGTTAATTTTCCAACTTTAATACTAAAACCGTAGGGGTAGTGAAGAAATTTTAAAAAATCTTTGGAAGACGAGTATTCAGCAGAATATTTTCGGACCTCCAAAATGGCGACCGCAGAAAAGCTTTAAGCAAAACTATTGGTTTCGGGGAAAATCTTCGTTCCGAAAAAGGTGACCGTATTGGAAATCGGAGGGGTCAGACACTTTAAGGGGTGAGTGGAAGAACCCCCGGGGATAGGAGAAGGAAATGCAAGAGGAACGAAAGGGAAGGGTACATTTCTCTTCGGGAAAGGGGCGGGCACATTTTTTGGGGATGGGGCGATTTGGCGTAGTCTTAAAGAGAGCCGCGCGGAAAGGAAGGATCTCTCTTAAAAAAAAAGAAACCGGGTGGAATTCTGGGAAACACCCCCTTTCGGTGAGCAAACCATGTCCTATTAGGTTTTTCTCTTTTCATTTGGAGACATGAGATGTCTTCGGCCAAGAAAGGGACGGAATCCCCTGAAGGCGTCGGTGACCAAGGAAAGATATAAGAAAGGGGATGGAGGAGACGCTTAAGATGAGAAAGAGAGGCCGCGGGAAGACATTAAACTTTTATGGGGACGAGAGAGATGAAAATCAAACACGTCCGTGTCCGGATTTCTTGATGGGTGCTTTTGGGCCGGGGGAGTGAGGAGCCGAAACTATTTGGTGACACAGGTTTTCGGAATTACGTCTGCAATAACAAGATTTTTCAAAAGGTGACAGGGACACATGTTATCTATAAGATGGCTTTTCCGGAATGGAATAGATAGCTCGGCTCGGATGGCTCCGATATTTTAGGGCAAATCGGGTGAAAGTGAAATGTGCGAAGGGATTTCTTTTTTTGTTGCTGCGACCTCTCTATCGACTGATTCCTTCGGATTCCGCGGGAGTGCAAATAATAAGTTATAGAAAGAGACGCTTTCTTTTGGAAAAATCATGGGATGAATCTAAGTCGAGAGTAAAGAATACTTTTTTCTAACATTCCCTAATCGAAATGAAAGGTGGGAGAAAAATTCAATTCAACTAAATTATATAAGGAAAACTACGACGAAAATTTTATCTAAATACTTTCTCCGTAATACTTCGCTACAAAAAAGTCATAGTTCACAATTTTCATAACATCCTTATTATGTAAGTAAGAATTATGACATTCAGTGAATTGCTTAATAAATTTTAATGGTTCAAAAATTTCATTTCCGAATGCATCAATTCTAACTAACTGCGATGGGTAAGATGTTCTCGAATTGCGTGTACGTTTTTTTAAACATTTAACTTTCCATTATGAAGGAAAAATACTAAAGATACTAAAGATATATTTCTGTAAAACTATCATAAAATCTTTTAGCTATTTACAAAGCCGACAAAATATCATATTATTCGTTTCTTTTATATTATTAGATATTTGGAACTGACGTTATTTGTGAGTTGGCATCCTTGATGAGTTCATTATGAACTTGCAAATAGAAAATTCTTCATGTATTTTAACAGCAATTGGGATACTATGCTCAAACTTTAGGGTGAAAATAGGATTAGGTAATTGTTCACCATTTTCTCTGAGCCTGTGCTCTCTCCAATTGAATTATGTACTTTTTGGATCTTTCTTTAAAATTTATAAATCGTATTGACTTTCTTTGATATTTTTACGTATATCATAATTCTAATTTCAGCTCATTCTCGGTCTTATTTTCTTTCACGGATCATATCTCAGAATACATAATACAATTCATAGAAATGATTTCAATATGAAATCGGAAGCACTGAATCTGCAATGATTTCGCTGATTCATGCTTCCATGGTATATAATATGTAGAGTCTCGGGATTAATAATCACTGAATAATGATGAAAATTTCACTGCTTACTAAACAAAAAAATTTCTATGTATTTTGACAATAATGACACTATGCTCTAACTTAGGATGAGAATAAGAATCACGCACAACGTTGCGCAATTCTTACTTAATAAATACTGTTGAATCGAAAGAATAACCTATTCTCTATTGCCCCGCTAATTTTGCTGCATAGGGTGAATCTGCAAACTTAAAATTTATATTTAACTTCTTTCGACTATTTCATGAAAACATAAGAAATTCCAATGAGTTAGATAGAATGTGAAGTTCTACGGACTACTAGCAAATTTATTTGTGGAGAAACGTGAGGCCAAAGAGCGTTTTTTCCACACACTTCGCATATAATGTCTATATATATAATCTTCTATGTCGGATTAGGATAGCCACCTTTAGCGTATACCATTCAGTAGCATGTACTATCGAAATGATTAAAATCTACATCAATCTCAGACATACGACTGAAGACGTTTTCAAAAATAATTAACTCCACATTATTCGAATAGACCAGGAAACCGAAAAGAAAAATTACAAATCCGTCAAAACAGACTTCCAATTTTACACAATTTTTCCTTGGCCCTATTTTTCTTTCTTATTAGATTAACATGCGGTAGGCGAAGGAAAAAATGGAAAGAATATCCTATCTGGTAACCTAGAGAATGAAACGCAACTAAAAATAGATTCAAAATCATGTCGGTATTCCGGAGAATTGTTAAGTATTCACGTAAAAGAGGATTTGAAGAGATTTCTAGGCCAAAGTTAAGAGCCCTGTCTGAATTTCCTTTGAACTTATGAGACGAAACACTGATCTCTCGCTCATGCACGTGGTATCCGGAAGTGTTTCTTGCTTTGTATTCTCCAAAGTCGTGTGATGGTGTTACAAAATGTGCGTGAACACAATAACAAACCTTCGCTTATTCTAGTCTCTGATTGTGTTAAAGCGTTGAAAGATAAACGAAAACTCAAATATCTTCCGCAGCGACATATGGAAGATTCATCAACCAAAAGGAGAGGTGGCTTTAATCCAAACTTCAGAAGTAACTCCGAGGTTAAATAAAGGAACATTTTTCACAGAGAACACCATTTTCTTCCTCGTTGGCCTTTAAATTAGCGGTGTCGATGAGCTAAAGAATTATGACATCAAAATGATTATTTTACTACCTCACTATATGCACGAGAATGCGGGATAGAATTATGAAATTACTCACAACGTATCGATGTTTATTTTCCCAAATTGTCATAGGTTTTACTCTGGACGCCTCCGTGATACTTCCTAAAGAAATTCACGGTAAGTTAATTTTGCTCCCTTGTAGACTTTGCGTTTGCAGAATTAAGTAAGAAATAACGGTCCTATGAATTCGAAAAAAGAACCAAAAGAAAGAATACAGAATAAAAATTCTAATTTTGACCGTGAAATAGTTTTCGTCTTAACATAGCGAGAATCCGGACGAAAATAACGAAAAATCTGTAAGAATTCATTGATATAAACAAGTCGTCCGCCTAAAGACAAAGGCGATTGTTGAACTCGACTTACATACGAATATATGGGGAAGATAGGCTCATATGAAATGTGTGAGGAAGAACTGGCAACATTTCATGGTAAGAAAAGCATTTGGAAACTTTGGAATTCGATTTCAGCTATGTATTCTTGAAAATAGAGTAAAATTATATTCTGAAATAGGAAAAATTTATTTTGTGAATAAAATTTCATGAAATGTATTTATATTCTTAAGAAGAATTAACCGCATGTTTGGAAAAACACATATTGTTTGCTACCAATATAATAACATATGATTTTTAAAGGCGTTTCAATCCTCCATAAGAAACGCTAATTAATTACAAGTCTAAATTGACCTTTATGACGAGGATGGAATAGTGAAATCTTTATTACCACTTCCTAGAGCTAGATACCCTAAGTACGAATCATATATATACACACTTGCCTAAGGATATATAAGATTCCCATTCTCGCAGACATAACTTATATGGTAACATCATTACTTTCAATCTGTATCCAATTAAAGGATAATTAATGTATATTACATTAAAAAATTCAGTTTTGGACGGTCGAATTTAATGAAATTACAACGAACTTATAATCTAGAAATTCCTCTCTTCTTTCACTTCAATTTTTTTCGAGCCCACTCAAATTTTCTTCCCGAGCGCTTCTTTATGATGTATGCATCAAAGAGAACCATTAATTAAATACAAACAAAGCCACACATCCGCTATCTCAGACATTTCCTTTTTCGAGGGATGAAATTTCGGGAAAAGCGTCTGGGAATCGTCACAGAGTGCATCGAGAGATGCAACGGGGACTAGTTAGTAATTCATCGAGGCATTCATTCCGGTTAAAAATCCCCTCGGAAGCCATCCCGAAAAAATGTTCCCACGAATGAATCGAGACCATATTTATTCATTAAAAAGGACTTTTTTACCCCCGGAAAAGATGCGGACGGAATTCCATCCGAATCGGGCCAAGGAGTAAAAGAAGAAAAAGCGAAGATGATCCCGTGATTTGCGGTCTTCCAGAGCAACAAAGTGATGCGGTCTTTTGAGAAAATGGTCCAGAGGCGATGTTTCTAAGAATTCCTTCACACGCATCCGGAAAGCGGTGAAAAAAAGGAAGGGGAAGCCGTCCAGGGACCTTCGTACTCGTGTTACAGTTACTCCGACGTGGGATAAAGGTAGATGGAAATAGAGAGGGGAGAAATAAGACAAAAAAGAGCTGCCTACGGATAAGGGGCAGTAACCCTCGACTCGTCTTTGTGATTTCCCGAACTTGTGCTTTTTATTCGGCGGGGAGGGGGCTTATGGGAAGGGGAATCGCACGATGGGGTACGGTGCCCTCGGAGAAAGCGCTGCTTTCTCACGTGGGAAACTGCATCATTGGAAGCAATGAACGCGGCGTGTTCTTTTGCGAAAAGGAGAATGCGAATGTTTACAATCCAGAGGAGCTTGCTCTTGCCTGATTCGGAGTAATGTGATGGGGTAGCGTTGTCGTGATGGTGGTATTCTATTACACTCTCGGTCGTTTTTATACTATATCTATGAAAACATTTCTGGTGTTTCTTCGAATTGAAATTATTGACTCGATTTTATTTCTCGTTATTTAACGTACCGTTATCGTTATTTGGGGGCAGCAAATTTAAAAAGCTGAATTTTTTCCGTTATTAAAGCTAAATCTTAGATTGAATCTTTCTAAAAATTTATTGGAGAATACATACTAACAGTAATGGACGAGAAATCGCGTCGAGGCTACATAATTTTTTAATTTAATCAAATCTAAACAAAGATATAAAAATAAAGAGTGACATTAATAGATACTCATGAGTATTGTCTGTATTTATGGCTCAGAATTTATTGCTTACTATTATTGTATTTTCTTTTTATCCTGATTGGCGTTTTATTCTCCTACGAGTTTTTAATTTTTGACATTATCATTTGTTAATAATCTGTTTACAAAGGGTACAGATATGTATTCTGAGATCTATTTCGGTGATCAATGAGGTACTTCTCCGTGTTTTTTCACACCCCTTCGTGGATGTTTACTGAAATGGTGGGGTTTAGCCTTATGCGACCTTCAGTTGAGAAAATTTTTCCCTTCGAACTCAGATAATTTGTGATGTTATTGCCCTATTTTTTCCTCTCCTGATTTTATCGTTAAATTAAAATATATAGTTATACAAATGAGGCTATATGAAAAAGAGGCAAACTTGGGCCTGACCAAGCCTGACTTAAGTATTTATTCCTTCAATTCCTGCTAAGAGATTCATATTTTCGCCCTTTGCTTCTTGATGGAAGCTGGAAAATGAACGTTCTTCCTGAGATAATCAGATAGGGTGAGAAACCATTAGCCTCGATCTTCAACTAATAGAGACCTTAAACAAACTCTAGGAAAACAAAGGGAATGAAAGAGCGGGAATTAGCATCCGCTAAAGAGAATCCGTTGGAGGTATCATTTGGGCCTCTCGGCGTGGTATGGGGTTTATAGCACCGGTGAACGTCAGGTGTTGGAGGAGGGCGGGTGGAGAGAGTCTTGACACTGTGGAAGGGGATGAGTTGCGATGGGATGCGTCTAGCCGGTTTCTGCCAGATGGAAAATGCTGTGGCATTGGAATTAGCCATTGCTGCCTTTCCCAATGCAACTTCTCTCTGCACAACTTCTGCCCCATCTAAATACTTCCAGACGATCCCCCACCCCACTTGCCCCCAAACCACTACTCCCCCATCCCTTTATATGGTTGCCAGACTTCAATTTTGAAGCCACTGAACGGAGAAGCGAATCTCCGATGATAGTGGGGGCATTTAAGGAAAGCTTAGTTCCATAAACATAAACTCTCTCACAAGTTCTATTGGTAAAATCCAATCTCGATGAAAGCACCGATCAATGGCTTACTCTTTTCTATGTTTTTATTCCTGACTGATGAAGATTTTTTATTCAAATCGTCCGACAGAAAATGAACATTGTTGTAACACATAGCTTTTTATCCAATCCTCTACTAATAGAAATAAATTAATCAGATATAAATCATAAATAGGTAGATTGAAACTTTCTTTCAGCTTTAGATATGAAATAAATAGAAGATAACCTAGACGGTAAATTACTTTTTGAGAAATGATTCAGTAAGAGAAAATCTTCTTTCTGAAAAAAGGGCACAGACATGAAAAAGTGTAGAAAGCTAGTAAAGTGGAGAAGATTCTCCGAATGGAAGGAACTTTGGATGTAAAAATGACGCTATGGAATACCTGTAGGTGATGTCCACCGTAAATGAAGGTAAAAACCACCGTAAAAGAAAAGACAAATTCGATCCGATATTTTCGACAAATGTGGAAAACTGCCAGTCATTTAAAATTAAAAACTCCGTGAGTTACAGAGTGAGTGTACAGAAAAAACTCCCTCTACCTCGTAAAAGTTATTTTAAGTATCACTCGCGTAATTTGCAATTACTTTGTAATCTTACGGTGGTAAAACACAGCAGTTTTGGCGGTCTTGCTAAATTGTTCTTATGCAAGGATTAAATTAAGGGAAACTTTGAGATGACTTCTGAGTGACAGCTCAAAATCAAAAGTGAAACTATGTACTATTTTCTAAATGAATGAATAAACGCTTATAAAGGCTATTAAAAGAAGGGTCGAACAAAACAAGAGTAAGCGATGTCCAAGCGCTTTTAGAAATGTCGAATATGTAATTCTGATGCCGCAAAGAGTTAAAAATACTATTTGAAAATGATGAAGGTGGTGTATGTATATTAATCGTAGAAACTGTCAGTTCTAAGCTCCTCCTAAATACTAGAAAATCCGCTGAGTCTAGAAAGTCATTACTTGACCACCCTATTACCGCCCCCTTTTCATTCGCAAAATACCGTTAGTCATAGAACAAACGAAATTCGCAAGTGGTCATTTTTTCTCTATACAGAAATACTCTGCTAGTTAATAAATTTCCTCCCATTCGACGTAGTAATTAATGTATGTAATGATATATCATTTAAGTATTACGAAAATCACTAGCAAATTCAACATTAGCAATTATCATACAATAATATATCTCAATGGGTTTTACTGTGTTTTTGATTCCTTCATGTGTGGGTGTTTTACCGTAGCATGAGTTTATCCTCTATACAGAAAATTTATGTAATTTCAATCACAGACGAAATCCCTTAGTTTTCTGTATTTAATGCGTAACTGAAGTAAATTTTTCAAAACAAAAGCTACAGTCGAAGAATGGTGTACAAAAGGGTCTCTACGGTATGATTTCGTCTATTAAAGATTCTCATACTAAAACCTGGGCTTGATTATTGATGTCCTATCTCTCAGTACAGTGGGACTGCAAAATAAGGTACTGTATGGGACGTCGTTTCATGCTTTACTTTCTCCTTGCGTTTTATACAGCCTTAGGAGTCCATCCTTTTCCACCCGCCTTCCGATCCCAATAATCGATTGTTTTTCCGAAGACGCGCATCGAACTCTTTCGATAGATTCGATGAGACGATCCGATACCGTTTTCGGCGACTCTAAGGCTATCTGGGACGACGGTATGTAACGACATGCGAAAGGAAATTGCCCCTCTTCTCCTAGCGAAAGTTACGGCTCCAAGTACTGGAGATACAAGATGCTGCTCCGGAAAAGATAGATAAGCTTCTCAATCGCTCCTTTTTCACCAAAAGATCGCCTCCTTTTTAATCCGCGGAGGACGTCTCCTCAGGCAAGTTTTTAAGGATCGATAATTTGAAAGCTAGAGGCTACATGATAATCCTTCAACTATATCGCCACCGTTATTATATATGATATTAATGTCTTTTATTTAAACATAGTTAACTATAAAAACAATACATCTTTATTCATACGAGATTGAGACAAAACCGTCTCCTTGTCTCTGTCTTTTGTCACATGGCATTTAATACAGCACGGAAAGATAAAGAAAGCTTAATAAAAGTGCACAGAGGAGCTCTAATTTGTGAGTTTAAAACCTAAGTTAATGCTTAGAAAAAAATAGCCCACGGCAGGAAAACACCCTAGGGAAGGGAAGTGAAAAAACCTATGAAACCTATTGATAGAAAAAAGCTAACTTTTACGGAAAATGCAGGTTGAGACATCTGGAAGCAAGAAAAATAAATGCACACTTTATACTGCTGATAAAAAAAGAAATACGTTTGCATAAAAAATAACAAAAATAAACAGTAAAAATTGAACTATGTGAAGTAAAAAACTTGGCCACAAGATATCTACAAATATACAGTAAACTCTTAATTACCCTGGCTAATGATGGAGAGAGGATTCATGAAGATTCAGGAAACGCGGATAATCCAAACCTGCACTTTTTTCCTGTAATGTGCATAACTTAAGTAAAAAATATTATTATTTCCGCGCACAGCACCTTATTTTCGGTTGTTTCATGGGTTCCATGAGACTTTTCTTCACCCGATTGCGGATCTATATAGAAAAGATCATGTCATGGTAGTCGTTTTCCCAATGCTCCATTGAAAAAGTTCATTAATTTTTTAGTAAGATTCGCGGAAAATATCTACGAAGTTAAAATATCATGCACGAATAATCCGCATAACGGATAATTCACTTATATGATAATTCACATCTACAAAATAGGGTATTAGATTAAGTTGATATCCGATTGTTTGCAAATATGCGGACAAAGGTCCTTCAGTTATTAAAATATGAAATTTAAGTAACTGAACCCTATCCCAGGTTTGCCACATCTCAGTTTTGGAAATACGAGATGAATAACTAAATTGTCCATAAAAGTCTGGGTTATGGGAAGATATGAGAAATTTAATATATTGAACCTTAATCTGAATGACATAATATTGAAAACTGAGAGGAATTGGAATTAACTTGTAC
Source organism: Pachydiplax longipennis (assembly GCA_036926295.1). Lineage (NCBI taxonomy): Eukaryota > Metazoa > Arthropoda > Insecta > Odonata > Libellulidae > Pachydiplax > Pachydiplax longipennis. The sequence continues at coordinate 16,025,638 of JAVFKF010000014.1, forward strand.
AGGAGAAAATAGGCACTGAACTGAATAAACTAAATAACTAAAAATGGTCAAGGACCTACAGTATAACTAAAGGGATACAGGGATAACTAGAAAGAAATCGGTACCTTAATTAGTATCTCGAGGAACGAAGAAGAAATACTGTACCTAGATGGGCATAATCATCATCCCATAATTACAAATAGAATCCGCAAAGAAATTAATTACCGGCTCGAAAGATTGTGGATGAATTTGATTAACGCACCTCACCACTGAGGACTAGAGAAAGAAAAGCTATCCCCCAAGAGAAAAATAAAAAAGGAAGCTACTATTTACGGAGGAAACTAGTTCCTGAGTCATTAGAGTGCAACTATATAAAATACTTAAGATTATCTAAAAGAACGACAAGGTTTCAGCGTCATTCTCAAATGATGAAGCAGTCACAGACAGCTCATGGAAGTAACAAGTCACTCACCGTTAGATTAAAACTTTGTTTATAACCATAATATTTCCTTAAATAATGACTCTAAAAACATTTTCTCCAAGAATCTACGATTCCAATACATCAATTATTAAGGGAAAGCAAAAATAACCCTATCTTAGAAAATGGCTACCAGTTGGAGACAAATGCGAACAAATGTTTCCCTCTAGTGCGGAGTTAATTAATGTACGGATGGCAAACGACATCTTCATAAATCCGAATCTTATCTCCAAACGGGAGGATTCCTTGGACGATGACCTACCGAACATTCCAACCACGCTGTACGGCGCATTCCTTTCCGTATTTAACGCCACCTTTAAAGCGATGAATATACCCTTATCTCGGCGAAAAGAAAGAAGTTATCTCCAGCCAGAGGAACGGCACGCTGCACAAGGGAAAAAGCGGAGGGAAATCCAAAGACAAACCACTCTTTTTAAGCAGTCAATCGAACGAGAGAATCTTTATCCTTCCCTCCGATATCCTTTCCCATTCTCTAAGTCGGCCACTTGATATTTTCCTAACCATACGGGGCCTCTCATTGCCAGTCTACCTAAGATCACACTACAATCCCCACCTATTGAAAGCCGTGGGAAGCTGCTCCTTCGTGCACACTTGGATGGATATATCGCATCGAGGAGTCACGGATGGGAGAAAGCTACCAACACTTCGTACGCAGTATTCTCCGTGTTGTTAAACTGTTATGATGATTCCTATCCCTCGATTAAATACTTGCCATCGAAGCTAAACTATTAAATCTCACCACAGAGAGTTCTTCATAAAATGATTATAAGTTTCAGAATAATTTCTAAGTTATAGTAACTGCAGATGAATTGAACTGAAAACAATTTCGATTTGTATTGGCATCAGGCAGAGTGAAATATTGCTATAAAAATTCCATACGAAATTCCAGTTCGCCGCTTCGACGCCAGGTATTTACTCGTATTACTTTCAGGCGAGACGTATAACATGAATTTATTCTAAAGGTAAAGAAGGTAAAGAAGTACATTACACTCCTTGCTCTTCTTTGAGATATACAGTTCTGGAACATTCATATCTCATAGCATTCTTAAGCTAAATGGAATGAGTCATTGGAAGCCAACTTGTCTTGGTTTGGATTCTTTCGCTTATCCATGCATTTTTCCGATGGATGCCGATTTCGCATTACTTATGAATAACACACAGAAAGAATGAGTGACTGTTCATCTGGGTATTTCGATTACAGAGGAATGTTTCTGTTATGATAAATAAGCAAGTATTTTTGTCCGCTTGCGATTATCCTCACCCTACTTCCATATGGAATGAACGGGGCCGGTAAAAGCGGGTCTTCCAAAGCTGCATTACTGCCACTTAGCAGTTATGCAGCCACACACCGAACTTTTTCATTAGATAAACATTTCATACACAGACAATAACTTTTGGGAGCTGCAATTGTGTATTTCCAGTCGTGCGCTGGACCTGGAGTTGAGTAAGTCCTAGATAAGATCGACAATGGAGACCGACAACGAGCGTTAATTTATAGTTTAAAACATCCAAATGTATTTCAAGACGACAACGACAAATATTTCTCTTAGAAAAGGGTTATTAAGAATTATGAGTTTCAATGAAGGGATAAAGATTTGCAATAATTTCAATTGTATCATATACGAAAATACCATTCATAAAAATATAAAATAAACGTCACAGTACTGTATACAGTAGCCAAAAAATACATAATTAAATCTTGATAAAGATATCAATCAATTTAATGTACTGTATTGTGCAAAATTCTCGGTTGTACATACGAAATTCTAGAAAATATTCTCATAATTATATTGTAATTCCCTTAGTACTGTAATTCCCTGGAAGACAATATTTCAGAAAACTTAACTTGTATTTCATGTAATACCTGACAAAGACATCACTTTACCCATCCATGTCTGACTTTATTACATAAATTTATGGCGTCAATAAGCATTACAATTTTATAAATTCTTTTCCATGTGATCACTTTCATAAGCCCTGAATTAAGTTTCTGGGAAATTGGATGGCAGTAGAAATATTTTACTCTAAAAAGGCGGACGATAGGTAAAACGGGGTTGGTGATTACTAGTGCATACAGCATGCTAATGTAATTGCTGCGAAACAAGAAGCCCTCAATGTGTGCAGTGGCTTTCAAATTTTCATAAATAAGGATTTTAAAATTTCACTGCAAAATTTATATAAAACGTAGAAAAAAAGACGAGAATTTTCTCATGGGTAGGACTCATATCTCTTAACGCAACAAAGAGTTAGTTTCATTGTATCTGTTAGTATGAGTAATAACATATTGGTCGATAGATATCATCAGAATATGAATATTTGGAACGAAATAAAAAAATCTCTAGGGGAGAGATAATCTGTCTTTAGAGTTTACATATGCTACATACATTAAGCGAAAAGAATTGAGAGTAAAGTCCTGATCCATATTGTATGGATTCAGCAAATGACCCGGAAATATCCTCACTCACAACCTTTGCAAACAAAGGGGTAGTTTTTCTAGCTTACGGCCGCACTTATGAAGAAATAACTTAATCAGTTATATAAAGAAGCAGAAGTTAAAGATGAGGAAACAAAGAATTGATATGGCCAAGTATTCTTTTATAAATAGAGGGGTTAAAGAAAGGAATATTTTACCTGAAGAGGTCTTCAAACCCTTACCAAAAAATAGAAAGAAGTTTAAAAGTATAGGCTGCAGTTTATGTAGTTAAGAGCAGTGAATATTGTTTTTCGTATTATTTGAATATCTGTAAACGTGAATAAAAGGAAACGTTGAACTGACAATTTTGACCGAAAAGTTACATTGTTTACTTTGGTTTTTGTGATTAAAGGATATATGTGGTGTACCAGTTTGGATAGAGAGTACCGGTGAGATGTAAGTAAATTGGGTCTTGATGCAGAACGTTGTGGTGTTCGAATACTGTCTGTGGGTAGTGATGTTATTTTTGGATTATTTATCTCTGTGTGATGTCTGGTGTGAGGGATTGGGGTTTGAATTAAGTATATCATAGACAATGGTTGGGGCTGCCACCGGAAGAAATTCTATTTTCAGCATATTTATATAAATAAGTAAATAAATAAATAAAAATATTTATTCATAAATTATTTCTCAAATATTTCAAAATAACTAGTTTTGTTACCGAACATCTTCTTGAAACGTTTCCCAAAGATGGAATTAATGAAGAAAAGCGATCACCAAAGGAGACAATGGATGGCCACTGTGCAACGGCACTCACAAACGGAGAGAGAAATGTGTTGAAGAAGGAGAAATCGAAGGAAGGGAATCGGCGGTAACCCAAGCCTCCGAGAGAATTACGAGTTTAATCGTTATCTTAAGCCTAGCCTTTGGGTCCCGTAACTATAAATACTGTTCGGCTAACAATGGCGTAGCGGGGGTTGGGTGTATGAGAGGGAGAAGGTGCGTGAGAAATGGCGTCTATATGTGAGGGTGGAGGAAGCGAACATGGGAAAAGGCCGATGCTTCATTCGGTATATGGAAAGAAGGGGTGGGAACCGATGTGAGAGATAAGGGTTGCGGACGGACAGACGGACTGACAGACGCTTTCATCCTCGCTCCTGGAATCGCCGGTGCACTGCATTGCGTGACTGTTAAAGGCTTTCAATTAACCGTAAGTGTCGCCATCCACTTCATTCGTCAACAAACAAAGGGATGGCCGTCACCTAATGAATACCCAGTTCATATTTCACCTGCTGACCCTAAAATAGCGCAACTGGTTCTCTAATAGGGATACTGATTACTGAAGGGGTTGATTCATGTCTCAGCTGATTCTGTGGCCGTTCTGTAAATTTTGACTGCGAAATAATGATAATTAAAAAATGAAAATAGGAGTCAAAAAGCAGCCAATTGTCATTTCAGCGAAGGAAGTAACACCTCAAAATTTACTTATAAGCCTGAAAACGTTTGATTTATACAACGCTTTAATATCCATTTGAAAATAACAACAATAATTATCCATAGTAAGAGAGTAAGAAGTGAATAATATGTGAATCTTTTCCAGCCTCAGCAATGAGAGGTATCAAATTTCATGATAATAAAAAATAATGTCTTTAATAGAAACAGGAATAAAATACCAATCACATCATTTTTAACAACAATCATTATTGACGAGCAAAAACAAACTTTCCCTAACCCGGGGATGGCTAACGTTTTGTGGCAAGAGTACCACATTTGATAAATGCAAAGGAATTTCGTGCCAATTTGGTGCCAAACCACAGAGCGAGATGTTGACATTACCCATTAGGTCACTAGTGGGGTGTCCGCTGATTTTAAACATATAATTAAAGACTGATAAATGCCATACTGATTGGCTCTTAATGGGCTCTCAAGAAAACAGTAGATAGATACCCATAGTAATCACTTGGAATCGCTTTGCTGAAAGGTGAGTGCACTACTCACTTGGCTACCAGGGAGAATTGCTACACTATTCATTTATCTAAATTGAGCATCGTTCGTGGAAATACGCCCTTGCCCTTATATCGGCTATTTGAAAAGGTTACTATGATAATGAGATGCATAATATTTTCTGAGAAATTCTTCCACTTAGATTTTCCTGGTATAGCATCCAGTGGTTCTCCATCCTCTGTAAACAACCGTTATTGGAGAACTTCTAAGAAACGTTTACTGATTTTGCAGTAATTTTCAGATTAGCATACTTAATGTAAGATTATGCCTTGTGAATAGAATGACCCCTTGATTTCTTTTCTAACCTAAGCGATTTTAGGTACAGTTACTGAAAGAAAAAAATCAGGAATATCAAAGAAATGAGAAACTGAAGAAAATGACTGTAAAGTGAAGTGATTGAATGAAAATTATAAAAATAAACAATGAATGGTAATTTAAAATAGAGGTATTTCTTCGATACATGTCAATATCATATTTATCATAATAATTTAAAATATTTTACCATAGAATACTTGGAACATAAATGTTGTTATCTTACATAAAAATTCATTTTTAAATCATTAAGTAAATACTAGAATATTAATAAAAATGTTCTATTCCTAACTAAACCTGGAAAAAGAGCAACTAGGTTATATTCATATAATAGGCGTTATTTAAAAAGTTACAGGTAATAGCGCGATTTTCGTACACGCCGTCACAAGTTCAGTTGCAATACTCGGAAGTTTTGTAAGGGGAAAACTTCAATTGCAATGAGAAGTATCGTCCTACAAACATCCCCTTCTCTTCGTCGCAAAATGGCTCGCTAAGTCCTTTCCTCTATCTTTCAATCCATCCACGCCTTATCTCGCAAAAGCCCGTATATTTTCCCTCTTTTATTTCCACCGACTCCCACGGCTCCAGCCTCTCACACTACCATTCTCTCCACATCCTGTTCCCATCCCAGTTGCATCGAATACAACTCATTGCACTTCTCCCCATACTTAACCTTCCAAATATCTTATTAGTCACCAAAATGTCATCCGTTTTCCTTTGCCAACGTGTTCGCAAACTGCGCACGAGCAATCTTTTCGCTCACTTGAATTCGCTTAATCTTTTCTCTTAATTTCCAATAACAATAGTAAAAAACGGAAAACATCCGTACCGTTACGGAAAAACTGGTGTTATTCTTCGTATTAAGTTGTAAACCCCATAAACACATCTGCATCAAATTATTATTTTCTATAGTTTCCTGGTGAAAAATAGTTTGCGCCAAGAAATTTTTAATTTTTCAATGACTATTGCCTACGACATTTGATGTTTCTTCGAATTTTTCTTCAAAATAAATATCGGAAGGACAATTAATTCTACGGTAAGCAAGCATTCCCTAAAGTGGGATGCGAAATACTTTTTGCACGCGGAACTCAGACGGCGCTGTCAATTTTTTCGATCATTTCATTTATTCAGTTACAAACATTTTTCGATCAAAACATTTAAAGTAACTTGGATTCAGCTATTCGATAATTAATTTATCCGATAAAACCACCTTAGGCCCGTCTATGACGTAATGACATAAACCATGCCAGCCTCCAACGCCGGTTTTGGCACCTCATCAGTTTTTATATTTCATCAAATATTGAAATTCACCAAGGATTAAATGTTACAGTAGCCGATCAAGAGCCCAGATAAGAAGTTAGAATAAATAGAAAATGATAGATAGAAGCAACGAAATTAAATAAATGAAACAGAAGAGTCGCGAATGCGTCATTAATTTGAAGGGATAACAGGTGGTCATCATAACTGCAAGCCAAATTATCGACATTCATTGAAAACTATCATTGAGATCTTCATAAAATTTATTTATTTTGAAATGTCATATCTGATTTTAGTCTTATATCTGATTTGAAACATTAACAGATGTTTCTATTGGTAAAAAACATCTACTTCTGTCTGGTCTACTTCTAATATCATGTACAGAAATCTCCGGGAACGACAAAAATTGTTAGTTGTTAATGAATTAGAGATTGATCTGAGAACTGATCAAGAGAAACTAGAAGAACTCAATTGAGCCCCTGAAGATGATAGCATGGCTATCCAGACGCACAATTCCTAGAAGTTGATCATCCTGGCCTTTCTCAGCGCATTTTGTAAGCGCTAGCCCGACGTAAGCATAACGAAGCTTTAACCTCTAATTGCATATTTAAATTTTTACGTATATATTAACATTAGATCCATACCGAAAGTACGAAGTGAGCGAAGCTGTAACTTGATCAGCTCCAAGTTTCGTCTGATACGAATCTTGACACGAACCAGATGTGATGATGCGCCCATTCATTTCTGCAAGATTCGCTTCTATTTTTGGAGATTCACACTCAAGTTGAGCCATGATAAGGAGATTAAATCATGTAAGTAAAAGCAGATGCTTTCGGAAATGAAATGTTTGTTACGTTGACCAATCGCCATAATGGTTACGTATGTATTAGATTTATCGGAGTTTATCGGAGGAAAAGAATAGAAATCATCCTGCCTGATATTCTCTCCATCAGTGGGTGCGAATTCGCAGAGTATAAAGAAAACGAACATAATTCAAGTAGGAAAGGATATTATCATATTATATCGTAATAGAAATCGTTATCACCTCATAGACATTAGGGATACGGGGCATCATTTAATAACATAAGAAGAAACTTAAAATAAATTAAAATACATGTGTATCGAAAATCGGATAAAAGTTTGACGAAAGTTAAGCGAAAAGGTGATTATTTTAAAGTTCTCTCCTGACTGAATCACTCCTCGAGGTTTCAGGGGAAAACGATCAAATGTCGATGGTATGAATGATGAATGTAATACCTAAGAAATGGTCGATCAATGACAGATGAGCAGGAATCTGGCAATGAGCTTAAGTAAGCACGCATCGCTAATTCATCTTTGACATAAATGAGTATTGCTCTCGACTTTTCGATAAAAATGTATCTCTTATAGCTACGACTTGAATGAGAAATGGACGGTTTTTGCACTAAAGCACGGAATTCCATAGAGCAAAGGCTCTTTAAGGGAAAATTGATGGAAATAGCTCCTCGTATTGGAAAACTGGTTCCACAAGTTCTTAATGTTGGAAACGCCTTTAAATCAAGTTAAGGGGCTATTTCTGTGGATAAGATGACAGATAATAGAACACAGATCTCCTACTTATTTTAACATAATTTATAAACAAAGAAATGTCACTTTCTAAATGCAATATTTATCGCGAGCTGATTTAATGGCACTGAGGGATTCTATTACAAAGTTCAGATTTTGCCGACGGTTTGCCACAAATAATTATTAAAAGTGAAAAAGTCCTTATCCTCTTCTAACTACTTACTACTGCTTTTGATAGAGAATGAGCACCTACTAATCATAACATGCAGATATTAAAGATTAATTTCCTGCATGAAGGGAAATAAATTATCTACTCTCTCATTAGTTTAATTAAATTTGTGGTGAGAACAAATTTCCTGTTTAGGATGCTTTCGTGGCTTCTGTTCTAAGATATAGTTTGACAGTATTGGGTTTCACTATGTATTACTTATATTTAAGAAAAGAATTGGTATCAGTCCAAAGTAATACTATAGTATGAAGATGATCTATGCATCTATAGAAAAAAAAACAAAATCCTTTCAAAAAATTCCTGAAAACGTATAAAATGCTTGATATTCTAAAAGCCAAAAACTGAGGTATATTTCTAATTCTATGGACGGTTATTTCAGCAATGAATAGAAGAAAAGAAAAGCGAATTCTCATTATGCAAACACTTACTATAAACACCCTTATTATTACAATCATTGTAATGAAAAAACGAATTTGAAGTAATGGTATCAATTGAAACTAAAAAGCTGCAGAGTTAATTTTCTTTTCGTATAATGTATTGTTAATGAATATATTTGCCTTTTATAAATGTGCCGTATCTATAACCCACCGCATAACTTTCATGGACGAACCAAGCTAGACCCTGAACTTAAGAAATGTGTCATAATGGGTGACGAAAGGCCGCCCTAATAGTATGATTGTCAAAATATTCTTTCTCAATCTCGGGAATCTCCAGGGGTTTAGACTGTTTTGTTGCCGTGACCGAATTTTCCGGCCGTTGTGGCAGTGTGGCTATCGTGCTAGTGCAAGCAAGAAAGCCGTGTTTCGGCTAAACAATCACTCTAGTCAAGTCTCTAATAAAACATACGAGGCAGCAAGTATAGCAAGAGAAATATTATTAGATTCACAGATTCACCAGTGGGGGTTAAATATGATAAACTGACTAGCAATAAGAGCGGAGGTGAGTGGAAGCCATCTTGATGATCGACCTGAAAACTTAATTTTCAGGAAAAAAATTTCTTGGAACAGGATTTGAACCACTGAGGATAAGTTTGGAACATTTGGAAATTATTTGGAAACTGAACCACACTCTCTAACTACTCGGCCATTTTGATAATAATAATGCTCCTGTAAGAAGTAGTTTATAATTAAACGAAAAGGGTGTTTAGCTAGGCTACTGCATGCGCCCTCCAGATAATGACAGATAATACAGCGTATATAATACATCACATTTATATTAATACCCCGCGAGCCCCCTTTTTTTAAAAAAAAGGGGGCTCACACCCCCGTATGGCAGGGGGTGTGAACGCCGACAGATAATATCTTAATGCACTAATTTTATTTAGCCATCTTCGATGGTGAACTTTGAGTGATCTGCGATTGCATTCCAGCTTAAGCTGATAAAACTCCGATTGGTATGCGGAGCATTTATAAAAAAGCAAACATAGGGTCACCCTATTAAGTGCCACACGACTAATTTGTCTCGTCTTTTACTGATAAATTTTAGTTTTAGATTCCATTTTTACAACTGCATTCGCGGCTTTGCATACTATGAATTTTGCAGTGGATTATTGTCACACAAACTCATAGTTGTCTAAGAAGAGCGAATAAGTCTGACTTAAAACACTTCCTTGGCAATAGCGATACATTGTCAAGCAAAGCTCTCGCAGTAATTTTCTAGCCGCCCGAAGTGGGAAAAATAGAGGGCACTATGTTTGGAACGGAGAGAAAATTACAAATCTATCAATATTTATTTATTGCATTATTTACCTATTATATATCTCATACCGAGGAGAGTATAGTTATAATTAAAAATTTTTACTGTGAGACTTATGTCGAAATTCACGCCACTGCATTTAGGTCCATTCAACCAATAAGCATGGCAATTGATTTTTCATCTTTAATCGAGAGCTTTTGAAATAATTTCAATCCACAAAAGTCATTAGGGAAATAGAATAAATACGGAAGAGAGCTGAGCATGTTGCATAGTGCGTATGGATACAATCGCAAGGGACAGTTATGTTTTGGGTCTTACAGTTGGCGGGGGAGAGAGAGAGACAGCCTTGAGGAAACATGTGAAGGGGAGCTCAGGGAAAACAAACAGGAACTGTTTTGCATAGAGGGAGTGAGAAACGGAGTGAAAAAAGAGGGCGTAAGATTGAGAATCGAGAGAAAATGAAAGACGTGACAAAATGCAAGTGGTTTGAAGTGCAAAGACAGGTGCAAACATGTTTCTTTTCAACGTGAGCGCCATAAATCGGTGTTATTGATAGCTTTCTCGCTCTCTATTTCCCTTTATGTTTTAAGAGCTTATTAAGGTCAATAACTTTCATTAAAATATGAATATCTCTACGTTCTCTTGCACAGGAATACCATATTAAAACTTTTCTTCTAAATGAGTTGCATTTTATTATGAATTGAAGTTATTCACGATTTTTCGTTATCAAAAGCAAAAATTCTAGCACGCACACTTCTCATCTTGGGGAATCAAGAAGATACACTTCAACGAGAAAATAAAAAGATAGAAGCTTCTATCCGCAACATATAAATAAAAGTATTGATGATGACGAGATGCGTTGAGACCTGGGTAGCGAAATAAATTATTTTTGTGATACGCGTAAGAGTCACATCTTCGCATTTCTTCACACTTTGGCGTAGCATATGAAACAAGTGATATTATCGATGCAAATCTTCAGAAGGCTTCACAAAACTATATATTCCTTCTCAAAAATGATAACAGAAACTCTAGCTATGATTCTAATAATCGCTGAAAAATAAATCAGTCAATAAAGTAATTTTCCTTCAAAATTTTAAGTTCTGGAGAATTAGGAAATTTAAATTGTAATTAAGTTAGTGTAATAAATTGCATATTATTTTCTCGATAAAATAAATTATCTTGAATTACAAACATCCGAAAGGGATAATGAACTATTCCTACGAACAATTTTAAGAAATAAGTCATCTATCGACACTGAGAAAACATTGCGTTTTTGACACCATCATGCTGATGATGAACTATTTCGTTTGAAATTAATCGCGTTAAAAATATTTGGTGAAATTTTGCACATTTTACTTCGCCATGCTTCTTACTACACAATTCCATCAAGTTAAGCCTATTGCCATTGAATTTATCCTCTAGTTTATATTTTACCTGCTCCTTAAAATTCCATTTATTATTCATATCCTTTTGGCAAAATATTCTTTGGGTGAAATGTCTCTTGTCGAAATGTCTCCTAGGTGAATCGTTCTAGTTCCTACCGTCTTTAGGATGAGAGATCTTTGGTCAGGATATCGTTACCGCAATCTTATATCATTCATGACATCATGGAGAATGTGCACCAGTCATGTCCCCTGATAAATAAACGCAGCCTAATTGAGTTTGTCTCAGAGGTCGAGGAAGGACATCAACATTGTCGCGTAAATGTGTTTCCTTCCGGTTTGAGGAATCCCGATTTACCATAAAAAAAACTCAGACGACGGAACTTGGGTCGACAAACACTGAGTTGCAAACAAGCAAACGACGATAGTCTAAAAATAGGTTTATGAGCGCAAATTCCGAAAACGGAAAGAAAGAGGCAATAGCGTCACGAGAGAATAAAGGGGGAGGAAAGACGTAGTAAAATTGACGAATAAAAACGGTTACGTAAAGAAGCGTGGGTCGGATACACGGAATATTCCGAGAATCTGGGGAAGAACCTTCTTTTTTTTCCCCAAACACACCCTCCTTGAGTGCCATCTGGAAAAAGAAAATAGCTGAAAAATTACATCCGTTTTCTCTCGTAGAATATACGCTGCAAGATATCAAGGTGCGAAAATAGGCTCATGATCCTGAGGGATGAAGTGCCGCTTAAATCGTACTTAGAAATCCCGTCTCTTACTTAGAATGCCTACGACGTCCTGCGTTCCGTGAATGAATAGTTAATTCTTCTCATACGAAGATGACGTTGGAGAATTTGAAATGCGCGCAAAATATTTTGATGTGTATTAGAGTGGATTTTGGGAAGCATTAGGTAAATATTGAATCCGAATAAATAAAATCTCTCTCTTCTTATAAAGGATGAGTTACCTGAGCTATAAATTGATTGAATATACGATATATCATTCAATGGATAAAATGGAAACTGAACTTCCATAATGTTGATATTATAAACGTTCAGATATTAACTCAATACACATTTTCACAAAAATGGCCATACAGTTTAATAATTATTAAAGAAAATGGAATAATATATATATATATATATCTATTATATATAGCTAACTCTCCGGATATACCTATATATATCTATTATATATAGCTAACTCTCCGGATATACCTATATATATATATACCTATATATTTATAGGGGATACGAATTCTGACCATGTTCCACAAGCGCCATCGACGTCAGATTTTTTCGACGTACTGGCCCTACACTCTAGATGCCAGAATAATGCAGACTTCGACGCTAGCTATCATGGGTTCGATGCCAGAAATTCCCAAAAATCGCAATTTTCCCATAAGAATGCATTGCGCGGATTTTTGAAAATTATTTTGAGGCACTTATCGTTAAGATAGAGTAACCAAAATTTCGGAGGTTGAAGTTGAGGTAGTCTTCTATGCTTCTCATGGAAAAAATGTAGCCAAATGACAGTGAGTTCGACGCCAGGTGGATGCAAAATTCTTCCATAAGAAATGTATTGCGGAAATCTTTTTAAATGCCCTCCCGATAAGCTGGAAAGATAAAACCCGGAATGGTGACAGAGGCGTGGGACCTTCCCGATAAGATATTGAATCGAAACTTAGGAACAAGTAAGGATGGCACTTATCTAATATTATTTTGCTGTCTTCTCTCACGATCTGGTTCTTAGTTCGTCGCCAGGCGGTCTTTGGCGCGAAGTTTTAAATTTGAACTGAGGCAGTACTTGGTATGATACTGTATTCAACGGATAGCTTGCAGTATGCAAGCAACGTTAAGCAACGTTACTGCAAGCATATATATATATATATATATATATATATATATATATATATATATATATATATATATATGTATATATATATATATATATATATATGTATATATATATATATGTATATATATATATATATATATATATATATATATATATATATATATATATATATATATATATATATATATGTATATGTATATATATATATATATATATATATGTTGAAATTTCACATTAATACCCGCATCGATATCGCCATTATTATATTTTTAGGAGAAACTATACGAAATCGGTAAGAATTATTTCTTCATATTAGGAGAATGATTTCCGTAAAAAAATACTATTGGCGTATTCTCTCGAGTAAAACATGCAATTCCTCTGAAGTTTCCAGTGGGGTTGGGACATATTAAAAACGAGGCTAAATAGAACTTGTGTAATCCCTATCTTAAAATAAAAGTTAAATAGAAAATAGACTACCTTCAATGAGAAACAGATGTATCAAGTATGAGATATAGATAGAAATTTGTCAATATCTTTCTTGATGCAAAACCTAGGCGACATCAATAGAATTTATCCCTTTAGTTAGATTGTTTTTAAAGTCAAACACCAGTGTAATGAACATTTATTTAAGTAACAGTGCCACATCAAGAAAAAGCACGAGATTCACGCGTTGAAGAGACTGTAATATTTCGTCCCAGATCAAAAACGTTAAGGAAGTACTTAAGTTTCAGCAATGTTCTCTAGACAGAAACAAAGAACACTGACTGCTATGCATATGTAAGTGGGAACATTCAAAATATTATTTGATAGAATCTCAACCGCTAGCAAGGCTAAGTGATAGGAAATTTATGCGTTTCTAATAGACCGGCCCTTCGCTAACATTCCTGCGCTTTTACTTTCGCGTAACAGAAACCGATGCGACGTCCTTGAACCAGTAAACCATAGGGAAAGTACGGCAATTAACCATATGACTCATTACAAAAGTGGAACACTGGAATACCAAAATAAGTCTTTAGAATGTTTAGATTTCGCCGTGTTGTCAAGTAATGCAAAGAAATTATCACCTCAAAATGTACAATCCTCAAGTGAATAGATGGGAATAATATCTTATTAATAAAATATATTTCGCCAGTTCAGACATGGGATTTTGAACGGAGTCAACATAAATGGGTAATTTATACGCAGCAAGAACAAGCGTAGGATACACAAAACTTAATAATTTAGATAAAGATAAAAAATTCTCGTTCGAGGAGTAAAAGAATGAAAATTAAAAAGAGAACGATTTCAATCACATTGTTTTTATCAAAATACTTAATTATATGTAAGTGTAAATGATGCCTCATTATATGCAAATAAATCATCAAAAGACAACTATTGTTTAAATTTTTGTTGCATTCAAGAGCTCTTCCTATCACATAGCCAATAGTCTACGCTTTCCTTCTTTCAATTAACTCTGGTAAGATTCTGTATCTTCTTGCTTCTTTAGACACTCGCTCACTAAATTTTCTTTACGCTCAACAGGCATTAGTGATTTCCCTTAAAACCCACATTACGGCACCGAGTTTGTTTCCTAAACTAACAAGTTTCCATGTTGGCTACGAATATTAATTCTTAGCTATTTCTTTATCCAATTTTAACCACTTACTGGTTAAAATGTGTATATTAGAGACCGCAAGATAGAGATTCCTCAGAGAAAAATCTTCATATTTAAAAATTTGAGGATCCAATAAATTGTGTAAATCAAAATCACTAAAAGTTTGGAGAAAAATTATTCGGCCTCAGAAAGCCGAATACAGCGGCGTGGGAGTCGATGCGCTTACCACGTGTCTTTCACACTGAATTCCACCTGGCTAGGCTTTATCCCTTAAGAGGATTTCGCACCATGAACTTTACTATAGAAAAAATTATTTAATTTCCTCAGCACATGAAAATAAAATGCTTTTCCACCATTATAATAAACAACATACAATAAACTTACATACTACCAGATTTCAAGAGAGTATCTTCTGGGATATCGAAAATATGGTAGTTGCTTCAAATAATGGAATTTTCCGATCCGACAAATGATATTTTCCCGCTCAGTTACAACTAATTACCCTAGGTTTTGACGAGAAAGATCCAAATTGTTCTATCTGCTTTCCCGAGCATGGAGTAATCATGGAATCTCGGAGCTATATAAAGAAGTGTTCTGGCACCCTTAGCGAAATGAGCGGTAACGCCTCTGGTGTTGGGGGAAGGAGATGTCACATGGGTTTTTGAAAAGAGGGAAGCAACTGTGGAAATGGATGGAAAAGGCGGGAGAGACACTCTGCTCCCAAGTGACGATTGAGGAGAAGCAGGCTGCCTTCATTCTCTTTTCCACTTTTTCCCTCGCTTTCGGAAGCCTTGTCTAGAGACTGGAGTAAAAATACACAAAATATTTCCTAAGATCCATTAAAGACGTTGGAATGGAAAGAAGTCGGGCTCGAGAGAGACGCAGAGACAACCTTCCTTCCTTGTTTAAATGAACGGTGACCGAATATTCGAATCGTCTGATTCAAGGTTGAGCGAACACCGAGGCTGATAAATCAGTTTACTTCTTCAACATCTCACTTCTAATTGACTACTTCTAAAATCTCCAAAAATGTCCTCAAAGGAAGATATAAAACGTCTTGGAGTACCATCCAGTAGATAAGGGTATATCTGCAGTGATCCTTGGTAAAGGTGTTTTAATAATAACGGAAATAAACCATGGGGAAAGTTTAATTCCCTTGAAATCTTGCAATATAACAATACATAAATAACATAAATGAAGTAAATGATACCAGTAAAATTCTAGCAAGGTAATGACGTAATAATGACCATAAATAGAATTTGAACTTGTTAATTTCCCAAAATCAAAAATAAACACTTTTTATTTACTCCTATGTTTCAAATTTGACCATGTGGGGTCCAGCTCTAATACAAAAATACATGTACTGAGATCGGTATTGCATTCACATATTAAAATATTCATGTCGCAAAAAATTACTTATAAAATTTTGTTCATGTAACACGACCACATTTAGTGAAAGACTACTACTATCAAACTTTCATTAAAACTCTATTAAATATTTTTAAGTGTATTGAATCACAAGCAGTAAGTTAATTTATTTCAATAAATAGGATTAATTTTCCCGCTGAAATCTTTTGATGCTATCTTCAGTCATGTTTGCATTCACAATCTTCTCAGAAAATTAATTTGTTACTAATTATCCAAATATTGATGATTATGACTGAGCAATTAAGAGTCATGAAAGACGTATATTAATTTTTCCTTTTAGTGGTGAAACTGATTTCCACTAACTTATGACGGCGTAAAACCTAATATACGCTATAATACTTAAAGCTATAGCATATTCATGCAGAAATACGTTAATAAAGTGATAAATGTCTGCGATAGGGATAGCTTTGTACCACTTATGACGAGCGGAATAAATAAAAGTTTCCCTATCTGGTAACAAAGCCGTGTCCAAGGTTATTAAAGGGAAATGAACCGATTTTATCTCGTACACGAAGCTCGCAATTTTATGTATCTCACACGTTCTTACCCGAGGATTAATGCTTTTTTCCTGTTATGTGAGATTTAATGAGGCTGGCTTCATGGTTATCTTCTCCAAAATCTTTTCTATTTGCAAATATAAAATGATAAATTTATGAATAAACATGGAGTTAATTCATCTCTTGGAATAACGGTAATTCCAAACTGTAAGGACTATATTCAATCGCCATAGGAAACTTATTAGCTGAGGGAAAAATCTATCATAGCAAGAAGTCATCAATCCATGATATAGCTTCCATTTGCTGCGCCGGCAATCACGATTTATAGGGGTACAGTTAGGGAGATAGGGTCACGCATGCAGACATTAAGTCTCCACGGATCAGTGAATGAAGGGCACACCGATGCAGAAAGGATTCATAAAACATGACTGAGGGAAACGGAGATAATAAACGGGAAAACTGAAAAGCTTTTCTCAAAGTAAAAAGTGCCCGATTGCTACTCATCTTTCGTAGCATCTTTCTCTGGACAGAAGTCTAACAATAAGTAATTCTTTATAACCTTTAGCAATGCTGTAACCTTAGACTGAAAAATTTTAAAAAGTTCGTAACATACGAGTATCTAAAATATCTTCATTTAAACTATTACTAGATATTTATTAATGTAACTTATTTCTTGCAGCCTTCAAAAACATACACTCAGGAAAATTACAGCGAGGTATCAAACAATGCGTGAGCACAGGTATCCATTTCCAAATCGGAAAATTCTGGTTGGCCAGGACTCGAACCCAGGACCTTGGCTTTGTAAGGTGCCACATCACCACCAAGATCGGTAATAATAACAATAATTTAGCGCCTGATTTCATCAGAAATATCACTTGAATAACAGATTACGCTTTGCCATAATTGAGTTTAAGAGTTCCACATCCATCGAGTTTCAGTGGTGTTTCTTAACAAGATTGCGAATCATTCTTAAAGCATTACCGACTCTGCTGACTGTAATTGACCTGAAGAGAGTAAATTTAAACACATACCGTATTGAGAATCTCAGATCTAATGTAAAGAAAATTCCTGAAACATTAATCTTCCCTGTTGATGGGAATAAAACGCAACGTTCACTTCATTTAGTAAAATTACATTTTATGAGACGTTCCGCTAACATTCATTCCGCTGCATTTTTAAAATTATGTCCATTCACTAGGTAGCGCCTTCTCACATTCAGTTTAAATTCTTTCTATCTCATACAACAATTCCTTCATACGCGCTCTGTTAAAAGAGTCATGTACGCTCACAGGAATAAACATTAATTTACTCAATTTTAACAAAAGCAGGAGGAAAACCGTATTTTTTTAAAATCAACGGTGTAGCTTTATTTTGGCGCTCGGGGCTATACCGGAGCTACCCACCCCACTAAATACACATGAAACATACTTTAAGCAAAACGTCAATACGACATATAGGGTGAAGTCTAAACTACACTATAGTCGACAAATGTGCCCGGGGCGGTCCGCCCCTCCCCCTTGTAATGCCACTCACTAAAATTAAATACTAGGAAAGGAGGAAAAAACGTTTTTCCCAAGAATAATTCAATACCAGACTGTAATTTGGCGATCAATCAAGTGAAATGTTTCAATGAATAGAATCCGTCAACTAATATCCAATTTATAAGTATTAAAAGTTTAAGAAAAGTCACCGACTCCTTGGCGATTAACATTAATGCAAGTGTCAGCCTAGCGAGCATTGAGACTTCTCCATGCGTTTGCCATATGATTAAAGCGTTGATAATCACGTCTTGCTGAATCGCACTAAATACGTATACAACCACCCCCACGATCCAATAATGGTCCAGACCAGTTCCCAAAGCGTGAATATTTACGTATCGCACTCTGGCCATCATTATGCCGCCTTGTTCAGAAAGAAAAGCGCGCGCGATTTCCAAACAAACAAGATGCCAAATCACTGCCGCCAAAGGTAGGCCATTGAAGCGAAGATTTGACGCTTGAGCGGTCTTCTTGTGTCCAGCAGACGACGTTGTTCCAGAGGGTGTGTAAAAAGAGGAGAAGTGGCGATAATTCGTGGAATATCCGGTCGACGTCTTGTAGCAACGATCCACTGCCAAGACAAAAGCCGCGAAAGCTTATGACGCATCGTGTCTGCTTTATTATATGTCAAATAATATAAATTATTATATACGCTTCCCTCGTACAACTTTGGAACAAGAAAATGAAACATTATTTTATACAAAAAATTCTTCTTAGGGTTTCGCTTTACAAAATAACGATAAATCATCACTTTGTTGTATTTATTAATGCAAAAACTTATGATGATGAAAAACCGAAACATATCCAATTCTGACGTAGGTAAAACAAGATTGAAACCAGGATGTTGCCTCAAAACATAGCCTAAGTCAATGTGCTTTTTAGCCATGCTAAGGGTGTGCAGTAGCAGTGCTTCATGAACATTTTCGTTCAAATTATTTCTATCATTGAAATCTCCATTCTTACATTAATTGTTTTCGACGAGTTTGTCCTTCAAACCGAGATAATAGAAAATTGGATCAGGACCATATATTAAACTGGTCAAAATGGAAGTTATAAGCCTGTCTTAACCGTGACACCGCCAAATTTAATAACGTTTTGATCTCTATGAAAAATGCAAAGGTAAATATATCCTTACTCCTACGAAAAAATATTTTGACCTAAATCTCGAACACAGGCTTTATAAGTTTCAAGATACTTAATAGCCTTTCCAGACACATTTTCTTCTTAAAAATATAGAGATAAAACGAACGGTTCCATTCCTACGGCGCTATATTATAATGTACACCAGTTTCCCCGAAAGTTAACTTTAGCCTCCAGGTTCACTTCCGTATGAAAATCCGTATCATAATCGATATTTATGGCTTTTTGGTGGTTAAAGTATTTATCTTGAACATTAGATTAATTAGGGAAAAATCCTAACTTTATGGCAAAATGCAATGCACAATGAGTTTAAAGTAGCAATATGGTGGATGAGTATTAAGGTAAACTTCATCCCACTGAATATTTTTAAATATAATATTTTTAATATTCTCATTAAAATGAGATGCATCCTATATCGAGATACATCTCGAGATACGGACTTCGTGCAGGCCTCGGTCCCTCAGTCCCGCAGACTGTTTTGAAGCGCCAGAATTGCATAACAGGATGGATTCATGCCCCTCCGTAGGGCACTTAAAGGAAGAAATAATTAGCCGACAGAGACTTGAGTAAACAACAATTCGTACTGCAAGAGAGCCTGACAGGATGTGGCGAATGGGAAGTAAAAATAAATCTAGGAATTAGTACTAGGAAAAATATGGGCTCGTCTCCCTTAACGAGCACCATCTTTTGAGATCCCGCAGAAGGATCAATCTTATCGCAAGGAGCCCTTCCAGTCTAAATAATGTGGATCCGAGCAAGATGCGTTACATTTTCGTGTCAGCTGAGAGCGAGGCAAATAACAGGACCCAGACGAAAAAAATTAGCTCCATAAACTGCTCGGCATTTTCCAGACTGAGAGGCTCCACTCATTCGCTTGATGTTAGCGTTGGGAGCTGTGTGCAAAGTGACGTAAACGAGGTCAAAATTTTGCACACCATACTCGCGCTCCCCTCTTCATAACACTTCAGCGAAAGCGCCTACGAAAGGAAAACTGAGAGGCTTGTCTGGCGATTCCAAAGACTGACTTTGACTTAACGGACGATGATCTCTTCTCGAGATAAATATTTGTGCGATGCACTTCTATTGTGGATTCAATGAAAGATTATTATCCTTTAGCGGTCATATTTACCATTTACTCTCCTATTACCATCACTCTTTCTAATGGTGCTCATATAAATTATATATAGGAAGAATTTCAATTAATTGATTCTTTTAAACTTCAGGTATGTTAAAGTTTATTCAACTATACCGCAGTTGAGAAAAGTTTTTATCTGGAGAGATAATCGTCAGAAGTTAATCTTATTCTCTTTTGTTTTTTTTTCTATCTTCGACAAAGAAGAGAATCTAACGTTATGATAAGAGGGGTTATCTCCAATATGATTTCTTACACATTTTTCAGGTGCCTAATTTCTCTAATAAACTATTAAACCTCACACCTTAAAATAACGAATTTTAGGCTGTCAGCTTCTGTATATTTGGCAGGTTTAACTCACTGTATTTGACAATAAGATTTCCCCAGCAACGTCGTAATATATCTATATAATATCCTGGAATGTACATAAGAATATCATATATTATTATCAGCGTAATAATAACTTGTTGGAGCTTTTAAAAGAGGAGCAGCTGCAACAACAGTGCAGAGTACTGGTACTATACTACACAGTATGGTGCTAAGTTTAAAAACGACTTGATTTTATGTTATATAGGTAAGAATGTTTATCTATCATTCTATTTGTAACTGATCTTCGCTAATGGTTTTTTTTTCAATGGAGGAAAATACCCTTGCAACTTAACCATCGAAATAAATCAATTTATTTTTGTTTAAATGATGTAACCAGTGTGATTCGAGTTGAAGATGAGACTTCTGTCCCTTACTTGTTTAGTAGGAGGAGAATTATTATCTATAAAACTATCCATCGCTTGGTCAATTATGATTTGCCATTCAACTGCTGTGAAATATTATTACTCCTCAGACCTAGCTCAGAGAATACCACGCCAGGAGCTCAGCTCTTGAAAAAAATAACATTCAACACATGAGTGCCATGCAACATGGCTTCACTCCCGCAGATTACAAAGAACCTCAACCTCCTGTTGAATGCCTTTGCTTTTAATTGATATCAGTTGCTAAGCAGCTTTCGTAACGCTTGAGGTTTCCCTTAGTTTCCGCTGCCTATTCGCTCATGTACGATTTCTCCGTTTAAAGAGAGCGAAACAATATGGAAAACGAAGGATGTATTCCTCATACTAATGAAAAACATACCGAATAACCAATTTTAGAAAAATAATCCCAAATAAAGAGCACCTCTTAGTTGGTAATGCGGCGATTTATTTGACTGGAAGGAATATTATCGGTGCAAAGGGCATGTCTGTGGATGATATGAGTATCTAATTTATGTTTGTTTTCCGAGAAATTTCGCTCTTTATGAATTCGTAGAAATTGAATTAAACTTTCAGTACGAACGAGATATGGATTCAATTTCACTTGTATACATCCCTCGAGATAACTGAGGACTTCAGGGATTTATTTACAGTATTCATACTACCATACACGACCCACAAACTGTGCTTATCAAACAGTTAAGAAAATTAAGCTTATTATTTTATTTTCTCTATTTCTTGCACATTTTACACTATTTAATACACAATATTAACTAGAATTTTAAAGATTAAAGGAAAAGGAGTATCAAAATAGACTTTTATGAGGAAATAGTGCAACTCAGTTGATGAACCCCTTTGGTTAATTAATCATTTGACTTGATAGTATAGTGTCCGTTTTGGTAACAAAATGTACTCTCGTGATTTTAGTACAAATAAAACTATCATTTCTAACTGGCATAAATTATTTAAACCTAAAACCTGAATAGTATAGTCAAAGCTGCTTTTATTATATAATTTACCTATTTTCATCCACAAACGGTGATTTAACCCGTTAAAAAAGCTAAATAATATATACGTTACAAATCAAGGAGTAAATTTAGGATTAAATAATGAAGAGATACATAAAGGATAAATAATATCTATAAAACAAAATAAAGAAATACATAAAAGTAATTATAGATATTTTTACAAAGTCTTTATAAAGTATGCGCATGTTCAATTTTTGTTCAGAATAGCTGAAGATATCTATTTCATCTCGAAATTGATTTCCAAGTCACATAAGTCTGCTTATCGGAGGATTGTGTTTATAACTTTTAGTGTTATCGGTGTTTCAAAAGGTTTATTTGATTATTAAACATGATTAGGAACTCTAAAAATCAACGACTCAATTAAAGTAGAAATAAAAATAATATTCAATAGCATCAAATATATATTTTAATGTATTCAATAATGTTTTCAATAAAAATCAAGCCTCTCCAATGCTTTAATTTATAACTTTCTCTTTTCATACTATTTTATTTACATAAACCAAACCGGTTTAGAACAGAATTGTTCATTTTGTTACCTAATGACCTACAAATTCGTTTGACCTCCATAAGATAGCTAGAATTAACATTTGGGAAAAAGGTTACCGAGCAGCTGTTTAAGTCATTATTCCTTCTGAATGCAGCCTCAAAACTCTAATGTAGAATAGATTAGATGAAATGTATTCCTAAATCGCAAGGAGATAAACTACGGCTATGAAGTTACCAAAAGCTACTAGATTTGTTATTTTCATCAACAGATGCGAGGCAATTCAACTTTAAAACCAAGACATGGATAATGAGCTTTCAGATTAACAGATCCTTTGTTTTGGGAAGACCCGTATTTAGCACTTTGAGTGTTAAATATTTTCTCATTTGAAGTATTACGCAAATCGAAACTTTGACGGAGCTTGTTAAATGAATCTTGGTCCCACTGATTAGCTGAGAGACTTAGAAAGGGATGAGGAAATCAGTTCCACCTCCAGCGTATTTTCATTACATGAACTTTATGAACTGTCACCGCATCTACAAAAGAAAGGATTTTTCCTTATTCTCTCCAAATATCAGACAAAAACATTTTTGAATGAAATAACGCGCCACTAAATATGTATTGCAATTATGCAGAAATATACACACCGAATAATTTACTGTTTTCCAAATATCAAAAGCATCTGT
Organism: Pachydiplax longipennis; assembly: GCA_036926295.1. Classification (NCBI taxonomy): domain Eukaryota; kingdom Metazoa; phylum Arthropoda; class Insecta; order Odonata; family Libellulidae; genus Pachydiplax; species Pachydiplax longipennis. Next base: position 16,049,083 of record JAVFKF010000014.1, read on the forward strand.
AATACAAGCTTTTCTTCACCCTAACTATGGTTTTAGTCTATCCTTATTCATCACTCTAAGGATTTCGAAAGTAATTCTAAATAGTGTGCGTGTATTTACATAAAATATGTTTTCTTAGTTCTGAATTACACAAGGGTAAGCTAGTGTAGAGGAAACTTCGAGAATTTTTCTGGCATTCTCAAAATCTCAAAATACATTACTGGTAAAGAAATTATTTGCTTAATTTAAAGCGAATATCAAAACATATGGATCAAGAGTCTCACATGTTTATAAGAAAGGTATTTTAACAGATATTTCAGAATATATATAACAAAATGACGTTTATAAAGTGGTCATATGCCCCCTTTTTCACGTGATTTATCCATCCAAACAATATATAGCATCTAAGCAATTAACTTAGTTTTATTGCAGTTATTTAAAAAAATTCAAATAATATAATTTATCACATTAGTATTATATATCGTCATAAGCTGGACAACTTAGATATTATAGAAAGAAAACTCTACCGAAAATTCCAGCAATGAGTTTACCCTTTCTTAATCCCTTGCCTCTCCTCACGCTGCATTCTTAATTTGGATTATAAGTGCTCGCATTTCTTAGCTTTACCTGATGATAAAGCTGTAGCCAAAACCTGTCTTCTAAGTAAAAAAATATGACAATTACCGTTATTTTTTACTTTCTTGTAATCAAAATAAGTTAATTTCTTAAAATCCAGGCATCTCCATAAGTGATTCTTCTTTTACAAAGACATACCTTTTCAATATAATTTATCTGTACAAACCGGAAATCAGTAAAAATAAAATAATCAATATATAAATCACCCCGAATGCTACTGGAATTTCAAATATGTAATTCTACAGAATTATACTATGGAATTTTAAAATGGTCTCCATTTATTTCTACATCAACAATCAGTTTATTAAAGGCTATATTCAGCAATTCAAAGGGTACTGGAAGCTTTTTCGCTTAAAAGGTAAGATCTATTTACTATTTTCTTACTATTTGGTTTCAATGACTTAGGAAGGCCAGGGTAAATTACATCGATAACTTTCAGCATTGCTTTATACGGGACATGGATTCCAGAGGCACTCAATTCAATTGAAAAACTATTCCTTATCATTAACTGAATTCGCGGAAGCGCATTCCGTAAATCATTATTTATAGCTTAAACATATAGAGCTATGAATATGAGTTATCTAAGCCAACTGCTGATATTATACTCATAAGGAAGCATAATCATAGATAAAGGGGAAACTGTCACCCAGAAACGGAACTCCAGGCAAGAAAGAGTCGTTAAAAATCCGCGGCCTTGCAACAGACGAAACAAGAGCGAACTCTGTTTTATCGGCACGTGGCTCGATAAGGGAAATTTAAGGTCCTTGTGATATTACGGATAAAGACGTCATCAAATGCTGAGAGGTGGATGATATAAACAGATTCTTACATCCCGACCTACGTCACACTCTCTGACCTCGTCCATAGCGATTAAGGGCGACTGTTATCTGCATTTCACCCACCCTCTCATTGCTTTATCTTTACTCCGAGCGAAGAAGATTCCAAGATCGTCCAAGAGAACACGGAAAACACGCGGCCTTCTAAATTAAGATGGGGGAATTCAATTTCATCCTTTACCCTTTTCGTCCCAAAGTTCCCATTTGGGAATACACTTTTCAATAAAATTAAAATAATAAAATCTTGCTCAGTACTCTTTTATCACTCTGCCCACTGCTTATTATTCCCGTCACAAAGATTATACCGATATCAACTAAGACCCAAGCTTTGCCTGGTTTCTTAGCTGGTAATCATACAAATTGTCCAAGTTTATTTTGAGTTTTATTAAATTTCAAGCACACAAATGGCTACACGCAAGTCAAATGATTTTTCAGACTGAGTGGCTATAACAGAATAGTTTCCCACTTTCGTAATGATGTATGGTAAACTTTACTCAATTGTGGCTGCTAAATACTAATATCTCACTAACCGACAGTTCGAAATGCTAAACGCTAAACTGTGTATACTTTTATGGCATTGAACGCTTTCATTCAGTATTTTCATTATTTTTCTTTGTTCTGGAATGTGCTTTTTATGTTGTTTGTAATACTTCAATTGTATTTCATATTTTTAATCCAAAGTATAGATTTACGTACATTTTCGGGAATAAACAAAAATTTGGTGATATTAGGTAAATCTTATAGCAACTACCGTAAAATTAAGATGATTGAAACTAGGATGGGCCCAAAAACGAGTTGATCTGTATTTTGCAAAAGTGCATTGAAAATAGTTTCCTGAAATTCGACAGCTTCGTGATAAAATGGCGGTGAATTAGCACGATTGCGAACTGTATTCCATGTTTGTGTAAGTTAACGTGCACACATGCATATCTTTTCAAAGACGTCATTGTTGTCATTATTGTCAATAAATAAAATTGCCAAAACCTATCATAATCAACCAGTGCAAAATGCGTGCGAACAATGAAAACGGAACTCCGTATATAACTTCTTATACGTATTCCGACGGCAAAGCTGCCATCATCAAAGGTGAACAGAAAAGCTTTTCACCTAGCAAATAAATAGTTATCCCTTTCGAAATGACCCCGGTAGCAGTAGCCTCCATCATTGCAAATATCGCATCAATAAATGCTCCTCCGCAATAGCCGAAAATCGCCTGTTTAAATCCTTGGGCAAGTGATCGATTTGGAAGCAATCATTTCGCAGATGGAGGATGAAAATGGGATGGAGAGAGAGAGAGGGGAAGTGGGATGGAGAGAGAGGGGAGGGGAGTGGGAGGAGGAAGAGGGGGAGAAGGTGAGAGTCTCGTCTTTCGATGTCTGTCTCCCTTCATTGAAGCGGGAAGCGTGGGAAAGTGGAGAAAGGGTGTGCGGTGGCAAATCGGAAACTGCGAGATTTAACGGAGATACTCCATAAAACTGAGCGATGCAGAATTACTCTATTGCCTCCTAGGATTACTACCGAGAACTCATGAAAAATGCATCGGATGCGTTAAAATCATCATCTGAATTACATTCTTCGCGTCGTTATAATAGGATTTCCCAACCTTTTTGTGCCGCGAGAAACATTTTCATTAGCGCGAATTCGCTACTTATTCCTGTGAGGAGGTAATTCCATTATGATGATAACAGTAAATCTTTTATTCACTTCTTGATTTCTCGAGATAGATATATCTTCACATCCAATATCTTCCAAATCACATTAAGGTTTTGCGCTGGTTATTTGTGAAATTTGTTTTGCAATCGAGCACCGTTCACTTTACTGCACTTGAAGAACCTAATAGATACCAACTAATAATGAAGAGACACTTCTCCCACGATAGATATCGTGGGAGTAATAGTAGATAGCAGAAGAAAACCTTGTGAACTTGCTCTTGAAGTGTATAACTGAGAGGTTATGATAATAATAGTAGTATTTTCAACTTCCAGTATCATAAATAGAAATTAAAACAGAATTTTATTAGACAGAAATATAGGTGCCTAACACGTAATTAATCACCTTTTTCGGGTTATCAGCTATTCATATTATATAATTAAACTAGATAAATATAATTAGGAACATGCAATAAGTAACTATAAGACTGCCGATATCAGTTTCAGATTGCCAAGCTATAATCAACTCGCGACGTCCTCAAACATGAGGAATAATACACAAAAATATCAGGATCGACTGGTAGGGCACCCCTGGACCATATTCGTTAGATTTATTTTCCCAACCGATTATACAAAATATTATCTTTTCCTTTCATTTAAAAAAGTTCAAATCAAATTATACATTGAAAACTACGCTTCATTTTCGCTTAGAGGATAAATTGAGCAAAGAGGGAAGGAATGTCCGCCACACTATGAAGGTGTCCGCCCACATCATCAGGTAACCCCGGCCTCGCTATATTTCCGAAAACCGGCCACTTTTCCTCGTTGCCTCAAGGTGGTTGGGACAAAAATAGAACAAGGAAAATAATCTTCCTTTTCAGATCGGATGGGTCTTCCAGATTTCAAAATTACTCTCCATTCATAAGTTCCTCATGGAAAAGCTTAACTTCATAACAGTATCATATGGAGTATGATATGGAATATGAATATGGGTACTAACTTTCCCGTTAGCTTATTCCACTCCTAAGGTTTAGGAAATTTTTATCCACTTTTTTCGATAAGCATTGTCTAAATTGGGCCTCCCTGTGTTGTTGGAATTCTCAGTACTGTGGGAGACCGAGTTATTAAAACTTTGTGTTTGGTAACTCTATAAAAAACTTTAGAATTAAATATCCCATGGAAATTATTTTATAAATTAGTTCAAACTTAAATTTCTGAAGAAATTTCTATAAATAATTCAATAGATTTCTACTATGAGGAGTTAATAATTTTTAGACCATTAGGTATATTACATCATTTCAAAATTAAAACCCTTTAATTATTTAATCTAATGAATTCGTTTTTTGCAATCAATGCATTGCTCCAAATCCCTCCTGTAATAACGCATGAGGAAAAATAAGGGTTTGGAAAGAGATTTGTAAGTCAGGTTATATTTCGTTCGTTGAATAGTAGTATGCGCAAGATAGAAAAAACATCATAACGAAATAAATCCAAAGCAATGGTCGCTGATAATAAATATATTTAATGAAGAGTACTTTGTAAATCTAAGGTCGTACCGATTCTATTTTTGACGATTCCGTCAACATCATAACATATCATATAACATAACATAACCAGTCTATCCCTGTTTAGCAAGTCATTCTGCGATTATTTGAAATTTGGAATCGAATTATTCTTTTGTTTGAAAAAATTTCCGCATATTCAAAACTTCAAATCGAATACAAATTTGAGTGATGGAAAATAATGTTTTCGTTACACTTTTCTTTAGCGTTTTTTAGTCTTTTTACAGAAAATTTGTACGGCACATGTTTATAAGTTCGCTTCTAACCGAAACTAATTTACCAATAAAAATAACTATAGTCAGTTAAATAGTAAATATAGTAAATTATAACTGATCTAATATATTTTCTCATTATAAATTTCCAATATTTTTTAACGGATGGCGAAGATAAGCAGGAGAGGAGAAACTGCGAGGTCCAGTTAAGGACATTTACGAGAACCAAACGGAAAAAGCATCGTGTCTAAAACTGAATCGAATATTCAGTCAATCCGATTCGAAGTTTGAATCACTTAAAGAGTTGTATTCGAAGTGAATAAGCAAGATTCACTCCTCACTACTTATTTTTCTGTTACTTCTAATTCTTTATTGTGAAGCATGTGCCCATTTAGTCTTCTGAATGATCTTTAAAGTATCATAACTCTTTAGAACTTTTCAATTTATCCCTCACTTGGTCTGCCATTTTTTTTTTTCAAACATCGATAGCGCTATTTCTCCATCAATTCTAATCACCTATCCTTTGCTGTGTTACAGCTTCACAACCATACAAGGGGAAACTCCGCGATGGGCTAGCATGTACCGTTTCCCGGTGTACCAGCTTGTATTTTCTATTATCTGGGTGTTCCTTAGATTACTTCTATAATTGATAAAGATGCGAAAAAACTCAGCAAAGACCCTTCCTTCCTGGGTGTACTCGGGAATAGAAGCATCGTGACAAAACACTACCTTTGGGCTCGACTTACACCGCCGAGGAAAGAATTTCCTCAAAGAAGCCAGGAAAGTGGAAAAGAAAATAAGAGGCATATGTTCACTCCTCTCTCCGCGCAATTAACCCCCTCTTCCGAGAAGCGAGACGAAACAAATTTTTCCCCCGACCATTATCTCTTAAAATCGTTCCAGAGTGTGAAGCGCCCAGTTAGAGCGGCTGTGCACGGTGACAAACCAGATCCCCACACTCTAGCCATTGAGTCATTAAAAAATTTCAGCCTCTCCTCCACATGCAAAAGGTATTCGAGAAATTCTGAGAGAAACGCTGGGAATGTGTCGAACAATGCAGACGGTGGAGTTCTCACTCCAAGCCATCAACTCGGGCAGGAATAGGGAGCCATATGGAAGAATTCTCACCGGGGAAAAAAGAAGGGAGTCCCGAGGGGAGGCATTAAAGGGAAGCTGGATACTGTCTGGTTGGGAAGAGCGCCGCCTGGAGGGAACTTTTGCGTGTGTCCTCCATGGGGACGGGGGCCCATTGAAGAAACTCGGCATGGGATGGGAGAAATTGCGGTTTTAGGATTCCGGCACGCATTTTTTTCCGCCTCTTTTTTTCTTAAGCGTGTCCTTCGGGAGAGTGTGAAGTTGCAGTCTGCCCTCTTCCTCGTCCATTAAGTCTCATTAACCCCTCTAATTACTTCCTCAAACATGGACCGAAAGCCCCCCCTTCGCCCCGGAGAGAGAGGGGTCGCTCAAAATGGGAATTTATGGCTTCGAAGAAAGCTCGGCAGTTTGTAATTCCCGGCGTTAATGGGACGGGGAATATTTTGGCGCCTCTTTCCGTGCCTTTTTACTTTTATTGACCGGTTGTCGACGGGGAAAGTTTACTTCGTTCGCGTGGATGAAAAATATGATGATAAGTTGTTCCCTCGGCGGTTTTTGCTTGAGGAAATCGGCGGCTTAATTTAATCCATTGAGAGTTTCCTTCTCGGTTCTCTCGAGGATGCAATTTTTAGATTATGAGGGAAATTTTTGCGGGATTTTTAATTTTATGGTCATTTTTTTATGAAAGAGGAAGGCTCCGTTATAGAGGAAGTGCTACTGTTTGCTCCAATAGAATAGCCCGCTGTATTCTCTGAATGAGCACTTAGAGAGTACGACGTATCAATTTCCAAAATATTCCAGGGTATACAAACGGCACAGTAAATAAAACTATTCTATACACAGAAAGCTACACAGTAACTCGAAATTGGACAAATAGTATTGATTGCGTGCGAATTCTGTGGAAATTGAGCTCAAAATATTTTTAAGCTCAATTTCCACAATAAAATTGATGAGCGGAAAATTATGCTTTCGAAATGTTCCCCTCTCTTTCCACTTCTTTTAAGCTTTAAGTAACGGACAATATAGATTTATAAAAACTATCGTGTCACGGAGATTAAACAAAATAGAAATATATCTTAGGAAAGTTTTGTATTAACAATCTACCATGTAAATGAAATAGTACCATTTAACTTACCGGAATGCAAATGAAGATTTATTTATTTTCTAAACATGCGCAATTACTTTTTCGATAGCTAGATAGATTGATGTTGCTCATAGAATATCCTTCATTCAAGAATATTCATTCTTATATAAGTTTAGTATTTTTATAATTTAGATTAAGCCGCTAGGTTGCTCGTCAATGAGTTGAAAGCATTTATAGCACGATTAATGGATTACATTCGTGAGGATAATATTGCACAAATGTGACGCTTAAAAAACTTCTTTACTTGAACAGATTTTTTAACTTCCAAGCTAATTAAATTTTAATTAATATTCCAAGCTAATGAAATCATCTTCTTTCCTTTGAGGTATAAAATCGACACTGTTATTTTTTAAATTTATTCTATAAAGGAGTAAAAGAATTATGAGGCAAGCTTGTAAATATTTAGTTCTTTGTAGATCTGAAACGAAATTAATAGTTATTATTCAGATACTATTCAGCTTGAAAAATTTTATACAACAATTTTTAAGTATTTTTGGTTGAGTCATTTACGAAGCATGAAAAAGGAGGACGAAGTATGGTAAAAAATAGGCAAAGTTGAGGCCTAAGACTAAACAGTCTGGTAGCAAAAAAATTTATCGAAACGTTAGGAAGAAATTTTCAACGCATCTTTAAAGGGTTGGAAACACGAACGGAAAAGATCCTCCCGAAGAACCTAACTGTTCCCCTCGAGAACCACGTGAAATAAATATCTCCGGAATCGGACGTTTTCATGAATCCGCCGTAACATATGCACTCATCGGACTGGTTTAAATATAATATTGAACGGACCACCCAAAAATAACTTTCCATTCCACGACGAAAAATAAATCCACCGTAATATAAGGGTTTTATTTTTTCCCGAGCAAAACGCGAAGTGACCGGAAGAAAAAACGACAAAGAAACTTACCGGCGGCCTTTTTTCACTTTCTCATATTTTTCCTGCCGTCCTTGTCTTCCCCACCCACTCTTTAATATCCCACAACGTCTCTATCCCCAACCCCTGCAAGATGCCGTAGAATTCATTTTGCGGAGGCCGCTGGTGTCAGGTGTCAGGACGTCGCCCACTTTTCGGCAGCGGCTGTTAGTCGACCGGTGAGGACCTCCGGCGAAGGGAAGGCGGAAGCCCCTCAGGTGGTTGATAAACAGGATGGGGAGTAGACAGCGGCGCAGAATTTGACAGTGCGGTGGGCCGAAAAAGGCCACCCTCCGTGCTAAAGAGGTTCCAAGATTTGCGAGCCTTTTTGCGGCCAGACGTAATTGTAGCGTATGGCTTTTTAAGCGACGCTGGTTTTTTTCACGATCTGTCGGCAAAACGTCTTCTTCAGCGGAATGCTTTCCTCTGAAATTACGGTGCGGTGGATTCCGCTGAGAGACGATGCACTAGCGACCAATGACGAAAAGAAAAATGCAAATCATACTATGACGTAAATTTATGGCGTATCTATTCCGGCGAGTTTCATAACAAGTCTCCAAATTCATTTAAAGCATTGTGATAAAATAAAAAAACGATTTTTATACATTTGATATCAGGCATTTATCCTTAATTTTTAATAGTTTATTAACAATTTATTAATAATTTAATTTAAAATTTTACAATATCGCCTTATGTAGAGCTATTTATACTACTTTTTAACACACTACTTTATTACTACACTACTTTGTTTAACACACCTAATAGCGTGTGTTAAACAAGAAAAACTAATAAGCCTCATAAATTGGTTTAACAGGTCCCGTTATGACCGGGACTTTTCGGGTTTAGAGGAATACATAGTCCAGGTCAGAATTTCATCTCGTCCCTTTTGCATGAAAACTCCGATTGAGGCTAGAGGGGAGATTCGCAGATCTCAATAAAAAAGGATCAGAAGATTAAATCAACTCACTCCGTGATACTTTGCACTGATGGATGCTAATACACACAAAATTAGATAGAACAAAGTCTTGAAGCATCGTCCCGGTAAAACCATATTTATAATGTAATTTACACGACATTTTAATATCAGAATTCAGCTATCCTGCTCATAGCCTAATCTATTCAAACCTATTTACTAGTATCGGTAAAATTGTATTGACAGCTATGGTAATTTCATATGTCTCACTGGATATCAAACCCGGGACCACTTCACTGACGGAGGAGCGCTACCCACTTGGCTATGCGAGAACCCAGCTATTTGTGGTTAGGGATGGAGGGATGAGGATGAAATTGGCCTCCCGGTTGATTACCGTATAGAAACGTGTTGAATAAAATTATAAAGATGATAAGAATTGAAACAGGAATTGCAAATTTTCAAACATATTTTAGCATCAGTTATATTTCTGAGGTGAATGCTAAATAACGAAGAAAATTTCTGAACCTTTGTATATTACTATACCCACAGTAAAACCGTAAATTAAGTGATTTATTTAGCTAGGAAATGAAGTTACTCAGAGTTTCTACCTTTTACATTGGTCTTACTGCAACGTGAAATTTCATATAAATATTATTAAAAAATGATGTAAATTATCTGTTTCATCACCATTAAATATTTTTAATATAATTCTCGTTAGCGGTAGTGTTCATAATGATAAATATTACCATTAATGAAAGTTATGATGATAATTTAGCTTCATCTTGAGATAAGAATATCATTTAATGTCAATGTGATTGTCAGGGCCGTCTCAAGACATGGGCACGCCGGGCACAAGGGTTTAGGGGGCGCATGAGGTTGGTCCTAGGTTATTATGAGTCGCGAATACTTTCAAACAGTAATATTTCTAAACAAATTAATTATTAAATAGATTGTTGAGAAATGATAGAGTTCTCTGATCTATCTCCAGGAGGAGTAAAGGAAAAACAAAAAAGCGACTCGTTGAAGCTGTTGAATTATCTAATATTAAATGAATTCACCTAAAATCCCACGTTTAAGTGGCGTTGAGAATTTTGCATACGCAAGCCATTATCGATTTTCTCCCTATAATCTCCGGTAGGTTTGATTTTTCGTAGTAGAATAAAAAATAACCAGCTTTTATGGCCCAATTCGATAAATTCATAGGTTTGCTTCAACATCTATGTTCCTACCATGCTTTTGAGTTTAAATACAGCCATTATTAGTTAGGAATATAAAAAAATTAAATGCCATTTCATAGTTAAACCCCCGATGACATTTTCCCTTAAAACAAAGGCGAATCTCAGCCAATAGAGTGAGCATATTTAGCGCATCCCCAGGATGTCTCGAATCCCCTTCCACCATCCTCTTGGTCAGCACTTCACCCGCCGCCAGACTCAATACTGTCTCCCCATCCCACGTTTGCGAAGCTCATATGAAGCGAAATCGGCCGCCACTCTCAAAAGAAAAAAGCCTCCACACCCAGCCTAAAAATCTCACGGCCGGCGGAGCATGAGTCGAATTTACTCTCCAATTACGTGACCCCTCCGAACGACTTGAATGAAGGATACTCTCTTCCCAACCACCCATTCCTCCCGCTTCCTTTCTCAAAAAAAAAACGGTGTCTGTGAAAAAGTCCATCCGGCTCACTTCTCCTCTCTGTTCCGTTTTACTTTCTCTATATACTATGTTGTGTCGCCGGTTGTGTAATTTTCGCGAAGAATCAAATAGACTTACTTAATCTCCTTCTATTATAGTTAATCTACCGATAAAAGCCATTCTCATAATTATTGCGGTTATGAAGGGACTAAATTTTCCTTGCTAAGCTACATCCGATAAGCTTCTGTCTGTCTTCATTAAGACGAAATTGAGACTAAAAATTCTCTTGTTCCATCTAACCTGTCGTCAGAGATATTAATCAAACCATAAATAATTTATAAATAAATAGACATAGAGAGGAAAGCTTGAGAAAAGGATGTAAATGTCAAAGAAACTTAGAGAAAGAAGAGTGCTCGCGCGGGTGTGCACGAAATGCGTATAAAATAATACTGTGAGGCGCATCTTTAGGCCACTTGAACTCTATTACCTAAGGAAAAAATCCGCTGCAGGTAAACCCACTAAGAAGGTGAGTGTCAAAGAGACGCAAAACCTATTGATAGCGCCAAATAAAAGATAGAAAGGATACAGAGTCAGGATTAATACTGTGGTACTTATCAACGTGTAAAAAATCGATAGCAACAAACATCAGATGAAGAAGCAAGGCCTCGAAACCTAGGTCGTCTCATTCTAAAATAGTGTTCTAGCAGAAGTTTAAGATGCTATGGATTGTTTATCACAAAGAGGTGTTGTAAAAGAAATGGCATAAAATGAAATCAATAACTAGACGCATAGCTATAATTCAATTTCTTAATGAACATTTCGCTTCGGAAACATGTCGGTTCATTTTCACAATTTGGGTACCGACATCTTGCACTGGTCAATAAAATAAACCATTCTGATATCCATTGGAAGTTTTACTTTAGCCCTCACTTATCATGGAACGGAACCGCAGAATTGTGGTCGAAATAGTGGACATCAAAATTACATTTCCAAAGAAGATTACATTCGAATTCCCTTTTTAAAATAGTCGAGGCTAATTATAACTAGCCTCACAGCAGAGCTTAATTATAATTTGTAGCTTTTTTTATTCAACTCCCTCATACAATTTTCATGATTCCTCTTCCACACCGTTTTTCTTAAGCTCGTCCTATTAATTTAAATTTCCATTTTCTAAATATATATGTTAATTACTCCACTTCTCTAAATACCTCATCATTAACGCTTTTTTCCGGACTTCCTAATTTTTCATTACGATCTCGTCCAAGAACTTCTCAAAAATCTCTTTTTGTCTCCAAAAATCATGTTTCCGCACCATATAAAACCGCGCTTCATGTGTAAAGAATGTACAGTCGCTTTCTTTGAGCTATATTTAGGACTTCTAAATTTATTAGGAACTGAATTCTCCCAAGCCTTTTTCATCCTCTTTCGGTTTTGAATCTATTTATTAGTAGAAAATTATCTCTTACAATTGCACTCTTCTTACAGATGTTTCGTTCCTCTATGAAATGAAATCCAAATTTTTTCCTCGTATGTATACTTAAAATCTCTATTTAGAAATTTTCTTTTTGAAATATACAACCAGCTCTAATATACTACTAATTAGTATCATGGTTGAGTTTATTTCCTTAAACGTTCAATTTTTGTAAGAAATGTTTCTAACCAAATCATAGAAATCATTATTCAACTCTTTTGTATAGTATAAGCATTTAAGAATATCAAAATATCCGTTCTCGCATTTTCTTCCCTTCTTGATAATTATCAGCCATTCCGTTGATCTACTTACTGTTGTCCGTGTCTTTTTGATGCATTTATTGCTAAAATGTACTACGACTAATACTAAAAATACAAACAATGATAATGAAATGTAAGAAGTAAAAATTAGACTGAAAATTACTATCATTCTTCGGATGAAAATAATCTTTGATAGTGCGCTAGAGGCTGTTTCGGGAGGAGCTTGAATTAAATCCTAATTATAGAGTGGTTTTACGATAGCTATAGATCTACCGCATTCATGACTTCACAACGGCAATTTAAAGTTGATTAGAGATTAGGTAAATAATATTAAACTTTTGACACTGATTCAATTCTACATTTTCGACAATATACATATCTTCTTAATTTCCAATTTTTGTTTTTTAGCGCACATATTATTTTCCTATTAATACTTTATAACTTATCTATACAGCCATTCATTTTCAGGCATTCTCATAAACATTGGATTCTGGCTTTCTATGTAAATGGGAATAAGGGAATCGCTTTAAATTATCTATCTACATAAGATCTTTAGTAAACCCTAAATCCTTTTTATTATTTATATGTTTCCTCTCAAAGTAGATTTTTCTAAATATTTCTTCTTTACCAATTACTGATAATAAGAAACAACTAGAATTACAATGAGTAATAACAAAAATAAAAACGTCATATGATAGGAAGAAACAATGTAAAAGCAAAGAAAATTGAAAAGAAATTTAAATGTATTTTAAATAAAGATATGGAAGTAAAGTAGAAGTGCATTAATTGTGGAAAAAAGTTCAATAGAAGTGTTGAAGAACAGATGGCAATTTTTTTTGGATCATCTCTCAAAGATTTTTGTTAGCTAATCGAATCCGTGAATGAAATCGCAGTGCGCTCAAAAATATCCCGCACCGTGGCAAACAGTTAACAATTCCAGTTTAACTTAGCGTTTGTTCAACTTTGAACATCAAAGAGATCACCTGGCTTGCAGCCTGGCTGTAACAATTCTTGGATAAGGCGAAGCTGAGATAGATGGAGAGGGGAGAATGTGGGAGGGAGGGCGAGACGGCCCCAGAGGGAGGCGTCGATGCGGAACACACAGTGTTGACAGCAATGAGCTTGGCCCATGAGGGCTCAGACTGGCTCTTTCCATAGTGTACTGAGGAGTGGGAGCAAACACGGCCAGAATGGGTAATGACTTACGGCAGAGTGAGTCTCATTGCTCCCTTCAAGAAGATTGGTGAAGTGCGAAAGGGAAATAAACATAAAAAAGGCGCGCAGAAAATGAAGATATCGAGGGTGATTTATTGGATTAACGGTGCGCCTTGACATAGTGCTAGGAACACACTTTTTTACCACGTAGCGAGTCTGCAGCTTGATAGATGTGGAGGATAATTAACAGCGTCGATTGAATTTAATCACCTTCAGATTAATGAATTATTTGTTTGTTTTTTTATCGCTTAATGAAAGCTGTTCGAGCGAAGCCTAACCAATGGAGGGAGTTCGGCGTTCATTTTCCGTTTGCTGAAGCAAGATGATATATATTAACGTGATTTATAAGATAAAATGTAACTGCTGTAAAGACTTAACTTACAACAGAGTATCTTTCGTTTTATTTAACAGGATACCTATCAGCAGTAACGGCACAAGATGTTTGGTTCTAAAGCAAAGAACTCTTTCTAAACGAAGTTCTTATCTAAACGAGGAGAGCTTCGGGCATCCTCGTCAATATTTTTTCTGAGACAGAAACCTTCCTAATAAGTCCTAAAATAGTACTGTTTGATGAGAAAATGATGCATGTTTTAGTTAGCATCGTATATTTATACAAGATGTAATATTAATTTATAGAGAATTAAAAATAAGGATATTTCCTGTTCTGTTACGTAGCTATACTTTGACAACTGACCATAAAAGACTTCGTTTGCTGGTATTGTCCACGTCCCTTCCGATCAGTAATTAATTCAAGATGTGCATTTCATTCGCTAGGCGGACATGCATCCATACATGATTTTCTTCACTTTAACTTAACCAAAATAAGAATTACAAATTAAATTAGGAGAAGACGTTCTCCAAGACGATAAAAATACTTCTGAGACCTTTATCGTCTTTAAAAGACCCTCCCTAGTTAAGAATATCTCGTTTGGAACTGGATGGCATTTTCAACTTATCGTCGCGAGATAACTTTTGTCTAAATAAGTAACACAACTCAGAAGCTTTTTAGTTCGTTCTGAGAAAATATACAATTAAAAAAATCAAAGATCTTCATAAACTACCACTTCCTACTCACGAAGTCGTCATAGGTCCTAATTTTGTTTACTTTAAAAACTTTTCTTAAAAATATAGCTATCTCGGTATCCACAACTTTTTCCTGGTTCAAGCAGTAGTAAAATGAAAACGGTAAACGCTGATGCAATGTAAAACCAATAAATACCTGTTTACAAAACATATTCCTTGATTCACACAACATAGAAATGAATGAAACTAAATCATGATACACATATTTTCATTGGCATTCCTCTACTTAAGACAAGATTCAGAAGCAAAGAACTTATTTCTGACATCATATTTTGTAATATAAACCCCTTCCAATGTTTTGAAGTTCCACTTTCCCAGATCCTCCCCTCTCCCTTAAGAGTGATTTTGTTTAAGGATGGCCCCTGATTGGATATTTCTAATTGCGAGATTTTATCTTCTCTTTGATGAAAATGCACACCCTCCCTGAATGGAATAATCAATAGGAACAAAGAGGTTATACCGAATGAATCACGACAATCCGCAAATACATTCAGAAATCATAGAACCGACTTTAATGAGATTCGTACCTAAAAATTTTACACCCTTTCGTTACCTTAAATTGTTTCATGCAGCTCTCCTTCCTGCTATAAGAAGATACATTGCAGTGATAATTAAACAATGCCGTCTTTTGTTTCATTGGCAATAGAGTTGGCCGCGATTCAACTAATTCAGTTGATGCTAAGGAGCTAACTCCAAAGCACCTTCCAACTTGCGTGTCAATCATTGACGAATCTGGAGGGGGTGTGGCGAAGGGGGCGTTTACACACCCCCAGATGACTTTACAGTACTAGCAATTGCCAAGTATCAGACAATGAGATTTAATTAAATATATATTGTGAAGTCTTTCCACGATCAGTATACAAATACTAAATTATCACGATAAAATATCATTAGTACGTTCATTGGAGATGCGAATTAATAAGAAAATGAATAAGAAAGTTATCTTAGATTGCCACCTGAAAGGAGATAAAAAAGATATAGGCATGCTCCTTAGAATTCAAGTACAAACAATATTATAATTGGGACTTGATCCTAGGTCTTCCTATTTCCATGCAGAATTGTAACAACTAAATCACCACTCTGTTTAAGAAACAGAGGATCAATTACACATTATCTTATATTCAACTTGGTGCCTGTTGATAATAGTATCTGACCGGAAAGTAGGAGCCCTGGTTTCGAGTCCCAATCATGTCGATATTTTTCAATTTTGTTTCTTCTTAGGTTCTTGAGCCGCATTGCAGCAGTGTGAAGCTATACTCTATCCTTATTCCCAGTAAACGTGAAGGTTTGCACCTTTCTGGATCATTGGAATTTAAAACTATCCCTTGATACTTTACTATTATTAATTACTTCTGAAATCTTCACTTCTAGTTCGCCTATTCAAAAGCAGCAGCTCTATATAAATCAAATTACATCGATACATTACGTCGATACTTCGCTTACAACCGAAGGTAACATCGCATTAGCTAGAATTTGGCGTCAGCTCAACGATTTCCTAAATCCCACAGACAAGAAGGCCACAACATTCGCAAACTCGTCCACGAGGCCACGAAGATTGAGACATTCTGTCCGCACATGACGAAAAGAGAAGCCCAAACAAAAGAAGAGAGAAGTCTAAGTTTAGAGAGACAGAACGGGTGTGGACAAAGGTGGGGAAGGCTGCGTGAAAAGAGAAGATGGGATAGAGAAGAGGATAAAGAGCGAGAGAGAGAAAGAGCAAGGTCAGTGTGTGCGAAAGATCCAGCTTCCTTGGGGCCCCCCACGGGAAGGGTAGCGTATAGACCGCACACCTCTAAGGGCCGGATTAGGGCGACGTGGGGGGGCGGGAGGGGTGTGGAGAGGTGGGGGGGCACCCGTGAAATTTGCGAAGACAAAACACGGTTGTGAGGCACCTGTAAGCTGCTACGGACGGTGTGGTTTTGGCAGGGCTTAAGGGGCAAGGCTGCCTCACGCCCCATTGCCCCAGCTTCACCTTCCTGCCACCCCCTCGGACCTTCCCCTAGATTTCCTCCATGCCCACACTCGGATTTCCCTTCAGACCAACCGTTCCTTACCATCTCAATTCCACTCTGCAGAACAGACAACCCAGAAGACGAGGAGCCCCGCGTTAGAAATCAAATGAAAACAAAGAGGGAACACATGCGTTTCGAACCACGTCACCTCTTCTGTGACGCCTATCCACAAGGCAACGATACTGGCTGAACTAATGAGGGCACAGCTGTTTGGCGATTCACGGAAATCTAGGTTCCAAGGCAAGTATATCGGGGGCAATAAGATTATAGAGATCATGGGGTAATGGATAAAACCTCCGCGTATAAGTGAAGGTAGCCTAAACACTTTCCGTTGAAGGACTTGGAAAATGACAAGGAGAGTATCGAGTGCCGACAGCGCAGATCAAACTTGGTAGTTGCACCCGTGTCGAGTCGAACTCTAGACCATTTCCGGTCCACGAATTACATATATTAGATCTACACTACGACTTCACATACTCTAACAATAACTCGAGTGAGTGACTATACATCCTTTCGGGAACAACATAGACCAAATTTAAATAATGCTCCAATGTTTTTTTATAAGTTATTCGTTGTGATCTATCATCAAACCCGAGACCCTTTCGGGAGACGGGCGTACGACTAACGTTACTCAGTCACGTCCTTTAACAATACCGTAAGTTAGGATTCCATATCATTCTAGGAAGTGAATTAAAAAATTTCAATGCATTCATACGGGATAAACCGAGACTTTGGGATTTCTTGGGTTCGAACCTGGGTCAGATATATATTTTTCTGAGGATTTTATGGACTGGTTCTATATGCTAAAAGATTAGTAAGTCTTTCTGCAGCTGGTTTAGGCTGTGTATCCACTTTGGCTGCTCCACACTTATTATTTATTATGAACTTTATTTAACAATTTAATTTTTTGGACAACTATGGGGCGTAGACATCTATTCGGGAGGTAATTCGTTACTCTCAAAAGGTATACGTACAACTACCAAGTTTGATAGAAATCAGCCCTGCCGGCACTTGATGCTTTCCTTGTGAGAGTTTTAACAGTTCTGTTAGAAGAGATTGAATTTTTGACAAGTAAAACAAAGTAGACGAGACAACTGGTTAATTGGCATTGCCTTTTTTCAAGAGAAGGAAGATAATGAACTATCTAATTAGGCTTTTGTAGCAATCGATCTGAGCGAAGTGAGACTTTTTTATGAAAAAATACAAGTCCACTTGATTGTGGGTAATAGACTTAACCGGCAACTGTAATTCTCCAAAAAGAGAGACATGCAATAAGCCGATGGATATATACGTAGGAAGCCATAATTATAACCTAAAACTTGAATGAGTTTCTATCACATTGATACTGGGAAGACTCATCATTCCTTCATTATTCAAGTATTGAGCCGAAACCTTTTCAGCATATAATTAATAAATACGATTACCTACAGCAGCTGAAGCCCTCCAACACAAGTATATTGCCATTAGAACATTTTGAGTTCAGATACATTCAGATCAAAATTTGATTAAGTTTTAAAATTATTGAAAATAAGTTCATCTTCAGTGTACCCACTATTTAGAAGCGCAAAGTAAGCCATTTCTCTAAAAAAATATCATGACAATATAATCCTTTATTAGAGTATTCATAATCTGCATACAGAATTTAATTATGATGAAACTGGAAACATATTTCATATCTATATATAAATTTAAATTTTAGAGGAATATCTGGTCTTTTCAATGAAATCTAAGTTCCTTCCAAGTAAAACGTGAGAAATGAAATCATTAATGCATAAAGGTAGCTAAAGATGTATAATTAAACTGGACAAAACTTGAAATTAGTAAATAAGTAGCAAGCGAGGAAGAAAAAATTGAAACTTGAGCAATTGAGAAGCTATATTCAGGAATTCTGTAGTGGAAAAATAAGCCTTTGATCTTAATGCGATTATTCATTCACTCTCAGATTCTTATTATTCCGATAACATGTCCATCTATAAATATTGCTCAAGGACGTCAATAGTTTTGTCTCAAAATATCAAACAACACATGCAATCTCGTGCAGACTATAAACGAGGCCAGGCGTCAATCGCTCCGCCATAATATTTTCAAGCACAATTTATTTGGCTGCGTGAGCAAAATATACGCAAATTCAGATATTTTTAGGAGCTATCAATCTCTTAACACCACTAAAATAGGTCTTCCCAGGCGTTCGCGAAGATCGCTTGATGCATGGGCTACTACGAGTCGATCCCAATTCAACCTTATGTTTATCGAGATTTTCGTACCCGATCTACATTGGAAAATAAATCATCATTTATTCCCGACTGATTGCAACTCTCTCAGATTTTATTATTGATAAAGTCACACTTTTGGAAACTTCCTATAAATTTCATACTTACAAATCTCATTTTGTTAACGGTAACGAAGGATATTTCTCGACGTTCACGGAGTTGCGCCGCTAGACAAGAAAAAGTTTTAAGCTGCAATTAATCTGACTCTCTTCATTTAAATAACGGAACGAATAAGTTAATTCCACTATACAATTCTTAATATGGAAGGTAATAAGTGCATATGTGAAAGCCAAAGCTCAAGATTTTCAGGTGTTTAATATACGGTGAGTTAAGGACAAATTAGTTAATTAATTGCTAAAAATTGTCACCCAGGACCGTAGCTTAAACGGATCTCTGTCTTTAACATTAACGATGGAAGGGAAAATTGAAAATATAATAAAATAATTTAATTTAAATTCAACGTCAAAATATACTAAATCAATGAAAACACAAGACATATACTCAAGTAAGTGGTTTAAAAACCATCTTAGAAAGGGAATAACACTTGGTAACATCCACAGCAAATTTTCATTAATTTGTCATTTGATTAATTGACCGGTTTCATCTATGAGTCGATATCTTCGGGTGCCTGAACATGTCTATTCGTTGACAAAACCGGTCGATTTAAAATTTGCCGTGGAAGTTACCAAGTGTTTCTTCTTTCTAAGATGGTCCTTCTGAAATTCCACGAGTAACAATTTAACACATCGATTTTAAGTGGGTAAATAATAAAAAATAATGATCCATTTCACGGTGACTGGTAAGGGGCAACGAATGCATGCGCTGGAACATCATTTTGCGGCACCTGACAAAAATAACGTTGAATGGATAAATTTGGAAAATGGAGACGGCGCACAGTGGGCTAGAATCGAAAAAAGCTGGCCAAAAATACGAAAACGCTTTTTTTGAGTGAGGACTACGAAACTTCGCATGATTGATTTAGAATAAATTCTGCATAGAACTATGGAGGTCATTTAAGTAGGATCCTCCCCATTAAAATTATACAGGGGGTCAAAGTTGACCAATTTTTGCGAAAATTTCCAGTTTTCGATTTTTCACGAAATTCTTCAACTTCAAGTCAATTGTGAACACAAACTAGGAAAATCATCGAGTAAAATATGATGCCATTTTATAAATATGTTCTTTGTCCTTCATAAGACTTGGTTTCAATGAGCTCTGGTGAATATTTATGTACTTTACATGACAAAATGGCGGACCCTGATTTTGGAACAAATTTTTACCTAAAGCGAGAAAAAAAGTTGATTGAGACACCGTGTGACACGGAGTTATTTACACCACGATAAACTACAAACCTTCGTTAATGGGAATCGGAAATAAAATCTTGCCCCAATTTGCCCCAATAATATATAAGTCGACTTTTCGACAACGCTGCAAGGGCCAAATCCGCGCGGCGGAGCACCGTCCTCCGCTACGCTCTCGTGTTTTGGGAGGAACAACGAACCAATACGTTTCTTATTCGTTCTTTTTGTATATTTTGAGCATTATTATACTTCGTACATATCTTAGATAACTATGTTTGTGATTTTGATACTGAATGCTTCTTCACTCTCACTCTCAACTATACTGAAAAATTTCTTACAAAATCGATACAAAAAGCCACCACTTTGTGTAATTTCATAACAGTAATGAAATATAATTGTGATATTATGAAAATGGTGGCATATAGCGTAGCATTTTCTTCAAATACAAAAATTGGCCTCATCTGGAGTTGTTTTGGTGACTGTCGCAGTGCTCTGGAAAAGTTCGGCAAAGGGCTCGTTTTATGACAGGCAGCTGCGCTTTTTCCGGATTAAAAGTACCCTAAGAATTGCATGTCCGTGATTTTTCCTTACAAGCTTAGGAATAGTTCAGTTCTATTTGAACATTGGATAAGAAGGTGTTGTGTTTTGTAGCTACGACAGTTCTGTGAAACAAGAAGTCTTCGACAATCTCCTGGTAGCATTCCTCGAGTGAGGTTTTAGATATTTCATAGGAATTATATGTGGTGAGGTATGTTTTTTCATTATATATTCCCTTTTATTTAATGTATCAGAATACGGTGGTAAATATGATGTATTTTCTGATCGTTTTAAAATGTGCTCACATTATTTGAGTGTTCTCTACTCCCTTTGTCCTGCATGTATTATAAAATGCTACATTTGCGGTGAGAAATTTTCGAATGTGAACAATCTATCGGCGATTAGTAATCGAAAAGTGGACGCAGAAAATTTGTACTATAGCATTTCTACGCTGCATGGTTGAATTAGAATTTTTTGAGTGTTTATTACATATCTTTCCTACTTACCTTTAAGCAACTGTAGGTGAGAGTACCATATTGATGAGTATGATGTTATGTCATAAGACGTACCCATGGAACTTATCTTAATATTCTTAAGTAGGCTCGTGGTAATCACAAATTACTGTTTGAGGAGAGAAAATATCATACTCAGGAGAGAAAATATCATATTCAGAAATAGTTTAGAAAAAAGATGGGACTGATTGTAGATGTACCTAAACCAGGATATGGCTCCACAAATTATGGAAATACATCAAAGCGTTTCTTTAAAAGTCCGCTAGTTAAATCTAGCAGCTGAAATAACAGGTGCGAGGTTGAATTTATTTTTATTAATGCGTAATCTTTTATTAAATGTAAAAAACAGGACACTGAAAAAGATAAAGAAGAAATTTTCACTCACAAAGATAAGAGTTCTGTATATGGTTTGTTTTATATTATTAATTTTTTTCCTAAACTACCGTCTCCCAAATTTAATTATACATTTCCTAAAAACAATTGACTAAGATCTCATAAAAAGATTCGCCAATATCTTGAAGGTAATTTCAAGTGGTTTTCCACTAAATGAAAAAGCGTTCAAAGATTATTGCTGTGCGACAGCATAGATGTATGTCCGATTATATCCGTGGTACTATATGCCACCAACAGTACATAAAGTACTTATACACGGGGCTAAAATAGCAAAACAGGCAATCCTTCCGTTAGGGCAACTGACAGAAGAGACAATGGAGGCCCGGAATAAAGACGCAAGGAAATACCGGGAGAGATACACAAGGAAACACTCCAGAGTGGCCACGAACGAAGATTTGTTCCGAAGATTACTTCTAACTTCTGATCCGCTAATTTCAATATCGGCACCAGTTAGAACAACGAAAGGATCGAGGAATATGAGCAAAAAAATTAAGGGGCTCCTAGTCATGAACAATGAGGAGGAATTGGCTTATGGGGATGAAGATTCTTCAGACAATAGAAAAGGTAATTTATAAAAACACCGTATACTTCATTATAAACTCACTTAAAACTTTGACTGCATGATTTAGTAGAAATTTAGCATTATCGCACAAAAGTAAACTAATATATGATATTAATATCGCTTACGTGGTCCCATACTTTAAAGCATAACCCATTTCAATTTTTACAATCATCACCCTACAAGAAATGGTGGCTTTGTAATAAATATTGATGTCTAAGATATGTACAAAGTATAATAATTCTCAAAATATACAAAAAGAACGAATAAGAAACGTATTGGTTCGTTGTTCCTCCCAAAACACGAGAGCGTAGCGGAGGACGGTGCTCCGCCGCGCGGATTTGGCCCTTGCAGCGTTGTCGAAAAGTCGACTTATATATTATTGGGGCAAATTGGGGCAAGATTTTATTTCCGATTCCCATTAACGAAGGTTTGTAGTTTATCGTGGTGTAAATAACTCCGTGTCACACGGTGTCTCAATCAACTTTTTTTCTCGCTTTAGGTAAAAATTTGTTCCAAAATCAGGGTCCGCCATTTTGTCATGTAAAGTACATAAATATTCACCAGAGCTCATTGAAATCAAGTCTTATGAAGGACAAAGAACATATTTATAAAATGGCATCATATTTTACTCGATGATTTTCCTAGTTTGTGTTCACAATTGACTTGAAGTTGAAGAATTTCGTGAAAAATCGAAAACTGGAAATTTTCGCAAAAATTGGTCAACTTTGACCCCCTGTATAATTTTAATGGGGAGGATCCTACTTAAATGACCTCCATAGTTCTATGCAGAATTTATTCTAAATCAATCATGCGAAGTTTCGTAGTCCTCACTCAAAAAAAGCGTTTTCGTATTTTTGGCCAGCTTTTTTCGATTCTAGCCCACTGTGCGGCGGGAAGGGGCTGATGTCTTTGAATGACTTTGGCTCAGGCGTTATTTGGATGAGTAATGGTCCTAGGAAAGTGAAAGAGCGACGGAAACTACTGAATGGCGAAAATTTCCAAACTCAAAACCATTTTTTTTCCCTCCATCCATAATGTTTGCCCTCCGCCTCCTTTCCGAGGATCAGAGGGAGGCTGTGGCGTAGGCGGGTCTCCTGCGACTGTTTTGATTCGTGCAGAGGGGTTTGCCCCCCCAACACGCGGAACCCCAGACCGTTGACACACGAAGAGCAGAGCACTTGGGCGTCGCAATACGGCGCCAGATACGTCGGCAAAGGTCAAAGTGTTACGGTGGAGAGCGTTTCGAAGAAACTGACGCCATCGAGTACCGTGGCGTTCCTAAAACCGAATCAGTCGCAGTTTCGCTTCAAACATTAAAGGGATCTAAATATAGGAGGCAATTTACACCCTGAGGTTATTTAAAACTGTCTAAAATTGCATCATTTTACGGCGGGGCTCGGTCAGTCTGTCTCTACGTTTGGGCAAACGAGCTTGTCGGTTTTAGACGGGCTATAATTAACGAACCTCTAAATAATATCCGTGGGTTCTATATCGAAAATGAGCCCATCTGAGTGGTGTTTGTATATCTGCAGGGTTCTACGTGTTCGTTTTTCCTAATAATCGGGATGTTTGTTGTTTCATCTCGCTGGACGGTGGTACTTGATCTCAGAAGTCACCCGATGGCTCAACAGAAGAGTTCGCGGGAATTGAAATTGGAAAACTACGGTCTTCGAAAAAGCGAGCGGCAGAGGTCTTCGTAGAATGGAAAATGGGCAATGCATACATTTTCCAGACGTCCCGATTTTGGCGGAATTCTCTCGAGCTGAATGATTGTTTCCGACACAATAGCGAGCCGTTATTTTCATTCCGGCATTAGCTCCGGCTCGACAAGCGAACCAAATTTCGGTTCAGTTCCGGTTTTTCTCCTTCCGCCAATATCGAAACGGTTCTTTTTTGCTTCGAATATTGAAATATAGGTTCCTTATATTATTATTACCTTCTTACACACACTAAAATATTACTACACTATCACTACATAACATAATCACTACACCATCAATTTAAATAAATTTATTGCTAATTAGTTACAGTTAGTTGCAAGTAGTTTTTAAGCGTGTTCACTAAATCTTCCTCCAGTTAAACTTAATTAAATTGAAGATTGTTGGGAATAAAAAATTATATCGGAGAGAATAACTGTTTTCGGTTTCGGCTCGGGTTCAAGAATTTCAATTTGTTCGGTTTGGGTTCGGTTATCACTTCAGTTAAAATAATGTAATTTTTCAGTTTCGATATCCGGTTCTGTTTCGGTTCGGTATCTTGTTTTTTTACGATGTAGTCTTTGAATGTCCCGCTGTTAAATAGCATACCTAATAAAACACTAATGTAATGCGTGATAGAATATTATATTTAAGGAATGTTAGAGAAAAAACTACTAACTTCTAATTAAGAAGCGAAACTTTCAGTTGAAGCAAAACTAAAAATCACAGGGAATTTCTTATTCAATTTTTTCTTGAGAAAAATGAAAATTTCGGTTACCATCGTTAACTCTGTTTTTGCCGAAAAAATATTTGAATTTAAGTAAGATATCATTGAGCCTTTTATTATTGTGTACAGACATCATTATTTGGAAAATCCGACGCAATCATAGCAAATAACACGAAATTTGAATTTAATAGTAATCAGCCCATTGATATTCGCTATAATAAAATATATTACTCGCATTTTATGCCAAAAACACAGATTAATTGACACTGATGTCATTAGACTAGTTTATCACAAATCTTCCAAGTTGGGGAGTTGTTAAGAAATGATAATTTTGGAGAGTAAGGCAGTCGGTTATTATTGATAATTATTTAGATTAAAAGAAAGGATACATAGAACTGCTGTCATCGAATGATGAATTTGTGTCCATCCCTTTCACTAATTGAAAATCTAAATCGGTTGCCTATATATTATTTCAGCAATCGAAGGGATACGACACATATGGTACAAAATAATTTACGAAATCAAAACAAGCCTATCCGCAGAAGTAGGAATCCTAACAACTTAACTGAAATTCTCCATAAATTGTTTTGAGCGATTCGTTTTTCTTTCTAACCTTAAAAGCCTTATACGGAGGCAATCTTCTGATTTCCAATCCCACCAGGTGACACAGTTTTTACGTCAACATAGTTTTTCGGAACGAAAAATTCTCGCAACTGGCCTTAACAGCTTTATAGCTCCACCGATGCTTAACATCGTGGGCATAGAAAACCGGTGGAAAACGTCGCGGTGGAAATATTTCAGCCATCTTATATAGCAGTGCAGCAAAGAGCTCGCAATCCACATAAAGCACGACGTGTAAAAACTATTACCCATAAGGTCAAATGGGACAGGCAGTACTTCAAGGCCGTCCGATTCAAAGACTCACAAGTCTGCATCCGCGTGGAGCGTCTGTTAATTCCAATGGGAAAAGAAGTTGTAGCAAAGGTAACGTCCTTCGTCATGATGCGGGATTCCTTTGTCGCCACATCATGTGGGTCATCCGAGGTGACCGAAGAGGATACCTCTCAAAGGGAGGATGAAAGTGCGCGAGAGTTACGGAAACTGGGCCATTTGCGTCTCCCTGCCTTCTTACCGGTAAAAACTGGTGAGATGCCTAAGTCCCGGATCACCGGCAGTAACCAAAGGAGGTGAAATACCGACCAACAGAGATGGGTCTGGAATACAGCTTGGTGAGAAGGATCAATCAACATGAATCGGAGTTTCAGCTCCCAGATTAGCTCCGCTAATCTTCACTGCAGCAATATGTAAGACTACGGTTACGGTTGATGCAAGTTCTGATGGAACGGAAACAAGGATTTCGTAATTTTGGATCAAAGAGAGGTCCTTAATCTTAAAATTTCTCTTCAATGTCTTATTTTAAACTCAGCTATTCATTCTAAAGTCAAATATTTACCAAAGTTTGTAATTCATTATATGATTTAGTACTTGCAGGGTAACCCTAGGGGACCGCAAGTAGCCCGCAGGCAGTAAATTGCGTAGGTCTGCGTAAGAACTTTCTGTAAGTGTAAGCAAATTGGATGGTTACGCTTCGTTTGATTTATGAATTCCATTTTGACTCATTAATAAGTCATTTTATGGGTAGATGACAAAGCATGATTGATAGAATGCAAGATATCGCTGAAACGAGAAAACAGCGGACAAAATAGGGGAAAGGTCACTGGATATAGCGACAAAATCACTGAATCAGCGATTATACTCTCGACGAACTGACATAAGGCGCATCTGAAGGAAATGCCTACGCGCATCAACTTCGCTCACACAAAGTTGCTATCTGTTTCATCCGACCATGAGTAATTCCAACTTTGATTTTCAAATTTGAATTAAAAATTCAAGGTTTGAATAACAATACTATTCACAATGGCCACACCGTCTAGTTCGGTGACACTAGGTAATGTTTTCTTAACAAATATTTTCATACCTGTTCGATGATCTGTCCCTTATTGCATGAGCTACGTCCTGATAAACTATCGCTCGACTACGTTTCCTGTAAATGCCTTTAAACCGTACTTTTATGATATCCAAGCAGAGAGCCGCCCTCTGTAGCGGAATATTATTTATCGAGATGCATGCTCAGATGCTATCTATGAAGGGAAATTACGAGGTGACCCTCCGCTGACCCTGCACCGCATGCATCTCAGAGCACTATTTCTGCTCGTTCTAAATTAAACTTTTTCCCACACAATTAGCATCAAGTCGATCGTGCCTTTGGCATTATGCTCGAATTTATGATCACCGCTGTCGAGATCCATCGGCGCCGATCCGCTCGTAATCTTTGCCTCGACATCAGAAAATGAAATTGGCTCCCTTTTCCAGACTAATTGCTCGCTCTGTTTTTAATTTGGCTCAAGGCTGACTAAGCTTTTACCTCCAGTGGGCCGCATTGGGATCTGCTAGCATCTTGGCAGGCTGCATGTATTTAAATAAATATATTAAAGAAATAATTAAATTTGAACTATTCTGATACTTTTCAGAACCATATTATTTATTCATAACAAGTAAACTCTCCTGTCGATCTTGAAAATTTTTTTATACAAATAAATGAATGTGCATATTTGGTTGTTTGGAAAAGAGATAGGAAACAGGCTATTTTAAAATAATCCTGCAGATTTGGAAGTTGCCATCCAAGAGAATAGTCTTGTAAAAGAGACTATTTTATTGCCATACCTTTAAATTCGCCGAAAATCCCGTAGATGAGAAAATTTATGGGCTCGAAGATCGCGCAATCGTCCGGAGGTAGGGATACCAGAATCCACAAATTTTTCCTTCATTTTATCAAATTCCTCGCAACTCCGAATGGAAATGAATATTTCTCCACAAAATGAAAAACTTCATTCAATTTCCTTTTTTACAGAGATACTGTCTCCCTTGAATTGTGAAGAATTATTTCTTGAGACAACGGAATTATACCTGCCGATATAATTGTTAATTCATTATTTCCTTTCAAACAAGGATACTTAATCGATAAGTGTATGTATATGCTTCAGCAAAAAACTTAAACAGCAAAATTGTTCCTTCGAAGATTAAGAACAGGAAGTATCCTCTGAAAACAGTCTGGAATCAGATTTATAAATGACAGCATTTAGTTATTTTCCTGGTCTTTATCACAATACCAATTTTTTATTCACTTCAGCTCAGATAATATAATTTAACAACAATTAACAAGGGATTCAAACAATTCAGGCGCTCAGTAATGCAACTACGATAACATTTCGAGCAGTAAGATCTTGATATATTTCATCGCTAAATAAATGACATGTTACTGTCTAAACAAAAACAAGGTTATTTAAATGCCATAGAATTCATTCCTTGCATGAAGCAGAATTGAAAGTAGATGAATGAATAAAATGTTTGTACGTTACATAGACCTAGGCTTATAGGAAAGTAATCTCGACTGGGAATTGATCAGGAAATAAACATGAAGTACTCAAATATAATAAGGGACATATATGTATACTTTAAAGCGGCTCTTTCACATATGATCCGGGAACTAATATATATCTTCTGCATATGTGTATGTACTGAAAAGAATGAAACTGTTTCCTTTAGTTCACAAAATGTCGATCTACATCAATTGAACTCCTCCTATACTGGTGATAAGCAGGATCAAAGTTGATGAACTCAGTAAGGTCACCCTAGCGCGCCAAAAGTTCACTTTCTCCTCGACCACCTGTTAAAATACAACTTGCACTTCCGGGTTACGTAATGACAGTGCTCGTCCAAACGAAAAACTCAATCGATCCTACCAAGTTAGCAATTTTCCGCTCCAAATGTATGGAGAAAGTAACAGGGTAAAAAATAGAATTAGAAGTATCCACTGAAATAGATATTAATCGGGTTCACACAATTTATGTGTCCGCAATATTTCTGGGAAGAAGATGTTTTATATGAAAACATTCTTAAACTTCTTATTAACTCATCCTCAAAAATTTAAATCTTAGTTATATCGCTCCACCAATTTACAGCCCAGAATATCATTCATTAGACACTCAAAAAGTCAGGAATATAAAATTGTTTATAGCAAACAAATATCTGTGCGAAAATATGCACCAATGTTGCTTTAACATCCAGAAAAATTCTAAGCAGTCCATTTAATTTAAAATTATAGACTTCGGCCATGAAAATCGACCCGAAATTGTCTACGGATAATGCTTCAACTATCGTAAATAAAAGTGAAATGCGTTGTCTTCCGTTCCGAAATGGATGATTTTAGCAATAACTGAGGTAAATTTACTTTTTTTTAAATGTTTTTTAGTTTGATCGTTCCAAACTTAGAGAGTGGTTCTTTACATAATATTTGGCCATCTCTGTAACTTTCATTCCATTTTTCATAGTCTGCGTAATTTCTACTCACGGTTGAAGATTTCCTGAAAGATTTCTTTGCTTAATTCAAAAAAAGGTTCCTTCCATTGGACATGTGAAATTGTATAAATACAGCTTTTCAGGAAAAATCCCGTGTAGAATGATTAGCAACATGTTCTGCTGCGTGAAGCGTATTAGTAAATCATCTGAATTTTTCGCGTAATGCAACCTATCGTATTTTAGAAAAGTTAAAGTTCTATATACAAATATGAAATGTTCTTGTAAGATGATTTTTTGGAGTATCTTAGGCACATTTCCAGTTACATTTCTTAGAAATATTCTTTCTTCCTTAAGGAATGTAAGATAAGTGATTTGCACGTAAAGATTTGAACTTAGGAAAAATCTCAAGAAAACAAAACGGGTATGATAATAGTCAGACTGGACCGGGGCTCGAACCCAGGTAACTGTTCTACTTACTGAAGTATCTTGCTAGACCATTTAGTCATGTCGTTTTTGCAATTTAGGCTTTTCGAGCTTAGAACTAATAACAGATAGCACAGTATTCTAGAAAATATCGCGTTGCAATGATATACATGACGACTGATATGAGAGAAAAAATTATTTTAAGTATTCTTTGAAAATGTCAAGAATGGCCTTTCTATCAATTGGCAATAGAGCAGGAAATTTCAATACTGAATGTGTGGAAGATCATTAATAATGTAGCTATTATTCATATTATAAGCCTCTGCGTTAGGCTTCTGAATTCGAATTATAAGGCTCTGAACTGCCCCTGGATCTATACTGATATGCATTGATTTCGTGGTGAACAAAAGGCCAGCCATCAAGCAATGCGGGCCGGAGAGCAAACTCCTCAAAGACCCTCTTGTCCAATTCATCTGCCCATCTGATAAGTGATTGTTCATATATAAAGCAAGACATTTGACGTAGCAGAATTTCTTACGGATGCATTCTTTGCTCTCTGCAAAAGAATATGCCACTTTAGAAGGGGCCCCTCAAAAACTGGGGCCCGGATGCACAGAATACCTATTTTTCGGCCCTGGTGCTTAACAGCGAACATACATTTTGTGGAGAAATGCAGCCATCGCTCGGTATTTGATTCGAAGAAAAATTAATACGATTTGAAGAAAAATTAATTAGTTGTTTAATCTAGTTAATTACGTACTTTCGGCGCAAATCCTTGTTTAATTTTTTATTTAGTATATTATGTATACGATAGAGCATTACATTACATGTAAAATGTGGTACGTTAATTACATAGTGCAGTACATTATGTACATGCATGCGTCGCGGAGTGAGTAAATTAAGACGGTTGTACTTATGCTCCTGAAAAATCAGGAGAGCTAAGCACGTGTTTTCGAAAAAAAATAAAAAAAAAGGTATCCGAAATTCATTTCCTCGTCAGTACACATTCCTAATCTCATTACAGTTCCATTACCCTCTCGACTCTTTCATTTTCATATTTCAGTTCCATTTAATCGCGGCGTTATTTTGACTCGCAGCCTGTCATCTCGTGATTAAACGGACGCGGCGTGTATTAAAAAGCACGGACGTGCCTTCATCTGGAAAAGGAAACGGGGAGCGTTCTCAGACGACCAAAGTTAGAATCATTTATGACTAATGACCTCCGATTGCATGAGTGATCGGACGGTGCATAACTGATGACCTAAATTATAATCCCCGTGACGTGAGATCTCTCTCTCGAACAGTTACTTTCTCTTCCCCTCGATTAATGCGCCGCGTTTGTCAACCTTATTCGATAATCTCCACGAGGAAACAGTCCGTACTACGCTCTTCGATTAGGTAATCACGTTCAAAGCAGATGATGCTCCCGATTGAAAACAAAAGGCTCTTTCCTCTGCCTCTTGTTTCACTCGTTTTATTTGCACGATTGCTTAAGATTAGACGTCATTTACAGGTGGTCAAAATCTATTCTGCCAATTCCATGAAAGGAAGGAATAACAAATTAGACATATAGTTGACATGTGGTATGACGAATCTATCTTGTGTAGCTTTTGGTCGTTTCAGCACGTTGCAAGTGCCCAATGGGGTATAATCATGGACAGGGCCGGCTTAAAGCTTTCAGCCGCCTTGAGGAGGAAGGTTACTGGCCTTCCCCACTTAATCTCCGTAATGGTCAGAGGTTCATTTTTCTGAACCATATACCAGGGCCATCTGAAAAGGCGGAACAGTCGCTATGGGCCTAGTGCTTCTGATTGTAGAAGCCGATGAGAATCTCCATAGAAAATTACCCTCGAGATGAATTTTAAAGGAGTATAACTTAACAGAAATACTTGTTGAAAAAACTCTAAACGTGGCATCGGATGGAATACTTTTATCAAAGCTAAAATTGATAAATTTTTTTGAGATCGCATACTTTTCCTAACAGGCTGGAAGGTCAATATATCTTGTCAGCCGGACATGAGAAGGACAATTAGATCAAGAAATCAAGTATTATCAAGAATTTCGCGAGCATTGAAGGAGGAAAAATGATGAAATAGAAAAGTTGGAAAATCCCTGCGGCGGGCTAACCTAAGGGTACCGCGGGCTTAGGGACAGTGCCACTGAATTTTAAACAATTAAAGGATTTTTATCGATTATATTTTTTACTATCTCAATAGTTACTTCTGCCTGATTCATATACAAAATTATACATATTTATGAGAAGCAGAGCAAACTAAATATTAAAATTTTGTGAATCCAGTAAGTAAAAAGGGAAATGTCATGTAAAACGGCTTGGGAAAATTGCGACTCGGACAACCTCCTCCATCCTGACCCTTTCATTCCTAGTTTCAAAACGAAATTCACCAATTTTCTCATATTTCCGTCACGATCCGCGAGGACCATTAATAAAATAGTTACAGAAAACTTTCTCATAACATTTCCTGCTGAATAGAATGCTTTAGTAGAAACAATCAGAAACACAACCAACGCATTGGGGATAAGAAATTCGAGCGCCGTGTGAATGTATCACAACAAGTAAAAGGAGTGTAAAGAGTTTTTAAGGATTTAGCTCTAAAATATTCAAATAACTCTCATAAAATCAAAGATTCGTGTTGTAATGAATTCATTTCGTAAAATCTTTCTTGAGAGGCATTAATTTACTACTGTATTTTCTGCGTTTAAAATAAGTATAAAAAAACTGTTACTTAAAAAGTAGTTGAATGAAAAGGAAAGCGCAAAACGGATAAATACACAAAAGTAAGCTAAAAATTACTTCGATTCGCAAAGAGGTAAAAGTAATACCTTTATCCCACAAATGCATTCACAATGTACGTAAAGGTATTATTAAGGCAGGTATTTAAAAGGGTCTATAGAAGAACAGTAGAGCTGAAGGCTTTCAAAGTTTTCATAACATATTTTTATTAATTGGCTGAGCGACATGGAAAATGTTGGATGATCTCCCTCCCATGAACACCTTGTACCACTCCCAGAAAGAAGCCACCCTAGGCTTTGTCTTCCTAATTCTAGTTTAGGTTAAGTCTTATTCAAATCTCCTTTTCATCCACGCTTACCGGGACTCCAAAAGGCTATTCACGTTTGTTTTCAGTCCAGAAGGAAGGGAGTCTTACATACATACAACTTACATACTAGAATTAATGACTGCTGCTAGCTTTTGGTTTCTATGTAACAGAAGCAGTTCTAAGGAAAAAGTTTCTTCTCCTCTATCACTTTGTATTACATTTCCAACGGTGGTGGAATAAAGTAATGATGCTGGAAATGGCTAATGATACTCGGGCAAGGAGGAATGCCCGGGAATTTGTCTGCAAGATAACGGCATACCAATTAGTCAGTCGGATGATTTCATGATCGGATGATACTATTGTCTCTTGAAAGCGTTGTGCATAAACGCTCACGAACGAATGGTTGACATGCTTAAATTTTGAGATATAAAAGTAAGAATATATCTTCCTTCCGGATATGTATACGAACCCGGATCCCCCATTGGCGGTTTTTAGATTTAGATTTAGATTTAGATTTGTACCCCGCAAGCCGCCAGTGGCGTATGGCAGGGGGTGTAATGACACCATCTTAGTATTCTAATCGGCCCTATTAGCTTCTCTAATAGCTCGCGGGAAGAACGACCAGAAATAAATATCTGTCCTTGCTATTTCCTCCTTATAACGCTTGGTTGATGCCTCTCGGAGATCGCGCTCACTACTAACCGGAATCAAAGTTTCATTCACCTCGTCCCTAAATTCGGAACCGAGGAACTTTTCGAAAAGTTTCCTTCGGTAATCGTTTCTTCTCTCCTGAAGTGAATTCCAACCGAGGGATTCTATCATGGACGTAACGCTACTGTCGAACCTGAAATCTCCTGTAACGAAACGAGCTGCTCTACGTTGGGCCATTTCTAAGTCTGAGACCAAACCTACCTCGTGTGGATCCCAAATCGCGCAGCAATATTCGAGATTAGGTCGAATGAGTGAAAAATAAGCTATTTCTTTTACTCTTGATGAGCATCCCTTCAGCGTTCTACCTGTTAGTCTCTGTATTTTGTTCGCCTTACCTATTACATCTCGAATGTGTTCTTTAAAAGATAAACTACTACTGAACGTGACTCCTAGATATTTATTATGACGCACGAACTCTAAGGGATGTCCTGAAATTTTGTACAGTGCGGGAATAACGTTTGTAGAACGCGTGAAACTCATAGCAACGCATTTCTTAAGATTCAGATCAAGCTGCCAATCCTTACACCATCCTGCTATAACGTCCAAGTCATTCTGTAGTATATGTATATCATTTTCTGACGAAATCTCTCTGTATATGAGGGTATCATCGGCGAACAATCTAACTTTGCTCTTTACTTTATCCGCTAGGTCGTTAATGTATATGAGGAATAAAATCGGCCCTAGGACACTTCCCTGCGGAACACCTGATGTGATACTAATTTCGTTGGATAATATTCCGTCTAACGCAACTCTCTGAGATCTGTTTTCTAGAAATGATTTTGTCCATCTGACCACCTTTCCGTCAATCGCGTAGGAACTTAACTTTTGTATGAGCTTTACATGGGACACCGTGTCGAAGGCTTTCTTAAAATCTAGAAAAATTGCGTCTGATCTAACTCCCTTATCTGCTGCCTTAGATACGTCATTCATAAAGAGGGCTAACTGGGTATCGCAAGACCTACCCTTACGGAATCCATGCTGGCTCTGACTGATTGCTCCATTTTCAGCTAGAAAGCGCATAATTGAGCTGGCTATAATATGTTCCATAATTTTGCAAAATATAGAAGTTAGTGATATGGGCCTATAGTCGTCTGGTTTTACAGTACGCCCTTTCTTAGGCACCGGAGTGATGTGTGCTTTCTTCCAAGACATTGGGACAGTACCCTCATCCAGTGATTTCTTATAGAATAGCGGTTACTTAACACAATTAAGCTACTAAGAAAGAACAATCTATCTTCCATTTCTAAGACTATAATGGCTCTACGATATGTGAGTTTTATACGATGGGGATTATCTAGCAGTAAGATGGAGAGCCTCCGATTCGTAATTTCCCTCTTCGGTTACCAATAAATCCCTCCTTCGCAGAAATAAGATGGGATGACATATCAGCTCTTTATTCCACCGAATTCTTCGATATAAACTTCGAATGGCCAATGGAAAGAGGATGGCTGAATAAAGACTTTGAATTAGCACATCAAACGGACATAAAACTTAAGCCGATGACGCACATGATAATCGGTCCTTTGAAAAGCGGAGACTTTTATAAGGAGTGGACCTCACCGCCTTGAATTTGCTTCCAAAAACGCCGCTCTCTGTCTTTTGCTCTTTTTCCACATAACAAAGCGGCGTGACTTCAAGGACGCACGCATTGAAAAAGGTGGGGAAGGTGATGAGCATTACCACATGAGGAAAAATGGGAGCGAACGTAGCTGTCAAAACCAATGCACACATCCTTTTCCTGTTTGTGACAATTTTTTATTCTAATGCTAATTAAGAAGCCACATCGAACCTGTTTTTTTAACGCGATTTTAGCTAAATTCAATCTTCCTCTTATGCCTTCCTTATCAAAATTAGCAACTGGGCGTTATTCCGGGGCTAAAAATGCTGGCTTAACGTTTTGTTTGGAATATACAAGAATATTCCCTAATACCGAGCAGCCATCTGTTCGGGGAGAATGTTTATTCTTTACTTGCACTTCTTTCTTCAGCTTTTGCCCTAATGCCCTAATTTCAGGCAGATGACAGCATCCTTACAATTATGCTTAAAAGTTTAAGAACGAACTATATCACTTCTTTGATTCCGATTGAACAATAAAATTTCATGCATTTAATGCTACTAATTACTTGTACCTACATTCGTACACGGCAAAATTACTATCGGTGTGTGGCAGGGGGTGCGAACGTAATGTTGTCAATTTATTTATTTCTTTTGTTAATCTATGTATTGCTTTTGCGAATTAATCGCAGTATAAATGCGTTTTTCTGAACAAATTTCATTTTCATCCATCCTTATTATTATTGTCATCGTATAATTATCATTAACGCTCAAACTGTGATGGAGCGATCACCCTACTGGTGATTTTTTATTAGTAGTAATTTGCTTACGGTAAAAGGTTGAGCTTGCATTAACATCAGATTACAATTTTTTATGAGTATTATACAACTACAACATTTATCAGGATAAAATGGAATTTAAAAGGTTAATTGGAAATGAGTTCGTAAGGAATTTATCTCGATCCTCCCAAGGTAAGTTCAACCCCTCCTCTATTTACAAGTTTCTAGATCCACCCCTGTGCTGAACGGAAAATGAATTCTTTAACAATGCCTTAAACATTCATAATTTGGACGTTTACAATCATGTGTGAAGCCATTCATCAAGAACAGATCAGTTAGTTTCATGCTGTGACCTAGGTTCGAACCAAGGACCTGAAAATTGCCAAGATACCAAACAATTTAATAAACACACATAGCAAAAAATTTAATTTCCTAGTATGAATACAAGTTGCTAATAACTTACTCACGAGTCATCATTCAAAATATACGAATCGAGGCTTTCAATTCATAAGTAAAATTGCATCTGTTCCATTATTCGTAAAAAGACGTATGAAAAAGGGTGTAAAGTTTCTAAAATTAAGAATTGCTATTTATTTGTTTGCCGGTCTATCACTGCTTATGTTTAGAGTCGTAGAATAACATTCAACTATTCAGCAAAAGTTAGACGTACCTTTTCCACTTTCCCCATTAAAATTAAATGGTGTATGGATTTACTACCGACTTTAGTAGGACAAATTGTAGATTTAAACACTACACAAATCTAGAGGCGTATCTAGAAACTCCCTAGGGAGGAGGCTAACTTAGTAAGGGGAGATTTTAAAAATTGCTTACGACCTCACCTCCAATTAACTTCAATGTCATGATGCATGTATAGTGATCGTGGGAATAGTTCACAGTCTGATTTTAATTCAAGCTCCTCGCCGAGCTTGTAGTCACATTCTAGGTAAACAGTCTATACTACAAAGTCATCAGGGTGAAAGACGGGTGAAGGGATGGCCTTATCTCTGTCCCAGGGTTCCTAATATTCCAATCCTGAATCCTTATAAATATGATAAATAAAGGTAATTCCATTAAGAATAGTCGTAAATAACAGCTGATATTTATTAACTATAATGCATATTTTTTCTATACTTTAATTTAAACTTTAATTCTTAATTATGTCATATTCATATGAGACAGTTCTTTAATCATTAAGAATAAATTTAGTGTCGGAGCTCCAATTTAAAGTTATTCCTTCGGGTTTATCTTCCGAGCGATCCTCTTTAGTTCCAAGAGAGACTATGTAAACTGTGCCACGCGGGCTGCGAGAGGCCCCGTTCTTGTCAAAGCTGCCACCGCCACCCTTAAAATAGTCCAAACATTTCCTAACACTAAGAATAGGCGATTTAAAGTCATTGGTAGCGTACATGACGTAGCGTAGACCATCATTCTCGTACAACCAGTTACCAATGTCTCGTCGACGACCGGTCTACGTTGTTTACTCACTAACTCACCTGACCCAATACATAATTTCACGCGCATAAAAGGCCTTCCTTTGTCGACAAAATCCCTTCGCCGATCCGCTCGCAATTTACCGGTCGGCAACACCGATCGAGCGCTAAAAGAGAACTTTTCCTCTGTTGCGAAGTCCGCTGGATGACCAGGCGACAATGAGCCGATGAAGATCACGTGGTACCCATGCCGGCTCCACAAAAGGGAGGTTCTGCGCGGGAGAGGAGGTCTACCAGAAAAGTTAAATGGCCACCCATCTCACTCGAACCATGACCCACCCCTACCTAACATTCCCACGCCCCCACCTTCGGACATCCCGCCCCCCCTTCACACTCCCACACCCTGTATAATTCACTCGCAAGGCGGCAGACGATGTGACGGTGGAGTCTTTTGAAGGGATAGAGCCAAAAAGGGGGAGGGGTGGGGGTGGAAAAAAGGGGGCGAGGTTGCCAAACCTCGCCCCAAAAAAACCACCCACCCCACGGATCTCTCCCTCCCCACAGGCTTCCCCTTCTAGAGATACGATGCTCCCGCCTCCACGGGCACCGCCCCTCCTCCCCCACCCCCTCTCCCTCCCTTCCCCTACCATCTCTCCACTCTCGGCTAAAACAAGGTCCGTCGGGATCAGTTGGTGCTCGGAAGCCGGCGGGTGCAGAAGTGCTAGAAGGTACCTTTTCCGACACGGCCAGAGCGGACCCAGTGGAGGGTAGAGCCCTGTTTAATTTTCCGGAGCGAAAACAAGGGAATCTCCCTCGTGTTCAATCCATCGGACCCTTTGATCGGCGAAGGGGGCGTGAAGACACCCCGCGAACGACCGCGAGTTCTCCGGGATTTTTTTCCGGCGCCCCTCTGACGAACCCGTGTCATCCCGAGGTCCACTCTAAGTGCGCGTCCACAAGAAGAGCATCGGCGGGTGGAACCTCCCCTCGGGAGGGAGGGCGGCGTAAAGAAACGATCGTAGAAAACGTGGCAACCTCGATATAGTAGTAACGTAGTAAAGAGTGCGCAGCTGCGAGTGACGTCACGAGAGACTTCATATCTTTCTCCTCCACGTTCTACACCCCCCTACCAACCCCTTTCCCCGATCGGGAGGAAAATATCCGCCACCATTCCCCGCGGAAAAAAATCCCCATCCCCCTCAATCTTACCTTCCCACCGAAAATTTCCCACCCCTTCCATCCCGCTAAAAAGCCCGCATCTTCCGTTTCTTTCCCTCGCGCCGTGGTCCGCAACCTCCTCCGTTTCTGCCTAGAGGAGAGGAAAGACGGGGAGGTGTGGGGAGGAGGCAGTGGGAGGAGGAGGGGAGGAGGGGGACATTAATTCAAAGCATGTCTGTGGCTGCCGCTTCGGCCGAGGCAGAAGAAGAGGAAGAAGAGGAAGAGGCGAGGAGGAGGAGGGAGAAGGAAACGACACGTTGTCTGGGACGGTGAGTCCCGCGGAGGAGAAGCCCGTCGAAGTTAGGGAAGAGGAGGAGCTTTTCGGAGGAGGAGACGTGGAGGAGGTTACTCGCGGGCGGTGGAGGAACGAGCGGTGTCATCCGCTGCGGGAGAGGCGCAGGATTCACCCCGGAGGAGGGAGGACGGCTCACCCCGAACTCCACCCCGTCCCATCGCCCCGCTGCCCCGCCCCCGCCGGCGCTCACGCCCTCCACCAGGTCCTCCGCCTCCCCGACGCCCACCGCCGTCGGTGCTCAGTCGCTATGGGGACAACATTTGGGACGCAGCACTCGCCCGACCCCTCTCGCCCTCGTGGCGCTAAAGCGACGCACGGCACCAAACGCACCACCGCGACGCCCGTCGCGAGGCCCGCGGCGTGGCTCTTGAGCGCCATGCTGCTCGTGTTGCCCGCACTGTTAGTCCTCGGGGAAGCGGCGGTGGCATGCCCCCCGCACTCGACGTCCCCCGCCTGCGGTGGCAGTGCATTGAGCAGCCGGCAGAATTCGAACCCGTTCCTCCGACACGGCGAATCGCCCGAAAGGAGGCATCACCATGGAAACCGCAGGAGGACCACGCCATCCGCCGCGCCGGGGGCCTCGGAGGTGACGGCGGAGGAAGTCGCTTCCAGAGCGTATCTGTCGCCGGTGGTGTTCGAGGCGAAGGCGCGGTCGAGGGGTCCCGTCGGATCCTCCGGCACCTACGGTGTCACTTTCGTGGTGCTGAGGGTGCATAAGGGGGACGTGAAGAGGAAGAGTCACGTGCGTCTGCAGTTCGCGACGCCTCCGGGAGAGGGAGTTCGCGCTGCCGGTGGGGCGACGCCGACGTCGATGGACGTCGGGGGACAGGCGGCCCCTTGGCCGGTGCAAGCGAAAATAAGAAGCGGCGGGAAGTACGTTGTTTTCGCGCGGAAGATCGGACCGAACAACTACAGCGCGACGGGCGAGCCGGTCCAAAGATCCAGGAAGATCCTTGCCGCGCTCCAGGACGTGCTGTGCGAAAATTGCGGTGAGTACGGCATTCGATCCAATTCCGTTTTACCCCCGCGTGTACGGTGGTGCAGCATCGTGTTGATGGAGAGGGAGAAAGAGATTAAGGGATGTCCTTGACTCGTTGCGTGTGTAGCGATTTGGTCGGCGAATGTACTTCCGGTGCCGTTATCTGCTTCTGACCATATGTTCGGAAGCCTCACCTTCGGTGCAGATTGAAGGTGCGGAGGGCCAAGATTATCGCCCCCGGAGCATGTGCTACGCCACGTGGTGCTTTGATCCCACTCGACCCCTCAGACAATTAACGCCCTCCGCTCTTAAGCCTTTAGGTGCATGTGTTGACGCCGAATTCTCGCGATCCCCTTAATCCGGGAAATGGGCGCTTCAGAGATTCGCTCGATGATATTTCTTATGCACGCGCTTCTTTCCTTTTTAACTGAATTATCATTCCTCGGGGAATAATTCATGCTGTGAAGGGAATCAAGAGATGCTATTCCGATGTCATAAGTTGATTCAATTCCACCGCACTGACAGGGGACCCGACGCAAAAAGCAACCGTGCAATTGATCGAAGGAGAGAAAGCTGTGTTGCATCACGATAATATGGCATTCATGCTTCACAGGTGGTCCACACATTTTTTTGTTCATTTCGCCATGAAACAAAACCATATGTGCGAAATCTGATGGAAATTCTTCGTAACGTGAGGTAATTACAGGATACAGATGGCGATTTAATGTCTGCATTCCCAATAACAAAGTAGATATGTTTGATTCGCGATTGCAACTAGATTTAACTTAATGCATAAAAGTTAGCTGCCCATTTGTACTTGCTTTATTAAATATGAACGTGCATGAGTTACAGTCCCAATTCGGTACATTTTAGAATTCCACCCCACGCAAATCAGCTGAAAATTGATTTAAAAATCCTTTACGTTGACATTTGGCAGTCTGAGAAGTAATTTCTAGATCAAATGTCCCGCAAAAGGAATCAATGTGGAGATAATGGCCCGTGCCCATGCTTTAATAATTGAATTATGAGTCACGTAAGA
This sequence comes from Pachydiplax longipennis, assembly GCA_036926295.1. NCBI lineage: Eukaryota > Metazoa > Arthropoda > Insecta > Odonata > Libellulidae > Pachydiplax > Pachydiplax longipennis. The sequence continues at coordinate 16,089,543 of JAVFKF010000014.1, forward strand.
AGGTTGGAAAACTTAACTGCTTCAAATAAACTCGGTTTTAGGGCTTTTTCGTATTGTTACTGGTATTAGAATTCACCGCACCGAAAGTTCGGATATTCCGTGGGTATCGGTGATACTAATTAAATGCTGTATAGAAGGGGAGAGAATTATGGATATCACATTGCCATCAGCAAAAGACAGAAGAAATAAGGAGAAAAGTGAATCAATCCGTTAAAATCTACGCTAAACTTGGAGAATTTCCAAGAGAACTAATAAAACAGATTCTAGTACCTTTGCTGAGTAGGAACATTTACTTCATCATATCAATCTCGCGAAGTAAAAGTCGCCCGAGTAAAGAGATCTGGCATTACATTAGGCGAAACTGATGATTTCACATATCCGACGTTATGCATGCAGCTCGCAAGAGGCGGTCGGGAACGGATTTTCGGGCCCTCATTCCTCTCCGCCGTTCCATCGGCCAACAGCTGGATGGCTTTCGTATTACACACATTAGGGATTGTTCGATCATCTGTTAGGAATCTGAATTAGAATGTATTCAGGTGAGGAAGTCCACGGTGTCAGCATTTTCCGTCGCTTAGTATTCGAGTCGGCGGCAGCGTGCGACTTGGCCGGGTTTATTTTCGGCGAAATTTGGCGGAAAATACTGATGCGAAGACTGATTTCATCGCGTCGTATGCAGAATTTTCAATGAAACTCACCCGGAGAAGTTCGATTCCCTCCAAAGATTGCAACTGATACTTTCAGATATTTCGTATGACACGTTATATATTGTAAAATACGGCGACGGGATCATTTTCGCAAGTAAGCTGAAAGCATGATTGGCTCGTAAAAGGATGAGTCTAAAAATTAAAAAAATATAACGTGATGTGTGTATATATATTCATAGGTGAAATCCTAATTTGCAGAACGAGGAAATTGCGACAGGTGATTTTGCACATACTCGTAATGGAGTGCATCTTGGAACAATTTCAACGAAATTAATGACATAAAAAACCGACAGGACTTAGGCTCAAACCCTTCCAGAGAGTAATCACATGGAATGTTGAAGACTCAGGTTCGAGTCCCGGTCCCGTCAGACTTTCTCATGTCAGTTATTCCTATCTAATTTCTAAATGCACGAGGGTGGTCTGAAAAGTTTCCGACCCCTGATTTTTCAGAAATCTTAAGAAAACATGTCGAGAAATGGCGAAATGTCGGAAACTTTTCAGACCACCCATGTATATAAGGTATCATAACGAAACATTTCTTTGAATAAAAGGCAGGATTTAGTATCGTTCAGCCGAACTTTAAAATTTTTGAAAATTAGTGAGTAAAATCAGATACTTCTTCAAATTAGTCCATGCGAACAATACAAATAGAACAGCATTTCATATAAATATCGAGAAATCCATTTAATGTTACCCTATAGCGGAGGATATGTTGGTATAAAATTGATTATTTCAAGTTATTTTACAAAGAAAAAAGGAAATTTCATTGGAGAATTTTAGAAATGTCATGATTGTAAAAGAATGTCTTTTCGAATTCCGAAATATTTTCACAGCTCTTGATATCTTCAAAAACGCGCTTCCACCCTAGTGAAAACTCTCCAAAGTCGTATTGACGCATATAATTCAAAAATTCACTTCCTACGTATGGATCTTACCTACGAAAAAGACTTTAGTAATTAGGTCCCATCCTTAATAAGAAAAGTAAATTGCCAACATTAAGTTTCTTGTCGAACGTATTTCCGCGGCTCGAGACTAAATATTCTAGCAATCGTTTTGCAAACAGATGACCAATTCGGTTAAGTAACCTTTTATTAACATTTGCTCCGGCTGCGAAAAAGTGTAAGGTTGGTACGGCCTCTTCGTATGTAAGGGAAAAAAAACTTGCCGTAAACGGACCATATTAGTGGGGAATGAGAGGGAAAAGGATACGTGGGAAGAAATCCAATAGGATTGGGCGGTGGATAAGAAAGGAAGGGATTATGGGAGGGGGTGAAGGGGGAATGAGGGAAGGGGTATTTCTGCCTGGGTCAACTATGAGGATGGGAACATAACTATTTAGTGCAGACAAACCTTGCTCATAGTTTCCCACATTCCTCTAAAGTAAGGATTATGCCATCCACTATTGTCAGTCATTTTGCCTCTTGATGTAATTAAGTAGTTAATACAAGAATAACTGATTTCAAGAGAAATTTAATACATATGAATATATGTGATGTATATGACTACTACTACTAGTATTACTAATAGATACCACGATTCAGATTTGAAATATTTCAGGTTCAATCGCAATGCGTATATCTTAATATTAATGGAATAATTTGCACTCTCTGGGTATTTTCGGTGTATCAAATACCTTTTTGCTGAAGAATGTCGATTCATCAAAAGGTCTGGAATTACTTTATAGAAAAGCTCTCTATCTCTATACTTGGCATTACGGCTTAAACATAGCTATTTTGTCATCTTCTGTCACTCCAGTATTACCAGATTTCTAAGGAGAATGATATTACTCCTCGATTGATTAACCAATTAAAGAAAACTGCTTCCAATCTAAGGCAAGACCAGTGTTTAATAGTGACCAGAGCATCGAAAAATTCTGTGCTTAATTTTTACAAGTCTTTAAAGTGAAGAAATTTTCAAATAAATACATTAGAAAAAAATCTTACTATTTATCGACAGAGTGCGGTACGCCATTCAATTCAGTTGGTGTAAAAATTGGAATTTTTCAGATAAAGATAATTAATGTATCCGAAAAACACTTTCTGCACGAACTTAATTCATCACCTACGCTCATGATAAAATGAAAGATGATTACGATTTCTTGCATTTCAAGAAAAATATCAATATGCTCTTGCGAACAGGGCATTTCTGCGACATGGCCGAGAAGTTTGGAAGGGGCCTGTCATTAGTCCCTTGTTTTTATGAGGCGTGGATATCTTAGGGTGCTTTTTATTGGCAAACCAATTACAAAACAATTCCTGGGGTACTTCTCGCTGTGTAGATGAATGATAAACGGTTAGGAGCCTGCATAGGAATTGATATTTGACTGTTAACAAACTTATTCAGGAATTTATTTCGAATAAGAGATTTGGTGAATTTATTGATCACAACCTATAATAATTGCCGATTATTTCCTTTTCTTCTTATTTATCAATCGATTTTGTTAATTTTAATTTCAATCGATAGTGATTGAGTTAATAATATCATTATCATCATAACTAATATTTAAAAAATTCATTTAATGGATACAATAAGATATCCTGTAAACGTAGGAGCTTTGAGAGAAGAGGTACTTTCAAAGTATATACCTCGTACCTCTGGCCCTGCATACGAATAGAGAAGTCCCGTAAAATAAGCTAAGCCTTTCGTTTAAAATGTACTGTTTACGTATAATTCAAACCATCTTGATGTTGATGATGTGCCATGAAATCAGTTCCAATTTTTTTTGATAAGATATCAAGCCGAGAGGCAATTGCTTAGAGAGCGAAATAAAAAAAAATTGCATGTCAATTAGGTGCGATAGCTAGGGAAAGAGAGTAAATTCACGAATTTTCAGCAAGGTTACAGTTAAAATAAATCTCCTGTTGATTAAAAAAGGAGACGATAAAAGCGGCAAAAAAGACGTCGGCTGGAAAGAGCGTACTCTTTCCTCCCACGTCCAGCCTATTTATTCGCGAATGGCGTTCCACACGAAAATTACGATGACAAGAGAGTCGATCTCTCGGTGACATTATATTGTTTCCTGAGTAGCCACAACGGTGCTTTCGACCGATACTGAGTTCAGTCAGCCATTAGCAGTGCCCACCAGACTGTGACGTGCCCGACAGTCTTAAAAAGCGCAACGTTCCCTGGAATAGTGTTTAGCTACGTGTGCCTTTAAAAGATTGATGGACTTCACTGGTGAGGTTAGGTCCATGTGAGTCTCTTCCGTCTAGCCTCTTAAGCCATTTTCACATTATGAAACTAATGAATAAAATAAGAGAAGGAGAGAAATGCTACGGTGATGGAAAAAATCTTTGCAAATGAAAGGTGACAAAGAAAATAACCAGGAAAATGATCACGAAATGGCAGGATGATTATAATAATCTCGGAAATATAGAAAAGATATAAAGTCAAACATAATTACAAATACATAAATGGAAAAATTAATTGAATTTAATAGCTATTCAATATTCGTAAGGAGTAAACGCAAAAAAGTTATAGAAAAAATATGCCTGGGAGACGAGGCAAAATATTACAAAGAATATTAAATTACGTAACTTAAAATCATAATAGTAACATGACTGTAAACTAATTAATTAATCAATTACTTTCTATTAAAATCATCAATTTATTCATAATGATGACTGCATTGAGAGGTATATGATAAATAATCAATGTTCGTTTCAGAACTTTATCTTAGTCATTGTATCCTTAGTTTCTTGCAGCCTTAAAATATAGAAAGAAATAATCAAAAAGAAGCTCAGAGTTATTCGCCAAAAGTGAGAAGTGTATTAAGCTGAAATACTTATTGTGGTTGCGAAAAGGGTTAAAGTGCTAGCTCCAAACCAAAGGGCTCCGGTCCGTATATCATCCAATCCAATATCTGTATTTAGGGAATGACTGTATGTGTTCGTATATAATATTTATTAAAATTCGTGTTTCCATTGGGAAAATCATTATTAAATACCTACTACATCAATACCCTTGAATAATACGGACCTTGGGGAGGAGAGCGATGTTAAAAACCGAAGTGTTTCCGAAACGAATGCTTTTTCGCGAATCGACAAATCCCACGAGGCAATGCCGTGTTCACATTGCCTTTCTACACCTGACTTACAAGGCTGTTGGACGTGAGTGGAGCAGGTGCTCCTGACCGTGGTGTTGCACTTCTCTCGTGATCTGGGGGAGGGAGTGAAGGGCGGTTTCGGGAGGTATAGGTCAGTGATGTTGAGGCGCGTGCATTGGGTGGCCATAAAGTAATTCCCGAAGAACGAAAAGCGGAAAGGTCGTTCGGGGTTGCGCCCAAAGGAGCCTGGGAACGGTACGCGAGGAGTCGGATTATGGCAGGATTTTACAGTAATAGCATTAGTCTTTTGCTTCATACTATGGCCATTTCGCGGTAGATTGAGAATGAAGGCAGTTCTAGAATGAATAATACTTGATTTTAATTTGATTGCAAAAGGTTTGACCTGAAAGGAAACTTGGCGAGATCCATTCTATAACCAGTTGTAAATATGCATACCTATTTGGGAAACTCGAATGAATCACTACGCCTAATATATTTTTTGGATGATTATTCCGGTGTGGATTAATATTTCTGCAAGATACTAAATACCTTTACTAAACTTTTTGTTAATAACTTTAAATCCTTCGTAAGAAAATGGATGTATGATTGAATTACTAATTGGAATAAATTAAAAATTAAGTCAAGGTAGACAACTCTTCCTGCTCTCAAAATGATAATCGAGCAGTTATAAGACATAATATAAAACTTTTTACAAACGTTTACAAATTTAAAAATAAGTATATTCATTTTATTGAACTCAAGTTTTTCCTACTTTTCTATCTTAGATGAGTATAGAAATCGTTCTATGTTAGATTGAAAAATATACATACCTATGACATTGAGCTCGGCGGCAAAGAGAGATTAATGCACGGAAGAAATACATCCATTGTCACGTGAAGATTCATAACTAAGCTAAAGTTGATTAAATTTTTTTAAATCCGAACTTTTTGAGTTCTAGAAATGGCTTTAGAAAGCAGTTTTTCTTAACGAACCGATAAAATCAGAGTGATAAATAATCACTCAAACGTAGTGAAGTAAGGTATCAGTCTTAATAAACCTAAAAGGAACCTGAAAAGTTATTTGTAAGGAAGTCTTATTTTCCTTGGTAATAAATTAATTAAATTACCAATGCTAAAATATTGAGAACTACAGGAAGTGGTGTGAAACAAATTTTTCTCGACGATTTAGGAAGAAACGGAATCATGATGCAAAAATCAATCAAATCGCATATAGATTAATCGAATCAAGAAAAGTACACTATCACAAATATATTTAAATAAAATATATGTTAGTAGTAATGTTTAACGTGCTTATTAGAAGAATCGGAGAAGAAGGAATCGAACCCGGGACCAATTTTACGATAGTTACGCGTTGCTCACTTGGTTATCCTAAATTTCATACACTGAAATTACATCAATTTCTTCGGGAGTAGAATTTCCCAAACATAAAAACGCATCATAAAACGGAACGGAATAATCGGCTCTTGGAGACCTTCAGAAGGCCAATCATCTTCATCCACGCAAACAATGATATCCGATGGACATATATTTCGCCGACATAAAGGAATCCATCCCCTTCCCACCCTCCCTAAATAATTTCTCCTCAAACGGACAGAAAAGACAACATCAGGGACGTTTTTATTCCGGCAATAAATAAACTTATCTCTATTCTTCGGAGCGGGATGTCGGAGGTGGGGGCGAAGAAGAAATGACACCACGACATTGAAAGTTGTAGAGTATCTCCAAAAAACTTCGAAATCATTCCTCGTGACGAATCCTTTTGGGCCTTAAAAGGCTGAAAGAGGGGGAGGAAAAAATTCCTCGATCTCCAGTGTGGACATGTCCTACCAAGGTGGTCACATTGGGGGAGGTGCAACGAGGCATGTGGGAAAGGGAAGGGGAGTTGTCGGGGGTAGCGAAAGGTAGTGGAAAAGGGAACCGATTCCTGGAACGAACAAAGCGGCCGCGTAATACGCAATGAGCTGTTCTCTTGCAAGTAGGACAAAGATTTACAGCGATTCCGCCGTGATCTTCCGGTCAGATCTCTCTCTTCTGGATTGCGACCTCCCCCTTACCATTTGCCGACCCGTGTGGAATATCCATATGCATTTTTTCCTTCTTTTCTAAGTCTCCACTAGAGAAAGTGTTTCTCTTCGTATTCCTGTGCTAATTTCACTCCATCCCATGGAATAGATGAATCCCAATCTCTCGATAGTTTAGCATGTCGCACGACTTTATCGAAGCTGCTCTACTCTCCGAAGAGATCATATTGCACCGCGCTATAAAATCTTCCATAGCTACGACCAAAGAAAAGCAAATCCTAAATTTCTAAGTACTAATGTCATCATCATAACAATTCTACCTTTCTATTGGTTTGCGTGCCTAACATTACCTATTCAATGCTCTAACCTTCGCTTCTTAGTAGCTTTCCCCTATGCCATCTAACATCTTTTGTCTTCTTCTTCTCCTATGACTTTCCCCTTGATATCATTCTTTAGCAATCCCTCTCCTCTCAATATTTGACACACCTCTCCTCAACCATCTCCGTGGTTGTTCTTCTATCAATCCAGCCTTTTTTTTAAGAAGAAGAAATATGGAAGTAGATGACTATTACTTAATAAAACATAAAAATGAAGATAGAACTAAAATAAATAAATGATTTAAAATAATCAAGCTGAATCCCATAGCCATTTGGTAACTTGAGAATTCTCAAGAATTCTACATCGCAGATCATGGGAATATTGACTCAAGTTTGTTTCTTTGTCGATTAATAATTCAACAAATCTCATCGCCACTGTTTGTCTATTATTTAGGCTTCACATCGTGAACTAGTGAGTAGAAATACTGGCGTAGCTTTCCCATTTATCTGTTGATTTTTTCAAGATAATTGCCGTACTAACCCCAAGTTTTACTCATACCTCGGCGATTATGTTACCTATTTTGGAAAGAGTTATCGCAATTTATCTAATTCCTATTACTGGCGTTTCTCCATTCTATTCCCTCTATGGTTTCATTGCAGAAATCGAGTCGCCTATTCCGTAGCACATGGGATTGATAAATTGCATCGATTAATGACAGGGTGATTTATAAAAAAAATAGGATATATAAATGAAATTGGGGCAATAATGTACTTTAGCGTTGATACGACGCAGATGTAGAAAAATGTTTGAAAGCAAAGTTTCACTTTTACGATCCTTGTTGAAATTATTGTTTATACTGTCCGAACTTATCCTAAAGGCATCATAGATTTTAGAGTTAAAAAAATCTAGAAGGAAAGAGTAAATAAGTGTCATACGGATAATTTAAATAGTTCTATTGAAGGTGAAACTGAAATTATACCAGCAGAAACTATAAGGGAAATACCTATAACTTGAGTTTTTAAGAACTGAATACGACACAAAATCCTAGCATATTTTTTAGAATTTAATATGCTTGGCTGCGCATTCTTTTGATTTATGATAAGTGACATAAGCATTATTTCATTAAAACAGTTTCAGATTCTATTTATTTTCTAAAAATAATAATAATAATAATTTTAATATTTTCGAAAAATCGTTTTAAATTGCAGATTATTGCAATGAAAACTGTAATAATAATAAATATCAAACAGTTATGTAATGGTTGGCCATACTTAGTTATGCGCTTGCAATATTTTCTGCTCATGAGGAAGGAATGATTGTTAGGCGACTGATACAGGATGGCAAAGTATGTCGATCAAAAGAGAAAGGCACGCTGAGAAACTTTCGGTTCAATCTAGCGGATGTAACTTATGAATAGATCAGGAGCTTCGGCGCTGCATGATCGAAGACATTCACTCGAAAAGGGCTGATCAAAATCAGTATGAATGTAGCTCAAAATTTTAGCAAATTCAACATATCGTATACTGGAGCATTTCATTAGTTCTCGATTTTAGTCCTATAAGCTAAGTTAAAACTTAAATCTTTCTAACATATTTTCAGCTATAAGACGAGAATATTTTATGTAATGTCTATAAACTCTCCATTTCAAAACGCACCCAAGTTTTGGAAGTCATACGGGGGAAAAGTAACGTGATTATCAGACGCAGGCTATTCGCCGTGGGAGGTATCTCAACGCGTCTGGACAGGCTTCATGATTGCTTACGAAAAGGACGTTAATTGGAATGGGGAAAACAGCTTTAAAACTTATATTTAAAGTAAATTTTCATTCAATTTGAAGTCGGAGTGAAATCCTCAAAGATGTAGTTTTATGTGACGCAGAGTCTACTTTACTAAATTCTAATATAAATAATTTACTAACAGTCGCGTCGTGCAGAAAAGAGAATAGGAAAGCTCTACATCATTACTCTACACTCTAGTGTAATGACAGAGGTTCATTAATGTTTAATGAGACAGATGATATATACAAAAAAAAAGTTTATGTATCCATAGCTCTTTCATATTTCATCTACAATATTTTCAACTCAGCACAAATCATGTATGGGAGATGAAGAGATGGGGTGGTCGTATCTTAGGCATCAAACTGTAATATTTTCCTTTCCGTTTTTCTTCCCGATTCAACCAAAATAATATTTATCGGTTAAGTTCCGGTTTCGCTCCATCTGCCAACTTCAAATCGGTTCGAATCGTATCTTTTCGACGATTTTAATATCATATCCTTATGAATAATGGAAATTATTTACATCTTGTTTCTTTACATTGCACTACAATTAATGTTTTAATAAATATTATTTACAGTTGTAAGTTGTAGTCACAGCAGTTTAGAAAATCTTCCTCCTACACATTTAAGTAAAATGTGCATTGTTGATGACAAATTATCGCGACGGAATAATTGTTTTCGGTTTCCGCTTGGATTGAATAATTCTATTTAATTTTTCGGTTAGGGTTCGGTTTCATAGGAAAAATATCTGTTTATCGGTATCGGGTTTCGGTTCTTTTCCGGTTCGATGCCCCAGTCGTACCTTGGACAATACGCACGAATTTCGAAGAAAAAGAAGAGCGTTCGGAAGGCAATAACCCTCCCACCACTATTTCTACGCCACTTCGGAAAAGTCCTCCAAGTTGACACTCACCAAAAAGTTCAAAAACACCCTTTTGCCATATTCTCCTTTCCTCCACCTCCCCTCCATCAGACTAGACATCCTCCTCCGGGAGGAGGGTGTAGTCCTTCACCCGACATAGTGAGTGAGGAGGAGGAGGCTTTGTCCGAAAAAGGACCATCCATGGAACCTGCCCCATCGCCGCGCCACCCAGTGGTAGCATACTAAACAGCACAGTCTGGATCCACTACTGCAAGTCTTGCAACTTGGGATGGGAGGGCTTTGAGGGCAGTCAGCAGAGAGACTGTGGGAAAGAATCGAATTTGGTGACGGCAAGAATGATTCCATTTATCTGCGCTGCCGACGTGCGAGTCTTAAACGCCACGACCAAAATGGGATGCGACTGATTTATTATTTTCAGTTCGCTCGCGTTCCTTTTGTTTCTCTCCTATACATATCGACCCTTTATTCGCTATCCCACGGGAGGTTTAAAAATGAGGACTTCCCGATCGTGCGCAAGAGGCCGAATCGTCTCAGACTCGTTCTCGACCGTCGGAAATACTTCTCAAACACGTAGCGTATGACCACGAAAAGTTCGGACAAAAAAATCGGCCTCGAGAGTTGCATTGATTTACTCGTTCGAGAAGTGTATTCCAAACTGTGTGCGGCGAAAGTCAGGAAGTGTGCCTTGAAAAGATAGCGATAGTGCTAATGCGAAACTTTCATTGTTTGCGAAATGTTTTTATTTTATCAGAGCCATAAGTCGGTAACAAGGTGAACAAGTTCATAATAAAATTATTGATGGTTACAAATTTAAAATCATTTATAACGCTGCTGATTTATCGGTTGGTGTTGTATTAGCTGTATCGAATAAATAGTTATTCGTCGAAGGAAGTCGACATTTTTCGGTAATCAACTGGTTTTTCATTCGCTTGAATTTTTCAGTGAGTAGAATGTCACTTTGATCTTAGTAAAGACCGTTATCAATACCCTCCCGAAGGTCGAAATTTTGAAAATAAAAATTTTACAATGATTATCATTTTTACATTTTATATTTGACGTACGAACTGTTTATTTATTTAATGCGCGAATGTTTTCGACAACTGTAATCCGTCCGCACGAAATGAGAATAATTGGGCGCAGGATATCTGGTGCTAACGCAGTTCGCGTATCATCTGCTGCGAAGGAATCTCATTTCTCCACGCGTTACTTGATTACTAAGCGATTCTTAGTCATGTTATCTAAATAACGAAACAGGTTTATACATTGCCATGCTTGTTCGGCACAAAATACTGCAAACCGCACCACAGAGAATAAATGTGAATTATGTTCCATGACGGGTATCGTTATTAATCCTTAATTCGATCTCCTTTCTTGATTCGATTTACTTTTAATTTGAAAAATCTATCCTTGAAAGAAATCTATGATGTTAAAAAATTTTGTGCCTGTCGGAAATCGAAGCAAATACCCAGGCTTATACGAAAGAAATATTAGGTGAGAACAGCATTTGGAGAAAACACCAACAGCAGTAACCCCCGAAATGTTCTTCGTAAAAGTGAGCAAGGTTATAAAGTATTCTGAGCAATTAAACATTACGAATTTCTCTCAATAGTCATTATTTTAATAGTTATGAATTGGTTATCGAAAATCAACCCCAAAAGAAACTACTAGTCAGATGTAATGTGTTCTGTAATATATTTTAGATGTCTCTCTCTCTCTAAAACTCACGTTCTCTTTTATCAGATACGTTTCCTTACTTATAAGAACCAACTGAAATAAAACTTTGTATTTTCCAGAATTTCAGAAAGAAATGTGGAGAATTGGTTTTCATGTTTTGCATTAGTTGGTTCTAGGTGGCGCTCCCCAAAATTCAGCCAGAACACCTAGAGTTTCTTTTTACTGTTAAGACTAAGTGTCAATACTCCCCCGAATGATTTTCTAATTTTAATCGAAAAGGACCGTACATTTCGTAAAAAAATATCACACAAGAAACACATAATAAACTCAAAAATATCTGCGTTTTAAAAACCTCTGAAACTTCGGCTGTCATAATCATCCGTATTACTACTGTCATTACATTCGCCGAGCAATATATTCATAGCGAAAAAAGAGGCTTTTATGAACTGGGACGCGAAAGAGAAAGTCACCTTTTTAACTGGAGAGGACGCTGAAAAAGCGGCGGAAGCTGTTTTATATAATGGCGATTATAAACTTATCACGGAGGGTGACGACAGGACGAGGGTTCTTTCGGCGATGAAGCATTTTCACGGTTAATTGGCCGAGGATGTGATAGGCGAGATTTACCGACGACAAATAATATTTTGAAAGAATGAATAAACCTCATATCTAAGTCGCAGTGGATGTAATATATAATGGAAAGAGGGAGGGAAGTTGGAAGGGACAAAGTTTTCTAAAATAGAAAGCGATAGGTGGACTGAGGTCGCTAGCCGAATGGGGTTCGCATATGGCCTCGGGAAGCTTCGAGATGAGAAATATAAGCACCTCTCGACGAAGCCTAACTATATGTGTTGTCATATATAAATGCGAATATTTAAATACAAAGATGATCTAATAAAATCATGCGAATATGCCGCAAATTCAGGGGATCGACCGAAGAATAGATGGAGGCGGAAATTTTTTGAACAAACTAACCTTCTCTCCAGTCATCACATTTTGAATGACGTGTATATTTACTATAATACGATTATCATCCAATGGTATCAGTGAAAATGACGATTAACTTGCACCTGAGAACCGGAAATCGGATCCAAAATATATAGACTGGCGAATTTCAAAGTTGTAGGAGTTTAATTCTTTTAGAATAATCTCGAATAGGAAGTTTTAACATTTTTCAATATAGAGAAAAACTTAAAAACTTAATTACTTTCAAATATGTCTTACAGTATGAATTCCTCTCGTTATTTCTGCTTCAGAATTGAGCTTCAAAAACTTCATTCAAAAGTATCCTTTCAATTATTTTCCAGCAGGAAAGCTATGCCGGTCAATTGAGAAATTGAAAAGAGCTGAAGCAGAATTGCCTACTCACAACGAACCGTCCTTGCTCTTGGTCATGCGATGATACTCGTATTCATCACAGCTCTTATTTGATCGAAGAGAATTTTTAAAGCTGAACATAACTCCGCTATGTTTCATTCAAACTACTTTATTTTGACTAGATTGCTGAGCAGATTCCCTATGAGATGGAATATTCCAATAATCCGCAATCCTCCTGCTTTCAGTTTCATCCGTTATTTGTAGATCTTTTTGTTTCTTTGATACTCACACACTATTTTCATGACTTCCAGTATTCTGTGCGTTTTCAGCTAGCGAAATAGCAGGTCCAAAACTTATATTTTGCATATCCATAACTCCTCTCCAAAGTGATTTTATTGTTTTCTCTGAAGTTCCTTTTGGGTAATTTTTTTAGAATATTTGAATGACAAGGTGGAAGGAGATGCAGTTTAGCATTTAATTTTTCTTTGAAGTCATATAGTCACCTAGAGTTAACGAATATTAGCAGATTCGACTTCAAATCAGCTACAATCTGTAGTAAAGTAGCTGAGCAATTTGCTAATTTTTTCTATGAAGAACTTCATCAAAGGATAGTTCCTAACCCGCTTAAAATGAATGCAATGTATTCACTGGAGATCTTGAATAATCATGCTAAATGAATGAATGCTATGAATAATATCTGTTGAAATGCTCAAGAATATTTATTTTATGTCAGTCGAATTACCTCGCGATAGCTGAGTGTTTTAATCTTCTTAAGGGCTGCTTCTCATGCTTACCATCTGAATAAGACTCCGAAAACGTTCCCAAGACAAAGCGTTATATCATCGTCGAGAATGTCGCCTTTGCCAAACTTAGTTTCACCTTCAAATTGTTCCAAGATTATCCTCCGCAGTGCATGAGAACGTCCCCATCAGCGGCGACCCCCGACGTTAGACAAACGTCTACCCAAATACGAAAACAAAACAAGAGCACAGCGTCGCCAAAAAAACCGCGAAGGAATGAGGTGGAAAGAGCCTTAAAGATTCAGGACCATAACCCCACAGTCTGTCTCCTCCGGAGGAAGGAAGCAAAAAAAGACATGACCTTAGGAAGGCACGGTGGTGAGGTTAGAGGGCAAGCTTCGTTCATGAGGGTGGAGACCCGGCAGACAACGATGCGTAGGCGGTGATGTAGTGAGTCTGGCGATAGAAGGAAAGGTAGCCGAGTGACTGTGCCTTTTCGCTCTCTGAACCTTTTCGCTTCGGCGACCGAGGAAGAGGCCGGCGTTCCTACTCGAGGCGTGCCCCTAAACCATTCCTTCGTATTTTTCTCCCTTCCGATATGGGATAAGCACCGACTTCGCATCCCCCCTTCCTTTCCTTCCCACCGCTCCTTACCGAAACGCAGACGGAAAAGGGACTTGTGTATTTTTTTACCCTCTTCCCTTCTTCACACGCCATGTGACTGACCTGACGCAACGGCGATGTCTTCCCCCCCCTCTCCGGGAGTCGGTTCATACGATGGTCAGTATCTACTCCCACGCCTCCGCTACCACCGAGTTCCTCACTTTCTCATGTGAGCTGTGAGAGTGTTTTTTTCTCGCTCGCGAAAATATATCGCGCTAGTGATTAGCATAAGCCGTATTTACACAGGGGCAAACTTATCTACTTGGTAGAGCGGTGTACTGTGCTATAAATTACCGGGAGCTAACCCACGCATTGGGAGGAATATCAAAGGATGGCAAATACTTGTTTGAGTACGAGAAACGTTACTACTGATTTTCAAAGATTAATTATGATCGGGTATAGAAGTAAAACTTAACATATTATCTGCCTAGAGAAAAGACGTGTTTGCAGATGATAAGGGATTATAAACAATTCAGCAATCAATTCATCAACAACAACTAATAATTATTCTATTTTGCTGTTCTATTGATGATTTATCAGCGGCACTTCTCGTGGTGGAAAAGCACAGTGACTCATACCATTACATCATGTTAGGAGTCGTCTAATGAATGCGCAGCATGAGGAAGAATTTTACACGCCGTTTTTCCTCAGTAATAGCTCTATTATCGAAGAATAGAGGAGAATAATATGTATGACCGAAATTTTATCGATTATTGTGATTTTAAAATGAATGCTAATATTTATTTGAGAAATTTAACGATGCTATTGGTTATTCTTTATTCATTTTTCCATTCTTCAGACGGAAGACCAATTAAAAGATATATTCTTCTAATAAATATTCTTCCTCACTTATTGGCGTATATTTAATTAATTTAATTTACTAATATTAATTTAAATAATTTGAATGGACAATTAAGTAGGACGGTTGTCTATCAATGAGCGCTATCCAGCAATGGCTATTCTCGTAACTGCGTATAAAATATATTATAATTATGGCGTATAAAATTGGATTTTACAAAGGAATGATTAATGGACAATCATGCAAAATGCTGCACTCTATAACTTCTATCATGTACTGTATAAGGTATATATTTGTTTTCTATGAAAGATGGCACGGCAGGTGATTTTACTGCTTAAAACCGCTATTCGAGGAACCGCCCAAAGTAATCCTCTGGCAAGAGTCCATTTAAGGTGCGTGCCTACTTGAGGACTCACAGTCAGTGGCTTCTGAAGTATCATGCACCACATTTTTAGTGCTGTGTACATAATTCTCATCCAGCGGCACTATAAAAAGATAGCATCAGCGCACTATATTCTCATTGGCTTGCATCCCATTCACCAATGTAAACAGTAACGGGGAACTTAATTCTCAGTAAATTTGTCACTCCGATTGGCTAGGCCACGTAATGGCATTATTCTTAGCAACAAAATGAGTTCACTGTGTTTGTTGTTATTTTTAATTTCTAAATATACCTACGCTAATAACAATAAATATTAAATGTAATAAATATACCTGCGCTGCAACTGGCTTAGAGTCGATATCCTGCTATCGTTTTTCAGTGCAAAATGTTTTTATAATAAATGATAGGTTTGATGAATTCCCAAATAAATATGGTTCTGCGTAAATTTCTAACTAAGTGAGTAAATTCTGCTCTGAATTAAAGTTTTTCCATGGAGACCCTTTAGAAAAAGTAAGCCTAAGACTACAAAGGGGGATTGATAAATTCGCAGACACCAAAGAATAGTCACCTATTGTAACCATATCATTAAAACAGCAAATATTCCATAGATTTTAGCGTAAATTTACTTGGCGTACATAGACTATTATGGATCGAATATTCTAATACTAGAAGTAGAATTTTGGGATGTTTTATGCTGAAATCTAAAATGTAAAAGATATTATATTTTCGAGTTTTAAGATCTTCCAAAAACGGTGAGGTTCTCATTTTTATAGTCGCGATCTAGAATGCATTATCGTAAAACAGGTAACGCAGAGAAAACTTATTTAACTGCAGTGATTAATGCAATGGTTCAATCTTCCCGTCCCCTCACTTCATGAATCATGCTTCTTCTATTGCAAGCCTGTCCAGACGTGTTGCGATACGTAACACATCGAATTGCATGCGTCTTACTATCACGTTATATTAATTATCACGCTATTAATTTCTCAGCACGTATTCCAAAACTTGAGTACGCACAATGTGCATAATTTTATATGATCTAGGATACACTATGAGGGAATATAAAAATCGTTTTTATTCGAAGTATTTAATTCTGATCACCTGTAATTCTGGAAGTTACAATAGCGATACATTTTACTCATGCATCTAATATTTAAATCTTCAGGTATAATAAGGTAAATTGGTCACGAAAAATTCCGGCCGCGGTGGCAAAGAGGTTAGATGCTATCTCTTCTACCCCAAAAACCCCGTGTTCGATCCCGGCTAAACGGATTTTTCTAATTTAGAAATGGTTGCGTGAGGTTGTCCATTGTAGCTGTGTATGTTTCTCACCGTAATTTTCCAGTAAATCAATTTTTGTAGGGACTTTCGGAAATTAAAAAATTAGATTGCGTTCCAAGAGGATCGCAGTATCACATTCGCACGATGATACTCCCTATGCTGTCTAACAAACTTAATGCCTTTTTTCACTGTTATTCATTTATTCTCTTGCATCATCGGAGTAAATTACTGCGCCTTCGATGATCATCGTTTTTAAGAGGTAAACGAGAAATGATAGAGAACGTAATATATTTCGTAGCGTCCTCTATAGCGCAAAATTCTGCCGAGTGAAAAGCATCTTCTTTTTCGTTTTCGGAGAATCTTCCAGCGTACTCTACTTATTTTCCGTTTTAAGTGTGCGCGACGCGTCTCCGTCTGGGCGATTGTTGGCGTCTGCCCGCGCACTTTCACGTAAAGGCGCCTCATTACTATTCTGGCTGGCGCACGATTACTCCTTCCTCAGGGTATGATCCCATAAGGAGAGCAAGATTAAAGAGGAATTTTTCGAATCTTGATTGGAAAATATGAGCATTAAAATTATGCCACGGAGAATATCACGATCTTCTCGAGACTAAATGAAAGTCGTGGTGGTCAATCTGTTCCTTAACAATATAATCCGCTATGGGATTTGCTGTTGGTTTCACGCAGATGGTGTTTGATTCTTCCTAAACTCCACAGTTAGTGTGTGGACTCGTTCCTGCGGTCCGATCATTTGATCAAGCCGTGGTAATGAAGCACGAATACGAAATTTGCTATTTAGAACGGAAATTCCTAATCTAAGTCGTCCTTGCGATACTAACGGTTACTCAAGAAAGTGAATGCCGATCTGTGTTCGATTTCGTTTGTTTTGTAAGCTACGCGAGGTATCAGTAGCTGATTACATATTGGGAACATAATAATCTCAGCATCACCCTCACTAGATGATTATGAAAAAATGCGTAGCGCTAAGTTTCTAACGTTCTTTCTCATCGCTCTTATAGTAGAAATGAAAAGCAAATATTCCTATATTTCATCAGATACAATTATTAACATTGACCCGACGTCCACCCACGTGCTTTATTTTTATATATGCATTTACACGTGCAAAAATTTTCAAAGTATTATGAAAACAAAATTGGAGAAATCTTCCTTTTTAACTCTAATTTATTCTTCAATTGTGCATTATAATATGTAGAAATAAAATACAACATTTTACTTTATAATATGTCATTTTTGGAAAAGTTCGTTAATTAACTCCGTTTTTCTCCTTCGGCGAATTTATGAACAAGTAATATCTACATTTTCTCATCTGAAGAGTTAAATAATGCATAAAAAAATAAAATATGTATGCTGAAACTATAATGCGTCTTCTACGTAAACATGTCGTTCTATATACTCCAGTTAAACCATTCGGTTAATCCGTCGGTCCTTTCTGTCGAAACCGGTTAAGAGAAATCATACTGTATCCGAAATGAAAGAAAAATATGGGCTACTTTACTATAGAGGCTCCAAATTCCCTCACTATACATAGGTTTTCTCCTCCATTGCTTTTGCATTAGTTCAAATAAGAAAGGAATTCTTACTCCTTTGACTCCCTTCAAAAGAGGGTTAACGATGTTTTAATCCGGAATGGAACTCGGTGTCCCATGCTTAAGATTCCTGCGCGGGCTTATGCATCAGGATCGAGTCGGTACACACAACTAAATTTATTTACGAACGGACGCAAAAATACACCAAAGACGTTCCAAGTTTAGTCTTCACGGGGCGCAAAACCTCATGGTTATGTATTTGGTTTGCGCCGTGAAGCGAAACTTCGGGAACAACAAAAAGAATCCGCCGGCTACAACATTCCTGTTTGCCACTGCTCATCGTCGCTCGAGTTCTTGAAATAACGGAACAATTTCTCGCTCCGTCGCATTCCCTTTGTAAATATTTATTTCCTCGGAGGCCAAAAACTACCGGTGAACCGCGTGCCACAAAAGAATAAGGGACTGGACCCTGGTCACTGTTCGCCTGTCACTGCAAGTGGTTCGTCTTAATCACCGGAAGGCCGGCCTCTTTCAAAGCGCCCTCCTACGCATTTATTCGGGTTATTTACCGAAACCACCCAGGCGCGACCGTCCGGGAAAATGAGTTCGAATTGGGACTAAAGCGCTCCTTTAACAAAGAGGTAATGAGGCTCTCCCAAAGATTCGAAATGACAAGATTCGGTTCACTCGTGCTTTCTCAAAGGCTTTCCTCTTCACTTGCTTTCTTTCGGCCGGTTTTCAGAAATGCCAGAATAAATCACCCGGCTGTCTCCGGAGGAGTGTTTATTTTCAATCGGAAAGGAAGGCGGCGTTTTGTTGTTATTTATGAATGCATTGCTACTTTCGCTTTACAGTTATGTTACTAAGGAGCTAAATGCAAGACTGGACACACAGATTTATTCTGCAGACTCACGGAATTATTCTGTAGCCTTTTTCCTTTCTGGGTGCTTCTGACTTATTGTGCAAATGAAGACCTTTTTTCGAAACTTTTGAAATAAGGTAGAAGAGCTAATCATCCGTCTTGAACTCAAGAGTATCTTTTTTCAACTAAATATTTAAGAAAGTAAATGGTAGTATTTTCAACAACGAAGCGAATATAATTTAAATATTATTTTCGTTCATTTAAACATTTGTTGAATTGTCTCTAATTTCACAAAAACTTCGATGAAATCTTAACGCTGCATCACAGAATAAAATTACCACATCTCCTATCTTTAAACTAAATAATTCCCAAGGCTGATTTATTAACATAAGACTTGCAAGAAGCACGAATAAAAATCAAATGGGAAGGTTTTATTTATCGGCATAAATCTGCATTTACCGCGACAAAATTTCTTTCAAAAATTCTAGAGATTCATTAAGAAAATATCTTAAATCGTCCTTCCGAAGGCAAGATCGCCCCTCCCCCTCTTCGGTAAGTTTCTATATCCGTCCCTTTGTTACGGATAACCGCAGCATTCTCATCATCTAACCTCTATTTCGAAAAAGAAAATTCATACTCTAATGATTCATCATCATTGCGCTACACCATGGACAGATCTAGTGACTTGCAGATCAGTTGATAACGAAGAATATAACTTAATTTTCATATTCTATTAATATAATTATTTTAAAATAACTAATATTAATTTTTGAAACATTTTCTCTGCCATTAATCTTTAAATACTGGTCTTAGGCAAATCGCTGGTTTCATAATTTTCAGAAGTGAATGCCTTTAAATTCGCAAAAACGTAACAAGTAGGTGCGGCACGATGAACCACTTCACCTTGAATTAGTCTTAAAATAACCGCTGTTATCTCTTGCATTTTAAGCATCTTTTTTCCTTGCACCATTAGCTCATTGAAGGAATCTCCAATTAGGAAGAACCGACAAAAACCTATTCCAACACGAAGGTGATTATTGTCGACCGAAGACGCTTATAAATCCAACCGAAGCAAGACTCATCTTCGCCGGTTTCCGTCCGGATGACTTTTTTCGCTCGCACTCAAATTCATTTCACGTCATCCTGCGGGAAACCGGAAACAATTAAATACGCGACGAATCCACCCATTTTCTCGCATAGCATTCCCAAAAAACTCCGCCCATCAAAATCAAGAGCGAACGTAACTTATGATTCGCATTCTTAATGCACCGAACACGACGGTGGAATTCACTTGCAGCGAATCTTCCTTTCCGAACCTCCTTTCCGCCGCCTATCTCTCGAGCGCAGAAAAAATATCCCTCCCCCACATATTTTCTCTTTAACGAAAAACGCATTCATGGGTGCGCCATCTAGGAAAGTCCCGCCCAATGCCTTGAACCAAGGACGCGGGCCGCCGCCCCATCGTCCTCCCGCACCGTCGCCCACCCACGCTACAACTCCTAGCATCACTTCCATTTTAGGTGGGTGAGGTGGTGAAGACGCAGCTAGAGGACAAAATGCCCTTCTCACAAACGCACCTGCGTCACAAAGGGGATTAGGCTTTATTTCCGATGGATGCCTTTAAAAACGACGGCTGAATAAATATAATGCCGTTTTATTTATTGCTATGATAACTTCTACCTTTTCTAAACTCCTTCTCATTCGAATATAGAAAGAATGATGAGAGTGAACATTTTTATATCGAATAAGTTACCTTGTTAAAATTTCTAAAATTAAACTCGAAGATCTCTACTAGGAATCATCTGCAGCAGATTTTCCTATACTCATGCAAAACGAAATCCCTTGGTGTTTATGAAGTTGCTGAGTAGGAAAAGGTGTGCATCCTTTTTATGAAAATATTGAATATAGAACGTACTTTTTTATCTTCTCAGTATCAATTTTCCACAAACAATCTATGCTATTAACCAGAGCGAATAAAATTGGACTTCAATTTCTCCAAATGTATTATTGAAATAATTATGAAGAATGTTTCCGGAAAAAATCTAGTCCAACAAATATAGATGTTATCTCGCTCTCAAGAAGTATGTAAATAGAATACGTTTTTATTATATGAAACACTTAAATATCCATATACATACATTTGCAGACCAAATGAAGAAAAAAAATTAATGTAGTTGATTGCGATTTCAGGAAAATATTTTGCGATCAAATACAAATATTAAGAAGCAATGATGTTTATTACGTAGGAAAATTTGCTCTGTTTGTTTATTGTTCACTTACCTGTAATTATGCAACAGATATATTCAGAATATAATCAAAATTAAATTTTCCGAAATATCAACTGATGCATCGCGTCAAAGAAAACTGGGAAAGCGATGAACATTTGCATCTGTGACAGTAATGCGCAGAACAGCGCCAATAGAGCAACGAAAGTTAAATGTTTTCCCACACTACCAGATGGTATTCACATACAATCGACATCTACACCGATGACCGACCCAAAAACTCTTCCAAGGCAAAAAATAGGAGGAAAAAACTAAAAAAAAACATTAAAAGATTGGAGACCCTAAAGAAACAGCACCCATTTCGCCTATGGTCCCATCGTAGGACAGAAAGAAGAAAGAGAGAAATCCCCCTGGCAGAGGCGCATCAATCACATTCGTAGATCGGTGGAAAAGAAACCTTTCCACGGACATTTTGTCGCCTCGGCGGATTTAACGAGATAAGGAAGCTGCAGCGTTGAAACGGCGTGTTTGGGGTGGGCGAAAGGGGCCGTGGGGGGTCGGGGGAAAGCCCCCCCATATTCCCTCCTCGAAGACGGGAGTGGTGAAGGCACTGGGGGCGTGTTGCCTTGTAGTTGAATGGGCGGAAAGGGAGTCACCCTCCATTGCCATAGAAATGAGGGGGTGGGTACCGCCACAAACACTGTGCTGAAAGGCCGTTCGGATGGCTTGTTCTCGCGGTAGCCACGGATTCACGACAGCATTCTACTACTGTTTCGCCGATGAACTAATGCACGGATGACTTTAACGCTCGGACAAGAAAGGTGTGGGAGACTTTTTTCCATTTCTTTGGAATGAGTGAGGAATTTCCGCGGTTCTGAGATCATATTTCTTGGTAAAGGAACGACGTGCTGGTTAAGGTAGTCAGGAAGGGTGCGTCATTTTTATTAGTAATTTTGCGTCTCGGGAGATGATCAAAATGGGTTAACGATTAGGATAATCGGCTCTCTTAAGCGCATTATCAACGAACTAAAATTGTCAACTAACAAGATAGTTAATATATTCAGTCCATGACATTTCAGCACCGATCATCCACAATTTTTTTAGAAATACGAAAAAGTTCTTACTTACCATATCTGGACGTCTGTGAGCGAAACGTATATCTTCGGGATTTTCCTCAGGCATTAAATACTCCACCGAGGCATCCGAGTCTGACCATGGATCTAAAACGAAAAGGGAACTTGTCAGTATATATGAAATGAAATCCATAAGTGAAGGTGTGGCTCGGTGAAAAACCATAATGCTATGAGAGGTAAACCTGGTATTTTCCACAGGTGTTTAATTTTTAGAATTTAATTAATTCTAATCAGCACTATCCTCTAAAATCGATGTGAATTAATAAGATTATTAGATTGGTAGAGCTTCATTCTCAATACTGAAGCCTCAGAAATACACCTTTTCATGTATCAGCTTAACTTGGCAGCAGAATGGTTGGCGTGATAGTCTATTAATACCATTGTTATCGACTGACCAGGGTTTTTGGGATTAGGGCATAGACATTAGTCCATGCAATATACTTCACGGTAAATTGTTAATAACTGCTGTATTAGTATTTTTCCTCACAAATGGAATTTTTCCAAATTTTCTTTTTATCTTTTCTTTGCTTTCTTTTTTCTCCTCTCTTTTACACTAATGTAAAAATATCATACGAGGATAGGTGGAAAAAGGATCAGCATGGGTTTAACCTTGTCTCATGAAGGATCTGATAGTAATGATGAGTAAAGTTCTGACGAAACGAGTAAATTATTTCCTTTATTAACTCCATATATGGTAAGATATACATCAGTTGAATTTTACTGAAAATATTCATAACATACAAATTCTACTGTACACAACGAAAACTCTGTATGAGATGAAATAACGCCTTGAATTCACGCAACGATAATTCCATGCGATACCTCTAATAAACAGCGTACTTTACGCCCTCCGACTTTAATTGCAAGTAATCACCTTTAATGGAATCGGACGAAATTAACAACACGGCTCGGAGGAGAGCTATCGTTGCATCTCCCAAAGTTATTTTCGACCCGTCACTTTCCTCTCGTAAGCGCAACTTTCCCGCGAAACAAACCGACTCGTACACTACCGAACCCATCCCACTTCGCAGCCAAAGACAAAGCGTAGGTGTTTATATATATGCTCCTCTTGTTTTTTCCCACCCTCTTACAAAGTGAAGGGAGGTTTAAGAAGAATACCTTTCTTCCGCGGTGGGAGGAGAGTGAAAAAAGGCCGAAGAAAACGTCTTTACGAACGGGTTAAGCGGCGAGGGTGAGGTTGCACCGTGGGAAGGAATTTTGATGCTAAAAGGAACGTGGGACTCCGGTTCCTTTAGCTGAGGAGACAACGGGGTGAAATATGATTTCGCGTGAGCGGGAGCCCTCGCCGAGGATTATGGGGGCCGTTTTGCCAGGGGAGTGAGACATTGGAAGACTCACGGAGGATCAGCGTGAGGCGGTTGGGGTGGCCGAGGATTTGGTCGAGTGGTGTTGTAAGGTGCTAAAGGTGTTCCTTTATAGAGTGGAGGTCATTCAAGGGAGGAGTGGACGGTGACATCAAAAGGAGAAGTGTGGGTGTTTTGCAGAGGTCAGACGAGAGCGTTCGCGGAGTTGTCGCACCGGTGAACGTGCTCACGAAGCTAATGGGGATTCGGAGATGGAAGGGTACGGTGCGGCATCGGGCCTTTTGATGGATTATTCTCGAGTTTTTCTTTAATTAAGGGACTGCGAGGATGGCTTCCCACAAGACGATTTGAGAAAGGGAAAGCGATGGAGATGAGTGGCCTAAAAGGTACTCGACTATATGCGAGGCATGCACCGTTTTAAGAGCTTCGTTTCGAAACGGCAGTCGCCTATTTATCTTAATGTGCTGCAAAAGTTCGCTTTCTTCCGTGAAGCAGAGAGAAAGTAAAAGTTCGGGATAAGAGTATTGCATTTTAATACTCTGTTTAAAAACTGCGTCTTGGAGATTCAATGCAACGCCGGATTGTTTCACGCATTTGCATGTTTTCGAAGTCAATTGAAAGAGACAAGTAGCGGTATGACTGCGTCAGTAATTTAGATTCAAATTGCGGTCGTTGTGATGAAATGATAGTGCACGAATAGATACAGATATATTAAATTTCTTTGCTTGCTTTCATTATTAAAAGTATACAGAAATATTTCACGAAAAAGAAATAAATAGGTTGCTTCTTAGATAAAGCTGGGTTGAGGCACCGTCATAAATAATTCAGTACTGCAAAAGATGTTAAAATATTTCAAATTGAACTCTACACCAACGTGAAAATCATCAACAGATCCCCCTCTGAGAAATAAGGGTAGAATGGGATGAACTTCCTGAGATTTCGGTAGATCCAAACCCAAAAATAGTATATTTTATCAGGTAATTTTCTCAGATACTTGTAAATACACACTCAATAGATCTGGTTCGCTTCGCAGCCGTAAATTTCTTGAAGTCACCATCAGAATTGATGAAATAGACATTGTAAACCACCATTAGGTGGATTATGGACACCTCCGAACAAGACACCGAAATTTTCCCACCTTCAAAATCCAGCGAGTTATTTCGGCTTCCCTTCTTTCAAATCTCCCAATAAACATATAAATGCGCTGGGAAAGGCCGTAAACGTGCCAAGGGTAAGTTTTAAAAGATCCTTAAAACCTCACAGAAACCTTCCTCAAAGCAAAAAAGGAACGGGTAAGTGGATTTTGAGCGATGGAAAAATACGGGGAATTACGGAGGAAATAAAGCTCATTGTTGTGCACCACTCAAAAGAGAGCGCCAAAAGACCTTAAGGGAACGAGGAGAAAAGTTTTTTTTTAGGTTTCCGTGTAGTTCGTGGTCCAGGCCGCATGCCAAGGATTAGTACCAAAGGAGAGACAGAGTTGGGAATGCTGACGAGTTGAAGCAGTGAGAAAGATTTTTCGGTGTGGGGATTATCTTCGTTGGAAAGGAGCTCTGGGAAAGTAAAGGGCATAAAAGACGACCGCGCACTTACCTGACGACCCCAAAGTGTACCCGCTTTTATAGGTGCATCGAGGCTGCTTAATGGGTACGCACGCTTGTAAATTACCGCTATAAGCAGTGCACCTGCATTGGATACCTGTTATTCGGAGCTATTTACGTTCTCTCCTCCGCCAATAGTTTTCCCTACAGTCAATAACGTATCGGAAAGAGCGTCTCAAATCTGACGGAATAGTATTAATTAGATGTTTACCGCCTGCGAAGTAGGTGATCCTGCCTTCCGCGAGGATAAAACTGTCAGTTCTTTGGAAGATTTATTCCTCGTTGGAATTTGAGGATAGTGACCGGCAAGAATTTCCGGATTTTAATCGCAAAAGTTGGATACCTATGATTTGTCGCAGTTAAGGAATTTTCATTCGATTCAATAAGCTTATATATTTCAGCTCCAAACCGAAATAGAGTCAGTACTTAATGTAACAGTCAAGTCTATGTCGACAGTAGAACACAATGGGATAATGTTTATGTCTTAATTTAAATCGTGGACACAAAAGCTTTGGCTCATTTGAGGATTCTGTTTGGGCTGCAAAGTAGTTTAATTTTCAATTCTTTTTCATTCATATCTGTCAGAGAAGTTACTTCACATATAAACGGCCCGCCGAAGTAATAATGAGGTAAATATGGCCTACAGTTTGCATACTCAAGATAAAGATATTAATACGAGGGTGGTCTGATAAGTTTCCGACACCTCAGATTTTTCAGAAATCTTCAGAAAATTTTCAGAAATTTTCAGTAACATGTCGAGAAATGGCGAAATGCCGTAAACTTATCAGACCACCAAGGTATATCTTTTAATACATACCTATCTACGTTTAAAAATAGGTTTGTCCGTCCATTGGTATGACGCCAAATAATAAGAATACACCGATTTATGTAAATAAAATAATTGTTCTATTTAATATATCTATGTAATAGCATAATCATATTTATTAAACTTATGTGTACCCTTACACGATGTATTACTAATAACCACTAAGATGGGTACATATTTTTTAATTAATTAAAATCAACTGCTTTGCCGTTTACTTATTTACCGTCATTATTTACTCTCTTCAAAAATACGGGAGAATCGCAACTAAGTAGAATGCGGTATGAAGAAAGGTCTGTTGTCCGTCTGGTTTTCCTTGCCGATACTTACAAAGAAAGCTTCCAGTTCCGAAACTGTCAGAAAAATATTCCTCAGCAATCGACTTCTGAATAATCACCTGAGAAGTCATATATAGGAAGGAGACCATCGCAGCGTCTCGCTCACGAATTTTTCAGAGCTCGTAAAGCAAAGACGCGGACTGATTTAAAAACTGTAAGGAAATAAATCCTTCGAACCACATCTCAATTAAGTACAAAACGGAGAAGAGGGAAAAATGAAGATAGGAAATCGTTCCCACGTGAGAGCTCGCTGGAACGAAAAGCAAAGCAGCACGACACCTTACATGCAGGTGGATGATTTATGCCAAAGAGCTCGGTAAATACAAAGCACACGTATATAATGGATAGCACTCCGTAATACGAGGACTTATTTAAGCGGTGGGGTTCAGAAGATTGAAATCGTCGTGCGGTTAGTTATTTGAAACACTGAACTATGCATTTATGCGCTAAGAGGTAAATAAAGACAATGAATAATTCTCTGCGTCCCACTCAAGGAGGCTATTGAAAAAATGAAATCAATTGTGTATGAGTTCTTTGTATTTTTTGAGTGATGAGTGGAACTGTAGGAAATATTTTTATTTCAATGACCTGAACTTGATCAGTCACCGGGTTCGAGCACCTGATAAACCGGAATGAAAGTGTTTTTCATTGGGTGTGGGCACATATTATTCAATTGCATTCTTTTATTGAAAACTCTTTAAAGGCTGTTGAAGTTAAGTTAAACTGCATGCCAGATAATGACAGACAATATGAAAGATACGCTTAAGTATTAACTTTGAAAATCATAGTACAGCATTATTTATTTATAAATAGTATAACCTATGCTCTAGATGCTTTAAATTTGTATTAATTGATTTTAAATCAAGTAAACAGGAAAAATTTATTTGTTCCCTGTTTAAGCGGTTTATATCACTTACGAAAAATGTTTATTTACACATAAAAGACGAATATATAATTAATTAGATAGATTTTTTCAGTATCGACTTTCTTTAAATTTCGAATTGAACTAGAATCTGTCTTTCAATGGCTTCGTTCTCCACTTTGATCAATTGCAAATTTTGGCAAATAGTTCGATTTCTTATAGCCATTGCGGGCCGCAGGAAAAGCTCATTCCAGCTGCATGTGGCCCGCGGGTCGTACTTTGTAAAGGATTAAATCATTCGCCGATGATTACATACTTATAGCATAACGGATGGCAAAGTTTTCTTCGGAAAGAGGGCGAAAAGATTAACCGATTCATTGCTGCGCAGAATAAAAAACAAGGCAAAAAATCAACTGACACTATTTCCTGAATGATGTTCTGGGCGGCTTCACAGTTTCGCTTCGAGGTGCTCCAGGGCTTTTAAGTGGAGAGCTCTTCTTTCCTGGAACACATTTCCTTGCTACCGCTTTTTCTTGTGATCAAACTGCTAACAAACGAGAGATACGCTATAAAGATCGCCCTAAATGATACATTTTGCACCCCAAAGATTTCGGCGCCTTAAGCGGCCGCATGCTTTCCTTTCCGGCTTGAGACGTACAAGGGAAGAGGTAATGTGTATGGAGGCACGTGCATTCCGACATGTAAAAAATCATTATCCGTTATTCATCCGCAATAATTAATTTATTATATGGAAAAGAATTCTTCGGCAGAAGGGAGCTATAATATACTGAAGGAAAGGAATAACGAACGAAATGAAACATCATCCTGAATGAGGTATGCAATCATTGGATGCGTTTTCTATTCGTAATGATGAATAGATCTATTTGGCATTTATCGATGATATTGTTTGTTATTTATTTTGCTGGGAAAACAAGAAATCATGCAATAATGATGCTGTAGAGCAAGGCGGGGTACTATAGTCTCGTTACCATAGAATCGTTTTTCTCATTCCGAACAAAACCTTGTTTCTATAAAATTTGAGAGCACTATTTCTCTAGCACGTTGAATCAGCTTCCAAAAATATTATGCAAACATATTTCTTATTTTTTTCCTTAAGTTTTACATCCATTCCAGAAAAATTGGTGCCAAGAACTTTCCTAAATCTGTAATTAAATCTAATTCAAAATATATACATCTACATGAACTGCAGTCGTCAAAATCTCCTCAGACACTCGACTTTAAAAGAAATAAATTATTATATATTCCGGTTTCTTTCTTTAGCGATCAATGCAAAAATGTCATGTGGTAGTGCATAAGGATGACAATAATAGACAAGGAGAAATAAAGGAAGGAAAAATCTAAACTATAGAAGAAAACCAGAATCAAATCACTAATATAACTAATACTAATATTTGCTGAATATTTCTAGGAAATACAGATGATCGTTAGAGGTAAAATATTGTAGAGAGAAATATGATAATTACTGTGCTAAGATCCTATATTACTTATGGCCCTGAAATTCAGTTTCAAGGTTGCCAAAAACTTTCATGTCTAAAGTATTGAATCCTATACTAGCAAATAATTTTTTAAAGAGATTCTACTGATTACCGATTACTGCCCTAGTATTTCGAACTGTATATGGCTGTCAGACCAGCCCCGAGACACGAACGGTCGCCCGATGCGTCGCAGTTTGGGGGCCGCAAGACGTGAATTCGTGGTTTTTATAAGCGTATAGCTCCGTGAAATTTTCATTGAAATACAGTTAGAATTTATAATATTTTATATTAATTTTAATAAAATTTCATATTATGTGAGATATTGCTCCGTTGTACACATGAGTGGTAAACGATAAATAGTTTTTTTTGAACTGATAATTCATTGTTAGCAGGAATATCTAAGCAATCATAAAGAATGCTCATTACTTTTTTGGTAAAATTGTTAAACCAAAAATAATCGCCGATTATTAGAGTGGATTTACTTTCTATTAATCATCCTATTCTCTTTGTTTAAATATTAAAGTGATAATTATTATACTAATAATACTGGCATTGATTTAATAAATATTAATGTTGAAATCTATTTAATTCATATCAAAATCTCTTGAAGGAGTTGGAGCTTATAAAGAAATGACTATATTATTGTATTAGATAAAATAGGAGGGACACTGAATGACTCCCAGTTTTAGGCGCCAATACGACTAGGGCCAATACCTAGGTGGCTGTTATTCTTTCGCTATGCAGAATAGGTGATCAGTCCTTAAGTTGAGCAGTGCGCGTTTGTTACCGAAGATGCAATTTAGCGAAGGGAGAGACGAGTAGCCCAGAGACTGGCAGCTGCGACCGAGAGAAAAAAACGCCTCCGTGACGGCGTGCTTTTATAAACACAGAGCGGCCATTCGCCACCCTCCGAGCGAAAGAAATTCTTTTTCTGCCCGCCCCTCGCGTCATATCCTCCCGAATAAAAAAATAACCTCCCTACTCCAGGCGATAAGCATCGAAAGCGTAGTATTTGGCCGGCGTCCCAATCACACGTGAATAATTCCCCGGCGTCTTTAAGGAAAGGAACTTTTTTCCGCCCTCTCCGGAAGCCTTTTTTTCTCCCATCTCTCTTATTACGATGCGCGGTGTAGATCTTTTTAGATCGTGCGCTAAATGAAAGTGGGGAAAATGGAGAGTTGCTGACGTCATGGAAGGGGGTGATATAGGGGTGGGCAAAAGGATGCCGACGCGAAGGCAACACTCTTCTCCCACGCCTATTGTTGAGGTGAGCCAACTCGTCACTCTATAACACGCCTATTGTCGCCACGCATAAGCCCCAAAACCACACATCACCCCTCAAAGCTATCCGTTTACCGGGTAATTGGCCTCCTTTTAGTTTTCAACCCCCTCCGAAACTATTTTCATTCTTTTTCTTCCGCATCGATTATCTGACTCCCAGTATAACCGGCTTCGCATTAACCGATCGATTAAATAACCGACCCTTCTCGCTAGGTTTGAGAACAACGGTCTGTTTTGGTAGAAATACACGATGCGATGTGGTTTCAATTTACATGTTCTATTGTCCAAGAATTATTTACCTTTTTATATAAGAAAATAGTGAGATTACGTATGCGAAACATTACAGGTAAAAAACACAGAAGATTAAGGACTTTAACTCAAAAACTGACTCTAAACTCGTTTGAAAAACAGTAAGGTTTAATTTTTTCATATTATTACGCAACGACGCTGAATAAATACGTGTTAAAAGGTGACGTTTCTCCAATTTTCATCCGCAATACCTTGAAATAATTTTCCCATGGGGAAATCCACCTATAAAAACAAATACGGGGTATGTAGGTACACGTCGGAGCAACCGGCTAAAACGGCAATCAACCAAATGTTCAGTAGTGCGCGACCGGTCGATAGGAATTATAGCACTTATAGATTTTTTTACGGAAGAGTTTGGGGAAAAAGTGTCTCAGAGGGATTATTAGGTAGTCAGTGTTAATTTACTTATTCTATAATTATGTAAGACGAACGAATTCCCCTATGGTAGTGATAATATTTTAAAACATTAGGAATTCGCTATCAAACCCAAGACTACCATAGATATTTTTTACAGAGACGAAGATGACTATTCGAGAAAAGAGTGCGTGCGGATTATTTTTGACAGTTGACAGCAATAAATGGAGAATGTTTTCTAAATTGATATATGCATTCTTCTTTGAAATGAAAATCCTTGAAAAATTAATCCCTTATGTACCCTACACATCTGATATAATATTTGCCCAACAAGTAATGAATTAGATAAATAAACTCTGAGAAGTTTTAATCCCCAATTTTTCACATTAATTTGATTTGTAATATGTATCATTTTTATAATAATTTGTATAAAATTTAGTTTTCCGCTTCAAGTCGGGTTTCACAAACAACAGAAGATATTCAATCACATTTTTTAATTACTCAAGATAGAAGACATTAGATAAAAGATATTCTGTGGCATGGCAAATATCAATTTATTCTCTCTATTGATTTAAACTCCATAAATTCGCCCGATTCGGAAAATACTACAATCTGCATCGTAATCCAGCATAATCCACAGAGTATATTTGAGGATATTTCAACTTTACGATAGTTATAAAATTTATTAATGTTTAAAAGTATCATGAAAGGTCATAAAACAATACCGAATGCCTTCAAAAGAAGTGGAGTTGGAGAACGAATAAGGATTCGATGCGACGCTATGAATTTCGGTACGAATTGCCAAGTTGCTCGGATGAAAATGCTAAAAGTTCCCTCACGTCTGTCCTATGAGAAGGCAACGGAGTAATACTCGTGATGTGGAAATAGATTTAGGGCCTCTTCATTCTTCGCCGCTGAATAGGAATGTGGTCACATTTGTCACGGACGGGAAAATGCCGTGAATTTGTTGGATGAAATTCCGACATTCGCTTTAGATAGTCATCACGAGGATGATTCACGTGAAAAAAATTAATAATTGTGAAATTTATAACTTGATCCGATCGCAGACGATTTTTTTATCGGCTCGAGACGTGACTGTGTCCATTTATCAAAAGCGTTTGTGCTCTCGAAGAAAGAGCTTTCTGCGTACTTAGCAATCGGCGGCTTTTTACGGGAATGTCAAGGGAGTGCGAAAATTCGATTTATCGAAGCTGTTGCCTTGTGCGGGCAGCGCCTATCGATAAGGGAATTTACTTCGAGTTATCGGGCATTAGTGAACTCATTTATCTGAAGGAAGGCTCGTTCAGATCGCTGATAAACAATGTAGCAACTTCATCTCGGATGATAAAAAGGAGCGAGGATAATTATTCGCTTCACGAAGTAAATGGAGAGTGCCGAACGATTTAAATTACGTCGGCGTCTGGTGTTTTCCTACTTTCTCTTCACAACTCTTCTCAGTAATTAAGCGTTTCTTCATTTAAGAGTATGTTCTAATGGTGCGGATAATTATTTCATCGAAAGGAGAAAATAATACCGAGGTTCAAGATATACCTTCGCGAAACGCTGGCAATCTTATGGAGTCCATTAATAATAATAATATAATATAACTCCTCTTAACTGGCTTCGCATTTACTGACCGACGGAATTATCGGCCAGTTTACTAGGATTTACTTATGTGTGCAACGGCATGGTTACGCAGAAAAAACGAGACGCGTTATGGTTCAGATTACATGTTCTATTTTCCAAGAATCATTTAGAAATTTATATGAGAAAAAGCTCATGTATTCAATGAGTAACCGAATCTGAATAAACAGAGGATTTTCTGTTTGTTTTTCTATAGAACTTTCCAAAAAAGACTCATACTATAGTTACATTTCTATTATGTAACTAATAGTAACTATAGTATATGTATTACAATACATATACTATAGTTACTATTCTAAAAAATGCTACGTTTAATTTTTACTCGTCACTATGTATGAATGTAGAATTAAGACTTCTTTAAAAGGAACATTTTTAATTCAAAATACCTTGGAAAGATATCTTTCACTTGGAATTACATATTTATGTAGAGTCATAAAGTATGTAGGTACTCGTCGGAATAACTGGCGAAAATTTCTGTCTGGAGGTGACCAGTTCAGAGGTCTGTATACTGTATCGAATACATGTCTAATGTATCTCGAATATGGCAACTATCGAATGAGCTATCTCAGAAAGTTTTATTTTAAATTAGTTTTCCCATTGATTTCGCCATATTTGTGCAGTCATGAAAGTAATTAATGGGATAAAGCCAATCATAATTAACCATCTTTTACAAATTCTAGTGCCTCCATGACAGCTTTTTCGAGGTGATAATACCGATTTTGATTTGTCAAACTTCAATTTCAGTCTTTTACAAAATAAAACTTTATCGACTACAGAGCATTACTTGTCTTCGTTCTAAAGAAGATAAAGGAACAAAATATATCTTACTATCATTTCTTTTACTGAAAAATGACCCTACGCACCTACACGTTTGCTTTTTCACGTCTAGATCGACCTATCGCAGAATCGATACTTCTCTCGAAATTCGACCCTATTCTTCTGTAGGCTTTCACAGCTCAATCCGCGAAACAGAAAAGCGCTAAAAGACGGAAGGAATTCCTTTTCATTTCACCGCGACGTCAATATGCTGATCACCGCCGCACTTTTTGACGGTGAGAGAATGAGGAACGAAAAAAAAGGAGAACACAAGGCGCAATTTCCTCCTTCTTTCCTTCTACGAGGCAAAACGAAGCCGACTCGATGCTCGTACATCATACGTAATTATGTTTATGGTGGGCGTTTATGCCTCCCAGCGTCGGGTCTTCGCTTTTGCACTGCGAAGCCTCGCCGTAGACTCGAGTTAACCGCTGCGATTAAGCTGAGTGACTGACAGTTTTCCTTCCTTTCCACTGCTCCCCCCCACCCCGCGCCTCCCCTTCCCTTCCTTACAGATGCCGTGGGAACACACGCCTCAGTGTAGGTGTTCTTGCTTTGGAGCGTCGAGGGACATTCAACTCCTTCCTCGCTCTTTAAAACAAACAAAGCTATTCCAGTAATCTTTGCCGTTACCTCAATTAGCAATAACACGTGCAGAAAGGGAGGAGGGGCCTTTATAAAAGTCTTCCCGAGCCATTCCACTTTCTTTTTCCGTCCCCCGTATTTCGTCTGGAAGTGTGGGTGATGTTTGGGAGGGATGCGAAGTAAACAAACTGGAACGAAATATATATCTAAGACGCTAAAAGCACCATTATGTGGAGCGATGCAGGGTCGTGATTGGTCTTGATCCTATGGAAAAATCGATTCAATAACAGCGGAAGCGTAAAAAGAAGAAGTGAGCATTCGATTCCATTTTTGGCTGCGATCGAAGTGGCGTTGGAAATAAACTCGTGCGAGCGTGGGCGTCGGGTTTATTTCAATGCGAAAGAAATTAACCTGTCTGAAGAACTTTTATTCGGAACCTGCTTTTCGTATAAATTCGCAATGGATTTCTATATGCTATTTAAACACTTTCCATAGAAAGATTTAACTCGAAATAGTTGAAGTTTGCTAAGTGTTATACAACATTCGCAAATCAAAGCAACATTCATTCCAGCCTTCAAATATGCAGATGCAACTACAGACCCTTGCCATATCAGTAAACAGAACTGAAATGACTTTTCCAATCATCCAAAACCGCAGTTCTAATACAAATGTGACTAAAATTAACATCACTTCAATAACACCAATGCAAATGGTAAATTACTTCTTTACAAATTAAATCTTTAGTACCAAGGGCGGGTTTACAATTAGGCGCCAGCTGAGGCCTCGTCCTCTGGGAGGCCCCACGGAAGAGACCCTGGAATTTTAAATACAGCATCTTTTAAACGTCTTTAGATTTCCGGTGCATATGCTGGTGCAAAGAGTTATTTATGTAATCAATTTTAAGATTTTCACCTGAAATTGCCTGAATTTCAAAATGTGACTTACTAATTGAAAGATGAAAAACTTAAGTTGCTGTAGATAGCTTAAAATCCTTCACTTAAATGATGTTAATCAATTGACACTCTATTCTCAAATGTACACTTCCTTATTTCATAAAAAATTATTTTCTTTTGAATGTATTTAGAGTGACTTTATTGGTAAGGGCAAGTCTTTCTCTCAAATAACTTCATATTAGGGTCTTGTGAAAACTTTGTACCTTGGGCCTATGATATTCAAAATTCTCCCCTGTTTTATAAGGTAATTATTTTAAAGTAATATCTCTATAAAATTTCAGGGTCATTACATAATTTCTTTCCTATACTATTCAAATGGACGATTCAGATTCTTTCACAACTCTTTCGGAGGAATTTATATAAATATCATAAAATGAAGAATAATTTTATTCCACTCTTCGGTGTTCCTGTTACTTTTCATAGGCAATAAGCGGTGCTTTTATTGAAGATCTCCTGCACTGTACACATTCAGAACTTATTTTCCCATGTATTTAATTTTAGGCATTCCATACATCAATTACAGAAAGGAAAATAAATGGAGAGAATCTTCAATCCAATACGAATGACTACAAAGATAATAAGAAATTCCCATCCATGAAGCATTAAAATATCCCGCGGCTTCCATATTTAGGAGTAACGTTAATCCGCGAATAACTCAATTATCGTCGAAGAAACCGAGATTGGATTTCATACTTAATACGCATATTTACCCTGAGAAATGCTATCGAAATAATGCCAATGTCACGAAAGAATGAAAACGCGGAGGAACATCGCCGATATCGGAAATTCCTCTTGTGCAACGGGATGGAAAAATACCATTGCAAATGCCTCCGCAAAAAAACATTGACGCGCACCTAAATGGAAGCGATAAAAACACGAAAGCAATTTCTAAAGAAGCGAATACATTGCTTTTTAATTTTCCGGTGGGACAGCAGCTGAGCTTAAGAAACGGGTAATCTACGAGGAAACAAATGATGCGGGGATGGAAAAGTGCTCGAAATCCTTATTCGATTAGTAATAAAATATCGTTCTCCAGATCTCTCGAGGAAATAATTCCTCGATTGCATTTAAATCTCTGCATTTAGCTCAAGTACTATCTTCGACTTATACAGTAAAACTCTTTTAAAACGCTCCCGCTTCAGACACGGTTCTCTCACGGTCACACTCGCTTTCACACAAAACATATGGTAAAAATACCGTTTAAGACGCACTAATAACCGCTTATAAGGTGAATTTTTCAGTCCCTATGCACTGCAACCCACCTCATCTTCCACCTAATTTATTAGACCAATTATTGTTTACATATCGTTGTCTTCTCTCCTCTCCCTTTTCGCCTTGTGTTTGATTTGGTTTATTTTTCTCCATTGTTTGCGACATTAATTTTATGAGAAGAAAATGAAAGTACCGCAAAACAGAACAATCTTAGTCCTGTTCTCAGACCCGATTCTAACTCCTAGAAAGAGTACGATCTTCGGCATCTGTTCCGTTTCAGGGCAGAAAATTAGGTAAAAGGTCACTAGGCGGTGTTTGTTTCGTCGCAAACTCAAGCTGAAAACAAAACGAATAAAGCAGAGTCGTACTGCGGTACTTGGTAGACTGTTGAGAGTAGCCTAAGAGAAACAGTGATGACAGCCCCTCATCATTGAGATTACAAATTCGTTATTCTTTCGTAGAGGTCTACCTGGTAATAATTGCTTCAATGATGAGAGAAAAATATCTAAAATGAAGAAATGGAGCAAGGCCATCTCTTTGTCCGAATAGCTGACCATTTCTAAAAAATATGATGTGAAGTCAACCAGAATTACAAAAGAATAGTTTGCAGATTATCTAGATATCTATGGTTGTATGAAAAACTAAGCGAACTAAAGCTTTTATGCCCTGAATCGCTTCAAAAAAAAAAAAATGAAAAATCCAAAAACTTCCCTCTTGTTTTCCACCGTGCAATAAATAAAAAGAAGTCATATCCTGGTTAAAACGTTGCTTTCAGTAAGTCCTCTGATGAGCATGTGAAGCGGGTATTACTGTTCATATATGTCAAAATGTCTCCATTTGTGCCCAAAGACCACTTAAAACCCATTCAGAGGAATGCGACTCAATTTTAATATTCGAGAGAACTGAGGAGAACCTCAAACCGCACCGCGTCCATTTACGGTTCTATTAAGAGAAAAGGAAGTTATATTCTCATTACGAAGAGAAGAGAAAATGAAAAGGGATTGATAAAAAGCCGGGAGAAAGGTAGAGAGAAATAAGATCGATCCCTCACCTCTCTTCGGTTTCATTCCCAGGATAAAGGAGCTTAGTCATTTGCACCTAGCGCAAGAACTCTGGTCACTCATAGAATATAATTAGTCTTACCCCTCCGTCCAGCCTTTTTCTTTCCGAAGTAGATTGAGATGTTTCGAATCGGGAGAGATGAGGAGATAAAGGCGGGAAACTGAGGAAAGAGTGGGTTTTGCACGAGAGAGAGGAAAAATCGCGGATGGAATAAGAGTTTGATTGACGCAAAAGAGAAAGGAAAGAAGTAATCGAGATACTGAAAGTGTGAGAAAGAGATTGGGAGGCGTACATGATGGCAAAGATAAGGAGACTATGACGTGGATATCCACACGACGGAAAATAGCACAATGATATGATAATTGATCGACGACGTCTGTGATCGTCTTGATAATAGATTCATGACGCATTGTGCCGCCGATGGTTCTGTGCGCCCTTCGCGAGAAGACGGCTGCTTTGAGCAAAAGTAATAACTAATTCTATTCTCGTTCGTGATGGGAGATTATATTGGTGTCTGTTCAGTATTCCAACCAAATGCTGATTTGAACTTCATACCCTATCCCGTTAGATACAAAAAGCCCTGGAAGAATAAGGCTTACTGCGCAAGATGAGGAGTGAGGTAGAAAGAGATAGAATACTAAAAAAATGCAGGACCCTATTAATAGTATTTTTATAAGCGCTCAGTAAGGAGATACCAAAATTAATGAAATTATTTGGCGTCATCACAATAGCACTGGTTTTCGTATTATCAAAGCCAAGAAGAAGACTCAGAGAAGAGAAAATCCAATGGAACTATGAATTAACAAGGAAAATTTTTCATGGGGAAACTATACCTGCGTCATGCCTAAAAACTCTGCAAAATACTATAGTTTCCACGTGAAAATTCTCCTGATTAATGTATTTTTCCATTCATGGATTACTACAAAGTTGCTCGCGAATTCGCTGCATTATTAGTTACTTAAATGTACATTCGGCTCGATTCTCTGTGTTAAAAAACGACGCAAAGTGAGGCCTTATCCCTTGGGAAAACGTTACTTAGCAAAGGACAACAGCAGTTCGATTGCATACTTTCTTCAGCTGAAAATAAATGCATCTTTCTTTGCATCCAATATTCCTAAAATCACTCAGATTAACATTCAACGATATAGAAAGCAACTCCGCTTGTGCGATTCATGCGCAGTCTAGGTACTAATTAAAACAAGCGATTCCGAGCTACTTTGTAATGGAAGTCCTAAAAAACTAATCTACCGCAAAGTATATGAGAGCGAGTGGACTGTTCGATAGACTGTTTGCTTAGAATGGTTTCAGGGCTTAATACTTACACTGGAAAATAACCTGGTGAAGTAACATGAGAGCATGAATTACGTACTCCTTAACTACTTGTTAAAGGGAATGCAAAGTGGGGGATTTGTAACAATCATAGATCTGTGCGATAGCAGAGATTTTTTAGTAGGAATCTCCGTTTGGCTTCATCTCTCGCCTTGATAGGATGATAGGAGTATTTTTTTCCTCCTTTGATGCATAAAACCCGTTCTTCTGTAGCTGGGGTGGCCAACCTATCTCCTGCTGCAATCGACTTTGATATTAATCTTTGGACTTCGATCGAGTAGGAGAAAGATTTTTTGGCATTGTATTTTTGTGTCCTCAAGATGTATTTCGTTTTTTATCAAATCTATGGAAATTTATTGCCAATTTGATTGAGCGTATATGTATCACAATGATCAATACTTAAAGTGATAAAAATCATCCGAAATATAAGAATAACTTAGATTAATTATCAACAGCGATCGACTGAATGTCAACCAAAGATTGATAGATCGATAAAGAGTTATAGGTCGATAAGGATCGATAGATCGATGGGGATCAATAGGCTCCTTGATGGATCTTGGCCAGACCACCATTCCTGCTCTACGGAGTGGATGGAAAATCCGAAAGAATAAGTTTATTGTGAAGTATAACATATTTTTATGTAACTAAAAAGAATATTTAACAATTACTGTAGTCTCTTATACTATAACCCCACACAGTGGGATTCTTATCTTCTTCAACTTCAGTTGAGAAGTGTCGTTATTGTATAATTTTTCTCTTCTAATTTTAACGTTAAATTCAAGTATGTATCAACAATGATGTTATGTGGAAGATAGGCCAACTTGGGCTTCATCTTTCTTGAACAAAAAACGTATTTATTCATTTTTATGTATTGATTTTCTTTTCCTTAATATCGCGAGTTTTGGGTTAAAATATTACTCAACTCAATGTATAGAGCCGCAGGTATTAAATATGTATTAAATTATTCCTCAAAAGGATATAATATTTCAATGGTCGAAGATAAAAATCCTGTTATATCTGGTTCGACTGGAGAAGACGGAAGGAAACCGTAAATGAACCGAGATTGGTATTTTTTTCATCGAACGCAAGCGAAAACCGGAACTTTTCGAGGATCTGAAAGTGAAGTACAACCGGGAAACCTTGATATGCATTCTCCGAAGATGCTACAACTTCAGATCCCGCTTATTTACAGATACCATTGGACTTACAGGTTATCCAAGGGGGTTGAGTACTCACACCTATACAACTTAAAACAACGACCACATCATTAATCACAATTGTTAAAAGCTAGTTTTGACGGGCATTCAACGGATTAGAGAGTAAAGTTGACTTCAAGAGGTAGAAAATCAATCTAACGGTTGCACTCAGTCTCTCAGCGAGGATTGAAATGCGACTGAAAGGGGATTAAATGAATCAAAATGAACCGAAGGATGTTTATTACGTCTATCTTTCTCCTACTTGTCAGCTTATGATTTATCTAAGGCGCGATCCGGATTGACGTCACTCGAATTAAGGAAAAGAATGAGCGTATATAAGCTTAAGTAATTTAGCTATGGCGAACAACTTAATGGAGTTGAAAAGTCGTCGCATGCAGTATAGCGTAATGGATTATTTATACCCGTAGAGCTTCATTTTTTCCTCATCCATGTCACGTGGAAGGAAGAAATATGGAATGTCCTAAGTATGAACGTCTTAAGTATAGTAGGAAAGTGAGAAAGACTACTCTTTCTTCTTGCTGTCAAGACTGAGATAATATATAACGAGTAAAATCTCTTACAAACGAAGTTCTTAAATATAAGGTATGTTTAAATTTGCTCCAGGAGGTCATAGAAACAACGCTATGAAGTATTCAAACGTATGAATGTTTGCTAATGACCGAATCAACTCAAAATTTCGGCTGATAAATGAAATAGTTCCTGCTAAATCAGTTTAGCCAACCAATGGTAAAAAGAGATTCAGGATTTGCGCATAAAATATCGAACCCGAAACTAGATCGAAAAGCACATCTTTAAAATATCAAAAAATATAATTATGCTAGAAACGATCAGTAGGGATTTAAACTTAGATCATAATTTCAGAGCTATAGTTGAAGTCATATACATATGAAGTATGAACAAATACAGCTGAACTCATATACAGACATATTTACTAACGTAATAATCGATCTCCGTTAAAAGTCTACTACCTTATTCGCTAGGAAATCCACAACCTTTCACATAATTTCAATAAAAGTCGACCCTAGATTTTTAACTCTCTTAACATATGTACAAGCAGATATAGAATATTATTAAAATAAAACTTAAACTAAATTTAACAGCAGTCAACGTATACACGCTGTTTTAGTTAAGAAATCCAAGGAAATCTGGATGAACCAAAGAACAATTTTAGTTTCACAGACCTGAACCTGAATACACGTTGTTGTTATTACTGAAGGTATCACCTGAGCAACATCACGTTTCCTTCATTCTTAAGCAATGGAATTGTCCTTGCCTTATACTCTTTTCACTTATTTCACACATTTTTTTAAATAATAAAAATTTCGACCCAGTTTATGCATGAATTTCGTCCCTGAAAAAGTAGTACCCACATAAAAGTCGACCTTCAGTTTTCAGTTCAGAAGTTCAGTCTTAATTATTGACTAAAAAAACTACTATTATTTGGGTATATAGGGTAATTGCCATTCATTAAAAAGTACTGAATAATTAATGATGCCATCGGCAAAATTTTTGAGCTTTATTTACACAACCTTTCGTACACAATTACATAAAAAGCTCTCGAATCACTGTGATCACAGTATACCATTCGATTGACGCTTCAGATTTAACTTTTACTCTTAAACTATGCCAGGCTATAAAAATATTTCCTTTCCATGGATATATTCCATTAACAATCCCTTTCAATTCGGCATAATCATCCGTAATCAATTATTAAAAATTCCTCCATCTCGGGTCATCCTCATTGTGAGGAGAAGGAACGAAGACATGGATAAAGGAGCCGCAAGAAGGAAACAAAACCACCTCTGGAATGATCAGTCAACTTATCTATTTTATCTCAATTAAAGATCACTTCTCATTTTTTCGAGAGCACTTACCTTCGCAGATACT
This sequence comes from Pachydiplax longipennis, assembly GCA_036926295.1. Classification (NCBI taxonomy): domain Eukaryota; kingdom Metazoa; phylum Arthropoda; class Insecta; order Odonata; family Libellulidae; genus Pachydiplax; species Pachydiplax longipennis. The sequence goes on from JAVFKF010000014.1 coordinate 16,131,031, forward strand.
GATCCGAGCCACAGAGGTACGAAAACTTTGGGAAGATCGTAAAAGGCGCTACACCGGCTTGCGTCGCTACAATTCAACACACCCAAAATGGTATCGGAAGATGAAGGGCACGGTGGAATGGGGAGATATGGGCGTTTTGCATTTCTGACCCCATCCCTCTTAGCCAAGAAGAATGCAGAACGTAGAAACACACACGTACTCATCCTACCCGAGCACACGTGACTTGGGACAATGGCGATGTGGGATAAGTGTGGGTAGCATGTAGGTATTCATTCCGAGGAAGTGTGGGGACTCTCCGCAGAAGGAGGGTGTTGAAGAGGCGTCGGAATGGGGTGGGAGTGGCAGGTCGGGGGAATCTTAAGGGACTACATAATTAAAGGTCATTAGGCGTGGATCTCCACCGCTATTATAAGAGTGGTGATGTCTGCATCTTGGGAATCTGAGTGGAGTTTGGGGAGGAGGGAAGTGTGGAGGAAGGAAATGAGATGCAGCGGGGGATTGCCCGTTAAAAAGATCTCTTCGCTATTACGATTCGATTTCCATCGCCCTTCTCAACCACTTGACTCGGATAGGGATTCTTGTCTCGGGGCGATTTTCTAATCCTTCCGATCGTAATTTACCGATGGGATAAAGGGTTTGATTTTCGAATAATCGAGGGCGTGAATGCTTGTTCTCGATGTTTCGTGAGGATTCCGAAAGATTAATTTCCGAACGTAGAAGAATTTATGATCATCCCAAATATATATAAGTAAGGATCTTTGATATCTTGAGAATCACACAGTAATGAGAAACACGTAGGGAATTAAAATGTAAAAAATTAATTAAACGGCATTACGGATGACTCTAGTGATTGCGGCGGATTCTCTTTGAAGATTGAATGAAGATGAATTGAATTCTATGTACTATCTATGACAAAATAAAAGAGCGATAGATGGTGAAATCATACCAAGACAAACAAGAGAATAATTCGAATCTCTTCTTAAGGTGATAAAAAAATAATAATGAGCAATATGATAACTTTGATAAAAATACAATAATCAAATGTACTGCTGCGGAAGAAAATTGTAGTTGGTAGTTTCGTAAAATTCAGATCTTAAATCAATAAATTACTTCGAAGTATTACTATTACCTGATGTAAAATCTGAACCCCGATACTTCCAATACTATGAATAGAGTAATATAAATAATACTAAACATGATACCACTTTTACTGCTGGTGACTAAACTAGAAATTTATTTTGCATAAAAAGAATGCTAATTTGTTTGGATTGATGTCAAATAATTGTAAATTTCAGGAGTATAACTTTAAGGTTAAATGTAACTGCAATGTGTCTTCAAATATTTTTAGTTAAAAATTTCGAAATAAATAAAATCATATACTCTAACCTTGAGATATGATACCAAATATTCCACTTGTTAGATGAGATTTTCCGCCATAAATAATACTTATAAGTCACTCTTAACTTTTAATAAATAATTCGCCGAGACAATATGATGGATGCACAATTAATCAAGGAAAAGATTAAGGGAGAGCAATAAAGAAACGATCGTACGTTAGCGATTGAACATGTATATTCAGTATACCAATACCAAGGAATAAAGTACGCGATTTTATCTACGGTAGTTGTAAGACTTCTGACAAACGCAACGAGAAAAATCGCATCAACAACAGTTTTTCCTCACAGACGTGCTCCTCCAGTCTCTTATTACCGCAAATCATGTAACGATCCCTCCCGTTCCTCCAAAACAAATAACAACGTCTTAAGAACTCTCCGTAGACTTTCTCCCTTTCACTTTCGGTACGAACTCATTTGGGGAATATCTGACGATCGATGAGCACACTGTTTTTCGGTTCAAATCACTCCATCCGAGGAGGAGGGCCTTTTTAATGCAATCCGATGTATGATCGCAACGAGACCCTAAAAAACTTCTCCTTTCCCTCCAATAAATGCGAGACGATAAAAGAGAAAGAAGGATTGGAGGGATCGCCGCGACAATACCCTATTCCTTGAAGCCAAACTTCTCTCCAACTATCTGCCTCAAATCACCGGGAAACCACGTTTCTTCGGAAAATTCCTCGATTCCTTTCTCTGCCGTTTTATCGCCCTCCCAAACTCTCTTCCCCACCGAAGTAAAAATCCCTTTTTCATATACGCAGAGAAAGTATTGTGTTCGCGAAATATATCACCGTCGGGAGTCCGTCCTACAGTGGATATCCATTACTATAAAGTCTACAACTTGAATTTTCCATTACCCGGTGGCTAAATAACCATAATGCTTCGTTTTCAATGGTCATAATGTGAAAGTCAATAATTTGGTACTTATATTAGAGGGACATAAAGCAGGGACGTTTTATTTTCTATTACTATCTATGAAAGATAAGTATTAAATCGTCTGAAAATCGAGCCGAAGTATTAAATTTTTAATCATAAAAAATTAAAAGTCCATTAAATTCTATCATACCGAAAAACAAATACTAAAATACATGAAGAAATACAAGATTTAAATTTTATATAACTATTTACTTAATCGAGACCAACTCAGTAAATCATGAGCTTTCCTTCAAACATTTGTTTTATTCGTTCGTTTGAATGTACTTCTCGCAATAGTTTTTGCTGCGTCAATAATTTCTCTTCTAAAACCCTGCAGCTTTCGTAAAATGCTTTAAGCTTTTTAAATAAATAAATTAAATTAATAATATTAAATAAATTGTATTGAAATTTTGAGATATAAAAATAAGATCGTAAATTTTTAATTGCACCAGAAACCACTGGCAGCTCTTGATGAATTGCTTTTCTCTTGTGCCATTTTAATATCGTAAAAACTTTACGGGATTTTTCAATTATTTACTCATTTGGATAAATTCTTTTATTTTCAATTTTGGAATTGTAGAATAATAATGTTTATGATTTTAATCGAAAAATCTATTTATTCTTCGCACACTATCACGTTAATTATTTACCAATCTATACTACATGCAGTGAATACCCAGGGTTTAAATGATATAAATATTGATATGATAGATCATAATTTATTTTCCTTATAATTATATCGTGATTTTTAGTAAATTTATAATTTGCCGATATCATTCATTATGCCTCTAGTAAAACATTACGTAAAAATTATTATTTTTCAACAAAGGATGAAAAAAATATCGGTAAAAAACCCGGGAGTGGCTTACGTCGAATAATTACTACCCTCTTTGCTTTGATTTTAATCTCAAATTCTACTCAAGTAGCAATAGTAATAGAACATCGGTGAACAACTCTAAGAAAAGTAATAGTCCTCAATTAATTTTCTACGGTTTGTTACAGATCAAAATTAATTACGCAAAATTCGCCATCCTGCCTTCAATGTGAAGCGCTTCAAAAATCATCTTTCATCAGAAAGGGGTTCGTCATCAACCTCCTAATTAAGAGGGGATATTGAGTAATATTTCTTCCCCTGAGGAATTCCCGGCGAACTTTTATCTCACCTAACCCCTTCCCATCAACCCCCTCGCACCCCCATCCCTCCCAAAAACCTGGCAAGGGAGTGGAGGTCGATGGCAGACCTGTCGTCTCGTCTACTTTTCCCTCCCATTCGCCGTCGGCGGCTCTCCCCCTCACGTGTTTGCCCAACTCATATCTCTCCCCTGAAATACTCCCAAAATCCCACCGCATCTTCCCTTCACTTTCTCCTCCACCCGACGGAGAAAAAAAAGTCGACTCCCCCGAATATCTTTCTCCGGCAATATTTCGTGCGTACGTGAGTGCATGCGAGGGAGGTGACGGAAAAAGTGTCACGGGATGGAGTTTCGCGTTTCCGTTCGTTTGTTTTATTCCTTCCTCTCTCTCCACTTTGTGAGCATCGAATTGGACCGAGGGGAGAGATGAATTTCTGTCCGCAATTCGCAGGGAAATTCACAATTGTCGCGGGAAGCAATTTCAAACGCGAATCGAGTCTCGCTTTTAGCTTCATTTTGGAAACATTTTGGAAAACTGATGATTACTATTTTGGATCTCTGGCGACCACGAGAGCGGCTTATTAACAGATGGAATCTTTTCTTTTTGCCTTCTAAAAACAATACTGGAGTGATATTCAGTAGATTTGCAAGTGAGTAAGTTGAATTGGAAGGCATATATCTTTATGAATATTTTAAGGATCTTTAATAAAGCAACTCGCTAAATACTGGAGAGTAAGTGTTTCTTAAGATATTCCCGATGGCTAATAATAATAAAGACTAATTTATTCAAAATTAATATGATGCACAAAAATTATAATATATTATTATAACACAATAGAGAAAATAATAGGTGTGATAGAATTATTCCTATACATAAAGGTATTATATTATTACTTGTCAAGACCAATTAATGCTCTAATTGAACGTATCAATTCAAAAATTCCTTTAAATCTGTCCTTTAAAATGGTTTATAATTTATGATGATAGAGATCTCACCAACATCAAGACACAAGTATATACAATTTTAAAATTAAAGAAAAGATTGTCATAATCTCATCGTTCTAAAAATCATTGCAACTCAACTCTTATGCATGTCAACATTTACTGAATTGATTTCATTTTTCCAGCTTTTTTTCCGAAATCTCTGTGGCAACTAATTTGGAACATTCATCTACTGTGTAATAGGTTGTAATGTTCGCATAATATTTATAACACTGAGGAACTTATTATATAAAATAAAATTCAACCAGATGCTTTTACAACATACTTTGGAGGTGGGTCTGTTTCCATTTTCGAGATAGTTCAAACAAAACTGAGGTTCGAAACCCTGACAGTAAATTTCTGTTTCAAAAATTATTTCCTTCATTCGCAGACTCAGTGTTGCCAAGAGTCATTCGTTACACCATTAAATGCCCTACAAAACGATTATTTTAGCCATAAATCCTCGCAATATTGGGTGAATTCTTTCGCGTCCACAGTTCTCATTCCAATCTCATACGTATCTCCCTCAGAATCCGCTTTACATGGCCATCTGTATTCCTGTCTTTTCAGCTACCTTTTTATACGTTTGCGGGTTTCCTTACATGACTCATCTCTCCGAGGCGACCACAATAATATCCTCGACCATCCATTTGAATCCGCTCAATTTTCCTCGTCGAAAGATTGCCAAATGCCCTCTTGAGAATGTCTCACCCGCACACGTTCCCGACCCCAATCTTTTCCACAAAGAATCTCAAAAACCTCTTATTTTTTTCCGGCCGATGAATATTTGTCTTCTCAACGGGAGGGTTGGGGAGTCCCGTGTTCACTTTCCCCGGTCAACGTATCCACCTCCATCCCCACACTGAGACTAGGATTTATGGGGGAAAATCCATCTTCCTATACGCGGATATCCCCTGAGCTCTTCTGTATTAAAAGGGGGTAAAAATATAACGCGCGAGCTGACTTTCGCTCTTCTTTAAAGATAGCGACAGACGACTGCAAAAAATATTCACCACTCCGGTATAAGGATTTATGAATTTACCGTGCGCTTGAATTACTAATACTTTTCAGCGCTGCCATAACTTAAGATATGATTTATATAGGACTGAAAATTTACTGGAGTCTATAAGTTGAAGAAAATAGAGCAGGCGCAATCATAGACAACTCGATAAAGTAATGAAAATACCCAAATATATGACATAATGCAAAACTGTAGGGCTATTTTTTATAAGCAGAGTCTATACGTAATTTTCGAAATGTAACCTCGAAAAGTAATAGCTTTTGATTCCGGTGTAATCTTTTTCCATTCAGCGTAATTCATTAGTTTTATCGAATCCATAACCTTCAATACACTCACAATTGATTTGCATGGAATAAAGTTAAAGCTTCTTTTAATATTTTCCCTATTCAAAAATTAAAAAAAAATGTGAATGATAATATACCGAATGTCAAGGAGAGTAAGACGTGTTGAAGAAAAACACATAACAATTTTTAATCAGAATGGTTTGAATACGATAATTTCAAAAATAACAAAATTGAAGTTTCTTGTAATCCAGACTCAATTTATACTTTTCAGCCTAAATTCATCATAAAAATAATACGGGAAAAGATAGACTAAAAAATTCTCAATAGCAAATCAATTATACGAAAAGAGAACCACAGCAATACAAAAGTATATATTAGATACTTCGTGGTCAAAAAGGCCGAGAAGTTTGAGATTAATAAATTAAAAATTCACTGGTCTGGTTTAAAAACGGCAGCGATTCTCTTTCCTTTCATAAATAGTACTCCGGCTGACTCGAAAACCCCCACCTCATCGAATCTCCTCGTTTTGAAATTTTGGCATGTATTCCGCGGTAACCGTTCAACGCTTCTCTTAAGAACACGTGGAACGCACTCAGACCAAAGTGTAATACTCTCTAAATGAACGCATCCTTTTCGGAATAACTGGCATTAGACTTTGAAGGGATAAAAATCTTTCCACACTTTTGTAAAAGTTTTCCGACGTTTATCTGCACGAACTTTCCTTACAGGCCATTCCAATTGGACACATGTGATTTTCCATAATAATCCCGTGATTTTTAGCTATTACTTATATGTATTCCGTAGGAAGTTATACTCGGCTGAAGAATATGGAATTTTCCGGTTATTTAATGCGGAAGACGAATTAAATGAACAAAAGAATCCAAAAGTTATCCATATATTTCATCACTAACATAGAAGACGTAAAAATTGTTTTATAAAGAATAAATTAACGTTTAATAGATTAAACTCGTTTAATAGATTATAGCTCGTCTTCATAATTAAAAAAATTGAGACATCGGCAAGTTCTACATTTGATTTAAATATAGAATATAATATGAAATCGCGCTTCATCATAAAATTTCAGATTACTCGGAAACAAAACTGATAGGAAAGTATCATTCAATTAATTACGACACAAAATTTTCAATGGAACGTATGCTTGAATTTCACAAATCAGTTGCCGTTTGGATCACATGGAGAAACAAACCAGATTCGGTAAACTGATTCAATTAAATATTTACGTGAGAATATTTGTGGAACACAGCATGATATTCACCATTTCCTTGTTTCAGTCAATTATAAATGAAGGACGCTCTCCACAGTCTTAGTTCTTGGGGAAGATGCGCGAGGATATCGACAGAAAAGTGTTGATGTCCTAATTATTTTTTGCAGATATTCCTTTGATGTCTTTTCTTGCCACGCCTGTCTGTCAATTTTAAAAAGCGTAGACTTCCTAAACAAGCTTTTTGAGGTTGATTTAACCTGAAAATTCTTCTCAATAACATAATATCTACCAAAGAAAGATAATAAATACTTTAGAATATTGGTATTTCGCTTGTAAAATCATACCCTAGTTAGACAGAAGTAAGTCCTTTTGGTCTTAATAAGTTTAAAACTAGCAAAATAATCAATCAGGGTAGATAGGGTTTTCGGTGCTTTTCATCCCTGCCATGGGCCAGAGGCGGATTGCAGGGTTAAGATGTAAATGTAAATGTATCATTATATATTTTTCATATTCATATAAATATTTATGAAAGACTTTTATTATTATTATTTTTATTAATTTTCACTTTCGTTCACTTCCCTTCACCGCTTCTGTTTTTATTAAAATTTTATTTATTTTTGAGTTACGGATTCATAATTCATCCACATAAAATATTGTGTACAATAAAAGTAAACTGTATATTTATCCTCTTGTCGCTCACCCAACGTCAATGACAGTATCGTATATCGATTGCAGTCAAATTAAATGACGCCATAAAAAATAATAATGGTTTATTATGGGAAGAGTAGAACTGATAGAAAACGAAAATGAAAAGGGAAAAAGTAAATGATAAGAATCCGAGCCAGAATTCAATCATTTACAACAGTAAATATTGACTTGAATTTATATATCACAAATATATATACTGTTTCTACTGCTTGAAAATCATCTTTATCATCCCAACGACACATAAATCTGCCTCAGCATCCCAAGTATGAGTTTCCGCCAATATGTATCTATAGAGGGATGGAATCCCCCAATACGAGGAGAAGGAAACTAAACCTGAGGAATAATGAAGAGGCAAGAGAATAAATAACCGCGACACATCCCCCGGGAGGACCATAAATTTCGGAGTGATGACATCGGAAACCCTATCAAATCGAATAGGAGAAAAACGCCCTCTGTAATAGCCCCGCGGACGTCACACCAAAAAATTCCACGAGATTGGCAACACGCGTTCAGGTGGCGGTACCTATGGAAGCCACCCACACGCGGAGGGGACAGGTCGGCGCCAAGTCGGACGGGTCGGAAAGGGCACGGTAAAGAAGGCCTCTCCTCTCCCGTCGGACGCCGACCTATCGATCTAGTTGAGGCAATTTGAGATGGGGAGTTTGGAGATCCGATGGAGAAGATGGGACGAGTGAGTATTCCACAAAGCGCAGGCGCCCCAAACTTTTGTATTGGTGCCATTCCGTCTAGCCCTCGAACCCGGTACCCGCCGGGGACGGGGGAATTTTTTTCTCTCCTCGAATTTCCTTCTTTTTCATCCCTTCTCTTTTTTCTGACACTCACTCAAACCAGTCTGTAAAAGTGTGTATGTATGGGGTGGGGCACACTGAGACATTAAAGAGGCGTAGCTGCGCCTTTTTTTTCTCTCGATTGCGAGTGAAGGGCTTGTAAGAGCACTCGGTGAGTGTTATGCGCTTCGGACTTTCGGAATTTAATGTGCATTTCTGCGAGATATTCATCATCGGTGTTATGGAGCAGATGATGGAAGCGAATGAATTTCAACACCTCGGAAGAATTTTTTTCGATTAAGAGAGGGATAAAATTACCAATTCATTAAAATTAGAAATGCCTTAATTTTGGAACATTATCGCCATCCATGTATAAATATATGATTTGAACAATTTCGACTGGCGTTAGAACGAATCGAATTGCTAAAACATAGTAATTTCCTTACATATTTTAAGAACGAAGGTAGAAATATTAAACCAATTTCCATTGCGGTTTAATTTGAAAACAAAATCGACCGATTTCGGTTCAATCGCCATTTCAGGTAATATCAATAATTGAAGTAATATATAATGAAAAACTAACCAGTACAATTACCTTACGGAACTCTTCCCATCTCCTCAACCTTCCTTCAAAATTTATATACTTAATTTTATCAACTAAGCATAAATGTATTGCAAATTTTGACCATTATTTGAAAATGGCGATTTAGCCTGAACCAGTCTTTCCATCTTTTTAATTAAATCACGTGAAATTACGAATCTTTCTACCTTTCTTATGTCGCTCCTGATAACATCATTAAATATTTATAAGTAAAAGAAGGAAGACTAGTATACATGATTGTATATATTGATGCATAATACAGACTGTAAAGAAATAGAAACTAATTTAAGGTATAATATTTATCATCATCGATAAAATTCAGCTTCAAGATGAAATGAAAAGAATGATACTAACAGCTATCAACATTACCTCATCATAATTCACTAATCAGTCAAGGCCGAAAACTGTTACTATACGCTGATCTCGGAAATATCGAGAGATACGACCGTTTGATTATCTAGCTCCTAACTCTAAAACTACTAATACTCTGAGAGTAACTTTGAAACTAAATATCATAAAATTGATATTAAAAATAATACTTTGCCGCTAAAATCTAGTTCTTCCATTAAAATGAATAATATTCATGGATGATAATTGTGGTGGGACTTGTTTAGAATTAAAAGGTTAGTTTGAAAATTTTTACTTCTGATTGATTATAGTTATATTTTTAGTTTCAACTTACTTATGCGTTAAATCTTTTCGTTCTCTAAAAAGTATGAAAATTTTTATTATTGTCATTAACCATCGTCTTAATTTAAGAGTTAACTGTATAAGCCCAAAATGAATGATTGATTCATGTTACGAATGTTACGGAGGGGGTATGGATTTGATATTTGTCGGAAGGAGTTATTCTATATATTCTAAATCTACTTTTGTTAGAAACTTAGAAAACATCTAAATTTCGATCATGGTTTCTTTGTATATATGCTTTGTTTTATATCTATTTTCTTTTCTTTCGCCGATTGCACTAATTTTTGTTTTTCTTGTGTGTGGAATTAGTGATTCCTTTATTAGTAGTATACCTAATGATGTCAACAGTCACCTACGCCATTGTCGCGATTTATAATTTTTTCTGCGGTGCTCTTCTAAATAGATCTCGTCTAAGGTATTTGATGTAAGGAAATGGGTGGCTAAGAAGCCCAATAGAGTACGGGTGGGAATAAGAGCCGTCGGAAAATCTTTATCAGAAAGAACCTTCGAGAAGGTTAAAGAGGAAACCCCTGAGATAGAGTCCGTGATAGGGAGGGGAGAAATCTGCGAGAACAGTACGAGGACCTCGAAGGATGGGAAGAAAACCTTTTGTGCTGCGAGAGCGATGAGGTTAGGTAAAGGAGGGGAAGGAAGGAGCAGTGGGCAATCAGTGCCTCTAGAGTAAACAGTGATGGAGTGGGCGGGGGTGGAAAGAGGGGAGCTAAGTGTCGAGGGTACATCGATGTCGGCTAGAGCGGTCATGGTAGACGATAAATCTTGCGCTACGGACGGGAAAGAGGGAAATATATAGAAAGAAAAGGGGTTTCGAGCGGTCGTTGCCCAGCAATAGCATCCAGCATTTTATGGCTTTGTTTTCGAGGGGATAAGCGTGGATTCGAGCTCGGCATATTCTGGCGGGAAGGATACTCCCTCTGGAAAATAAAAGTGGGAAATACTCGCAGACCTTACGCAACTACATTTTCATTGGCTCGAGAGAAAGAGAGAGAGAGAGTATCGCTGCATATCCCATGACGTTCGAAGAAGGAAAGTTGCCAGTTATTCCGATTCGGCTAGTTCCTTTTTTCGGCGTAGTTTTTTCCTCGTAAAATGTGCCGGTCGCGTATTCGAAATGGATTGGATCTCGAACGCTGTATTGCCACTTCGAATGGGGCGAAGGATTATTTCGGAAATTTATGTCGTCGTATAAACGGCCGTTTTCGCCGATGTCGGAGGTGGTTGAAACCGAATTCCGTCTCGGGATGTCACGTTGTCTCATGGATGATGTAAACGCAATGAGGCCGACCCTCTGGTTCAAAAGTGATGATTCGCGTGAAAAGGCCGAGCTAGAAGGGAAGAATGACTGCATTTGAACTCTCATCTTTTCAGAATCGTCGGTATCTTCACTATTTCCCCGAAATTTAATATCGTTTACGTTTTTCTACCAATTTCAAAATAGTTCCATTGACTATATTTGAACTCTCATATTTTCAGAATCGTCGGTATCTTCAATATTTCCCCGAAATTTAATCTCTTTAAAATTTTCCACAAATTTCAAAATAGTTCCACCGACTGTTCAATTAATTAGAAACTTTCTTAAATACAATAAATATAATTTTAATACTAAATTATTTTTAAAATGGGTTTTCTTTATTTAATTATCTGTTTCTTAAACGCTCTTCATTCTTCTGTCGGAAAAATTAGTAATTCGATTAAAACTGCGATGAAATGCTTAAGTTGCTCCCTTACAATTCGTATTAATCGATTAATCACTTAATACAAGCCGGGAATAAGAGATACTCAATTTTACGAATGAGGAAAACGTTATTTCCCAGTCTCTGAATATATTTAATGAGCTTGCAGTTGATTCCACAAAATTAATCTCTGAAATTCTTGGTATTCACACATGGGAATAACACGAATCTACTCAGTAAATGAAAGTTTTTGAAACTCAAATGCAGTATTACTGATCCAAACTGGTAATGAATTTCATATAGTCTTTATTTTCGTAAAAAATTTGCTCACAAAACGTGATGTAACTCAGACTTCAGATTGCAACTTCAGATGTGACGAAGATCGTTTCTTGTATACCCATTTATATTGGGTTAGTGTTCACTGCCTGGAATATTTAGAATGACTCATCCTTAAAACTATGCATCATATGCATATTTAATGCATTCGTCATCACCTATGTTCATAAAATTGCATCGAGCATCACTTTTCCACAAACAGTTACGCCTTTACAGCCAAGTAATAAAAAGGAAGGTCAGAAGTTTGAGGTGGTTTATATCTAGAAAGGGATCAGAAAATACGAAGAAGGCGAATTCCAGACATTGAATCATGCAGTAGATTTAGAAAGGACTATTGTACATAAATACAATAGTCTTCTCTATAAACAGGAACTAAGGCATCACAAACTCCATGTCTCATCTACCGGCCGATTATGAGACACCGAAATTCAGACCGTTTTCATACATTATCGACCAGCTGAGCATCAAACCAGAACCGAACTGAAAACTGAAGAAAATCGTATTGAAGTGAAAACCCTTGAACCTGGACCAAAACGGGAAACTTATTTTTCCGTCCTAATTATCGGTTCGTATTCTCATCTTATGTACCAGGAGTTACGTTCATAAATGTGATACAGTGACTTAAGAATCGTCAGCTAAAATTTTATTTTTAACGACTGAACATATTCTTAACTTATTATTTCATATCAATCACTCTAAACTTTCATGAAAAGAATATATTTATTTTAGGGGTCACCTATATATAAATTCTTCACACATTATTTAACAGATTAGAAAAACACGTTCTAACTATTTCTGCTGTTTCTCACGGAGCGAAACCAGAACAAAAATTCGGCGTTTTCGTTGCCTCGGATGGAAAAAAGATTTTCCTGTGAAAAATTTTAACTGTGACTGACGAGGTATTTTTGAGTTGCAGTGTTGTATCCGAGGTTTAATTAATGCAAAGTGTTGAATGATGTAACCTCGTAAAATTTTAATAGCTGTGTGCTGGTATTATGTTGCGCGAGAATAAAGTAATCTTCGACAGCATACAGTCTGACAGGCAAAAAGAAATTAATTGAATTGTAAAAATTAAACTAAAAATTCAAAATAAATTCCAGAGATGTTTCACACATACTGTATTGATACTGAATCCCGTCTCATAGTGATAAACATCTAATTATAGGTGGAAGCGGAATTAATTAAAATATCCTACGTATAATACACGATAAACCTAAACATTTAGGACGTAAAAACCAAGAAAGTTAATTTTGGATAAGGCGTTAAATCAATGAACTCGAGAGAGTAAATCTGTTGGGAGAAGATGAAGAAGCGGTCCATCCGTGAAAATAAATAAAGTGTTCGGCTAAGAGAAAGTGGATCTATGAAGTTGCGACGGCAAAAGGAAAGGCATGGACTCGCAAAAAATACAATAGAAAGAAGGAACCTGTGTCCCTTTCGGAAGGAAAGAGTCGAAAGGAAAAACAAGGATATCTCTTCAAGACGCGGAAAATTGGTGGACGTGGTGGGGAGAAAGAAAACAAGTGAGATACAGTTTCTATAGCGACGGAACCTCGCATTTTGCTGTCATTAAAGCCATTCTTTTTCGTAAATAATGCGGAATTTCGGGACTTTCGATAGTTTGAAACAGTGATATAAGTGACGACAATTATCTCAGATTAAGGAAAAATAGAATGTTAACGGAGATGAGTGAACTGAATACGGAAAGGGCGTTTTTAATGTCAAAAAAGGTAAAATGAGAATTTCAACATCAAATGTTATGTAAGAAGTCACCTCTTTACTGAGTGAGTAGTGAGGAAATATTATGGGCAAGAGAAAAAAAAATTAAGAAGAAAATTTAGATGAATGAGAAATAAATTTGAAATCGATTCTTTGTTCTACATGAAATACATAAAAGGTTCGGAAATGTCTTGAATCCATTTCTTTATTCCACTCGTCAATGAATTCTTTGGACTTAAAATTAAACTTATAATAGGTTAAAAATTATCAAAACTACACGATGTTTTTCAATCGAGATTACAAAATGCGCGTTTATAAACTATTGCAGAAATCAACTCCTTTTCTTTCATCAAACCTTCAATTCTATCATGTTAACTGATCAGAACAAAATATGTCTCGTGATTCACATGAGGCCCACTTTACTTCACACTGCGGCCTGCGATGGGCTTTGGAAATTACTGGTTTACAAAAAATATAATTATATTAGCTTAGAATTAAATACAATAATCCAAATAGATTATTAACGAAATAGTTAACGAATATAGTCCTAAGTTAACTCCAAAGAGAGAGCCTTTTAGATGAAACAATTTTGAGTTAATACATTGATTATTTATTTTTTTGTCCAAATAACTATTAGGGGAATTAACTTTCTAGAATTTTCTAACACGGTCTCACATGTTTACGGGTTTGTTCACTGATGCTATCCAAACAGATATTTTCTGTAGATTTTAATATAATATTCATTTACCAAGCATTCATCTGCTACCCGCTATCAAATTTTACCTAATTTATGATTCCCTTCCCTTTTCCAAAGTCATGCAGGCCTGGCCTAACGAGACGAAAAAGAATACTTTTCCTTCAGACCTTAACCCTGAGGAAAATATAATCCTTAAGAAAGATAAAAGTCAAACAACGAACCGTGAGTAGTAGTAAACCAAGATAAGTGAAAAAGTAAGAAGACCTGAGGAAGGAAAAAGAGGGAGGAAGGAAGGGATGAAGAGAGTAAGAGGAAAGACCCAAAAATCGGCACAGGAAAGTAACTCCCTCAGTCTTAAGGAACTTAGCAAGGAGATAAATAGGAAAGCAACGTTGTAGACGGGAAGGGAAAAGGATGGAGAATAGGTTCGGAAAGAGCGCTCTGATTCGGGCAATGAATCCCCCTTCCTCTTTAGATGGAAGACGTCTGCCGGAGAAGTTTCCTCCCGAAGAAATGGCACTTCCCTTAACCACACCTCTCAATCCCTCCTCTTGTCTCTTTCACTTAGGTATCATTTTCCTCAGCCCTCCATCTTGTTTTTTCTTGGTCGTGAGAGAGACATTTGTTTGTGCAAATGCAAAGAGAAAGGTTTCCACTCACTTAACAAGGAAAAGCCTCTCGGCGGAAGATTGGTATACAGCGATCACGGTAGAAATTGCGCGGCTTTTTTATTCCCTGTTCGCTGGAAAAAACGGAGATGAGCTTCCGGAGTATTCCCTCTGGAGAAGAATAGAGGTCTCAGATTCATCGAGACAATTTAAATGTTTTATCGGCGATATTTGTGAAAGTGAAGCCATAAATTAGGGATGATCGGGAGGAGAACTTTACGGATTTCAATTTACGGACGGAAAAAAGTAGTTGTGCAGGTCTACTCATCCTTTGAATTCAAGGTTGAAATTCATTCAAAGACGAGATTTGAACTTTCTGAAAAGTTGTCCAAATATTTAAGAAAAAGAACAATCATGGTTATTATAATATAATAATAATTTTATGATTTTTTAGAAAGTTTAAGAATGTTGTTAAGTTAATTATCATTAATTAGATGAAGTGGGCATAAGATTTTGACGAGGAAACAGAAGCATAGGTGATTTAACCCTTAGTTGTCTAGTTGGGTGTATAAGACTCGAAGTCAATGTTGTCAGTGAAACTTTTATATTTGCAGACTTTGTGCGAACACAAGGTATAAGCTGAATCTCTCTTTACGTCCATTTTGTAAATGTCAAAATTCATTACAATGTATGCAGTTAATCTAAACATCCTCTTTTACCCGATGCGAGTGTTTGTGTCTAGGAAGTATTAAATATATATGGTTTGCTGAAAATCGTTCTTCTTGATCAACCTCATCTTCCAATTAGCTTTTGTTGTTCAAATTCTTCAGGTGTTTGTTCATAACTATAAAAACACATCTTCATTCCCTGTAAATGCCATTGTGAAGAGAGAATTTTCTTGCCATCACACTGTATCGCAACGATCTTAAACTACTTGTTGTTTACAGAAAATTTATTGTAAAGCTCATCAAGTTTTATACTTTGCAAATCATTCAAGTCGAACGTAAAATTTTATGATGGTCACTCTAAAAAGCGATTTCAATTTTAGAGTCCATATGACCCGACGCGTATGGTCACTAAACTCGTGTCATACGACAACTTAAGGGTTAAGTGCAGATCACATACATTAGGGCACTCCATTAGACACTAGACTGTGAACGAGATAAACTCGTAACTTTTACCATCTCCGATCATTCGCGTTATTTTATTACCATGACGGATGAAAATCCTGATTTGCAAGGATAGGATTATCTAAGTAGTGTCAGGAAATTCCTAGTAGTGGAATTAATTGTGAAGATTGACATTAGGTTTGGCAGGAGCTAAACCGGAAACGAAGTGATATTTGTTTCTTCCGCTGAACCGGAGCGAATACCGAAATGAACTTAAGGAATACCGGAACGGGAGAATATTACGGTTCGATCCGGTTTTGCTATCGTAAGAAATCGACAAGATTGATCAACTAGGAAAATTCAGTATCATAAATTCGGGTGAATTTGGCACCACGGAATACGTTTTCACGTTTGATATCTCCCTCTTTCGCCAAAATAACCAACTCCTCAACTAGAGAAGATTCGTTTGAGGAGTAAAAGTCCGATCCCTCTCTTTGCTCGCTTTGGATTCATAGCGTTCCTTGAACTTTCCAGATCTTTTTATTTACCCTCCTAAATCTTTCGTTTCCATCTTTACGGATGCGGTCATAAAGTCACGCTGTGTCTCCTAAGCTGTGGATGTTGCCCCTAAACAAACTCTTACTTCTCTTCTAAACATTTAAGACCCGCAACTGATACGATGGCAGGAGGCGTTGAAATTTTTTTGCGAGAGTTATGTGAGGCAGTTTTCCGATAAGAAGGGGGGATAAAATGCAAAACATTGCGTAAATTATCTCATAAAAGATTTTTCTGGGAAAGAACAACACTTTTTTCGAAGAAAACATATCATATTTCTCCATAAGCAACATCGATGGTATACGACGGAACACATCTGCAACATCCATACATATGTGACGGACGAATCTGCTATTGAAGAAAGATATTTATCTCCCATGAATGAGATTAAGTAAACAACATACGATGCGAAATGAAATATTTTCCCCTGTCCATGCATTCAAGAAATTGTTAGGCTTCTTAGGTTCTTATAGGGTGATTAAAATTAAACATTTTGACGTTACTTCCATGTAACAGGGATAATACAATTTATGTAGAAACATATTGCTGATATTAATTTGAAATTTTATTGATAAAGTGATAGTTTGAAATAGGGGATGATTATAGCAATAGGAGAGAGCATGCAGATATAATCCCACAACTATTACATATAAACGAATGCGCTTTCATATTAAATAACAGAGTTAATATCATACAATACAATCAATTCGTTTATATAATTCCATTTTTCGCGTGAGACGCGCGCTATTCTCCCTGGTGAGGCTGTTGGCTAAAATTTTTTTCTCACTTAATATATGGGGTTTTTTTGACAATCATTTGTTGGGGCAAGGTACCATAAGAAGGATATCCTTCACTTATCCTAATATACCTTATAGTCAATGACTCTTTTCTCTGTGGTACTTGAAGCATGATAATGCATTTTATATCACGGTTCTAACACGAAGTCGATTTCTGACAGCTCTAAAAACGCAAAAAGGCGCCTCGCAAGTTTAGAGAATGCACGGTACTTACAATTTTGTTTTCGTTTGACATGATTAATGAGAGAAACAGGGTGTCATGAATTATGATTTTCTTTGAAAGCAGTTAGGAATAGTCAGCATTGAATGCTGAGACATCCAGCAGGTTCCCCACCTCCGATATAGACTACTCTTGCTGCCTTCTTCATGTGGAAATCCGAGTAAACACGGCTAGCAGACGCACTGACAGTCGCAGGGGACCGGCGAAAACCATTTTTCAGACTCCTAAAACTTATGTATTTAACAAAATGTCGAGATCGAACTTTCTCCTCAGTTATGTGAGAAAGTGGAGACGGAGTTGGAAGTGTGCGAGTAAAAGAATCGAGATTCTTCTCCAGAGGGATGGGAAGGAGACTTTATTGGCAGAGGAGAAGGAGCTTATCGGCAAGAATAAGACAGGAACTTTTCCCTTCTTTCGCATTGCTTTTTTTTCCTCTCCTCCTGATAGTTGGAAATATCTAAGGAATCCCTCCAGACGACGGGGTCCAGGGTCGTGGAGGAATTTTTAAAGAAGTACCAAGTCTGCAGAAAAAGATGAGATAGTGTGTGTGACGGTTGAGTGAGGGGAGGTAGGATTGACGACCGTAAAAAATGAAAAGATAACATGCCGTTGGAAATTGAAGGAAGAGCTCTGAGGCAGTCCCCATGTCGAACGGCAAGAATTATTTTCGTCCCGAGTGGAATGACCTTCCTTTCTTTGTTGATTTTCTCCCGCATGTATCGAGGCGAGTCGCGAGTGAACTGAATGCGCACGTACGGCAAACGGAATTTTTTTAAGTGCACACGTTATCGCGCTTAGGTATCCGGAAGACGAATGCCATTACACGATGTTTCCCTAATGTGCGATATACGTTTATCCGAGAAATTCTGGGTCGATTTCGAGGAAATCGTGCGATATTTTATGAGAATAAAATTAGCGGTTGATCTAACAAAGTAAAATTTCTTTCTCATTTTAGCCTAAGACCTACGAAAGGAACTGACACCTCAAGAATTTTATAGCAAAGACATGGATGTAATCAATATGAGTTGAGCCGACTTAATGGAACGTCATTAAATAAATGAGAACTTTCTATTTTCTACAGCATTTTAATTAACGACCTTTCATCATCCACTGAAACCTATGGTTTATTAATACATAATGAAATATGCAAAGTCAAGTAATTTCTTATAGGCACGAAGAATAGGATATCGCCATTTTGAAATCTAAACTGTAATTATTAATGCTTCGATTTTTTGTTTTTCGATTCAATTCATAGCAGAATAGCATTTTGGATGTAAAGCGACCAGGTGAAAGAGAATTGCATGGCGTTTGATTATTTTTTTGTGATCTTTAGAAATAGATTATGATAGTTCCCCGATAAGGAGCACCAAAAGCACCGCAGTTAGACGCAAATTTCACTGTGTCAAGGATCCAAAAATTCTGACAGAGGCGAGTCGTATAAGTTCATAGGAAGAGATACAAAAGAATCTTCATTTTATAAAACTTCAAATGTATAATATTTCGTGGTTAAAAGTAATAA
The DNA here is from genome assembly GCA_036926295.1 of Pachydiplax longipennis. Taxonomy (NCBI): domain Eukaryota; kingdom Metazoa; phylum Arthropoda; class Insecta; order Odonata; family Libellulidae; genus Pachydiplax; species Pachydiplax longipennis. The sequence goes on from JAVFKF010000014.1 coordinate 16,150,025, forward strand.
ATGAAGTAGTTTTTTATATGTGAGAGTAAATATAGTTTTAAAAGTTAAGAATATTAAACGTGTCACTATGATTGTGTCCTGAATACAATATAAAATTAATATATTAATATTAAATATTAATATTATTAATACAATATTTGCTTGCGGGCCATATGAAAACTTTCGCACGCTATAGTTTAGGGACCCCTACTCTAAGAGATTATTTTCATGGTGACTCTATCTGTTAATCTTAACCAGGGGATGTAAACCTCTTCATAACTGTAACTTATTCTTAATTTAACATTCAAATGATAAATAAATAGGATATAAATAGGAATAAATCTTAATACGAATCTTAAGCATTTATTATGTTACTCACAGAAAATACTTCACAGATAGTTACACGGCTTTACTCGTTAGTAAGTAACTCACATCATAGATATAACATTCAAATGCACTTCATACAGAAAAATGATTTAATTTCTCGACCTTGTAAAGTTTTATGATCAATTGAACGAGCACCGCTCGTGTTGAAAGTCGAGAGCTTGAATGTCACAGAGAACTGAGGAAAATTTTCCGCTGGAATTAAGTCGTTATTGGCAGAGATTCGTAGAAAATGCGCTCTATGACTTAAGCATTCCAATCATGTGAGCCGTGATCTTTTAATTTTCCCCGATAAATCATATGATGCCATAATGGGAATAAAATGCGGATTAAAAACGAGGAGCACGAAGGCAGTGCTCAGCGCCTTCGCTCTATGCTTACCCGTTATCCCTTATGCTATGAGGGAAGAATGCTTAAAGGGGCTACAACAAAAACATCCATTCCGACGCAAGAGAAAGATGACGAACACAGCACACTGCTGGAGATGACGATTGAGGTCAAAATCTAACTCCATTTCACATTCCGGCGAATCTGATATATCATAAAATACGATGTTGGTTTTCAATAAGCGAAATTTGATGCATAACAAAACAAAATGCCGATGTATTTTTATCTCACTTCAATGTAAATAATTAATTATATAATAATGGATCAAGAGAAAAGTTACTCTCACTTGGATCGTAAATGACATCAATAAAGTGCCATAGTAAAAGATTATACGAATATTTGAGTATATATTACTATAATATGGTTTTTAGAAAGGGTTCGGTGTGGATAAATTTAGAGAGGACTAAATTTTTTCGCTTGATCATTAAGAATTGAATGATGGGAATACATTTCAGCTCAAAGAAGTCGGTTATGATCATTTCACATTAAAAACGCAAGATTTTTGCGATAAATTTTGCCAAATAATCTAGATAACACACAATAATTTGGATGACATTACGGTTGAAGGTAATTTTCCTCGCTGTGAAAAATTTTTGAAGTTGTCGAAAAGGCATATTTCTCATAAATTTTTTTACGAAGGATATTTTATAACTACAAGAATGTTTTCTTTTTATTGTTTATGTATATCAAAGGAAGTAAAAGTGCACTTAAAACCAAATTATGAATCAATCTGTCGAAGTATGGTGATGGTCAAAGGAAGAAAGCTTCTTTTAAGTTAAAAGAAAAATCTTTTGTCTACATATCTTTCCCACACGTAATGTATTGTGTATGACATCTGTAGTTTATTTTGTATCTATTTCTATATGAATCTAAAATGTCTCTTCTCTTTTTATTACAGGTGAGTACCTTGTCAGAAAAATTATTCCTTTGGGTTACCGTAAGTAGCAATCGTTGTAGAAATTAGAAGTAATGTAAGTTTATTTAAAGTTATTTTAAAGGAGAAATTCTACCAAACATCAGGAAATTTCTCTCAAAGTCGACCGAGATGATCTCTTTATGGGTATATTATAATTTTAGTTAAGGTAAAGCCACTTCATCGATGAATACATTGATGAGCCTCGCCTCAGACGGCATTTGCTTGACTCGAGTCAATATATTTGAAGCGTTTCAGTTTTACTGCAGTTAAATATACACAAAGCCAGCAGGTATGGTGATTGAAGTAGGCGAAGGTTAATCTTGAACGAATATTCAGAACAGCTATGATTTGAAATCAGTGTTATGTTATTTCTGTCGCTTAAGCAAATTTAATGAACCGTTCAATGTATTAATGACGATAAAATTATTCTAGCTGATACATCGATTGGAAAGACGCCCAATCATTATTTACTCATGCAATATTTACGAACTCAGGGAAAATAGATGGTGTGTAAATTCAATGTCCAAACGTTCATGTTGAGGATAGCCTTAGTATACAAACAGAAAGGCTCACTGCTAGGATCAAAGGATAAAAGCCAAGTCGATGTCAATTGGAATTTATTGCGATGACAAGAGTGAAGAATCTACTCTAATCTGTTATGATGAGGCGTATGTATGTGATAATGGTACTAAGATATATAATCTCTTGTTCCCCGTTCATAATATCCCATTTAACACTTCGCGAGTGCCTTCAGAGAGTTATTATGCATAGCGAGTGAGGCGATAAAAGACGTAATAGATGATGTTGAGTCAGTTATAGCGCGTAATCATTATGTCCTCTTTCCATCCCTACTTGAACATGCCTTTCGGATACGTCATCCCTTTAAATAGAAGGCGATGTAAATGAGTCCTTCGTGGGTCTAGAAAGAAAGTGCTGTGATGTTATGAAACAGAAATAATTCTTCCAAAGAAGCAAAATAAACTATCTGTCTTCAGATATGCTCAGCGGCAAGGTCGAGCGACGAGTATAATAAATCCGACAATAAAGTTAAAAAGACAAACAAAACGATTTTGTATGTAAATAAATCTTTCGATGCATTTATTCCTAACTAGTCGGATTCCTCTTGGAAAAAAGTACAATGCGATTGCTAAAAGCAGTTTTCAATAAACATCGCAGTCGAAATCATGTTCAAAAACAGTAAAATACATGTACATATATTAAAGTACTTTCTTTCCTTTTCTATACTGCAGTAGTAAACTATTCTAACCTTAAGATTTGGAATAATAATGTGATGAAGATAAAATTTATTTATTATGGAAGCTCAGAAAGCGGTTTCAAAGCGTAATATTACTCGATGTTTCTATACGAATAGAATATATAAAATTAACCCTCCACAAATGAATGAGGTTGCTTTTTGTAATAATTTGTATGTCTAATAATACTTACAGATAATTTTATTTTCCTTTCTAACTTTCTTTGAAAGCGCCGAAAGCAAGTAAATCATACTGTTATATATTCTTTAGATTGTGTAATAAGTACACATCAATTAAGATTCAGTCTGTAAGTAATTAAAGATAACATGACTGCATCGACAAACTCATGAACAAGTCGGCATCGTCTCCTCATTCATCTCTCAGCCTTTGAGATCCAATTCGATGTAATGATAAACTTATGGTAGCGGTAACATTTCTCTTGAAGAGGCGCCTTCCTGACGGCCTGACACACCATAGGTCGCTTACACACGCCTGTTAATTAAGTTCCGTCCCTCAGCTTCGCATGATCTTGTCAGCGAGTGAATAAAATCGCTCGGAAGTTCGCAGCGAAAAGTACCGTATCATCCGCGAAAAAAGGAAGGATTTTTCGTCTCGTCGTAAACACGCCAGGGACGTTGTTTACATCCGCATTAAATATCTCTATAAAAGAAAAAAAATCCGCTCTTCCTGAGGGGGAATCGCCTCATTAACCAAAAAATCGTAAATCCCCCTTTTATACCGACAAAATAAATATAGATGATATTCGCTTAATTACTAGATCGGAGCCGCTGAAAACGACCGCTGCTAGCTGAATACAAACAACCAAAAATATGACGAAATAAGAGAGTAACAACCGATCAGTTTGGCATGGGGCCAATCTACGCAGGAGGGGCCTCCCTAGAGGTATATGTCACATCCGCATTCTGTAAGAAATGAAAGCAAGGAAAAAAGAAAAAGAGGAAATGGAGAGATTCTCGTTGTTCGACGTGGCTCTTTGGGATGCGTGTCTCGCATATGCGCTTCGAGTCCTTGGCCTCTCTAGTCCACTAAATTCCCACCGACGCGCATCCACTTACGCACCATCAACCTATCCTAGCATCGGTGACTATATTGCATGCGGAAGAAACTCAGGGAATGTTTGAAGCTGTAGAGGAGCTAAAGCAGGGGATGTCAACCTTTCACAGTTCAAGCGTCTATTATTTCATATTTATTCGAGGTGTAAAAAATGAGTCATAAAGTATAATAGCCACCTTTAGAGTACGCGATCGTGCTTTCTCCCTTCGAATCGAATTGATTCAATTATTCGGATTTCAAATCGAATAGAGTAAACAACCGATTTAATAAGTAATGCCTAGTCTGATTGTTTCTAAATTTCCCTAACTGTAGCTCGAATTTTCTTACTCTCTTGTTTTTTATCCCCTGAATTGTATTGCAAATTTACAATAAAGAAACGTTTCGATTGGATGTAGTTCCGTAATGAATGTTCAAAATGACTTTTTTTAGATTTTGATTTTGATTAGAAATTTGTTTTCGGTTAGAAGCGTACTTACATAAAATGTGCCATACAAATTTCATGTAGAAAACTGAAAAACGAACAGAAAAGGAGTAACGGAAATATAACTTTCAGCTATTTAAATTTTTGTTCAGTTTGATTCGATTTGAATTTTGCAATTGTCGATTCGGTTCCAAAGTGTATATGGCTAACAAAGCAGTTTTCATAGCGGGTGGCACAAGGTCAGCGTATCGAAACTCACGCCTCCGCACTGCCAATCATGGATCTTAAACTACTTAAATTAGATATCAGAGTTTGAATGCGTAATCTCGCAATCGTAGGGATACATTGTTAGAGAAATTGTCTTCAAGAGAGTCTGCTCAATAACTGACATTTCGGCATTTCTGTGCATATCTGTAGCTTCATACCGTCTCGAGGTTGCTTTGCATAAGAATGTTAGCATTTTGGAATGTTGCGGTTTGGTGAAAGGTATCGCCGAGTGCCTGATTGTCATTCTCGAAACCAAGATGGAAATGAGGAGATATTTATTCTCCCAATTGGAATAGATGAAATTCTTCTTGAGAAGGCAAACTAGATGGCAATTGTGCTGATGATCTCATTTTGTAGCATTAATACATAACAAGTAATATTAGTAAGACACAAAAACAACGGTCTTCAAAAACACGAAGGATACATTTTAATCTTGTACTTTCATAAGCATTCTCGAGTAGAATAATACAGAGCAAATGATATCGAAAGGAAATAATCAATGTACAAATAGAAATGTATGTACCAGTCTTGCTTCAAAATCCTTCATTTTTCTAAAATCCTCGCCGCAAAGAGAATTTTAACTGTTAAAACTAATACTTTTTCCGTTCATAAACAGATATTTTAGTTTTTGTAACGGCAATTATTGTAAGCTATCTTGGCGGGATGCTCTTCCGAACATTTTTTCTTTTTCACCCCATTGGGAAAATAACTAATGAGATTTTAAGAGGGTTAGCGTTAGAACTTCCGGTTTTGAAGAAATCTTTGAGCATAAATATATCGTCACACACGTAAAATAATGAGCTCTCCGACCCAAAAGTCTATTTCTTCTAACATCTGTTGGAACTTGTGGGACTGTCATCGTCCCTCTTAAAATTTGGAAAATTGGAAAATATTTCCTCTCCAAACTATACTACACGTTATCTATTATGAATATTTGAAGGAACTTTAAAAGAGAGCAAATAGATACCCAACATATATAACACTCGAATGAAATACGGCTGCGTTACCCAGACTTTTTGAAGGAGTTTTCAATAGCTAGAATATGAAATTGTATAGGTCAAACTTGCGCGACTTAAAACAGGAGTAGCATGAATTAAACTTGTAATGTATCCTCGGGCTGCATAAAAGCCTTTCTGGATGAAGATACGGCCATCCATTACTTGTGGGGGACCTATAAATATGTGGGTGATTAAACTCTACTTATATAAGAACTGATACTTTGCTCATCGACGTCTTCAATCTGTCTAAGTTCTTTACGATACCAGGTTTATTGTGATCGGCTTCTAAGCAAGCCATAGAACATCTTCCGTTCCGGTTTTCGCTACTTATTAAACGTAACAAACAAATATCGGTTGAGTTCGGTTTCTTCCGTATCTTCTTCCGTTAGTCCAACGGGCTTAAATATTTTTTTCCTCTATTGTAATATTCTGAACCCTCTGAACGTTTGTGTTATTATTTCCAGCTTTTGCCATATATACTACGCTGTGCTAAATTTTAGAATAAAATTTGGTAATAGTTAGTTGCAAGAGGTAATTACGCATGTTTAGTGATCATTCCTCCACCTAAACGTAAATGAAATGTGCACTGTTAGAAACCAAAAATCGGGACGGAATATATAACTGTTTTCGGTTTAAGTTCAAGAAGGTCATTTCTTCGGATCGGTTTCGAACTTTTTTCTGTTTTCGGTTCCTTTCCATTTCTCCTTGTCTTTAAGCATTCTAAAGAGTGACTTTGATCTTCGATGAACTTGAATTTCCCTCATAACATTCAGAAATGAGATTCGAAGGCATCCTCTCAAATGTTTAAACTCTGCGGAAAGAAGTTCCTTTCTAATCGGTGGGCCTCGGTGAGTAATGGATAATCCTCCGGAGGGTTACCTCACTATGACGTCGCCTTAACCCATTACATTCCACCTTGATGAGGAGAGGTAAGTATATGGGATAGGGAAGAGTAGAGGGGGAATATACAGGTCGCGTTCCCAATTTGTAGAGAAGGCGGCGTCACAGACAATGGACTGCGAGAAGTGTATGTAGATTGTGTCCCGCTCTACCGACGTGTTTTCCTTACCAGAGAGCCTTCCCCCTTCTCCCGCCGCGGCTTCAATAACTTCGAACGAATACGAGTGGAATGCCAATGATAAACGGGCGTTCCAACTCATCACTCCTCTTTTACCCACGCGTCTTTCTCTACATGGAATATCTGGGAATCATTGCGGAAAGTATCCACTTCGAGAGAGTTCATAGCATGAAATTGGAATTATTTTTCTGCAATGTATATCGAGTGAAACTTTTACGCGGGTTGATAAGAACTGCGGAGCGCTATAATAATAAGGGTATTATGGTTGAAAATAAAATAACTCCGTATAAGTTCCTTTGAGAGGAACGAATACCAAGGCTTTATAAACCGTTACAATACGATTATTTTAAGGAAATGTAACTTGGATGTAAACCTAGATGTAAGGACGTTTATTTAATAGATATTACAGTTCTGGAAACATCATTTGGACTGTGTGAGAAGAAGTGGCGAAATGCCTCACTCCTCAGATATAATTACTTTACAAGGAACTTATACCAACATATACTTTATAGCAAGTTTTATTGAAAATAAATTAACGTAGTTGAAGTATAATAATAATTTATTTTCAACTATGGTAATGGAGTTCTACAAAGTTACGGCTTCCTCCACTGATTATAAATAAAGGTAGTCATAGGATAAAACGAAGATAAAAAAGTCTGACGATAACGGGAATCGAACCCAGCTTTTCCACCTACCGGAAAGATACTCCTACTAAATGAGTTACTTTGCAAAACGGTCCCATAGTAAGACTAAGAGTGGGGCCTCCGGATAGCCAAATGAGGAACGCTTACGACTTAGGTGAAAGCCTTTGTTAAATGATTAATAAAAATAGCTAAAAATTTCTGCTATCTCTCCAACTTAGAAATGTCACATCACTTTCGCGAGAGAAATGTGTGTATATGACGAGAAAATGAGCATATATCCTGTCATTTGTTCTCCGACCGATTCAAAATGTCCTTTACTCTTTCCGTTTGTGCAGGACGCATGAAAAACGCGGCTCCTTCTTTGCCGCGACCACTTTTCGGCAATTTGCACAGTTAAAATGGGAGAAGGAATCCGGTTTCCGTATGCGTGCGCTGCAACTTGAAAAACGCATCGAAAAGGTCCGATAGAATCACATCTCCCTTTTTTACGATCGGATTCCTTCGGAGAAGTCGTGCGTGTAATTGGAGGGAATCGAAAACTGGGATTATAGATTCGAAAGTTAATGCGAGTGTCATCTCTACACCGAGCGTCTATAGGTTTTTATATAGAGGGATATACCGACTGAAATCGAATTCGTATCAACTTCTCTTCCTTCTTTTGATGCGGAAAAAGAAAGAAGTCTTTATTCTTTCCAATTCTTTACTCTTTTCCAATCTTGAGAAGGGAAGATTTGCCTTTTCCCACGCGTTTGGAATAAACTGAGAGCAATTTTTAATAGTCAGTTAAATAGAATTGAATGAAAAACTAGAAGTTTGCTGTAGACTATCATTTTCGGGATAATTCAGGATTGCTTCTGCATCTTAGAAAAATTCTGATTTCTATTAAATCACTGGCCGTTGTTACATCTAGGTTTACACCCAAGTTACCCTTCATTAAGATAGTCGTGTTACAGCGGTTATTACAACCTACTTTTCTATCTTAATCCATTGAGCTTTATTCTCTACTTAACATATTTTTAAACATGCTGTATTTTATCAACTTCTAATCGATTTGAATTTAATCTAAACCGACATGAAATGAACTCTCGATCACCCGAGATAACAATGGGTCGAGGATGAAAAATCAATCCGAAAAAACGGATAATCCACTTTATTTCTTATAATATTTATAGTCAATTTATTATCACATTGTCTTTTATTTGCGATTGTTTAATGGATTTATTCAGAGTTTTGTTTACCTGACCGCGATGACATTAACGTAGTCGTATTCCCCACTTCTCCGTACAAACTCCCTTGCTTGTCAGAAAGCGAAAATACTTCTATTTATTCCGCGGTAAGCATCGACGAACAGCAAAAACTAATGTACGGATAATCCGCGAACCGGATGATCTGCCCACGGATAACCGGGACTCGACTGTATCTGCATTCTACTGATTTTAATAGATTCTTTTCCGCGACCTTTGAGTCTTTTGATGATAAAATCTTTTGTTTCCGACTTCTATTCTATATTTACTCGAAACGAACTGAAACTCGGAAGAACAAACGAATGAGAAAAGGTATTGGAAATTATAAGACAGTCAAATTAGGTATTTGGCTGAGTTACAGAAAAAGCTTCCAAGACACACAACATAGCTATAGGTTTCGACTGAAAGAGCTCAAGAAGAAAATGCCAGCCAGGCGTTTGACGTAACAACAGACGTGCGCTTCTCAATAATAAACCAAATGAGAAAAGAATAAAGAGAAATATAGGACAAACAAGTTTCCGGAACTCTTTGAACCCAGAAATCTCCGAAATTGGTAAACAACACGTGTATTCTTTAATACGGATAAACACTGTATTAGCGATCCTCTCTTTAACCCTTTAAAGTGATACGTAGAACGTTTAACTGTATTTAAGTTTTTGCAAATAATAGATAGTTGAATTTTCCAGATACGTTATCTTATTCTATATCAATTTCCAATGAATTGTGACCAATGGGTAACCGACATATATATCAACCCGAAGTATACATTTACTTTCTACTGTTTTCGTTCGAAAGAATTGTCATAGCAAAAGGGCAAATCTTTAATTTTCCAATATTTGGGGAAAAAGTGCACGATAATGACGATTCCTGAATGATGACGGTGTAAAATTTTTACATACATTAAAATACAACGTGAAATTTAAATATTGCAGTTCTTTTCAAGAAAGAATTACTGTGTTTAGAAAATCGAGCAATTTTTTTACAATTCTGTGAACTAAGCTTGTAATTCAGAGCTTTATTAATCTCCAAAGTGCGTAAGAAAATATATGATATGACAGATATGCTGTCTCAGAATAGTCTTAAAGATAGCCATTATTCCTTGTAAGTTATCCTTACTTCTTACACAATGTATACGTAATTCTTTGGAATTAGACTTAAAATAAATAATCGGGCTATTTTAATCTTCAAGTTAAATCTAACTTTTTTATATTTTTGTCCAATCCGACTGCTGACTTATATATAATTGTATTCTTTATTAAAGATGAATAAAATACTAAACAGTCTTCTAAATAAAAAAACATACAAATATAGTCCCATATTTGACCTAATTAATGGTAATTCCGCCTTTTTAATAAAGTAATGCTATGAGCGCCAATTGTATGAATGAGTACTCATCTGTTAATGCCATGAAATGGCTCAGGATATTTTCTTAGTCCAAAAGATAGAGAACTTATAATTTGTCAATAACTAATCAAATAAAAGGTCGTCGATAACTTAAGTATACGCTAATTGCTGTTGGATCCGTTTTGGGCGGTACTAAAGTCAATTTTAAAGTGGATAAAATAAATGGCGTGACGAGAGGGAGAAGCAGTTTTTCAAGAGCGTGAAATGGAAAAGTTTTTCATAACCGACGGAGGGATACCAAACATTTCTCAAATACCGACTGATCTAAAACAAATCGACTCCAACGTTTTCTGGGTTAGGGGTCCATATCCTCGACTTCCAACGGCGTTATTTTCCTAATAATCTTCGCTCCCACACCTCCGTCCATCAGCACTTAATCACCGGGAAGCACAAAAAATTAGACCCGAAAACTGAGTCGTAAAAAATATAACGGGCGCAGAAAAAACAAACGGCTGTAAAAACTAAATATAGGAAAATATAGATCCCCTCTGGTCTCTAGAGAGTCAAAAAACAGCCTGCATTTTCTGAGGCGCAGAAGCCTTTCGTTCCCTTTAACTACTTTAATGAGAACGCCATGCATTTTCTCTTTCCTTTCCCTAAAACGGCTCGTTAACGGAATTTCACCCGCATTATTTCCTACAAACTATAAACTGAAAAACAGAGGGAATAAATTTGTCTTAAAATTTTTCAAATGATGAAAGATTTGGATCGGAAACTGTCAGAATCCATATAGATTCTTGTATTTGGAGTGATCAGACGGAGAATTCAAGGATAAAATTAAAGGAAAAAAAACAGAAAAATTTGCCTACATCAACCCAAGGAAATTACGTTTCTTCATGTACTTATGATGCTCATAACTTAATGGAATTATAGTTTTATGCTGAAATGATTGGATTTTAGATGTTTCTAAGCCGAGTACGAGAAATAAAGTCGTAAATAAAGAAAATTCAAAAATATATTAAAGAATATAAGACCAATAATTCACTTCTGTTACGATGACTCGGTAAGGTTAGAATTTTTACCAAATAATTCACCTCTTATCACAGTTTAACACGATATTCGAAAATTTCATACGGAAAATTTCAATAAAAATAAGTAATATCCTTCATTTATTTGGAATGATAAATCGTTTTTTCGGGAAGAAACTGAAACTAAAGAGTATCCTCTTTCTTTTAAACCATGGTTGTTGTCTATACAGTTATTAACATTTAAAAAGGTATATTTTGAGTTTATCAGTGGTTGAGATGGATAGATACCAAATTTCGCCAAAATGCATCAATATCATTAAGTCGAAATAACGCTCGGCGTATTGCAGAAATAGGAGTGTGTAAAACATTACTCTCAGAACGGTTACTTTTTAATGCATTTATGATGCAGATCTTTTCATCAAGGAGAAGTTCACAATTTAGTATAAAAAATAGTAGTATACAGTTGATAAACCTCGATTCAGGCAGTTAAAAAATCCACGTGCAGTTGGAAGGCGCCTTAGAATGAAACCTTCGCTCATTTCCCTACCTCCACGCTTCTCGTCTTCCTCCGCTCTTCTTTAAAACAGCCCCTTCCCCATTAGTCCTCCTTAGCATCTTCAGACTATTTCCCGGGATCTCCTCTGGAAGTCATCCAGGACTTCATTTGGGATACGCTCTTTAACAAGGACTCCTGCTTCCGGTACCTAACGCCCTGCCAAGCGGAGGTTTAGCACGGGTCAACTGGCAGAATGCACACAAGAGGGACTTTTCACGGGACACTTTTAGGGAGACCATGAAGAAGTATGCACAGATACTGTCATGGTATACGTAGAAATCCTAATATGGGAAAATTTAGCTCATCCAAATTCAAAGGTCGAGCCGAAAAATCATTCATTACATTTTTTGAGTACAGATTCAAGATTGGACTAAGATTCTCGTAAGAATAAATGAGACTAGGTTTGCCTTGGGACAGGAAGTTGGTAATCTCTCTCTTGGCACGAGTTAAATTTGCTTTTAACTTATCCACGCAACGTATTACACAAGAGGTATTTTTGAGAGAAACTACTGAAAAAGTTACAGAAGCAAATGTATTGTGAATAGAAAATAGCTCTTACGTTCCTATTCAGAAGATTTATAGAAATAATTTTTCCAGAATCTTTTGGCGTATATTTATCTAGTAATTAGGGGATTTAGACACTTTTAAGAAATTACTGTCACTGACTTGCTGGACGAATAACGCTTCAAATGGTAAGCTATAAGAGATTGTAATCGATATCCTTTCACTTTTTTGAACTGTGGGACAGTACCACCGCAAATTTGGGGATTCGTACTTGGGACTTGACGAAAGCCAAAAGGGGATGACCACGAATACGTTGATTTTTCCTTAACATCTTCATGCTCAGATACTCAAAATACATCTTAAAGAAACGACCACTAACGAAAATACCCAAGCGCGATTTTAAATTCTATTTCCTGAGCTAACGACCTACTAAACCTATTTATGCCTTATGACTAGAAAGACCTTGAAATATGAATAGAATAGAGAATATCTTTCGAATCAAAAGTTAATGTTAGACCTTGACGTATTAGTATAGTAGAGAAAGCGATGGAAAATTCAAGATGCAGGAGCGATAGATAATTTATTTTTACGAAAGTGGAAAACCCCGTTTCGATTCCCGATTTTGTTAAATTTTTTCATGTCCGTCTATTTTGGAACCCTGTTAATTGTTTACCTTTTACATTTGTTCCTAATGTTTCATGTAACCTAATCTTCGAAGATTTACCCAAGTTCAGAATAAAATCAGATGAATGATTTCGATGTAGCCGTATACATATTTTTAGTTTTTAAAAGAAAGATCGATTTATTTAGAGCTTATGAGCGAATAAGAATCAGTGAAAAGTACATAATAAACCGATTAAAACAGAATTTTTCTAGCTAGAAAAAATCACAAAGTTATATTCGAATGATTAAAATATACACAGATAAATTTTCCAAGCTTATTCTTGAAAAACATCCGGAAGAGAATACTGTCGATGACGAATGTCTAATGGGGAAACAATGCCTCCATGCACATACTTTAAAGATATAGGAAACGAAAATTTCCACTCCTGTGGAAAATCGCGATATAAAGGCTAGTTTTCTTTCGGCTTACATTTATCCTTTGATTCGGAAAGTAGGACAATTATTTTTACTCTTTCTCAATCGGTGTGGCACGTGGCAGCGGATCTCCAAACATAGGCTTCACTTGAAAGAACCCTCTGTTCGCGCTTCCCGCAGGCTTTGAAGGGCGCGGAAAAATAACTATCTAACGTACCCTTGTTCCGCGGAACATTCATCGTCTTCTTTAAATATATTGGCGATTCAAAGTAGCGAATCCAAGGTAACATGATCTAATTAGTCACATACACCGTTATTCACGACTTTAATCCTGACTTGTGAATCGCCTCTCATTAGTCATTGGCCTATTTTCTAAATTAGAAAACGTGAGACTTCGACATTCATCTGAATTTAGCAACTCTCGAAAGTTCGAAATAATATGTATTCCGTTTCTCCTTGCAGAAACAAAATGAGACTTCCGTGTCTCGTAATGACTTCCTTGTTTAAATTCATAAGAATTTGTATCGTTAACAATTTTTTTATAGGTTCTTCTAATAACTTGCACTAAATTATTATCCAGTAAACTAGCTGCACAAATTAATAAATCAACGGGATTAGTATAAACAAGGATCAAAAATTATTAATAAAATTAAGTGATACGCAAAATGGTATAATCTTATACTGTTGCTATGTTTTCTTTTATCAAGGTGAGAAAATTTACCAGTAATTTTTCTTTTTTAATGTGGCAATGTAGCCAATGTAATTCATTAATAAGTACTTTATATGAATATCCAATAACGAAATCATGTCTTCCACCCCGAAATATTTTCCTCCCATAATCTCCAAAATATATATTTTATTTTTTGTATTGCGTATTTGAGATTAATTTGTAATACATATTTCAGGAAAAGATTTTTCCCGGAGCTTTACCAAAGAAAAACATAGGAAGATATATAACATAATTATTGAAGGTGATAGATATAGTTTAGATGGATTAGAGCTAAAAAGTTAATAATTTTATTCTCACTAAAATGCTGATAATAGAACTACACTGATAAGAAATTGCAAAGAAATATATATACGTTAATGTAAAGTGCTTAAAATAAAATAGGTTTATAGATAAAAGGAATTCCGGTTAGTTCTAAAATATTATAAACCTGTTATCAAAAGCATACTAATAAAGTTACTAAAGCCATCTTTCAGACTATTCGCATACCTCAGTATGAGATATATCAAGAATAATTCCGATTCCAATGAAACACTCGAAGAAAAATTTCCCGTCAATACTCAAACCAAAGTAAAAACCAGAACAGTCTATCAGAGCCATATTTCTTTTCGTATAACTATAAGACTAGCCTGAAGCTCTAAATTCCGAATTCTACCTTGAATTCTGAGAAATTCTGCGAGGATCATGAGAATTCCTCGCCATTCTTACGGTTAACCTTCCTCTCAGCCCGCAAAATCCGCGAAACAATCTCACATACTTAACAAGCTCTATTGCTATTCGCGAAAGAGATTTGGCAGCTTGTTCCGACACGAGATCGCACTGGTGGAAACGCTTCAACTGTTCCAAAAATGCCCGGTGAGGTCAAACGTCCCACTTCGGTGTTGACGTTAGGGTGGATGGAGGAGAATAAGGGGAAAGAGCCAACGCGAAATAAAGATATAACTTCTTCAAATGAGTTCTGTCTGCTTGCCTTATTGTTTTTTTAGCTGAGTCAACAACGAAAAAATACGAATCCGTTTTTTCCATAAACTTCGTAAAAATACGTTATGATATCCTCTGTGGAAATATATATGCTAGATCCAGGAAGAAAAGAAAACGTTCTCTGAAATTACCTACTTACGAAAGTTAATACCATAGATATCTATGGATTCGATATACTAAGCATGAAAGATAAATGGAAAGAGTGGGCGATAAATTTCTGAGCAATGAAATTCCAAATACGCGTCGAGAGGGGAAACAAACAAAAGAAAAGCTATGTTCCCACTTTGCAAATCTGGTTCGTGATAAAGTCGAGGCATTTGGGAGTCTGCCAGGGGGAAAATATATTTCATCTGTAAATCAAGGATTTCTCGTGCGTAATATCTACTATTAGGATTCTTATATCACCTGACTTTCAGTTATCGGATTGCGATGAATAATGCTCAACCCATGCAAGGACATGCCCAACATGCAGATTTGCAAGAAAAAGGTAATGACATCGATCTGTACTCATAGATGATTGAGTATCGGCTTTACAGCGTACAAGATAATCGTTTGATCAGCGAAGGATGCCAATTCGATGAGATCTTCATTTAAATCATGAAAAACGTGGATATAAGATTGGATCGCAATCTCTTGAAAGTTCAGTTAATAAAGAGATCGAGAAATGACAATACTATCGCACTCATATTAAACATAGACATATCGCAAAATTTATAACCTTTAAAGCGATATTCATCTGAGAAGGATGAAGCACTGAAAGCCAAGTATTTCTCAATTAAAGTATAAGCGAATATTGCTATAATTCTCCCACCTTAATACTCCATATTCGGGGTTTCCTCTTCAAGAATTCTCTAAGCTTGCCAAAACTTAGGGTAACCACAAACTCAATGGAATAAAAGTGTAATTAATAGAAAACACCATGAAACAAGCTTCTCAAACATTTTAGGAATCCAGGGCCGGGTTTAGACCTTCAGGTAACCATCCAATAAGTAGAAATCCAAAGGTCATTAAAATTAGGATATCGGAAACTGATAATATGATAAATGCTTCGAACGAAAATATTGAAAATATAAATCTATGAATCTAAATATATTCTTCATTGAATTTAATAATAACGGTAGGAAGAAGCGCTGGCAAACAATACTCCGCCACTATGGTGGGTGAAAATTTACTCCAGTCAGAAGTATAATAGGAATAAAGATACTCCTATGTAATACACGAGATGAATATAATGGTAACGACTAGCGCGCTATTGAACCTAAGGTTAGGTAACAGTACTCAGTACAGTATCTTCTATAAAAATGAGCTTATTAAGTCTCGTAATTGAATTATATCTCACAAAATAAACGGTAACCACAAATTGGAATGGATGAAACCACAACCACAACATGTAAGCCTACCTCAATCTTTGCAATGAACGACAAAGAAACAAGAGTTAATCACTCACAGAAGATCTATACCGACAAGTGCAAATTCTTCCTCCTCTTTACCTTTCAGCACTCGGAAAGGTAGCAATTTCTTTTACGTTTCAATGATTTCCTACCTCATTTTCTCGGATGTTCTGCTTCACTCGGAGACTGATTTTTCACTACCACCTGCCTCTGAAGGACGGCTGTTGTTTTCCCTAAGTTTTTATCGGACGTCGCCGTGAAGGATTAAGATCTTCCGGTGGGATTGCTGCCGATATATTTTTTTTCATGAGGTGAAAATCAGAGGAAATAAAGTCATTGCAAGTCATTGCAATCAGTACTTCTTATATGTCACCGAATGATCTTAATATAACTCCTTTAAAAGTCGCAGCTAAGCGTGATTCATGATCAACAATATATCTGTATTAATTATTTCAGCTAGAATGCCATAAAGTTATTTTATTAGTCCGAGAATTATCTTTGATGGAGAAAACTGAAATATTATCGAAGATTAAATATTTTGTTAAATTATGAAAAGGTAATAAAATTCGGTGAAATTGTTCGAAATGAATGAAATAATCTTGATTGTCTAAGGGATCATTATGATATACGCTATATATTTATGTTACAAAAATTTCGGTGCTGAAGTTTCTTTCAACATATCACGGCGAATATTTTTCCCCTGAAACTTTGGCTTTGACTGTCTACAACGCGAATACAGTACATTATATTAAAAAAATCAGAAAAAAATTTACTTTGATTAAAAAGACGTAATGGTGCATTACACTTTTCCAACCTCATATCAAAACGAACTGATACGACCTTATGTATTCGATTTCCAAGCTCAGGCAGAAAATTCAAACCCACATCACACCATGACTGCGAAAATCTCCAGTATTTTACTGAATTAGACTGTTGAAATATGAGAGGTAACCAAATCGGTGACAGGAAATCGTTAAAATAGTCCTCCCTTTCCCGAAGATCAAAAGAAAATGCAAATGTGATTAAGGGAATCACTTAAGCGATTATGTTAAAATGTATGCATGCATTTACTATTACCGTTATTATGAGTCGTACCGTAAGGATATGCGTTCCACACGTTCATTATAATGGTCGATCTTTTTTCCGATGAATAATTCATTAATTTTGAACGACGAGAGAATGAGTGGATGCCTCCCACATGCCCCCTTATATAATCCTATCGCTTAACGAACTGCAAGAGAAAAGGATTTCTCTATCTTTTTCGGGAACGAAAAATTTCGCTAAGTTTCTCCATTTGCAGTATTTCAACTTTCGCCACATTAGTGTCAAAAAAGAGAAGACCAATCAATTTAAACTCATCGATAAGAAATAACTAAGTCATGGAAGACATTGAGGGGCTACAATATTATTGGTAAAGATCAAGAATTTTAATTTGATTTAAAATATTTACGATATTCGAGACAACAATCCAGATAAATACTGCCATATTTTCACTTTAACTTCCAATTTATGAAAGAAACATATTATCTAAAACTAGTTATATAGCCATCTCTCCTAATAATAAAAGTTCCAGGTGCTAGGCTTATCCAGCAGAACGATTTATTAAATAATGAATAAGTGTTGCTGTGGTGATCGGAGTTGAATCAGCTTCCTTTTATATAAGAATTTTTCAATACAAGCAACAGATATTTTTTCGTGAAAAAAAAGGCTGCGGTTGTCGATTAGATGTTTTCAATAATTTTTTTCGCAAATCCAAAATTTTAGGAGCAAATTCACAGGTAACATACAATAGGTATTTCATCATTCTCACAAACATGAGAGGCTGAAATTTATTTGGTATATGCCACCTGATACTCAATACGACACTGCAGAATTCAACTAAATAATTAGAAGTAAAAAGAAAACCGTCGCAAGCTCTTGACGAAAAATAGATATTGTCACTGACGTCTTTCTGCAAATGTATCACTTGAAACCACCTGCCAACACTACGCGTAGGCCCATATTAGGTTGAAGGCAAACAAGCCAATTTCGTGACATTTTTCCTTCTAATTGGGATTATGTTCCCTCTATAAGGCATTGCTGGCGCAACTTCGCCTTAGGAATTCATCGTGAATCCATAGCAGGAGAGGAGAGTAACAGAGCCTGGATTTCGTTTACGAATAGATGCGGTTGCGCAACCAAACCATTGCGCTTAAAAAAGTCTCCCTATCTATCTACTGTGCCATAAGCTCCGTCCGCGAGAAAGGCTGCTCAAGTTCAACTGCGACAGCTTTCTTCAATTGCTACGTCCGGATCGGGAGAGCGATAGGACGACTCTTAAAACATCACGACTCTTCGAACCCCGCCTCTCGGCCACACTTTCCATCGGTGGAATTCGCAGCAACCGGAACGGGACATCGTCTCTTTTCCCCAACAGTCTTCTAAACCCCAACTCGATATCCCTTTCCCTAACACAGCGATTCTCAACCTTTTTCAACCGCACGACACACATGGACAATCTTTTCTATTGCGAGTGGTGAATATAAGAGGAGCAAAGGCATAAAGATATGGAAATCACTGTGATAAATAGTCCTACATATCCATGGAAGTCATTGCGCTTCCGATGGCTGGTATAGGATGTTTTCCTAAAATTTTACGCACAATACTCGAAATTAGTGTTCACCGAGCTACCATATATTTCTCGCCAGTATGTGTACCGACAACACTTCCTCACACCATATCTGCTAAATCAAGCACATTCAAATATTCCTCTGAAATTCAACGATGTTTTGCGAAGATACGTCAGTTTCAAAGTTTTTCTCATTGGATACGGATATTTCATACACTCAAGAGAGCCCTTAAGGTTTTTCTGCTTCTTTCTTTCTGAAAAGAATAATTATGAGCAACCAAAAATTTACTACAGTCTATCATTAACTAAATCACTAGAATAGCGTACTTATTAATATAAGGAACTATCATCGATAAAACGTATACGACCAAGACGAGTAAACGCCTTTTTATTATATTCTTCCTCGTTCGTGCAACCAAACGATGGGAAAGGCAGATGTGAATTTATTATGATACTTATTAAAGGAAGCATGTCATTCGGCTTTACTACGCATCATTTTCCTTCCCTCCAATCGATTTCCTTCATTGAAATTTCCATTGGCTCCTCCGGAGTCTCGCTACAAAGTTATTCGTTTCCATGCTAAGTTGAGAGCATCGACGGGGATGGCAATATTGGTGTCCATATTACGTAACTTACCTCTAGCAACTGTGAAGGAATAAAGATGTGTTACTCTCTCTATATAAAATGCCTACATCGTTACATAATATACATTGAAACTAAATAATCGCTTGAAAATATAAACGTCTGGATGGGAATCCCAATCGTAAGGCAGCTGGGAAAAGCACTGCCCTACGATCATGGTCACCGAACCCGCTCTATCTCCGTCCTTGCTCCACCGCGAAACGTCTTCACCTCCCGACCCCGTCCTACACTCACTATTTCCCCGGTTTGAGGCATTGCCAGGCGCTTGCTCGACCAAAAAGGGAGAACAATGAAAGAGGGAGGGATGATGGGGTAGGAAGGGGGAGGAAGGGGAGGGGCCCCTAGCAAAAACGGGCGGATCCCCCATCTCGCGAAGAGCGCGAGACCTCCTCACCGAACATTCCCGACCCCATCGTGACATTGCCGCTCCACCCATCGGGAGGACGGAGCCTTGGCAAGTTAGTCTCTTTCCTTTTTTTCCCTCCCTCCAACGCAGTCCTCCTGCAAAGACCTCTTGTTCCATAACCTCTTCTTCTCCTCCCACTCGACTCCCACCCTGACTCCCATATCCGCGGATATCACCACTATAGACCTGTTGGAGGATACTTCTGCCTCGATGGCCTTTGCGTCGCCCACGGAGTACCTTGTTCTCTATGTTGACGGTAGCGTGATGAGACCGTTCTCAGGCGTTGAAATCTCCGGAGAGGAAATGCGTTCGCGGGCGTTGATATCTCCAGAGACGAAACGTATTCATCGGTTGATAAATTAAAGGATCACCGCCGCAATAAATTGCTAGTTTCCTCGGAGGGCGAGGCAAATGCTTATCGTTGGAATCGTCTAAGAGAAAAATATTTCGCGGCCTTTCTTTCTCTACGATTCTTGAGGTAAATTTTCCCTCCCTTCGGTGGCAAGCTGGATGGGAATATTCACTCCGCTCTCCCGCATTCCTTTCGTCTTTTGACTAACTCATTGGGTTGATAGCGATAGGGGAAGGCTGAACGATGTAGTCTCGTGATCTCGCGACGCAGGAGAAAGGCGCGCATTCCTTTCGAATTCTCGATTGGTGGGTGTACCCGTTTCTAAAGTTGAGCTCTTGGCATCTTTGAATAGAAAAATAGAAAAGCTGTAAATAAAACGAGGACGAGGAAATGCAACGATGAATATAAATGGCTAATCTTAGAACGAAATCAATTTGAAGGAATTTTTACGACCTGCTGATCAGCGGAACATCCTGGGTCGTGAGCGTTAGCATAAGAAGCACAACTTAATTTTCTGATATTTGATAAATGAACTTGCTCTTTGAATATATTTTACAGGCGTATCATTCATGTCACCTAGTTATCTTGCAGCGATAACTACAGTACGTCATTACTCATCATAAATTTTTCCAAAATTCAAATATAAAGAATTATCATATGACTACATTAAGTTGAGGATGGCGATAAAATCATTTAAAAGTCAACCAGGAAATTGCAAATATTTCCTTACTAAAATTAGTAAGGTTCTCCTTTCTAAAATTAGTGAGTTCTCGATGGTTTCTAATTTTAATCACTGGTGCTTACAATATGCTTTTAAAAACTTAATGGTGTGGGTGTTACTGTTACTGTACAAAACTGATAAACGAGCTTTAAGCTCATAGGTTTGCATCATTGGAAAACAATAATAGCAGTAACATGTGTCAATTCAGCATTGTTCCAGAATTTTACTGAATGTAATCTTCCTATTCTTTTAGAATTCAATCGAACAAATTTCACCGGTTGTTGATCGACCCAAATTCAGCGCTAAGTTTTAGCAACTTTATTCTATAACTGCACGACTTAAGCGATCGCGCAATAAGGATGAAATCATCTAGCACATGAAAGCAGCGCAGAAATTCTTTACCAAAGGAATGTCAATGTAGCTATTAATGACCTCCAATTGAACGCAAATAATTTAGCCAGGAATCTGATCTCAGCAAACTTTTTATTCTCTCAAAAGACAACTTTCTCTTGCGTGGCGTAACCTTCACCTGATTCATGAGATGTTCAACTGCGATGGAATGCAGGGCTGATGTCATACTGGGTTCCTAATATATTCGACACGATCTCATGTAGCGGTGATGGTCCCAAGTCTTACAATGAAAATCATATTCACACTTTCGTATCAACAAACGCCAAGAAAGACACTGCCTTTGGCAGCAAAAAGCCGTACGAGAAAATTTTATTCTCATGACTAAGGCGAGTTGTAATTGACATAATCCATAAAATGAGCATTTCAGATAGGTTATGTGAATTCAGAGTTTATAATATCACCCTGGGAGGCCTTGACATTAAATAGAGTAAAAGATCATGCA
Source organism: Pachydiplax longipennis (assembly GCA_036926295.1). NCBI lineage: Eukaryota > Metazoa > Arthropoda > Insecta > Odonata > Libellulidae > Pachydiplax > Pachydiplax longipennis. The sequence goes on from JAVFKF010000014.1 coordinate 16,171,821, forward strand.
CGCAAAAGGAATAAGATAAATATTCTTTAATTAGTGACATAATATTCTCCGTGAATAAAAAGCTTTATCATAAAAGTCTTGAGAATAAACGTTCATAACACGATCAATCCCACGGCCCTTTATACAAGGCGTACCATAAAGTTCGATAAACAGCCTTCACTCTTTTAGGGCAAGGTTCTATTATAACCATTCTTCAACGATGATGAGCACATTATAATACTCCGAGGAAAATTACTGCGATACCATAATTTCTGTACTGGAGAAGGGGTGAAAATTTGAAGTTAATATAGACGGAAAATAAAAAAACGGACTTAAGTAATTTACATAATTTTTAAAGCCTCCATCTTTTTTTTAATGATGTTTACTAATTGCAAACGATACACACAGAAAATGTGACTAAGACATAGCTATGTTAGTGTCATAAATTTCTTTAATAGTTTCTTGGTACTTAGGAGGAAATAAGGAAGGGAAAAATACTACTGAAATAGTGTATGCACCAATTCAGTTACTCATCCAACTGCCAAGTTAGCCAAGATCACATTGATAAGAGCCACCCTAAAGAGATCTGAACCGTATTTTTTTCATTCTCAAGGAGCTCGTATAACACCTCCTTCATATTTTCATACATTGTTGATCCTTGAGTTCATTACTTATGAATCCGATACGATTTTCCATATGCTACATTTACATTGGATCATGGAATTAAAATATATCACATGAAATTCCTAGTGAAAAAATTTTTGCCTAGGTGGAATCAACCTAAATCACGGACACTAGAGATTAAATTTAGGTCAATCCCAATCCAGGCGAAGTTAGACAAATGCCTCAGCCCGTGAAACTATCGCACAAAAATGTCTCACATCGTTATCAGGGATCCTTGCAGGACGTACTTTACCGCTCTTGTTAAAATTACGCCAACCGCAGCGGAGTATACCCACCGCGTCAAAGAATACGGCACGTGGAGTTAGAAAAGACCCCCAGCGCGTTCCGAAAGGTCCTCCCACCGTCTCATCCTTTTAACCTGCTCTGAAGAGATTCAGGAGCCGCCCTCAAACTGTTTCTCCCATCCTACGCCGCACGAAATACGAATGACGTAACCGGCCCCACCTTTAAAGACCGCATACAACAATGCCCTGTGCCCAGTCATTTGTTTGCATGCTCCCGTCACCCTCCCGTGAAGCGGGGGCGTAAGTCCATCTCCCCTCCCTTTTCTGCAAGGATTCGGCAAGGTCAATGGCAGCGAGCCGTCCTCGACGTGTGCAAGGATAGGAAGGTGGTGGAGCGGAAAGGGAGCGCGAAACTTTTTAGACACGTCGCTTTGAGGTTCCCGGTTCGTGAGGTGTGTAGTGGGGGAAGGACGGGGTGGTCGGCCAGACAAAACAAAATGGGCTCTCCTCCTTTATTTTCTCTTTACTTCTCACAGTTTCATCCACCGCAATTAGTCAACTTGGGAAAATTGCGAGTAATCTTTTATGGCTCTCCCGCCTAGGTGTAGAAATGGCGTTTCGGCACGCATTTCGTGCAGGGGAAACACGCTAGACTTTAGCGCTAGGAACTCGCACGAAATGTAATAACTACAATCGATATGTATGTATGTTTGTGGAATGAATATGCACACATCTCAACAGAAAACAATTCGTACCTTTCCGCAAGATATTTTTACATGAAAATAATAAAAAAATCATTTTCAAGTTTAAATGTTTGAGAGAGTGATATTATAGAACATCGTACACCAAAGTTTCAAGAGTTACTGAGTAAGCGAAGGACTTGTATTTTAAAATGTCAGCATTTCGGAGAAAGGAATAATACAATTGAATTAGGCGGAGGGTTCTTCAAGAGAAATTTGTCGATTAAAGAAATCGGATGGATGGTATTATATAGCTACTTCTAAAAATTACACATACATTGTATACGTAGACACTCAGATACACGCATAAATCGTCCTCTTTTTTAGGGTAACAACGTAAGGGAATGAATCAAACGTCATGTGACGATTACAGAATCGGAGAAACTGCCAATATCTGAATGTCTATAAATTTTAATCAGCAATCATAATAATAAATTATATATAGTTATGAATTTTGCAGAATTTTGAATAAGTTCAGAAGTTTTCCACGCGTACGTGTGATTAGGAGACCTCACTATTTCGGTATCTAGTTCTCCTACTTGTCGGAGCCCATGACAGACGTTTTGACGGAAGTTTCCGGCATAACTTTAACTCAGTATCCGTTGATATGCCAAAGGGAGACTTTCATCTGGCAGTTGACACCCACCGAAAAATATCATTTTGTCGTTTTTCCGGGAATGTATTAATTTTTAGCGATGGAAAAGAGAAGTTGAAAGTGGTGCGATGAAAAGGATAGGATAATTTCGATAGAGACTTATCGAAAAAAATCTAAATGAATTGGGTGGGAGGCATAAGTAATTTCCGATTTACAATATTGTGGTTTCAATATCCAGCCAGTAAGCCTATTCGCCAAGACTTTATGCAGACGCGGTATTTTGTAGAGAAAGACTCTTATTTTGGAAACTTTCCTATTTTAAAAACCTCGATTTCCGCACCCAAGAAGTGAACGTTGATAAGGTAATAAAATCCCCTTTTATATAATAAAGAACGCAGTTAGAGAAGATACAGCAGTCTTCCTCCTCCCTTTAATGAAAAGAAGTAATTAAAACCCATCGTATATATCGGGAAAGATCAAACTGAGTATACGGTGGCGTGTTTTCGGACTCACTTCGGAAGTAATTCGGATAAAACATAAAAAAGCTTTACGTTTCCCGTTAACGTTAATTCGTTATTGAAATTTTGGCGGACGCGCCTCTTCGATAGCTCCGTCGCAGATGTTTTCCCCGCAGAATTCTGGAGCCGCGGAACACTATGAAATACACTAACGAGATCTCGTGGGCCGTGGATTATGGCGATGAAAAAAATCGTTCCGATAGACGCCGTGACGTCAACGGTAGCACACGAGCAATCATGCGTGAGAGCACGTTCGGCTGTGGGGGTGGGAATGCGAGGGGAGGGCAGATGCATGCATGAATGGATGGATGACTGCCCCAGAAGCGGAGAAAAAGATTTAGGAAGAGCTTCATGACCGTGGACGTTCCTTCAAGTGTCAAAACCCAGTGTCAATTTTTTCATCTGGTCTGAGATCAAGGCTCGCAAACGGCAGATGTCTCTGTTAACAACTTGAATGGATTCACGGTGAATAGCTAGGTATGGAATACAACAGTAAGTTATGTTGGTGATTTTATAGACGTAAAACACAGTATGAGGCTAGGTACTGTGGGTAAAACAAACTGTCAACTGCGAAACCAGCTGTGATTAAAATTGTACAAAAACTTCGATTCTCTGGGCTTCAAAAAGTTTAAAAATTCTTTGATTTAATTAAATTTAAAATAATGATTCTTCGTGTAAACTATTACATTGTATAACATTGTAAGTTATAAACTCATAATATAATTACATATATCTCTTGCAACGTTGTCGTCACCACACTGTCAATTTGTTGCTAAAAGTAATGATAAGAACATAGAATAAACATTCTATATTCTTTCTCCACGATTATCTCAAATATATTTCCAACTAACTACCTTAATTGTTGACAGTAAAATTAGCGAAAATTTCATATTTTAACGTGTACACATAATACAATACATAGAGGTTAGATGGTTTTATTATATATCAAGTGACTATTTAGATGAAGAACGATCTATACTATTTCCACAAAATTATAATAGAATATATCGTTTTTCATCTAAATATTTTGCTATGACTTTCCACAACATCTCGGCCACCTCTGTAGATTTTATCAAAGGAATGTCAAGCTATAACGAGCGACCAAATGGTGTTTAAATAAACACACAAAATATATTTTCAAATATACATAGAATGCAAATACATGAAGTATACATATTCCTTGTATGAATGTCTTAACATTGTCTTTAAAAGCAATGTATCAATAGCACCCATTTATTTGCAGTTCTTAAGTAAGCTTTTCGGAAAATATTTATGAATAACAAATGTTTTGCAAAGGTTCAATATTATAACTACTCTCCTGTTCGCCACAGCCGCAAATGAAATGTAATGGTCATCAAGTTCAATGCGAAAAAGGTGGGTGGGAAATCCTATATCCAAATTGAAGAAGGAAAGAAAATCGGCACCTTCGGAAGGTTTTTCTCACTTGTGCGTTAGTTTTTGTCGCGTAACGTGAAAAAAGTTATAAACGGGTTTCCGCTGAATGATGGGGATTTCTCCTTAAGGCCGAAGCTAAAAATTGCAGCCGTATCGGAGTCGGCCTCTAGACCGCGTGTGAGATGACTCACGTCTGCCTCACTCTGTCTCCAACTATCAATCCTTCGCCTTCGCATAGCTGCTGTCTAGTAAATCGTACTGGATTCGATACTCTTCTTTTTAAACAATTCTAAGTGGAGTATGGTACGCAGAAATGTTAACTCTAAAAGCACGCAAAGAACTAAGGTATTAATTGAAATTACAGCAAAAGCACGTGTGAAAGAGGCGTCCCAAATGAACCTTTTGATGGAAGAATAACTGGAAATAATGAACTAATCTTGTGAACATACAATTTATTTCGGATAGATGCGGCGGAATTTAAGCGACATTTTCAACTATAAACTTTAAAAAAATTTTACCTAAGACATCAAGCTATTTACAACCGCACACCACAAACTTGCATACTTTCTAAATATTAAAATTTTACGATATAATGATACGGGCTCAGCGTACTAGTCTTCATACTTTAATTTTCTTGCAGGCAATCATTGTTATTCCCTTTGATACACTTATCAAGTTGGTCAGATGCTTCAAAAAATCAAAGTTACTAGAGTATTAGGGACAAATACCTGGAAAATTGAACATACTAAAGTCACACGGTATACATCATAAGCTGAAAGTGATTTTGATTTTGATTCCAGATACCTTTAATCTAACATATTAATGAAGATAAAATAGGTCGTATAAAATATTTCACTATAGTTTGAAAATACCGTCGACATGATTATTTCTTCATGTAATAATTATGTTCGCAATGAAAATTTTCTTGCGTTTAATCTTGAGGTAGAAAATACCTATTCTTATATTCTGTTAAATCCTTCGTGATGGATAGTGTTTCACAGATAACTTGCCAGCTCATTCGAATATTTCCCAGCACTACGCCAAACTTAGCCGCCCTCAGAAAAAGCTTCGGGAAACAAAAACATTACGAGAGTATCAGTTCCTGGAGTTAGCACACGATTCTCACTTCTCTGAAATGAGACAAAAGAGGAATTTCGGAAGAAATGGCAGCTTTGTTCGCGCTCACAAAGAATGCAAAAACAACTCATTTTATTTTTAGCTTTAGGGAACTTTTAGGGTCGTTCCGGTCGTGTTTTCACTGATCGAACTTTACACTCTCCTTGTTGTTTTGTAGAATGGGAAAGGTGCTAAATAATATTTCTTTTTTTAAGAATTGTTCCGTTGAGTTACATGTTTTACTTTTAAAATACGCCAACTGCTCATGCCTGACATTTTCTTAAGTCATAACAAAGAATCGAATGTTGTCCATAACTTTTAACCGTTTCTAACAGGATAGTCATCTTCATATACCTTACTATTTTAGTTTATTTCTTCATAATCCTTCTGTCTTAATAGATTAACTAAATCTCTGTTAATTTCAAGTCTATTTATCAAGATCAGGGTATTGATATCTCTTAGAGGGATAAGACCTAGGTAGGCGGCATTTAATCTGATCAGCGCATCGACTCCCACGCCACTGCATTGGATCCGCTACTTTTTAATTCAGATAGCCAACTCATATTCATTATATTCTGGGTGAACATTGATAAATTTTGGCCCCCACCGAAGACGAAGGCGCTACCTTAGGCTATCTAAGGATTGTCAATTCAATATATATTCCAATGTAATTTTAAGCCAAATTTTATGCTTTTTCTTTTTAATTGAGCTAACATTATCACATATCAAAGTAAGAAGTATTTCAAGCTCATATTCTGCATCTCACGATAGACTTGACGAGCTTGCAAGCATATTTCCTGGATGATTTCCAGTTATTCCATCATCAGCTATATACCCTATTATACTTTAACGACATATTTAAGCGGTCAGTCTGTCACCACCATTTCTTACCTAATAAAAGAGAACCACAGTCCATTTTCTTCCCTAAAATCCTCCTTTATGTACTTCTTAAATTTCCTGGTCGTAACAGTTTTATTGATATTGTCCATCTAACGCCGCTTATGATCAGCCGTACAAGCTGTGGTCTTTGGAGCTGGTTATCGCTTTAAACCGCATGAATGCACAAAAAACTGAGCTCATATATTCTCTTCTTTAACTATAGCTTTAAATTATTAATAAATACTATATCAGATTGGGTTTTAATTGGGTGACGGAGAAAGTAGTGGCGGAGATTATTTAGACTAAAAAAGTGTTTTAAAGCCGGACTTTGTATTGCATAATGAAGAGTATCCGATTTCTGTACATATTCAAACTTTATTGCACAATTCGCTGCCTATACAATTCACCAAACGTTATCTCAATAACTTTGCCCAATTATACTTTTGGAAGCCTATACTTAAAGTCATAAACGAGGTGAATCAGACGCAAAAATTAAGCAAAATTTAAAGCAAAAATTTAGGAAAAAGCTTAAAATTATTAAATGTAGTTTAATAAATTAAAAATATTCCCATTTAGATTATGAGGAAAATACTGATCTGGTATATATTTCCTTTTTCTTAGATTAAAAATTTTATCGTCATTATGAAACTTAAGGCACTTTTATGCGCTCGCTCGAAACGTTTAGCTTTACACTCCCGTCTTTCTTTGAGTAAAATTTGCTCATTTAGTCTTTACAGACCAATATATGTTTGGCGTACTCCTTTGAATAAACTCCTGAAAATACTCGGTAAAATAATTCCTTTCCTTAATTCTCTTATATGCTCGAGTAGATAATAAAATTGATGCAGTAATAAGTAAGTCCATGCACAGCCGACCCTTAATAATATGAATACCCAGTGTCCCTCCAGGACAATTTGCTCTCGGTAATCCACTTTTCTTAAACAATCTAGCAATGTTGATCGCTGAGACGTAAAATAGGCCGCGTGAAAGTGTGATAACGTGATCCTCGTCAGGTCTCCATGTTTAATGGGCAGTTTGAATCTCTCGTGACGCCGAGCACGTGGTCCTCGGACGGAAGCAAGGGTTATAAAAAAAGAGGGGAGATCCGAAATTCTCGCGGAAGTCGATGACTACGTCTGGGGAACATGCGTCAGGAGGCGTCTACGGTGTAGAGGGCAGTATGTTCGGGTGGGCGGTGACGAAAATGAGCGGGAAAGGGCTTTAATGAGACCCATGCGTATTCTTTTATCTTCTGAGATGGAGGTATTATTATCTACCCTCCATACTCAAAAGACGAAAATGAACGCTCGCATGACAAGGTAATCTATTATTACAACTGTTTAAGGATTCGGTGGTGAATTCTTCAGAAAGGTCACTATCCCTAGGAGCCTGCGTTAATAGCCATGTGAATATAGAAGATTGTAAATAATATATAAATATAGACATCCAAGAGTTAATGGAGGATTCAAGTTGCAGCTTCTATTCTATTTATTTCTAACACTCTCTACAAATATCCAGTCAATTAAACATAATCATAACCATTCAGACCGATACAGTGACGTACCGAAAGAAAACAGACATTACTGTTAGCCTGTACTCGAACCGTGGACCGGTGCTTCGGAAAACTAGCATAGTGACTACTTCATTAACAAGGTCAACAAGAGATCGTATGAGATGTCAGAGTAGAAAGTTTATTTATAAGAAAATATTACGCGAATTTGAGCTCATTTTGTTGCAAATATCACTCATTAAACCATTTCCCAATCCGAGTACTTGATCTCATATAAAAATAAAGCACTTAAAGCAGGAAAGTAAATCTACCTACAATCGTCGATTTAAGCATCCCATAATATTCTAAATAACGTAATGTATTCTAAAATAGCTGAATTGTCCGTCAATTCTCAAAGGGTGAGATAAAGGTGACAAATACGATACACTTACTGGATACTGAATAACTCAATAGATAAAAGAAATGCAATCTACGAGACGGAGGAGTAATCATCAACTCAATGAAAAGCATGTTTTGCCGCTTCATTTTCTTGTATAAAGTTAATTATGATGAAATACCTTTTGAACATTCAAATAATTCTATTGATAAAGTTATTTCCATTATTTAGTTGAAATGCCTAAGTAATACCTGAAATACAGTCTTTGAAGTAACGTACAAGCATGAATATAATGTAGTCCTATGTATGGCATATTAAACTAGGACTGTAACATCCATTGAAAAGCAAAGTGATACAATCACGTGTTAAATAAAAACCTCTCTTACTGACAGTAGTAAGAATATTTCACAGTTATTTCTATTTCTTACCGCAAAAGTTTGAAAGCTCCAGAGAAAAGAAAAACGGAATGATAATTTTTCTACTAATGTAAATTTTCAACAGAAATCCAAGAAATCGTAATGAAAAACTTCTAAAGTCAATATTAAGCGTTTTTGGAATCATCCGTAAACAGATTATTCAATTCCACTTGGAGATGACGCACAAGCTGAAAGGAGAAACGCAAGAAAACCTTTCTTCTCTCGAGAACTTTCCGTAAATAAAAGTTTACGGTGACTAAAGCACGCACGGCATTTTTTATTAACCGTTAAATCGAAGGCGTGATTACGTGAGCAATTTGTAACTGTAATCTGAGGTGTTACGAGTTTGATACCCCTCATAACATAATTTCAATTATCGCCTCCTTTATATAACCTAGCCCATAAAACGTGAGGAGTGTATACAACATTTTTGCTACAAGTAGCGAGCTAATCGAATCTTCTATTTTGGATTTTATAGAGGTCGGCAGCCCTTTAGCAAGACCGGAAACACGTCTTCGCCGTAAAAATCAAAACGATTATGACGGGGAGGCATTCGAAACATTCTTAATCCACAGAATAGCTTTGTAATGGGCCTCACATGTCATGCATTGGTTAACAATTTGGCAGTTTGATTATCCGCAGACAAACATGATTAATATCATGTCCAATACATAATCGTGGACAGATTTCATAATATGTACATGAAAGAAAACTTTTGACCGCCATCAGATATTATTGAGTAAGTATTAGCTGCAATATCTACACCATTCGAGTGATGCGAAAATAACTTTCGTAACACTCATGAAGGTCTTTCTCTAATTAATGATGTATGTACTTCCTGCACGACTCCCTGGGCATTTAAGTCATTTTATAATTCTTTACCTACGAAGTACAGATGAAGATGACGTAGTTTTTCATAGAGATTTGTTTCGTATGTGTATTTTTTCAAGTATGTAAACAAATTTCAAGTAACATTAGTTTAAGCATTTGCGTCACAATAGCACCAAACAAGTTGATTTTAAAAATAAGATTAAATTGCTCAAATTATTTTCAGATAATGTTAATGCAATGTAATGCAAATGAAAAACTAGCGCAACGGACTCAGGAAATTTATAATCATAATGGAATATTTTTTTGAAAAGCATTATAAGGAGATTTGTACATTTATTTATTCATCAATAATCAATTTTAAGGTAATAAGAAATATTGCTAAAGGTGCTCCGACAGCTATAACCGTCTTTTCGCACATATGAGCTCCAACCGGTAATCGAACCCGGAACCGCTTTCACCTAAGTCGAAATCGCTGCCCACTTGGCTATCCGGGGGTACCCTTCAAGGTGAATATTAGCGATTTATCTTTTCATTATGAAAGATAATAATATTAACGTAATTTCCTCGGAACAGCTTTATATATAATTCCTTAGTCGATCCAACTGATTAAGAGGAAGTTGCACATAAATAATAACCCAAACGAACCGGAAAATAACTATTTTATCTTATTTATTGCTTAAGAATCAACTGATTAACTATAGATATTTCATCCTAAGACACGCAAGACAGAAGCGTCCTCCAAGAGCTTTTAATAAGAAGCGTATATCTAAATTTAATACTATCGCAGGTATTGTTTAAGCTTGGGAATGGAACTCTTTCACTTATGAATTCTGCGTAAATAAAACCTTCAAAGAGGCAGAATATGTACGGAGCCAAAAATGAATTCACAACCAAATCTTTATAGTATCAAGAAGAGTTGTAAATCGAGAAAGGGACCTCTGTGCACTGCCGCTATCTTCGGTCCATTTTAAGATGCCATTAACCCCTTCGGCCACGGATTTGGGTTTTCAACAAAATTGAGGAAAAAATAAGGTCACCGACCCCCAGCAGAGCATCAAAATATCTCCCTCATTCTATATATAGGAAACAAAAGCCATCTCCAAGCGTCTGCTTCCACTGCACCTACACTTCTTCAAGGGCTTTCGGAGTATTGCAGCCAATAGCCTTCATTTTATTGCAATTTCTTCGGAGAATCTAGATTCTGTGACCCGACCACAACGGCCTCAACCTCGAAGAGGAGTTCTTCAAACTCCGACGGATACCGTTCACGGTCTCCGCAGAAGCGAAAAAGGCAAAAGGCATGCTCGGTTTCCTTAAGTCACCGTTAGGCAGCAACAATGATTTCTCCATGCGATGAGCACCAAGGACGCTAAAAAGCAATGTAGTTAACGAAGCCTACATGTCCCTGGCGAGTTCATAGCGCCTCGACTTTTGTAAGAGAGCTTAATTGACGGGATTCTAAGAAGAAGATTCTGAGGGTTGGGGATGTTGTGAAATATGGAATGGGAATACAGTGCCATTACGAAACGGATGCATCACCAAGGATTGCTGATAAAGACGATGCATCCAAGTAAGTGATACAAGACAAGGCCAATTATTTTATTTATATTGTGAGCTTTCATAAAGTGAAACTTACTGGGAATGAATGTCCAAACAGCGGTTTGCGAATGTGGTCTCTTTTGTAGGAATAATTTTTAAGTGTTTATCGGCAGTACAATATTCCGTATCACCTGGACTGACCGCACGCCACATCCAAATCCTCAACAAAGATAGCATAGCATCATTAAAAGTGCTTCGAAAGCTAAATTCATTTCGCACATATTTCGCCTATATCGGGTTCCGAACCCAAAAACGCGCTGCCCTATTAGCTCCGGGAGTCAAAAATTTACTTTGTCCCGTTAAAGCCTACGCCAAAAATTGTTCTTTTGTATGTAATTCATTAGCAAAATATGGATATTTATAATGTTTGGCTTCATGGGAGTTAAAATACGTAGTAAATTGAAATCCTACCAAAAATCAAAAATTTCCGTGGTCAATTTTATCATTATGAGAATTGTTAAAAAAACTGAAAGAAAATCCACATAGGGGAGAAAACACTAGCTTCCGAAATTAACGCTATTTCACCTTTAAATGATTAACTCCCTGTAAAGCTTGCTTACGCACAGGAAGTAGAGGTAATTTATCCCTGGTTAAGATAACATTTCCATAAAAGAATTTCCAAGCATTCTTAAAAATACCTATAACGAAAAATTCTTAATGAATAAAAATATCCTAAAAGGTATTCAAGGGAGATTATGGGTTATCTTAGGGAGAGAGAGATTAATATCAGGAAAAAACGAAGGTTGTTTAGAAAGCCTACTGATAATGCAAAACCATGCCTACTGCTAATGCAAGCTTAAGGACATAAAGGAAAAGTTTGTATGACTTAAAAATAACATGCAGTACTATAGCAAATATTACATAAAATGAAATTAATACCTGGGCACACTTCAAAAATTCACTTAGAAAGAGAAGAGAATAGAAATCACGAGGAAATTAGCTTTTTTAACTACTACAAACACACACCGAATATTAAAATCGTTTAAAAATTAACATCAGGAATTATCAATACAAAGTTCTTACGAAGAGCTAAGGAAACTTATATACTTACTTAATTATAAATGACTAGTAGATACAAAAATAATCTAAAGTATAGAAAATATGATAAAATAGAGAATAAAAAAATGATTGCGTCGAAAGATAAGGAGGTGTATCAACAACGGTCCTCGATGAAGCACTTTTGGAACTAATGAGTCGGGCCTAATGGCAAAAGCAGAATTAGCTCCCTTTGGGGAAGCAGACAACTGAAAATATCTCGGCAATTCATTTCGCTAGCCTTTCCGGTTATAAATATTGCCACCGCCGCCACCATTCATACAACCAGCACGCCATAGAAACATTTTGCTAAGTTTACGATGTGAAAAGTATCATAAACAGTCCTTTAACGAGATAAACAACCGATCGAAGACGAACAAAAGAGAAACGAATTGAGATTTGGGAGGGGGAGAGAGAGAGTGGGGGAGGAGGAGGAAATGATGGAGTATGCAAGCAGACGAACGGCGCGCCGAAAAAAAATGAAAGAATTTTGATGAAAAGTTTCGAGAGCATTAAGCTGATATAAGAACGGGGTGAGGAGAGGAAAACCTTAAAGTTACACAAGAGGAATGCAAAATGAGCCGAAAATAGCCCTCTTATGTTTTGCTTGTAAGGAAATCTGGGGTTGGAGACATCTTAATCATCGCATGATACTCAATATTCCTGCGTTAACGACTGACTGCGAAAACAACGTCTGCTATCAATAAAGAAGGGAAATTTAGTGTGGTGCTTGAATGCATTTTCTCAGATGACGGTTAATGTATTATGACAATGAAAATCGCTTTTCTGTTAAACGCTTAACATCCTCAGAGATAGCGTGAAATAACCGTCTGACGTTCCGAAAGCAGATTAGAATAGTGGTAGGTGCTAAATAAATAGGAGGTTTTGACAATATTATCGTCGTATCTAATATTATTGCTACTTATGAACATATCATATTTGCACTTCTTTTTTCGATCGACTATGGTTACTGTTATTTTACCTATTCATTATTATTATTTGTAGAGAAACGTTCTTATGAATTTCCAAAAGGACTTTGGACATTTAAGCCATGAGATGAATTTTGAGATTAAGTTCATTTCAACGCATGATGTTTTAGATCGCTTGAGAAAGTCAAAGCTCTTATTTAATCGAAAACTAATCAGACTTTTAGAGACATTTTTGTCTCTTTTTTAACTTCATTTCAGAAGTAAAATCTATGCGATTTTTTATTCCCTCATGCCATTAGCACAAATATATTTTGATTTCGTCTACATTTCTGCACTCTAATACATCGTAATAGACTAACGCATCGTAAGGTCCACGCACTAACTAACGATGAATGACAATTCAACGGAAGGAGAAAAATGGAATTCCTCGCATTCCACCATTGTGCTCAGGGTCTTCGATCGGCGACAAATATATCGCCGAAGGTATCAGGAAGAACTGTGCGGATTAATTAATTGAACTTTAACTGAAAAAATGAGCAAAAAATCCACCGACACTTGTGAGCAGAAAACTTAAACAAAACAAAAAATTTGACAATTACAATTTTAGTGTTGGTGAAAATTATCTTGGAGACGATCGGAATCCTCGCGAAAACACTCCATTTACCAGACTACTTAGTAAGACTAGACTAAATTGCTCTTTGAATACTTCCAAACATTCATCTGTGGCATATCGGCGCTGGCGTATTTTTCGCTTGGGAAAAAAGAGAGCGCGGAAGGTTATGGAGGATTCAGATGGGGTGAATACACTAGGAAGTTTTTCCGAAGACGAGAGGTGTTTGTGTGACCTCAACGCTGTCTGGTGGTCGTTTACTCGAAATGGAAGGGGGAGATGAGCGAAAGAAAAAAGAACGCAATGCCTTGCGGGCTTTTGCAATGGAGAGAGGAATGGGCATGAAAACAAGGGAGCGCAGACTATATAGATCCCCAATGGTTGTTTGCCAAAGGCTCTTACTGTTCGCGCTGGAATGAAATTAATCCATATTCAATGGCTCAGTCATAAAGTCTTATTAAACGGAAGTGATGAGAAAGCCTTTAAATTCGCTCATGAGAATAAACGGATAAAGTGCTTGCTGTGAAATTTGCAGGTTATGCCCGGAAGAAATGCGCTAACTTTCCTTTACCATAATGAGTAACAAGCGACGTTATTTTTTGCGTTCTTCAAATTAATACTACGAGCTTGTCGGTTGTATATACAGGAGAAATTGAATTTCTCGCATTTTGCGGGAAAAATTATTGGTGATGAAAACAAAGTTCTACACAAGATTTAGGGGAGCTGGATTTTTGTCTTTTATTGACATTTATTCGTGTTACTGAACGGTTTTATTTATAAGTTTCGCGAAAGTTAATACATATTATAAAATATCTTTTAGCTTCAAGCAACTCGATTTTAATGGAGACTTTTGCAGCTTTGAATACTTTAAGCTAACTTTAGGAATGAACCCTGACACCAAAAACTTCTTAAAAAATCTTTCTGAGAATGTATTAAGCACAGTACATTAAAATAACACGGTAAAGATATTATATAATATAAGAAAGTTTGATTTCGACATAAGTCGGTAATAAAATGCAGATAAATATCCCTTCAAATATCGTCACTAAACGTCAACAGTAATTTAAAGACTAAGGTTGGACGAATGTTTCGTTCGGTGATTCTTCCTTGGAATTGCTATAAAACGCTCAAGAAATGGATAGAATGTAAGCTCAAAGGTTATCGCTTCTAATGTTCAATCAAAGCATACAAATATGGCCATAAATCAAGGTTAAAATCAAGAGTAAAAGATATATTTCTCTATAGAATTCACAACAGTGAAATCAAAACGAAACTTATAAAGGCTAGCATAGGCTCTATTTCCGGTAAATTAATCGATGAATTTTCAACGCTTTAAAATTTTGGGATAGGAATCAGCTAAGAAATTTTCTTTGCTTCAGCGAAGTGTGAATCATTTTGTAAGGGTGCTCTTCTTCAGCTAAAGCAAGACGAGATGTCGTAAACAAGAAATATGTATCTCAAAATGCCGAAAATATAATAGGAAAAAAGCCTTTACTCAGAATTCTCTACTTCATAATTCCTTATATATAAATTCTTTATAAATAAATAATTTTTCACAGTGATAGAATTACTGATAAAAGAATCCGTTCTGTTGGTGGAAAAATAAAGGCGCAATACATGCATAGATACTCTACTTCTCGGTAAGTTCTGTTGCCTCAATATTTCGCATTTGTATTTCTTTCTCTCTGAAATGTAGATTAGGATATTTAAACAGCAGATTAGGAATTTGTTGTAATTTCGTTACCTCCTGCAGACTCATCACCGAAACGAGAGAAAATCAATCATCATCATTGCTTTCAAAATAATGTCTCTTAATCCAAAACAATCCTATTTTTCACCATAATATATCTGTAACTTCAATCCCTAGTTGACTAGATAGTTTATTATATCATTATGATATTATAATGATCAATCATGCCGCTAAAGCGAAAATCCAAGTTCAAATAGCTGTTTTTTGCAGTCACTAGTGAGATAAGCGGACAGTTTAGGCCATATCAAGATAAACGAACGGTAAATAGGCGAGCCGCCTAATGCTACAAATGGTTTAATAAACGGGTACCTGGGGGGTGATTCGAATCAGTTCCCCATTCCATTTCTTCAATCATTCCCTCGTTTTCTTCTTCATCCGAACTTTAACCCCATTCTTCAGAGCGCTCTCCCTCCCCCTTAGCACACAAATGCACCGCGCTCCATCCATCATTTGATGCCTCCATTTTTAGCTGACTTCTTCGTGTGGAGAACTTCTAGACGCAGCGGAAAAAGACAAGAGAGGGATAAGTGGGAAGGGGCAGCGGCTTACGCGGGACTAATTTTAAAGGTAAAGATGGTTTAAAGCGTACTCCCTCTCTCTCTCTTACCTTTACCCGACATCTTAATATATATCCCCATTTCTCCTTCTTTGCCGCTTTTGAAGTCTTTGCTGAGGAAATGCGGATCTTATATTAGGAGTTTCGCGGTTCTCGGTAATTTTTAGCCGGTAAGGCAATAAAATAGAAAACAGTTAGGACAGTTATTGAGATTTAGTTACGCATATGTTATAGGAACGATTTCATTCTTTGAGAAAGTGGCTGGTTGGTCAAGAAATATTAACTTTTTAGACTTGAAAGGATATTAATAGTATAATAAATATCATGCATAACTCTTCCACGGTATCGAAAATTCCTTGCTAACGTGTTTTAGATATTAGTAAAGGTCGTTGAAGTTTTACTACGACACTTTTTTATAGCATTTCTCCATGATGTTTCAATATTATTTTTGAGAATCCTTAGGAGAAAATGATAAAATGTGTTAAATTTACTTATTGAATTTAAGTACGATAGCATCAGTAAGTAGTGTTCCTCAGACTGACGATTAAAAATTATGATTCGTAATTTACATTAGGAGATAAAGTTTTCACCTGTCAAACTTACTGGAAAAACTGGAGCTTAATGTAAAGAGATAGAATGAATGATCCATGAAACCTCAAATTATTCAGTTCTCTATATTCTTCTAAAAATAGCTTAGTTATTAATAATATATTTGAGCAGCTTCCTCTCTTACTCCCATATTACACAGTGCAGGGGTATATAAGATGATGTAGGTGATAAAGAAGTTAATAGCATGAAAATTATTTAGTCCGCGTTCCTCCATGTCTTTCCACATCAAAACATAGCGCAAATTGGGTTTAAAATTCTAATAAGTTATGTCCTATTCAATCTCCATATTATAAAATGAAATAATAGACGGATTTTAAGTGCTGCACACTAATTTACATGAATATCCCTTCAGGCCCTTTCCCAAAACCTATCTTCTACTCCTGACCGTGCCCTCCAAAGCTCTTTCTTTTCACCCTCGCTTGTTTTTCCAAGAATAAACGGGCGCCATCCTTGGTTTCCACCTATATAACCCTCGTTTTATTTCTACCACTAGTTACTCCCTTCTCGATCTTTCCGTGGAGTCCATTCAACTCCAGGAGGATTCTTTTCGTCCTTCCTTTGGTTTTTTCCCTTTCATGCCGTTTTGAGTCTGGGAGCTTTTCAGTCTTTTCCTCTCTTTTTTGTGACATCTCCTCCACAAGAGAGAAAGAAAGGGGCCTGGAATAACTTCACCCCGTTTAAAGGACTCATCGAATCTTTTTGCTTTTATAAAAGGCTCTATTTGTCTCCTTCGTGAGATAACGCGCAAGCTTTTGCCTCTTTTCTGCCGATTTCGTAGTATTTATTTTGTAAACGAATAAAAGTACTTTGAATGCTGAAATTTAATTCGCTAATATTGAAAAAACATTTTCAAGTGTTTATTTATGAGGCTAAATTATAATACTTTATGTGTGTTAAATATGGACACAAGGATCTTAAAAAAGCCATAACTTATTCATTAGCTGAATGCTATCTCAATGCATTAGCTGAATAAAGAAATTTTATCATCATTATTACAACAAAGATAAATAATTATTTATTATGAATAATATTTGTAACTTAAGCCAGTAAATACACATTAAGCTTAAATCAGTTGCTTTCACCCTTAATATATACTTCGCAAATATACTTAACGACAGAAATATCCACCATATGTGATGTAGTTTGGATCGAAATAGGATTTGACTATGGATTTTTAGGGCGTAAAATCGCATTTATGTATAAACAGCGTAGCGAAACATTTGAGCAATAAAACTAAATATTCTCGTTAAACAACATACTTGGAAACTATAACGTGTATACATGCAGCGCAATTAGCATAAGAAATATAGGAAATTATGTGCCATTCTTAGAGGCCTCTGGCGTAACATCAGTGCAACAGTACACATCTGTTGATAAGCTTTGCTGTATGCATTTCATTTTGCACGAATGTTATGAAAATAATTACAAAAATATGTATCATATATTTAGTGGAAAACGCTCTTTAGGGTCTTAACCATTTTCGTTCAACATTTTTATTATATCCTGAAAATTTTCCATCATTGAATTACCGAAGATTACAATTGGGGAAGCGAAAAACTGTTCCTTTATTATTCTCGAACATAATACTTTTTCTTAATAACCTTCCGCATAATGATAATGAAGTAATACTCGGTATCACTGGCGTTTCAATCTAGTATTTCTAAAATTTTCTCACAATCAGGTAGATGAAATTTCTATAAACATGAAGATAAAAAAGTAAACTTTAAGGAAATTCAATTACCTAACACTTCTATACCACTATAAATACATTTTTATTATACTTTTCCTCATAGCTTACTTCTTTTTCAATATATTCTTATAATTACACAAACACTCACACATACATACATATTAACAACCCAAATAAGTCAATAATTCTTTATGAGGCCCCCATTAGCTAAGTGAGTAAAAAATTCGCCAGCTATGTAAACGGTCTTGGGTTCGATAGGGTTGGGGCACACTTTAAAAAGAAGTGCTAAATAACCTCAGCTGTCAAAACACTTTCATAGAAAGTGCTACTATTACCAATACCTAGTGATTTTGTTTCAAAACATAGACCCGAAAGGCGCTCTAAGATTTTAAAAAAAATGCCAATGAGTCGAAACAAGCAGCGAGTCTAACAGATGATCAGGCAAGAAAGAGCCCAAAAATGCGTTCAGCTCAGTCGAATATCTTATTAGCCGTCGCTGCATGAGAAGGAATGCTGCGAGGTAAGCAGATGAGGCGCCTGCGGAGGTCGATGCACCAAGTCCATCGTGGCCCACCCAAGGGAAAGAGGATTAAGGAAGAGTACCAAGAGGGAGTGTCGGGAATACACCGTAATGAGCATGCCGCTCCAATCCCTAACTGGAGTCTTGTTAAGCGAACGCAGTTTCGCAATTACATAATGAGGAGTGGGAGTCGGCAAAACGCGTGTGTTCCTCCGGAGAAGTATGAAAACAGATCAAGAGGGTTCCTTTCTTTTCGATTTTTTTGCGTCTCCGACGTTTCACCCATAACGAGGCACGTTGGCGCCGAGTTCCCTCTCCCGTCCTTGGTAGCGGATTCTAAATGACTAGCGGGGGACAAAGGCTCTCTCTCCCTCGGCGTAATTTCATGAACGTTCCCTTCTTCTCTTAGCGGCGGAGTAATTTAATGCGGTGCTGGACGTGAAGTGGTGCTGTAAACTAAAAGTAAAGCGTGGTGATGCCGCGAACGATAGCGACCAGGATACAGGAATGCCGCTGACGCCGTCGGGTGTTATTAATTGAGGAATCTCGGGTAGAACAATGGATAGATAATGATTTGCTATCACTGCTGATGCTGCTGAAATTTTCAGTAATGTTGGATCGTTGTCGAGGAGAAGTTTGTTTTGATAAAATTTATTTTTCAAAACGAACTATGATAGACCCTCATTGTCTGTCGATAAAATCTGATACGGTAAAACGAAACGTCCAAATACTCGTAACACCTTTTGAAGCAGCAAAAAATTTATCGCGGAAAAATACGTCTTATACGCATTTTGGCATCTATAATGCCATCATCAGGGACCACCTGACAGTCGTCTCGTGAATGGACGTTTTATCCGCTTCTTTCCGCCTTGTCAGATTTTGTTGACAGGCATTGTGGGTCTATCATTCTTGTCGTCGTCAGATCTCTTCAGTAACAAAACCAATTATTTCCAATGGAAGGAATATGTCGAATAAATGGTAATTCGAGAATACATTTTGATAATATCGAAACTTCATTATTTTCGCTCCGGTTCAATGAAAACGCCAAACATTGGTTTGGTTCCGGTATCGCTCCACCAGCTGGTATTGAGCCGGCTCGAGCTGTTTTTTTCGCCTAAATGAAATCATCCTTGTGCAAGGTAAATATTATACGTGACCCTTAAATGGAATTTCTTTTAATGAAATTTTAGAATAACTATTGATATACATAATTCGTTGTCACCTGGCCAGAAGGCCAAATAAGCTTAAATAAATATAGAAGAAATAACCAAATAATAATTTCAGTTATTTCAACTAAAATATAAATTAATGATTTTCAAATCATCGTTATAAACGTCGTGAATTTCATGCAATTACTGTAGCTTTCCGTATATTTACCCGGCTGATAACTCAAGAATATTTTTTAAAGGTTATTCTCCGGAAAATTCGCAAAATTCCGCGAAAACGGATTATGGCGAACCGCCTACCATATAAAAAAGGGGGTTCTCAAGTTTTGCATCTAATTAATATTAGAATGTATATCATGTTTACATAATTTCGAATTATGATTGTATATCATTATTTCATTAAAATAAAGTGCTTTAAAATTGGTTAATGGCATCGTAAACACCTTGTGGTTCATAATACTCTTATAGTCATTAATTCCATAATTGAAGGATCATACCGATTTCCCTTTTCAATCTAAGCTCTCCTAGTTTACTTCTTTTCGTACAAAAGTACTCTTGAGCTCATCAGCTGAATTTTTTAAATTGGTTTAAGAGTATAAATTGAAGTCCTAAAATACTATAATTTGCACTGAGACTGAAGAGAGATTTGAACTGAGACAAAAATCATTTTGTCACTCCATTGGTCGTAATTTATTTGAGAATACGCTGTTAATCATCTGTATCATCATTTATATTACGTTTCTACAATTGTATTTACTCAGACATTAATATAGTTATGCAGTATTTTGAATCTTTTTGCTTTATGATAGTGTGATAGTTTCCTTTGTATCTCTTAGATAAAATCCATAATAATAAATAATCTGTGTATGAAGTATCCACAAACAGCTCTAATAATCCAAATCAATGAAAATAAAACAGTTATGTTCCGAAAATAAAACAACTTTCAAAACTTCGCATCGACGGCAATGTTTCTCACTGATGTTATAAACTGAAAGTGCTGACTCCTGTAGACTGCAAAATGACAGGTTGGTGACTAATTTGTCATCTGGATAGCGGAAGGTTTGGAGAATTTGGATTCCATTCTACAAATTAAAACAAAGTTTCTCTACGCAAAAGTTGTGTGTGCCTCAGGGATTATAATGCGGCCTACGGTTGGTTAAAGTTAATGATTTGAATTCTGTAATTTATTTAGTAAGCTAATGAAGAAATTAAGGCTCGTGAAGCAAACCCGTCTTCTCTTTTTGCATTTACGCAAAGTATTCATGACAACGACGACTTAAACACAAATCACCCTTGATTGCAGTCAACTTGAATTCCGTACGATTTTGTATCGAATTCCGTTGATTGGAACCCCATTAGGGCTCAATTTATAGTGCCCCAACAGTAGTTGTCGATAAATCATTGACGCCATTTGTCCACGAATAAAATGTTAAAATTCCCGTCGAAATGCCGATGTAAATCACGGGGAAGTCGAGATGAAAAACTCTTGCGCTCCTTCAAACCTATACGTCCGAGCTCTATTTAAAAATCTCATTATTCCTGCGAGATATTTCCAACCGAAATAACATTTCAAAGGAACTCACCGCAACTGGTGGGAGGGAGTACAAGATTTCAAGGCGTTTACGCCCCCTTACGCCTAACAGACACGATAACCCTTTAGGAAAAAAGAAAAAGTAACAAATAATTCGATTTTTATTTGTTTATGCGACTATATCCGAGCCCAAGTGCTGGCCCCGCAAATTGATCCGGCAGTAAATTTTTTTGAACCTCAAGGCCCAATTCGTTCTCCCTCGGCGGGAAATGTCTGTGTCGACGCTCCTGTTCGACCTTGAAGGAGATTCTGGGTAAAGAAAGGAGATTGAAAGAGATTCGGCAGAGATAACGAAGCTTTTTAAAACGTGTGATTCCTCCCACTTGTCGCCGAAGTACGCCCACGGTTGATAAGTTGTCGACTGCATCCCTCATTGGAGAGCGGAATTAAATGTCAGGAAAAAACCTGCGATTTTCTTACGTAATAACTGTTGGTTGCAATAAAATTTCATACGAAATTACTATAAATATAAATACATTTTACGCTGAAGTTAAAAACCCTGAGAAAATGTGTCAGCACATGGATCCTCAGTAAGTCAGAATTTTTGCATAATGATACTAACAATTATTTTATTTAAAGATATAAAAATATAATGATTGAAAACTGAGCGCTTTTCAAAAACATAACTACTGTATATTCCCTACACCAACAAAGTAATAGTTGAGTCAAAATTTGAATAGTAATATGTCGCACCTATACTAGCAAAAATACTAATATAAATTGATACAGATTGGTACAGTTACTTAAATTTTGATCGGAAAATAACAGACTTTTATCGAATGATATGCGAAATTCTCGAGTTAAGATGCGCGGTTTGGAACGAATTAAAAATAGCACTTGCTTAGGTCAACGTACACACTGCCATTATCACAATATGCTATAAAAATAATTAAATAAAACAATCTGAAAAACTGGGGGAAATGAAAGATCGATTTCCGCGACGCTTTCCAATTAAAATGAAAAAAATGAACCAACAAACAGATACTAGATAGATAGATTAAAAAAATCAAACACTGGAAAAATATTAGCAAAGGTACAGATCTGGCGTCAAATATTTGAAAGAGTTGTGTATAAACGCGTCGAGCTATTTCCGTTAGTGACAATAAACCCTAGCTTCCCTCTAACACCTCTGCAACCTTGAAATGTGATTCAGGATTTCCATGGGCTAGATTTTGCGTTACGGAGGTAATATCTCTAGAAATGCCTCATAGAATCTCACTATCATTACGATCTCTCTATGGAAAATTAAAGCACTGGAGCAATCAATATTTTAGATACACAGCAGCCTAACTATAACCTAGTAATATCATATCTAAATCTAAGGAATCATATATTTCGGTTTTTCTCTATGGACAATGTTTATTTAAGGTCCTCCTTATTTTAATACATATAATGAATAAGACAAGCATGCTAAAACAGGGCTGTCTGCCGTCAAATTATTTAGAATCCTAGTTTCCGAAAAGGTTTCAGTGAAAGACGGAATTGCAATCGATTTCACTGAAAAAGGCTTTACGTGAAAGCTATGATTCATGATATGTAATAATAATATACTACTCATTACTATACACTAAGATATTTATAATTTGGACAAAAACTGTCGAAAAAAACGTCGAATACGATCTTTTATCATTTGAAACTTATTTGGAGAAAGGACCATTCGAAGACCACTTTCAAAAATAAAAATACTTCTGTCAATTTAATATGTAATGTGGCATCTGTTTTTAACTTACACCTTATCTAAGTCAATCAAAACCTCCATGTTTCATACTTGCGATTGCTTATGTATGAATGTTATCAAAAGCATCGGTGGAAAAAACCTTCCATCGATGGTATTATGTTCCTTCTTAGAAAGAGGGAGAGAAGCCTCAAACTGCCAAGCTGTTAGCGGTTCCAAGTGACGAAAATTAAGAATACTTATATGCGTTCTATGTCCATCGACCGCGCACCAAAAATGAAAGAGAACAAGCGCAGTATTAAGTTCAGACTTCAAAGAAACTAACTTTTTTGCCGACAAAACACGGTTTTCGTCAGCTCTCGGCTGGATTCCTTTCTCTTTCTGCCACGAGAGAAAAAGGAGGCAAAAGGAGATGATAAAAGCCACAACACCGCCAGAGCTGACTAAATAACTAATTCTAGACTAACGTATCTTTATTCTCTCCCGGATTTTATTTATTTCGTTATTTTCTCATACTCTTGAAAGTACGCGGCGCGAACTTACACTGTGATAAATTGGTGCATTTATTCACACTCCCACAATTATCAACACGCCTTGGAGATTCGTCAATAAATACAAAATACTTCTGAAGTTCCAATCATCATTTCAGAGATTTTTCTAGATCGATATGCAAGGAAAATCATATAAGTTTGTTTATAATTTTGAATTTACTCTTTTCGTTATGAAAGAATTAAAACGAAGTGAAAAAAATTTCCACTTGTATACCGTTATTGCTTGAAACTTATTCAATTAAATTTATTTTAAAAATTAACACAGAAACTTAGATCAATAACATCTTATGTACGCAATACCCTACAAAGAGTGACTATATTCGCTACATCGAGAGCTGATTTTAAGAAAAATATCGAGTTTGGAAGAATTCGTCGCAGATATGGTAAATAGGGTGTTTCTAAAAATTTGATCGTACCGGTTGACTTCCGATTTTAATATCAATGAATGATAAAAAATAAGATTTCTTGTGGAAATAAGACCTTATGGTAAAAGCTGGCGCTCACAAGCCTAGAAAGTTACTCTTGGTCTCAGTAAGGGGCTCGCGAATTATTCAAAGGACATCGTTGTCCATATGCAGTCGCACATCAAAGAGGGATAGGGTGTGACGGGTTTTAACCCCCATCCCCAAGATTCCAGAATAACATCATTGTTTTGTTCGCCATTCAGCTTGAATTAAGACTTTGCAGTGCATGCATTAAATAAGTTGTAGTAAAATTTTTTTCATTTTTCTCTTCAATATTTGTCGAGAGAATTATTCAGTTCATCTGACAACTGAAATTCTGACAGGTTCAATATATTATTAGGTACGATCCCTAAGTTTAGGTGCTACCAAAGCTAAAATATTCTCTTTTCTAATATTTAGGTATGAAAAATCTTAAAAATCAACTTTGGACTTTATTAATTGCCTTAATTTATGCACTTTTCCTCCAATCTATATATGTTAAATAAAAACTCTAAGGATTTTCATAAATAAGAATTATTATGCAGTAGATTATTAAGAACTTATAAATCATAAATCTGTCAAGTAGCCTTAAATTAGGAATTATAGTCTGCGGAACTTTTTTCTAGAGGTGCAAGAGTCAACATGGATATTTAACCTGTTATGCTCCTCACTGACGTCATATGGTTGTAAGGCTTATACAGCCTATATAATCTTATGTGGTAATTATTTCGTCCGACGGCTTATCACTCACTACTGAATCAACCGATGCCTACTGTTGCTTCTTTTCATCTGTTCCGCAGAAAATGGTCATCTCTTGAAAAGCAATTGTACCTCGATCACTAGGAAGGTTTTTGCATGGCAGCCTAGATGTAGTGTACCCCGCACATTCATTTACCCTATCACCAATAACCCATCTCCATCCGTCGACAAACATCCAGTTTGTCCAGGAAATCCTTCATCGGCTTGTAATCAATTGAGCCGCCCCAAAAAAATGACCACTTGGTTCCCATCACTTTTTCCGCTAACCGCCGCACTACGACATTCTCCCGAGCAACTTCAGTACCAATTTGAGGGCGGGAGAAAGCGAAAAGAATAATCGGTGGAGGGGAAAGAAATGCCCCTAACAATTAAAGGGGAGTGGGCGCAGAGGGGGTAGGTGGCGTGTGGTTGGGGAGGCGGTTAGGGCCCGGGGGCAACGGCGGAAGGCTTAAATCCCGTGGGTGGTCGGCCGAAGGACGGTGGGGCAGAGGAAGGAAGGTTGTTATCTGAGTTGGGGTGGGGACGGGATGAAATGGGAAGACGGCGTGAGTTGGGCTAACGTCTCTATTCGTAAGATTGCAGCCCTTTTAAAGGTATACGATATTTTTTACCTTCAAGGCTCAGTCCCTCCTTCCTTTTTAACGCGATCCTTTCCGGTGACGTTAAAACGCGCATATTTTCGTCATGGGCAGGGAACAAATGCCATCCGCGCTACCTTTGCCGATGCCGGCTGATGACGAATCGTTCCGTCATCGTTGATATTCTTATGGAAAGAGGTCTTTCTTCACTGCCTGCTTCAATTCTTATATTGTTACCCAGGGTGAATTCGGTCAGCTGTATGGAAGGAAATCATAAGTTCTCAGATACGCAGTTGCGCTATAATTCCTCTCAAACGGCCTACGATTTAATCGGCTACTACACTATGTGCATGTGCCTGTTTACGTATAAAGACGCGATGCAATATGTTTTCTATCTTCCAAGGGTTATTAATCACTTTAGATGAGAAAATAAACATTCTTATCTGTACATAGAGCCTAAGTTTCTTCAGTCTTTACCTGGTAATCTGGCTAACTGAAGCTGAATCTGCTTATTTTAGGCGGTTAATATGGTTCTTTTCAAATGATAACCTAGAAAATATCATATAAATACTCACATTTTTGTTTCCTCTTTTCATTAAATTCTTCCTCAAGATGCTTTTGTAACACTTGTGTAAGCGTAGTTTACTGGCTATATGTAAATATAACTTGAGGTAACCTCGTAGCAGGATTTCCTCTGGGGTACCAATGCCCCGTTTCTTTGTCTCATTTATTTGGCTAAAAATATACGAGTTTTATCACACATGTAAAAAGAATGGAGTAAATATGTATTGTTTACTATGAAAAATTTTTATGCTTTAAATAAGCTATTAGCGTAAAGTATGATTATATCGGTTTTATTACTTATTTGAATTGTATGAATGACTTAAAATTTTTCCTAATCTACTATTATTTTTTTTTATTACAGGTAAGTGGAAAAGACCTGATCCATCTAGTAGCGAGGAAGCTGTATAGTAAGTAAGATAAGAAATATTACATTAACTTCCGTCCTATTTTCAATTGATATTGCATGAACTTCGCTGCGTCTTCAGCATCTAAAATATTTCATAACTTCTAAATTCAAGCCAGAATTTCTACATTCCCCACGGAGCATTCGAAGGGTTAAATAAACACTGCAAGGAGGAATTCGTAACGTATCGTGCTGCAATTAAGGGAGAGAGGAAACATTTAGTTCGGTGGGCAAAGGCTCGTGAAAATTAAGAAAACATATCTGTGTCGAAGGCATCACAAATTTAAGAACTCTCAATAAGTCTTTCACGCCGTGCTGACACTGTCAGCGGCGCGGATAATCTGTTGTCATAGAGCTCAACCCGCAGCGATAAAACAGATCCCCGCTCCTTTGATACGCTCACTTTAATCCCGGCGAAACTATTCAGTTTTTCACGAAGAGCGATTAAGAGATTTTACAGGCACCTCATCAACGTTTCGTAGGACTAGATTTAATTAGGAATCATCGGATTCGTAAATCCGCTTTTCGCGTAGCTCGCTACACCAAACGACGATTTTTAAGTCTTAATAAAGAGTCCGTACGACTTGCAGACTAGACTAAACAAGATCGCGCAAAAAAATTTTAACGCTTCGCAAATGAGTGTTAGTCGCGGGCAACGGGCCAGTCCGAAAGAGAATAGAATATCAAGTGATGTGCCACTTCTACCAAATGATGTTTTTTCTTTGGTTTCATCTTAAGAATGTTCCTTTTTTGATGAGATGAAGCATAATCATCCTCAACGGTGCAACACGGAAAAGACAGAACAGAATATGCAGGTTAAATGTTCCGTAAAATCTTATGTGGTGATTCCTCTTCTAACGAGAAACCCTACTAATGCAAACTTCGGTTAACGAGGACTTTTTTCTCTGTTATTCGAAGACGGTAAACAGGTATGAATTGTGCCAACAAATGTTATGCTGTATATTCAACATGCAGAAAGAATGCATCTGAAATGGGGGCTTGGGGGCAGTTACTCCGGGCCCCGCATCAATGGGGACCCCACGCCTCTGGGTGTCAGAGCCTTAGAGAATCCCCAGTAGAAAGTGTCGCTAAAATAATTTTGGAAGAAGTATTCCAAAACATGGAAATTAGAAATAG
Source organism: Pachydiplax longipennis (assembly GCA_036926295.1). NCBI lineage: Eukaryota > Metazoa > Arthropoda > Insecta > Odonata > Libellulidae > Pachydiplax > Pachydiplax longipennis. Next base: position 16,199,249 of record JAVFKF010000014.1, read on the forward strand.
AAACATAGAATATAGAAACATAGAAATTCTTTGTGGAATTATTCTAATAAATAGCAACAGTGGCAATGAGAGATCCTTTCCACAAAGTTATGATTAATAAATCAAACAATATCAACGGCTTTGTATGCAAAATTGAAGCTAAAATAATAAATCGTTAAATTGGTGAAGGTTTTTCTATATATAATATATATATAACTCTGTATCAGCTTAACAAATAGTTTAAAAAGTTATTTCCCTACGTTAAGAATAGAATAATAGAAAAGAATAATTTAAATTGAATAATACTGACACGAGCTTAAAAAAATTGAAATTAAATGAGGAAATTGATTTTTATTGAACTCCGCAGACTCCCTCGCTCTGCGCTCCGTAGATCCTAGAGACGTGTCTAGACATCTCTGATGCATGATATACGCTCACACAGATCCGATCTCGAGATGATTCGATAAAGAGCAAATATGTTTATTTTAGGATATTTCAAGTTTGATAGCTGTGTTTCTGCTGTGATAGCATCCCCTGGGTAGATTTCATGTAAGGTATACTTCAGGATCACCGAAGAGAACTATTCAAAAGATTTATCAATCTCGTCGACGAGATTGTTTATTTTATTATTCCAGTTTACAAAGTAATAGATCAAAGGATAAAATACCCCATCGGTGTCATCTTTCTCCATCGTATTCTACTTTTTCCTCATCAGCTGTTATATTACAGAACATATACATTGGCCATTCTAGCTCAGTATACAGTGGAGATTGGTAAATATAAAATGAAGGGGACCAACATTGGACATTAACCGGAATCCATATTAAATTGCAACCCATCGCTTTGAGCTCCATGGATAGTAATATTTACCTTCTCTTATATGAAAGAGTAATTTATGCTTAATCTAACTAAATGAATAATTTTAACTAGTGGACTAAAAAGGATTTGATTACTTAAACCTAGATGATTATAAAAATAGTAGAATTTCAAACAAAATTCAAGCGCACTTTAAAATACTATAATTTTGATCTCGATCGCAACCCCACCGTAAACGCTGCTTCGTCTTATCCGAAGAATTTCGCGGTGATATTTTCCCAGAGGGCCATAAATTCATTTTTATTAACCGCGTCGCGGGAGACAATATACATCGAAAGTTATGTGAAACGGAGAGGACCGCATTTCGTATCAACCGGTTCCCAGTGTACATACTTGCGATCATAGTGTTGCTTATAATGGTGGCTACCAGCGTGAAAATAATCCCTTCCACCGATTGTTTTTTGTAGCGGGGGAGCATTGTCAAAGAGGTCACCGAACTGAATATTTAATCTGCGCATGCTCCGCCTCCGGGGGGATGGCGCATGACAAAGGTCGCTCGGGACCTATTATCGCTCGTTCGGAGCTCCTCCCCAGTTAGCATACTTGGAGGGGGGCGTGCCCTTTTGGGGGGGGACCCACACCCTCCGGTGCCCCGTTACCTTTGAAAAATGATTTCCTCGGGGAGGCTCACTTGTCGACCTCGGCGAGAGATGTTGGCGGCGATGACATTCTGGGCGCGAGAGTTGAGGAATGCATTCCGGAGGAACTGTTTAAGACGCGATGTTTCTTCGCCCTCTCATTGCCTCGTAAACGTTGGTATCCTTTGTGTCCCAATAACTATTTCGTTTGTTGTCTCATCGATGGAACGTAAGGATCTTGAGATAGGGGTTTGATTAGACCGAGTGTACAACTGCGGGATGAATTAATTTGAAGATTTACGTTGCAAGAAGTCTGGAGGATAATATCCTACGAGGCCTACAAATAAGCAAATTCAAGCTAATATATTTTCCATGCGAATCAGATTCCACAAATAATTAACGAAGGGACTCTTTGTTTTGGATGATATTATTAGTACTGTTGTACATAGAGGCATATAATATAATTTCTCCGTTTCCTACGCTTTTTATCTCTTAGTTCACTGAAAGATAAAAATCTCATTCTAAAGTCTGGTGTTTAGATCATTTTTTAAACATTTTAAAGTAAACGGCCATTAGTAATCTAGCGATCTCAGGAATCGCATTTTAAAGTCTGGTGTTTAGATCAATTTATAAGTGCTTCAATGTTTATGCTCATTAGTAATGCATTCTCAGGAAAGCCCTTGTAATCATAGAGAAAGCCATATTTACGTAAGAACTTTGGAATGAAAATATCAAGACAGTCATCTCCTGGAATTCATATTGAAGCCTCTTCCTATGTGAATTTAATCATTCTGACACACCCTTCAAAATAAGATGCGAGAATCGGCGGATGGCAAGTTAACACGGTGACATTTGAATACAAACATAAATCAATGGATATAATGAAGAAGATTTGACAAACAAGAACGTAATGAATTATTAATTGGCAATAAAATTTGATTAGTTTCCACTCGGGAATGCATGAACGAGACCTGCTTCCGCAAATAAATTAAATATGGATACCGTTTGATTGAAAAGAATGAGGAAATTCATGAGCTTTGGCATAACTAGGTACCAATTAAGCATCGTTAGAATATTTAAGAGCATTTATTGCCAGTTCATAATATCATCCCATGAAACATCGATATAATTGAAGGCACTGACAAAAAATACACGTAAACTGTGGGTAATACTCTGATATTTTCGAAAAGTATTTCCATTGTTGCATTATTGATATCTCTAAGCGACTTGATGAAGTTTGTTATGGAAGGAGGGATTTTGGATTTCAGATTGAAGATGCATTAACAGCATCATGTTTCGTGAATGAAAGGCACAAATTTGCTGTAATAAAATATAAGTGATGTAGGCGAAAGGCGAACGCTCTACTTACTCAGCTATCCGGGTTCATATTCAAGCGGTTTCTTTGAACTTAAACAACAGTAATCATATTCTACGCAAAGATATCGGTATTTGAGTTTAAATTAAGGTGATGCTTAAGAATGAATATCAGATATAGTAGGGTTATCAAACGTAATTCCTGATCTTATAATCAACGGTAATGAAAATAAATGCTGCAACTGGAAATTAAGTGTTTATAGCTCGAGTTTCCAAAATATTTCGCTCACTGCCACTGATTGCGGGTCCTCATGGAGTTTTCCTAGGAGACCTTTCTGAGACATTTTAAACATCTTTTTTGGAATTATTTTAATCCCAGAATGTGAATCATAATAGTATAGGCGAGAAACAAAGATAAAAAGAGATGAGACATGTTATGAAATCTATTGCCTAGGTCTAACATTAGCATCCCAAATTTTAACTACAGTTATTTCTTTGATAACTGTATTGAAGAGATGTACAAGTATCTACTCGTATATTTGATTTACGGAAATGTATTTCAGTGTTTTGACTACGTATTTCCATGGTGATACAGTACTTTGGTGTGCTGATGATGTAAAAGGATGAGTTAATTACTGCTGCATAAAAGTAACTAGGATTTCTGCAGGAGATCAAGAGCTACTTGTCTTTTATTTCATATTAATTATCTTAGTCATTGATCACCGTTAGTGGTACTTTTAACCTCATTCTTCGTTCACATTCTCAATGTTTTTTTATTCTTTCGAGCTGGGTTTACCCTGCTTAATTTGCCATAGTATTCTTACACTATCAATATATATCAGTCTTTTCGTTGTGCAATTTTTGTGTTATTGTTTACATTTTGCTCGTGTCTCCAGTGAAATGAAAACTGAAACATAAAGGGTTAACTTGGAATTCCGCTGCATTTTCGACTCGGACAAGAACTCCCTTCCGAGTTTAGATATTCGTATTGGTTCGTGTGCATTACAATTCTGCATATCTCTACATGCAACTAAACGTTTCAGATCGCCCTTCTATAGGTTACTCTTCCCTTTCCTTTGCGGCTCACGCCTTTTCAAACTTCTCCTCTCTTTCTTCGCTTGGAAAGCAGCGTGGAAAATCTGAGCACCGCGTAAATATTTAAGCTCGGAAATAGAATGCAATGGAAGGAGATGGACGAAAGCGGAGGGACGATGCCAGATTGGAGAAGGGGTTCTCGGAAGGATCTCGACTCTTAAAGATTGGCGAAAATAGTGAATTAAGGCTGAATGCGAGGTTCTTAACCTACGAATCACAGTGATTATTTTTCTGGTTCAAACTTAGTCGCTTAGTAAAGAATGACGGAGGTAGTTTCGAGAGGAACTCAAACCATTACTTCCACCGGATTGTCCTATCTTATTAGTAATAGATTCAAAACAGTGTGGCAAATAAATCATACATTGATAGCCATGATATAAGAGAAATTAAGTATGATAATAAGTATCCTATTATTATATATACGAAATATGTTACGTGATATACAGCAACGAATCTCCAACCAAGATTGACTTAGAGATGCACCTTTAGTGATTCCGTAAGAAGTATATGATCTAGAATTTTCCTTTTTATTTCCTTGAAAACTATTAAAATCTTTCATAAAATATATTGTACGTAAATTCTTGCAAGAATTTGAAGCTAAATAGCTGAGACAGTAAAAGTCATTCCGAAGCTTGAAGGATTTCAACGACTGCTCAAATATTCCTCTGGAATCAGCAGACTAAGTGACGGACTCTTTATTAAGTCCGTACACAGTCAGATCTTCCACGAGTCGGAATTCATAATTGAGCTAGAGGATTCATAAAACATTTTAAAAAGAAAACCATATAATTCATGCTTTATGATGTATTCGAACTTATTCTCCCCTATGATCAACCTCCATATAGTATCTATTCGGTTGTTTCCCTAACGATTTAAGCAGATTTTAGAATGATAAAGCCGAAAAGATAACTTCAACATGTTCAAACAAGGGAATCTGTAGAAGTGGAAAAAAGATTACCTCTAGTAATCGTCAGTCTGATGAGTAATTTGGTCTTACACTTTGCTATAGATCTTGGTCATAAATATTTGATCGAGGATTCCAATGAACAAGCCGATGTAATTCGGGGATGATAAGTGATCACCAATTCATTCCTCAATTTCTGAACTTAGGTAGAAAATACTGACCCAAAAGCCTTGTAAATAAATGAACGTATTCATTTAAAAAGCACGCTGGAAAGGAAAAAACCGAATTCTTGGTTTTCTACGTAAACAGACGATTCATCCCCATCATACCAAGAATGTCTGTAAAAATGAAACTTTCTTAAATCGAGGACGAGGAGAAATTCGAATTTACGACATTTTTTATGCCTCGGGCGCTAACAGAGCCACGTATCTTTAACGACAGGAAAGCTATTCTCCTTGCAATCTAACCCATATCGAGAAGAATTATTATTTTATGGCTCCCGACAGTTTCCAGGTCACGTCACTAATTGGGATAAACTAATTGGTTCGATGTCCATTTGCGGTGGAAATGAAACGAGTTATCGAGGAAATTAAGCGACAACTTCGGTAAGATCAGAAATCAAGAGCTTTCTATTATCTTTCCTGAAGCTGGCATCGATAGACTTTAGACCGAGGTTGCGATTCTGTTTTATGGCCTAAAAAGAGATTCGCGTTGTCATAAAACGATCGCTTCCGCCTTCCATTTTTGCGAAGTATCTGCGAGTGACGAATCCTTCCGTGGGGTATGGCATTAAAATTTCAACCTCTCGATCTTGAGAACTTGAGTACCAAACTCAAAATGCTGAAAAATAGAATAAAAACGTGATTGTTTGACACTCTCGGAGAAGTGTTTATGGCATAGACGTTGGTGATCATCTCCGCACAGCGTATTTAAAAAGGATTTCGGATGCGAATAGTAAACTGCCTCAGAGATGACAGATGTTGAGAGATGGTTTTCAAAAAGTGCGATATGAAAATAAAATAGGAGTTCCATTGGGTAAGGATTACGTTATGGTCCCCTTCCGAATATCGCGATAATTATTTGGAAATCTGAGTAATGAAAATGACCTTCTTTAGCGATAAATGACGCTTGTGAGCAAAGAAAAGCTGATTGCGTCACGCGCTTTATATCGGAAATTAAATATGACCATAACATCAGTCCTCATTGCGAGTGAACTTGAAAAGATTGAGGACACTTTATTAACGATTTAAACGTCAGGAAAACATCACCCCACCGAGCGTACACGAAAAAAACACGATACTGAGTTAATCGTAAAGAAAAGATTTAATCCGAAAAGGACGTCGTTTCAACTCTTATGAAACAAACAGTGAAACTTGATGGGAGAAGAATTACGATCGCGAGACGATGAGCATGCAAAAATGACGGCATCGTATTCGGCATGCATCAAACCCATAGATATCAAGTGAGCGCTCCCGTTCGGTTTTCCTTCATTCGTATTCGATCTGAGGCGGACTCCCTCCCCACAGAAGCTTCCAGAAATAATCTCACAACCATGTTGGCATGAGATGCGGGGGAGACGAAAGGAGAGCCGAGCGAAGAAGGATGAGGTGTGGGCGGAAAACTTAGACGACTGTTTTGAGCCCGATCTCAAGTTCCACCGAAACATACACATATTTAAAGAATTATACCTCTGCATACACACACTCAGTGCCGGATTTACCTATGGACTTGACAGACTTTGAAGCATCAAAATTTATGGCACCTCCAGCCAAGGTTTGCGATACATTTGACACTGTCATTGACATTTCTTACACATGCTGTCATAAGATACTCCACCATCCCAACAGCCTTTCAATAGCTATCCTTAAAAATCTTTGATTCAGAAATGTCTACAGATGTTTCAGAAATGTTCTCACCTAATCTGGTCTATTTCATGGTAATACACTTTTAGCCGATAATGCAATACCGAATTCTGGTATAGTGTCCTTTGACGAAAGTAGTGATAGAGAAAACTTTAAAATAAAGCTGTTCAAGTATTTGAGCACTTCCTGGGTGATAATATTTGTACTCTCAACATTTTAAAATAATGTGATAGTAAAGTTACCATTTCATTTTTCCTGAAAAATAATGTTTATTCCGCTTAAAATGCTAACTTGGCATCTTCTTATAATCGTAGGGGTGGGTAATAGGGCCTGACTAACGAAATAGCTTATCTCTACTACATACGTATATCATAAACCGTATTTATATCTGTGAGACCCGAAAATTAATGTTTAATTTAATTTTGTGATAAATTCATAATCGCTTCTCTGAACGATGAATCTTAATGAAATTATACCTACGGTATGTGAAATTAAGTTAAATTATGCTATGAAAAATATACCACGAACTGCCAGATGTACATCGAATTGTTCTCAAAATAAGCAATAAATATCATTTAAACTTAAAAGAACCTATACAAATAGATAAATATCCTTCTTCACCGCGTACATGCTAGCTGAAGTCAGTAGGACGCATTCCCGCCAATCTTACTTTATATGCTTTTACAAGGATCGATCTCTGGAAACCTTTAATACTCTCATGATTCATCTCAATCTCCTTTTAACTGTAGCATCTCCGATCGTTAATCACAGACTTCTTAAATATAGCAGATCTCCACTCGTAAAAGAAGCTTATGGGTGCATGGAATGGGATATGAACTCAATCACAGGCATAGAACATCGAACATTACCACATTGGCCAGTAAGATTAGGCAGAGCTGCACCAAAAAAGTATAATTTATCGCGCGTGAATAGCAAAAGAGTGGAAAAAGGCTGAGACATAAAGCCGTAAACTGCGATAGCGGAGCTCGGGAAAACCGCGGTTTTCTATTTCTGTAAAACTAGTTTCATCGTGACATATTCCGAGAAGCAGATCCGTAAACGACACCGTTTTAGAACGGAGCTCTATGAATGTCATTATATTATGCTCCGGAAAGAATACATAAATTCCATCGCGACCGCATTAACACAGGCTCATCAGGCACTCATGCTTAGCAGTTGCATAACCTCCCTTTTCTCCACGTGCAAGTCCTTGAATAATTTATATCGACCTCCCGCAAAGCGAGTCTCGCGATCTTGGAGCATTAATCATTGTGAATGAGAGGGTGAGAGCTGCCAGATGAATGCAATTGAACATAATGAAGATTTCTCACCCCAGACCGGTAAAGGGGTCTGAACTGCGGCAATCACGGCTGATCTTATAGGGAATCGCATTCATAGACTCAAGGTTTGTTGATAGACTTGGAAAAAATTCGCGTGAGTCAAGGTAATTTATTGCGGAGTAACTCGAAACAAGTCGATGAATAAGTAATGGAGGTGATGAATAGTTAAGTGCGCATGGTGAACTTTCTGTCTTCGACACTTTAGCGGTCATTTCGTGAGTCATTCAGCAGTGATTTCCACTGTCAAAATAGGAATTCCATTACAAGGCGGATATCAATATACTCAGATAGCCTAGTTTTATAGTCGGGCTGTATAGACCATAAAATTATGACGCAATCCACCTCAGACAACGATGAATGCCTTACTGTACAATATTTTAAATCATAGTGAAGACTTACAGATACCCAAATGGGTACCGCGGTGCCCTTCAGTGAAACGGTCCCAGGTTCGACTCCCGGTGGGACCTATTTGAGCGAAATGACCTTAGCTGTCGAATCACTTTTAAAAATAACAATGCTAGCAACAGCGCTGTGCTGTTGAAATAAATTTTATTTCCTCGGCGACTGAATGTTTATTTTTAGTTTCGTTTTCCAATTTTATTGGGCCGTTCTTTTCCTTGCTATCCTTTATTGTTCTTCAGTGAGTTTCTTGTTTTATCTAGATTTTATTGACACAGATCTTAAATTAATAGGCATGCTTACTACCCGTGTTATTCATATGCTCGAAAAATAGAATTTCGCCATTTGTATCATTTTTCCTCATAAAATATAAAATCAAATAGGTAAATTTTGCATGACTGAGAGCGCTAACTACTAAATTAACAAACTGCTATTAATAATAATATATAAGATCTGGTGTTTTCTCTATCCCTTCTATTACCTATTATCCTCCTGGCGTTACCTATGATCGTTTTCAAAATTTAAGGATTAAGTTATTTCACAAGGTGTTCTTCGTTTACTTCACTCCTTTCAAATGTCTCACTGTATAACTTGGCCAACTTCGTACGCTTTAAGTGGTGAAAAACTACGGTAATAAATGTTAAATAACAACATTTATAAGCTATCTTGGCTGCGATTCAGAATTCAATTCGCTCAATTTCAGAACGTTAGGCTGGAAAAAGATTTAAATATAAAATACACGAGGAAAATCACTTGCCGACCACTTCTTTCCGGTTGAATTGCTGTGCATCCAGCCATTGCTTAGCTTAACCCAAATGTTGCGCCCACAAGAATGGGGATACCATTAAGGGAACACCGGAGGTGGGTGGAGCAGACGGATTTTTTTCCTCCGCCACGGAATTCCAGGCTCTTATTTCCTCTGCGAAGTTGTAAGGCCGGTGGTTTTTCCCTTTTCCGTCAGCTGACTATCCCACCACCAAATTTACACCAATCCAAACTTTTCCCCGCTGACGTGTTATTTTTCCGTGCATCCCGCTTCAATTACCGTCCTTAGTAGCAATCCACCGCATCATCGGTTACCTTGGGATATGATTTAAGGTCTCCATGCGCTCGGTCGGCAGCCCCTGCTAGCACAAAGGCGAGGGAAATGCTGTCGAACGATCACAATTTTCGGGAAGCCTAAACGCAAAAAACACACATCCGGGCCATCCAATAGAGAGGTTAGACAAATAAAAGGAAAAAAATCTCTCATATTGGTTTCGCGGTGCCAGGGTTTGGGCAACAAGGGGAAGAATTCATTTTGCCCTTTCTACCTCACTTATTTGTTTAAGGCTTCGTTCGTACAAATTATGAAGGACGGAAAGGGCCAGTCTTGAACAAAATACGATGCAGAAAACGTTTGCGTCAGACACTCGATGTATTAACGGTATCTTGCGCACTTATTGAATTATTCTGTACTTTTCTTTTTTTTAATATGAATCCGAAAGGCTATGGCTAAGCACAAGAAAGAACTTAAAAAACGTACGTGCATAAAAGGGAAATGTTAGCAGAAGAATATTCCATACAATTTGAAGTATAAACCTGGAATGTCTTTACAGATTAGTGAAAAACTACAAAGATGGCTTTCTGAACTTATAGACTGGTTAAAAAGATTTTCACCTCGTGGATTAACGGAGATCGGAGAAAATGAAGGATATAATCAAAATTAACACATTTCAAAGATGATATAATAAAGAGATATAACTGGATAAAAGTTAAGATGTACGCCAAATTACTCACAGACTAGTAATACGTTACAAAGCACCTTCACTGGGCCAAACTGTTACAAAAAAGTTCCATCTTCAAGAACTAAAAATTTCCGGTCGTAACACCACCTTTACTCATATACTTTGCTCAGATAAGAATCATCTTTACCAGTGGTCAAAAAAGATTTAAATAACTTTATCCAATGCTTGAGTATAAATGAAATTATTCTATTCGCTATAGACCTAATCGGATAAGAACAACTATCCCAATGATCCCAATCGACGAAACACACAAAATCTCTTTCTCTGCAAAAATAAATTATTTTCAGAAGCAGACTAAAGGCTCCTTCCCTCAGTCACATTCCAGCAACTTTCTCCGGATAATGTATTCAAGGGAATTCGAATAAAAAAAGAGGCGGTTTTTCCAATCAACTCCGAGAAGCCTTAATCGGACCCAACGCGAAGGATTTACTTTTCGAGAGCCGGCGAAGGGAAAAATTAAAGACTTCCCGAAAATCCCAAAGGGAACCTTATACGCCCTTAAAAAATTTCGTAGAATCGGTAGGGCGTGTTAAGATCGCGTTTCTCTAGTCCTTTATAAACGAAGGGAGCCCGCTAACCTATCTGTTATACGCCTCTACCCACACCACCACCCTATTTTCCCACTCAATTAAAGAATCGTTCCATCTGCCGAGCTCCCTACCACCTAGCCCATTACTTACTGAAATCTAGTGGAAATCTTAATTTTCCCTCTTTTTCCCATCTTCAGGGATGCCTACTCTAGAGACGTATTCCACGCTCCTATGCATTTGTAGACGTCGAATCTATATTAAGGGAAAAAAGAAGCACAGATATTGTACATACGATACGTCCAGGGTTTGCTGGCGCCCCACACGTGAAATCTTTCGGGTACCTTCTTGGGTAAAATTTTACTTTTAGATTGCATCAACACTGAAAAATCATAATGGAGAAATGTTTCATGAAAGCAAAATATAAAATCTTCAGGTGACGCAATATATTTATAAAGGACGTATAAGTTAATCTTAAAGAAAGAAAAAACAATTCTCTATTTGTTGTATGGCTGCATTTTTGCAACCGAATGTTTTAAAATATTTTAAGGATTCCAAGATGAAAAAGGATTTTTATCCTCATTTACCTCGTTTATGTCACTCATCTTTAAACATATAGCCTATACTTTTCCACACGTTCTTTTAATTTGATATAATTTCTTATAATAAGGAATCATCCAATGCAACAGAACCAGTCTTCCAAATCTTTGCCACTTCGCAATTTTAACAAAGTGAGACAAAAGCTCCGAAAGATCATTGCCAGAATGTTCGCACTCAAACCATCCGCCACATAGGTCAGCAATGCGGGAACAAGAAATATATATCGCAACATTATAACCTCTTTTAAAATGTAAGCTAATACGTTTCTAGTTGAAAATACCAGCTTTAATTATTTCTCCACTTCCTCAAAATTAATTAAATTAATGAAAAGAAATTGAAAAAACAATGTTGTCGCGGTGTTTGTCGAGAGAAATTCAAACAGATGCGGCAAGAGGCATTTCCTTGTTTCACCTTTGAAAATCCCCTGAGTCAGATTAGAAACGAGGTCTTCAAAGTGGTTGCCCTGCTTGTCTGTTGAAGCTGGAATGAGTAGTTTTGCCTTAGGTGGCGGCTTGGTTATGATAAGAAGGGTTTGCTGAGAAATAGGGAAGGTGGGGTCCGTCTGGGCCCTCCAATCAGTTTTCCCTCTCATTCCAGCCCCTCCCTCCACGCACGCACGGACCCTCTCCTTCAATCGTGATTTATCACGGGGAGAGACAGAAGAGGGGGGACTCCCAAAACCATCGCAACCGCCGAGGAAATACCTCTTAATTCAGACCATCGCTCGGCTCTAATTTCATTTCTACTAATCTAAGGACATTGAAATTTGCTTCGGAATAGCTAATGTTGATGCTTAACAAATACGTTTGTCGATGATAATTACGTGGCTTCTGGGCTGTAAATTAGTACTTCCTTCACATTTTCTTAACATTCGAATTTATTCTTAATTAAATTAGATTGGAACATCAATTTAAATCTTCAAGAAGTTTGTCTAGTTCGAATACTTTATCTAACCTTTATCTAGGGTATACAATTTAACTTATCCAAATTTGTGTTGTTTGGCAATTAAGGTTACTAGAAATGGGTGAAAATGGGAAAATATTGGAATTCTAACGATCTCTTTCAGAGAGGATACTTAAATTTGCAATTAGTATGAAGTTGACTTTTAAAGATAGTCATTTTAATCTTGCAATTCCTTATAGTTAACGAGGTTCTTCCCTCGTAGTTCCCGTCATAGATAGTTTTAAACGCCGAGAATTGAAATATTTAAGTATTTAGGTTAAATTCCTTCCCATAAGTAATATTTTGATTTCCATAACTCTGGAATACGACAAAGACTGATCCTTAAACTACGTTACAGGATTTCCATTCTCAATTTCCTCCATGACATTCTATTAGTTTTTTACCTAAGGAGCCTTTCTTGTAAATTGATTCAGAGGCATAGTTTACAACAAACATTATCTAGGGCCCCTTCTAAACATTACGAAGGTTTTCACCGTTGGGACCTTCAGTTAGCCAAGTGGGTAGCGTGTTTGTGTTGGTCCCGGGTTCGATTCCCGGTGTGGAATCACCGGAAAAATAACCTCTTTTAAAATTACTACAACTAGTTTTCACTGTTTACAGTACGTTAAACAACTAGCATACCATCTAAGATTTCCTAGCCTTCTGCCGCCTCAAACAAGCGCGATTTAATTAGCAATAATTCGTCCGTTTCATTTGGACGTATTCGCATCAGCGTGGGAATTTTCCCCTTCCGAACGCAAACCATCCACGGAGCAACAAAGCGGAAAGCAAACCGAGGCAAATTGAGCGTTCTTTTATTGCCATGTGTGCTCAATAGAGAAAAGCGAGTGAAAAGAAAAAAAAATATATCTCCCGCTAAGGTTAAGGTTTTCTAATGAGATCTCCCACCCACAACATAATCCCCCGTTGAAATGTTTTCCTTCCCTCGACTTGTGTGGCCAACGCTTCGTCAGGCGGAGAGTGGGTAAGCGAAACGGACAAAAGGAGAATGGGGAGGTTAAGAGGTCGAATGAAACCGGAGGCGGCTTCCAATTGGCCTCCAACAGTTTTTCATTCTTTCTTCCTTCCCTTTCTTACTTTCTCTTCTTACCCTTTCTTTTTTCCTCCTCTCCAGCATCTTTACCTACCTCACGGGGATTTCCCCATTCCACTCCATCTCCGCCACTAATTGCCCACCAGCTTTCTCCCCTCTCTTCCCCAACCCTTTCTCAATAACCCTCCTTCCTTTCTCCTTCCTTCTCCGTTTCCATCATTTCATACGCATTAGCATATTGTTTATTCTATATCTAATAGTAGCCTCTGATAAGAATGGTAGCCCATAAAATATAAAATTTACCCCTTTTTTTTTAAACTAATACCATCTTTAATATTCAGATTTTTCTTCGGCCTAAACCTCCTTCCCATAAAGAATAATAAAAAGGAGTTGGAATTCGTTGTAAAATAGGGGAGTGAATTTTTGTGACTGGCGTGTTGTAAAATTGTGGTGATTGTGTAACTGACGAAGTGACTTGCCAATGGAACGATGTAAATCAAGACAATGTAGTAACTGTAATAACAGAATATAAGTGGCGTAGTTCTATTAAAAGTAGATTTTTTAAGTTAAGTCTCGTTGCCGTTATTGCTTGTTCGTAAATAGAGTGATGTTATTTCGGAATTAAATCTGTAAGATTCTTATAGCTTAAGGAATTGTTAAATGTGTCTGGGTTTAAGTGTTACTTGATTATGTTTTACGCTGCCACCTGACAATAGTCTAACTTAAGCAAATAATAAACAAGGTGAAACCCATGTCTCCCTCTTTCCGGGCAGGTAATCTAATTAAAAATCTACCAATTCTCTTCGATTATTTTTCATTTCCATTCAACCTTGAGTTTCATGGTGAACCCTTCCCCGTGCAATAGTAAACACGATTCCCTATTCTCCTCACATATACATCTCTCTTATTTTTCCTTCGTCGGAAAAGTTTTCTTCGTCTTTTTGTTGAAATATCGTCATATTTCTTACCATATTCATACCCTATTCTATAATTTCATTGTCATTCATTCTTCCTAGTATTTAATCACATTTTTTTCTCCATTTCATTGTCTATATCGACTTTATATGTTTATCCAATCTGTATTTTATTCCATCTTTCATCAAGGCTTCTGTGAAATACATACAATTGAAGAAGTACTTTCCCGATCTGGATTTTCAATAATACTTAATAATAATCTTTCAATAGCAATAAATTTATACTTAATTATAATAAGATTTTTAAAACAGTCGACATTTTCAACACGATATGATGTTCTAATACGACAGATTAGCTTTTCACCTAATATAGCGCTCTCGTTTTCCAATGCCCAAATTTTGTCAATATTATCAATGAATTCTGTTAATCGGTCCCATCTGCATTAATAGACTCCACAGAAAAGTAAAACTCTACGCTTCGGTCGTTTTCACGAGGCAACGAACCTTACATTAGCTAGCGTATCATCTCCCATTTTCTGCACCTTATACATAAACGCAAACACCGCAAAAGCAGAGTTTTCGTCTGTAAAGCAGACTAGACGATCCTCTTCATCGGCCACGGATTAAAGGATTACAATCAGTGAGAGAAAAGGTGTGTGTGAGAGAGAGAGAGATAAGGAACACGGAGAGGTCATGATCGCGAAGAAAAAGAGCGTGTGAATCCCCTTCCCCTCGGGAAAAAGGATTCCCTCTTGGAGAGCATCAGCGTGGGAGGTGGATAACGTTATGAAGGCAGGCCATCCGCCGACGATGAATTAATTGCCCGAGGATATCCCGAGGTCGGGAAAGAGGCGGTGGAAGGAATGGCCGAGATCTCCTGCGGATAGATTAACAATAAAACGAGTGCGCTACCAATGCCATGGCTGCGTTTAAACCTTACTTTATTGTGATGGGTGGAAACGATCGAAGAACTAAAATTTGAAGTATACCTGATTAGGCATCGCTTTGAGGTTAAGTACGTTAACAGTAGATTAAGGATTCGATAGGATGATAAATGTGTAGCGATTTTGCCTTGACGTATACGTATTTAATAACAGACATATTTACCGTAAGTGGTATAAGGTTCCGAGAGAACGTTTTTTTTAGATGCATATTTATTCTAGTCTTTCTGACGCAAAAGAATATTTAGGTGTCACAATAAACGCAAGCAAACTTCTCTCACTGAAAATGTTATATTCCTAAAGGTGTTTCTCATGTCATTCCTATTCCACCAACGTTTTCCATTCCACAACAATTTTCATCTGGCCAACCACAGTTTTCCCAACCGCTGTAGCTTTCAAGACCATCCCTACCATTAGCGACTATAACCACATGTGCATACCAAATAAATTTCAAAAGGTTTTATAATTATCAGATTAATACTCTACTATATAAAAATTCCATGCGTACGTAAGTACGTATGACTCAGTTGTGCAGCAAAAGAAGCGAAACTAATCATCAAATTCATTCTTCACTAACTGATAGATGGCGCAGGCGTATGAATGTAAAAAATTAAAAACTACACATTAATATCTATTGCATTATTTATTGCATTCGATAATGTTTGTCTATTTTGCCCACAATTTAGCCTGTTTTAATAAGCTCTTCAAATTGTAATATAGTAATAATTAATACATAATAATAAATTTTCATGTCGTACACTAAAACCGGAGAGAAGCATTCACTTTTAACTTTGGATAATTTCGTTAAATTATCAACAGTATTCTATTTGAAAAAATAAAAATAAATAAGAGTTCCATGGTAATAAAGAAAGAGCAACTTTTCTATTTCGTTATACTTTATGCCTACCTTTTATATATTTTATATAATGGATTATTCCAAAAAGGAAGCCATCAGACCCTTATCTTATTGAGTAATTAAATAAAGACAGATTAAAAATTTTTATTCCATGAAATATTGCAAACCATTCAATCTCAATAAGTGTTATTTGAACGAAAATAAAATTACGATTCCATGCTAAGCATAACAGTTTGCTGACATGATATCCGATACCATATCCATTCTTAACTACGGTATTCAGGAATGTATTTACAGAGATAATAAGGCCATTCAGTATCATTATGTCCAAAGGACGCATAATATTATAAATTTCACGTGCCGACTCGCCGAAGTATGTTTTCGGAAGAATTTCAGGCTACAGAGAAAGAACAAATTCAGTGCTGGAGAAAGAGGAATGCAGATTTTTCCGCAGAGCACAAATATTCCGCCTTTAACATGCTTTCCTTCCCTTTCTAGACAATTCATTCCACCAGGAAATGCATCGCGTGGACCTTGATCGCTTAAATAAGATGTGTTTACCGTTTCTTTCGAGGATGAAGAAGAATGAATGTTTAGGCACGCAATGTGAGGATGTGAATAGATAAGTCCATGTCCGTGTGAAATTCCCCATTCTGTGTTTCGCTAATACTTACTGACATCATTAAATGGCAACATTTCAAACGCCGCGTGTGCATCAAGTTTAAAGATTCATACTAGCATTTCTCGCAGCATTTAAGAATTATGGCTAATACAGCGATGTGAAACATATGCTGAAAAGCATTAAAATTATAAGGGAAGTTTTGAATCGAAGCGCAAATAATTAAATTTTGCATGGTACTCAGCTTCACGAATGTGAGATATCTGCCCTAATAATAACGATATTTTAATAATCACGACCTAGGATATGATCAAAGATATGTTAAAAATAACTTAAAATTTAATTTATGCAACACCGCGGAGATATGATTCTAAATAATAAGATGAATGGGAACAGAATTTTAGGTTTGTCTAATACTGAATATAAACTTCATTCACCCACTCATCTTTGTTACTGTTCCGGTTTTTATATCCCTTTCCCGCACATAACTCTTATAATTCTCAAAAATTAAACTAAAATAATTAGCATGTTAGCTTCATACAAGATGACAGATTTCGGAAACGATTCTTTGAATCTTACCTTCTAAGAATGACGGAAAATGAGTCATTTTCGGCTAAACGAACAAATTCATCTGGAATCTCATAAAACATCTCCGTTTATAAATTATAATTAATGAAGACAGCGAGCAGAAATGTTTGTCCCTACTTAAGACGAAGGACCTCAAATAAACGCCGCTGTATATTCAGAGATAATTCTGTCCTCTTTTCACACAATTTAAATTACTGCATCGTCGATAAAAAAGTGGTGGTAGATGAGAGTAAACAAACGTCGAGATTATACATAAATAAAGAATATCCTTAGTAGTATAAAGGTGTAACAAAGACGCGAGCTTGTGAACAGCAGTAGTAATTCAGCGTGAGCGATTAAAATTCTTCCTCTCCCCAAGGAATTTATCTCCCTCGTAATGTCTATCCATACTCATGTAAGACTGGGTACTTAACTTCTTACTGCTCTGAGAACAATTATCCCCTCGTCTCTGAATTCTTGTACAACTTGACTGCTCGTATACACTTCATACGTCTTGCTCGCTTTTTCCCTCCACGTAATTTAATTCCAGCTCCATTAAAATTCTTCGCGACTTCATAAATCATTAGCATTCTTGCAAACAATAGCTCAATTCGTAGAGCGTAAATTTGTTGATAAATTCTGCGATCGTTAATTCTATATCGAAGCCGTTTCAAACATTTCTTCACTCGCGAATGAGCACATTATAAAACTCGGCGTCTTTCTTAGGTTTAACATTAAGTTTTCGTTGAGGAAGATACAAGAGTACCGTATCTTAGCCTCTTTCGGGAATATTTTTCACGATTACGTGCTAATTACTGTATATTCTATACCCTATATAAGACGTATCCAAATTTGGAAGCCTTGTAATGGAAAAGATCATAATTCGATTATAATATGCATGGTATTCGTCGTGATATGAGTACCAACGCGTCTGGTCAGAGTTACTTGGTAACAATAGTTATTAATCAATACAATTCTTATCATTAATCCTTTAATGAATCAAATTCTTAAAAAAGGGTGTTCTTTGTTAATCGTTGTGAACCGCAAACCGATAAAGAAAATAAGAGCGTTAATGATTGCTTACCAAAAGGACGTTAACTGATATGGTGATTAATTAATTATAGCTTTAAACTTTATAATTAAAATAACTTTTCTCTACGAATCCAGCCTTTAGATAATGCCTTTCAGATCGCGATTTAGAGAAATTAAGAAAAATTAGTTCCTCATATCATTCAAATCTACATTAATACCCTAAAAATCGCCATTCTATCTGAGGCAGGGGGCACTTAATAATAATGCATACACACAATAATCTTTCATTTTAATTACTCACTGGATAACAATTCCTCAGAACGAAGAGCATAAAGAATTAGAAAAATACATGAAGATGCCATCAAATGGTAAAATCTAAATTCGTACACTATGTGGAGAAAAAATTTACCTAATTCGTTGATTTGAGAAAGGAGAAACTATTCCATGCAGGTTTCTCCTTGAGAATTTTCCTGGGTGCCTTTATGTGTTAAGTCACCTTTACCCTCTTTTCCTTGCCACATCAGAATAATCATGGAAAATTATAACTAATATATCTTTAGAACTAGAAAACGTAAGTGGCGGCACACAAAAACTAGATAAGAATCCATCAATATAGTCCTTCAACACCTATCGAAAATATGAAATTTTAATAAAATCGTCGTTTGCTAAGGGTAATGTGTTATGTCTACACTATGTAGATAGATTCTGTCTAGATAATTTAGGCTGTTAAAATCAATTATACAGAGAAGTACATCAAGCGGTCCGTAGGAGGAAACCCATATCTCTTTCCGGCTAACCAAATTGTTTTTATCCCTCAAACCCCCACGTTCCTCCATAAAAACAAACAACAACTGGAGAAGGAGGCGTAGAAAATACGGGAATCATACGAGCCGAGGGGTCGTACGGGATTGAGTTGTCACGGTCTTAATGTCTGGGAAAAAGGAGCGCTTGGCTGGGAAAATAAGGGTTGAGATACGTTGAGGATAGGAGAAGAGAAAGAGAGAGAGAGAAACAGCATCTTGTGCGGCCTGCTCGCAAGGCGATTGGGTCCAGATGCCCACTGTGAGATTGTGTGCCGGTACGTGTGCGTAGATGTTGAGAAAGAGTTGCTTATGAAGTCGCCTCCCCATTCCACCTTTCTCACCTGATCCGCATCTAGCCGACTGCAAGCCTCAGCCATAATATATGGTGTAATCCTTCGTACGGCTCGCCCCCGTTTTGATGGAGTGGACGGCATAAGTATTTGGATGTTAATAATTGAGTGTTCGGCTTCGAAATTTCCCCTTAATATATCTTCGTGAAAGATGAATCCTTGGATAGGATGGATTGATTGTTCGTTACCCTTTTTGCGTCTCGTCCGCCGTAGGAATGCGCCGACCGCTGCGTATGGGAAGTGAAAGAATGTCTTATTTTGATGTGCTTGGAAATGGGACTCAATCACTTGTCGGACGGTAGTTAAACTGTCAAATCCGTGAAATGGGTACCGGAGAAGATTTCCTTCGGGGGGCGGGGCTTCACCGAACCCAAGTAACCGCTCCGATGACTATTGGTTAAGTGTTTTTTAGGGTCGATAAATCTCTTTTCTTCGAGAGATTAAAAATGTGTCGAATCGTTGAAAAATGTCGTCACGCGACGGGAAGAAAAATTCGACGGTGGATTTGGAATGCGGGTTCGTTCTTATTTTCTTCAGGCACTTATTTTTGTGTATTTCGATCCCGTACTTATATTGAGAAGGTTCCCATCGACACTTGATTCTGCAAAACTGAAAACAAATTTCATCTACTGATAATTAAAAATAATGCTTAAGCGTATAACGACAGAAAAGTGAAATTTTTAATGAAATATATTACAGTTCTGCGCTAAATGGGAGTCTTTCTTTGGATTGTATCCTATATGCAGAGGTTTTTGGACTCAGAATAAAAACAGTGAAAAACCTCTGTAAATTTCGTAGTCTATTGAGAAATACTAAATATTTTATGACATTTTTGTACCTCAACATCGTGGAGCTTAACCATTTTGTTTAAAAACAACCTACTTAATGAAAGTAATTAAATAAAATTTTCATTTGTGATTCGGAAAACTTCTAGCTCGTTCTTTGAATCTCCCCCATTTACGATTTCAGACAAATCTTTGTAGTTTCTTTAGTCATCATTTGTAGTCATCTTTGTAGTTTCTTTAGTCATTTTTTGTAGTCATCTTTATAATCTACATAAATGAGAATCACCGTTTACATGATTAATAAAGCGATTCCTCAGAATAGTGACTAGCTGAAAATACTTCCAGATGAGGTAAAATCATATTAAAATTATTTTTTAGTAAAGAAAATCACTCTTTAATTACGATAGTTATATGTAAAATTATTTCTACTTCTCGGAATACAGGACAAACAAACTTAGGAGTAGGATTTTCTGTCCAACCCTACCCCGGAAAATTCATTTAACGCTCGGAATATTAACTCATTTCGACCTTTAATTCGAATATTTCTTTGATATAAACGCTATTACTTCATTAGTCAACTCGATTGCTTAATATTCCGTGCGTAATAGAGAGGAGAGCTTATGGGTCTGCTGCCACAGTTACAATTACAAAAGGACCAAAATCGATCAAAGAGCTCGCTACTACGCTTGCTTTCTTTCCGGAAAATAAGCGCAACTCTTTGAAATGAAGAAATTATGCCGCTATCACAGAAGAGCTATCCATTTCGCTCCTCGTGACAATTGAGGAGTAGAGCAGGAAGAGAAAGTTTAGCGTACTCACCCATCCCGGCTGAAGAGGTTCACTACAGTGGATGCGATGTACGAGCACTATTTTCTCTTGAGGATTATCTGCCGGGAGAAAGCAAGAGTAGGAATAGAATAAGACAAATTTATGAGATTGAAATTATAATTATGCTGTTAAAACATCGATACACTCTATTGAATTTCCGGAATAAAAAAGGTGAGATATATGGCGAAATGGTTCCTAAATTTCATCTTTTATCTTTGTTATTTTTAAGTTTTTTTTCTCATATTTTACATTTTTTGAGGTATATATGACTAATTAATAATAACCCATCAGCGTCAAAGAAGTTCCTAAAACTGGCGAATCCTGAAATCCAAGAATAAAGTTTTATAATAGATCAATATTTAATATACATCTTATGCTGATACACATAATAAAGTATTATACTTTGAATCGGTATCATGTAAAAAAATCAATTATGTGGTTAAAGTTATTATTGTCTCAAAAATGGGGTCTAAATGACCCCATCGAAAGGATAAAAAGGATTTGATAGATAAGCTATTTCCTGCAAGACATATAGTGTATGTGTCGGAGAAATATAGCAGCAAGAAACCAATAAATTCGAGGTGTGACCAAGAAATCTTCCCAAAACCGCATTATATGAGACTTCGCTATCTAAATTAGAAAAAAAATCCATCGACGAAAGAAGAGTACAACAGTAGGAGCAGTTCACAACTTAGTTGTAGATTAGTTCCGAATGCCTAATCTCAATAAAATTTCTCCGGAGGAAAAAAAGAGGAAAGAATCCTTGGCGCTCAGCGAGAATAACATTTTTCTTTGACCGAATCTTTCACGTCTGGAGATACAGTTTAGAGAATAACTGCTTTCACTGGCTGATATTCTAACAAGTGACCATAATGACTCCCTTCAACAGGACAAAAAGCCCCAAGTCTGTTTGAGAGAGAGGTGAATTTTTTTTGATCGATGGAATGTAATTAAGGATAAAAACCCCACGAGGAGAGAAAAAAACTCGCACGTAAAGGTAGGAAGGAAAATTAAAAACAAAAAACAAACGGGGAGCGGTAGGCGGGTGGAATATCTAATGACGAGAAAATTCACAGGCGGCGGCGAAACTTCCTTTATTCATTTCTGTGCGTGATTTTTTTCTTCTCTGCCGTAGGCGTGGCCTAGTGTTTCACTTCAAGCATCCGAATGGCTCAGATGATGTCTCGAATTCCGACGCAAATGTCTTTTGCGTCTTGAATAATATGTCACACAAGAACTGAAAACGCCGCAAAAACTTTGAGGCAACCTCTCTCCGGTGAATAAACAACGTGTATAAGAAATATTGATTACTTTCAAGGAATTCTAGTCGATCTTAATGTGCGTTAATGGCATATGTCTTTTAATATTTAATTAAACCAAAAAACTGCTCGGAATTTGATAGAGTACGTTTATAACTGTAAACGAGAAGTAAAATCAAATCAGGACATTCTAAATTATGAAGATCATAAGTAAATGCCTCACCAAGTGTTCAACCGAGCTTAGATAAAATATTTTACTAATGCCATTTACTATTTTAATAATGCCGAATTAAATGAAAAATTTTTATAAGAACTCCTAAATGAGAATAAAGGACTATAATGAATATAATTTATAAAATTCTCCTAACATCTAATTTCCTAAAGTTTAGATATAGAATGCCTGTATTTCACCGCTCATACAATTCAAATCGCAGGATTTTCCACTTACTCTATTAATTTATATATCTCGTGATATATTTAAGATCGGAAGAAAGACGAAAGAGAATAAAAGAACTGAAACATTCGTAATTCTTAAAAACACATTCCAGTAGAATGGATTCCAAAAAGGAAACATCTATTCCTCTTTAAAGGAGCGATCTTTGCATTGACCCTCTCGTGGATTATTCTTCTAATTAAAATTTAATAAAATTAACTTACTCCGGCGATGGTTCATAACCCCTTCGCACCTGAATGAAATGGGTCTTAACGCTATCAGAAAAAGAAGCTAAAAAGACGTCTACGTCTGTGAAAAGCAAGAGGGAGATAATGAGGCGAATTTTGAAAGAGTCACTATGCTACCCAAGCGGGCCTCTCATTCCATTTCGAGAAGACGTAGAGTGGGACTAAAAGGTGATGAGGTGGAAAAGGAGGCTTTGGCATAGGGCAAACAGACCCACGTACTAGGGGCAGAGGTGAGAAGCTGAAAGGTTATCCTCGATGAAAGAGGTGTTGGATTCAGAAGTTAAAGAGGATTTTATTTATTTGAAAATAAATTCCAGAAGTTCCAAATCCAAAGTAGTTGTTGATTAATATGATTGATAACGTCAGAGTAAAAGAAAACATTTATGAAATAATTATTTGAAGGAAGGATAGCCAGAAAAAATCTTTCAGAGGATCGTTGTGACTGTCAACGTCAAATAATTTTTAATTCTATAATTCGCATGATCCAGAATTTCTCGGTGACGTCGTCGAAAGCAGGATGTCTTGCATCATATGGGTGTTAATTGGTATGAATTGCCTTAAGTAACTGAAGCTATCATTTTATACGAAAATTCTTAATACTTATATAAGTCAATATTTAACTTTCTTAGAACACAAGCAAGCGCGTGATATCTGTCAGAAGTTGTTTACAGTATAGTCATGGAAGAGGGCGGGTTTGTAAAATGCAAATATAAGAGATTTATAGCGTCTTCATTCGGAGGAGATTAAGACCAAAGAGCCCACTCACAGCTACCTTATCAGCATTTCATATCACGAGTTAATTAGTAGTAAGAATTAGCTAACGTAAAGTATTAAAAGTAGTAAAGAAGGAATGAATTTAGGCAAACCAATTATGACTCTCGCATTACTTTATGTTTAATATTGATATTTGTGCATCGTAGATAGGGGTTTTTTCCTGACATTTTTATTTGTACCTTCAATGGTGAATCACAGTTATTTTTAACTACCAATTTATTTTGTATTATTGTCGAATGTCTTTGCTTACCTGAAGATACATGGGCACATTCTCATCTGTTTTTTAATCTATTACATGTGCGAAATGTATCTATTATAATAATGTGTACATGAGGCCTACGTTACTTAACGAGGAAAACATACAAAAGTTTGATGTGAAAAATCTGCGAGGTTAGTTAAATTCAAGAAAATATAGTTAGAAGCGCATATGAAAACACTTGTTCATTTAATGTATATCCATTATTCTATTTTGGAGTTTTAATTCATATTCCAATCGTAATATTCACATAAGCTTCCTCCACTGTGAGATAAATGATATTTTTCAACTGACTTCCAAAAGATAAAATTAAAAAAATCATTTTTAAGCAATAACTAAGACAAAATATTACTATCTACGCTGGGCTGCCCTGGGCCGCACTGCGGTCAATGTGCGGCCCCAGAGGGGGATGAGGCGGGGAAGGGGGCGGGGCCACGTGGAGTGGGGAATGAGCGAGGAATGTCTGTGTGGTCCCTGCCCTCCGGTGACCGAATTATGCGTGGAATGCCTTGTCTACCCCACCTCCTCTTCCACCTCAGGTTGTCCAAACACAGCCCCCTCCATCCACCAAAACCCACCCCAGGCCTCTTTTTATACCCTACACCTGTTCTAAAAGACCTTACTTGGAGGAAGGTGACCAAAGGGAATGTAAAAAAAGACGAATAACAAAACATCTCGTCTGCAACCCGTCTGCTGGTTATATTTCGCGGCGAAAGGAGAGTTTCCCCCTGTAACAAAATGGCGTCCCATAATCTTGTCATCTCTTGTCATCGTAAAAGGGTTGGCTGGAGGGGAGTGGCTAAGGATGGAAGCTCCTGTCTGCAAGGTCGCCATGAGGTTAGAGATCGTGGCAGTGAGTAATGCGTTGTGTTTTAGCGCGCGCCTATGGATTCATTATTCTTTGCGAGATTAGGTTCTCCTTGCTGAGCGCACAACCGCGTTGAGTAATACAGGCGACCGCTGTACTAGATACAAAAGGGAATTCTCTTATTCTATTAAAAGGTTCCTTTTCTAATATAGTAACTGATTACCTTGACATGTGACTAACTTTAGCGGAGTGTAATAAATTCAACTAAAAGGCCTCACTTGGGTGTTTATAATCATTACATATTCTTTCTAGATTGAAATTTAATCTTGATAGCCATTTTTAATGTGATAATCATTTTCCTTTGAAGTATGTTAATGTCTACTTTTAATCTCATAAGTTTACCGAATTCGATGTTTAAGGTACTTAATAAAACACACAAGCGTTTCTGCTAAGTAAGCATATCCGGAAAACAAAAATATTCTATGACTTATCTGGTTGATTGCTGACTAATTCACACTTATGAGAAACCGGTGATGCCAATTATATATAACATTTCATGAAACTAGTCAAATGATTGTAATTGCAGTCATCTTTGCCAAATGAAACTGAATCATATGCTTGGAAATGATTACAGAGCAATTTAAATTGCTGCATTCCGAACAATGCAAAATGTGTCCTTGAAAAATTTTTTTAAATATTTGAGGTACAATCATTGAAATCGTTTTTTCATTTTGTAGAACTTATGTTTCAGTTATGACATTTCACGAACATAACTACATTTCATAAAGATACTCAATTAACTCATCAGAAAACACATTTGAAATCACAGAAACATTCCATTTTGGAGTCCATCCAATGTTCATTACACGTTCATCTTACCTTCAAAGCCAATTGCCCTGAAGAAATGAGCTAAGGAATCCCATTCAAATTTTTAGAAAATAGTTAAATACCGCGATGACAATCGAACCATCATGAATGGAATGTTATGATTGCAACAAAGTTTAGTAACACTATCAATATTTTCAGTTTATAGTCAATAGGAGCGATTAAATAAGAAAATTTACTGTTTTAATACGACAACTCCATGAAATTACGATATCTCCTTACCTCAAAGATAAAATTATGATTTATATATCGCAAGATATATAAAGAAGTATATTAAATACCTCGCATTTGACGCCTTTTCTAATACGGAAGAACATTCCAGCATTTACCGATCGAGATGTTACATCTCCGCTGAAATATGACCTAATAATGCAGTGAAGAAATAAAAGTTCGAGAACTGCAGAACATATGGAATTCTAAAGGTATTTCATGAATGACAATGTTTCATGCAAAGATTGCAAAGAATAACTTAACCTTATACGAGTAATGAGAAATCGAATTTTAAAAAGACAGGTAATTTTTGCGGAATATTTTATTTACGTTCCATAATTCATACACATTAGGTATGTATACAATATCAAGTACCAAAGCACGTGCCTACGACATGAAGATGACATACTATATGGCGATGGACGAAATTTTAGAAAAAATATTTATCCTTGAATCAGTCACACAGCTGTAAATTAAAAGATCACTTACCTTGAAATTTATCAAATATATATTTGTAATTGCTTTTAATAATAAACTGTGAATTTTGTAATATCAACTGTGAATGGTAAACTGTGAAATCCAGAGTAAAATCAGGAGAAACAAACATAATCCTACCTGTGATATAATTTTTTTAAAGTGAGTCATCGAAATGCAAATGTAGATGCAAATCTCGATTCTCCGATTAAAAAAATAAAGTGACCAGTGTCTATAAAATTAGCAGGCACATCTATCAATTAACGATAGCACCAACTCAGCTATAGATAGATGGACTGAGTAGCGCCGTTAATCGACAGTTTTTCTTATAAAATTATTGTTTGTAAGTAATTTTTATAAATCCAGTTGGAGTCTCAGAAACTCCGGCTAAAAGGGAAAACGTATTTCGCAATAAAGTTCAACAACTTTCCTCACATCGTAGGGATACATTAAATCATCCGCATGAATTTCCGAACTAGAAGAATCGCGTGTCTGCTCAGAATGATAAAACATAGTCGTCGCCGAACTTCGCCGCTCTCTTAGAACTTTTTCGAAACTTCACATCTCCGTGGACGGCGCACTATATTATCCCTTCGACAGCCATCGACATAATAAATCTCTCGACTAGGAGATACGACGTCTGACCTATGGAGGAGAAGCAGTCCGAGAAATGATAAAACGGAAAGAGACATCACGTTGCGTTAGGACGGCGTTTGAAAGTTTTGAAGGTTGTTATTCTGCTCTGGAGAAAGCGTGTCGATTTGTGAGCATCGATTGGAAAAGAAGAGAGAGAGAGCGCGGGATGACGAGAGTAGGGCAACTCGGACACGATACGTTCTCCTAAAAAGGAGAATAACCCCGCTTGCCCCCTCTCCGACAACTCACTCGCCATTTCCGTGGACCACTTACGAAACCTTTCGGCAAAAACAATTCTCCGAATCGATAGAAAAAGCAAACGGTGCAATTTGATATTCTTGAGTGGCCAAGAAAAATACCCAATGCGACGCTCTAACTTTGTCCGATTTTCTCACATCTTCCCGACTAAGTTTGTTTTATCATGTCCTCCGAAGAACAACAGTTCACCGTCTCTGGAGGTTCAAATTGCTAACATTTTGCAAGCACTTATTTAATTGACATTGAAAGCAAAGCTTAACCGGTCATATCATCTTACATGAGTAAAATTATCAACTCTGAAATACGACAAAACTGTGATCATAAATAATGAAATTAAAAAAACCCATTTAACTATATTTATCTCTAATAAAATATTATTATTTTCTACATTATTATATATTTTATCTATTACCACTACCACTATGAAAAAATAATTATTTCTGATCTATGCCAAGCATTCAATTACAACTATAAAATAGCATTAAATTGATAATACATAGCTAATTAATTATCTAAGTCCACCAACATCTCAACATTTGCTACGCTTGTGCTCTCGATTATCTCGTAAAAGTCTCAAATAAGATTAGTCTTTTCTATTCATTCACTCTGTCAAAATTTCATTTTCCCTGTCTTTGAGTATTTTCGTGCTGATCGTGGTTAAATTACAGATGATTATAAATACGGACTATGGGCGGAGCGGTTTTAAGATGAAACTATGTAGATTGATTCTGAGTCAAACTTCTGCGCAATATCTCTCACTAATTCCCGGTAATCAAACATCAGATGTATGATTGAGCATTTTTTAAATTCAACCTTACGCCATATCACCAATATCTTATTTCTTGGTTTACAAATATAAACAGTGTGATGTCGAGTGTGTTTTACAGATGTTGAAAAACTGAGGTATTACACGTTATCCACGGTTTTTGATGCTCTGATTTACTTTATAAAATTTACAACTTATACTTGAATCTATTTCATAATTACCGATCTAAGATAAAGAAAGTCGCATCCTTATTAGAAGGCAGGCAAAATTTCCTTTATATTAGAAGTTAAAAAGCACAAATAAGCAAGATAACCCATTTTAATTTAATATATACTGAAATAATTATCTTCCTAAATTGAAGGTAAATTCTTCAGAGAATATACATAATAATCACCTAAAGCGTTTCCTTTACAAAGAATCGTTTTGTTATTAAATAGAATACCATTCAAAGATCTTCAGATTCTATTTGTATAGGAGACTTCGCTGACCTTGCTCTCTCGCATTCCTTATAGCATAGGCATCGGAAATTTTTATGGTAGTATGACTCCTGTTTATACCCAAGTTCTGAGCCTACGCCATATTTAAATTTTTCGCAGTCGTATATTTTATATATATCTAATTATAGATTAAAATTGAAATCATTTAACAAAATAATATATTCTAAGAGGAATCATCATCATGTGTTATATCCCCCGCTTATTCCATGATTACAACGGACCAATACTGTATCTGAAAATAAATAAAATCATGCATAGGATAAAGATATCTCGACATTATTTCGGAGTCAAGCGGAATAGTGAATAGAGAAGCAACGGCGATGAAGGAGGAATTAGCCGCTACAGGAAAAAAAATGTCGACGCAAGCCGAAAGAGAAAGAGGAATCTATCATTACGGAGTCGCGTGTTAGCCTTTGGATACCTTTAAGAGTTGAGGAATGCACCTCCTTCCCCCTCTCCATTCCCCACGCCATAATCTCCCCGTTATCCTCTCCCCCTTCCACCTAACTATTACTCCCCTCCCCAACCTCACGCCCTTGCGGAAGAACCAACAAGTCCTCCCATCCCTCCTTTTTCAGCTACCTTCCAGTTATCCCCTACGGTCCCCTCCTATCTCACCCTCTTTATCATTCCCGTGCATCTCGTCGCTTCCTTCTCCCGAAAAAATTCTCAGGACCTATGATGGTACCTTGTGGGACACCGATGTGAACACCCAAAAAAAGGTGAGGAGCGGTATGAAAAAGGGGGGTTTACATTGGTAGAAATATGATGAATAATAGCCAGAATTTTCGCCTCTTCTTTTAGTTTTCACGGATTTGGCATCGTAATTTTTACATTTTTCTCCCGTTCCATTCCATTCCTCTTTCGATTCTGGCCGACAATTATGATATTCTTCCTCCAATATGACTAACTTTCGCGGAGAGAAACACAACTAATGGCCTTATTAATATAATTATTTCGTAAGTTTCCTAGACTATTTTAATCTAATTAACCTAAGTAATTGCAATATTTTTCCTTCTTTTCATTTAATCTTTGAAGTACGTTAATTTCTACTTCTGTCCAACTACTTCTGTAATGTCTACTTTTTGTAAACGTGTAGTGTATATGAGACTGATCAAGCCGCAAATTTTTGCTGACGAGGCGTGCGACAAGTGGAAAACCGACTCTGAAGAGCGTTAGGAAAATATTTACCTTCGAGGTGTAATGTGTCCCGTGGGTGTTTTTGAGCGCCACTTCTCTGCTCGCACGCGCGCAGTTTGTTTTATTTATGATATTTCGCTTTCCTTGCCTTGCGCGGAAAAAGTTTACGCTTTCACTTAGCGGCCCCTTAAAAAACTTCTCGTGTGCGATGAAAACAAACGAATCTCACCTAATTGAGACGGTGTTACGAAACGGTTGATTTTTTTTTCCGGAAAGGAGCTTTTTTTGCGATGCTGTCTGAATGGAGGCATAAATATTGGCAATGATTAGATAAAGTCAGAAATTTTAACCAGCTGATGATAGGGTGACGGCAATGACTCGTAATATGGACTGATTGAGGTATGTAAGTGTGAATGAATGAATTTCTCTACTCTGAAACAAATCGTGCTTTATCGTCATTACCTCAAAAATGCATTAGTATTAGCCATAACACATTTTTTTAGGTTTATTTCGTATCACGTAGAAATGATACCGCAAGGAAATTCTGACGCGTTTTAATTCACTCTTGTGAGTCTAAATTATAATAATGAAGCAAGCAGCAAGTAAGTACTCGGGTATTCTTTTATTTCTTGTAAATGTTCTCTCATAAAGTTCCGTTGTAAATACTGAAAAGTGTATTGAATGAGTATTACCCATCACATAAAATTATTTATTGAAAGCTAATGAGATGAGAGAAAAATTTGCTATAATAAATTTAGAATGAGAAATCTTCAACCACCTAGGCTGATGCATAAGGAACTTACGTAGAGGAACCCAAGGAGCAAAGGGAGTGGTGTATTTATGAATTCGGGCAAAAATTGATTTCTGCAATCCTAAATAATTGCACTTTGCGTAATTTTCCACATTTCTTTTTGTGTTATGCATTGAAGTATGGGAGAAAGCACATTTGAAACTTGAGTGGGAGATAAATAGAGTGGCGGAGACAAGCCTAACAAAACTATCTTGATAACAAGAAGAGACTCGGGTATTTTTTGCGAAGAGAAACGTGAAATTAATTACTGCTTCCCAGACGAATGGCTTTCCTCGGCACTGCGTCGTGTCCTTCGCACAATGACGCGGCTATTTCGAAGCTGATCTTGCGAGAGAATGAATAAAAGTCATTCAAGCAATTAGGCGTTGCGTAATATCTTTATCAGTAGCAAATTCCGACGAAAATGGATAAATTAAATCGGAGTTACCATCATTTTATACGGTAAGATAAAATATAGAGGGTTACTGGCAGAATTATAGATAATGAGACCTTTTGAGAGGGGAGTAAAAGAACTCCGAGATCAAGTGATTAAGGTTTGGAGATTCTTACAGGAAGAAGGGCTAACCTTTCCGGGCCGAAAGAAAATGACTAATTATCAAAATTTTGTGTGCGTTTTCAGCTCTCAGATGGTTGATCTTTATGTTAAATAGACGGAAATAATCATGCTAGTAAATAAGTTATTCTTTTTACGTTGGAAAAGTTGTAGCCCATTGTCTCGAGCTTAAATTAACACCATACAATTTTACGAGCAAAAGCCATTTAAAATCGAATTCTTCCCCCTGAATTGGCCTCGACCATTTTCTCCTGATTTTCCCTAAAAGAGATTCTAATTGTTCCACTTCTAGTGAAGATCCTAATTTTAAATTATATATTTATAGGGCTATGAGATCTACTGCAGCAGTAGTAGTAGTACCGTGTTGAGGCCAGTAGTGGGATCATAAATTACAGTTGGAGTGTTCCAATGAAGTGGACGGTAATGTTACTTGCCATTGCCACATTGCCCCTGTGTTTTCTCAGATCATTCCTCGTAAGCATAGAGACGCGTCTCAATTTACGCTCCACGGAGCTTAGACAGCTCTCTGAAGCTTCACGCTGAGCAGGTGCCTCCTCTGAAAAACCAGCCTCTTGCAAGCCTTATACTCATGGAGTTCTCATAGATAACCAACTATAAATTACCCTAATACTTTGTTGAAATATACTGATTAATCCTCCGTCACATTTCATGCTTCAGAACGAGCGATAATATTATTGACAAGATGGTATCAGAACAAATATTTTCGGAGAGTGTATTGCTTTGTCCGCAAGATTTAGTTATTCATGACTTGCAGAATAGCAAAGTTTTAGCGAATCGGGTTTAACTGACCGTCAGAGTGCGGTTTCACTTATGATTTCAAATCACGAAATACTGATAAGCATTGCCAAAAGATGACAAAAGTCTTTTACTGGTAAGTAAATAGAGGCAGGCAAATAATGTTTTAGCGGAGTTTCATTAAGTGCGATCTCACCCATCAAAACATTAAATTGTCGAATCTCGAAAATAAGAGAACAGAATAATCTCCGTAACCAATGTGAGATGAGCTGCCTTCATGGCTTCAACGCTATTTTATAAATGAAAGTCGTACTTTGTATTTTCCACGCAATATTTTAATCTACATCTACATTTACATGAATACCCTGCAAGCCGCCTTTCGGCGTGTGTCAGGGGGTTAATAAACTACTGGTTTCCGCCATTATTTCCGCTCTTGTATAAAAATAGGAAATACATTAACATAAAAACAAGTAGTCACCGTTCTTTACTTGAGAATGGCTGAGACCGGTATTTAATTAAAAAAATGTAGAAGTACAACTTTTATTTATTAAAAAATTCTTCGTTAGCCAAAAATTCGATAGCAACTGGTTGATATGGCTCTATTTCTTAGAACTCAAAATCGAACAGATTAGAGAAGTCGGTTGCGCTGGTTGAGACATAAAAGTCTCCGAATTGGCAGTGAAGGTGGGCACAGGGGCCCCCGAGCGCCAGCCACCCGCAGCTCCCGTCGCCACCTCCCGCCCTCTGAGTCCAGTCTCCCGCGACGTATTCCCGCCTACGATGCGAGACCAATTCTCTCTCGCATACATGTACACACGGAGTGGGACGCCTACGTAGCACGCAACAGCACGCAATGCCACGGGAGGGGATTACATGGCTCCAGTTTTATGGCGGCATCACCAGCGTGGCCATAAATGAGCTAAGCCGAGTCTTTCTTTGCTGGGAGCCGACGGAGGGAAGCATTAAAGGAAGGAGAAAAAAACATCATTATGATATCTCTACGGGAGAGAGAGGTGAGGGAATTAGGAGAGGCCTGGCTATCGTATTATACAGGCCTAAAAAGGGAGGGATTGAACGGAAGGAGAAATTAGATCGGTATTCATAAACAATGCTGGGGAAAGGTCTTTACGAGGTTTCTCGAAAATTCTCCTTTGAGGGAGTACTACGAAGATCTGTAATGGGAAACTAATTAACAGAGTAACCTTATACGGATGAATCTCGTGCTTGATTTTCTGCGTCTTCCACTGCAGTGTATTTCAAATAGTGTACTAACGAGCAATAGTGGAATTGTGTAAAAGCGCTTCGACAGGTCATTTCCCTCATATAGACCTCAACCGGGAATCGAACCAGGGACCGCTCTCACCTCAAGCAAACCTCAAACGAGCTTGCCTCTAACTGGTGCGGCACAACAGTGTGTCAATATATAGTAAATGTGCCGTGGAAAATGTGCTCGTAACATCCAAGGGAAATTTTCAGTGTTTACGGAGTGTATGCTAGTTTTTCTGCATTTCAAAGTTTAATGTGAAAAAGATCACTTCGGAAATATTTATACTAGAAAATATCAAGAGTTTTGTGCAATTGTTGATTACTCATTTGAGGAGCTGTCGGAATAGATTTATAGAGTAAATAGTTACTCGTAGTTAAAACTGAAGATTTTCTGGTATCTTCTGGCTTCTCGTTTACTTGATTTTTTGGGGAAATATGCCATGACCATCCCCTTAGGATAGGTCCCCTTACAAGGTTTCATCTCACGAATGAGAATCAGCATTTTACAATACATTTCAACTAAAATTTAGCGTTCGAGAACACATTTTTAAATTTAACAGCAAACCTACAAGTGAATTTCGTTATAGTACCACAACACATATTTCCAACATTTAATATGCCGTAGAGTAAAATCGTTTGGCAGACACTGCTCTGGTGTATACCATTAGTCTGTATTTTGTCATTCTGTATATATGGCATTTTTTCCCATTTGCAAATCCTCTCGTAACACAGGAGCCTATTTGTTTTTCATTTATCAAACGTCCTCATATGGCCGTAAAATGTATTCATAATGAGCAATTTACCTATACGTAAAACCTACAAGGTTGACTAAAATCAAAAATGAAAACTTCGAAGTTGTTCCCTATCCCATTTGATGACTTTGTTGGGCTACCTATTTGTCTAGGATCTGATAAGGAGCTAGAATGAAAGTCAGTTTTTTCTTGAAAACTGCATCTGCCACATTTATGGGACAAAATAGCGTTTAAAGTGTGATTGTAGATAAGTTTTCTAAAGAAAATGTTTGAAACGCAAAGTTTCCAGATCTACCCCTGATCCGATCCGATCCATTTAAGAACTCTAAATTGCAAATTTCTTCTGCGGCATTAAGCCATCATTAATGAGGTACATCATTCATTAATGAATAAGAAAAATGAGAATCAGTATCTTTAGCGTTAATTTCGAATATTCTATAAACCATAGAAATTTTTCAGATATGAAAACACTCATGATAAATCACAATTGACAGCCTAAACCTCTAGACCAAGGTTTCTCTCTCTGTTTATATCAACAGATCTTTTTGTAGAATGAAGCAAATTCTGTACTTCTTCCGCAAAACTCCTTTTACTTTTAATCAAAATAGAATCCGAATAGAATCAGATATCAACGGTTGATCCTTATCAACAGGTAGTACCATATTCACAAGATATGTCCGTGTGTTTGCATTATATCAAATGAATAAAAGAAACATCTATACTTTTCCAACAAATATCTTACACAAAATTCACGGAAATTCAACAGCTCTTCGCTTAAATTTAACATATCTTACATTTATCTGGCCCGTTTAGAAGAAAACAGGCATTTGTTCGAGGAAAACACGTCACTTTCACCGTACTCAAAAGAACGATTTGAGAAAGGGCATAAGTCGGCATCCGCGTTTGTCGGTCCCAACAGACTCGTCAGCATCTGGAAAATGGTGGCGATTCCATCCTTGGGAGACGTCTTCTCCCGTAACCAATCTTTCCATCTTTTTTAAAGACCTTGTAAAAGTGTACACGCGGAATATTTCCACGCACGTAATGCTTTCTGGGCGGCGATGGTGGTCTTAGTCGGTAGTTCCGAGATTGGTCAAGGGAGGAAGGGGAAAACGTGTAAGGTGGGCCGCACGTGCTCATCCTTAAGCCCACTTCCTTCCATTCGCGGATTCCGCCTCGTCCTACGGCCAGCCTAATAAATTGACTCGTAAGAAAATATTTTTCGACTGGAGTCGTCCGCAAGAAATTTTTATCGCCGTTTTGCTGGACTCGGACACTAAATTGGTCCCGAGCTACTATCGCTGGACCGCGTCTTGCGGAGGGACACGATCTTTCGAAGGCCTTATTTGGCTACCTCGAGGAGCATTTGGGGGAAGGATGAGATATTTCGGAATTCCCCGGTTAATGGCGGATTCAAAGCGAGGACGTCATTTCGGCGGATCACGAGTTGGTGCCGAAATACCTGATCCAGCCACATAATGCAATGATGGGAATTATCCATCGCGATCTTCCTTGGGAAAACTACACGAGCTATGCCTTATCGATAGAAGTTATGCGTTTTATACCGCCGAATTCTGCAGCGAATGAAAGTCCCGCTTCTTAAAAAATAGTTTAAGGGGAAAGAGATTTATAAGAGGCTAATGCAGTAAAAGGTTATGTATTGCGAAACAGAATTGTTTGAGATTGGTTAAAAATAGATGTTATGTTGCGCGTAAGAATTTCCCTAATATTGGAGATACTTTTGCATGATTTCCAGGATAGATTCAGTATAAAGGGAAAATTTTGTTTAGGAACTATTTTCGAATCCCCTAAGCCTCCTTCATTGGAACAAAATCTTCATTTATATTATAAATATTTTTATCCAATAAAGCAAAGATAAGAAAGCCGAATAAAATACGGTCTTTATAAATAACGTAAAACTGAAAACATGTAATGTGACTTAGCATAACTTGGTGGAAAGTCGTGGAGAAATAAGAATTTTTTTCCTTCGCTGAACTCCGATAAATAAATTAATTAGAGATGATGATATTTCGTGTCAAGAATAATCTAATCTCTACTATTGGAGCAAATTTTAGACTTACGAGATACAAAAAATAAGAATAGCCCATCAGTCATAATTACCGCTGCGAAATGAAATAGTGGAGTGAGAGACATCTTCTTCACCTGATCAGGGTTTTGGAACTCGCTAACCTATCGAATGTTTGTAATAGTCAATCGAATACCACAGCAGATGAGTATTAATCCCTTTTCCCTTATTCTCCCCCATTTTCTACTAGGAATGTCCAAAGATCGTTTTCTAGTCTGAATAGAGCAATCTCATCAATTTCCTTCCCAAAATTTAAGTAGGACTCCAAAACTAAGGAAGAAAAACCTTACATGAACCTATGGCCGCGATTATAATGTCTAATCAAATCTGCTTGTTAACTAATCTGAAAGTTACTACTTGTTGGTGGCATGGAGGTTATTATAAAACTATTTACGGCGTTAATGAGCGAGCTTTATACAGATAATTCTCCACCATATCTTTTGATTCCACCCATCATACAATGCAGTTAATCATAAGCTTATGATATGAATTAATTCCCGACCACATGCTGTAAGCCGACTTGCAGGGTATCTACATGTAATTTTGTAGACAATCAGTTAAGAATATCTAACTATCGATATAATAATTATCGATTATAATTAAGGGTTTCCAGAATTAACCTACAGGTTAAAGTTAGCTTCCAGCATAGAAGTACGTCATTATGCCATGATTAAATACTGAACTCGCTAAATTCGTGAGAGTGTAATACGTCCCAATAGCCTAATGACCGGTCGGAACCAAGCACATAAGCAGACCATTGAGAGCATCGTTATTTTTTCAGAAAAAAATGCGAAATGATGCACCTCAGCTAGACAAGATCACAAGAAAGGAAAAAGGACATCATTCTGGGAGCAGCCTCTTTTGATTTCGCGAGACGAAAACCACCTGAATTCTGCCGCTTTTATGGAAATCCTTCATAAACTTGGACTCGTGTCTCAGCATTAATTCAGTCGCCAAGCGAAGGAAAAGCGCCGCCGCCCTCCCACGAAATCCGCCGTTGACGACCACTCGCCCGCCCACTGAAAAAGTCGCTTCTTCCTCAACTGGCCCCAGGAGAAAAAAGGAGTACGGGAGGCCCTTCCGAACAACAGGGTAGGCATCTCGGACGGAACTTTTCACACCGGAATTAAAAGGGTCGTTTTTTCCGAGGAGAAAATGCCACTTTTTCCCCTCATCACACCCCTTGATGAAACGAATGCTTTATAGTATACCGAAGGAGGAACAAAGGCGCGGGCTGTAAAAAATCGAATAAAATTTCAAGATTAACAAGTCGCGCTTTGAAAACGGCGGCTCCTCTATGCCCGTCCGCAATGAGAGTGATCGGCATTTTAAGCCCTTTGTAATGCTAACGAGATGAAACATATCTTCCCTTGCCCTTCCATCTATAGGTGGAAAGAAATACTTCTTTGGAATTTTCCTTCCATCTATAGGTGGAAAGAAATACTTCTTTGTTTTTTCTCATCATCTCTCTTTCAACGTCCCCGAGGAGAAAAAACATGCTACTGATTACTCCAATTGAAGTCGGAAGAACTCATTTCGATGCCGAAAATGCGGGCTTTAAAAATGCCATTCCTTAACGCGCCGTTGTACGTATTGAATTAATGGCATTTAATTCCGCGCCAATGCTTAAATTCATTGGTGACTTTGAGGAATAAAGTCCCTTTCTGGAAACGGAAAAATTTCCC
The DNA here is from genome assembly GCA_036926295.1 of Pachydiplax longipennis. Taxonomy (NCBI): domain Eukaryota; kingdom Metazoa; phylum Arthropoda; class Insecta; order Odonata; family Libellulidae; genus Pachydiplax; species Pachydiplax longipennis. Next base: position 16,236,754 of record JAVFKF010000014.1, read on the forward strand.
GATTTAGAATTTCCTTGCGTAATCTCGTTTATCAAGAAATTTGTTCGATAGCATTGAATATCGCAAAAATGCAACAGGAGACGTGACCTATTCAGTGTTTGTAAAGTACCATATGCTTAAGTAGGTATTTTTACGCGTCCAAAAGTACCAGCTTTTTTATTTTAAGATTATTTCGTTGTTACTACTTGATGTACATTGGCCGCATATAATTTAATTTGATAATATGCAACTAGTTATTAGATCAAGAGGAATAAGTCTTCCTCCATTGACTTGGACCGGGAGATTACATCCTTAAGTACACGAAATATTGTTTGCATATATCGTGTAAAAATATACCAACACTCCAAGCTGTAGGTAGGAGGAAATAGGTGATATTTCGTTATAAATCTAAAGATGCGTTCCAATTATACCTTTTATCTTCCTAAAGTGGAACAGATGGAAGCTGGGCTTGCTTACGACACATAAATGCGGTCTTCATCTTTTTCTACTTGGGCACTCGCTACGCGACGGAATTTTCATCGGAATCGAGAAGGAAAAGCAAGCAACGAAATCGATGTTTTTCATCTGCGAGAAATATTATTGAAATGTGGAGCATTTGAGGGCGCGAAGTTATGGTGAGGAACAAGTTGAGGGAAATGTGAAATAAATATTAAGAATTTCGAAACGATTTTCAAATAGCGCTCTTATTTGGGATAAAGATTGTGAAACATCCGAAGGTGCGTCGATGCATGCATCTATAGCCATTTATTATTATGTATATCGAGTCCAATACACATCATTTTTTACGCTTCTGTATTATTTGGAATCAATAAAAAAGAAGACTCATTCCTTCTTAAGTCGTAGTAATATATTTTTAATAAGTATGGCGATAAATTAGTACCACAGACTTCTTCGATAAAAGATATTTCTTGAATTAATTCCTAGTGAGTAACGTTTTTTATGTAAAATAAACTTAAATGAATTTAAAATTTAAAAACTGATTGGAAACGTAAATTCCTCTTTTTTAGGTAAAAACGAGTGAATGGAGCACTAAGTAACAGAAGACTAAATACTGCAGTACGCAAAATAAAAAATGTTCTAATTTCAGAAAAGAAAGGTATATAATTTTGGTAATTAGGAAAGCTATCTGTACGTTCTTAATTTTCATAGATTTTATCAAAGATCGATGCGATAAACAGCTAATTTCGAGCACCCACGTATATTAATTTTCAGTTCACTTTTCTCATGAAAGCTTCTTGCACTGAATAATAATTTCATGGCTCTAATTTATTTACTTAGTTAATCGTCCATACTACCTTATTATTTCTTACACCGCAAGTTATGACCACTTACATACAAAATCTCTCTCCGCCTCAGTTCTTCAGTCAGAAGAGGTCACAAAAACACTCTACCCCCGCATCTGAAATTTTCATTAGTCGCTATCGAAAATCTTTTCCCCATAATTTAAGTTTAATGGTAAGTTGGTATGGAAAGTTGTTATTTTTGGATTTCAGCAGAATTTATCAGTATTTATTGGTATATAATCTTGCTAATCTACAGTATGGAGGGTACGTTTTTAAACTTAATTGGACAGAAGAATTACGAGGATGCATCCCGTGAACAACGGGATGTATCCCTTCATTAATTTCCAGAAAGGGGATTTTCTTTATTGATCCTTTGTTTTCAAGGAAAATCTCTTCCTTCGAGCGTAAAAGGGAAACTTTATAGTGCTTACAAGGATAATCCCACAGTTTAGATTCAGGCATGTTTGATAAAGCAGATTCTCCTTTGCAATTCAGAAATTTGAACTAAGCCATTAACTTAATGAATACTTCTTTTTCGAATCAAAATTTTTCGAATCTCTAGAATATGGAGCAGAAGCCTGGAATTCATCCAACTGTTTAGCATCGATACTATGCACAAGAAAGCGAATTCATATTCTGAGTTCACGTTGTACATTTGGTATTTTATTTTCACATAAGTCATAAGGAATGTTGAGAAATTATAATATTTAAATGCAAGCATATTTTTTAAATGTGCCTAAAAGGCCGCATCGAACGCCCGATAAGGCCGTAGGTTTCTCACATCTGTGAAAAGAATGGGAAGAAATAGAACTTTTTCTACCCATTCATTTCACATGATAGATTTCCACCATATATCGCCTCACACTGTGAATTTTATTCTCACTTCTGGCCTGACGGACCTTTGATAAGTTTATACGAAGACTATTCAAGATAGTAACAAAAGCTATGATTGAAGATTGAGACTAATTTTCCCTCCCATCTGATCCATCATCTAGTGATAGTATATTCCACAGATGGAAATAAATTCGAAAAGCGATATAAACAATCATTCTTGATTTCACAGTCCGCGGGCCAGCCTGCACTACGGGGCCTATGAGTAAACCCCTGCACCCAATAACTATTAATCCTATGGCAACCACCAGAACTGCAATCAAAACTCGAATTTTCTCGAACTCCCTTAAGTAATTATTCCAAAGATTCACGCATCTTTGAGGATAATCTCATCTGATTTGGAGGGGAATCTTTGGTGGAGCATCTTTGGACGCCGCTCTGAGGAGAAACGATAAAAAAAGCCGTCTCATCCCTCCTCGGCCTTTCCAAATGCCCTAATTGGCTGCGACGCGCGTGTGCTCGCCTCTCTGCCTTCATCTGTTTTAGCGATCGCTTAAGTGTGGAACTTTTCGTGAATCTCCCAGAGCTGAATGAACGCTCTTTCTGGATGTTCTCCAGGGCTTCACTCCCCGAGTATTAAATCCGAAGCGGCTCATGCAAGCTAAACGGACTTGGAAAAGTGAGTCGGCAGGTGCAAAACATACTAATATGTAACGCGCGGAATTATTAAGTAACTAAAAGTGACCAGAAGCGGATGCGCGGGCCAAAACATGCTGGATGTTAATGGGCTATAACTGTCGGGAAAGAGGGCAATTTACGACAATCTTTGCGTCGTTTACCTAACAAACCTAAAAAGATATTACTCTCGGTGTCCGTATTGCACCGCGCCGAGTATTTAGTTCAGTCAATCATCTGCACCGAATGAAGATGTGCAGCTGATGAATCTAGATTATAAATAAAAAGGACGTGAATTATCTGATGGGTTTGGACATTCTGCAGAAATATGACGAGGAAAATTCGCTGAAGCTAAGGAAAATGGGTATTTACGCTGTAAAGACTATTAGTTGTATTTAGATGCAGTAGATCTTTCATTCATCCAGAGAGGGGATTAAAAACGGGGTAGGATGGGGATTTTGATTTCCCTGGTGATTATTTAAAGTTATAGCAATTTGCCTTGGATCTGATGAGAAATTTAAAATAAAATTTGATTCTGAAAATTTTTCAAGATTACTATACATTTATCGCGAGGTAAAGGTATTTAAGTGGTTAATTGGAGTTGAGTTCATAAGAAAATTGCTTTCAATCGCCTTTCCATTGACGCTAAATCTCCCTTCGAGAAAAGGACGTATTCAGAAACCGTCTTGAGAAGAACTAGATTAGTGAGACTACTCACATAAAATTTTTGATAAAATTATCTCTATTTGAAAACCAGAAAATTGTTTAAAGAATTCTTACGTGTTAATATGACTTAATGTAAGACTTCCATACGCGCAATATACTTCTTTGTTGAAAACGAAATTCTGGCAGATATTACCGGGAAAACGAAATATGAAAATCATTATTTATATAAGCAACACAAATATCACTCCCAATCTCAAAGTAACCTAACATTGAAACTCAAATATATTGCGTGTATTAAACGTGATGTATTTCCGTGTTGAATACTATCTTAAGAAACCTTATAAAGAGACCAAACATCAACTCTCGTTAGATATTTTTTAAGTAATAAACTAAAAGGAGTGCAAAATCCAGTGAAGATATTACCTCATTATCACCTTTTCACATTGAATGGTGAATGGAAGGCTTACTTTATGAAAGTTTCTTTGCATGTCTTGTTAACTCACTAGGATAATCTGTGAATCATATCCCATTCGAGATATTCCCACCACTTTCCCCGTAGAAAGTGGATGACCTAAGGTTATGAATAGAGGGAGTATTACCGTGGGAACCCAGTTTGCGGTTAGTAAATGTTCCTACACCTCTCTAATGGAAAAGAAGAGAATGCAGAACCTATGTGTTGATGAGTGTTAAGTTGTGTAATATACTCGGTAACAGGCATTCGTTTTGTTTAAAGTCATCTGGAAATCGCGAAAAAATTATGTAAGTTTTTTGCGTTTTGTCAAATTCCTCAAAACTCAGCTATTCGACGTGTTTCAGCTGTTTTTAAATATGACGAAACCATTAACTTGTGTAATCTCTGAAACATTTCGTCGTTTCCTACTTATAATTAAAAAGTAATAGAAGAATATTTGGATCTCATAAGATCAGAGAACTTTTAGCGTCAGATTTCTTGATGACTTTCTTTCTTAAGATACGCTCGAATTAAGAATAACGGTTAGCGATATACTACAGCATTACAATCAGTCGGGAAAAATCCATACTCAGTATCGAAAAAACTGTCTACAAAAACGTCATTTTCTAGAAAATAACTCCAATAAGCAGTTCACTATTACTGGATGCAGGCCTGCATCATGACTTCTTTTTAGATCAACTTGAATACATTAGAAGAGAAGTTTCTAATGGTCTCTTTAAATGAAGCAATTTATTCGCAGAATTAAATCATAACCACCGGAATCCTTTCCCATTATTTGTTCAAAATCTTAAGCTTTTCGCCAGTCACTGGATATTGAAGTCCGTAAACAGCAGACCTCATTCTCGCTTAATTACGTTTCCTCAAGTGTACGCATGTTTTTTTTAGCTGTGATTGCATACAGAATTAACACTTTTAGATCCTTTAGAGATTTGAATGATAGCTCTCGATTTTTATTTCGAGTAGAATTGAGGGGTAATTCAAAATTCAAATATAGAAACATGCTTCTGAAGATAAATGCTAAATGCATTTTGGAATGGAGAGATCATTTACGTATAGTGAGGGGCAGAGTAAGGAATTTATGGGAGTCGATGTCCTTCTTGAGATGACTCAAGATTACAGTCCTTCCCTTGAGATGCGATTTGATGGTAATACAAAATAATGAAATCGGTTGATAAGAGCATATATTTTGGGAGTAGCTAGTACCCATAATTAAACTCTTGCTTATTTTTCAAAGGAGAATATTTGTTAATCAATAGAAATTATCTGATAAGAATAATTTTAAACTTAGTGCGATTGTTACTGCTAAATTTATCATCAAAATAACATTAAAACTTATGAAGATGGATTGTTACTTATAAAGTTAATACACGGTAATAATCGGCAAATAATATTACTAGCAATCGATTTATTCATTTAACTTTCTCTTAAAATCGAATTCAATAATTTTACTCCTGAGGAGTTCGTCAGAAAACCACATAAAGCGCACCATTTCCGTGAATGTTCGAATACTTCCACTTGCAATCTAATATGAATTCTTGAGAAAAATCTTTATCTAGGATTCATCTCTTCGGAGAGTAAACCATCAAATTGTTGAGTGATGTCGACGATTAGTTCATTCAAGAATCGATTACCCGTGAAGATATTCGTGACTCACCAAACAACCGACTGACAACCAACGTTATGCACCCTTCAAACCTCGGTGCCCCGGGCAACGGCCAGATTCTCCCTCGTCTCGGACCAACTCTGATCGGTAGTACACTTAACGATTTTGTTTGGAAGAAACGACTGTTAGGCATACCACTGATTTATTGTAGTCTATACATTAGGACTCCGATCTATAGTAACCGGATCTGCCGTTTTCCGGAACTACCGGTAGTTTTCTATAGTCTCGTCCCGACTTTGGACCCAAAGGAAGAAATGTTCAGTAATGTAGCATTCGGTCATCGAATCACAAAGTGCTTTGGAGAAAATGGAATCCTTCCCTATATCCATAAAATTGAAGAAGTTAACATATATAAGCTGCAAAGCATATCCCTATTTAATTTAAAAAATAATCAGCAAGATAGTTAACCATTGCTAGTTTCAGCGAGAACAAATGAATCATTTTTAGGTAAATATTGCAATGCATTTTCATTATTTCCTCGTTAGGTGTGTTTAGAGTTATTTCAATACCAATTAATAAGTTCTCCTTATGTTTTTATTTTAGTTATATAAGATCACTTCGCCCCTCATATAGCAAAGTAGGCAATGCGTTTAGCATATTATTCCCTCCCCTTCAAGATAGAGAGAGATAGAGGTTCTGCTGTATTGTCGAATACGAAATTCATTATATTTTGAAACATGAAGGGAAGAATTGAACATGGAATTCTTAATAGCGGAAGCTGAAGAATTACCGCATTTCGGCAAACACGTAACGAACATCTTTCCACCTCTATTTTTACGAAACAATTGCCTGAAATACCACTCAAGAGGCGACTTAAGTGAAAAACGCGCGGCAATTACGTACTTGAAAATAAAAGCAGCGGCGTTATGTAACGCTCGGGTAAATAACCACGGTGTGCCAAAGCCCGCCGACGATGGGAGAGAAAGGCTTTGATCTCGTTCAAACCGATCGAAGTGTTTGATTGATTGTTTTATCGCGACGATTTCGCTTTTATGAGAGCCATTCGGGAAAAACCCAAACGAAAGGGAAGTGGAGGCGACGCCTTTGGAGCTAATGGAAGCAGGCCAATTACTCTCCTCACCCTCATGCACTTATTTTCGCCTGTCCTCTTATGGGAGAAAGCGAAAACACTGCTCGATTACGTCTTGTTACAGGACGTACTACTTCGGTAGTACGCATGAGATCTCACGTTTTTGCAGTCATTCTCTCGAAAGCGGGAATTCGCGTAATGTGATTGAATTATTCGGTAGCCGGTTGGTGGGAGAAATTTCGACTTGGGGTTGAGGATGCATTCACACGACTTGTCTGAGTGTGGTAAGAGCGGAAAGAATATCTATTGAATGACAGTGCAGAAAACATAAGGCTGGGTATGATTTCCTTAAAACCAATAATAATTAACAGATCTTCTCAATGTAGGAAAACTTTATTGTCATGCATTAATGATTCTGCATGGCACGAATTGTAATGTGGGATTGCAAGGCTCACTTCAAATAGTGGCAATATCAAAGCTGAATTCTGAAAATTACCGAATGTTATAGACATATTCAGAGTAACAATCAGGTTTACAAGATTGAGACAGCACATAACACGGGAAGAAACTTATCACTATATCCAAATCCGCATAATTAGTCCAGATAAGCGTTTCATTTGGATATACGAAACTAAACTATTTCAAAATTTTTGTTTTCTTAACATTCTGGCATATTCCTCTTTTCATGTATATCATTGGACGAATGCACGAGATGTTAAAAAGCGGAAAATAACAGACGCAACGTCTCAAGGTCTTCTGTGACCTAAAGTAGAAGCGAAACGCTTAATGAATCTCTAAGATTAAAATCATCCCGTGCTCTAGAGTCATTAACGGAACTCAGAGAGCAGATTACAGTGGATTTCCTAATTATGTAGTAAGTGCTATAAAATTTTGTTCTCTTAGCATCTTATTTTCCTCTTGAAGGAGCTTCCCTTTAAAAGAAGATGATTATCTTCGACTATATAACTTTGAGTACATCACAAAAAGGTACCATTAGTTCCTAATTATTTAATAATGAAAAAAGTCGACGATAAAATTGAAAAAAAGAGATTTTATCTTTTATCTATCTTTGTTTTTGATTGTGAGAGACTAATTAATTTCATTCATCCTAGAAATCATGAAAGCTATGCATTTTAATCACATTCAGCATAATTACTCTAATACTAACATCATGTAAAAATAACCTGCCGTAACATTCAGTAAAATAATAAGAGTATCGTATTCTTTTTACCGCCCTTCCGAACATGAGGGAAGAAGCAATTAGGGAAAACAAAATCGCGGTAACTGATTAAATTTGACGTATTTAATTCTGCGTGGTTGAAGCAATGTTACTAGTGCCGCAAATTGTTTTAAATTATTTTTAAATTCTATGCAATGTTGAGACTTGCAAGCATCGGGAAACATGAATCACAAACTTTTCTTAAAACAGTGGCTGGGACTTGGGTTTGAGATGGATACTTTTCAAATTAATGGTAGAAACTGAAAGACTATTTACCAATGATTAAAACCCGCTTCAAATTCTCTTAGCGAACAATCATTCATCTTTCCACACATGGTGACGAACTAATATCTCTAGGAGGTAAACCAGCATAGTGAGATGCTTACATTAAAAACTGGCAGAGGTTTCCACAAATTAAAGTTTGCATAAAAATGGTGTTTTTAATCCTCAAGTAACAACCGAATAAATCAATTTTCAAAGATTTTAATAGTATAATCTGATACACGATGTCAAAACACAGAAGTAACTCCAAAAGCTGTAAGAGGTTTCTTAGGAGTTACTTCTGCTATTAGACAGTATTCCAAGAACCGTGTCTCTTTCTTCCTTTCAAATGTGATATACAACTGAATATTATTCGATTTGATTCATATCTGCCCATAATTGTCGTATTATTTTCCTCTGGAGATAAAATTCGTCGATTATATACTAGAATGAAACTGTAAATTCTCGCAGGAGTCAGAGAAGACTATAATGATGCGCACAGCGAGTGCATAAAGCCTCTGATTTCTGATTTTCACGCCAAATGTCCTGCGCCAAGATGCAAATAATTGGCGGTCGTAGACCATCCTCTCCAGCGGCCTTAAATAACGCGAATGAGACTTGCTTTACGACGAAAAAATATCCGCCAGTTGCAAGAGGAAAATATTTGAGGAAAGTCACCCGATAAATTGAGCACTTTACTCCGAATGCTCACCGTCTCGTACGTCACTTTTGCGTCTTTAAGGAAGCAGAAAACGTACGTTCCCACGTGAAGCAGGACTTTCTCCGCAATATGCAGAGAGTGAGGGTTGAAGAGAGGATGGGTGGGAACGAAAACGAAATCTCGAGACCTCCCGCGCGGAAGGGGTGCCGGGGGCTTCATAGGGGGAAGGGGGCGGGTTCGAGATTGGATAGTGGGCGGGGGAAGGGTTGAGGTTTCGGCATATAAAGAGACTTGACAACACTGTCAAACAGGTGGTCCACCGTGAAATGGGGGGAAGGGGTGCACTGGATGCCTTATTAAAGGAGGCGGAGGGGAACGAAAAAGAAGGGGGTGAAAGGATAAGCAGGAAAGAGAAACGAGATGATCGGAAGAACCGTGACTACTTTCCATATTATTACCCATACATGGATCGCTCTGACTCAATACATATGTTAGCGTGATTACCTACGTTTAACTACCTTAAATCTCCCGCATATTCTTGATATCTTGATGAAATGTTTGATTCACGTTTACCTACGAAGGAATTATTTCTTGACTTGTGCTTCTTCATTTGTGATATAGTTATTCTGTTTAAATATTCGTATACCATTGCAAAATCCTTCAGTTTTCCAAAATAAGAACACCAATATATTTGAAGGAAAGGTTTACTTAAACCTTATCAAAGAATTCTCATTTGTAAGGTCTGACGGAAAATATCCTAAAAATAGGGTAGAGTAACAAAGACTTATTTTGATGCATTTAAAACTGAATTGCTAGTAATGTTTTATCGCAATCAGTGAGAAACATTTATCATGGATTTCAAATGATAACTTGATATGTATCACAATAATTTGTAGTAAAATAAGAAAATAATGTATACATAATGAAAATTGTTTCAAGGATTCGGAAGAACAAACTGAGGCTACAAAAATTTCGCAGATTAATAGCCAAATAATAGAAAGTATAAAAATTGACAGAGTAAATCAGAGAAAGGACTATACCAGAGAAATAATCAACTGAAGCGGGGAGAAGTATGAAAAAATTAATATCCATACATGATTGAAGCAATTCCACTTTTTAAAATGTATGTGTATCAGTGAAGGCCGAAATCTATGCGATTTATTTACGGAGATCGCAATGATAATTCCTCAACTAAGATAGTCATATCTTATTGGATTTAAGAGATAAAGAAGATATAGATGATTATTCAGAATTGAGATATTATATTAAATTGGAATAAAAGCCGTTAGTTGGTTTCATCTCATTATTAAGTTCCATTAGTCTTTGCCCAATATAACAGCTCTAATATGGATTCTTAAGAACTATATGTAAACCTAAAAGGACTTAAAGATTGGTGGATATCAAAAGAGAAATAATTACGAAATCGATTTATCATCAAAAGTAGGCTAATGATATAGTATACGTACAAGAACACAAGACGAAAAACTTAATCAAATGGAAGGCGCACCGGCTGAAATCTTTGATCGGAATTCATACCTGTGTAAATATGAAAGCGAAAATCGATCTAGTATAATTACTGCAATTCTGAGGAATTCAAAAACATCGAAATGAAAATGAAGATTAACCCATATAGTCAGGTGGATTTTCCCATATAAAAGTTGAAATTCTTCGAAATGAAACGATAAATGCTCATGTCGCACGTGAAAATGTGACGACTTATATTCAGCTAAATAATCGTCAATTAGCTGTAATCATTCTGTTCGATATTAAATTGACTTGTCATATTTCGCTAGTTGAGATTTTAATGTGGACAGTATTACGCATAAGTCAAATGGGGACCGTAAAAGGAAAGGTTATCGAAATAAAGAAGTAGTCTTTCCAGTTAATAAATTGCATCATATTTTGCCTGTCGGGGTGAGATATATTATTTTCTTTCTGAAGAGAGAGGGAAATTTTCCGCAGCAGTTGTTCAAACGACATATCAATCTGATAAAATGGAATAAAGTTCTTCAATCACTGCTCCTCGTATTCTACTCAATCACAAGAATCGAAGCTCATTGGCTGCTAAGAATTGATTACTTCGCAACCGATGATTTTTGCGACTGACTCGCTTTCCACGGGACTGTTTGGTAGAATAGTTGATCTAACATTATCCACAACACTTATGAATTAGAATCATTCTTAGAAGATTTAATGCATTTTATACATAGACTTCAGAAGGTTTCACTGCGTATAATATTAATGAAGCTAATTCTTAAAGGAGAAGGATATTACCTTCAAACGATTGTTCGAATACTTTATTCCAATTTGCTAAGTCCAGACGTCCCGTCTCCGCTCGAATTAATCTACTTTAAAGTAATTTACACTTGGAAAATTCACGTTAGTAAATGATCCTTGAATGTGTGCCTCTCTCTTCAAAGTTGATAAAGGTCGCTACAAATTTACAGACTGCAAATCCTGGATGCTAATCATTAAGGGAAATCAACGACTAGGTGTGCTTTCGGCAAAAATTGACCGTTTACATATTAATACGAGAAAGTATCAACTCTAGCTATGAAAGGGAAAAATAACGCGGAAATTGCATGATATTGGCAAATTTCACACGAGTCATTTACGCAATCCGCTCCAGCGTTAACATTTTTCGGAAAAATTTCTTATAAAGCACACAATTACGACTAACAACAGTTACATAATCAGAAACTATTAACAAAGGAGCATAAAAACTTACAATGTTAATTCCTAAATATACGAATTTCGTCAATTCGCATATTTTACTTACGACGATCATATAATAATTCTCTTCTATACTGGGTCCCAGATTTTCTAGTCAGTTTGATAGTTGGAAAAAGATGTCAAGCCTTTTAAATGTTAGCAATGAATCGTTTTTATCATCAGATCGAAAAACGCCGCACATAAAGACTTACAATGAGACTATTCTTGCAGTATGGAGAAAAATAAATAAGAATTCATTCCCATATAATCCATCATTACTGGCTAGAATACAGGAACACTTTTTAGACTTCTCTTTACCAGTACTCTTGAATCTAGATTTAAAATCATTTTCCTTCCTTTTGCGTTTTGGTTGCATATAATCGTTCACCAACGAACGTCTTAATAGTTGATTCACTTACTATATTAGATACCTCTTTCTTTTAACAACTTGAAATGCTTGTAAGTATCGAGGCAATAACGGCCGCTTAGCACGAAATTGTTCAAAATACCAACGAAAAGCATAATTCCATCTCGGATATAAAGCACATAAGAAAGCAAAACCGCCAAAACAGCCTCAATTCCGCGTCCCAGTTTATCTCGAAACGCGACGCAACTCCCGCCAAAATAAAGCAAAAAAAAAGAGAAACAAAACAAACAATTCGTCGAGTCGGGCGTTCTCACGGCCGCGGCATATTTCCGCCAGGCAAGTGGATAAGGCGAAAGATCGACTTATAATCAAGCTTGCGAAAGCGGGAGAGTGGAACGGGGAAGAGGACATTAGCTGGTATACGAGATGGAACAGAGTTGACCGTAGGGTATGGGGCAAACACCGTGGGTGGGAAAAGTGCGGGGAGGGAGTGGGAAAGCCGGGAGCGAACTCAAACAGGTAGGAAATGCCGAAATGGGAGGGGAGGAATTGGATGCGTAGGGGAGTGGATTAAAGAGAAAAGAAGCGTGCTTTTTGCCATCCGGGACCATTGGTGGCAACATTGCCTTGAATTTTCCATCGGCAGACAGCCTGGCTGCAGCGTGCCTTCCAGCTATGACACGGATGGGAAAAGAGATTCATGGCCGCCGTGCTTGTTTTCAGCCTCTTTTTCCATACACGCCCAGCTTTCTCCTCTCGGCGATTTTTGCGAAAACTCGGCGAATAATATGGAAGTTTCGGCGCGGTGAAAGGTGGTGTTTTTCGAACTTAAGAATCGCCTGGTTTTGATAAAGAGGTTCTCAGTTACCTTCGACGATGGATTTGCGATGTTTTCCTCGAAGGGCAGGCCATTTCGCTTAACACAACTAATATATTTCTCGCCATTCGCAAACATGCCGATGTGAAAGATATACTAAATCTATCCACCCAAACTAAAATGTTGGTGTTGATAAGCATATAAACGGGGACGGATAAATATTAGTAAATTCAAAAGGAGCGAATTCTTAGAAGGAAATCGGTGCATTCTCTCGTCAGAAAGGACGGAACTTAACTTATTCAAAAATATTTTTCCTTAATATAACTTTTTACTATTATATTATAGAAAAAAGATACACATATGATCTTTTGGGAAAATACATAAGATAGGATTCAACTATAGCATTGATCCTCAGAGGGACGGGTTGGGTACAACCACAAAATTTTACACATTTAGTCATAATCCTTCCAAATTTAGAACAATATTCTACATATAAAATATTTCGAGCTTTATCCTAAAATGACTCTTTGAAGGTGGTAATATTATATAAAACAATGAATTTTTGCTATTCCATATTCTCATAATGGTATATGCTTTCTTCCAAGCAGTGCTAGATACCCGGGAAAGTAGATCAAATTATAAAAATGGTTAAAATTTGACTACTGGGCAGAAGAATGGCCCAGCAATAAAAAATAACATAGAGATAAAATAGATCTAGAGACTTGTAATACGAGGCGTAATCTTTAAAGATATTCTGGAACGATACTTAAATATGCCTTATAAATTCAGGTGTCTTTACCTTAGGAAAATATTGCAATTATCTCCATCCACATATTAATAAGTAACTTTCCAATAATCCAATATCATTTTGCAAAATTCACTTCCAAAAACAGCAATAATTGTAATCTAATGTACCATACGACAGATTCTTTTCATTATCTATGAATCCCGTATTCTAACGATATAGTTTTGCGCGAAATGTCGCAGGACTTTACGAATTCAAAGCGCATCAATCACCTTTGAACGTCGTAACTTTCGAAAGAGTTAATTGAATCTCTGGGACGCGTGAGCTGTCTAGATTCCCTCAGCAGCATATTGAGTCGTACGGCGTTTTAAGTCTGCAGAACGAAAAGAGACATGGATAGCGAATGACACGTTTCCAAAGCAAGAAACGGATACCTCACAAAAAAGTTCACGGTTTTATCCCTACGAACTGTTGCGTGATGAAAATCCCGTTGTTCAGAAGCGGTTTTCAGCGGTTCGATTCAGCTTTTTTTCGAGACGCAATTAGCGTAGAAAGGCGTTATGGTTTAAGGGACTGAGAACGGGATCACAGGCAACGTTATTCTCGTTTGAACCTGTCAAAAAATGTCATTGGAAAATCAAGTGATACGCTTCAAATTATTGCTAAAATTGGAGAATTATTCCAATGATATTATATCTTGGTCTTATGACTTGGTCATAACTTGGTTCTTATAATTTGGTCATAGTGGTCAAATTTTCGTAGATGACAGTTGGATGACGGCTGTGTGGAACCAAAGGGGCGATAGCGTGAAAAAGTTAAGGGTACACTGCTACATAATTTCAATATTCTATAAGATAGATTAAGAATTTTGCCATTAGTTCAGCTGTGTCAAATTTCAATGCGCAAATACAAAAAAATCTACGGATATTAAATTTGAGCCGACCAAAATGTATGAAAGTTTCTAAAAGTGGATGTATGTACAATAAATTATAGAACATAGATCACTAATAAGTAAAATACTAATTTTCGCCAAATACAGTAGTAGAGATTAGTACAGCCAAATGTAATAACTCTAGGAAACGTTATCACGAGAATTATTTAGAAGATTGTAATTGCGGATCACTTCTGCAATACATATCTTTCCACTGTCGCACCACCGAAATATTTTCCTAGCCCATACCTGGTAATGATAGTGCGGAAGGAGATGGTTAGAAACTACCTTCCTCGTTTTCCGTGATACTGCTATTTATAGAGCTGCAGCTTATTTGATGTACGTGAATGCATGGCATACCACGTAAGGCCTCTAAGATAGGACTTCACAGTAAACAGGGTTAATCCAAACACGTGTGGGTTGGACTCTTAATGGGTAAGAGAAGCATTTGCGGTTAACTATAGAAACACTTGGCACAGAACTAATCCGCAATGCTACATTTTCTGGCAGCCAAGTAGGGCGGAAAATAAATATCATATTTGATAGTAGCGGATATTGAAGTATAAGCAGACGAGAAATTCCTCTCGTGCATATTAAATTTCCCCAATAAATTCTCCATATCACACTGTATAATGGTGTTTTGGAGATGTTTACAGTCCAACATGGCATGCGATGTTACCATGCCTTCCTTAACTGTCACATGTCATTAAAATACCTCAGGTCCTACATCATTCCCCAAGAAAAGGAGATTCATTTCATCTGTTAACCGTCACTTGCGGTATCATGAAGCAAGAGTCTGATAAATAAGGTCAATGCAGAAATGTGATTCTTAGAAAAATTAATCACATTTAGATTCCTAAACGAAGGAACTTCCTTGATATCATATTGATGAACGATATGATAATGAAATCCTGCAAATTACTTGGTACATACCAGTCAAAATCGGTCGTTTTTCAACAAACCACGGAAAATCTTTAGTAATTGACGTGTAATTCTTTTTTCCTATTTTCATTGTATCAAAGAATAGTTTAATTTTAATGATAAAATTATCATAACCTGCGGGTAAAATTCGTATGCTCTGTTAATATCTTTGTATTTGAAAATGATAGTTTTTAACTTTTGTTTCGCACATAAGGGAATCCTTTACATTTAAGCATATTCTCGTAGGAAAATTTTTGGGAATACTCATAGCTGAGGAGAACTCTAGTTAAAGAACATCTAGGGAAGTCATATTACAAGCAAATTTAATAAATTCTCTGAAAGTTTCTCATTTTTTAAGATTTTGTTGATGATTTAATAAGAATTATAAAAATTAATAATAACAGAATAGTTCATATTCATGGGATGAAATCACCTCAAACTAAAGAGAGGTAAAAGGTAAAAACCAAAATTTTACCTTTCACTAATTGATAATAAAATACAGATGTGAGATAATGATATTTAACTTTAAAAGGATAAAGTTCAAATAAAAGAAACAGAAAGCAGAATTTCAGCAGCAGTATTTTGAAATTACTCCACAAATAAGGTCATTTTGCATACTATTGGCCCGACCAAGAATCAAATCTGAGACCACGCAAGGAGACTGCAATACCCACTTGGCTATGCGGAGTCCCCAGAGTGGGTTTGATAAAGGAGGAAGAAAAAGATATATCTGCCTAAGGTAGGCACGACCCTGATACTGCTTACTACCAGAGGCCAAACAGTGATCAAGCGAATCCGAAATTCCCTCATCTTTTGCGGCATCCGTGAACTACCGTTGTGTCCACCGACACAATTCAAGAGAGATCCGTTTCCCCTTCGTTCCAGCCGAGGGATTTGAGTGTCTCAGTCGGACGACTTCTGCGAGGCAAGGCAGACGCCCCATTCAACGACCTTCTGATTCAGAGGCGGTACCCTTCCCCACCTAAATGAGGTCCCCTTCCAGCCAAGAGGAGAGCCGATTTAGAACGCTGAGGGGAAGGGATTTTAAAGTGCAAGACGGCTGAGCGGAAGATGTGAGCTTTTCGCGACCTCTGCGGTGCCTTTTGATCCGAATAAAGAAAAACCTAATATTGAAACGCTCTTCGGAGAGACTATTATTACTTTATGGCTCCCTATGGGGAAGAGGTGTGTTTTTTTACTCTGACATTCGAGGTTTTCCTTCGAAGACACTGGGTTTCTGAAACGAATATTTTGGGTCGCGAACGGATGCTTCTCTTCTCGAAATTTAGGTTTAAAGCTCTGGACCGAAAGTGTTCGCGTATCAGACCTGTTCTGATGCCTTTGTGAAATGTAAGGTCAGATCGCCGATATGAAAACACTACGTTTTAGATACAAAACCAAGAAATATTTACGAAATTGACATAAGAAGGTCCTTCCAAATCATGATATCTGCCGGCAGTTGTAGCTCGTCTTAGAAGATGACAGCTAGAGAGAAAACAATTAAGTTTTGATAATGTCGCTAGATGGACACTAAAATGTAATTTAAAAGTCACTAAATGCATAAGAAATGTTGCGAGAAACTAATTAATATATTATGATGGCTATAATTGGTTGTAGGTATAAGAAGTTAGCGGAATTGATCTAAGTATTGAATTTTTCTCTTTCCGGAGCAATTGCATTTATTTGGAGTCTGACTTCTTTCTGACTGTCGTTTTTTCTGCAAATTAATCCACAGCCAAAGGCATACTCAATTTTCAACTTTTGTCGATGGTTTGAAGCTACTTGACTAGAAGAAATCAGACCTCACCAAAAGGCTACCTTAAAATCTAGGAAGAATTTATGACAGCAATATTAGGCATAATTTTAAATCATTTTGGAGAAGTATATACACATCTTTAGTGTAGAAATGGTTGATATGATTTACTGGCGAGGTAATATATTAACCAATTCTAGATAGAAAAATAAACATTCAAATGTTAATAAAAAGGTACCTGTATGGTACCTTTTTTAAGAATCAGCAAGGAATTTCATAAATTTAATCCAATTTATCAATTAAAAATAGAATACCTCAATTCTCACCCTTACATTCCCCCAAAATTCTATGCCCTTTCGTTTAATAATAGTAATATTGCCAAAAGTGCTTCGATAGCTGAGGTGAATTCGCATAAATGGGCCATCGACGAGAATCGAACCTGAGACCAATTTCGCCAAATATAAACGCTCTATCTACTTGGCTACCAGGGAGACCACCCTTTCGTTTACTTCTTGATAACCCACCCTTTACATTGTCCAACAATTTTCGTTTTCGTCTCCCATCAGTATATTCTCATGCATCTTATCTTCCCTAAAATAACATACTTATGCCATTGCTTTACTTTTCTGTCGAGGAAGAAACACAGAGTAAACATTTCCAATGAAAAAGGGATTTTAGAATCGAAAGTAAAAAGGAGGCGAATAACTTTGGCAACGACGCATCGTGCCTTCGGGAAAAAAATCGTCTTAACGCGTCTCGCGGACATAATCCGAGGAGACCTTCGTGATCTTGAGCGGAAGGATACGCGCTAATCCCTCAGAAAAGACGAGGAAAAACTCTCCCGGGGCGGCTTAGAACAAAAGGGAAGCGGCGGTTGCACCCCTGTGCCGTAAAAATACGAAGGCTAATAGAGGCGGAGAGCGGCAAAAGGCTACGGAAATAGAAATTAAGACTCCTCTCCCCTTAGCTTCTTTCAGCTCCAGCCCCGGAGCTGTCTTTATATCCACTTTGTACGGCTCACATATTTTTTTCCGAGGAAAAACTCTCCCCGTGCGTTTTGTGGGGTGGCGATGAGTCACGAGGAGATGCACCTCCCATCGCAAGGCCTTGGGTTCGAGGCGGTTGCTGTTGCGGTAGGTTTTGCACTACTGGAAACCGTTTATTTCTTCTCCAAAGAGCAAAAGAGCGGGTGTTTGTCTTGCGGTTAAAATTCCATGGAAGGAACTGGAGAGTATAATTAGGTATCGTGTAAGAACTATGGACTTGAATAGCGCCATTCATGTCAATATTTTATATCCTCTCACAAAGAGTACACTGAGACCCGAAACTAAAATATTATTCAGCTGAAGCGATGGAGGGACACTGGCCACTCTATCTCATATTTTTCTATAAACAGCATATATGAGTTATATCAGATTTTGTCCTTTTTACCATTTCAGGATCCAGGATAAGCTTATAAATATTATAAAGCAGCATTTATCGAAAAAATAATCTACACTCAATGATAATAATAATATCCAATCAATATTTTCACTCGAGCCAAAGTTTCAAACTTTCAAAGTTACATTTGAATGTAAATAAATCCATAAAGTTCTCAAACACATTTATATAGCTAAGTTTTGGCTGGTTTTTATAAAATTTCTTTGTCGATGATTCCAAGATTTCCTAAAAGCTGTGAGTATGAAGTCCAAAAATATAAGCTTAAATTTCTAGCTAACCATCGTCTTTACTACACAGTCGGTAAAAGGAATCTTTTGAAGACATACAATTTTTAAAACTTGATATCGAATCTGTTTTGGATTCATAGATATTGTACTTTGCGACTTTTCTGCCTCATAGAGAAACTTATTATACCTCCCTTACAGAGTAATATGAAAAAATTCGTCTTTATGTTTACCGCCAGAATCCTCTATTCATTTCTAATGATATTACCGGCATTGAAATCATAATTTGATCCTCAGCCATCTCCATAAGTCTATATCACAGACACATCACTCCTATTCACTAAATAATTTTAAAAAAAGGTTCCAAATTTTCAAAGTAATAACTGTAAATCGTGTTCCTAATCTCAAATTTGCCCCTGCAACGAAAGCTTCAAAGGCATTGAGGGCAGATAGAATTCTAGCGTTGGCCGAATTGGCTCGTTTTGCTGTAGCTCGGGCATTAATTCTTCAGAATCCGAAAATCTTGCAGCTTCTCGGCAAGTAAGCGATGGATAATTTCCATCCTGGCGGCTCAAAAGCGATGATGTGCGGCTTATCTAGCCAAGTGCTTCTCCACGCGGGACATCAATCATATTCGCGGCTGGATGCAACACAAGGAATCCCGCGGACCAAGTGAGCACAAGGAGTGATTTTGCGGCACTCCCCCGCTTTGCCAAATCACAGCGTGTGCCAGACCTCTCTCTCCCTCGGTGTGAATGGCTCCCAATCTTAGGTCATCTCCTCACTCGGATATGGGACATTCGCTCTCCCCTTTACTGTAGCTCTCGTTCCCGGGAACTTCAAAATCCATGCCGCTCGATCTCTTTACGACCTTTCTTAAAGGATACGAAAATTATAATTGTATTCGCTTGTCATGTTCTATGGAAGAATCAAGAAATGTTATCATTCATTTTCATTATAGGAAAAGCTACGGATGAATAATGAAAATATTCGCGAGTAAAATCCTGAATCTAATTCTGGGAGGAAATTAAAGGATTGGCTAAATTCCACGCTTTACAGAAAGGTAGGGAGTGTTTCTTAAATGCCCATTCCACACAAATCACCTAGTGTTTTACTAAGTTCAGACAATTTTTATAGTTGCGTACATCCTCGATAAATCTTTATTGGCGAAGTTGAAGCCCAAGAAAAAATACTGCTAAGTTATTAATTTTGAAATTTAAATTTTCGAAAAGTTCGACGAACGTGGGTCGTCTCAATAAACTGAATAACTAGAATTCTCTTTTAATAATATTATTTATAAAGAATGGGGCAATTTCAGCATAATAAGTATTTGTTTCTGAAAAAATATTGAAGATTTTCAGCTATTAAAAATATAATGAGTTATCTATCTGTGTATAAATAGCAAACAAAACGAACCTTAAAGTTTACCGGTGTATTTTAAGAGGAAAATTTGCATCGAGTGATTTGTTACGAAAGCTGTCACCTCCTATCAGACTAGGTGACGAAAGATATCGCTTGCAATGCTCTTTAGTTTCACTTCCATCATGCATAACCATCGTTTTCTTCATCCCGTTAAACTGCGTTGTTAAAACTCTCACATGTCTCCCTTCGTGGTTCGAATTCAAAAAGGACAAACCTGACATTTTAGTATTCTTCCTGCCGATGGAGGAAACAGGTGTTCTAACCTAATTAATCCTCCTGTAATTACATTAAACAGTCGCAGAGTTCTCGACTTCAAATCTACCATGCGGAACGTCTCAGATGCGCTATAAATGCCGGAGGAAGTAGTACAGCTTTTACTTCAAATTGCTCCTCTAGAAAAGGTAAACAAAAAATTTGAGCATCACATTTATATTCAAACGAATGATCCTCGAAGAGTTCTTATTTCAAGGACACGATAGATATCTTTGGTAATGAGAAATTGATGCTCCAAAATTTTACGGAATAACAACTTTACGGTGAAGGTTTCAACTACTTTGGGCAAGCTTTCATTACAAATAAAACTTCACGCTTAAGGTATAATCCAGACTAGGTTTCAACTACTTTGGGCAAGCTTTCATTACAAATAAAACTTTACGCTTAAGGTATAATCCAGACTTATAATCTTAAATATAAAAAATGGCATGACATTATCCTTATCTGGATCTTCAAATGCAAAATAATTTTGTACGACGATAGAGTCAAGTCCGATGATTATAAAAGCTAATCTTCGTGATTCCATAGCCTGTTTATCAAAAGAACGCCTTGATCATAAGTTTTTCAGAAGACTGTTACTTCAGCCCTTGTAATCAGTTACCAGTGACAGTTCAAGTCTACGCTTTTCCAAACAACTTTTTTCATGGAAATCCAACGCCATACATTACGCAACGACAAAAAAATCCAGCGCGCCAGAAAGTGCCGATTCGAGGCGCGATCCCAGAGCGCTTCCAAGAAAACAAATGAATAAACAGCGGCGCTACGTAAATTTCCACCAAGAACTCTCCTTTCCCTCCTCCACGAATTACATCGCTGCGACAATACCGCGATTATTATTCGAGGAAAGTCCAGCGCGGGTTCTTCTGAAACATCTCCAATGAACGGCGTGAATGGAATATTGAGCGAGAGAAAAAAACGTAAGACGTCGTGTGTAATGAGGGCGGAAAAATAAAGGGTCGAGGAGGGGAGCAATGAGTCTTCCTGCCACTGGGATGTGTTTGGATTACCTCCAAGCGGGATCTCCAGGTGAGTCACGAGTCCCCGCATACCCGAGGCGTCCCCGAGGGCATGCCGTTTGGCATAGCCGTGGCACGCGAAAGTGCTCCTATATTAAAACCCTCCAGCATGGAGATGATTCACCCTATGAAACCTGGACATAGTTGCAATTTGGCGTCTCTTAGATGGGCGGTGGCGTGATGTTAATTGGTCGCTTTAAGACGGTTATTTACGCTCGCGACGGCTGTTTGGATTTTCTTCTTCTTCGGAAATTATGCTCACTTGCTTCATGGAGGAGACCGAAGTAGATCGTGGAAAATCCTACAACGAAACGCGCGATACGGAATTTCGTATTCCGAGCCCCGAACGTTTAAAATCGAATAAAATTCATCTTCTTAGGCAAAATCGGATGTAAATTCATTAACACTAAAACATTCATATGCTGTAGAGAGCCAAGAGCGAATTTTCCAAGCAAATTAAGCAAACCATACATAACTTTCTGATCGATTAGCAAGATAATCTCTAAATTTTTTTGGATCGACATAGCAAGTTACCATAAATATAAAATACATATCAATTGGCTTAACATAGCATCAATTACCGTACACTCTAGAAACAAGAAGCTCTCTCTCACTCTCGTGTGGAAAGTTTTCACCAATTCCTCGTTAAATCTATATATACATCGGTCATGCTGTTTCCATTTTGAGTTTGCATTATTCCCAATACTCCTCCAACTCATGAGCTCGTACGCACATTTTTCCACATTTTTTAATTTATTCCTTCACATTCTCTAAACTTCAAAAGTCTCCTCTCTTTAGGATCTTATTAATATGCATTAAGCCAGCATTTTTTCTGTCATCCCTTGTTTTTAGTACTGTTTTAGTTACACTTATACTTTAAAATGTAGGAATTTAGAATGATTCTTAAGCCTTGGGGACAATGCTACAGCTTACACGGTGTTAAGATCAAGGAAACTGTCTCTCTGAATAAGCCATAGCTATGAAAAGAATGACCGATACATATTTAAATAGCTGAGTTATCATCCAAGGGGGTTATATCCTGAAGACTACTCAGTATTCTTGCAATTCCTGAAGCTATTGGGTGTTCTTCTCAGAACAGTGGTTTTTCCAGTGTGACGACTTCCTTGATCAGGTCACCGTGTGAGCTATGGGACAGTCCCCTATGGCTGAAGGAGTAGGGAAGGCTGAATATCTATTTTAATAATAGCTATGAACTATGTCTTCTATTACATAATTGAAAATCACTAAATTATTTTTGTAACTTTTCGTGGATTATTTTGAGATGATGAAGTCATCAAATTTCATGGTTCTAAAGCATAGATCGCCTTAAATTATCCTCAACCACAGATCTGGATATAGCTGATTCAGTTGCGATTAAATCACATTTATACCATTCATTAACGAGGAATATGTATCCTACAATAGTTAAATTTGTGGTTTAAATAATCCCCTGGAATCAACTCTTCGAGAGTTAGCTACTATACTATATATATCCCAGCCATAAGCAAACTGTGGTCGCATTTCTATTGTTTTTGTGATACCGTACGTATTAAAATTGTTAGTTTTTACTATTTTCCATTTCCTTATCATAGTTTACCGCCAAGTAAAGGCCGAAATTATCTACTTTATTTTAAAATATGTTGCAGAAAATCAAAGAAAGAAAATCCTCGCCAAAGCGAAAATTTCAACCAAAACTGAATACCCGGATTGCGTAATTCGTTAAGTCATCCAGCCAAAGACCGCAAAAGATATCTTATTTTAAAGGAAAACCGGGTCATAAAAAATATTTGGAGCTTCGGCAACCCATCGTCGTGAACATCAAAAGAGGAGGCAATAACTTACGCGATTTTCAACTCGTAAAAGCGCCGCAGAAATGCGATTAACCTTGAATGGCGAGTACAACCGGAGAACTTGTTTATCTTGCAGTAAGTCGGGTGATTAAAAGGCGTTCCTGACGCCGACAACTGAGGGTTTAATCACGCGCGAAAATAAGCTGTCCTTGCCGGCGAATATTTTCTTCTCCCCGCCACTCCCTTTTAAAGGGTTGATCCCTGGTGATTCATTCTCTAGGGTCGTGAGCCTTTTCACACTCCTCGTGCGACACCTCTCTTTTTTATACCACTTCGTCCAACCCTATTTAAAAATGTCTTGAGAGACGGTAGTATTTTTAAATGCAGAGTTGCTTCCGACAGGTGTGTTCTGTCTCCCGAGAGACTGTCTGAGAGGGAACAAAACATTCGGAATAAATACTGACGCGAAAAAGAGAAAAACTTGATGAATATATCGTATGTGTACCGATCAAATGATGAAACGAAATTTCCACTCGTTAGATACTACCATAGAGTATGCTAGTCATATTGGATATCGTATTTTTAATTTATCACCTAATTGTAGCTGTGAGAGAAGGATACATCGTGATATCCAGGAGGATGTATCACTAACCTATAGGAATTCAGCAACCAAATTATAACGCTTTCTTTAACAAAATTTTTACGACTGTTTTTAAATCTTTGTTCATTATTACTGTAATGAACAAAGTTTTGAGGAGTTTAAAAATGTTATTAAATAAGTGTCATAATGCGGTTGGTGCATTCTTAATAGAAAACGTTATATCCTGCTGTATATAGTGATGTACCATACTAAATTATAGCGTTACACATGTGTGAAATCTATTACATTATCAAACTTCGTATATGCTCTCGATTTGGACACGTCATGTTTTCTAAATGTAGATTTCGTTCTGTGCGGCCGAATGACAAAATAAAATATATTACTATTATAAAACTTCATGAGTATCTATATAAATATATTACTATTAAAAACACTTCAGCTACTTTGGGAGAAATCTTGGCTTCTGATATCTGGCTTCAATTGGTTAAAAACTCGAGATTTTTTTAAATCTTCAATAGAAGAGTAGAAATCAAGCGACTATTTTCGCTAAGCGATTACCTCAATGTGAAGTGCGAAAGAAAATTCACCCAATTTCGACTTCAATAGCTTAAGTCTTACTCACAAAGCATTACATAAAGTTTGGTACTGGAGACTCGCCAAGGCATATGCGGGAATAGACTTTTCTACATATTTCATTGATTTGAAGCTAAGCACGTGGTACTTCGCAAGATGTATCGAGGAAACTTCGCGGAAACGAAAAGGCGTCAAAGGAAAGGGAACGAGCGCTATCTCCGGTTTAACAGAGCCAAGTATGATTATGTGGGCAATTATAAGGGTTTGCGGAAGTGGGAGAAGAATTAAACGAAAGACAATGACGTTGGAGAGGGATTTATGGCGGAGAGCGCTCTATTTATTTTCGCAGAGGCTGACGACGCGGTTGCGGAGGAGCTTAAAGCCGAGAATTTTAGCAGTCGTTTATAGCTGCAGTTTGCTTTCTTTAAGCTAGCCGTTGATGGTCCCGAACGTTTTTATTCCCCGAATACGTTTTGCTCGAAACTTTAAAGCTTCTTGTTAAGAAAGTGAAATATTTTCTTTTCAAATACCGTGGTGGTCATATTTCTCTCTCTGATTAATTTAAGGAGATTATGATTTGTGACCGTAAGGGGTCGAGTTTGATGGTGCGGTGAATCTTCCATGGCACGCGGTAAATATTTTAGCGATTCAGGAATGAGTTCATTTGGGAAGAGGGTGTAACAACAGATATGGAAGGGATAATATGGAAATAAATTAGGTTATTAAACGTTCTTACATAATCGTAACAGTACAATATAATCCTAAATTCATACTTAATTTAAAGTTGCTAAGAAAAGACAAAAGGTTATCTACGATTTATTGTGAATTGAGGGAATAATTGGCAGCAGTTACAACTGGCAGAAATCTGGCGCCTCTGAAATAATGCTTCATCAGCAATACGATAATTAGTAAGATAATTGGTTCTATTTCTCCGCAACCTATGGTGTCTCAATGCCTCGAAAGAGCAAACTACACGGAGTTTAATCGATTTTCAAACCGATTTCTGCTTCCTTATTGCGGTATATTCTTAGATAGGTCGAAAATAGAACACATCCATCAGCGATTAAAGATCGGCTGAAACAGAGACGCCTTGCAAACCGCATGCACCGTCCAGAAGCGCCGCTTCTCGAAGTAAATAGCGATTTCGTCGATGATCGCATGCTTAAAATGAACTGAGGAATTACTGAGGGAAATAATAGCTCATCTATGGAGTACATTACTTGAACCATCTCTCCAATTACGAAAACAATATCGGAAGATATGATGAGCCTCTGTTTTAGACTATCCAAGGGTGACTGTTAAGTAAAGTTCGTGAAAGATATCGAGGTTTGGTATGAATTCATTATATGGAAAATACTCGTATACACATATTCTGTATATATATATGTATAATTTTAATGAATTTTAATTTTAAAATCATTATATACTCGGTATAAGAACGTTACGAATGTCTTGCATATATTTGAAGAAATAAGCGGGCAGAATACCTTCCAAAAACTCTTTTAAAAGAGTTAAACAGCTAATATTTTATAAATCATCTACTATATAAAGTAAAACACTTAAATATGATTCAGATGTGTGCAAATAGGTGGAAAGTGAGCTCCCATGTTCCCTTTTCCGCTAGGTGACGTATAGTTAGGGCTTTTGGAAGGAAAACGTAAAAAACACGTACGAGTTTCAAAAAAATAAAATCATTTCTTTATCGTAGTAAGGCATATTATTTCCATTTGCGAGCGGGAGTTTTCGTTTCTAAAATAAAATTAATTATTCTGCAAAAAATTTCCAGTGCCATAAAGTTTCCACATTGCCATAAATTTTGTCGATAAAAATAAAAAATCACATTTAATTTTTATTTGATGACTTAATCTTTGGTTAGTTTATCAATATTTGGACTGTTTTTACAGCCTTTTCAACTACTTTCATAAAAAATATCGTTTTGCGCTTGAATTTAATGATTGATTTCCTATAAGAAGTTTTCTATTTGATCACTTTGCTCATCATAAACAAGCATCAAGCATCTCAAATAGTGCAGTGTATAAACCGAGATTGAAAAGCTTAGATTGCATGAACGAGAAAGTGACGTATTGATAGCAAAGTATTGCAAATATCGTGGCATTTATTTCCAAAACTTGCCTATTTATCGGTTCATCCACGCCAAGGAAATGACATAATACATCTGGCATAAGAGAGTGGAAAAAACTCCTGCTTAAAATTAGAGATAGACTGATGATTCAGACAGCTTACTGTTTTTCGTCCCATTAGACAGGCGCGGCAAACAAGGGGACACGGAAGAAGAGCAAGCCCTTGGCCTGGTTTTTAAAATAATTTGCCTTGGTGGGCTCCTTTTAAAAAAATTTCCTTTCAATTATCCTGATCCTGGGGACCTGTCTTTTGCGATTAACGCCTGCAATCGGGTGCAAAAATAAACGTGAGAGGGTAGGAGCTTTGTTTCCTCCGAAGAAGTTTCATTTTGTTCTAGAAAGGTGCTTAGCGGAAGTGTTGAAACAAACAACTGGTTTTCCGGAGAACTGAGACTTCGCAGAAAAGTTTCAACTACTTGACGAGGCTACTCTAACATTGGCCATATTTTCTAGAATCTTTAATACTAAGATTTCAACAAAAAATCTGCATTTAATTATGACAAAGCTAATTATGGCTCTTAGAACTTTCCCTGATTTTTTTCTTTTCTGATTGGCTTCATCTGAGGATATGTTATGACGCTTGGACCGAATATGTCTAAATTTAAAAACAGGCGCGAAACTATATTTCCCGCATAATTTTATTTTTAGCTAGTTCATTAGATGTATTTTCGAGCCTGATAAAATCATTAATTACCAAATTAAAAGTTCTTGAAGGGTTTTTCTCGCTATTTATTTTACCATCTGTATATATAGTGCTAATTAGTAAATATTTTAGTATTGAAATTTCACTTAGATTTCACTAAATTCATCCTTTCTCACATCTGTTTTTTTCTACATCTTTTTTTCTACACTTTTCAAATTCTTTTCAAAGGAAAGGTCAGGTATAATTGGAATAGTCGACATTACCAGATCACTAATAAACGTTTAAGATACATTCATAATAGGTATTATATATTTTTGAAGACAATTCCTAATGCTCTTTGTGGTAATAATGTGCTATCGTATTGTATAGATGTCGAGAATATGATTGACCTTTGACATTCTAAAACCTCCTCTTACTTCCAAATCTTCCAACCAAATGCAAAAATTCATAAAACGAAACCCAAATCAGGAGAATTCTTTTTTGGGGATGGTGGAGTCTTAAATGTTCAATATTCAGTCGTCATTTGTATATTGATCACTTATCCGGGGCATGGATGTCTGCTGGCATATAAATCTACAGGGTATGAATTAATCAAATCTAGCATTTAATCGCGAACGTATTATTTAGTACTTTTCGGCATCAAATCCAACCCATTATAAATAGTTTCTCTCCAAATCGGAAACGAGCTGTATAATGAGAACAGTACTCACACGGATGACTTAACTGGATCTGGACTCAAACACAGACGGCTGAAAAAATCTCGCATTGCCAGAGCGTTCACCTCTGTATCAATTTTTTGCATATTACATTTGATTTATAACCAGTGGCACTAAAGGGGGCTTACTGCGCGCAAACTTTGGCAAGGGTTCACCTTCGCCGTTCTGAGAAATGAATCTAAGGGTTTACAGATCCGCTAGCGTCGTAAAACACAAACCCGAGCGAAAATCTTGAAAGTACCCTGATCAATCTCTAAACCTCGGCGATTTGCCAGAACGGGATCGAAACAATGGATCCCAAGTTAGCAACGGCGGAGAGCGAAGCTATGTCCATGGAGAAAATCAATCAAATAACTCTCGCTTCTAGAATCGAGTAATTTTCGTTACGCCGTAAAGAAGTCTCAAAGGAGGTCCATTTCATGTGAAATGTATTATTGGAACGGCGCTGCTTGCGAAGGATAAATTCATGCATAGCAACGCTTGTGTGGGTGTCGGGAGTGGAAAAAATGAGGGGTGGGCTGAGGAGGAAAGATGGAGAGGAAAGGTCTGCTATTTCGGCAAAATTCTGACATCTGTCGTGAAATCGGCGATTCACTTTCTTGCCTCCACATGAATTGAATTCCTGAGACCAATGTTAATCCCCCGCGCGATTTCCTACTGGAAATCTCTATTGGTTTCCAATGGAAACCGCCAATAGTAACCTGTTGGAATTCTATTGGAAACCTATAGAATCCATTTAAGTTTTAGTCATTGGTTTTATAAATGCCTATCGATACCGATATGAATGATATCGATAAATCGTTGGCTTCCATACAAACCCGCAGGTCTTCTGTACAATTTCTATTGGTTGAAATGGATTAGAATTGTAACCCATTTCAATGTGAAGGTAATGAAAAATATATCTGCACAGGCAAGAGGGTAACTCCTTTGCTGACGGAAGTCCCGGGTTCGATTCTTAATTAGGACAAATATGTTGAGCCAGCATCGTGAAAGATTGAGAAGCTATCTGAATTAATAGGTAAGGATCGAGTGTGGTCTAAAAGGATCAAAAAACGGCGTGGGATTCGATGCTCTGAGCACGTCAAAGAGTTTAAATGCTGCTTGGTTTGATAGCTATAGCCCCATATGGGATTTGGCGCCATGGATTTAATTTTGACTAGACGCAAAAGTTAAAAATAGGCACTGAAATAAACTCTCGGGGTAAATTATGCACATCACTTTACAATGTATATTGTAAAACTGCATTCGTTAATTATTTGCCAAATAGTATCAAAGTCATATTTTGCGAAAAGTATCAAATTTACCACGAGCATAGCGTTTAATGTTCCTGGCGTTTACTGTTCAAAAACTCTCTTGACGAAGATAAATCATTTTATAAAGTGAAAGTTATAATTTATTTCTTGATGAAGAGGTTTCTGTTCAATAGATGAAATCAGGATAGAAATTATGATTTACTTCTTGTTGGCGCTGAATGACAGCTATCAATTTAATAATTATTAATTTTCATGTTAACTCATTGTTAATTCTTCTCGTAAACGAATGTCTATAAACTCGCATTATGAAGGATACAATTTTAAGATTTTGATTGATCTTCATCTTTTATTGGCCTAGCTTTAGCATTCAAAAATATAACCATACAGAGATTATATTTTTGGGTAGAAATAAAAAATTCTCTGGCAGTAATGATAAAAATCTTGGTGTATTCCCGATTTTGAACTTCGATAAGTGAGATAACCAGTTTTAAAGAAATTCACGTAATCCTCAGCTGGTACGACTCGTAATCCCTTGGTTTACGAAACGGATTCTATAAAAGAGCCCTTATATATAAATACTGATTCAATGCGGCCAAATATTTATTGAAACGAAAGCGCCTCGTATTTACAATAAAACCAAGTCTCGACTGGTGCTAACGCAAGTGAGGAGCACCTTTAAGAGGCGGATGAGAGGCAGCGTTAAAGTGGAGTGGATGGAACAAGGCAGACGAGCTTACGACTTCTTAACGAGCGAAATTGATACTATACAGTCTCTTCCCGCATTTAACCTTCAGACTTTACAAGAGAACGGAATAACAAATTCAAGATCTAAATTATATACCAAAGATGTGTTTTATTGCGTCTTTAAAAGCCTCCTCCAAGTGTAAATTTCACAAATAACCGTTTCGCGGAAGAATCCATTAAAAGAGAGGGAGCATAGAACTGCCGATTTTTCCCGGAAGTTTTCGAATGAAATTAAGTCAAAATAAAAATTTATGCAACTTATGCAAATAATTTGAATTAATGTTAATATAAACTAAAAAGAGAAGTACGAAGAATTAAGTTAAAACGAAGCTTTACATTAAAGTGAGAATTTTTGAGGATGTATCTTATGACCCCGACTTGAATAAGTTTTTATTTAATCATTATGGAATTATTAAAAAATACTCTTGTTTTCACCTATAACGAAAAGACATGTCCCTGATATCACTATTCCAGGAATTCTTACTACAGATACCGCAGAATATATTCCCCGGTTTGATTGCAGATGTCACTTATTAATGCCAGATTATTTTTAGTTTTGATTAATTCATTTTCTATATGCAAGCCTTGTCGTTGAGGCCACTTTCAACAGTCTCAACCTTCAGCCATCCTCTTCATTTCACTATAGGAGTCCTATTTCTGTCGCCGTAACTTTTAAGTATTAATTCTTGGTCTCCCTCTCTGTTTTTAGCCTAGAAATTTCATAATATTCATATTACTTAAATTAAACGGTCCCAAAGCCGAACAGTTTCAAGCTGGTAAATGCCTGCAGAGACAAAAGTGATAGTTCAAAGGTGTAACTATCCAAACCAATACTAAGGCCTCCCATGTATGGGGAATAAAAGAGAAGTTAAAGAGGATGTAAAGGGAGAGGGACGATGGGATGAAAGAAGGAAAAAAGAGAAAGCACAAGAGTGGTGAAGGAGTTCGGGGCTGAGGGAAAATCGTTTCGGTTAGGTGTCGACAGCATGTTGAACACGTTGCCACAAAGGGAATGAAGTTTGGCTTGTGTGCATGTGGTCTACAGGTGGGAGGACTCTCTCTATCTCTCGTATGGTGGTCAAGGAAATATGGACGGTATATTCATAAAACAAATATTTAGAACTCGAATGCAAGCGCAGCTCTTTCGGCTAAACGATTCCTAATCCGTAACAATGCCGTGAGTTAGCAGGCGATGTTTCGGTAAGAATTTAAGTAGAGACGCGTCTGAATGCTTAGATAAGGAAGATCTTCAGCTTAAATGAAGGAAAATGGAATTTTTCTAAGGAAGTAATTCTTGAAGCAAGAACCAATACCTTCTCGTAAAGAGAAGTAAATTATTTCATAAGCACAGATTAAAATGTTACAGAAAATTTTAAATGATTACGATGACAAATAATGGAAGGGAATTTATGAACTTAGAAAATTAAGCAGGGAAATTAAAAACACAGGAATAGCATCGACACTAGAGATTACTTTAGTTCAATTTATGAAAGCAGAATTATCTCGACGCATGGGATGATAAATCATTCATCTAAAATTCAGTTCTTTTACTTCAGCGTTTCCAATTTAGTTTCGACGATTCTTGAATCATTTCACTGCCAACATGAACCATTTCTTAATGCTGCAAGATTGAATGATTGATTCTGAGAAATCAAGGTCATCATAAAGTCTTCCTGCAGTTTTAAACTTTTATCAAGTTTAAAATAGAGAGACGTATAATTATTATTGTTGTTGTTTTAATATAAACTTCTTTCATGAAATTCCAAAAACTGCAATTTTTTTAAATCTGTCATTGCCAATGGTTTCGAATGAAGAGAAAATAACTTTGTTCTCTGGTATACATAATAATGGTGATGATCTTGAATGTGATTCAAAAGTTATAAAAGTATAAAAGTGCACGAGGACTTTATAATGACGCTTTATAAATATATAGGATATAGAACGAACATTAATAAGTTTTAGAAGATAAATATCTGTTTCGTTTCATTTCCTTGCGATATTAATACCTCTTTCGCGACATTAATACTTCTTTTGCGATGTTGATACAATCTCTATTTTGCAGATAGAGTTATTTTAGTGGAAAATCCTATTTTCCGCATTCAAGAATTAATTCCATAACCTTCCCACGCTATATCCAAGGATTCTAATGAGCTTTTTCGATTAAACCTTTGAGATGCCGCTGATGCAGTCATTATTACCATTTTCCGACTAAATAATCTAGAGATTCATAAAAGCAATCTCCTCATGACGCTTGATATTAATCCATTCTTCGTGATAGCTTTTTTGATCACGATTGATGGTTGTTGCAATGACCATCACTGAGATTGTACAGCTCTGGCAAATTATCTCTCATTTGTTAATGAATACTATAAATAGAAATTTCCGAGATTCGATTTTGCAACATCGATAATTCCGTGCGCAATCGTTATAACCTTGAGAAATGTTACGACGCTAATAACCAGCAACTCCTGGAATAATCTATCCATCTTTCAAATCGATTTTTTTAGCTGACTTTGAATTATCCGCATGTTTTAAAGAAGAATGACAAAATATTTAAGCCACTCCGGATTTTTGGCGAAGGATGGCTGGAAGGCTATTTCAAAACCTTATATAAAATGGAGACAGTGTAAAATAAACATAAGGAAACCTATCTTACGACTAAACCGTGAAGTACATCCGTGCTATCACTCGGATCTGAATCAGAAGATACAGATGAAAAGATAATATTACAGTAGATTTACATAGTAGATAGGAGCTTTAAAGATGAAGAAATCTTAGATCCACGAAAGAAATGTATCACAAAGTGTATTATAAATGTAGTGCATAGTAGATGCCTTACTAGTACGAAGTAGGATGCCTAACAGTAGAAGTAACATGTGAGCAATATAAATAATCGAAAATTTAAATCGAGTCGAAGAAATTACCGGTGTAACTTCATGTAGTCGATACCACAAAGCCAAAAGCCTTAGCTAGACCTTAAGTGACATAAATTTACCATCCAAACAGTAAATTAAGACAAAAAATAGGTAAAAATTTTTCGTGTAATATTTACACCGAATTCTCTACTAAGCCAAAATATCACCGATGAAACTCCGAACACAATAATATCATTAAATCCCAACATGGAACGAAACGAAAAGGAATAATAAAGGGTAAGACAATAAATCGGTCATTACCCAGCTAATAACTTCCATATTGTCGCTGGTCATAAAAACAGATGCTACTAAGTATCCGCGAAGGCGTCAACATTCTCTTCAAGTGTCGCATTGGGATTTGTGCGGAAGAAATTCTCGTGTGCTTCGACGCTCTCCCTATGGCTACTTGTCCCTCGGTGGTGAACGCCAAATGAGTCGCGGTGAGCTTACATGGCTGAGAAATGCGGTTCCCCTTTCCCTACGCACGCTACACCACTACGCTACGAGAGTACGCCCTTTTTCAGACTTCTGCTAAATCGGGCATTTTTCCTTAAGCTGAAGAGCCTGGATTCCTCCCCTCTCTCATCGCAAAGGTGAAGATACAGAGAGGACATTCCACTCGCTGATAGTTTCCCGAAATCAGTTATCCCACACAACGGAGCTTAACCCTTAAGTAGTCGCATCAGGTCTATGCGATCCGAATGTAATTTAGCGAGGGAAAATTTAATATTTGAAAGATTGCTACCAATCAACGGAATCTATTACTATCTACTATTCTATTGTATCAAAATTACTGAAAATATATGCAGCTTATTTAAATATTCGTTTTGATCCGACGCGAGAATTTGTATCGTTATAAATTTAGGGGATTGAAACATGTCATTTCCTAAAAATCACTGTTCTTAATCTCTCCTAAGTTTGGATTGGTCTTTACCATTCAATATTCTTAACAGTTCTTTTGATAACTATAAAACTAATAAAACATATTAATTCACTGTAGGAGTAACTGCATCGGAGAATCTCATTGTAAACATGTTGTATCGCAACGAATTCTGATCTTAGGCTGCTTCTTGTTAAATAGATATCTTTCTGTAAAACTAATCGTTTACTATGTTTCATAAATGATTTAAGTTGAGTTTAACATTTTCCTCATCAGGATAATCACACTCATAAAGCGATTGTTAGTTTTGGGTAAATATGAATTTGATTGAATGAATCATTAGTCACGTAAACTCATGTCAAGAGACTATTGAAAGGTTAACATGTTTGAAACGATATCGACGTCATCCACCGGTCACTACTTCGCAATTTCCTGATCGGGTGTTATAGAGTATAATTCAATATGGTTGCAACCTTTGTAAGAAGCATCGCATATTTATCCGTTTTCATTTTTTGAATTATTTGTCGTAGTTGGATTTTTTAAATAAAAATGATGAATTTCCAACATTGTGACCTTTGTGATTATAATGATAACATGAGTATGTCCTCCCTTACCGAATCGCGTCCTGCTCAGGAATTCGACATACAAACGGTTAAATTCCAATACAGTTATCGATCGGGGTCTCTTGACGGTTGACATTCCGTTCACTAAGCGAAGAAAAGCATCGCACAAACTATTCATATCTGCTGAGCATCACCACGGAAGGCAAAGAATAGATTTACAGGAAATAAAATTTCAATTTCGAAGCTGTGCATTCTTTTTTCGTAAGGCGTGAAATATTCTAATCTAAACGCAGAATTTTTATCCTTGAATGGAATATTGCCTTTAATCGTTGTTGAGGATGATGGCAATCATAGTTCTGTTAAATTAAACCATCTTAGGACAGCAAGAAAACTTAATATCTAATGTAAAGAGATGAAAGAGAAATATGATTCTGCTTGGTGATGAAGACGACCTAATAAATGCAAATAAGGCATACATAAAGCACAGGACCAAAAATTTAACTCGCTCACAGTTTCATTTGAATTTGGACTATCTTACTCTCTTCCTTTATATGAATTTTCTCTGACCTTTTCTATGTATTCTCCACTAAGATAGTGAAACCGACTCTAACATTTAATATCGTGGGTCACTTATAAAGTCATGACTATTTTCGAGTAGAGAAGCAGTTCCCAAGCACAAGTGCGCTAAGCAAAGGGCGATGACTTTTCAAGGCTGCAAATCTGCCTTTACTCTCCAGTTGGTAGTTACGTTTTGAATTGCTATTTTTCGTCATCATTGGATGATTATGTATCTTTATAGATTCACTTTTTCTTACTCATGTAATCTTTCCAATTTGATTTCTTTCCGATTGAAATGAATGTATAAGAACCGTTATACTCTTATTTCTTTAAAAGAGCTTGGAGAAAAAATTGCAAATCAGAACTTCAGATCATTTAACGCACATTTTTCCGTTAGCAATCATGTCTAAGTAAAGTAAACTACTTTTTGGGACGAAATTATCCGTAAAGCGAGCTATACAAGTATTAGGAATAAATTTCCGAGCGACCGGCTCTTAACAGTGGTGCTTTAACGAGTGACGTCGGAGGAACCAGGAATGGCAGCAGCCTTCTTGCGTCTGCGATACATGGAGACTGTTGAGTGATCGTCCCTGACCTACATGGAGTGGATGGAATGAGCAGCAGGAGAAGGGGAAAACTACGGGGTAACGACCAACGGCGCCGTGAACTTAGGCAACCTTCGGTTGTGAAGAAGTCGGACGGGGAAGCCTAGCATTCAGGGAACCGATAAATTGAAACAATTTAGGCGAGAGCAAAACCACTTCCCACTGTTAATTTGTCCCTGGGATAAAACACCACCAGTACAGCAGCAACTCAAGTTTCGTGACGGACGTGTCCCCGATAATCCAGCTAAATTCGTGAATAAGCATTTTACTCTGGAATATAATCGAACGAATGAGCCATTCCATTAACATAAATTTTACTCCGAAATCAATCACCTAAAGAAGAGATCCTTAAAGTTAGCTCCGCTTAATAATCAAAAGGGGTCTAAGAATATAAATTTGAGACCTTGTCAATCAACCGCATTGTTTTCTATCATCATCATAGGTCATTCAATCCGTAGATTGGTTGACTGCAGTCCTCCATTCCTCTCTCTCTCTCTGATGCTATTTTTACTAAATCCTGATACCTCTTCTTCGTTTGTTTTCTGTAATTTTGTTATATTAGTCCACTGATTAAATCAATCAATTTATTACTGAACTTTTCCTATTTAGTTATATCTACTTAAAAGCAACAGACGTAAAATCTAGATAAGTATATGAAAGCACAACATTTTATGGGTCCAATAGCGAGCATCCCGCCGTCTGGCAAACTTTGCCTTAGATGTCGCCAACATCTGTGAACAATAAGGATATGCAGCAAAACGTGGTGAAATATTTTCCAAAACTTTTAAGATAAGTCAACTTGCCATACTAATGTGGGTCCTTGACACAAGTTTTGCCTTGTGATAGTGAAAAATATTCAAAAAGAGTATGCAAGTTTATGGAAGACGTAACAGGTATGTTGGGACCTCATTACTTCCATCCGATATTGAATTTAAAACACGGGTAATAGAAGTAAGAACTATTAACCTCAAAAACTTATTATTCCGCACAACAATCCGTGTTCGTTAAGAGCAAAATATTACCGTTCAATAATTATTCCCCCTGTCACACGTCAATAGACAGGTTGCGGACTATGAATACTGATTTTCATGAAGATGCTAGATGATTCTGAAGCTGCGCAGTATTTGATATGAATGTAACGAAATTTTCTCCTTTGTTCTTACAGTTAAGCCTCCTTCGGTGTCCGGTCTGAAAGACGTGACGCTGAAGGTGAAGCAGAAGCTGAGGCTAGTCTGTCGGACGAGAGGAACACCTTTGCCGTCTGTAGCGTGGTACAAGGACGGCCAAAAGATCCAGTCCAGTAAGAAGACAAGGATAAACACGAAGAAGTGAGTAGAACAACAGAAACCCTGGTTTGGAAACAGCTTATCTAACCAGCTTCAAACCTACCTCGCTTGCGAAACGCTATGCTAATTTTTCCGATTCATTTTAACAATGATGGAATGAAGAATGTTATTCATTGTAACAATGTTGTCACTCATTTAAGTTTAAAATAGATTCTTTAAACTCAGAGCTGGGTCTAGGACAGGGGTAGGCAACCTTCTTGGAAAAAAGAGGTACATAATTTTAATATAGCTGTACTGTGTGCATTTTGTAAAGAGCTACAGAACATTTCAATGAAAATAACATAAAAAATCGTTAAAATTATACTTAAACTAGTCTATAGCCGCAGATAATTCCCCAAGTAGGCTAGAGAGCCACAGGTTGCCTACCCCTGGCCTAGCGATAAATAAAGTTAGCAAAACAATGGGGTGTCTACCATTTAAAGGTCCCTCGAATGTGATGTCGCTTACTAATATTACAAAAGAATGAAGACAAATGCCTCCGTTTTGATTACGCACTCAAACACCATCAGAAACCACCTCAACATCCACGATCTCAACACTGGCATATTCACGTATTCATATTAAATTTGAACGTTTAAAACACTGCAACATCAGTTACATAATATATCATTCCTGGAAAGTTGATAATGACGTATCGTTAATGACTCACGTCCGATATAGGTCACCCTTGACCTCAACGTCACACATGCGGAAGATTTTGCTATAGGAATATAATATATTTTACTACTTGCAAGAAGCAAGCTGGTTTGGTTTAGGTAGGTCTGGGGGATATGTAATACAAATAGGACACTGTTAACTCACTGGCAGTGCAATCATGGGTTCATTTTGTTCATCGTTTATTTTTTAAATGCTTCACTCAAGTATTCCGTCGAAAACTCAAATAAATTAAACTTAAGTCTGGATTCTACCATCTTATATTATTATAGCATACCACTAAGTAAAGGCTGAAACCATGAACGCTATCTTATAATTATATTAACTTTGCTTTAGTCAATAACATTGCTATCGATCAAGAGTAACAATCTCTCATGCTATCATACTTAGGCACTCAAAGACAGTAGAAAATAAATTTTCAGAGACATCACTGGAAACTGGTTATTTCTAATTTAAGTAAAACTCCACTCTCGCGAGATTATTGGGAAAATCTATCGCTAATATTGAGATACTGGTGCACTTACGCCCAACCAGCTAAACTTCTTCATTTTTGGAGTAGGTTTTTCTGGCTTATTCATACACATATTTCAGTTACAATCCTATAACATAACATTCAACTGGAATGCTAATACTAAATATTGAGATGAACGTTGATTTACCAAAAAAATATTTTCTCAGTTGACACAAAGTACTTTGGACTGACACAAACTAAAAATAAAACTTGCTCTTACCTGCTTACAGAAGTAACTTTCCATGTTTGAATATATGAAAGTCTATCTTTTATGCCAGTAGTTGGTTTTCCACTACTGAGTACGCAAATGCATGTTTAAAAACAACATAACAGATAACTAATGAAATAAGCACGATCAAAAGAACGATATTTTTCATAACTTCATCACTAAAATTGTCCATGAACACTTACCACAGTGATTGGTGCAGCAAAGTGACCTTTAACTCCGTTCTTTATAAACACGGGCGATTGTTTCCTTCCTTCCACGAAGAGTTCAAGTAACGCAGGATGTCGTGCCTTCCAGCCGTCTGAAAAATATCTATTCAAGCATTCTAGTCTTTTCGGGCGATTTAGATACAATGTAATCTTTCGGCGGGAATCAAGGAGTCGCAGAGTACTTTGTTTTGATTCAGCGCGATTCATTCAGCGCCTCTACATCTTCCACTGGCGACCATTTTATTCATGATAATTTCTTCGACCTAAAAAATAAACACACGAAACTTCATTAAAATAAGTTAATCTTTTGTGAAATAGATATAAATGGAAGTATAACTAAGTTTTCGTAGTTGATCCAGTGATAAAAAAAATTCTAAAATTTAGAGCATGATACTCTTGATAAACCAGTGGGAAATGAATCATTATATTCAAGTAGAAAAAGTTAGAGAAAAATACGATTTCAACAGTTTGTAACCTCGGGATTTGCTTTATAAATTTAATATCATCAGGAAATTTAATTATCTTTGCTTGTATCTGATTTCTAATTATAAATTTATAAAGAAGTGACGTTTAATCTTAAAACATCTATTTCGTAATCGTTTAGAAAATTGCGGGCCGAAGGCGGAGAGGAATAAGGTATTAGAAATACGTTCCCTTTGTCTATTCTCTGAATAGTACTTAATGATTAGAAATAGAGTTTACAAGACCTATGGGAAAATTTTATGCATTATAATGGAGATGAAATCTTATCATCTGCGACTTGAAAGACTCCAAGCATGAGATAACAGAGTGGTTTAACGATTTTCTCGAGCATGATCGAATTAACAACACAACAATTTTAAATTTTAAAATCTGCTATAGTTAACGTAAAAGATTACCAGGCAATCATAGCTATTCAGATTCACATTCATTCAAAGCTTTCAAAGTACACTCTAAGGCATTACTTTTACATTCAGACTTGTTTTGAGTATTCAGTTCGAATAAAAGTATTTCACATATCTAACTGATAAAACATTACCACCACTGTAATGATTCAAAGCCTGTTAATATGGACCTAATTAATCATCTCATTGGGTTATGTTTATTTATGACCTGAAACTAAAAATATCAAGCTGTTGATGTGACATGATATTCCTAGAGCTTAAATTTTCTGAATTATTAAGTTTCTTTAAAATATGGCTCATTGCGTTAATTAGGTCCACATTGACTTATTTTTTTCAATATTTCTATGGTTTAATATGAGAGGTGGAGGGAAATGCCTTTTTCTTTTGATTTCTGTATAATTTTGCCTGGCCTTAGCAGTCACAACGCAACTGCACCAGTCCTCTTGGTACAGGATATTGCACATGAGGTGGTTTGCATCTGGTTTGGTTTTGGTAAGATTCTATTCTGTAAAATCGGTAATTTAAGTACGAAGCGATTAGTTAATTAGTTAATATTTCAAAGTCGGTAAAGATGTTTTGTTTTCGTAAGTCTCACATTCAGATTCAGCACAACGTTGCTCAGATTTTAAGAAGAGAAGTTAGAGGTAAAATTATTGTTTGATTACTCAATGCGAAACGGTTGCCTTCTCCGAACCAAAGACAATGTACGGAAATGTATAAAAGGGATTTTACCACAATGAAGACATAAATGTATTTAATCGGTATCTAATTTTATTCTTTACGAGTAAAAGTTTTTATTTCTAAGACGGCGAAAATCGTTCTTTAACTTGAGCTATTGATAAAGTTTACCTACGCATTCATTTTTGTGGTCCCGTTCGTTAACCTTTCATTTCAAACTTAATTTTCCTTTATAAATTTCCTTAGTAAACATAGAATAACGATTCTCGGCTGTATACATGAGGTTTTATTTAGCAGTGCCCCAGTTTTGTTCTGGTTATAGCCATCACAGAAGTAGTCCTGCTTTGGAATCACTCGATAAACCTACATTAGATAGACATAAATGGAATCAGACTAGAAATTGGGACCGTAGACACTATTAGAAAGTAATCCACGGAAATTTAAAAAACAAGCAAATTTACTCTTACTCCTATACCGTCATTACTTTCTGAAGCATTTGCTCCTGAGCAGGGGTCCAAAACCCGCCATAAATTCTACACGACCCTAGCCTCCGAGATCATATCTTTCCTCGACTATTAATACACTTTTCTAGAATCAATTTTTGACTAATAGCTGATGCAGATAATGTTTGTTTTATACCGAACCAAGCAAAAATAGTAACTGATGTAGAACATCATTGTAAAATTAAAGCTAAATAGCACCAATTCGCTACAAAATTTCAGTAGGATAAAATTAAATAGGTTATCTGCGGCCCCTGAACCTTTCCCATATGTTAATGTGGCCCACTGAAGCTATAAGTATGGGGACCTATGCTCTAGAATACATTTACTGGCAAAATGTCAAAGGCTAAACATACTCCAAAGAAATTACTTTGAAGGAAATAATAAGCAACGAATTCTACGCTAAAAGAGGAGGCATCCTTAGCGTGTAACAACTTCTTACCATAAATTAAAGATCCCATCTTAGATCTTAGAATAATAAATTGATTCCGATCTATCTTACTAAAGTAAAGTAATTAAATAACGCAATTAAACATTATACGAATATAACTATGCCAATAAAAATATCTTTACGTAAGGACATTTAACTCTTAAAAACTCGTCTTCTCTTACGCTTTTGAATTTTATTCGAAAATTTCAGGGCTGGTTTTGCACCTTTCTAGCGCACTGATTACGTTTAATATTCACTGAACCTTAATTTATAAAGTATTTTTATGGATATAACTTCAGTACTCTTTAACCAGAGATTTTTGAAATTTCAAATATTTCACGTGAAGAGTATCTAGGTAGATATGCCCGTGTTAATATACTTCTCGAGGTAAATGTTAACAACCACACCACTTAGATAAGTAGTCCTTAACCTTTCCAGCTGTGGCACCCCCTGAATTCTCAAAATCTGTTCTCGTACCCCTTTGCAGGAATAGTAAATGTTTATCAACGGTATGTGTTACAAACAGGACCTCCAGATAGCCAAGCGGGTGAAATTTTCGCATTTTTTTGGTGAAAGCAATTTGGAGCCCACGTACAAATGACCTCAACTATCGAAGTGTACTCCTAAATAGTTAGCTTAGAATCCAATACACTTAAATAGTTGGACAGCAGCAAAGCACCACAATGAACCACTACATAATATTTTAGAATTTGCAATGGTATCAAATCTATTACTAGTTAAATGAATGGTCGCGTCGGATGAATCTGCGTCGTTACACTTGCGTGCGAATTGAACATGAATTAGTGATGGAGACCAAACCAAACCGATGGCCACATGTGCACCTTCCCTGTGTAAAGGCTGGTGTGTGGCAAAAGAAACCTAAGCGCTAATTCCACCCGCTGCCCCTTGTATTCGCTTGCCCCACGCGAAGGCACGCGTGGTCCCCAGCTGAAGGAGGACCGCCTCTCTCCCCGGGCAGGCGGAGATCCACACTCGTCATTCCGAGGCTGCGACTGGAAGACGGCGGCGTCTACGAGTGCAGGGCCGTCAGCCTGACCGGGGCGAGCGCGGCCATCTCGGCGAGAGTCACCGTTTCACCAGGGCCGCCATCGCCGCCCACCTCCGCCACGGTACCGCCCCCGGCCGTGAGCATCAGACAAGAAAACTGTGAGTGCACTTTTTGAATATTTCTATCATGCTGCATGCGTTCTAAATCTTAAGCATGCTCGATCATTTATTATCGTTTTCCTTTGAATTTGTATAATACTACAGTGGATGTAGCACGGGCTCTTTAGAATGTGCGATGGATATTGGCTAATCGAAATGTACGGAATCAACATGGAAATTTCGCGTAAACCCAAATCCTTGCCAACGCAATCAGTCACATGGGATTTTTAATTATATAGCAAAACAAGTTTACGTCACTGAATGAATAAACTTTTAATTTGTTTATTAAATCTATACTCAGTTATTTATTAAATAACTGTAAATTAAACTATCGAAATTTAAACTTAAGTTAATGGCTGATAAAATTAAATAATTGCAGCGATACCTGGTAACCTATTCACGTCTAAACTAAATAAAACATAAAACTTGACTCTTTATACAAAATTATATTATGAATTTTGAGGAAAGAGACAAGTTTTTTGTTTTATTTAATTTAAGGCGTTTAGTGATAATTATTATTTTCTGAAATCCCAAAGTAATTACCGTTTCACGCTAACCGAAGAATTTTGCGGGGACAAGTTCCCTGCAGACCATTAACCGTTGTTATCCCAAGTTATCCGTTTTCATGTAATCGGATCCCACTGCACTACCCTTTGAAGAGGAAAATATTGACAATATTCAGATGGAAAATTGAAACAGAAAATAGTCAATTTCATTAAGATTTTTCAGTTTCGTTGGCTAGGATTAACTATAACAATGACTTGAATTGAAGAGGAAATTGAAGATACTGGGTACCTTTATCTTGTTTTGCAAAGATGAGCTCATAAGCATGAAAAAATTCCACACAAACTTTAGAAAAATTACGACTTCTTGCAGGTAATTTCTTAGATATATTTCTTGGATAAACTGCTACAAAAATACGCCTTATTTTGCGAGTTTGATTTGAAACAACTGTTCTAAATGAGCGCCTTACATTATGTAGAAAAAATACATAAGACAACATATAGCAATCGAATGGTAAAGCACTTCCGTTTTGTTTTCAGAAAAATTATGTAACTTCCATCTTACATTAGAATTCCGCCTGCTTTCCCTAGCAGGGAAAGTTTGGATAAAAATGGCCGAATTCATCCCGAGTGTAAGCAATGAGAGGCTGTAGACATTCAGAAAAAAGAGATATTGAGGTCACCTGTTCCAATCTAACACGTATATAAAATGGGTCTGAGCATTCGTTTCATCAGATGAGCCAAACAGCACGATCCAGCCAAATTCCGTTCCACTCCATATTAGCTCAGTCCATTTTCCTCATACGTTTTCTCCGGTTCCACCATAATACCTAGCTTAATGTAAAAAGAGTGTCATAGATCGGGAATTTGTAAAAGTTTCCAGGGACTATTTTAGCAAATCAGAGGACGAATTTACGGAGCAATAAAATAAGATATAGAAAATCATTATAAAATTATCATATATAAACATTCGATAATATTGAAAATCATCATTATATAATTAGTAGTATTTGACGAATTTGGCAAAATCATGTGAAAGTTGGTGGAAGGTGAACGTCATATTTAACGTTATGAAATACATAAAGAAAAATGTATCACCTGCGGGCAGTGTATTTTTCTTCGTTTTCAAATTCATTACGTGAAAGTCTTACGATGATTTAATCAACTACCTCACTCTTCACATCG
Source organism: Pachydiplax longipennis (assembly GCA_036926295.1). Classification (NCBI taxonomy): domain Eukaryota; kingdom Metazoa; phylum Arthropoda; class Insecta; order Odonata; family Libellulidae; genus Pachydiplax; species Pachydiplax longipennis. Next base: position 16,280,411 of record JAVFKF010000014.1, read on the forward strand.
CGGAACCTGGATATCATTCATCATGAAAAGTTGAGCCGTAATATTCTTAAATTTATCTTGATGAATGCTATAATAATTTAATAATCAAAGACATACATAACATACATCATATTCCTAAGTTTTTGGAGATCATTCCTAGAATACTCAAGTATTAAAACAATCTCATTTTATGATTTTACTCCTAAAAGAATCAGCCCATCTACCCACAAGTCAGTCGTTATGAAAATACCGCTTCCACATTAATTGAATACGTAGGAGACGATAAAAAGACCGGCGTTTGAAATCACCGGCCGCAAATCCTGTCTCTTTCAGTCTCCAATACAATGACGTAACAACAATACGTTCTCCAGTGAGACCAAAGCAGTCCCCAGAAGCTCTTTCCCCTCCTGCAGAACTCCCTCCACCCGCGATAACCTTACTCCTCCCCATTTTGCCTCATCCAAGACGTGGTGGTGGAGTAATGCCAAGACACTAACCCAGTCTCTTCCCTCCCCCACTCTCAAAAACAGGAGAGTTTATGCCACCAACCCTCCCTCCACTCCACCTACCAACTATCCTTTTTATACGTCCGTTGGGGGAGGGGAAAGGTTGGCAACCCCGCTGTGCTGTGGTAGTCTGCGGGCGCGGCGGTGGTGTAGGTGGAGACATCGGTGGGTGCTTCTCTTGGATGGCCACACCCGGAGTACGAAAGGGGGACTCTTAATTAACCACTTGGATGGGCGCAACACGTATTTCCGTCGCCTGTGATACGACGCGTCGCCTATACACGTCAGATTATAAAAAAATAGTGGCAGCTTATATCATTGAAATAGAAACCCGCCATTTTGTGCCTGGCAGGAGGGACGTATAATCTAGAAGAGCTCTAATACGGAGCACGTTGACCTTCGTTCACTCGCAAATAACCCTTTCGGTTACACCCAAATTTCGGGCTAAATTCCGAAAATAAATGGGAATCATAGGTATTCGCACCTAAAAGATAAGCGAGGCATTCATCTTTATGGACATAGAAGACTTCTTGCTGTACCTTCTGCTAAAGCTTTCCCATTGAAAGATTAAAGATGAGAATGAAAGACTTAAAATTTCAGTAGAGAAATGTCAGAGGTCAAGTCGAAGGAGTAGAGACGGCTGGCTTATAAAAAAAGGATAAAAGCATAGGATCACCAAAATAGAACATTTTAATGGAGAGAGCGAAAATTAAGACGAAAGCCTAGTTTCTTCCAGAAAGACAACGAAGCGCTGAGACTAACTCAAGAACAATGCAGCCAATGCCTAAAGTACGGATAATTAACCCTAAAAAATACTCTAAACTTCACATAGGGCTTGTTGTTCCCTACCTTTACATTACCAATGAAAATTTTTTTCAAAATATAGTAGTAGTATAGCACTGAAATAAAATCTCGTATTGGTAACAACGGTGAAATATTTATGAACTCGAGATACTTAATCTTTTTTCCTTAAATTACCTACTTTACCGTTCGATAAATGCCGAAAAATTTATTATCCCTTATATTGTATGGTTTATGAAGAAATGGAAGATAGTAGAAGCAAGAGAAAGATTCGAAATCATTTATCGAGGTTGAGCGTTATAGAGTAAGAGATAGCACAAACCTTTTAAAGAGAAAATTATTGTAAATCAGAAAAATACATGAAAGGAAAGATACGATAGAAGGATACCGTCTTGGTTTACGAGTGGATCCGAGTGAGCAAATCATGTTCGACAACAGATGAGAAAATGGAAAGCAAACATGGAGAGACAGAAGGACGGATAAAATAGAAAAACGACGATCCATGTCGTATTAAGCGTCATTGTCAAATATGAGACTGTATGACTGCTCTCCAATTCCAAGTTTGATTATTCATATATTATCATAGTAAAAGTATTACCTTTGGTAAAAGCAAATAGTATTGCTACTCAGAAAAACAAGAGAAAAACGAGCTGAGAACGAAATATTTAGGAGATACAGTTTACTTGCGCTCTTCTCGAAATGAAGAAAATATTCTTTTTATAAAATTTTCACGGATTGTCCTCATTCACTCGCTAATATTTACTTTCATTCTATTGCAGAATTAAAAGTAGCAGTGTAGTATAAGAATATATAAAACAAACATTATTTTATCACTACAATTGTTGATAGAAAACAATAGTTTGTATTTTTCATAATATTTATGCGGAAAATATATAAGTATTATTTTAGTAGATTCTAGATTGCGTTCCACAGAGTTCGGTTTGAACAGCCGAAGTTTATACAAATTCCTATGTACAATTTCCTAGTAAGTATATAAATCCTTACTAGGAAATTTTAAAGGTAAGAGCAAGGATATCTCATTCGTATTAATTCCGTAAGTCTGTTTTTAGTATAAATCATAAAATCATTTTGAAGAAAAATGAAATATGTATTGATGATTAGAATTGTCTTACTTCAAAGGATATTTCCACAGAAAAATATAACCCAGCGCAACTCAAACGGAAATTCGTAACTAACTTAGAAGTGTACCATGATAGAATATAATAAATAAGTATTTTTATACGTGTCCGAACAAAATATGAAAAACATTGCTTTCGAAGATAGCGAGAAATACTACAAACCTATGACGAAAGGAATGAGGCTAAAAAGGTATACCCTGAGAAATAATGCTCAGTAACCTCTCAGTATTCCGCCGAATAGATATTCATCTAGCACCGAACATATTTCAGTGCACGGCAGGATAGTTATTCACCTGCCGGTATTCAATCTCACTGAGGAATCTACGCATCAACAATATCTGGAACTAAATTATACCAACGTGAAACGTCAACACACGCGTGCGGAGTCCGACCCTCGGAAAATAACATGCCTCACAAACAAGAGAGAGAGAGAGGGAAAAAAAGAACTAAAACGTGCGGTATTAGAGACAGCCGCAAAAGCCTCCTGGTTCTTCGAGAGTGAGAAAACTCGGAGAGCAAGTGGGTCTCCACGCCATTCAACAAGAGATCTTCCCGCCCCTCCTTCGAGCCCGCGCGTGTTCTAGCGTCTGCCAGGATTTTGGGAGGAGTGGGGGGAAAAGGGGAGGGGGCCTAAGAGAGAGGGGTGAATAAGACGTGTGAAGGGATCTTGCAGGTTTTACCTGACGTTTCCGAGGGTCATAATTTCCGTTTTGCTTCATATTTTACGTAGAAATTTTTGGATACTCAAAATGAAAAGAGAGATCGACTCATATAACTTGTAAATAAAAACACATTTCGTATACATTCAAATTTAAAATAAGCTACTTAAAAAGAATCTTTGATTGAAAGTAATAGTACAAAGTATCATTAAGGAAATGAAAGAATGTATCCAGCCACGCCTGAAAGGCAGAGAATAAGGAAGATGACCGTGACAGTCGTAGCACAATGTATTAGATACTTAAAAACCTCCTCTGGGACTGTGATTATCATTAAAATGTCTGAGATATGAATTAATTAAGTAATTCTGAATAATAAGACTTTTTATAAAGGAAACCTATTATTGTGATATTCCCAAAAAGGATATTCATAATTCATTCACTATATTTCGCAAGTTTCACTCTCAGACAGAGAGTAAATCAGAGTTTAAGAGTATAGATAATTAGATTGAGTGTCAAAACGTTTTCGCTACAGATTACCAGCTATTCATTAAATTATTAGCTATATAGGCCAGAAATTTTAAGCAACAAGTATAAAGGTAAATTAGCTCTAAAAACACACTAAAATGATACATTTAGAGTAATTCACAGGAATTCATATCGATATGAAATTAAGTTGATACTGGTGGAGACCATATTTTAAGAAGGGAGCTTGTTGAGTGACTATTGTTATAAAAAATTTTAAGTCCTTGTTAATCGTAATGCTTAAATTGTGATTAGCCTACCGATCAAATCCAAAACTGTACCATTTGCAATGGAAAAGATGTAGATCATAGCAATAAAAAATTTCAGCGGAAGAATCTGAATAAGTCGTCGATTTTAAGATGCACGACTTTGAAATAAAAGTTTCCTTAATTCCACTTTGAAAATGCAATAAAGCGTTGTTGAAAATCGGTTCGTTTAACTCGCAAGATCGTGTGACGGGCGCTGCTGAGACGAAGAGGAAGAAAAATAAGAAAGAGTGGGAGAGTGGGATCCAGACAGCAGGGGTCCAAAATAAACGCCGCACCCCTGCCGCACCCCTTCCCAGCGACCTCCCACCCATCCTCGACACTCTTAGAAGGTTCCTTGGGGGCGAAGGGAAACCAAAACGAGAGAAACAAGAGCTAAGCGCTTCTCCTTAAAGGCTTCGCTAAGTGAGGTTAGACGGCTTAATTTCCCGTGGTGATGATGATTATACGATCCCGACGCCTCCTATCGAGATGGACGTGAATTAGAAGAAGGTTACTTATCTTGCCAGATTTTTGAAAGTGCAAGTCGAGACGATTCTCCGGTATTATAGATTCTATACAAATTGAAGTCGGGAAAAGGGCAAGAAAATTGCGAGTAAAAATACTTCAATGTATGATTAATAATTATTCAAAAAATAAACTATATCAAAGAGATTTCTATTAAAATGCGTCTTGATATAATTTGGGAAGATATAAGTTGCATATGCGTAACGGATGAAATAAAATTCATCCTTCTTACTTGACGTTTTCAATAATATTCTTACGGCATTCATAACCCGGATATATGAGAAATCCTCTGTGATTTTTAAAAATTTTGCTTTCACTAAAATTTTTACTATTGAATTTCAGAGCAGTAGTTAATTACTATAATAATAGTGCGGCTGCCATAAAGATAAATATTTTTTCACGATATAATATTATCAGTGGGACATTCATAGAATATGATGGGATGCGGAAAGCACCCTGTAAAGACGGGAAATACCGCCAAAATCGGGACGTCACTCATCACGGCTCACAACTATTATCAGATCTATTGGACAAGGCATATTCCATATCAAATAAATCTAAATATCCAAGACCTAATTTAAATGAGTAAATTTTGAGTTTCATACGAAATATAGTATTTAACGAAAACGATATTTAAATAACAAACCCGATAACTCTTTATCCTTCAGATTAGCTGATAAAGTTGTAGGAACAATATTATACCCTAAATATTTCATAATCGCTGATACGTTTATGTTTCTTTACATTATGATATGATTTTCAAAGAAAATCTGAAAATGAAGAATTACTGAAAAGAAATACACAGAAATCACTGGCAATAGTTTTCACAAAAAATTATCTGAGTAATAAATCAGCGCTCGAATATTTCGATCAAATTAAGGTTTTTCTTATATTAACTGTTTACGTGCACTTTCAACAGATCCTAACTTATCAGAAACTAAATGGGAAATAAAAATACAACCTCTCTCTCAAGATAGGATTTTGATTGATTAAAAATTTTGGTATACTTGGATATAAATTCAAATGTTTCATCCCTCGAAAATATACATGGAATAAATTCAAGAATATGTAAAAGCAGACTCTGACAACTGGGTCAAAATATTAATTTCCCTTTAAACCATTTACGACTTCCCGCGGCCTATCAAATGCTAGCAAAGGAGTACTTGAGTGTTTCCAACACTTGGTAAACTTATGCCTTCCGGTACGATTTTAACCTTTTGAAACATGCGGCGCCTGGTCAATGAAGCAACGTAGTCTTCCTTTAACATAAGGATCCGGTATGACCGACGGAGTGATGGCATTGACAGAATGCCAAGAAAATAGGCGTACAGTCATTCAATTTTGGTGAGACTACCTCATCTTGAAGAGGATATTATAGCGGTTCGAGTGAGCTCGAAAATTTTTCTTTTGAATTACGAAGAAATCGGTATCGATCCTGGCATTCGCTCTATCGCTTAAGATTGACATCTATTTATCAGAAAAATAACGTTTTCTCAGCGCACGTTTGATTGAAACTACAGTTCTTAACATGGAAGTATTTGCAGAACTAGAAAAATTTTCAATCATGAATTTATTAATTTAACTGTGAATGGGATTTGATTTCAAAATGAGTGAAGTTTATTTGCATTGCATGGGCAGAATAAATAAACAGAATAACTATTCATTTAAACAGAATTTACAGAATAATTATGCATTTCAATACGCATACGAATAACGCATTGAAATAAATATTACATGAAATATTATACCTGCAAAAATAAGATACTTGAGATAGTGACATGATAAATGAGCCTAAAACAACATGATGACGATATATTAATCATGGGGGATAAAACTAAGAAAAAGCATGAATAAGCCAAAGACGCCTTTTGCTTAACTTTTCTCCATTCGCGATTTAGTCAGCAGAAACTCTTTCGTCCACGAATCAGATAAAACTCAAAGAAAAAAGGCAAACAAACGAGCTCTATCATATTCCTCCATCTTCTAAAATATTGCACGTGGCGCCATACAAACAACAAACCCGCGAGTGGTACAATTGTATCACGCCTAAAAATTCATTTTCGGCTAATTGTGGATCGCCCCACTTTTGTCATTAACGTTCTCATCTGGCAGGTACAGGCACGAAGGCCAGCCAGCGTCGTGTTCCCTACATATAGGTCGACAAAACTTTTTGTGTGCAGCCTACTGAGAGAGTCCCTTCCCCAAAACCTAAGCGACTCATCTCACCCCGTTTCTTGGCTGAAGCAGCGGTACAGCTAGCCAACTCGTAGACTGCTGCCATCCTTCTCGCCCCTCCATTTCTCTTCAAGTCCCCCAAAACAAGCCACCCTCACAATAGACTGACGCCGTGCTCTCGACGCGGTCTGCTCCGGAAACAGTCGACGCTCGGGCGGCGCTACGATTAAAAGGACGTACACGTGGCGTCAGAACTGTTGATTCTTTCAGATTTCTTCCCACCTATTCCTCAGTAAATTCAACAACACATTACGATATCTCCTATCTTTATGCTGGTTATTCATATCATCCACGATGCTCAAAATATGATGATGTCGCGATGAGGTGATGACCCGAAAAAAAAACTAAATTTGCAAATGAAAATGGAAATTGGAAGTCAGGAGTGTTAAGCTTGAATACCATGAGTAATACTAGCTGCTGAAATATTTCCTGTCATGTCAATGCTAAATGAGATATTTTATATTACTGTTTGCTACTAGCCGTTCCAGGTAAGCAGCGCCTGATTTTGCGATGAGCAGTATTGAATGTGTTTCCTCAGAACGCGAAATACTAAAAGTTATTGGAAAAATATCTGGTTCGAGCAATGAATGAAAATTTCAAAAATTTGGAAGTTATGATAAAAAAGAGCAAATAAATGTACAAAATATATTTATATGTAAAATAAATCATTCAAAATTAAATGTAAAAAGTGACATTTTAAACTAAACGGGATATCGTTCAAAGCGATTCAATAGACATAAAATATATTTATGCCATTCTAAGACGTGTAGTAAGACAGATAACCACTAATTTTTTATATGAATCTGTGTGTTCTTATAACGTTCGCAATTTTTCGGACTCATAAAAAGGCTCTTTCCTTGAGTACACCTGTACTTTACTTGGCGGTACATCGCTCAAGTCATCGGATCATTCTCGTTCAAAATTACGATAAAAATAGCGCTGGATATGATGAGAAATTTCCGTAAATATTCGTCGCGATTTAAAAACCGAAATTCGTCAGCTATTTGGGCTCCATCGTATTTCGGCGCATCCAGACTGAAGAGGATGACCTCATCCAACGCGTACATACACACGCCTCGCTCGTTCGTCACTCCACTCTAAACGTCTCATCGGACTGCGATTTCGTCCCTCCCCTACTTTCGGCACCTTGCCAACGCGGCCCGAGCTCGACTCCCGAACTCATCCTCGGCAGATATTTCTCGCCCCGACGTGACTTCGTGCTCGGGAATCTTCTATAAAAAAATGGTGACGATGGTTTCCTCGTGCCGCGTGATTTTTTTCACCCACCTTCCTCACGAACCCAATTTCTGCTTTTTCTCTTTTCACGGTGACCCTGAAAAAGAGACTTTTCTCCCGAAGGCGTTTTATACGAAGACTTTCTCCGAAATGTATTATTAGAAGTTCAATTTTGGGAGTGATGAGCATAACTGCGGGATGTCACCACGCTTTAAATTTGCTCCTTCAGCGACCCTTCCTATTTCCGGGCACTCGCTGCAGTCGGACATTGGAAGTGCCGACTACATTCTCCAAAATTCTGATGAATTTCATGCAATATCTAATCATAAACATTTTCGGTAATAATTTATTTTTATTACATCTTTTTTAATGTAGAAAAGTTAAATTTTCCGTGTTACGTATTAATCAGGAAGGCCGGTTGGAACCTCCTTCCTTTTGCCATTAACTTCTAAGAACAATAAGTGAGGAATCAGGTTCACTAGGGTAGATGAGGAGTGAGGTATTTTTCCCTTGATTCCTTCACTGAGCCAGAATAAGCGAAAAAACCCTCACAAGTAAAGTACATTCATTTTACTAGTAGCACTTTTCGTAGCATTCTATACGGAGAAACCTTAATTAACGTCAACATTCAGCATGACTCATACCTCAGTAGCTTTCAAATCATCACAGCCATAATCAAGACATAAGATAACGAGACAGTAAATGAAAGACAATCTTTTCTCTATCCTACATCCAGAGATAAATGAAAAGTATCCATTCATCAATATACGGTAGCAGGCCCAAGTAAGATTATAAACAAAAAATAATGCCTACCAAAGGAAAACCTTTATTTATCGAAATAATAACATAAGCAAGTTTCCTTTCTAAGCTAAAACGTCTCTCAACGATGAGTAAAGGAAATTTCATACAAGATTTAGTGAAATGGCGCTCATCAGCATATCTTACAGCATCTGCTTGCCTTATTTAACAAAGGAAATTTCAAGTTAAATCGCAAAAATATATCAGTTGTTTCCATCGAAATTCAATCGTATATAATCGTCAACGTAATTATCGAAGTACAAATTCATTTTCATGCCTTTGTTATAACACTGTGGATTTGAGTAACCTGCGATCATTATTTTCCATAATGGTTGAAATATACATTTCACATTCGATGGTTTTTTGATAAAGAACTTAAGATGTATAAAAATAAACAAAATAAGGAATATGTACAACGTAATTTTGCAGTACGTCTCCATTCCTCAAAAAACTCTGATTTGCACTTGAATTTATTTTTCGGCAAAGCTAAAGTTTCAGAAATTAATATGAATTTAAGAAATGTTTCAAAAATGAATATGAATTTCGCATAATACTTTTTCGAACCGAACTTCAATCGCTATTATGAGGAAACAAATAGTGAGCAAACTATGGATCGTGGGGTTTGATACTTAATATTTTGAATGACACATTTACTCTCAAATGACTAATTTTGCAAATGCATCAATCAAACCTTGATTTGAAACTTCTGGAATCGGAAATTCAGCCACAGCTACGATATGATTTATGAAGATTGGTGACTTTAAATAGTTTCTGAGCAGCTAGAGGAGAAACTTTTCCGTGGATGGGAATAGCAGATGTCAACTGGGTAAAGCATTAAGGAAAAGAATCTTTACCTAATTTTACCATTACCGTTCTAACAATATAGATATATAAATTACTTTTCTATATTATATTAATCATTAAATCATCCCTAATCAGCTAAGTTCACATTCGCGACCCTCCAGGATAGTTTCCTAGTTTTCGAAAAATAATAATAAACCAAGTGATCGGTTGAGAATAATGATCTTAACTCTATAGAGTAAATTACAAATAATTATAGAGTATGAAAATGTGCGAGCATTAAATTGAATGAATCTGAGAAACAAATGAACAAAACGGATTCTAAATCTTAAATAATAATATAAATAATGTCAGATTGATGGACAACAATGTATTAAGGACCAGTAAGATTCCATTTAATCATTAACTTGTACATAACAAAGGGAGTGTAGTAAAGTAGTTATTTTGAAAGTATTAAAATTATTTCGCAAATTTAAAACCCATAAACGGTTTAAATAAATAATAAATTGCGCGTATAGTATGGGTGCAGATTCTTTAGATTAAAACTCATTGTCAGATAGAAGAAAAATATTCGTTGATAGCGAGAAAAAATTCCAGAAAGCGCCGGAAAAAGATTTCGTCTAGAACGAGTGTCTGGTGCTGTAATTTGCCATGCCGAAAAGTTGTCATCTTCCGATTCGTCATGCAACAGATCCGAGGCAATTCGTCATCCACCCAAAGAGCCGCTCTACCTCAATTTATCGCCTCCTACGGTTCCGTTCTAGAATAAGAGCGGATTGCGAAATGAAGCCCTCGGTGCAGTCACCTGCATAGCTGGGCATCAAAACCAAATTGAATTGCGGGTATTTTCACCTCTAACACGCCTCCTACGACTCATCCGATCCTTTGAATGGCATTATCCTTGAGACCTCCGCCAAATTGCCGACAGAGTTAGACCTGAATGACGATGAGTGAAGAGGGCGTTTATAATCGGTCGCTTTAATAATAACAATCGCGTGACCAAAGGAATTACCCTTCAGACCCTTTGTGGTTTATCGCACGCGCCTAAAAGTAAAGCCCCCTTTTTATAGAGACCTATTTTTGGAGAGTGGTACACGTTGTCTATTAGCACCTTTTCACAAAATTATATTATTCATTGTGAGAATGAGATCCACCTTTCTGAGAGTGCGATGCCTCCTTAAATTTAAGGAGGTGTAGGCCACATCAATATTTAAACCCTTTATTTATAATATATTTCAAAAGTATTTCTCATTGCTCGTTATTCTCCTTTTTTCCAACGGACCATTAAGTGTATGATTTTAGAAAAATCATGCCAGAAGAATCAATCTAAATGTTCGTTAATACAACACAGGCAGCTAATGATTTTACCATTTTATCTCCTTCACTTTACTTCAGAAAAATAAAAGTATATAGAAAAATATCAAACTAATATTGCAACCGGATTACTTTGTATTTGAAGGTAAATGTATCCATTTGTTGTAAATTCGTATCGTTTTATTGAATTAGAAAACTCACATCAACTTAGAATTAGGCGTTTCAGTTAATTTTTCATGGACTAATTATAGAATTTACTATGTTGGCCTTGACTTTGTGGTAGGCTTCCATTATGATGAAATGAAAGGATTCAAAAATTTACCGTACCACTTGATTTTATTTATCACAACCTAGGTTTCGGCCCCTTAGGCCATCGTCAGGTGAATTTCACCTGACGATGGCCTAAGGGGCCGAAACCTAGGTTGTGATAAATAAAATCAAGTGGTACGGTAAATTTTTGAATCCTTTCATTTCATCATAATGGACTAATTAATTACATAGATCTGTTAAGTTAAATTATATTGAGATTATATATAGTTAATTATTCTATTCTATGATATAAATTTATATAGAAGAGCTAGGTTAATTCTCCCCTAATATTACGGGCCTTGTCTCATTTGTCTATGTATTATTTCACTCATTTATGAAGTTCTATTTCTGTAAGGGAGTCCCTTAAAACCTTTTGCATTCATTATTATATAATAGTTAATCATTAGAAGATACTTAGAAGTAACTAAACTGGAAGTTCAATCTAATAGTCCGTAAGAAAATACCTAAAATATTTTTATGGTTGCAATTATAATCAACTGAAACTCAATCTATCATTAGCATGAGGTAAATATGATAAATAAATATATAAAATAATAATTAATCGATAAATTTGAAGAAAAAGAATCTACGAAAATTTACACTTAAAACTTTTCAGGTTTTCCCTTCAGAATTCTAACTATGTATTCTTTTTTATTTTTCCATGTATTTCATCGTCCTGACCACCGCAGCAACAACGTTATGGGTAGGCGGCCCTTGTCCCTTCAAAGCGTTCTGTCTCAACGGAGGGACATGTACCTACTTCGAGACACTTGGTGAACTTGTTTGCAAGTAAGTATAAAGAGGAAACTCTTTTTCAATTGTTCGATGTAATTGAAGAACACTGTTACGCAAAGTTAAAAAATAAGTAATCTTATCGAGTTCCGAGCTATTAATAATAAGTAAAGATCCATCATTCACTAATTACGAGTAGGAGTCAAATTAAATTTCAAGAAATGGTTTAATCTGTTTTGGATTCATAGAAAGAAATGAATAGTTAATAAGCCGATGATTTTGTTTAGCATACTAATATAGTATTAAACCATGATTAGAAATTATTGGTTACAGTAGGACACAGTATATTCAACATGTTTGGTAAACTGGGTGTGATACCAAAAATTCTCCACATGAACTTAGTTTGAATAGAACACCGTATTATTAGGGACGTATTTGTTCCTAGGTAATTGAAAGTTTCCTTATGTTTACTACTAATATCTATAATGAAAAGAATAATTAAATTAATGTATAATAAATGTTTTAGTCTCAAAGGAACTGGTAATTAGATGTATTACCTCTTTGAATCATAATTCATAGTAAAATTTGACTGATCAAAATGTTTAATAGTGTTCTGTAAAGATCAATAGGAATCATGTGAAACAATACTATCACGAATTCAATTCATAATTATTTTACTACCAACAACGTAAATTGTCACGCTTATTAGACTGTAAGCTTGAGATTTCAAGTGCAGTTTATCTTCTGTCGCAGAAAAGTCGCGATAACATTTTACCAAGTAAATATGAGAAAATTCCGCCTGTAAAACAACATTTTCCAATCAAGTATAAGATAAGAATGAATGCGTATAAAAATCGGTGCTAACTATCTTTGACACACATCTTGTTTATCTATTATCGGATCAAAATTTCTTCCTGACGTAATTCAGACAATCATTCACTGCGAATCATTAAAAATGACTTTTGTCTAACATTTCCAACGATGTTACAGGAAATGATTTCCCCTTTAGCTGGAGAAAAATAGAACCGCAATAAAGATGCTCCAGAAGGCATGCTACTCGGTATCCATTAGACACCAATAAAAGAAGAATAAAGTTATTTTTGGAGGAACGGGAAATCATTCCATCCCACGGTAGAGCCAACTACTAGCAGAGCGATACCCACAGGAACTTTTCTAGAGAACATATCGAAAAAGAAACAAAAGTCGGAGATAAGAAAACTTTCTCCACTAATGACATATGACATATCGTCCAAAAATTAAGGAAATTGAGGAGAAAACGCCGTCTTCTTGGAAAGTAACTAGACAGCATGGATTGCCATAAAAATAACATAACAGTGCAAAAGTACATGGAATAGAGTTCCTTAAAAACGATTTTACTAGATTTATTATCCCTTTTTTCATTAGAATATTGTCTGCTTTCATAAGTGTTTACTGCCGAATCATTGATTCCTCATTCACTCTACTACATTTTTACTAGGGAATACTTACAAAATATATTACAAGGATATTTACAAAATATCTTTATTGGGCCATTAAATTTAAATTTTAAATTCTTTTGGTAATCAAACAAAAAGCCAGATTCAAAAGATATATTGATCATATTACAGAAAATATTTTCCAACAAACGAAGAATCATGAGCACATCTAGGATGTACAACTTCCATTACTCTATGATTGACAAACCGTAATAAGACAAAACTCCCTTCTTTGGTTCTCTTTCCTATCGTTTTATCAAATTATTCACATTATACAGTACTTCTTTTTATACCTCACATAGGACACGATTCTCAAACCAAGAGTCTGTAAGTCGAAAAAAGTTGCTCTGATAAATTTATTCAGTGAAACTTAACAAAGTGATTTAGTTTCCATTCCCGAGATGGGGTTTTAGCAAGTGGCGGTTCAAATTGTTTATATTTTTTTACTTTTTACGGTAGAAAATTAATATATAGAAAGCAAGAAAATTAAAAATACCAGGCGAAAAGGTCAATATTAACTTTCTTTCATTTAGTTTCTTCACAAGGAAATAATTTTTGCTGTAAATCATTCCATGAAAATCGATCTTTAGAACTGAGTGAACTGATGTGCTGTACCGATAGACACTGAAATTTTCATTTGCGTGATGTATTAAATCATTTCGGTAATCGGGATCATCAATTCGGGAAATTATGAAACTATCTTATCGCTTAATTAAACCACTTAGTTTGTATAAAATTGCATTAGGTAAAAACCAACGATCTCGTAAGTTTCTATCTGGGGAGATAAAATAAAGCCATTTTCTTTCATTCCGACGGCCAGAGAAAAATGAAAGGGAAACCCCAAAAAAATACTCAGTTGTTGAGAGTAGTCCTTAGAGTAATTAAGATAGCGAGGAAAGAGCCCTTTAACATTTTTCAACGAAGGGAACATAATAGTCGAGTCTCTCTTTAAAGTGCGGAGCTAAATCGGGAGCCACTTTTGGAGTCGGAGCTTGTTAAGGAGAGGAAGGGATAAAAAGAGCTTTAGGATGAAGAAAAGAGCGTGTAAGGAGATAAGGAGAAGCGGAAAGGATATGCTAAGAGGGTGTGAGGGACTTCAGAAGAATCTGTGGAGTGCTATGGAGATTGATTGGAAACGAGAAACAGGGAAAGGGATGCTGAGTTTTTAGGGTATCTACGGAAGATGGAACAAAAGAAAATTGGGAGAGAAAAGAAGAGTCTCTGAATGTTATCTGGGGATAGAGAATAAGTATAGGGAAGTAAATTTGCTCGTATTGCAGTACGGCCTAAAAACCCAAGAAGAAAAATGGACGAAAAGTATCGATATGATTGAGAATCGAACCCAGGTCTCTTCTAACCGAAAAAAACTGCCATACCAAATGAATTCCACCATGTTAACGGGATTACCAACTATTGCCAGAGGACCTTATCGAGGAAGACAAATCACGAAACGATGTTTTAGGAAATTTCCCCTAAAGAAAGACACAGGAGATGGGGATAATTCTGTTTCTCCTAGGGTATTTGGAGACGTTTGACGAAGCTGAAGGTAGCTGGACGTAACGTAAGAAAGAAGTTATACCCTTCCGTAAGGTGCAATATTAATGAAATATTTCAACGTATATGACTAGGACCGGCTATCTAGCAGGGGGAGTCCGAGTGCAATATTTCTAAATGGGCCCCTTATGCGCTTCTTTTCTCTACATACTACTTATGGTTTATAAAGAAGCATGATATTTGATGTATTAAAATTTTCTATGTATAAACATTGCATGGCTTCTGCACAGTAAGTTGAATTTTTGGGATAAGGGCCTCTTAAAAATGGGGCCTGGATATTAAGCATCTGAAACCCTAATGGATAGCCTTGCACACTAGAAGCCAAGTATAGCTACGGTAAGGTGCAACATAGTCAATATTTACGAATTAGGAAGTTGAAGCTGTAGTTATTTTATTGAATCAACCACGGAAATAGAGAAAATGAAAATAGTTCATTGAATTACTGTGCCTGTTACTCAAAAAAATATTTCATTGTATTCCAAAGAACAATTCAAATTGATAAATTTTATCTTAAGAAAGGGAATGACTGCATTATAAATTTGCTAAACGAATTTTATCGATAATTATCAGAAAGGGTCGTTTCTTGAGCATTTTTAAGATAACGCACGGCGAGGGAAAATTTTAACTGATGCATCAACGGCTAGCGTATCTCACAAATACACAAACGAGATCCGAATATAAGCCTAATAATACAGAGCTGAAACAAATCAGTATGCAGGATCATCGAAGCATCTGATTTCCGTCTAACCGAGGACAATGACCAAAAACACAGCGGCAACAAACCCTTTCGGCGACATCTAAAAACGTGCAGATCCATCAAAAACTCTCGAGGTCGAATTTCCTCACGAACACAATACTTTCTCCGCGCCGCGTATATGAAAAAGTAAAAAAACTCGCAATCCATAAATCTTTCTGAAGGGACTCCTCAGGGGGCATCGGGAGGGAGGTGTTGGCAGGGAAGGGGGAGAGGTCGGTTTAAATCGTCTAGCTTCCTGAACAGAATGTTTAGCCTGGAAAACGTTTTGGAGAGTTTTTTTCCCGGCGCCAACGCGAAAACTCTTGCTGCTGTGTAGTCTGGGACGCGGCTTTCGGAGTGGGAAAAGGCAATGTGGAGGATGGCTCAGGAGGAATGGGAAGTCGAAGTAGTTTCGCGATGTAGATGGACGGGGTGAGAAAGGGGAGGAATAGACCGGCTGAGGAAACAAATGAGATTTCGCAGGATTCCTTCGGATTTCCCCTGAATTTTTCCCTCCTCCTTCAATGGGAGGGTGAGTCTGGGCGAAGAGGTGTGGAGGGGAGAGGGTAAGTCACCCGACTGGCGCCAAGGCATCGCATACGCTTTAACAAAGTGCGGAACCATGCAAATCGAATGGAAATGTGCAGCCTCCAGTCGGCGAATCGCTCGCAAACAAATGCGACGGGATATGTGGAAAGGAAAGGTGGGAAGGAAGATGTCTCGGAGGAGACGGACAAAAGGGATTGATAAGTTGTTTTTCCTGGGATATCGTAGGGAGGGGAGGTTTAATGGATGTTTGATGGGTATTAATTTGCCATTGGAGAAAGGGAAGGAGCGGTTCCCTACGAATTGCAACCGCGCTAACTATTTATCTCCGCGTACATGTTACGCGATATGACTTCATTTCTTATGTCTCGCACATGATTGAAAAGAGTGAGATTGGTTGATGGGAAAACAAACACTACAGAGGAGAAGAGAGAATTTTAATTGAAGTAATACGGCCATCGTAGAGAAAATGGGTGGGTAAAATATTAAGAGGAGAACTGTCTAGCGACCTAGGTAGTAGAGGCCCCCATCAGAGCAATATCAGAATAAAAAAGGAGAGCAATGAAGAAATACATGGAAAATTATGTGGCTATATTGGTGTCAAGAATGTCTCCTTATCTTTCAAAGAAGACTTAAAATTATACATGAAAGTATTGATTCTTTTATGTATTTAATTACGGAAGAGCGATAAAAAACATGTAGTAACTGTTAGGTTCTGACTACAGAGAGTAATATCCCTGAATGGCAGATGTCTACGAAAAACTGTACCTTGAAATATTTTAGATTAATCTGTAAAGCAATTCCAACAATAAATGCTTCTTTATATATTTTTAAGTAGCAATTCAGCTTTCTGACTAGGGAAGAGTCTAGCATACTTAATAGGTTTTGACAGTACGGGATTCGCCCAAAAACGAGTGAAATAACTAGGGTAAATCCTAATATATGATACAGAGAACATGTGACTCCGTTAAGTGAAAATATTCAGATTTTTCGCGGAAATTTACCTATATGCCAGAACCATCATGATATTTTTGTATTTCAAATAATTATATATCACTTAACATATTACTATTCTAAAGACAATAACTGACTAATCAAGGAGAAATAGTACAAGCAGGTATCTGAAGCATTAACTTGCATTGAACGTAATTTAAAGCACTTGTGGGCTATCACGTAAAATTATATGTAAAACAGGTTATTCGAGTAAATGATCAATTGCTTGGGTTAGCTAATCGAAATTGCCATTAATATTGATTCATTTTTTGTGATTAAGGTAATAAAAACGTCGATCACCTAATGCTACATTTTTTGTAATCGGACATTTAACACAATTAATATAAGCTCTATATTGTACTATGAGCATAGCTAATATCAGCTATGTAGAACTAAATTTAAGGTTAATATATTTTAAATGTAATAAATTTCTTTCGTATAAATGTTGACAAAAAAAATATTTTATGACAGTTTCGATGAGATGTATTTGCTGATGATCGGAACTGATTGCATTAATTAGCCGATGTACCATTGGGTTAACATCTCATCGGCTCAGTGTTTCATGCGCCTGATTGTGTTGATGATTTTGCTTGATCTATTCCAATTTACACTGCCAGCATTTTAATAATTCATGTTTCTCCTCTTCCCAAACCTTCCTTTTCCTCCCGCCCCTCCCCCACCATTTCCTCCACAATCCCATTCTATCAAACAACTGCTCCCTGTGCCATATGCCATCTTAATCCTTTTTCGCACTCCCAACTTCACTTCTCACTCCACCCTCACCCGACTCTGTCTGTTTCAGATGCGCAGAGGGCTACAAGGGCCTGAGATGCGAGAATAAAGATGTCTACAATCGGGGGAGTATGTATCCTAAGAAAATGTCGTACTTTTGTAAGCTAGGCATTTCCTCTTCGTACTACTGCTAGGAATAAAACGAAAAAAAAGACAGAGTACAAAAACTTCAAAGGGAATTTACACGTGAGCCAAAGTTATGTGTTGTTTTAGGGAGAGCACGGATGAACCGCCAAGATTATTTATATATTTAAACAGAGAGAAAGAAAAACACCAAAGAATCATAGATGTAATTATAAATGAGAGGGGGAGAAAATGGGCAACGAGTGAATTTTTGAAAGAAGTGATGACCAACTCAGAAAGAAAAAAGTGAAAAAAATGAAAAAAAAATAATTAAATACGTGTATAAATTAAAAATATTGTACATTCACAGACCAAAGACGAAAAGACCAAAGAGGAAGGGAGAGAATAATGTATATGCCATATATATATTTACTCACATATACGAGAGGGGAGAAAAATTAAAAATATATATACATGTCCACGCTTTAAAACGCGAAAGGAAAAAAAAGTGAAAGAAAGAATTGAAAAAAAAACTTCCTTAACCACAACCTCATATTTTACCTTTTTTCTCCAATGAAACCAAAACCTCCACTGAAATAGCAGTCATCAAAAAACGCTGGTTTATATTTTTAATTTATTGTTTCGATTTTTTTATAAATACTATATATATATGTATGTACACATTTGTTTTTTTAACTTTTTGGCTTGCCTGTGGTGGTGCTGGGAATTCACACAAGTGGGAGTGTTGTTGTGGAAGTTGGGTTCCTAAAAGAGAATGATATGTGGAGGGAAGGAGAGGGGGAGCTTAAGAAAGTGGAGGGAGATAAAGTTGAGGAGGAAAGAAAGGAGGGAGGGAGAGAAAGAGAGAGAAGATCGGCGGAAAAAGTGAAGAAAGATTTTTACTTTCACCGGATTGCCAAAAAAGTTCGCATTTCGACCGTGGCGACACCCGGCGGAAAATCCGACCCTTGAAAAAAAATAAAAAAACGAAAAGATGGCACGTGTGCTACCGCCTCTCTTTTCTCTCCCACCGATGAAAAATCTCTCCTCTCTTCGAACATCCTTCAATCTTTGACCCCCTCCCATTCTTCCAATCAAAACACTTCTTGTCCTTTCATCTATTCCCTGAAAAACACACACAAAGTATTACCACATCCCTTCCCTCATCCATTCCATACGCCTCCCTTTACCTTCTTCGCACTGGAATTCCCGACTCACAACAAATTAGGATGAAGTCTCCCCCACCTCCTCGCGCATACGCAACATCTCCTAAAGGACCCCTCGAGGTGTGACAAACCGGAAGTGATCTCATTGTGGACGGCCGGAAGTGTGGGCCTCCCTGGAGACTGATGGAGTGACAGGGCCTGCCATAGAATGATAGGTACGTAAAATTCCACCGCCAATTAAACAAATTCTCAGCGGATCAGATTTCCGGATGATTACAACTAACGGCCAGTAAAAAAAAATCATCGAAAGAAAGTATACGAAAAGAGGAAAATTAACTTGTGACGATGCCACCAAACACGCTCCTGGATCCAAATTATGCTCTGAAAATTTTGAATACTAACTGATAACCTACGAATGATGCATCTATTGCCATGTTTCAAAATCAATATTTCTAGAAAAGCTAATGGTAAAAAGATGCGCGAAATAACTCGTGATAGCTAGGAAAATTACCCTAAAAAGAATCTTTTATGATTCTTCAATCCAACGTGATTTTATCAACCATAGAGTCATCAGTAAAATGAAATCTTCCTGGCTATCTATTTTCGCGCATTTTCCAGCAGCTTTTGAGTCTTCTCATAATCACAAGGAATGCTACTTCTCCATCTATTTTTCTGCATGATAATATTTAAAAACGTTCTATTTATAGATTAATCTTCATTTTTGCGTTTATTTTACATATAATTAACAAATATTTAATGTATTAAGCCGAAATTTTCGAGATTGGACGCTAAAATCGGACGCCATTTTGAAAAAGAAATTTGTAACAATCAAATCGCAGGTGATTTAGTTACTGTATTAAATGATGATTGATTTGTAAAAACCCAGGAGAGTTTTGGTGGTCATTTCCAGTAATAATCTGTTTTAATCCGATGAATACTTAACCCTTGCGAAATACGCGTATTCACTCCACGTTGATTAACATTAAATTCAGCGCGGTGGAGTAAATTTTCTTTTCACGTTGCTCCTCATATCTGTTTTATAAGGGTATTATGGAAAGAGACGTTGCAGTAACAGCTAATGTAAAGCGAACAGAAGTTTCTAGAACTCAAACTAATAAAGCCGTAAAAATGTTAGAGTTACGAACTATAACATTCAGGAAAGGGATTTCCTTTAAGAATTATATTGCAAGAAAAAAAGGAAGGAATCTTGTATGCATTACAGTACAGCTTAAAATTCCTAGGAAAAACAAGAGCAAAATCTATCGAAATCAGTGGGATTGGAACACTCTCTTTCATTTCCTTAGGAAGTAAATGGTCTAATATTTTGATTAGAATACCTGCCTAGAAAATGGGAGACTTGGGTCCGAGTCCTGGGTATTTTTCACTTCTATTTATCCTCGAGGATGATATAATAAAACATAAAAGATAAAGTTTTTAAAATTCGATAGACTTTTAGGTAAATTATTCCATCATCTTAAATTACCATTAAATCTCTTTGATTAACGCAGTTTATTTGCTCCAGGATTTCCATAACAACGAATATCATACATATTTGAACGATTGTGACCAATGATTTGAGTATAATAATGATAACTAATCAAGTTGCTGTGTTGAATGTTACAAATATCGTATAGTTAAAAACTTTTGCGCAGGTTTAATTTCATATTGAGCAATCCGATTTATTGTGATTATCTAATTCTCACCGTGCATATTAACGAAGTAAGTTTTACATGAAGTTTCCCTACTCCGATATTTCTTATGTTATTCTTACATTCGCTGTTACTGCGACAATGTTTCGCCGTTTAGTCGTCCTATGGGAGCAACGAAAAGAAGCGGAAGGCTAACTTAATCGAGTCAAGATCTCACCAACAGTAACGTTCAAGAGACGGTCCTCAATTTGTTGTGAGAAGGTGAAAAGTAAACATCAATTAACTCAATATGTTTTCTATGTTCAGATTAACGCCATTGCTTTGAATCATTATCGTTTTTTACCTTTCATTGGAGCAGAATTGTATGACTTTGCTTGTTACTAATATATTTTATTTTTTAAGTAGTAAGATTATCTTGATGCTTGTTTGTGCCATTATCATTTTTCCTGTATGTGTTGAAACGGATGAAGATTTTCTCTTGATTTCTTTGCATATACTTTTGTTATCATTTTAATTTTCGTGCCACTCACTAACAGGGGAGACAAAGGTGCTCTGTTAGTGGGTATGAATAACAAATATTTTACGCTTTTTGGCACTCTTTTGGTGGCAGCGATTGAAGTATAATTTAAGTACAAAATTCCTACAAATTCCTCTTTCTCTCCATAATGGACTAAGGACAGACATTATGACGTAAAATACAGGACTTCATCAAAAGGAACGGAAACCCTGGATTTTGCAGACCTATTGGTTATCTGAAATTTTGAACGAATTTATTTAACTCTGTGTAGGTCTGCAAAAATTTCACATATTAACATACCTGGTTATTTGTAATTCGGATATATCAAATTCATATTCTATATTCAGCGCAAGAAAAAAAGAGATTTAATGCTTTGGTCATGAAGTACACTCGACCGATTTCATTTTAATTTATCCATAATCATAAATAGTACCCTCAGAACTATCAAATCAGTAAATCATGCATGGAACGTTTAATTATTTTTAATTTTTTTTTCGTAAAACAAATTCGACTAACACAATTAATCATATTTTATAAATTAAAATAAAGTAATAGAATATCTTCTAATCACGCTGGGATGAAAATCGATCCTACTGGAAGAATTATTAGAGATGAATATTAATTATTGTTATGAAGACGTAATAGTTATTATTCTCAATCGATTCAGTCGATTCAATCGTTTTTATTTGTTATAAACTGGAAGGCCTATGAGCAATGTTCTTCGCGCTTTAGATATTTTATAGTTTCTCTTAAAACATTTGAGCGAAAGTTAAATCTGACAAACTCTAGGTAGCAAATTACTGTTTCGTAAAAGTAGAACATAGAAATAAGTCTTTTGTTCATTGTCACATAGGTTTTATGTCCTTAGGTAGGTAATTATCATCTCATTTTACTTCATCGAAATCTAGAAAAATTAAATAGGAGATTTTCAAGAAATAGGGATAAAACCAATTTACATTCGTTTCAGCTTTAATGAAATTCCAATGTATCAGCAAAAATTTGAAAGTAAATTTGAATAAGTTTTTCGTTCAATGCGCAACCTATAATTACCTAAAAATATTCATTCATTTCCTACATTAAACATAATATCTTTCCTGTGATTTGGAAGCTTTCAACCTGTGAACCGTTGAAGAACGTCTTTTCCTTTCCGGCATTTCTTTCCCATTACCTATCACTCTAACCATCTCTATCTCTCTTTACCCTTTTCTCTATTTCTTCAAATCACAGATAATCGCCGGGATTCCACCCTTAGCCGGGACGTCGCTACAAAGTCAAGGGGTTGGTTCTAGTGTTGGAAAAGTGTACGTACTAACAATTTAACACTTCCTTATTGTATCCTTCCCTCATCGGATGATATCTCCTTCTTTTCTGTGCATATTTTTAAGCCAAACGTCATCTAACTCAATTTTTTCGTTGTTTCTTCCATGATTTCCATTAAGATATTTTAAATTGTACTCCCCAAATTTCTGGTCGGTTACTTTTTTAACCTTTTAAAGCTAAATAAGCCTCTGAAACTACTATCGGAGGACTAAAAGGGTTCGATAGTTATTTCGGTGAGATTCTATGAACAGTCATAAATCCATTTTATCTTCTACGCAAGGGAAATGAAAATTTCAAACATTTAAATTTGGTGGATGACGTATGGCTCAAAACATCAAGGCAATGGAAGATACGAAATGTTTTAAAAGAAGGAGCAGATGAGCACATCCTCAACTTTCCTTGATTTGCAGTTGATATACTCCAATGTGCCATCTTCCTGATCAACCGCTAGATAGTTTTTTCTTTAACAAGTTTTACTCGTCAAGCGGAAGACAGAGAACACCTTGCTAAACTATAGAATTTCGAAGACCAAAATCAATTGTTTTTTTCTTAGTAAAATATGTTGCTTTTCTGATGATTAAATTAAAGTTTTTGCATAATAATACTGAATGCTGTAATTGAAACATTGGACCGTTTGTAGTTATGAATAAATCGATGTACCGAATCAATAAACGGTAAATATTAATTTAAACATTTTAATAGCATTGATCTTTTTATGATGATTTCTTATTATGCTTTACCGGAATCATACCGCTTTGAAAGAAGAAAATGCTTTAAAAACCAAAGATAAAGGAGCTTTAGGTTATACATTCTTTCGAAGAAGGCTAAAGTAATTTCGGAATAGAGAATATTTTATTTGTTCAGAGATTTAGAATAAAAATATATTCTGGAAATACTAAAATGTTTCGCCTTACACGGAATAAAAATATTTCCGTTAAGCAGTTCTTAATACACCGCATGGTTCTAATCCGGTAGACATCCTATCAAAAAACACTTATAAAAGTTTATATTGCTTATTTAAGGAACCAAAACCGTATAATGTCGGAGTAAGTAATGGTCTCAATTTTCACGAATAAAATAATTTTTGTTGTTAAGCGAAGATGGTAGCTAGCCATTCTCTACAATCAAAGAGACAATTGCGAACATTAATTTAAACGATTTTATCATTAAAAATAATCCTCTGAACGCAACGGTCTCCGCGAGAATTACCTAATGCAGGTGTACTGATAGACGACTATTATCAATTAATTATAAGCTCGTAGTTTGTATATTTATATTTTTATCAACATATTACTGGCAAATGAAAGAAAGAGGAATGAGAAAAGTAGAAAGGGAACCATTTATTATAGGCAATAAACGATGTTATAAGCGGTAAAATCACCTGCTAAACAATCTGTAAGAGATAGCTTAAAGTTATATACTCCAATTTAGATGACGAATTTCTAAATAAATAATTTGTTAACAATTGCAGGGCAGTAGGAAAATATGTGTCTAAATGGCCGGGTAATACATAAAAGGCACGCAATTATTTTATGCTTACAAAGTAGATCTGCTTCTTATAAGCAGTTTAGGAATCAGCCTTAATGTTGTACCGACAATTTATTTGGAGATAAGACGAACTCCTAGATGCATACGGCAAGGGGATTCGATAACCAATGTGAGTACAACGCACAGTACCTAACCGTTGGTTAAAAGGCACGAGGAATTTTTAAGCGATTCAACTCCACCTGCTGGAGAAATTATAATTCTCTCCTATCATCAGATAAATTTTCTATCGAAGAAACAGCTCTAGAACAAAAACAAAGAGAATTGCATAGGCTATTGTTCCCAAGATGTAATGACGATTTTAATCTTGTGTAATTTACGGTCATTGCAAACATTCCCAACGAACTTTCGAAAGCAGTCAAACTTTTCCAAAATTTGCGCCTCGAGAAATAATCTTTCCAAACCGAGTCTCCATTGGCAAAAACCCGATTCTTCACCGAATCACTCTCCAATTCGCTTATCTCTCCATCATCCCACTTCTGTATTGACCCCACGCTTCCACATTCTACTCGGCTAATGCCTAGGGAAAATGAAGAAGTGGGGGGTGGAGAGTAGAGGGAGGCGTAACCACAGGGGCGGGGGATTGAATGGGAATTCAGAGACACGCCGTCTGTGAAACCGCCATCCATGTGTCCGTCCTTGAAACGCCTCTCCTAACCGTACGCTCCTTCACGTTTGACATACCCGTGGCGCCTATTAAAACCCAGCGCATGCCCCATTCGCCAACCAAATACCATTTCGCACGCATGCCACTTGACCGCCTCAGAGGGGTATGGGATGTGAAAAGCTTCCAGCCACTATATCACGAGTTGCGATTTTATTTATTGCTGCTATCAAAACAATCGATGACGATAATCCGAGTTTTGGATTCAAACCTCTTTCTCGCTCAATACCGCCAATACAGATGAACGTTTTACGGAATGCGTTAATATTCAGGTAATAGTCGTAGGGATTGCTCGAAAATATTTTTCTTCGACGGTATTTGCGGAAAGCATTACAATCAAGCAAATACTCTTGAAGCAGACTCTAAAAACTGAAAATGACTGCGAAATTAAAGTTTAAAGCTATTCGAAGTGATGATTCGGATTTATTTCTTTATTCATCCGCGCAGAAACTTTTCTGGCACAGGAAATCTACAACGATTATTTGGAATTTCTATCAAGATACGCTTAATGATTCCTCTTTTAAGGAATTTCTAAAAGAAGAAGAAATTCTCAAATGGTGAATATCAAGTGCAGAATATGGTTACCTATTTTTCTATGAAGAATAATTAGCATGAACTTTCACGCAGCATGAAAAAAAAATAGGTTCACAACCAGAAGAAACTATGCGAGATTTTGAAAAGATTGTAATAATATTATCCAAAGGGAACTTCACATCAATCTCCACCCATTTACCAATTGGTTTTGAAGTAATTTTACGTCTATAGTTCGTTCTATCGTAAAAATCTTCCTGGTGCCAGTCGCTTCTGTAAAATCGTATTTAATGAGATTTGTTTCTTCCCGCCGAATATAAATCCATGCGGCTTCCCCATTAGCTTCTTTTACACCCAATTGAGTTAATCTTTTCAACTGAATCTTAAGGCAATGGAATAAAACTTTGTTTGCTATTTACATACTTATAGGCTGTAGTTTATCGAATATTGGAAATTTCGATCAAACAAAAGAAATAGCCGATAGTTAAATTATCCTAATTAACTACACTTTCCGATTCCAAATTCGATAAGAAAATTTGCTAAGAAAACAAAAGGAAAGAACTTAGTAAAAGGCAAACTCTTGTTTAAAACCACACGATTTTTATCGTATACATCCTCAAATGCTTCATATTATTTCTTTTCATTTAACATTTCCTTCTTTTCGTCTCATATATAAAAATCTCTTGAATCTTAGAAAACACGAAATTTCTTCCGAAGATAGGAGTGTGGATGATATGGTTTCTACGGCGATACAGAGCAAAATGGGCTGCTTTTGAGACCGAAGTCTCATGCCTTATGTGCTCAATTTTTTGTACTTCATTTTCTGAAAATCTCTCCAGAGAATTTTTTTTTCAAAGTTCCCAATGAACATCGCGAATTGTGCATATAGAATAAGTATCCAGTTTTTGCTTCCGTTCAACGGAAAAAAATTTCGATTCAGCTCTGCGAAACCTACCAACGTCGAACTGATATTTTTCGCTCCGACCATTTTAATTTATTATTCCTCTTAATTTTATATATTTTTCTTGTTTTTTCACTTAAAATGAATAAGAATAAATTTCAGAATTAAACTCAGTAATAGTTATTTGCATGTAGCAGTTTCACACCTGTAAACCTTCCTCCAATTACGCCTGAGTAATTTCATTAAAACAGTTTTCGGTTTCGATTCATGTGCTAGAATTTCCATATTTTCGGTTCGGGTTCGGTTTTCACTCCGATAAAAATAGCGGTTTATTCGTTTTCAATTTTCGGTTTGATTCCGGTTCGATGACCAGCGCTTAGAGTCACCAATGCGCGACAGAAGCACCTACAAAGGCGTCGCGGTCATTTAGAAGAACGCAAGATCGCATCTTTTAATCATTCTAAAATGCCGGATATTGCCGGATCGCTAACAAACGGAGGTGTAAGTCCTGTTACAAGAAATTAGATAGTGGTATTCGAGGGGCAATAGAGAGGTAGTCACGGACTAGGAAGGCATTCAGAATAGCGGGCGATAAGGACATTTCCTCCTTCCATTCGCCTTATCTCACCAGCCACGCACCTGTGGAGGACGTCATCCTGAGATGGAATCAAAGAGAGAATTCTCCGAAAGAACGTGGAGGGATTGGAATTATCGTGATTGAATGCTTAAGAGGAGGGATCCTGCCAGGGAAGCGGTCACGAAGGGTCGTGGAATCCTTCCAAGTCCGTCGGGAGTTTTGCGCGTAATACTTTTACAGCGCTCCTTAATTCTTATCCCCAGGCGTGGGAAACGGTTAGTTCTGCAAACAACTCGAAGAAAATGTCTACGCTCTATCCAAGACGTGGAAATTGTGAGCATTCTTGACGAGACTGAGGGAAAAATTGAGGGAGAGGGGAAAATATCGATTGAAATTGTTTCCCGACGCAGAGATTCCATTGGTATCGAAACGACCCTTCGAAATTGTGTGAGAGTTAATGCTCATTTAGGGATCTTCATCTAAACTTCTGTAATTTCCTCGGTCATCTCGAATTCCGATACGAAAATTTTCGGAATAGCGTCGATTTTTTAAATATCCTTTACCTTCGTAATTTCTAAACACTATATATTCATGGGGTAAGCAGAGAAGACTTTGATTTCGACTGTTACATAAAATTGGATGAAAAGTCGAGCCCGGTCTCTAAATAAAACAACGAGCGATCGCCTTGGTTTTGTTAATAAGTTTACCGCGGCATATTCACTTCGAAGTCTCCATAATCAAGCAACCGTTGCTAAGCTCTGGATTTTCAGAGACATCTTACTGGAACATCACTCAACCCATCTTCATTCCATTCTGAGAGCTCAATTATTCTGTACCCCAATAACGGTATTGGATTACCTTTTTTGATGAGACGATGAAATCAAGCGCAAATCTGAAGGAAAGCTCGACTTTGAACATGACCGCGAACCACCATCGAGAAATAAAACGGAATTTGATATTTTTATTTTATGTTATGCGTACTTCTAAAGCATCAAGAAATGTTTCCCATAGTCGAGAAACATCTCTTGATGCTTTAGCAGTAATAATAAATATAGTGAACTCTCGATTATCCGGATGGGGAGAGGATACCCAATCAGAAAACACGGATAATCCACTTTTGTGTCTTACAATGCTCATAATTTACTTAAATATATAACTTATTATTTTTTGCGAAGATAGTCTATTACATTTCATTGTTTTATGGACTAGTTAAGAATTTTCTTCACCCGACCGCGGATCATTTTATCAGTATCAATGTCATTGTAGTTTCATTCCCACTGCTCCATAGAAAATGTCTTAAGAAACTCCTGCTTATATAGAAACGTATTTATGTTTGAATTTTTTTCAAAAATGCGTAAATTTTGACGTAGAGTTAAAAATATAATCCGCAAACCGGATAATCGGGAGTTTACTGAATTAAGGTGATGTAAGTCAACCAGCCGCCAAAAAATTCGGGAGATATCTTCAAAGTCTCTTTCCTAAAATACAAGCAAATGTTTCAAATTTTTTAATTCATCGATAATTTTATCATCCTTCTCCTTACTTCTTTAATTTTTTATTTGAACATTTATAAATGAGGCACAGAAACTACTAAGTAATGTGATCTATGCATTTTCAATCTCACTCTCTTATCATACTTTTCTTTCAAACCTTGATGAATGTACTTCTTCTATTTATGAGGGTTTTTTTCTTCTTTTGGGTATAAATCGAACGGAAAAGTAGGAAATAAATCAAAATCTAATATCAAAGTAAATAGAGCTAAGTTAAAGTTTACCAATTCGTCTATTTATCCATTTCTAAAATACAGATCCATTATTTCCGTAGAAATGATTACTTATCTAAACAATTAGGTAGAAAAACAGCATAAACGCGTTAATTTTCATTTTCTGACTCAATTTTCACAGCAACAAATCTTAAAATTAATACGTAATGACATAAAATAATGTTAGTTTAAGTTTTAAGAATCCAAAATCTGAAGAATTAATCTACTAACATTCTATCCTCTCTTACTTTTAGAATTTTACGATTCGCCAGATTCTTTCTTAATGCGTGGATGTTGATATATAATTAGGAAATACTCCAAAAATGAAATCTCCGTGTATGAGAGGGAAGTAATTAAAAATAAAGAGGCTCATAATCGAAATTTTATCCATATATGATTGTATATTTTTATCCTTACTTTAACATCTATTATAGCGTTACTTAACAGCTTGGTGCTTCCATTAACAGTCTTTTAAGGGAAAAACTGCTATGGACGTAAGAAGGTTTATGGTGATTGATTAATAACAAGCGTGGTGGTTAATTCATAACAAATAGCAATTTAAGACTGTGGAGAATTGCGAAAGATTCAATTTCAAAGGTAAATTTCACACTGGTACTCGTCTAATTCAAGTTTTTTTCACCGTAGCAATGTGAAGAAGTAGTTAAAATTCTAGTATCCGGTTCCTACGTTAGGCGGTTGAGGTCCCACATCTCCCCGCTCTTTGGAACGCTGGTGATTTCCGAAAATAAACAAGCAGTATGTATTTTTAATTTTAAACAAATTTGGAACATAAAAATTTTTTCTCTTACAAAGGTCCGTCTTTTTATTCCCACGCCTGGGGTGGCATGAGGCACTTAATTATGAAGAGTTTTTCAAGTCATATCTAAAGCTAGTTTTGCGCATTGTCTTTACGTATATCACTTAGATAATACAGATATAAATGACAATTCGGTACATCCGAATTTTTGCAATTGAATAACATTTGTAAACCTAGTTCATTGCAATAGAATACCTCACTAATGAGTCTCTCAATTAGAATAAATAATATTAGCTAAAATTTCAATATAAAAGGATTATGAAAAAATTCGTCCGTACAATTCTACGTTCTATTTAATAATTGAGCAAGGTTTCCTCTGTCATAACCATTCAGAAAATTACGCACGTAATTTCAGATTAATAATTTCAACGATCGAGCTATTACCTCATTTCATTTTGAGGAGGAACTTACATTGTCTCCTTTAAACTGCGTTATTTTCTTGCTGATAACTTCATTAGCATATTCATACTTTCTCCCTGATGTAAAAATAATTTTATCTCGAAAGATCATGGAATACTTTAAAAATCAAAAGACACCGAAATATTCACTGAATTGGGAATAGTATTAAATGCGACAAAAATTCGATAGATACCGTTTTTTACAGTAAGGATATTGATTAGAAAGCAGTGTGAGTGACCACTTTTAGCAACCTTCTATGGATAATATCTGCTTCAAGCAAAAAGATTAGCTTAAACTTGCAAAGAAATGAGAGATAATTATGAAATTGAAATTATTTTATCAGAAGTTAAAATGTGGTTTAAAAGAAGAAGTTGGTTTGTTTTTTGACCCATTTATTTGTTCTTTTTGAAGCCATTTATTCAGGTCATGAGTAATAGTAGTTCTCAATTGCCCCCCAACAAGAAATAGTGCTCAATGTTCTGGTGTAATGAATCAAAAAAATCGCAGGAAGATTTACAAGCAGAGGAAGGGGTACCGAATACTAGGATAAGGCGATAGTTGAGAACTACTATGATATTTTAATATAAAACGAAGTGCAATACTTATTCCGCATGCTTCTATTTTTAAGTAGCCCCAGACCTATTAATTATTTTTATTTCATGGTTGCTCCCTATTGTATTAAAGCTTGAAATCCCTGATTCACTCTATACGTTTACTTCCCAAAGCCTCCCACAGACTGAGGTAGTAGTCCGAAGTAGATGTAATTTTTTTTAATGCCGAGTGTGCTTATGCTGCTGCAGCAAATGAAATAACAGTCTTACTAATCGTTCCTCGCCCTTTCTGTTATCTTCCAGCCCCTTTCTGCCCCCACGACACCCCCTCTTTTCCCCTTCCTCCATCCTCTTCTGCACTCCGAATCCCCCTGGCGACAGAAATCTACACCTCTCGCCGACGCCGGCTCTCCGCTCCACCACCAGGTGAGACTGAGAACCAGTTGCCCAAACAACTAAACTCATCATCCTCAGTAATTATCTCCCTGGATTCAAAGGTCCATTTCGTCTTGCTGCATATACTCCTGGCTCAGACTTAAGATTTTGAACATGTAAAAATGGTCAAAGCATAAAAATCTGTCCGGTACTTACTTGGAGTTAACAAAGATATATTTTTACCTGGAATTTCTTTTCAATTTCGATATTTGCTTAAATTCGATCACGGCGAGTTCAAAAGATTGCGTGATTAATAGAATTTTCTCACGATGACTATGAGACACGGACAAATAAAATCGAAAAACAGAATGAGTGTTAGAGACGAAGAAGACCTTGACTCGATGACGTATGGGTAAACGTTCTCATGTCGCATTTCAATGTTTTCAACGTTAGTGTTCAACTCATTAAATTTTTTTAACTGACTACAACGTTGGGCTTTTAACTTTCCTAATTGTATCTCCTCGATTTCAATCACGTTTTAAATGTTCTCTGTCTGATTGATATTAATGATTATCCACATGTTTTAAGTAAAGGTTGAACCAAGGAAAAGGGATGAAATAATCATAAATCGAATGAGCATGCCTAAAGTAAGGAAAATATAACCAGGCGAATGAGAAATCCTCAAACACGTCGAAAATTCATAATATAAGAAGTCTACTTCATGAGTTAGTGTTTCAGTGGATTTTGTTTGCCCGATCTTTTGTTGTTATTACAATTCATTCTCAAAGTTACCGTGATATTAACCTTGCAGAAATTTAGTACTGTTTACTTAATATTACTGAAAAACGTGAACTTATTTCCATTAATTATTTCTTTTCCGAAGATTTCAATGACAAAAATTAAACTTTGAAGTCAGAAGAGAATGAATGCTCGAAATAATTCTTTTGAAAGACAAAAATATGTAGTTCATTCAATTACTCAGCGTATTGATGTTGTATTTTATTCCTTCTTACGCGATATATTATGAAAGCAAAAAAATAACTTATATAAAAATATAGTACCTTTCAAATTCTTCTTTCCTAATTAGCCGCTTACTTTCATCTATTAACGCGGAAAGCGAACTTGCGAAGCGGTATTTCAATAAGAGATCACAGCGGTCGTTGAAGCATTGTCAATCCGTAACCATCCCATTGATAAGTAAAATTCGGCATCCGATTAATGGATAAGCAACCCTAAGATCGAAACCTTCAACCCATCGCCGTCTGACTCATTAAACCCATACTGCCCCATTAGACCTTTAGCTTTAATGAAAGTGATTACGGCGAGATGGCGCCGAATTTATTTCACTGGCTCAACCGCTTCCTTTATCCCACCTCCACCCACACCCCACCCCATCTCTCTTTTGTTTCCGTCAACAGAACGGCGACGAAAATGCGAGGAGGGTCGCGGAGGAGGGGAGGGGGTGTCCTGTACCTTGGGGGTGGGAAGGGAATCACCGAGGAGGAGCCCTCACCGGAGACGTGGGGGCGGCGGAGGCGGCGATGTTGGAGGCGACGGTACCAGCGGCGGGGGCGGTGACGAAGCCAAGATTCCTGATCATCTTCGGTGGCTCTCTTAGCTGGAGGCCCGGTCTAGCAGAGAAAGGTCCGTCGTGGAGCCGCCTCTTACTGCTTCCAACCATTTCCATAAGCATTCTCCGGATATGCCGCTCCTCCTGAACAAGCACGGAGGGGGAAATAAGGTAATTATCGATATTTCGATACGTGGGCAACATCGCTGCATATGTCGAGTCCATGATTAAATGATTTACCAACAACTCTATTTACTTCCTATATCCTACTTTTCTCGTAAAATTCTGATTCTTTCTAGGCTAATTTGTAGGTTGAGACATTATTCTCTTGAGACTTATTCCCACAGTTATTCTCTTTTCCTCTTCTAAACTTCCATCAACCTTTGAGCTAGATTCAGCTCTGAATTTGTCTGACCAGCAATACATCACCACAAGAAATACCAATAGCTAGAAGCCATTGAATGGCTACTTAAATTACTTAATTATACCACTATAAAAATTGTTCCAGAATAAAAATAAAACTCATATTAACTCACCCCTTGCATTAATGCCTTCACATTAATAACTGCAGTAAAAAATTTATATTGAAGAAAGATCGTTGACATAGAACACATGCATTCCTTCAAAACAGTCATTTATACAAAGTATAATTAGGTTCAAAGAAAATACCATACTAATGTAATTCTGCAATATATGTAAGTATTTTGTGAGATTTGTGAATTGTATCAAATATAGGTTGCTAGTATGTGTCAACAGAATTCCTCTCCAACAAATCAATCCCCTTACTTGGTCTGATTCAAAGACTTTAAATGCTAAAATTACACATTGCCTAGCATAGAAATATACTAAGGTAATAATAAATCATTTATGTGAGAAATTTGACTTAAATTATTTACCAACTGTAAATTAATCAAAAGGGTTCAAAAAGTAAATTTTCTAAGAGATAGAATCTGTTTGGAAAAGGATTTAACCACTGTTAATAATAGTATCTTTTAAGCAAATTTAATCATCTAAATCATTTATTTTCATACTCTTTGAGCTGCAACACCATTAGTCCTTAAAAACTTATGCCCAATGCCCCAAACCATCATCTATAAAAATCAAAATTAGAGTGGCATATAGATCATTGAAATGACCCTATCATAAAGATCGAAACAAAATTAAAATAAGAATAATTCATCGCACATTTATCCAAAATCCATTAAATATTTTATTTTGATGAAACAAAATGGAAATATTTTTCAATATGCAAACCTTTGCTTATGTTCACAATTTGTTGAGAGCCCTCCAGCACCCCTTTCCTTCTTTCCATCCCCTTGATCAACCAACCTCCCACTTTGGGAACCACTGCTCTAGAGGAATGATTTCATAGAAACAGATTTTAATAGCAATGGTATTGGAGAAATTACATTATTGGTAAACAAATTTACTGTATCTGTTATTTGGAAGGATTCATAATCAGAAATTCCATAGCTCTACTATTTTTGGGGAATTATGTCAGCAGTTAGAGGATATTTATAACACACAAGAGGAAATAAAAAACCTATTACTGGTGAATGTTATCGATAGATATCATTGGCAAATATTCTGGCTATTCCTTCCTTTACCCAATAGTAAAATTTTTTAAAGGTGCATTGATAGCTGAGGTTATTTTAAACAGATGGTCCCCAACCAGGTATTACACCCACAACCTCTTTTGGCAAAGCTAAATGCCCTGCACACCAAGCTATCTGGGAATCCCGTCAATTACCTAATCTTTGAAATTTTTTACTATCCCCCTCCCTACATGTGAGTGTATTCTCTAATATTCTTTCTATAGTAAGATCCACTTCTCTATGGTACACCAAATTTGATGTTGGCTGCTCTAATGATAGTGATCATTTGAGTCTCCATCTTGAAAGAAACAAAGCTTACTACTATGGACCTGAAACTCTTTACTGAACTTTGTATAATATGCTAGTCATGGAATGAAATTGTAATTACAATTTTAAATGTTTAAAACATGTAAAAATGAAAGCTTTATTACTTGAATGAAGAATATATTAGTGATTTTATTTCAGATTAGTTAAGTAAATTTCCCTTTTTATCAGCTTCATCTACTTTTTAAGACTAGGAATATCAATATTTTGCATCAATTAAAGATGAAGTATGAACAATATTCATATTGTCATCTGGCTAAATAAAATTATGAGAGCTCCACACAATCTGTTACTTCAGTTTCTGCTGAATACTTCAATAGATTTTCTTCCTCAGCAGCCAAACTAAACTGAAATAATTACTCAGGATCTTTTCAGTTAATCATTATATAAATCTAAAAATTCATATGTGAGACAATATATAAAAAGAAGAAACTAATTACACTTAACTAATTTGAAATCAAAAAAGCAAAATCAATACATACAGATTGAGGTAATGGATTATTTGAAATATATCAAGCATTTTCAGATTCAAAATTAAAATGCTGTAAATAAGCAATGAATCATTTTCCCTTGAGTATCGGGCATGTGAAATCAATCTTGTAAGTAAAGGGCATAAAAAAAACAGGAGTGATAAAAAACAATCAAAATTTACAAAAGATGAATAAGAAAAGAAAGAATGTAAAACATTGGAAAATGCAGGAAACAGAAGATTATAGGATAACAGTTATAAATGCCGAAAAAAAATAAAAAAAGAAGATGAATGAATCAATATGAAGAAAGAAATTAAAAGTTATATTTCTGGAATCTCTTCATAGCTGAGGACGCCCGTCTCCTTTGCAATAGTGTATCAAGAAATGATTTTTTTGCAGTATTAAAATGTTTAGTGGAAATTTAATCATCCTTCTCAACCAATCTCAAGGCTTACTCACATTGAAAGTCTAAGGAAAAAATTAAATATAAGCATCACTGATTTTTCAAATCTCGTAATTTAATACAATCTCCCATAACCATCATATAAGTCTAAATTTACTTGAATGAACATTTTCTCCTCTACAAGAATATCTTTAGGAGCATGAGACAGAAACTGAACAAAAACTGTGTAAGTCTTTCCGGCAGGTTGGCTGTATTATATCATACAAACCATCATTCCATTTTTTCACCTCCTAATGAAAAAATCTTTTAAAAACAATGATTATTATAGAAGAGAAACCTTTATCCCCTTCCTGCAGGTAAAGATTTGTAATCAAGAATGTAAAATATTAAACCAAATATATAGATTTTAACAACATGATCTGAGAAATATGAAGCTGCTTAGCTGTATTTTTAAACTCGAATAATGACCATTACCTTCATCACTCTTGCTAGAATTTAAGTCACAGATAATTTCTTGGTGTCAAAATCTTTCAATTTCTATTTACTCATGCTAAATAGACATTACATTCTACCAAACATATGTTTATGCAGAAGTTTGAGCATTTATATATATATATGTTATCATTTCCTGTAGTGTTACTGATTTTTTCTATCATAATAGCTTCTTTAATCGGTTATATTGAACCCATTAATTTTCAAGTTTTAAAGATCCATTAAAGATTTCCTGAGCACCCTTTATGACTTTTCTAGAGCACTAAAACATCAACATATATCATAAATAATGCATAATATCCTCTATTTATATAGGAAATAATACTCGGTAATGCTTGGAATATCAGCTGTTTTGTATGTATGGAGATGAACATTGTAAACAGAGAGCAACTATTTTATATAATTCTACCTCTCCATACTTTTAAGTATCCTATTCTTCTTTGACCTATGAATACTTGAGGGTATTCATAAAATACATAAAAAATTATTTAATCTTATCTGTTCCATTCATAGGTTAAATCTAACATGCATATGAAAGTAACGGGAAAATGCCCCCTAAGTTGCAGATCCATTTTTGTGAAACTCATCTATATTATAGTAGTAGCATAGTGAAAAGTGCCTCAACAGCTGAGGTCATTTTGCACATTGGCTTTAATGAGGAATCGAACCTGGGACTACTTTCATTGAAGTCAAGCGTGTTGCCCAATTGGCTATCCAGGAGCCCCTCAATACTGAATCATTATAATTTATTAAGGTTGCATATAGGCAATTACACTCATTTCCAAATAGTTCCTTTAAATTAACTTTCCAATTTGCTAAGCAATAATAATAAAGGTAGCAATAGGATGAAATCCTCTGCAAATTGAATTTTTTTAATATTTACTATGGTACTCATGATTCCTAAGTACATAAAAAACAATTTGAAAGCAGGAACAAATTTTTGCACATAATCTTCTACTCTGTAGTTCACATTTTCAGCTTTTACAAACCATGGTTTTTTATTTAATTCTAGTGAAGTAACAATGCCTGAAAATGATCAAAATGAACGACTAAGAATTCATTCCTTACAAAAGTTTATGAATGATCTTTATTTTAATTCATTGACCATAATTGTGTGTAAAGTAGCACATCTAGAGAATGGTGAAGCTAAATAATGTGGCAGAATTTAAGATGTGAATCATCTCATTCTTATTTTTTACATCTTTTAGTAATGATAGGAGATTCATTCAAAAATAAAATTGATCACTATGTTAACTGCAGCAATGAGATATAATTCCTTACTCTAATTTTCAGATGAAGCAGTAATGTTGCTTATAATTATGCAATTCTTGCAAAATTACAATACATATCTGAATATTAATGGGGTTGTTTATTATATAGGTTGAAACTAGCCTGCACTACTTTATGTTACAAATGAAAAATTTAATATGAAAAAAACATAAATGAGGAATAATTTAGGCATCCACAAAATGGATCAAAGAAAACTAAAGGCTGAAATAGTAATGGTTGGTAACTGAACAGTATATTGGTCAATAAACAATTAAGGAAGATCAATAAGAAAGAAGATGGATTTCTGAATTTTTTGTCAAACAACAATATGTTAATAATACATATTCAAACAATAATAATTAATAATTATTGGTAATTTTAATTTCTCTTTTGAATATTTGCAATCAAGTTTACACACAATCTATACAAAATTGCAGTTTATATACATAAGGGAATAAATTATGTAATGTAATTATTAACTTTAAAGTTAAGCCAAACCCAGTAATGGTTTCTTATTGATTTATGCTTGAAGAAAATGTGATGAGTTACGAACAACTAAAAAATAAACCATAGTAATGAAATACTGATAACATGAGTTATTATCTAAGGCCAATCTCTGAATCAACTAACTGAAACTAAAAATATACGAAAATTGACTATTTGCATTAAAAATAAAGCAATGAGATAATGAATATCTTTTTATTAGCTCACTAATTAGCACCTTTAAGGGATATGATAATAAGCAAACCTCAATTGGTTAAGCAAAAAAATAAAAGTGGCAACATTTTGGACTTTCATTACCTAAATTAAATCAGAAATGGAGGCTGATAGCTTTGACCAAAAAACTGATTTCCTTGAAATACATGATTTCCAATGGCCATCTAGAGGTTCAAATGGAATACAGCTGTTTATGAGTTGGAACAAATAAATATAACTCCTAAACCATACCATAACTCCTGACCTAAACAATGGGAAAGAGTAAACTGGAAGTAATTTACCAGTTCCAATTCCAGTAACCATATTAATTTTTTTAGGAAATAAATTTAAGCCAATTCAAAACTAATGAATGAATTTAAACTGACGATAAATTTAAATTGACTCATTTTATTGCAATTATGATTAGTTAGGAAATTTAGAGATCTCAAAAGTTTACTTCATATGGCAAGAAATACAATGATTCCCCAGATATCTATCACAAAGTCATGTCCCATCGGCACTACAAATCCTTCATGGTCAAATGCAGTTGATCACATAGAATACAGTTGAGTTGAAATGCGTAAGTTTGCATATAATTTTAATATATTAATTGCAAACTTAACTCAACTTGGCATTTCATTATCAATAATTTTGAAATATTTGGGGGAAAAAGGTATCCTTTAAAATATATTACCAGAATAGATAAAAATAGAGATACCCAAAACATGACAAACTTTTACTGGGTTTTGTAAAATGTTGATTATCTCACAGTAAGAATGTTTCTTTAGCATCAAATATGTCAGTTTTTGTAAACTCTTCAGAGAAACAGGCTTCTCTAACTAATTGAGGTATCTTGCTGAACATTCAGACATTCTGTTACAAAGTTATGCATCAGGCTGAACATTAATTATAGTTTTAGGGAGACCTTGTAAGGCCAGAGCCTCGTAGGCTGGTTAATTCCATTAGGAATTGTCGATGATACTGCTTATATCAACAAACCACTCTCCGTTGCCTATAATGTCTCTCAATAACTGAAATGAATGCTCTATAAGGTAGATTTCTTCGTTAGAGTAGCAACCTGGGAAGATCTATGTTTGAGATTCAATCTTGTGGAACTTTTTCATGTTCGTTTTTCTTTGGAAATTTTCCTCAAAGCATGTACTCCATTTACTTTTAATTGTAGGATGTGAAGAACATGACATTATATGATTTGTTGATGATACAGAAAGAATAGATCCAAAATAGTTCTAATACTTTCAGTTTTCATCATTTGTTTCAATTAAAACTATCCTCATCCAGGTTTTAATATATTAATTGCAAACTTAACTCAGCTGGGCATCAATCAATCATCATCATCAATATCTTTGAAAATTCATTGCTTTCAGTAAAAATTGTCGGTTCTTTTCTATTAAGCATAGCAGCATGCTGCGCCATCTACTAGTGGCCACTAGAACATCTCCCATTGCCTCTGTCTCCTTGCTGGCCATAAAAGTAGGGTTTCACACCAACAGTAGCTTTGCAACTTATTTTATCCTCTGACAAAAGTAAAATTTTCACATAAATTCAAATAGTGTGAATAACATCAAGGGAAGTCTTATGGTTTGAGTGGCTACCAGTATAGTATGCAGCAGTCTGTTGTTTTTTATAGGAAATACAAAATTCGTTAACAATCTTTATCACATGAAGTAGGCTGACCCCAACATCAAAAACAATTCTTTCAAGCAAAATCAACCTTAACAGTGTTTTCCCAAGAGATTTTTATTACCAGTTTCACCATTGTTTATTTAATCAGAACAACTTATGCTGCTATGAAATTGATTTGGTACTAGATAAAATTTTGAGGGAAAATTATTGGAAAATATAGTCCACCGCTTCAGCCATCACCTCAACAAATTGTATTATTTTAGAAATAATTATATTATGGTCAGAACCCAAAATATCTTCATTAAAAAGACAGCTAGCTAATATCCATCTAACAGTGAAAA
Organism: Pachydiplax longipennis; assembly: GCA_036926295.1. Lineage (NCBI taxonomy): Eukaryota > Metazoa > Arthropoda > Insecta > Odonata > Libellulidae > Pachydiplax > Pachydiplax longipennis. Next base: position 16,319,952 of record JAVFKF010000014.1, read on the forward strand.
TAATGAGACTTGATGTTGCTATGTTAAAGGAACAATACAAAAACTTTTTACAGACACTGAAAGTCTTCAAACTTTTCTGAAATTAATACTAAATGGAAAAATTTGGAATGAAACTCTCACTGAATCTAACTTCTCCTTCCTTACTGTAACATTCTGTTTACCTCTTTGCAGGAATTATCTGTGTTGCTTAAGGAGTGGTGGCACTAACGAGGTGGTTCTGCTGAAAAATCTTAGCTATGCCCTTGTATCCTGTCCACGAAAAGGCTTAGTGAAATGTCCTAACAGGTGTGATTTGGTACGGGCAAGGAGCTCTTGGTTGTGATTGGTGGATTCCATTATAGAATGAATGTCAAGTTGAAAGGGAATTTGTAGAAAAGGTGAGAAGGTAGGAAGGGGACAAACTCTGTTATATTATATTAGCACAGTGGAGACTATGGGAGGTTTTGAAAGTGTTCAATTTGTCTACAGGCTGGTCCAGTAGCATATTTAGGATGAAAATAAGTCACAAAATCCCATATATTGCAACCATAAATGGCTTTAGAGTCATCCTTTTTTGCCAGTCTCCTTTTGGAAGTTCTGCTTACTTGGAATTTCTGCTTAATATCACCATAAGCAACCGACAGATCTGAAAATGTGCGGTGTTTTGGCTACTGAAATTAGAGAATCGCAAATGAGTGCACCAAAACATTATGTCAGCTGCATTTTCTTTGTTGTGACCCTTCCTTGAAACTTTCTAGAGCAATGGTGTAAATATGTTGAGTTTTCCATACGAAAAACTCAAATCCAGCAGTTTTGTTTGGCTTTATTATGGTTTTGTTGATTGTGATTGCTCATCATGAGAAACTCGTAACTTAAGAATTATTTGAAGACAAGAACTCTAGTTAGCATCCAAATATTACCAGTTTAGTCCACAAAGCATACCAAAGACTAAATATATTTTAAGTGATTGATGCAGTAACTTGCTTCTTTAACTCTTTTCTTTTCTTGTTTTACCAAATGCATAGACAACTGCTAGGTTGTGAAAATATTTGTGCTGCAGATGAATGAAGAGTGGGTGATCAAAATAAGGAAAGGTTATTCCAACAACAGTTGTTACTTAAAACTTGTTGCAGTATCAGAGAGATAATTTAGAAGGACTGGACTTGGGGAAAGATCTCCATTTATAGCTTCCACGAAGAAGAGATTTCTGTTAAGTGATGCTTCCCAAAGTTGAAAAGATTTCGTTTGAAAAACAATGAGATTCTGTGTTCAGGCAAGATTTTGGTAGGAAAATGTTTTTTGAGGCTAGTTTTCTGCAAGAGCCTCAAATACTGAATGTGTTATGTGCAATTAACCTGGATTGTTCAGAGGAACCAAGTCATTCTAGTACTTTTGACCTGTACTATGTTTTCAATGGGTCGTATTTGTATGTATATATATAATATATATACACATATATTATACTGATGATAAAAATCTCTAAAAAAAAAGCCTTGTCACTTTGTTAAAATTTTATTACAATGTTGATTTTTTTAGCATTTTGAATGAGCCAAATGCATTTACAGTTTTTTAAATAGAATTTTCCATGTTGAATATGTAAGTTCCTTGCCATTAAGCTCTCCAGCTGTAATCAAATTAAAACCACCAAAATTGCCATTTCAGTCTGCTTAATGTAAATATTGATGTGTTGGGTCAGTGTTCAACTAGATGTATATAAATCACAAGCGCAATTTTGTTCTTTGTCACAAACTACCAGTATTGTATAATCAAATTTTAAGAGAAGTTATTATTATTATATTGATTATTCAAAGATGTGGCTATTTTTTACAATCCTTGTACATGAATTTAAATGTTATCTATATCTATAAATAATTTGTATATGTGTGCATTTTGTAAAAAAATGTGAGTGTTGAGTTTTCCATTGAGCTGTAGTAAGGAAAATTTACTTGTTCCTATGTAAATGTTATATGAAAAGAAGTACACAAACAGGACCTCATTTAAGTTTGCTGCATATAGCAAGAGCATACAAATGTTTAGGTTAAAATTTTATAAAAAGCTTTGCTAATATATATCAAAGGTATTGGAACAATTTGTTTCATATGTTCTTCCCTTGATCAAAACTTGAAATCAGTATATGCCTTGTTCTCTCAAACTTATTTCATTCTAAAAAATTAATTTCAACTTGTTAATGTTAACCAAATTATAATTGAAGTCAATAGTAGTAATCATATCTCAACAGTATTTTATTAATCATTCTATATATAGAATGATGTTTTTCAACCTCATCCAGATATAACTAGGCATTATTTGTTAAAATTCTACCTTGAAAGCTGTATGTGGATAGAAAGCCCATAAATTGCCATGATAATGTATTTAATCTTAAAAATCCATTTACCATGAATTTAGGGGGATTATATTAGCAGAAATACCTTCTGCTATACTTAAAACCATGTGTTGCAATTCTTACTGGAAAACTTCTAATGCTGAAAAAAATTATAAGGTATGTAAGAGAAGTTTTTCATATATATATATGTATGCTATTTTAATCTCGAGCACCTCGCATAGAAATAATTGCAGTTGGCATTATTTGCGGTTGATTTAAATGGATTAATAGTAGAGGCAAATATAACTTTATTTAAAAATAACTGTTAACATTAAACTCTAAATAGTCAACAATTGAGATAATCCTGTAACTTCTCTTCTGAAAGTTACCATTATTATCACAAATGTCATGCTTAAATAAATGTTAATAAGCACAATTAAATGTAAAGTCCAATCTGAATTTATGTCCATTCCTCTTCAATTCTTCACTGGTATGTATTTAATAGATGGCAAATGGGCAGTAAGAGATTCACAATGTTTAAATACTTGGACAATAAATTATTTTGGTGCATGGTCAAATAATGTACCTTTTAGGTGACTGAAAGTCAAATCTGCATTTATTGGGAACAAAATATTCCTTCCAGATCTTGACCTCCAATCACCATAAAGTGCTATAGCCAGTTACTGCTGGTACAAGTCATTTTCTCTAATTCGTAACTGTTATCCAAGCAATGAAAAAAAAAACTTAAAAATTTCTGATTGACCTTTTACAAAGCAGCAGAGTGCGAAGAAACCAGAAAGTATTCTGTATGTTTTGATGTAATTTAGAGTGTTAATAGTAAAATTAAAGTTTATAAATGTGAGAGTGTTTGTTTGTATATGATCGGATGATTGAATGAAGATGAGATTAAGCATGCTGAAAGGCATGAAAAAGAAAGATTAGTGTGCAGTCATCAGCTCTCATCCTGATGAGTAATTTAACATGTCATTCTTAATGAAAATTATTATGTGATCCAAAAATATGTGTATGTTTGACAGTAAATATTCAGTCACACCTAATACAATGTGAGCTTTGTCATGACTGGGAGATATACAGTTACTCTCTCTTTGTCAAACTGTTGTTCAATGTACTTTTTTATTGCCATCTTATGATTCTAGTACCTATTTGCAATGTGGAAAACCAATAAATTGTGTGACTGGAATAGATATTACAAAATATTTTTCTGTTCACCTTTTTTTAACTCTATTACATCGCCATAACCTTCCATTTCCTATTGAATAGAATTTTGTGATAGATCCTCTCTAAATTTTTAAATGGTTATTGATATGAGTAATGAAAGAAACTGATCTCTAAAGCTTTCTTGATAAGGTAAATAGTTCATGATGTAAGAATAAGAAAAGGAATATAAAATCATCATCTTATTCATAGACTATTCAAACATAAACCTATTAGAATTTTTGTATCATTTGAATTCCTAATACACAAAATTTCCTCTAAAATCCCCTAAATCTTTCCTACTCAAAGAAGCTCACCAATGATAGAAATAATACTGATTTTCAGTATATTTGACAATAATTTTAGAAGATACAATTAACCAAAAAGAATTGTTTAGTGTTTATAGCTTAATTTATTGATACACCTATTTAGCAGATGTAAATTAACAAAACATATAATTTTCATTGGAACTATAACAGAAAATTACATTCTGACTCGAGAAAAAAGTAATAGTCTATATGTAACTTATTTAACTTCACATAATGAATGTAAAATGGAGAATGATAAAATGAGTAATTACATTGATGTTTTAGACAAGAAAAAGTTTTAGCTGTGGGATAGTTAACAATGAAAATTTTCCCAAGAATTAATTCTACTTGGATGCATAAGGACTAAAAGATATTTTGCAAGCACTTAACAAAGATGACCAAGGGCCTGTGATCTTCGTTGGAGAGCTGGAATGAGCTCCAGCAAATCATCCTTAGGGGTGAACAATTAAGAAATAGAATTTTAGTTGTGAAGAATGTATGCTAATATAGGATGAAGATGCTGAACCAAGAAGGAAAACTCAGTTCCAATAAAAATATTTCAAATAACCATGACATGTATTATTTAAAAATCTGATAAAGTTTTGATTTACTTTATCTATGGCCCAACTAAAGTAATCATGATTTTGTATTCTAGAAATCTAAGAGCTACTCCAAAAGCTTATAAGAATTATTAATTTTATGATCTTAAAATTAACATAGGGAAAGATAAACAGCTTGCCATTAGTACAATATATTTTACCGAATATGTGACGAATTACAAAAATGAGTGCATCACATAGTTCGGATTGAGATACTTTGGTTTTGGTTTGGGAGAACAATTGTTATGGTATGCTAAGGCAATTCGATCAACTGTAAATGAAATTAATTTTCGCAAAAAGATGATATAAGTCGAAGTTAAAAAGTAATGGAGTATAAAGGAAACAAATTTTATGATGTTCTTCCTTTTCTAATGAGTTCACAAATTCTCAAACGTTAACATAAGAATTAAAAGATTTTCCTCACTAAATTAAGATTTATTTTCGAAAATTTCGAATAAAATAAGGATAACTCACCTTCACTGAGTTATCTTCTAAGAGCAGCAGCCGATTTTCGATGATGTTGATAGTTCAATTTTGAAAGGCGCTCACTTGTTGACTGTGTCAAATTTACTTTCGATGGCGACACAGAAGTTAATTGGTCACCTAAATGTGTATTTTTAACTAATGTTGATGTTATATTGCAGATTACATGATGATATCAATCACGATCAATTTTCTTGAACATGTAGGGTGTGATATTGTTTTCTATGTTCTATGTTTACGAAAATCGATATCACAAGTGATTTTACCGAAATGTATTTGTAAATGTATTTACTAGCTACACATATTGCTCAATTTCGTGAAACGATACGTTTTGCTGATATAGTCGTAAGCGAAACAATAGCTTAAGAACTGAAACCTTCATCTGCGATAGAAATTTTTATTTAAGTTATATATTTACTACCTTATTTATAATTATAAACAATTTCCGTTAATATGCATAAAGATTGAAATGTGAACTCCTCTCTGAACCTTAAATTTTTAAAAGTAATCTTTTGATGTCACCAGAAGCGAAATAAAAGCTCAATAAAGTCGGAATTAACTATAATTATATAGAAAAGTTAACTTAAGATATCCATATTTCAATAATTTTTCACGTACTTTTGGAATTCAATATTTCAAGATGTCTAAATGTCAACATGTAATCTGAGTTAATCCAATGTTGTCACATTCTTATAAATGATGAGAATTATAGTATAGCTCTCTAAATAGAAACTAACTCTCTTCCTGTCTTAAGCACATAGCCAATTATGCTGTACTAGTTCTTTGTTTGCTTCCATAGTTTTTATTCAGTATCTTCTTATGTTACTTGATTTCAACGGAGTTTATCTCCAATGTAATCCCATTCCAATATATAAAACATCAAATTTCCTCCAATCTTCTGCTTTTATTTGATCTGTATTCCAGTGTTAAGACCTCCCTCCAATTTTCAGACCTTTATTCACTAATTATTTTATTTCAGTCTTGCCTTGAGAATCCTCCCATAATTAACTCGATAAATTTTTATTACATCTTTAAGTAATGGTCCTTAATTTTCCTCTCTCTAGCATTTTTACATGTACCCTTTTGTCTTTTTATGGGGAAATCCTTCACACATATTCTTCCTTTACAACAATTTTTCTTAATACAAATCTACATCCTATGAATAAATTTCTTAAAGTGATTTCATTAGTATATCTTGGGAGATATAGTATAAAAATAAAATCATGTGTGTAAACGAAAAGCAATAATTTTAAAAGGCTCCATCTTTTTCATTGCTTAAAATACTGTAACATCTTACTGCAGATTCTATTTTTCATATGGTATATCTGAAATAAATAAAAATTTCTTACGCAGATCTCCAAATGAAACCAGATGTTCTTGGCCATCTTTATTCTGCCTGCCATTGGTTTTACTAATTATACTTTCAAGCAAAAAAACACAAGAATATTGATTGGCTATTACAAGTATAAAATATGCATACAAAATCCATAGCCAATGGCATTACTCTCCCTCTATTATTACTAAAATAATTTGGATACTGAAAAACTAGAATTGCAACTATCAATGAAAAATTCCAAAAATGGAAGGTTCAAAAGACAATTAATGTGAATTTTCCAATGTTTGTGGATCTTTGAGCCAAACATTTAGTTAAAAATTGGCTTGGGCAATAAATCTGATTACATTAATTAAAGCAAAATTATCTGAAAGCTATTTTATTAATAAAAGTATGGAACTGGATGAAAGTTAAATATCTCATGCAAAACATGTGAAATCAATTATGTGAAAGCACAGATAAATTCACCAATAAGGCTGCAATGGATTTTCATTCAAAGGTTTGATGCTCTTGTTGTCTTCAATCAGCATTCTTTTTGTTTTAGAAAGTAAAATCAAATTAATATACACTAAATACTTTCTTTTGAACAAACTTAAAAGAAGGCAACTCTCAGAAAAATTTTTCTCCTAGTAAAGGCAAGCCTCCAATTATCAAATTTACATTACTGATAAGAAACCTGACAAAAATTTTTCATTAGGTTAAATAAAATGGCAGAAGTTGTTTCACATTAATTTACTTAAAAGCCACTTTTGGTTTGATTTAAACAGTACATATACACTTTACAGCAGCACACATCTTTTTATAAATCATATTCACTCCATTAATTTTACCTGCTTGCGGTTTATGGCACAATATTACTCTGTTACCCAGTTCTTTCATTAAGAAAACAGTAATATGCATAAAAATAAAGTATTATTTCATTTTTAAAATAGTTTATAAAATGATTATCCTTTGATTAGAGATCTTTGTTTAGGTTTGTTAATGAGTTTGGGATATTTAAGACATTAAACAAATTTTAAATTTGATAAAAAATGTTTGAGCTGATGAATTACATAAAATTTATAAGAAATAACTTATACAGGAAATAAAATTTGACTAGCAAAATATTAGGCTAAATGTTTATCACAGCAAATTTCAAGAATGGGAATGTGATATTAATCACTGACCATTTTAAGTACATAACAAGAGCCAAACACTGATTCTGCTTGCAAATTGTGAAACAATTTTAGAATATTTTTATCAGTCTTCTTCTGAGTCGGAAAGTAACCGTTGCTCCTCAATGCCCATCTCCTTTAAGATAGACTGGCATTGATTCTGTTCTAATTGTCTGAAAGTAAAAGATATTTATTACACAGGGGATCTAATATCTAAGGTAAAAGAATGCTTGGAGGCCAATAATGATTTTAAATTACCACAAGGAAATTTAATTTACAAAAGTTTAAATTTTATGGTTAAATTTTAAAGTTTTAAAATATAAATTTCAGTCATCTTCAACCATTTCTATAGGTCAAGGTTATCTTTGACAAAGAATGCTACCTTTCAAAAATTTATTAACTCAGTAACTCAGCACATATCATTCAATGATGAAAATTATGCATTCATATTGGCATGCAACTATAATCTACCATGTTTAATAATAAATTCATGTAGAAATAAAACAGCAGTGGTCAATTTTTCCAAAACCTTTTTTTATCTCAAATACTACCTATAAAAAAACTGTTTCTATTTGTGAATAGATTTTTTAAAATACTTCATAAATTCATATCACAATCTGAAATTGCATGAATACATAAAGTTTGCTTTAAGTTAGGCTATAATCTATTCCAAGAATTGCTCAATACTATGTATTTCAATAGCACGTAGTTTTTCTTTGTGATGTATACTATCCTATTCATGCTTTAATGTTTAATACTACATAAACCAACACCATTCTGAAACGTAATATAAAAAATAAAATACAGTGTATGCAAGTAACTGAAAGGAGTTATAAGCAACTGATATGAAATTTGAACCCAAAGCAGGATTAAAATATTCTATTATTAAAGTTTCTGAGATATCAAGCTTCAGCAATATCAGTAATGACTTCCTATGTAAATGAAATTAATCTCATACAGGATTAGTATATTGTAACCAAATATATTTTTTAATTACATTTGATAGAATGGAAAGTTTCTGAGAGCTAAACAATGGGTATCAGAACCCTCAGAGAGAAGTTTTGACATTAAGCATGGTAAGCAAGCAAGCAAGCTTTAGCAAGTTAGGGGGTTTTGAGAATGGGTTCTTTTATCATTAGTACATAGAGATGAATACATGGGTACCTTTGGATGATTCATCCAAGCATTGGCTATGATAACAATTTGCATTTATGTACAAATACTAAGCTTAAATTTCAATTGAATATCTTTGGTTGTCTATTGGAGATCATTTGAAACAGATCCATTCAGCGAAGATCATAACCTGAGATTCACTTGAGTGAAACCATTAGGTTTCCAGTGATAAAACTCTTCAGACTTCCCTCTATCTTGTTGGTTTCTTCATGAAAATTTCCAGTTGCTCACACACACTATATAGCTTCTTTCCATGTTAAAACAAACACTCATCAATCGCTTCATTGTTTATTCTCCTTATGGTAAATATAGGGCTTATTTTTTTCTGAAGCATTTTTAAAAGGCTACAGCATCTCTACTCCTGGATATTCACAAAAGTCAAAATAAATTAAAAATCCAACAAAGAGCAAAAAGATAATAATAAAAAAAAATATAAAGTAAATTATTTTGTTAGAAAAGGATTTAGGCCAGAAGTAAATTATTTCAGAAAATAAATAATGAGAATTAAGTAAAATATTGATACAACAACTGTAAATATTCAACTTATTTAATATAAAAATATAGCATTAAATTTGCTAAGCTAGCACAGAACAACACAAGTAGTTCAAGTCTTATAGCCCCATGTGCAATGTGATAACGATTACTATTCTGGTTAACTTTTTGTTGTATTTCAAAGGAAAACTAAGACTATTAAATAAAGATACCATTTAGTAAAATTTTAAAACAATATAATTAGAAATATATCAATTTATGCGATTGAAGGACTAACAATTTAAGATACAATGAGATGGATATAGTAAGAAAAGAAGTATATTATATTTAGAGATAAATTACTACAAAAGGAACTAATAGAAATGGAAATACCACTGATACTTGATCATAGAATACTCTATGATAGAATGCATACACATTTAAGGTGTGGAAGGTTTTTTGGGACTGCGTTCTTCATCTATCATGGTAAATACTATGTAAAATCTATTCCATCCAATAAGATGCACCCTGATTCTCAATTTAAATTTTTGGTGGAAAAAAATGCAGATGTATATAAGGTAAAAAAACGATATTTTCTTGGGAAAATATCATGAATGATGGGCAGCATGATATTACTGATACCATCAGATTTAAAATACAATATTTATATAATAGCAACTTATGAACCCATCTGAAGGAAGCCATATTATGTTCGGTATCCTCAACAGTAAATGACTCATACAATGGAATTCCTAAATGCAAGAATACATAGAATCAAATGTAGTTACAACTCCAGTCCAGATTTTAGTTTCCAATTCCTTTGTATTAACTACTGCTTTCTTATAAGTCAATAAGAAGTGAGCAATCACTTAACCAATTTTGTAAATTTTATGCTCATAAGACGGTTAAATCCAAAGGGCAAATATATAATTTCTCCTAAAACACTTAAGAAATAGCTATTTCTAATGTTTTGCAACTTAAAATATCATTCCAGCTTTCTTTTTAAACAATGATTCTCAATAGAAGTTTAACTGTTATTCTTTCAAGATAAAAATCATGTCCATTAGGGATGTCCCAAAATAGATGATACGTAAACCAAGTTTCAATAAACCAAAAGAAACCATTTTCAAAAACCATTCATCAGTGAAAATTGGCTAATCAATCCTAGGATTATCTATTCGCAGCTCTGTAAGACATCTTTTTCTCTGCCAATCACTTAACTCTTCATAAATCTTATCTTGAATAGTTATCTTCACTCAAAATTCAAAATAGCCTAATTTTGCCAACCATCATGTTAAATAATCTTGAGATTGGTTTGTTGCAGCTCTCCAAGCAATTCTGTTTCCAACCAATTGCTTCATACAGATACTCTTATATTTCCTAGTCCACTACATCTTTACAACTTAAAATCCAACCTAGTATTTCCTCTGTGATTCCCTTCTTTCAACATTTCTACCAGTATTGTCTTCAGCACACAATCATGTCTAAGTGAGAGTTTGATAATTAAATTGTTAATATTCCAAAAGTTCACTTCTTCAGACCACTCCATTTCATTTATCCCTAAAAAAATCTAATCACATCATCTTCATATTTATCTTAAGATTTCATTTACAACAAGCCCTCTGCGATTTGACATTCCATGTTCCAATCGTAAATAAGTTTTGCACTTCCAATAGATTTTTCTTCCTTAGATCCAAAAAGGAGGCGATTCTACCTATGGAATAATACACTAAAGAGATTATTCTTAAGACAAAAACTGGTGAGCTGCAACTCCACTGGAAAATTGTGTGTTCATTTTCAATAGCATTTCTTATTTAGTGATACAGTTGAAAAAAATATTTTACCATATTCATAGTTAATCATTGTTGCTGTACCAACCAATATGTTAATCACCTTTGCCCCAATGAAAGCAGAGCCCCTCATGAAATCTGTTGTGTATTGTCATGGCAGCTATTCCTACTTTCACAGAATTTCGTAGCATGTATATGCCATCTTATTAAAGGGTGGATCTCCTACATCATTCGAGTACACCTTTTTCAGTCTTTGACTGATTGTATACTGAGAAAATTTGTTCATTTCACAGCTAAGCTCTAATCTAAATGTCAATATCATCATCCACAATATGGAGGGCACACTCAATGGCTGTAATCTCAGTCATGAGCAAATAATACTAGTGATGATAACAGAAATATTAAAATTGTAGCAGTAGTATTGTTAAAAGTGATTTGACACCTAAGTAAGTTTTCTCATATGAGTTCCCACCAGAATTATCATTATGAACCCAGGATCGCTTCCACCACAGTTGAACATGCTACCCACATGGGTCCCCAGGAGCCTCAAATTACTAAAATCATTCACACAAATCATAGGGACAGGTATAACAGCAAAAACTAGGAAACACCTTAAATTGCTTATTTAAGCTTAAGCTTATTAATGATTAATTTTAGAAGCAAAAATCAAGTCATCATGTAAGTCAAAGTAACATTATAGATGGTCATGGTATTTCTATTAAAAAAGGCTAACTTTAAGGTGTTGTTTCAACACGAAATTCTTTATTCCAATTTGACAGGTTGCTTTTTCAAGAATACTGTTATCACATTGCTAATGGGTCTACAAACTGACAAATTGGCAGAAATCTTACCTATCATACCCATTGGAAGATTTACGCTTGGATAAAAGTGAAGATGTAACAATTCCTGCTCCACCAATTATGACTGCTGCCAATGCAGCTATTCCTCCTACAATCAAAACACATCTAGATTATGTTTATATTAATAAACCTAATATCTGATGATGATAAACAATATGTCCCTTTGAAGCCAAATCCATTATCACTGAATTCTTAATTAAAAAAAGTCTGGTTTACATATGATTTGAAGAAAAAATTCAAATAAACTCTAAATTGATAATTGATGACTCATTTTAGTCAATTATTAAATTGAAAAATCATATTCTACATAAGAGAATACTAAGGTACATTAAATTAAATGGAAACTAGGGAGATTCAAGGAATCCAATCACCCAATTGACCAGGTATAATTTAAAAATTTTAAATACTACATTTAAATGCTAAATGTTGTAATTTGAGTACTTAGACTAACAACTCTTTGCATTAGTGCTATTATAAGAGAAACATAACAACCAATATAATCATACTAAGGAAGAATATTTTCTGTCTGATGACAAACATCCTCAGCCCAAAATACTAAGTAAAAGTGATATAAAATTATGAAACTGCATCCACAAGAGTTAAAATATAAAAAAGCCTGGTGAAGGAATGCTTTGCTGTGTAGCATTAATAGTTAATCTAATAACAATATTACAAGCTATAAGTAAAAATCTGACTATTGCATCAAATCCCTCAGAAAACCAACACCTTAGTAAATTTAAAAATAGGATAGATTAGATAAAAGAAATTCTTGTCAACTTTCACCTCTACTAATGGCTTAAAAAGATACCTCATTTCTCATGATAGGAACCTCTATATTTCAAATTCATTAAATGATTGCAAAGTTTAAGTAAGCATTATGATGCTTGTCATATTTTCTTTAGAGATTTCCAATTTTTTTTCTAAAGCTACCATTTTAACAAGAGCAATTTCCAAATACTACAAATTAAACCATGGTTATAAAAATAAGCAGACAAAAGTAATGAACATTTTCATATTACCTTATCAGAACTGTAGTAAAAATGTTACACATCCATAAATATGAAAGTTTCTTTGAAAATAAACCCCTAATTCAAAACAATTATCTTTAATATTGCTTTCAACCATCATGTTTACCTCCAAAGTGCTTGGTCACAGTGATTCTAAAAATCAGGTTTGGCTGCTAGGCAGTTTCATATTGTTAATTGACTCTTTAAATTTCTTATTTTAAGTAAGAATTTTTCAAGAATGATCAAATAGCCATGATAATTTGATTATCTTCCATGAATTTATGAAATTATAGGTAGAATGCTTCTAAAATTTCCACTAAACAGAGGTATTTTCCTGAAATAAAATTTTCGGCATGGAATACTGCGACTAAGTGCATTGATATAGATACTTTAGAAGTACATGGATATTTATTCATAATTAGAAATGGAATGTTTTGTGGAAAAGGAATCTTTTCAAGATCTTTTGGTACTGTACAAGAAGCACCAATAAAGCCAGCAAATTATGAATGATAAAAATATTCTAATATTCCCAATATGTACACTTCTGAAGATGGAAATTCAGAGGTTGTTTTTTTTTGGATATCATTCAATAAAATTTGCTGCAGATTAAAGAATTTGAAACATAAAACAATATTTTTAAAATGCTAATTATTGCCTGAGACAGTAAATAATAATGAGATAAGAATGCTGGTATATCTATTGGAAAGATTTCAACAATTTCTTCAGTTGGATTAAACTCATTAAATTAATGCAACTGGAATAAGTAGAGATATTTCTAAGATATAAAGTGATGATAATGAATGAGATTTAATTCCCTTTTACTACTTAGAGCACTTTCAGTAAAGTGTATATTTACCTAAATTTTTTTAGCACATAAATACAACCCAGTCTTCTATTTCCTTCAAATGAGAACTGTTTTCCTAGACCTCTACATTAAGGTGTTTGATATATTTATAGCACTCAAACTGACTGCAACTCAGTATGGGAGTCGAAATTCCATACTAATTATTTATTTTTTGATTTAAATAATATATAAATAATCAGTGTATGAAAGCTTTTGAGTGACAATATCAATAAGAAGATTAACAAGTTCAATCCAGCATGGATTTTTAGTAGTTTCCAACTTCCGCACAATTGATTCTGGGAGTAGTTCATTCCATTTTTTTCTATCTTTCATTCTTAAAATTTTTTCAAGAATACCATTTTTAGCAATAGAACCAGTGCATGGTGAAAGCCTTTCAACACCTTTCCTACTACATTATTAAATTACTTTTAAACATGTTAAAAAAAGTCAACATAACCGGCGTACATGAAGTACAGTAAAACTCACCTAGGATGCTTCTCAGGGGATTGAGTGAAAACAGTGTTATGAGCAGGAAAGTGTTTTAACTGGGATATAACCTTTAATTTTTGAATGATGGAAATCAAAAGCAAAAAGATTTTAGTCTCTATAATTAGTACTTTATACCTTAAATCAAAATGGATATTTATTTAATTTGTTTGATTTGCTGCAGCTGTAAGGTAGCTAGAGTCCATTACTAATACAGAGTAATATCATCTGTTTTCTCATCATGCTGTTTAAAAATGGTCAGCTTTTAAGTACAGAGAATGTCATTTCTTTTCATAAATTTTCACTTTGCAATGAAGCAAATTTTACCAGGCAGACTATTTGGGAAGAATAACTATTATTTAACAGCAGTGGCAGGAGGCCATCACAAAACATGATTTCTCCAAGAATATGCTAAACAGCTCTCATAAAGCTGTACTGCCACACTGGTTATTTTGATTTTTTTACAACAAGGAATTGCGTAACTGAAAACTGAAAAGTAAAGGGAAAAACTGCAAAGTAAATTCTTTAATCTTAAGTTCTGCCTTGAGACGAGAGCATAACTAAAGATAAAAAAGTCATATCTCCTGACAGGGAAGAACTCGCTCTATCTCAGGGGCATTATTAGGATAGAGAGCACTCTTTAATATAACTTCATTTTATTCCTCCAAAACTAGCCATAGTAATAAAGAGAGCCAAAAGAAACCCCATCAGAGAAATAAAAAGAAAGAGATGATGGTGGAGGATGGTGAAACTGATAATATAAACATTTGTCAGTCAATCGAAAGATGGGCAGTATTGCCTGAATCAGGTTGCAGTGCATTTGTGGAAAAATCTACCTTATAAACAGTTAGCAGAGCATCTTAAGTGATATTTTACCATTTATTTTGAGTAAAAGGTACCAGAGAGAAAACAGTATCTAAAGCAGGAGGGTTTTAAATGGCTTTTACAGTGCATGTTTATGTATGTAGCTAGTTCTGAGGCATAAATTTATGTTATATAATAAATGCTATATTCTTCTCATTGTACAGCTAGTTCCAAAAAAAACTTACCACCTAAGCCGCAACCCGCATAACAGACGTGAAGCTCGATGAGAGTGAGTCTAGAGTTTTCCACGCATTCTATTGGCTCTTGGAAGGAGGAGCATTCTGACGGCCGCAGCATTTAAACCGTTGTGAAACGCGTTGAACGTATTTGTACCGTCTTTATTAGCACGAAATCTAGTTTAAATTTAGTGTTAATTTTTACTATGTCAGCAGCATAGTATTAAAAAATGAATGAGAATCGGATCTCCTTATTTCGGCCAGAAATTTCTGCGTAATTCACCTTTTTCTGGAGGCATCGGGTATACTTACTATAGCTGCTTCAATTATCCAATGAAAAATTATGTCATTGCAAGATTAAAAAGGATTATATTATTACGTTTTTTATGCTCTTGACGCCTACAGGAAGAACTTTTAAATTTATTTAGAGGAAATTCACGACTATGACTCAAATAGAAAGATGAACGAAAACTCAGCAAGGAGATAAAGAATAATTAGGAATAAGAACACAATCAACTGTATGTCAACTAATTTATGTTGCAGAAAAATTCTATCGAGAAGGGGAGTATGAAAAAACTTCGAAACCTACTGAGGAAAGCAAAGATGAAAAGAAACTTTATCTGGACGAATACACCGAGAAAGAATCATTTTAAGTCAACCTGGTAGAGAGTTCTGAAAATTAGACCCAAAACATATTACAATAAAGTAAACCAAATAAATTACGATCAACTACATCAGATAATTACATCAAATATTATAAAAATTTTAAATACCACCAAATCATATGATAGAAAGTAAAATTTTTATTGGTGTGCTATCATCATTTTCTAAGGTAATTGTTTAAAATTCAAATCGCTAATTTAATATTTTAGAAAATAACATAGGTATTAGAATAGTAGCACAATTTAAATACTGAGGGCTACAAAATTTTTCACATATCGAATTAAAAATTAATTTACCACGAAATTAACGCCAGCATCTCGTAACATTTTTCCGAAAATATTGTTCATTGCCAGTCCCAGAAAAACTATCCCTTTAATTAAATCAAGTTCATGTTACTTGCAAAATTATGCTGTCTCATCTTTTATCTGATGCTAAATCTCTTTCTTGCCCCGTGGTGCAAATTTTGACTCGATTTCTTCACAGTTGAATTATTCTGCAATACAGAGAAGTATAAAATTTGCTTGATACGACAATTAACAGAGCATTAGGAATTTCAGTATGTATGCATCAACATGCCACTCTGTTCTTACTTCCACCAGGCATTCGTGGTGACGGTATCAGATGAAGCATTATGATTTAAGATGAGATTTGGCTGTTTCTGACAAATTCGCGTCTGAGGTTTTACTAATTCTTCCATGGAGAAAGGAGAACTTTCCTTCCCTCCACCCTGGCCCTAGGAGTATCCCCTATTCATTCCTTTGTTGATTCTTTTTCTTTTGTTGCGTCCATCGAAAGGTATTGTCTATTTTCTCGAAGGAACCATAAAACGGCCGATGGGTGAAGGTGAACTCCGCTCTGAGAAGAAAAACCCCCTTTTCGGCAGATTGTGGATGGTCGCATGTATCCGGGGTAGCGAATTTGAAAGCGCTAATGAGGATTCCTGACCGCACCCCTGCTGAGCAGGTATCAAAGGTTAGGGTATGGTGGCGGCGACCGATCACAAGTAAGGTGGGAAATGGTGGATCCGCGATTTGTAATCTTCGCCGCGGGTATTCCCTTAGGGAATGAAGATATTCAACTCTATTTTTGAGGTAGACGACCTTTCAGGACTTCTTGCAAGGAATACAGTTTAAGATGGTTAAGAAACAACAGTTAGTATGGCAAATCAGAACCTTAAGACTGATTTGCATATTGCATATAAACTCCAGGTTTCCTATACTTGCATATTGCACGTTTACACGTTAACACCTGGTTTATTTACATTTACATTAATACCCCGCGAGCCGCCGTATGACTTATGTCAGGGGGTGTGAAAACAACCACAACAGGATTTCCAATGTTACTGAAATGATTTTCAGAACTATACGCTAGACTAATGTTTAATAAGACTAATGATTAATGATTGCTGCTTCGGTTTCTGAATGCCTCAAGTAAGCTATATAACCCGAATTGTTTGAATGGTGCATAATATGTATAATTAGCTGTTAGCTGTTAAAATATTCTTGGTTCTATATGTAATCCATTACTCCAACATTCACTCCAAGGACCTTCGTAACACCCTCATCCTAGGCACATCATAATTCTGTACGAACTTTGCGAAGATGTTTTTTAAATTTTTTCATAGTATTTTTAAATATTAATGCAAGGAAGATCATTCCAGTTAAAATAGGACCTTCGGAAAATCTGAATGATAACAAAGTTGACAATGTTTGGGTGCATCATATCAGAATTAGTATCTCTATATTCAGCTTTTAAAGTGAATGGTATAAACTGTATTAGCTTATACTAAATAACTAATTCAACAACAAAAATGAAAAAATAAGTAATGCTGCCTATCATCAATTTATATCAATCAAGCTCTTCTTCAATGATTGTTTACTTTATTTATATAAATTGTTTTTTATGCTTTATTTCGTCCCTTCATTGAGCTAAAAATTTCGTAGTTTGGAATAACTTGAGACTTGAACAATGAACTAGAGAAATGTCATCTAATATTTATTCCTTACGCTTACGAGAACCAAATCGTTTCACTTCTCTTATAACATCTATGATACAAAATAGATAGAGCGTTGAAGATGATCTTACTACATCGACTAAAGTTTCTATTATCATGTCACTAAAATATGAATTGAAACGTAAATATGGAATTTTAGATACTCCGCATATTTAGTGTCGCAGAAACTTAGAGTTAATACGCCGATTACAGATAAATCACATCTCTAAAGTTAGGTAAGATTTAGAATAAACCATTGGCTTGCATAGATAGTAATACCAATGTTAGCAATTTTTATCGGTTTGAAAAAACCGAACTCTCTTTCCAAAATAAATTGCTGATAAGAAGATGGTTTAGGTTCTGGCTTAGTAAACTACTCGAACTTTCTTATAGAATTAAAAGATTGTTACGATACATTGAACATTGCTATTGTATACGATTTCGGAGATCCTGGGAATTACTGATGCATCAGAAGGAAATTTCTGAAAGTATGATAAGCCATGGGCGTTATATCCTGTATATTTGAATGTTAACCATTCTTGACTAATATATTACTTAAATTGGATAAATGAGTAGTTTCTCTGGAGGCTGTCATAAACGGAAAAAATATATGTTGGATGAGAAAATTGAGAAGGTGAGTGAGTGGGTTATACTTTTAAAAGAGGTCGTTGCTCCTACTCAAAGTAACCAATTGGTCAACGAGGAACGCAAGAAATGCCATTACCTATTGTGATTTATCCAAAAATCTGGAATTAACATACCTCTTACACTTTCGGTTGTTAAATTCATGTGAGTGTATGTATTACTGTTGCCGTCGTTTCTCACTTCCCTATCTCTATCAAAACAGTCCCCCTCTTGAAGTCCTGGTGAATTGATTGCTTTAACCACTTCTTCCAATCACTCCTCTATCTTGCTTTTCAAATTTGTCATGGAATGTGGAGAGATGAAAAGTTTCTCATAGCCATACATTTTAAATACGAAGGAATATTTTCAATATCACCGAGCGATAAATATGTAGATAGACTATTCATACCAAACCACCGCCCATTCATCTTAATCATTAAAATTCTGTCGAAAAAATATGAGAGTTACGTAGGGCCAGCCATCAACCGAGGGGAGAAAAATTTCAACATGAGCCTCATATGCGCTTCTTATCCCCGTGTGATATTTACAGGGTTGGAATTACAGGTAAAAAGGCCCTAAAACTATTTCACTAATTCCCTATTATTTCGCGTATTTTTAACGTTTTCTACATTATAATAATTGTAAACGTGATAATAAACAGTTGAAATATGAACAATGCAAGTAGTTTTGTATGCATTCAAAATTAATTGAAAATTTTACATTCATAGCTTACAGTAGCATTCAATGAGCATTATGACAAAACCTCATTCGCTCTATCTTTTTGTGTATTTTAGAACTTGATAAATACGAGAGAAGAACGTTTAAGAACGTAATAGTTTGTGACTGCAACCATTTCAAGAGGAATCCACAGAAGAAATCACGTTTATTCGATTCACACTTCAATGACACCAAAATATTCATTTTGGATTCAAAATCAACGTGAAAGATGGTTGTCTCGTATCCGTCATCTTTATTAATTCAGGGAAATTGATCCTAGCACATTTTCTATCAATTGATTTAGATGGTATATTAAAAATACCAACTGCATAGATGATAAAATTTACTGATTTTTTACCGATCGAGTTTTAATTTTGATGCTTATCAAATTAAACAAAATTTATCTAAAATACGCAGAGAATGCCTCAAGACTTCATACTACATATTTACTTATAGATTTTTATGTATTTAAAGTAATAGCCTAGATATGGCCATGAGTTCACCTTACTTTACTTTTGTAGATTGCATTCACACAGGCTGTGATAAAACAGGTGATCGATATGGACTCCTTAGGTATATAATTTTAAAGGCTAATAACTCTTCTCTTGAACGATGTTTAATATTATCTACTATTATAATATATAATACGATCCATTATAACCGCAGAGTTTTACAAGCGAAGGCGTCGAATTCGAGGTCTATACATTTTGGGTCCGACACTGATTCAAACTGCGCGGAAATTTTCTTCCTCCCATCTCAGTCCTAAACATAAGCTCAGAGCGGCTCAGAGGCAAATTTTGTGAAAATTTCCTTCGTCCAGCTTGTGCCTTTCGTCTCAGACTCAAATTTTATGAGGGGAAGGGGGTTTGCCTCGGTTTCCTAGGAATAACGGGACCTTGTGTGCGACGCTTCCCTCGGTGCGAGAAGCAAAGCTAGAATATATACTGATTTGTAATAACCATTTTATAATAACTGAATTCTTGCATTACAACATCCATATTGTTATAATACTATTCTGCTACGCCAATGCCACCAAACTAAGGATACTAATAAATCTTTGCAATATCAATAATGCAAATAAATCCATTTCAACTCTGCAAGCGGAGCCAGGACAGAAGTAGACTATCTCCTCCATGTTTTCCCTCTCTCTCTCTCTCTCTCTCTCACTTCTTAAGGCTCGCTTGCAGGAAACTCACTGCCTGTTATGCGGGTTGCGGCTTAGGTGGTAAGTTTTTTTTGGAACTAGCTGTACATACTTTAATGTCCCTATATTTAATGCAATAATTCATTTCCTCATATTACTTTTAATATTTATCCAGAAGATATTTTCACCAGTCAACCCATCCCACTTGCATAATTTAATGAGTTTTTAGGAGTTTTCTTTGCGCTAATTCCTTTTGCGATTCATTGTGACACTCCCAACATGGTGTTATAAATAATATTTTAAAATTAACTAGTACTAGTATTCAAACTAGGACCAGCATATGCAATATAATAACCATGCCTATTATTCATCTAACTGACTATATACCATCAATATATTAACAGAAAGTAAGGTTTTCCCACCATTTTTGGAAGTATTTTCAAGTGGTGAATAGAACTTACCTATCAAGGCAATTGAAGAAAACTCAGAAGTTGAAGGATCATCTGCCTTCAAAATGTTGACAATGTTGTATAGAGTCCCATTGACTCTGTGATGTGGAAGATTTAAGATTTTTGACACTAGAGGGAAAATGTCAACTGAGTTGAAAGGGTCTATTTTGTGACCCTTTTTGATGAGTGGACCCCAAGCTAAGAAGATTGGATGCATGCTCTCTGCAGCATTATCATAGCCATGGACACCATACGTCTGGTTTCTGGAGGCTAGAAAGGAAGATAAAAGGCAAATACAAAATGTGGGAAAAACTTGGTTTTACAAAAATACACAGATGATATCATGAACAATAAGTAAGCTTTCTAATCATACTGAATATTCATATAAAAGTATTTATGTAATCCATGAGCTATCAGTGATTCAGGGAGGGAATGAGGTTTACTAGACAGGATGAGGACTGGGGTAGTTTTTCCTTGATTTCCTCACTGGGCCAGAATGCAGTCAGTGAAAATAGTCTACAGAAATGCAAAACTATAGCCCAATGAATAACACTTCATTACATCCGAGAGGTAACCAGGATGAATGCTGGCACTCATTATCACTCATACCTTAATAATTTTCATATAATAACAGCCATTGAAAAGACAGTAAATGAAATTTGCTCTATTTTTCACTGTCTCTATCTAGTACCAAAAGGAAAATGAAAAATAATTCACTTGCCAAGGTATGACAGCAGGAGCTACTAATGCATACATAAGGAAATGAGGAATTAAATCAAATTAAGCAAAAAATGAATCAGAAAACTTTTGATAACTACATACGAGTAATGTTGTACTGTTTCCTGTAGTAATCCATAGTTTTATAAAAGTCCTCAAAAACATAACCTTCATCTGCTACAGCAAGAATAGGTGGTGTTCTTCTACTATACTTTATATGCCATCTCTCAGGAAGATCATTTTTGCGATACACTTTAAATGACTCTTTAGTAGCCATGGTACTTAACTGTTTATAAACTTCATCTTCATAACCTAGAAAGGATGAAATAATTTACATAAAATGTCTATTTAGTAGCTGCAATTAAAATAAAGTTATTCATCGAATGATTCACGATAAAGTATCAACTTGATATCCAAAGAAAAACTGACCCTCATTGGGATAAATGTGAAAGACAGGAGAAGTAGTTGGCACTGTATACATAGAGGTATTCACACCAGCAGAAAGATCTATGATCTGTGATGGGGTGACAGTTTTCATTCCATGGTCACTGACAAGTATAACATTAACAAATTCTTTGAGTTTCATTGATTCTATTTTCTGACAGAGGTAGGTTAAGATCCTGTCCAGATCATGCAGTTTCTTTTTTACCTGAAAATATTTAAAATTATACATTACCAATGGTTGCATGTATATAAGAAAAATATAAAATTCAATCAGTGTAATGAATAATGGTGATTACAATTTCTGATTCAGGACCATATATGTGACTTGATGTATCTGGTTCTTCGAAATAAAGCATCACAAGGTTAGCTGGTGTTTCAGGATGAGTAATCCAGCTCATGATGGTGTCCACTCTTGTTTCCCATGGAACTTTGATATCCCATTTCTGGTTAAATGTTGGCATGATTTTCTTGTCTTTGAGAGGTATGTAATCAACACTTGAGTTTCCATAAGGAAATTCACCACCAGGCCACATCATTACTCCAGAATAACTCCCATTCCCTGCTACTTCATTTAAGATCTGTTGTAAAGATATAAATACAATAAGAAATTTTCCTTAGGAATTAAAAACATGTTCTGTTTAACATTATTTACTTTAAGGATGGAAACATTATTACATGGTCAGCTTAAAACAAGTTATTAACCTGGATGCTGAAAAATTTCCGGATCAAGTCTAACATTTCTCAATCTTATGACTGTCATCAGAAGCAGAATCACTTTGTGCAAACATGGATCTTATGTTATAGTACTTTAATCTTATGACAACAGTGAGATCTTTTTTTATTCAGTAACAAAACCTCCACCAGGAAGTGTTGATCCATTTCGCAATATCATGACATTACAAGTAAGGAGAAAGCAGGAAACCACTGGTCATTCTACTTCTTTAGATTTAAATAGTATTTATTTTTAATTTCCAAATATTAAAATCAATGAGAACCGAGAACGGTTTTAAATAAAGGATTTTCCATGAATTTAAAGTTAGTAGTAGATCATAACATAGCATTGAAAAATCATTTTTAGCAGTTGAATAACCATTAACATTAAGTTATAACTTATTTTATAAAATATATTTGGCTCCTTTTAATCTCGAGTTACTAGCGAGAAACAAAATAACACACACATTACATGTCTTAAATGAATAAATAAGGGGAATATTTCAGCTCTTACATCTTATTCCAAACAGGTAATGTAGCAAGATTGACAAAATCAAAGATTTATGATGCGTGAAAGGTTACAAAATAAACTATAGCGAATTCTACTTACCCAGATAGGTATCACGTCATCGTATTCATACAGTTCAGCGCTGTAGTTCAGTCTTCTTCCATATTTTGGATCGTACACCGAGTTACCTATTACACCATGAGATTCGGGGTACAAACCAGTCGCAATTGATTGATGATTCGGGAAAGTTTTCGTACAGAAAACATTCATCATATAATCGCTATGAGAACCTTCTTTCATTAGAGAATGAAATTTTGTAAGTGTCTGATCTTTAACGAAATCATGCCTGAATCCATCGAAGGAAACGACAATAACGACGGGGCGGTGATTAATTACACTTCCAATTAATGAATAAACAACACAAATGGAAAATGCCAATCTACAAGAGGATGCCATTTTCTCAATCCTAGAAACGGGACTTGCTCTAACCGGTTGTATCAAAATAAAGCAGTTGATTCAAAACAAAACATAAAACACGAAAGAAGACACCTGCTTGCTCACTTCAAACATGGGTATATCTTCATGTTTTTACTCTGTTATTTCCAAAATATATAGGATAGACAAGCTTACAGAGCTTAACTGTAGAAAAATATTTGGGTGAAAACGAAACGAATTTCCTCCACATAAGCAGATTGAGTAAGATGAATATTGCGAAGAGTCATCTCACAGCGCTCAAGGCAATATCGAACATTGAAATGTGTATGGAGGGAAATTCAAGTTGTTTGTTATCTTCGAAAAATCTATGTATGTTATCTTAATTCAGCAATACTTTCCTGTTTAGTTGAGAATAAAAGGTTCATCTAAATATTTAAACTATGATATTAGTCGATAAAGAAATACTTCGTTATGTTCCCTCGAAAATTTAACACACTTATCAACACTTATAATTTCGTTATCATTGTTTTTCATTGCCCGGCATCTTGTTTACAGTTTTTTTAAATGGCGGAGGCAAACTACATAAAAGAAATCAGAAAATTTTTTAATGTTTTCGCATGATAACTCTCGATAATGCGAATCAAATATTTGAATTAGACAAAATAGCATAATGTGTTTAAGATTAATATCGAATTTAACAGGCAAGATCACTAGATGTGTTTAATAATATACAATCATCGTTTGACCAATATATAATGTCTTTTAACAAGTAATTATGTTTTCATTAAACTCTTGAATTACTTTTGCAATAGGACTGAAGTACTTGAGATACCTATTTATCTTTTTGTGTATAACACAGGGCTTGATTTAAGTTTAAACTTAAGTAGCTATATCTTATTCCTCAACTATTACCAATATTTAAAATCAAATTTTAATGAAGCTGAGATGATACTTTTGTGTACTCAACTAATAGCTACTAAGAAACTTTATTTTGCCTCCAATGCTAGGGAATAGTAAGGTGTTTTCTTTGTATCAATTCTAAAACTTATAATTTGTTTCTGCAGGAATGCCATTCTGAGATCTTCCGTATGCTTAGATAGAGACTCCTGTAGGTTTTACTTAAGAACTCCTGTAAAAACTATAGGACATTAAATATGTGAATAAGGAAGGAAATGGACAAGGCATGAGAGAAGTGGCTGACCCAGTACAAAAATAATAAAAATTAATTAATAAATAATTGTAAGATAAATTATCTCCTACTCATTCATCCCAAAATAACATAAGTTTATTTTTTTCTGTCTTTCTTTGTTATTATTTCTTTCTCTCTGCACCAGTGGCACACCAAAGAATATTTTATGTAGAGGCCATCTGTCTAATCTTTTGTATAAAATTGTAACCAAAATGATTTAAACAAGCATGTTTTCAATTTCATAGCACATACAAAAGAATGTATCTTTTATCTTTGGTCTAGTCACACTCATGTGAAGTAATATAACATGTTGATTGTATTTTCTTCAATTTCTGTATCCATGTGACTGTGACTTGCCAATTAAAGATTAATTTGTGATTTGAATAGAGTTGAGGAGGGCAAGTCCCCTTTGGCCTATCTCCTGTTGGTGTGCTACTGCTCTGAACTTGAGTTAGATTATCTTACAATGATTTAACTGATGCCTTGAAATGTAATTAGAAAAAAAAATAGATAGCTCTAAGTGATTTAACATTTTCCAAATTTTAATTGAAAAGGCCCATGAAATTTTTCTGCTAAAAATTTTGGACTAATCAACAATTCGTTTTGTATGTCAAATACCTGTGATTCTTTCCACAATAGATTGCTTATCTTCAGTTTTTCTCTCTTTTGTAGATCTTTCTTTCACCACATTTTTTCTTATTTTAAAGAAAAACTCAATCAATGATTTAAGAATGTTTTATTTTCCAATTTGAGATAAAAACAAATGATAATATATGCTATAATAGATTGGTTATGACTCTTTCTTTAATAATGATTGGACTATAAGATTGCACCTTTCATGAAGTATCATTTTTTTTGCTCATGTCCTTTGCTCTGTGAGTATCCTTAAATTACCAATGGTTGTGGGATTTATTCCTTTACTTTTTGGATATCCTAGAGTAAAAAAATGAAAGGTAATTACAGTCCATACATATTTATGAAAGAATCAAAAAAGGCAATAAATCTGCAAAAGCATTAACTTTCACTTATCAATGTAATTTAATTATGAGATTATTTCTAATCCCTTGTGAGCTATTTTATTCAACTAAAGGAAAAGGGACAAGAAATCTTTGTAGAATAATTTTTATTAATTTTATAGTTTCCATGAGTAAAATCATTTTTGAAAGATTAGTAATTCAGGCTTGCTAGAGAATCCTGAAATTTGCCGCAAATCAAATGAATACCATATGTCATATTATATGTTTTCTTGAGCTAATAAGATGATTTATAATTTGCTTCATCTTGAATGTTGGCATCTTTCTGTGTCAATTTTTTTTGCATTGTCTACTATCATGAAAGTATCACCAATTATCTTCTCCTAGAGCAGGGGAGGCCAACCTTTCATAATTGTCCATCAACATTCCAATTTCTTTTAAGTTGCCCCATAGAAACTACAATATTTACAATAAAGTATCAAAATCAATGATATCAACAATAGAACATTAAACTGTGATTAATGTGCTCTCTGAAATCAGTGGTAGGATATGTGTAATGTGTATATATTCAAAGTGTCTAAGAAATTTATTTTTAATATTTCTCTGGATTCTGTGCACAGTTTATATTCATATAATGTGCCACTTTTGGCAGATGTGTCTTAAGTTGGCCACCCTTACCTTAGAGGAACATTTATTTGTAGTCCATTATGTTTGTATCTATGTAATCTTTCTGTAGAAATTTTGTTATTATGATTGACCAGAGTTTCAACAAGTTATGTTTTACCTAATTGTGTAATTCCAAGAATTATGATGTTTTTACTCTATCAAGCCAACACTGAGCACCACTTAATCTATAATTTTAGAGAATTTTGTTTTCTTTGACATATATTTAAAATTCTAGATAATTCTTTCGATCTTTAAATTTTCTTCAAGAATAATTAAAACCATCTATTTTATTTATTTCCTCAGAACCTCACATGCAGGTATTACTGACAATTTTGAAGCATGTGACTTGGATATACTCTAACAATCATGCCCTAACCAGGAAGTACCCGATCAGCTGGGACTCAAAAAAAACTCAAACTCAAACCTGGAACCTTAGTGTTGATAGGCTGTCATGCTAACCATTCCACCACTAATAATTTTGGCAAATAATTTTGGAAAGTATATTAAATGAAAAATGAAAATTTTTAAAAACAGTGAATTAGTAGAATGATTCAAATTAAAATTATTTAAACATACTTATATTTTGCAATTTCATTATGAATTATTAAGTCATTAATATACTCTAAAATTATTCAGTTTTTTGTTTGTTTTACAGGGCAGGGTAAATGGGAAGGCATATACCAAGAAAAACTAAGACTGTTCACCTTTCAATTATACAAGTAAAATACATTATGAATTTTCCTGGTGATTCAGGACTTATACTCACCTATTCACATTTACATGGAAATCTAAGAAGTTGATGCTGAGTTTTCATTCCTTAGCATCCTTGTTACAATTTCAAGAGTTCCATTTACTGGTTGAGATGGTAGATCAAGCATTTTACAAACAAGAGGGAAAATATCAACTGCACTGAAGGGCTCTATTTCATATCCTCTTTTGATCATTGGTCCCCAAGCTAGGAAGAGTGGATGCATGCTGTCTAGTGCATTATCATATCCATGAACTCCATAGGTCTGCTGTCCTGTTACTAAGAAAGGTAAATTTAACAATATCTATGATTTTATATATTATGATTCAAAATATTATAGTTAAATGATTTTTTCTTAGTCATCTTTTAGTCACAAATTTTCTAAGTCATCAATGAAATATTTAAATACATTGTACAAACAGCTCTCTATTTTTGCACCACTCATAGTCTAAGTTTAATTTTTTAAATGCTGTCTAATCTTATCTAGTAGACCTTTTATGTTCTTATGGCTAAATAGCATGGAGTCATAACAGTTGTGAAAGCTCCCTTAACTTTTTTCCTCTTGGAAATAAAATATTCCATATTATGATCCCAATTACTATTTAGATAATAGTTTCTTAATTTAAGGTATTTACTCCATTTACAATATCATCCTCTTAATCATAGCTCCTTGGACATATTTTGGGAATATTTCTATATTTTAGGACTTATTACATTTTTATTATATCAAATTTTATTAAACATAATAAGTAATGTTATGCTTAATATTTTATTAACTAAATAATATTCCTGCAAAAAATAAGTATACCTTAGAGTGAATTATTATTACTATTCCTTTGATCTTATAACCAACAAAATAGATTAAATGTAAGCTAAATCCAAGTTTCTATTGGACTATGATCTTGACCTCCATGGAAAAGATAATGAACAAAATGGAGTTAATCTTGCTTAAATATTTATTAAAGAATGGGAGAGGAAATTTTATTAAATCTTAATGAAATATCCACATGTGAATCATGAAAGTTAGAGTGTCTTTCCTGTAAGATAACTCAAAATTAATTGGCTATTATGAGTCTAACATTATATTGGATGTGCTACATACAAGGAAAGCCCAGTTCACTACTGTAGTAATATATTTTCGTCAAAAAATCCTGGAAAACATAGCCTTCTTCTGCTAATGCAAGGATTGGTGGGGCTCTACGAGATCTTGCAATGTGCCATCTCTCTGGAATATCACTTTTTCGGTACACTCGGAATGGCTGTCTTGATGCAGATGCATTTAGTTGCCTGAATACGATGTCCTCATAACCTATGAATGGTATATATAAAGCATTTCAATATGAGGATTATATCTGAACCATTCACTTGATTAAAATTAACAGTTCCATTTAATTTACACTCCAAGCTTTGGGCAACTTCACCTGGTCTTGGGTAGATGTGCATTACTGGTGATGATGCTGCAGTGTTGTAAAAACTTGTGTTAACAGATGACCTTAGATCTATTACATTAGCTGAAGTGACAGTCTTCATTCCATGATCACTAACGACAATAACGTTTGTGAAATCTGTTAGGTTATTACTGTTAATTTTTTCACAAAGGTATCTTAAGACTCGATCAAGATCTTCAAGTCTAGTTTTAACCTGATGATTATAACAAGAAGAATTACAGAAAGTTGAATAATTTCATAATACTCAGAGAAAATCAATATTGTGCTAAAAGAAAAACTACTTACTAAATCTGATTCTGGTCCAAATGCATGACTGACTAGATCAGGTTCTTCAAAATACAGCATCACAAGATTTGTTGGTTTTGTGGGATGAGTAATCCAATGAATGATGGTGTCAATTCTTACTTCCCAAGGTATGGACATATCCCACTCTTGATAATATGAAGGCAGGATCTTTCTGTTCCTCAAAGATTCATACCTATTTTTAGTTCTTCCATATGGAAATTCACCACCAGGCCACATCATTACGCCAGAATAACTTCCATTTCCTGCTATTTCATTTAGGATCTACAAATAAAGATAGCCAACCATAAACCATGGGGTATATTTACACTCAGTGAATATAAGTTTCAGGTGCCTAAAAGTATAACTTTACTTTGTAATTTTACTCTGAGATAAATATGCTAAATTGGCTATAATAACTAAGATTTTTATAGTAAAGGTTGCACAGTCCAAATAAATTTTAATAAATGGATACAATTTTAGCCAAAATTAAATTAAAATATTTTAGTTTTCAACGAAAAAGTATGGTTGATAGTATAGAGCATATTCAGTAATTACATTATGAAATCAACAATAAAATACACTATGAAAGATCGGTTCTTTTGATAAGGCAAATTACTAGACAAAGTTTCCTAATATTAAGGTAAAATTAAACGAGATTTATCTTTTTTTACTAACCCAAATTGGTAAAATATCGTCTTCTTCGTAAAGGTCGGCGCCGTATTTTATTATTCTTCTATACTTGGGATCATAAACTTCATTGGATATCACACCGTGAGACTCAGGATACAGTCCAGTTGCTATTGATTGATGGTTAGGATACGTATTGGTGTCGAAGACGTTAAACATACGCTCACTATGAGTACCCTCTCTCTGAAGTTCGTTCAGTTTAGGAAGATTAAGCGCTTTTATGTAATCGTGCCGGAATCCATCGATCGAAACTATGATTACCACTTGTCTGTGACCAGTTACTTCTCTTGCCAATGAGTGGATTGCACAAAGAAAAAATACTAATTTTAAGGAGATCGCCATGTTTCAATTTCCTATACTAAGGCAAGAGCGTTCTAGCTAACCGAGATATCACCGAAGATGCTGATGAGGGAGTATTTTATCTTGCAATGACCAGCGCTGACTCCCATGTAAATGGTCAGCCTTCCAGTCCGGTCGAGTCGCCCGCGAAGATTAGATGATTTGGATTTCCTCTTTCAGAGTTGAAGGTCGTCGGCCTTAGGGGGTCTGATTATCTGAAATGGTATAGCAAGGAGGCGTCACGTGGGAAATGTGAATTTTTGGCTGCTGAACAAGTTTCAAATTTGATTGGCTTTACCGCGTTCTTCACTATTCCGAATAATTCCTCCCTAGTTATTCCCAGAGAATTAACATCATGCGGCAGCCGATTCAGTCAGTGAATTTTGTACGCTTAAAGTTTAAAATAATTTTAAATTTAAGCGCAGTTTAGTTTTTATATATTTTAAAATTAAAGAGCTTAAGATCAAAACGCAGTTTGTCCTAATATTACAAATTTGTGATATAGTCAGTGCTGCGCATTCCAACATATACACTGCAATACATATTATTACATCCGTACTAAATACTTAGTACGGTACTTAGTACTACCGTACTAAGCACCGGCCGTGGTGGCCGAGTGCTTAGCGTGCTTGCGCGTTAACGCTCCAACCACACGGTTCCGGGTTCGAATCCCGGCTAATCGGATTTTTCCGGTTAGGGAATGGTTGTTTGCGATCGTTGTATTTAGAAAGAAAGAGACAAAAAAATATTAAAAATATAAAAAGAAAGAAAAAAATATGGGTTAATTGCAAGAGTGGTCAGCCTTGACCAAAATTCGCCCTGAGACGAATTATTATTATTATTATTATTACTAAATATACATGTATCTATCTTTATCACAAAATTGGATTTTTGGACAAACTGCGTTTTTATCCTAAGCTCCTCTCTGTGACCAATTATATCTTTTTCAATTTATCTGCTTATTTTTGTTTCAATACTCTTTGTCAACATCCAAAAAATGCCAGCGTATCCATTTTTGATAAGATTAATCTCGGTACTGTTCTATAACTTTATATAATCCCTTAGTCAGTTAAAATCAGTTGTAATTGCCGATGGGGTTCCCTATTTTATTTTATTATTATCGAGCTTGTTTCTTGCTTCTTATGTAATAATAATAATATATAATAGGATAAATATAAAATTAAACAACATTTGGAGCAAAGCTGACAAGAGGGTGTCATAGAACAGAGCCGTCATATCGTGGTGTAAAATTAACTTTAACTGATATACAATATCGCAAATTGTTCAGGACTCGTTTAATAAAGCGACAAATGCTTTAAATTGTAAATAATAATTCAACCCGGAAAATATTACACTGCATTTTATTGCTTTTCGATTCCCTTCTATTTTAAATATCGGAGCTGTTGTTATACTGAAAGTGAGAGAGCAATGAAACATTTCAAGGTACGCGCGAGTTATTCTTTTTGTCCTGAGACACCGATCAGTTTAATTTTTCCAGATTCAACGATTAGAATATCAGAATGTAAAGTAGAGTCTTTGCCGCGACTTGCTGATGAGGGATAAGGCCTAGCCAGATGGTACTATATTCACTGTGGATGACACATGGTCAGCGTATAGAATCTCAAGCCGACGTATTCGGCTTCATATCAGGATGGGGGAAAGGTTAAAATTTTCTCGGAAAACCGTTCAGCTAAAAACAGAAGAAGTGAAAAATATCGACATGAAAGGGACTCGAATCCAGGTCTCCCACTTCCATACAAGAAAGAAAGAATGGGTTCATAACCAATGACACCCTGCCGAGTCAAAAAATTTTCATATATGATCTTTACGAAGCTGTTATGTGTTTACCTGCTGTTTCCCTAATGCACTCTGAAACATTTCAATTTAAATGTTCATTTTTATACCTATGATAGGAGTTAGAGCAGTAATGTTTTACTTAAATACATGCTCATTCTCCCGTCCTTTGCTCTAAATTTGAGGAAAGTTGTCGGAAGCTGGTAAATCTACTCTGGAGGAAGATATCTTATTCTTTTTCAAACCATACACATTTTTTTTATTAAGAATATTTACTTATGGTAATACGAAGTGCATTCGGTGATTTAACTTCATGATGAAATATTTTTGTTGTTACGTAGTTTTCACACTTCTCCTGGAAATACTGTTGGGAAATTGAATAGATTCAATGTGTTTCACACTTTTTTTTTAATTTCCATTTTTCTTATTTCCTCTGGCGTTTCCAAAGGAGCCGACTTTGCAGAGGAAGTAGGTTCTCTTCCATTCGAAGACATCTCTAGAGATGAGAAGGATGCTGGGTAGCTTTGCATGTTACACGTACTAGTGAATCATCGTAGAATATACCTTGCATAAAACGAACGATATTGATCTGGCGTAGTAGCTTACGTGCAATACATCCACGTACTTTGCAAATACAGGTTTGTTTCCCGATCGAGCTATCTCCGTAAAGATACGATTAAAAATTGAATTGAATATCCTATCATATAGAGATAGTCATTCTTATGTATTAGTAGATTGAATGGGTTTCTTTGTATACCATTTTCATATATGTGTGTAGCAAGACTTTCAATGATATCAAGAAAAAAAAGGGAAAGGCATAATTTTTAATCGAGATGGCTATCTGCATCTAACTATTTATTACTGCAGCTGGGGCAATGGCACGTTGAATATTAATATGAATTAACATGTATGTTTCCCAATAATAAATGGATCAAACGCTACATGAAGGGAAAAAAAGGTTAAATGAAATTTCACTTGAACTTGGTCTCCTAATTATTATTTAATCGGACAGTAATCTATTTATATCGTATACTTTTGAGCCCCAGACGGTTAATTATAAAGTTTAAATAAATACTTCACTTTTTATTTCTCAAATGTATGTCTAATTATCGTAAAATAAGCACCTGTATTTGGATTCTCCATTTATTTCACTAAATGGCTGTACACAGAGTAGATGGCCGAGGATTCACCTTCACTAGACGTAGAATTCAGTATAAGTATTTTGGAAGACTTCCGCGAATGGATGAAAGGTCATTGATAACTCTACATAGATGACACACCCGTAGAAGAAAGGAAGAAGGACCTACCTCATCGAATGATGCGAGGAAGTCTTTCTCAAACTAGTATTCTTTCGCCACCATCTAAAGGTCACTTTCTCATTGTTATCCTCACAATAACATTTTTGAGAGTTGGTTACCATCCGGGTTACGAACTGGAACAGAACCGAAACAAAACGTTATTTTTGCTGGAGTGAAAACCGAACCCAGAAACCGTTATTTATTCTGTTCCAATTTTTGATTCCTAACAATGAATGTTTTACGTAAGTGAAATTGGAGAAATGTTAACTAAACATGTATGATTACGGCTTAACACTAAATACAGTAAAAATCGCTTGAGGCGTTCCTGGTTAAGACGTCATCTCGCTTAAGATGCGGTTTCCTCACAGTCCCAGTCCATTTCACACGATACATACTGAAAGATACCGCTTAAAACGCCCTGCTTCCTGCATAAGAAGCGGATGTTTCCCATCCCCAGATGAACTTGCAACCTGCCATAACCAATCGTTTGCCTCATTCACTAGAAGAAATTTTTTTGCATCCAAGAAGTTAATTAAGTCATCAAGAGAAATTAAGTTAATGAAGTCATCATCAAGAAGAAAAATTAAGCCATCGATCATGATCAATATTTCAATTAGAATAGTATATTCGTCAATATAAAGATAAAGAATCAGATAAATTTTAGCGAAACGGTTTTTCAAATTTTTTATCTCCTAAATAAACTCATGTATGAATACACATTGTAAAATACGTGAATTATGAAACCGTACTCTCCAAGTAATATTTATTCACGCAGTTATTGGGGACACCGTAAAGGCTTCGTTGGAATTTCTAGAAACTTGAAGAAATCACATCCCGCCTTTATTCGTCCTAAAATCGCTGCAATGGAATGTTGGGTTAGGAAGCGAATTTTGGCGCGAATTGCTTACTTTTCTAGAGCTGACAAATTGCAGTCTAACGTTGCAGTTGAATCGTGCGGACCTGTCTTTGACTAGCAAAGTTGGAAATGAAGGGCAAAGTAAGAACTTAAGAGAAGTCTTAAAGATTTAGTTTTGCAATATCTCTTTCTTTATCTTACGTTAGTCTCTTAATAATTGCAATTAACTTCCAAATTGATAATTTTATAAGGCTATGGAGTTTACAATGCCTTGTATTTCCTTTACAGTGTCCTGCTGTACATAAAAATCGTCTGTAAACGGAAAAGCTTGCGGCAGTATTCACTGTGCTAATCGCTCCCACTCGTGTATAGTGTTAAGTGGTGTGTATAGTATAAAGTGTTGTGTATAGTGTATGTACAATGCTTTACTAAGATTGAAGGCGAAGTATGAAATCGACGGACGGTGGAGTTTCGGAAGGATGTCGGTGTTGTCTTTCTCGGAATATGGTACGTACTTTTCAGTTCAGTAATTCTATTGTAAGAATTTCCCAAATGTTAAACATCACTCGATCGCTTCGTCTTGAACCTTTTCATATGTTCCTTATTTCATTTGGATGTCATAAGCCGATATCTTTTCCGCATGGTATCGAAAGCAGGTAAATGGCGACTGTTGTCTAGATCTACTTTAGATTCTTATCTATGTATCAGTCGAGCTATTTTCTCAGCGTGAGAGAAAGACTTTTCATTTAGTTTTCAGCATAAACATCGATCTCAACAAATGTATACCGATGCTGTTATTTCAGGGTATAGGCAGTTGTTACGTCTTCACGTCCTTTGTTGCCTCTTCTTTTATTAACAACTAGCTGAAGTGCCTGTTGATTCTCACCGGGAAAATAAGTTTCCATCTACCATATTAATCGCTTCTTTGGTTTTGTTATGACTCGACTTTAAAACATTGAAGATTAATATGCACTCTCGATGAATTCCTCTATTATATTCTTATGGTTCTCATTGTTTCTATTTGGGGTCTCTTGTTTGGGGTCACTTAGGTATATAAAACGTAGCTCATTATATACGCAGAAAATGCATTTAGCAATCTTAAAAGTTTGAAAGTTGTGCATTTTATTATTATTAATATTAAAATTGTTTAATCGAAAGGATTGAATTACTTACGAAGTCAAGATTCTATTGATAGCTATTTTCATAATTTTGTATTCAATGTGTTTAACCGAAGGGATTGTATCAGAAAAGCGGTACATTTTAAAATGAGATTATTAAAATTGTCCACTGACCTTTCAAAAATAATATGAAGGATAATGAAGTATTTTTTTATTGATGTCAAAGTACTGAGGAAGTCAGGAATTATTTTGCAGCTATTTCTTAATTTTGAATTCAAAAGTTTTTATTGACACCTCTTTCTTTGCAGTTGTCTTTGATACAATTTATTAAAAATTTATATATTTAATTTATTATTACAATTTATTAAAAATGTATATATTTAAAAAAAGTATTTAATAAATTCATTCTTATATCGAGAGAATATGATGGAATAGCTGATGTATTCGTCGATTCTCAATAGGGAAATAAAAATTTGTATTTACCAAATTAATTGCGTCTTGGATGTTGTCAGGACGTATTTTTAAACTTTGAAGTTGAATGTGCCTTCTCGATAGATTTCTCTAAGAAGATCGCTCCTATATAGCGCTATTATCATTTCCACATTAATTGAATTTTAAATTTAGTCTCTCGATTGATCATTATGATGTTAACCATGGAAATCAGTGGTAGGACGAACATTAAGAAAACGAAATTCATATAAATTCATTGGCTTTCTGTCGTAAGAATAAACCGATCTATGCATTACTCTCTGCAGCGAAGTCGGAATGCACTCGAAGGCAGACTGAACTGGAAGATGCTACTTAAAGAGCATCGCTATCTGAATATGTAATGCTGAAGGTCAGAGATAATTCAAGCCAGGAGACTCGTACAACGAGGAATGAAGGTCATTTTCAGTTATACCTAAGTTATGTTTTCGGTCATTTGGCCTGTTTACTCAAACAGTTTTCATTTATATTAGAATTCTAAACTTCCAGGTATTAAATTATTAAATAAAATTCCCCAAAGTAGAACTATCTCCTTTAATACTGGCAGAAATGGCAGCATGCGTTTGTCATAAGATTTTTTCGCCTTCAATTCGTATATCGTGTATTAAATCAACAATAAAACTCACCTCTCATAACATGGCGATCAGGTTTTTTTTGAGGTTGGATGATCCTGTAAATTTTGTGATTTTCAAGTTTTCAGAAGTTATCTAGGACAGGCCAACAGTTCGATCGTGATCGACCTATCGACCACCGCGGGTCACTTGGTCGATCAAGAGTGGCAATCGAAAAAATTCACATCTTTCGTATAATTTTTATTATTTAACACATTTCTCTTTGATTCTATTTATTTTCGATTGAATTGATTGACGAAAGTTTCACAGCATCGGTGAAATATAATATAAGGTTAAATTAGTTTCATTAAGGTCCTAATATTGTTTCTCTCGGTCGATCGCGGTCGAAAGATTAGAAACAAAGTGTATCAAAGTAGGTGATAAGTTAATCACTTATCTAGGAGATAAGAATTGGCACGGATTTAGTACTGAAGATTTAAACCCCTCGAACTTTTTCGTGACGACATTAAAACTCATGGGTTACTATTAGATAGCTATTTCCCCATTGATAATTTGCTTGCTATATTCTGGTGACTATGGCCTAAGAATCAATAATACGCTGCCATTACTAACAATAAGTAAGTTTTGACAAATAGAGAAACGGAAGACACGCAAGTAGTGCCGCGCAATCACCGAAACATACTTTTTCAATCTTCTATTACGCATGAAATTATTATTTCTAGCTACAATTGTGTCTCATGACAGTTCTTAACAGCAGCTTTAGAATATATTATCCTAGCCCAAAATCATTTCTTATTTTTCTTCAATAAATCTTCGGAAGAAAGCATCAAAGGCCGCGAAGCATGAGATATCACGCGCCAAACACGTGTCAAAGTATGACGTGGAAAACCAAAGGTTAGGAAGCACTGCCGTGCAGGATCTTTTCCGAATCACTCTGAGGAGTTTCTCTATCTGTTAGATTCCTATCCAAATTGTTTAGACGAGGGAGTGCTTGTTGCAGTTCCTTTGTCGCAGATTTCACTTTTCAGGAATTCAATGTTATGCATTTACATGATAATAGCAGGGAAATATATTCAACTGTATATACTTTTATTAGCAGTTTACAGTGCTGCTGACAAATTCTGGAATTCTACCCTGAAGCTGAATAAGGTAGCCTGTGGATTTCAATCAAATGTTTGCAGAAATTATAATATCACAATGAAGCGAAACTTGATGAAATAACTTATTCTTTTACTTTAGCGAGATTTATCAAATCTAATTGACGTCCTTTACTAATAACGTCAATTTCCCCTTTCTCCAAATCATTCATACTTTGACTGCGTTCTCATTTTGTATTTATATTTTAATTTAAACGGATAGCCGTCCATGAATGTATGAGATGGTATTAAAATTGTGTAAAGGCCAATATAATTTTCAGTGTAAATTTAACACGGAGTTAGAATGAGAAACAATAACAGTATTTCAATGTAATAGATACCCTCCAAGTTACAACAAACTCTTTAAACGTATCCATGGCACGTAGTAGATTTTGCTGAGGCCTTTCTTTCCACACTAGATTTGGTTCTAGCGCAGATATAAAAGCGTGAAATAGAAACAGTTTCGTTTATCTATTTCCGTGTAATTTCGTTTTTTTCTCTTTTTCGTATCATTTGGTATCAGCATGTTGATTTGAGTTGAGTTCAGACTAAATCTATGTAATCCTGCCTTTGTGCAAGTGAAATATCGCTTGCACCCAAACTTATAAATTACAAAACCTCTCTAGTGTTAACGTCATTTTACAAATACTTTCCGTATATTTCCACATGTTATATACGAATATAGAGATGAATCCTTTTGTATATCTAATTATTTTATTTTCAAGGTAAAGGAAAATATTAAAGATCCGTGCATAATCATATTATTTGACTTGTACGAGGCATTTACAGACGCTAAGTCATGATAGGCTACGCCAAGTGAACTTTTGTATCAGACGTTGAATAGAAATCTTTCTTTAGTATTTCGATTAGCGTTAAGACTCTTTCGAACGAAAAGACTGAATGACAGTGGGAAGATAATTATTCACCAATAGAAAATTTTATAGAAAATAATCAATTACATCATAGCAAATAATGTCCAATTCAAAAGTCTGGCATCTCAGCGGTCTTCTCAAATCGAGATTGTTATTGAGTTGCCTTTTGATATTTCCCACGGCTTTGGTGTGTATGATTATTTCTTTAACTGATGAAAATCAATTACAACAAACAATGCGATAACTTTCTATTTTTTAGATTGAAAATCATTCATTTTTTAACATCTACGAAAATCGCTCTTCTTTTAGTATATCATCAACCTGCAGATGGCCATATTATGAACGCAAGGTTTTTCCTCCATATTAGGAATTTTATACGTTTTTATGTTTGACGAATATTATATCCTTCTATTAGTATGTTTAATTATTTCTAGCTTGTTCCATTTACATTCAATTACTTTAAATATTAGAATAAACTTGATAATAGTTATTTGTGAGTTGTAGTTACACCTTTAGTAAACCGTTTTCCAATTAAATTTAATTAGAATGAGCATATTTTGGAACCGGTAATCGGAATGGAATAAATATGAAGGTAACGGTATTTAGGTTCGGTACGGGTTCGAGAATTTCAACTTTTCGGTTCGGGATCGGTTTCACACCGGTAAAAAGTAACGTTCTTTTCGTTTATCAGATAAATGCCTTGCAGTAGCATAAGTCAGGTAACTTAGCATAAGTCAGGTAAGCCCCTTGTAAGGTTATCGGGAATCCCATGTTTCAGAGGCCACTTTTGAAGAAGACTGTACTAATTTCATGGTGCAACGAAAACACAAATTTTTCAAGTGTTGGAAATGCGTGCTCAAATATTAATTTGACAGACCTCATCATTTGTCTTTGGATCATAAGAAATCCCGCGATTACCCCGTATATTTCACACACAGAAATACTTTATTTGATATAATGTTTTTCTGAGAGCGATATTATTTAGGAAAAAGAATTTTAAAGAAAAGTTTTACAGCATCAAATTGTAAATCACACCTTCAAATACCGATTAATCATACAAGTAAAAATTCCAAAGGAGACGTTTGAGGAGCTGGTTTTCCAAAAATGATTCACAATGAGCCAATTTTCGTAAAACGGACTTTCTTCGAATTCTCCTTTGCTCGACCGAGTGTAGCTTAAGTTTTACTCACGTTCTTGAATGAAAGTAAAATTTATATGCATAATAAGCCATACTGGCTGGCAATAATATTCAGTTCTGGGATTTTACAACATAACTATGTTACGTTAATTAAGTGCTTGGTTTGCTACTCTGCGTCTGTATAATATCTATTTCAGCTATTAAGTGTTAAGACTGTTTAAACTGTTTAGTGTAGTTTTCGAATTTAATTTCACTCTCAGCTTAAATTATTATTTATAAATCATCTAGAGTAGTGCGATCTAAATATGTCTATTAATCTTTTTAGCTCAGAGTCCGGTGTGAAGTTCAAACCCTCCACCTATAGATATCACAATTTCCGGAGAAAGGACAAGACATTCTGGACCAGATGGGGGGTGAGTCTATGAACCTTTCTTTTATTTTCATGTGCTAAAATTAAACACGTATAAAAAATACGGTGTAATCTCTATTAGCTAATGATGGTAATAGGATACGCGAAAGATTGTAAAACACGTACGATCTTAATTTTCACTTTTATTTCCTAAAATTCACAATTTACTCAAATATACAGCTTATTACTATCGCACATATAACTTATTTTCGATTGTTTCAAGGACTCATTATTAATTTTCTTCACCCGATCGCGCATCTTTATTGCAGCGATAACATAATTGTATCACCACTGCTTCATAGAAAAAGTCTTTTTTTCGTCCTACTTGCAATGGAACGTGAAAATACTTGTTTTTTATGTTCGAAAAATTTCAAAAAGATCATGGAAAATATGGAGTAAAAAACCGTGTACCGAAAAACCGTATTATACGAAAACTGGATAATCCACCCACGAATAATTAGTTCAATGTAGACTACTTTTACATCGAATTAAACCAGTCGCGGTTAAAACCAAAACGCTACAGAAACTGCGCACCAAATTCGACATCTTCCCTTTATTAAAACTTGGGGAAGGTTTGGACTGTCAGACATTATCTCTTTAGCTATATTCTTATTCTTTAAAGCTGACTTTGACCATCGGTTCTGCTATATTGAAGACTGGCACTGGTCAAATACGAGGGTGATATCTTTAAAAATGGTGGATCTAATGGGAAAATTTCTGGACGGTAACAGTCTCATCATTCCATTCGCCTTCGCTTTGAGTCCTTTGTCAACCAAAGCACGTTTCTAGAAGGAAAGCACTCTCTTTAAGACGTGATCCTTCAGCACTTTCCACGAAGTTGGAACTAAGTTTAAGCTCTAATTCGTTATATAACTTGGGTCTCGATCACTCGATTTTTCTCCCAACTCTGATCCGTTTTCAATGCTTTAGTCTCGCCTTGAAGTGCGGATACAGAAATTCTTACTTTTAAGTCTCTTAAGAATTATTGAACTATGAAATGTGAGGTTTCCTACAATCTCTTCTGGAGGAAATTACGATCATTGTCGAAACATTCGATAACATCCGTGAAGTTGAAGTGTAATCTCAGGGATTAATCACAGCGGTTTCTATCCTACTCTTCTCCTAAATCCAATTTCGCGAACTATTCCATTCTCTTACCAATCATCTCAGTTGCATCTGTAGCTCATTTAGTCAGCCTATATTGAACCGTTTCATCAATTTGAGATCCTGTTAAGAAGTTTGATTTCCAGAAAGTTCTTATATTACGAAGGGAAGAGTCAACCATAAGCGAAGGCCTTCTTAAGATAAAATTTATGGAAAGTGTACGCGTGGAATAGAGATTGGTAAAATTAGAGATTATTCCTAATGATACTCTGGTATTTTATGTGCTTTGATTATGGGGTTTAAGGTTAATCTTATTAAAATTTTGAGGAGAAAACTATTTGGAAGATTTTATCACAGAACAACTATTTTACTGTTTACAGGCACTGTATCAAAACAGCACTCCATATGTGTACATAATACTTCATCAAAATTAGGCCAAACATTGTCCACCAAATGCTTTTCAATGCTATACTCTCATTGGAATATCAGAATACGCGTGTATACGCAATATACCTTTAAACTTTGAAACGTCAAATAAAAACAGCAGATTTATAACTCGAAAGTGAAGTGTAGACAAATTTGCTTATCATATACTTGTGTGTATAAGTCTTTTATAACTTATAGGAAGTCTAAATCTTGATTGCATTTGTCAGAGTTTTTATATTTGAGAATATTTTTTACTTTCGAGAATTATTTATAGGAATAATATAATTCTGAAGGGGTTCTGAAAATCTTAGCTTTAAAAAAATTCCATTTTTTTCCAATATAATTTTTCGTGTTGCTTATAATATCTAACATTGCTATCATACATTATTCTGATTAGTCGTGGGTCGATATTGAAGTTGAAAATTAGATATATTTCTATTCTATCTTTGTGTGACTTTATGGGTAACTTTTTCAATTTTACCTTACAAAGGGCTAATAGAAGCTCGTTAATCTAAATAGTACCACAAAAAGATAATGATTTGACTACTTTTGGTGGTTAAAGTCTCTCCAAATGTTTCTTGATCGATTATGTAACGTATAATCTATTGATCCTTGCAAAAATCTTCAAAATTTCCTGGAATTTTACATTAAATGGATCTGATTTAAATATTTTATCAGGTTGGTTTTATGTATCTCTGATTCAAACGAATAATTTATGAGCCTCTATATTGTATCATCGTCCAATGTTAAATAACCTCAAATTGGAATTGTTTCAAAAGATTTCCTTGTCTTTCTATATTATATGGGATCAGTCGAAAGAATTGAAAATTCATCTGTAAAAGTGCGGTCTGTTGACAGGCTTTTACAAAGGTCTTTTCGTTTCATGAAATTTTAATCCATTGATATAATGGAAATGATTACTATCTGCCATTGGTTAATGTAGGTTCTCTGCTCCGTTTAATATATCAGACGCAATCTTTTTATTGTTTAAAATTGATAATTTATCAATTTAACGTGTACTCAAGAACGTCCGTAATTTAGTGGTTAAAAATGTAATAGATTTAGATTTTAGTCAAAATTTCTTTTTCTATCCATGAGCATGTAAAATTTATCGAAAGAACTGTTCATCAATGAATAAGATCATGGTACATACAAATTTCAATGTGCTGCTTTCAAGACTTTCAAGAATATTCTCAATTGTATAATTTAAATTCCTACAATATTACGGTTGAATTATATATTGTGCTTTGTGAACCGGTGGACACATTTTAGTTAAATGTTGAAAATCAACTTTTTGTTTTTAAACATGTAACTAAACTTGAAAATCAACGCATTCTTGAGATACTAGATCATGATTTTAGTCGTTTATAAAGAGAATTTACACCTTTAAGGTGTTGATGTATATTCGAAGACATTTTCTTCCTATGGAGTTGAACTGAGCGATCGTACAACTTTTCTCGATATAAATGAATACCCCAGTGTATATATGTAGGGTTACTGCGTTTCATTACTCTTTTAAAAAGAACTTTAAAAAGGTAATTTCGGTAAATTTGCCTAAGCGATGTGGCGTTCTCGATTATCTTAATAATAGTTACGAAATGACTTAAG
The DNA here is from genome assembly GCA_036926295.1 of Pachydiplax longipennis. Lineage (NCBI taxonomy): Eukaryota > Metazoa > Arthropoda > Insecta > Odonata > Libellulidae > Pachydiplax > Pachydiplax longipennis. The sequence goes on from JAVFKF010000014.1 coordinate 16,362,575, forward strand.
TTGTCGAAGCAGTTTCAACAGTGCAACATAATAATTAAGCATTATAGTTAAGAAAATATTTGGAATCGGCCATAAATGCAGCTAAGAGCACTTTCCTTAGTTTTCTGGAATAATTTCCTTTCATTAATCTCTCCTTATGTATTCGTGCTTCATATCGTTTACTATTTCATACTTCGTATTATTTTATTAATATATTTTCATTACATAGTATATTATTATTATTTATCTTGTAGTTTACAAAGATGTGTGAACATATATCCATAAGATGTAACCAATTGGGATAGCCAATTATATACTATGGCATAGTACGTTTACTTATGATGAAAGTGGTCCTTGTTTCGATTCTCGAAGAGGGCTCATGTGTATGTGAAATGATCTCAGATTATAGTATACTTGCATGAATAAAACTGCCACAGTTGCGTTAAAATTTCCTGAGAAGTGAAACTAATTTTGTGATTCTTAACGGATCGATCAAAAGATTTCAATAGTTCATTCCTTCTAATTAACGTAATAGTGCCTCGCATTAAATTTAAGAACAATATTTTTGTTTTTAAATAGAATCACGAGATGATTCTATTTCAGCAAAATTTCTGAATCATCATAGCTTTTTCAACCTCTGTATTTGTTATTTGATACGGTTCTTTTTTTACCCATAAACTTTTAGAGAGAAAACCTGTATCATGATAGAGGGGTTCATATAGTCCTTGCTCGTAAGCTCCATATCCAGCAGCTTAATACAGATCGGTCATCAACGGTGGTGGCGAGGCTCGGAAATCTCTTAATCCTGCATCTCGCGCCTTTAATACACGCTGCTGGCCCAGAAGGAATTCAAATCTCCCGCCTCTTCCATCCGATCCTATAATGATGCTCCCCTATCACTCAGTTTCCCCACTGCCCTATAGATGTCATCTCCCCGAGATCCGCACAGCGCCTTTCAACCCGGGAGCGGCGTATCCTAGCAACTCTCCCGCCCCCCGAAAACCCTGAATCGATCCGAGCGGTCCATGGAGAAGAGAGGAGGGGAAGCGGGGAGGGTGGTCGCGAAACCTAGAGGACCAAAGAGGGCTGCTGAAGCAGTATTGTGGGAGAGGAGGAAGAGCGACGCGGGAGTAGTCCTAGGGGTCTGAGCGCCACCGCGGGTAGAGGCGTAACGAAAAAACGGAAGAGGGAACCCGGCGCGGATTGGCGCTACCCTCTCTATCTCCATCTCGCTCTCTTTCTCTTCCCCTCTCTCTTTCTCTCTTCATCTCTCCCCTCTCAGACTGGGGCACACCCGCGTCCGTCGACCGGGGACTGCCGCCGAGCGGCGTTGATGGTCTATGGTGGTGCCGGAGGACAGTGGTGTCAGTGGTAGTCTTTTGTGCCTTCCCCGTCTCGAAAGGTTTTTCTTGCTCGCGGAGGAATCGGGGGAAGATCAACCCCCGTTTAGGGAGGCGGAGGAGAAGTATATATAAACCCCGGTTGGTTTTTTCCGGGGTCCTTGCTTGTGGGTGTTTTTGGTTCATCGTCCCGGAAGAAAGGTGGAAGATCGGGAAGAAAGAGGTGTCGAAAGAGGAACGATATTTTTCTCTCCCCCACTTCGGACGAAATTCGTCCCGTGCTTCGCTTCCGGTGGTGTTACTCGCCCTACGTCATTCCAGGTGAGTGGTGAGGTCAAGGCGTGTTCCGTGTGCGTGTGTCTTTCCCCCCTCGGGGGGCGCGTCCTTGATCGCCGTGCGGTACGTGTCGCAAGTGAGAATCGGGGTTCTTTCACACCCCGCTCTTACGACGTTGCGCGTCGTTAAGTGTTTGTGGATACGATGCGGGAGTGTTGTACCGCCTTGGATCCATCGTGCAATAACGTTTATAGCTCTCGAGTGAGGGATCGCTCAGGTTTATTCGAGTGTCACTCAGGCTTACGTCGATGTCTTCAGGGATGCGACTCAGAGATTACGAGGCCTCAGGTATAATTCGTCTTGGTGGGACTTAAAAAACAATGTCCGCATTTCTTGCCGAGAGGATACGTATCTCGCTTCGTATTTAGGATCCAGCGCGAGGCAGAAAAGGTCCGGGAATCGCCATGTAGGTGGGTGCAACGAAGACGTATTTCCGCATTTTCCCTGGGAGAGATCGTTTTCCGTTCAGAGCGAGAGTTCGACCCCTTTTCGGTCGGGTCCATGGCGCTTTTCGGGCCGTAATAGGTTGCAGTGAAGGTAGGTGGAAGTCCTGGAATCACCGCCTTTGGAACGGAGAGGTGGGGAAGGGGCGGATGTTTGGTGTGGCGGAGGAAAAAAATTTGGGGCGTGGAGGGCGAGGTTGGAATCGTGGAAAAAAAATAAAAGTGTCCGCGAGAGGTTAACAATGCGCCACCAAGGGTGGCATGCACGTTACGTTATCCTCGGTGTAACACGTACCTTGGCTAACCGAGCGCAAATTCGATGCGCTCCCAACGCGACGAAAGGGCTGTAAATAATTGGGTTGTCTTTTCGGGCGGATTGCGCATTTCAGCCGCATGACGGGCTTAATCAGTGGTATTCCACGTTACACTCTCGTTCATTCATTGCTTTCATGCCGAGATTTATCGCCCCAGGATACGATCGAGGGGGTAAATAAAACGTTTAAGCATAATTTTCGCTTCTTTGGAAGGAATTCGAGAGAAACTAGAGGCTTCAATCATGTTAGCTGAAGAAGGTGTCTAGGCCGAGACAAACCTATCGATCTTCATCGCGAAACACCGTAGCTGTCACTCGTTTCCATCTATTCATTAAGGCGCAGAGCAACAACCTTCGATGCTTATCTATAAAAGCTCCGATGGCAAATCAAATCCGCTATACATTTACTACGAGGCTGAGGGGTTAACAGCTGTGTGTTCGCCAACTGATTTATTTAGGTTAACTATTCCGAAATGAAAGGAGGAGTCTTTGGACTCGTCCCTTAAATATCGGGTATTCCGTCCGATGCTCATCACGGTTTACTGGTGCGGTCGAAATGCGCATCTGGTTTCATCAACCGTTTCTTCTCCAAGAGATGGGATTCACCCGTTTATTCCACCGGGGGCGCTAGATGAGAGATTAATTAATCGGCGACGACATCCTCGCGGATTGTAACGCACCCTCGCGTTCGATCGTCATCTTTTTCCCTCGAAAGGTTCTCTCTCGACGTTTCTCTCAACATTTCCCCATCTTCTAACGATCCCTCTCAGCATCTCCCCACGTCTCTCGCGACATGTCTCCAAACTCTCGACACATCTCATCATCTCTCCCCGTTTTCATCATGGGGAATATCGCACAGCGACGGACCGGGAGAGTAAGGGCGGGTATTGCTACGGTTGACCCTGAGAGGAACAGAAAAAGAGAGGGAGGCGAAAGACCGCGCCTTACCGTTTTAAGATCAATATTGTAAACATTGGGGAGTAAAAATTTTCGGAACTCGGAATTTTCCGGGAGTGGAGCGAAGGCTGCGAGGGGACCGTCCCGCCTATTTTCTTAATCTTTCTCGACCCGATAAATCGGTATCTCTGTATCGCGTGTTTGGCAGAATCCGAGCCGAATCGAAGCTTTTATCGGTTAGGAGGGCGGGTCAAAGAAGTCGGCGTGTTTTTAATTGCGTCTTAACCTCTCCGCACCGACCAAATCCCCGGTATTTCTTTTTTATATCCTTTGGAGATGCCGTGTGGATTTGTAGGTCGTGTCGTCGATGTTTTATTTTTTCGTCCCTCCATCGCGGCTCTCTTTTGTCGGCGCAAAAGGTACGGTCGGGGACATGCGTATCTGTCGGTGCAAATATGTCGGCATTCCTTGTGGGTGCAGCACGAAGAAAAAAATCACAGCCCACGGTCACGAGTTCAATGCGGCGATGGTTACGACGGGAGATGTCGGTCTGGTCGAAATCAATAGCGGATGGTCGAAAAAATCGAATAATCTTCACAGTCCAAGTATCCGGAAAGTTCATGTTTCTCAAAACGATTTTTTTCTGCGCCGTCTTTTGTTTTAAGATCGTATCTCCGTCAGGTCGGGGCTCGCATCGTTCTGGGGAAAATTCTCGCTCCTTCTCGCAACGGATGGAAACCGCGATGCAATTGTTGCTGTGGATGGTGAGGAATCGGTGGAATGATCCTCGAAAATGAGTTAAATTGGTCGTATTTACAGGTTGAGATGAGTGCTGGTCTTAATTCCTATCGATAGGTGGCATTGCATCAGTTAGGTTTAAGAATTCCAGAACGGACTCCCGGTTATCCTATGCTTTTGGTTCTGTTCACCCATTGATGATTTTTATCTAGCTGCTCTAGATCGTCTAGGTGATAAAGACTCGATTTCATTAGCGATGTGGAAAATGAAAGTGATGCTTCTCGTTTCTAAGTGATTAGTTTACCTTTGTTGATGCTCGAATTTAAGGTTTTATCACTTGTGGAGCAACCATCGCAAGGCCGTATTGTGATTAGGGATCTTAATACGAGATGATACGTAGTACTATTGCGCCAGTTTAATTCTGATCGATGGGGCATGATTAAATTCCTTTACTAAATAAAAATAAATATGAGAAGAAGAAACATTTTGTGGCGAAAATTGTTATTTATTCATTTCTTTCTATATTTTGGTTTCGGATGTAATAAAACACTGGTTTTGATTGATCAATTATAGTATACGAGTATGCTTGGAGAATTTTCAATTTTATGGTGCATTTTACTCGATCTTAGGGAAATGTTTCAGTGAATACAATATTATTCTATTATATTATATTTATCCATCACATTCTCATATCCATCACAATCACAAAATCGCTCCGGAGTTAACTCAGCACCAATGGTGTGTATCTGGAATCAGTGAGGGCGACAGTGAGGCTTTCATAGTCTTCCGTGATATGCATTTAGATTTCTAAAATTTATTTCCAATTTACTATATGCTATATTTCAATTTACGGGTGTATATTTATTGAAAGGTCGCTAGAATCAGGTAGAATGAAATAAATTTTCATTAAAACAAGTATGCACGAATCCTCAGTTTCGAGGTGCAGTTGAAAGAGTGGCATGTTTTTAGCTCTATACAAATGATATTATTAAGAAGTAAAATTTACATCTAGCTTTTCAGTTAATACTCCTTGATTTTCATCTTGAAGTGAGGACCTTGTTTTCATTGTTATATTTAAAATTTATCAACTTGTTTTCAATTTTATTCTAATTAGTATCCACCTTTGAAATAGGGAGGAAATTGTTTATGATTGAGAAATTGATCCTTGTAGTTAGCTTACACACTCGTAACATTTAGTACATCATATGATTGATTTGTGATGAATTTTGTTTATTGAATGAAATTAAATGTTGTGACCATACGTGGAAATATTTCTCGCATCTTATCAACCGAATGCTCTATTTTTAATTCCGCTATTATCATCGCATAATATTTGAATTCAAAGAAATCCTTGTAATTCACTACTTTTGCCTTAATTGGGCCGATTCTTGCAATAATATTTAGATCTAAATGCTCTGTTAAGTTTATCACGATGAATTATAAAGGATATTCTGCCTTTGTAAATCAATCCATTACGAGAATTCAGTTTCATGACATTGTGAGAGTTCATTTTGTTTAAATTTGACCGCTATGTAGATATCATTTATTTCTGCCATTAAAAAAGCTTATTTGACTGAATTTTGAAAGGTCACAGATTAATGAATCATCTTCTAAAATGCGACATCAATGTTACCAGCGTGTAAGATTTATTTTGCATTGTTTCATCTTATATGAAGTACATAGAAAGTAAACAAGTTATGCCAGTAATAAAGTCTTTGTATAGTGCTGCGTGTTATTTTCATCTTTTATTTTTATATTTTGGAGGTGTTAATGAATGACTTGCATATGCATGAAGGAAAGGTAGCTGTTAAACTAAGGTTAAGTTCGATAATCATGAAAAATTACAGATTCAGGTTTACTTCAATCCCAATCATAATGTGTCCGATGATAATATGATGATCATAATATCCGATAATGTTACGAAGATGATTTTCTGAATTATTTTCACTTTTTCTTCAATGCAAGAAAATGTCACTGAGATATACAAGTATAATGGAGTGGCTCACCTAGAAAAACGTTATAATCTTTAGAATAAAGAATTTTCTATTCTATCACGAAAATTATGCATTAATTTAGTCATTTAAATTCGCTTTAATAATGAGATTCTGCTTGTCAAAGTTTATCTTATATACTCTAGAGAAGTAATGTTTCATTAATATTTTTCTGGAATGTGTTTAACACGATGTAGCCATCTCACTTAGGTCTAAGTTACTCGATAACAATTTTATGCAGTGGTATTCAGTAGCAGATTTTACTGATTTTGGAAAATAAATCTCATTTATAGGCTTTCTCAAATACTTTACTATTACTTGTTATCAACACGGATAATAAAGATGCAATGGCATTCTTTAATTTCTATTACCTTTTAATGTACATAACATTGATTAGGAAACCGTCTATATCTGCAGAATAAATCTTCATCATTTGCCATTTTTATACATCAAGATTCAAGGTTTTATGATTCAGATAACACTTAAACTAAGTAAATACAATGATATTAATTTCTATTGCTGATTGTGAAAATGTAATTACTAGTTTTAATTTTTATTCCAATGTTCCTATTGATATGCTATTGATCAGGGAAGCCGTCTATTACTGCAGAATAAATCTTCATCATATGCCATTTTTGTAGATCTAGATTCAAGGTTGTAAGCTTCAGCTAATCCCTGTCATTTATCATTCTTTCTTACGTTTCATCGAGGATCGCTTTTCTCCTTCCAATCGGATGGTCCAACAAGGTCGTTCTCTAGGGCTTCTTGGCTTTTTTCTTGAACTTCCAACGTCAGCCCCTCAAGCACTTTCCGAAAATCCAACTCCCTTAAGGAGATTTCTCTGCACCATCCCCTTCCTTCACTTTCTCGCGAATTACATTTCCACTATTCTACACTTGTCGATTTTTCAAATATTTTATTCTGTCGAGAATTTGATTCCTATCTCCCTTTTAAATTCACACCTACAAGAAGGATTAATTTTCCTAGCTGTAATATAGCGTCTTTGAAATTTTACCAGGTCACCGCTCATGAAAATTCTGGAGAGCAAATCTTTCGCTAGCAGTACATAGCCCGCGGGTCGTAGTTGAAGGATCTTTGCTCTAGCTCTGAATGCTCTCCAACTTCATTAAGATATATTTCCAATAATGGATTCCGAAATTCTAATTAGGGCATTGCAAACTTGTTGGTGAGGCGCCATTCAAGATATTTTGATTATATTTTTAGCAAGAAACTCATTTGAGAGCAAAATTTCTAGTATTGGAAGCGGCATAGAGTGATGATGTGAATGATGATTCACTTACGATTCATTCGAGTGGAGAGAGTGAAAACTTTTCAACTTCGGTTTAGTTTTCCTACTAAACAAACATTCAGAAAAACTCATTACAGATACCAGTATCAAAGTGATTATGGCAGTTCATTTCTAATTTTCCGTCGCGAACAAAGTCTTCAACCCCTCCATTAATTGAAAAACGTTTAAACTAAATGGAGACATTGAAAATGATACAAACTAACATGCAATAAACGTGCTCTTAGAATAATTGCCTTATATATTTCTGACTGGTTTTTATAAATTGAAAATCTCTCGTCTCTTGACGATATGGAAAAAAAACGGTTGACTTTACATCATGTCTATTAGAAATGGCAAACCCTTAAATACTATCTGATCTTTCTTCTATTTTTCATATTTTTCACAAGTTCAAAGCATAATCATTTGATTATATTATTGAAAATTGTTTTTGAAAAGATGGAAAAACATTTGTTAAAATATCGTTTCATTATATATTCAAGGATTTAAAAGAACATGAAATAAGATTACATGTAAGCCCTTCATTTTTCTGCCCACATATTGTTATTTTCTGGATGAGGCCCTTCAAGTAGAATGCTTGATTTATCGTTATAAATGGCTTAATATATCCCCCTGTTTTGTTTAGGCTCCATTGTTATTCGTTCATTCATTTTAGGTCAGCATAAACGCTCTTCAATATACTGGGTGTTAAGAGCATATCTTCAGTATGTCTTCTCTAATAGGTCACCTTCGCCTTCGCTCGTGTCATACATCATCTTTGTACTCTAAGTCTTCACTTGTTCTATAATTTACATATTTCGTAATGTCTTTTTCCTTTTCCCCATCACCTCTCACCTTTAAATTCACATTAATGACCTTTCTTCCACAAAATATCCCACGCGATAACGTGCCTTCATCTTCGGATTTCAGTTTGTATTCCTCCTAACTTAATCATTCTCAATATTTAACTTACAATTGGTACTATCTTTCAATTTATATCTAAGATTATAGCTACGCGCTATATCGGCCGTGTTCATAACTCATTTAGTAACATTTATTAGCTTCGAAGTAGCGACTTAGTCCAAGTACCATATTCAGACACGCTGAAAGGGTGTCTAAGCTTAACTAAGCCTTACCAAGTATAACTCACCTCAACTTAGTCACTAAGATAGCAAGACGTATTTATTTAAAAAGATAAACCTTAGCTAACAGTTATATCTTCTCTTATTGTCATGCTGTCTGTAAGTTTCAACATTTCTTCATTACCATGTTCCAAGTTAAATATAAATAAATATAATACAGAGTAATGCAGAGTTTGCTATTCTTTTGGCTGTAAATTAAATCAGAAATTCCACCTTTCGAGTGTGATTGTTTTCATCAAGCATGAAACCTATTAGGAATTTGTCATGTTTTGTAAATAATCTCCTTTGATTCTCAATTCTGTTTTGAAGAAATTATGGTGCCATAGTTCCCTTCATTGGATCTGCGATCATGCATCGTTTTTTTTTACCTCTTTGATTGAAGCATATTACTTTTTTGCCTATACTTAACAAAATCTCCTTTCTCGTAACTTTTTGCTTCTTTTTTCCCTCCACTTTTTTTATCAGCGACTTGTTCTCTTACTTTGACTTATATCACCTTCCCCCTCTGCCATTAAATTTTTATATCTTGGCCCCTCCCATGTCCACCTGAGTGCCAAACGACCCATTTCCTCAAATTACCCCCGCAGCCGTATATGTTAAGTATTAAATTTGTCGGAGTTTGAGCGACAGGACATTCAGAATACCTTCATTAATAGAGATATTCTGAAGCATTTAGTTGGTAGATATGGCCCGTAGGTTATATGATGGCATGAATATTACGGTGTAGAAATCAGCACGCGATCACTTACTAACGTTATATCATCATTTTTCGTGTCATATATTGGATTTCCTGAACAGGCATGATTGTGATTAGCCTCAGATTACTTAATTCGGTTGGTTGTATGGGTGTTTTATTTTTGAAATTTCAGGAAGATTTAATTCGCTTTGAGCGTTGATTTCTGCCAAGAGCCTCACTTGTCCACATTGATACTAGTACTTCTTCAGTGAATATATGCTGCCCCAGTTACATTTACCGTGATAATTTTTGATGAATACAAACAAATTCTTGTCTTATCCGGAATTCGAAACGAGGAAATCGGATTTGTTGGACTATCACATCCACGGCGACCGAATTGCTTAATAATTTTAGTTGCGATTTCTTCGTTTTTAGTTATTTTTAATTTTGATAGTGATTTTTAATGTTTTCAATTATATATTTGGAGACGTCGGAATATTTATGATTTTCACCAAGCTGACAAATTTGTTCCAAAACACAAATTATGTTGCATTTGAGTCATTTTAAGTTATTTTCCATTTTGGGTTAACTTTCAACTTTTGACTAATATACTTCATCAGAGATTTTTTTGGTTCAGTCACCATATTTCCGCATAAAATAAAATTTACCGATGGATTCGGAAGTAGTGGTTGCCCTCCTCTTCATCAAAAGGGAATAAATGTTTCCATCTAAAATGTCACCATGCACGTCCCCTCTGCGATGAAGCCGAACTCTTCTTATCCGAAATATATTTATAGGAAATCACGCCCAAGCTAACGCAAATGTCAAATTCCCAACTCCTGCGCATTTATTTGGACCACCTGTTCGCTTATTGTTGATACCACAAATGCGGTTGAGCGTCCTCTCGCGACGGGGTTTAGAAAGAAGCATCCTTAAAGGGAAGTCGTTCAGCCATCCATTTTCTTGCTTTCCTCTTTTACTTGGGAACATGTCACATCAACGTGGGTGTTTTTCATTTTTCAAAATTTCCACTCTCTGTCGGATTTTCGAAGCTTTCCATATTCTGTCTTATATTTTACGGGGACCCTGTAAAGAGTTTCTTTTATGTATGTAGAAACTAACTGAAGTGCCGGTTGATTCTAAATGGGGTAAATAGAGTAGGATTAAATGTCGCAGTCCTATCTATATGGAAGAGAATCTAACATCTATCATATCGGCTTAGTTCGATAAAGCAGGTTATCGAAAGCGAAAATTTTAATTCTACTAAAAAATCTCATCACTTAGACATGATAAATATAAGGACGATAAGAAATCTTTACAGAATTTCTTTCATATAGCACTAGTCTCAAGCTAGTGTGATGATTTTTTAACTTTCATTTTGAAATGAAAATATAGTCTGCAAATAATCCAAAGATGAATTCTACGTCATTTGGTGTGTGAACACTTTGACTCCTTTGGGGTTGATCCAGGGAACATTTGGTAAATATACAGTAGCCTATTAACTACGCTGCGTCGACTTTTAATATTATGATAAGTCTGAAAGTTTTGGAACTTTCTGTTCTCGAAATTTAAGCAAACATTCGCACATACTTACACCCATACTATACATTAGAATATAGATGGTGTATTTTAGAAAATATATACATTTTATTGAATTTTAAAATATTTTAGTTTTGTGAAAGAAAACGGCTCAAACTGAATATCTCATTTCTTGATATTCGGCGGAAATTGCTCAAGGAAACGATTTTTACACCATTCTCTGTGTGAATTTCTTGGTCGAAGATTATGCCCTTCACTTATCCCTATTTCACTCGCTTCAAATCTTCGGTTTTAGTACTCAAGGTAACTCAGGCTACCAACAGTTGACCTATATCTGAGAAATGTTAATAAACGTAGCAAGATCAAAATTCATGAATTCATAAAAATAATCAACGTTGATACCCTTTCAATAATTTTATAGACAATCGTTTAATAACGTTCACAAGAATTACCAACGCGGGGATCTGTGATTTTTGTATGAGCTTGAACATTTTTTGATACAAGTAATTCCTTGCGTTCATTCTCAATACATTTTAAAAACTTCTAGTCTGTAAAGTATTCAGCCCGAAGATGATTTGAACCCTATCCCCTCTACCATTAGCAACAAAGAGCAAGGACAGGGGAATGAGGCTTACCAGGTAAAATGAGGAGTGAGGTAATTTTCTTATTCTTTCTTTACTGAACGAGAAAAACAAGCTCACGTAAGTGAATCATAGTGATTCAACGAGTAACACTTTTCGTAACATTCGATGAAGAGAGGGCTCCCGGATAACCCAGTGGGTAGCTCGTTTTCCCTTGTTGAACGTGATCCCGTGTTCGATTCCCAGTGAATGTCCATATGTGCAAAATGATCTTAGAGAGAATCTCAGAAAACCTTTATCAGTGCTAATATTCAGCATCACTTATCCCTCAGTAGCCTTCGTATCATCAGATACATCAACGATACTAAGACACTAGTAAAAGAAGATCCAGTTTTATCTATCCAGTAGCGAAAAAGATGTTAAGGAACAAAACTTGCGTATCATATTCTGAAATTTAAATTTAGAATGTATAAAAGAAAACAAGTGCAAATGTAAGCATTTATAAACAATTGATTGTTCCCCAGTGGGATAAAATGTAGTTGGAACATTGTAAAAATATTAATCTTGGGTATTACATTTTTGTTATTATCTCTAAAAGAATAGAATAATGTATTCCGGATATATTTGAAGATGAAGAATGGAGGCCATATGTGACCCACTTTTGATATTGGTCGGTTTTTATACTGTATCTTTAGTGAAATTATTCTTCAACGAACGGAAAATGAAGATAGTTAATTGTTCCTAATGAATGACCAATGTTTGGATTATTTTAGCCTACATTTTATCCATTATGAAACTTATTTAATATTTTGATGCAATAGTTTTCTACTACACATGACAAGGTCGAACTCTCAAAGTAAAATTTTTCCAACTATCATCAAATCTTTCTCTACAAAAATTTTCCCATACTGAACTGGCATATTCTTTTCACCCTGAACTTTTTTACACCTTGGAATTTTTATACGCTATCATAAGCCATACTCTTTTCCTTTCTTAACCGCATTATACGGTATTTCCCCACAGCATTTTCATATATCCAACTTCCGCTTCCCTTTTAGCCCTTACTTTTTATGGTTTCCCTCCTCATTACCCCTGATTTCTCATCGCCCTCTTTTCTAATATACTCTAAACTTACCTATTATCCTCTCCATGCCCTCTCCTCTACGTATCATCGCCCTCGCTTGTCTTATCTCCGCACACTCTTACACCCTTTTCCCTCTTTCATTCTCTTAACCTCACTATCTCCCCGTCTTAACACTTCATCATTATCCCCTTCTCCCCCCTTTTCCATAATCCAAATTCTATCAACCTCTTCGGTGGCCTCTTCCCTATATCTCTTCCCAAACGAGGCAGCTAATATTCATCCACTCTCTCTCCTCCTGCTGCCTAGTGGACTCCTCCATCACCCCTCCTCACCGCCTTCTACTCCAATGGCGTAAACAGCGCTCATCCTTCCTTCCGGTAGTGGACAAGCACCAAGTAATACGTGTAATATCGCGGTGCGTAAGCCGTCTATAAGGGCTGTTTCGTGATCTGTTGTCATTCGTTGTGCGTATGAGAAGGTTAATTTTACTTCCATGTGTCCTTGCTCTACTGCAGTGCTTCTCGATCGAGGTACTGTAAGATCTTGGTGTACCGCGCAGTATCCGCAGCAAGTACGTCAAATTATGCATTAAAAATGGTTTATTTAAGGGAGTTCTTACCGAGAGATTCAAAATACTGTTCCACTCATGCCGCTTTACAATTTTCAATTCTAGTTCTGGATGAAACTAGTAAAGGTAGTATGCCGTAAACCTTGAGTTTAATCGGAAGTATGCCGTGAAGGGCTATAGGTTGGGAAACAGGAAGCGTAACACATCTTCGATCCCAATGACGGGCGTCAAGAAGACATCGCTTGTGAATATATGTTTTTATAAGTGCAATATAAGCCGGTTAAGGAGCTTTTCCGGGGACCAAGCGAAAACCGCGTTCTAAGTGGTATAGCGTTATAACCGAGATGTGTAATACTGGTCGTCTTGTATCATATGTTTAAAAATGGTGTACATCACGCAAAAAGACAGCATCATATTCGCTTGATTTGGATAATTTTTACTCTAGAATGAAGCAGATTTTACCAGATAGACAATTATGGAAGAATAACGATATTTTTGAAAGCAGCGGCATGTTGACATCTCGATCTCTCCGAGATTATGATTAAAAGATGACGAAACACCTATTTTCTGTTTTTTTCCGATATGTTTACTTCATAATAAATTGACGTTAGGAAACAACGCCAAGAGACTTTAATCTATGTTCTGCTGTAAGATAAAGTGATAGATAGAAGATCTCAATCTATCTCGTATCGACTCAGACGTTGGGCTATAGATAGCTCTGCTTCTATTTCACAAAATTAGTCATTCGAGAGATAATACAAACATGTTTTGGTCTATCGCATAAGTTGAACGATTGGCTATAGCGTGTTGGAGTGCATCAGGGGACGGAAAAATCCTCATCTTAAGCAGGAAGCAGGGCGTTTTAGGGGTATTTTCATAATGTGTTTAATGAATTACTGGCTTACTATATACGTGTTTTTACAAGGTGAATGAGCTTGGATATTTTAAAATATCCTAGGACAAATGTGTACGTGGACAATTGCGTCCCGAAGATTTTCGTCCCATGGAAAATCGCGTTTATATGTAATTATGATGTAAACCCATATTTTTATTTATCTTCTGTTACTAAAGTATATGCGACGGTGTATTTACTATGTAGCTTGTAATATATTTCCAATATCGCGTGAGTGTTATTTCCAGGGGATCTATATGGTGTCAATGAAAAATCACCACCTGGGAACACGTACTCATGGACGCGAATGTCCTAGGGACGCCATCGTTCGTGGTAGACAAATGTTCAGGATGAAACTTTCCGTTTACTATTTTAAACAGGTATTAGATCGGCTGATAATACCTCAACAAGTCAGAAACGTGACATTTTCAATCAGGGGAATGAGACGGATGGGAAAAGGGCTTCGAAACAAGTCCAAAGAGCATTTCATTACCTCAGTTTAGGTATTATACGAAAGAATCTGTGCCACATTGTTAATGGAATTTTTATCATGATTAGGCATTTATAACAATGCTGAATACTCTTTATATATTCATATGCTTAAATTGAGTTCGGAGACAAAGATATTACTTTGAACTAAGATGGTTATTCTAAAATTAAGAAGTTGTTTCGATAGTACTCATGCTTCCTTTTAGGTGAGGCGTTGACGTTTTTTTTTAGACAGAACAGTGGTTATTGTAAATATAAAAATATCCTCTTTTTCTAATGTGGGAAAATTTTAATGTCAGAGTCGGAGTCTTCAGAACGACTCAAATGAATTTTTTGGCGATTGAGACCAGACGGGAGATTCGAAAACAAGAGAAAGAGAGAGCTAAGCTCAGATAATAATTGAAAAATCTTTAGCATGTGCATCCACAAATCAGAGAAGACTCGAATATTTGTTTGGGTTCATTTGTTTAGTCTTTGTCATTTGTGTCGCCAGTTTCAGATGGCTAATTTTAACCAAAACTTCTTAATTCGGGGATGAAAGAGAAGGAAAAGCGTCTAAAATACCTTTGAGGTATATCATTATCAACTTCTCCAAACGATAACTTCTTGTCGAACAACGTACCCAACTTACTTTGTATGCTACATTTCCATCAAATACAACTCGCAGAGCTTTCTCATATAATCAATTGATGCAGCCGTAACTTTGTGGTACAAGGGTGAAGTTAGTTAAAAGAACAGCTGTTTTTGTCTTTCTCTGGAATTTATCTTATTCTTATCCCCAAGTCTCTTTATGTAAATTATATACCGTAAAATGGTCTAAGTATGAAAATATTCGTTGCATCGAACTTCGCAGCATACTCCTAATTCGTATACGGTTAGAAATATTGTATTTTCTTCAAGAGGATAAATTCGTGAAAAGTTAAAATGCGATAAGGTAGCAACTTCACAGTGTAAATATGATTAATTCAAATGAGTAGATGCGGCATGAAGAAATAATAGATACTTCAATGCGAAATATAAACCTCTTTCTTCAAAGTTATGCTAATCAGTTTACAAATAAAAGTATTCAAAGGGCAATATTTCTAAATATTTGGAAAAATTGGTATATAAAAGGTTATAGTATTTTAATCGTAGAAAGAAAATTCGATTTTACATACGTACATATTTTTCCCAGAGTTAAAATAAATAACATTCCTTACATGGAATTGAAATATGCTGTATCCGATTTGAACGTGATTTTCAGTGAATGATAGCGATAATTTTCAGATTTTTAAATGCACTTATGTCTGTTTTGGTTCCCTTTGACTTTTGTTAGCCATGGTAGATGAAAAAGGGTAATAAGACAGCAATATAGAGAAAAATAACATGCGGCAATTTGGCGTAATTTCCGATAGAATATATAAGAATAAAGAGGAAAGAAATGGCTTTAGAAAGCTTTGCGATTGATATACTGAAAGTTTTGATTTTCGATAAATGCCTTTAGTCATGAAAAAGGTTTAAGTATCTGCCATTGTTCAACAATTAACTCGGGTGGTTTTTAAAATTGAGGGAATTGTGTTACAAAAAATTTCCTAACCATATTGTTTTTATTTTGAGGTTTAATTATCAAATCGTTCCTCTAGAATTTTCCAAGAATCTCCTCGATTAAACCAGTTAATGAAATGCTAATTGACAAATATTTAAGTATATTTAGCGTAAATTTTACATGTATAATGACCTTAAAACTCTCTCCAAAATAACATTTATTCTATGAAGGCCTCAATTTTAGGCAATTTTCCACTTCTTTGTTGATTATTTTTATAGATCTCTAACTTTCAAATTTAATTTTTCAATGGAATCAGAGACCTACTCGTATCTGTATTCCAAAGGAAAGTAATTTTAATTTTCCCTTAAGTTTACACCTATCTGAATTATACGACCAGCAACATATTTTAACTTGGAGATAAAATTTGAGGTAATCCTAAATCGAAAGACTTCGAAGAAATCAGCCACTTGAAATTTTGTCACAACAAATATTTTTATCCGTTGATAAATACTCTTTCATGATAAAGAGAATTAATGGGTCATGATTTATCCGCTTTCCAAGCTTAACTTCCATAGTTCCCTATGATCAATGTTCAATCTCTGTATACATTGTAACTTAATAAATAAAAAATCATGCAAGCATCACTTTAAGTACTTTCATCGGTTAAATTAAAATTGAGAGTAATTTATCATTAAAGTTTATGTAATCATATAGAAGTCTAGATTAAAATAATTGACATTGAAACAATTAAAAATTCTGAATTTTTAGCGTTATACTGACATTATTTTATGAGTAGAAATATGGTTTATCTTTTTCCTCTGCTTTCTTCCAATTAATTCATTTAGTGGAAAATTTACTCAGAGATTATTCATTGGTTCATATATGGCCTAAGTCAAGATGCAGATTTTCATTTTAATTCTGTTTAAAAATTTATAGCTCTAAATGGCACTCCATAGCAAAATCATTGTGTTGTTATTAACTTAAGCTTCATCTTATTATAAATCAACGTCAGAGATAAAAGTTTTCCGTTTTGCATTTATCATTATTTTAGATATACCATCATACTTCAACGTATTCTACGTTATGATCCTATGAATTTGGCTTTTGTTATTTGGCAATTTTATCTTGTTAGGAACATATCTGCAGTTTAAGACTGAATTAAAAACAGTGGAGGTGATGTTATCCAGATTTTTTGCTGAGCCATTAAGATTTAAATTAAAAAGAGACCCATTGAGCTTAATCTCGCAAGTAAAGTGTCAAATAAAAACAGAAGGTACAGAATATAGAATATTCATTGACTAATTGAATTAGATCAGTTTCGAGGAAGAGAACGTTGGATTAAAAGACCTCTTGAACTAATTGTGGTGTTAGAATGGCTTATACATTTATTTACTCTCGTGTTTTTTCGTCATATCTTTCGTACCTTCTAATATTCCAGGTATTTATTCCTTTAATATTTTTCTATAAAGGTAGGTTAGTATTTCATGGACTTCTAACGTTGTTAAAAGTTTAAGTACAGAAGTAGAAAATTCAGTCTCTTGGAAAGCGTAATTATTAAAGAAATGCTATTTCTGGTTATTGCATATTTAGGCCACTCTTTAAAGTTGACTATTTCTCGTCTATATCACACATTGTTTCAAAGGAGGACCAAAATTATCGAGTTTTAGCAGAAGATCTTCCGAGACGTATCTTTCTTCGCAAACGAAAATCGAATATTGAGCAGCGTCTATTTGCCCTCGATAAGAAAAGTAATTTTCCGCGCTGCGGACAGTTTTTCTCCCAGAATTGCAAAACCACGAGAACGGAAAATTTCCCGATGCCGACCAAACTCAGCGGAGTTTGATAAAACCCAGACTTTGAGAAACTGGGCTGTTTTCAATGGATGGTCCACGTCTGCGTGTAAAAATCAATAGGAACACGGTTTTCCGCCCTGAAGTTATAAGGCAAGGTACAGGAACGCGGGGAAGAAGCTCGTTGCAGCTATGTGGTATTGGCTGCAGTCATATGCATCGTGACTATGTATTCTATGGGGAAATTGCATTCCGCGTATATCGGTGAAAGACTTCGAAAGATTTAGTGCTCGTCTGAAGAAAAACCTACTTTAAAATCGGCTTCTCACTTTGCTTCCTATTTATTTTTTAGGTATTTCATAGTCCCATCCTCTGCGGAAAATAAAAATATATTACGGAAAGGTATTTCAATAATTCAAACCTTATATTGCAGCCAATATCTCAAGCCTTGTTATTACTTATTCAATATATCTACCACTAAACAAGAATGTTTATATAAAGAAATAAGCGATGTAAATAATTTATTTAGATTTCCTAAGAATTACTATGTTAGTCTATGGGATAGCCTATGATGAATTGATGCTTTTGGTGTTTCATACGTATTTCAACACATTCTTATTTGCAATAACTGTGCTACTGATTGGCATATAGTGCTACCTCAGTTGACGAACACCTCTGGTTGGGAACAAATCGTTTACGAATACATTTTCGTAAAAACATCCTGGGTGATGAACGATGTATTGAGTGACAAATACTCAAGTTTGCAACAAAGGTTGTTAGAGTGCTAATTGCTAAACAAATTCCTTGAAGTAAAGCTACTTTGTAGATCTATGTAAAGAATTATTACAAAGTATATACATGTGTTTCGAGGCGCATGTCATCAGCTGTAAAATTAAAATTAGGAAGGAATGGGGTTGTTGACTCAGAAGAGATATCAATTTGGTGATATGTGGAAGATAAGCGCAAAAGTTTAAATAAAAATTATTATGAGTACACGACGGATATATATTTTAGATTGATAATCATAACAAATTTTCGATTTCCGAACATTTCAGATGAATGGCCTTCATAAACGAATTATATTGGTGAATCGACGTTCTACTGCATTCACAACCTTTTTTCATACCTATTATTATTTACGTACTGTTTTGTTATTTTATGATTTATTTATTTCTGTTATGCTAGTGTCATTTATTTGATATTGAATACTCTATTCAGATTGTGAAAAAATCTCAGTAGCTTACTATTTGTAAAATCATAAATTATTTATTTTGTAGTACGTAAAAGTCTTTCCAAGTTGGTTCCCGAATAGCCTAATGGGCAGCGCGTTCGATGAAAGCGGTTCCGGGTTTGAATCCCGGTGGGAGCCCACGTGCGAAATGACCTCTGCTGTCGTAGCAATTTTCAAAAAACTACATCTCTTTGTAAGTTTATTCCTATTCCATGAATTAATTGAGGTTTTGCAACTCTTTAACCAATTACTTACTATGCAATAACATCGGATGCTCAGATTTTTATTGTTTGTATCTTTTGTGATTTTCATAGCTCTCAATTTTGCTGCTCAACTCCTGCTACTTTCTTATCAAGTCTTTTATATGGTTTTTACACCATCCTTTTCTACAATCTAAATATTTTTTCTGTGATCACACAGTGTCATAATTTTTTATCTCGACCAAAACCATTCTGACTTTATGTACTATGTTTTGCTTTTTATATTTAAGTAACTAGTTGCCTGTTTTCTGAACGCATTTATAAATTTGTATATCTTAATGTGTCATACACAATATTGACTATTTGAATGGTAGAGGTTCCTTCTTAGTTCGGATTTAGCCCATTATGATCTTAGCTCGTATGATTGATTTTGTACATAGGGGAATGCAATATTTAAAATTTGAAACATCATATTAAAAACTGTCGTGAAACTTTTTAGATGCAGTAAATTCATTTTTTGACTAATCTAGAAATCGTAATTTAATCATTAAGAAGTCATATTATTTTAACCTTAGTATTTTGATTACAAAAAGAATTACTCATAGATGAAATCACTTGTTTTGGAACCACGCTACTTCTTCGCTTTTTTCACTTTATTTGGTTGCTTCAAATATACCATGATACCAAATATACATTTTCATCTATCACACTTTATCTTTAAATTCATCATCATCATTTTATTCTAATTTTCATATTCAGCAATTAAATATTAATATAGGAATATTAAATCAACTATATTAATATGTATTCGATACAGTACAATGACAGTGAATGGAACATTGCGCGAACAATCTTTTTCATTTTAGTTTCACAAATTTATTCAGAAATTCCTTCAGTATTGATTGAATACGTGAATGAATTTATTAAAAATCTTTAAATGATACGAACTGTTATCTATAGCAAAAATATCAACGATTAAATTTACGAATGAAAGAATGAACTTATACAAAAATAAGAAACGATATTAATAAATTTAAAATTCTAATAAAGGCGTACGTGAAAAATTAAAAAATTAAGGCTAAGAAATCATATATTATAATAAAGAGTCATGTGCAAAATAAGAAAATAAAAAATGCACTGATTCTAATCAGTAGTACCCATCTTCCATAGAAACACAGGATTACAATAATTTTATAAGGATTTCATATATAAAATGTTATTTCTAAATTTGGCAGATTTATCAGGTAGACTTTATCTGTAATATTTTTTTGACAATAGTGGTCTAGGATTCTCTAATGATGCTTCAAACCAATTTAAGCACATAAATTGGAGAGATTAATGCGAAATTATTATAGCAAGAAAAGATGTGAATCTATAACTGTGGTAGGGACCCTTTTTCCTATAAGAAACTCACATTTACCATTTAGCTGCTTAAGAGAGGCTAGTTATGAAACCATTAGGTTGGTACTAAGGGACGCGATTTCTCAAGTCACGTGAGAAATTTCCAATAGACGAGAAAATGTTGCTTATAGCATAGGATTGCGGATCCGCAGGTAGTGGATCGAAATAAGCATTTTAAAAGAAAAAGTCAACTAGCATATTACTGAAAGCTAGAGGAATATATTTAACTTTAAGTTTGAAATCGGTTAAAAATGTCACATTTAAATATTTGTTTATAATGTTCTGTTATCCGAGGGGTTAAGAGGCGGCGAAGCGTTAAAGGATTACACTCGTAATTTAATTCGCCACCTGTTCTGGAAGCAACACCTCTTGTCATGATTCCCAGAGGAGAATAACCTCGGTGAAGCACCCTATGGCTTAATTAATTTTAGACCTTAGCCAAAAAAATCAGAAATGCTCATTTCCCTTAAATTAAAATGGAAGTATCCAGTTGGTAAATTCTTTCATTCTTTCATTTTTTGTGTATTTAAAAAATCAATATGTAAAAAAATTGGCATTAGAACATTTCTCGCCAATTACTACCGAATCTTACTTTTCTTAGTCACGTATTTCAGTAATTAGTTCAAGCAATTAAAATGATTTCCTCAATTCCTTCCTCGTATAATTTACTCGTAGCACTCGAACACTTCGAAAGCCTTCGTATTTAGCCTAAGGAGCATTAATTTTACATCCAATTCTACACTAAATAGATGAGTTTCTGAAATAATGAAAATATTTGCTGAGGTTTTACATCATACAAGACATTCTTTGACTTGCAAGGATCTGCTTTATCACTAAGATTTGGCATTTTTTTCTGCGTGTTTTGATGCATGTAACGTCCGATATGTCCGGTGTTGATGGCTTCACTCCAATATTTGGTCATCGAGTCGACTTTCATATGAATTTATAGCGTTAGCTTTATTTATTACGCGCGGTTGTCATGTTATCGTAGATTAGTGGGTATCGTATCATAAATTAGTAGTAGTGTTACAGATGCTTTGACAGTTGAGGTCATTTCGCACGTGGACTCCTACCGGAAATCGAACCCGGTGCCGCTTTCATCAAAGGCGAACGCGTTGTCCACTTGACCATCCCTCTCTCCGGAAGCTCATGACTACTATTTCTTCATGTAATTAGTGAACATATCTGAATTGAAAATAAAATCTTGCTTTATGAGAGTCGTTTTGAAGATGCTGATGATAAATATTTGGCTAGCGATTCCCATTTCCCACATCTCATACGGATGATATGAGAATTTCTTCCGAATAGGAGCGTTTTAAAATAACCAAGTTAGTAACGCATTCCTCTTTAGTGCAAACGATCCCTGGTTCGATTACCAAGGGATCTTTAAAATACCTGCAAAGTTATTCCAGCTGCTAAACCGCTTTCCTAAAAGCTAATATTATCATTTCTTTAACGGAAAAGGAGCGCTAAATATATCCGTTTTCATAACTTAAACGATCTCGGACAAACTGATACAGACGACAGCAGCCATGTTCTAGTTCAGGAAAACCCGGTAGATGGGACACGAACCCGGGGCATCAGTTTTAGAAGACTAGCGCACTAACAATTTTGCCTTCAAGGTAACTTTAACAAGTGCCATCATTTGCGATAAAATTTAGAGGTAATATGTATATGAGGGGGCACTCGAAAATTTAATGGAAACCGTCATGGATGGAAACCAAGGTTATAGGTATTGAAAAAATGGTTACTGCCAAAAAAAAAATTGCTAAGAACGTACACAAGGATTATTTATGTCACTATGTTACTATTGTAATTTAATTTATAATTTTTATGCACAAATTGCAATGCGTTTTTAAAGTCTGGATAGGATGACCAGATGTCCTGCAAAAGGAGGACATGCTCTTTATTTCACTTGCCATTCTATGACCTCCAGGAATTTGATATTTTTTTTACTCCTCTTGTGGTCTGACAATCTTATTAAGGAAATTAATTTGTCAGAATAAATTGAATATTGACTTTGAAATTTATGAGTAAGATACGAAAGTTATAATTTTTTCAAATAGTAAAGGCTCAACGAGCACAATGAAGTGTCTTTATGGTAATTGATTTCCTAAATAATTAATATTTCAAAACAATAAATTTGCAGTTTATAGGAGAACTTACAGGAGAAGGTTTTCGACCAGGTCGAAAAACTCTCCGGAAGCCGACTACGTCAATGAAACGTCGGGCCTCTTCCTCGAATACAGAAAGAACCGTTGGGTTAATGACCTAAGTATCACCCAATGCGCTTTCAGGTGGCTATGCTACCATCATCAGGGAGTAAATGCAGAATGAATCACACATTTAACATTGCGTGATTCTTTGATTATTCGGATTATGGATAGTTTTTCGACCTTTATCCATATACCCGAGTTCCAATTCTTTTCTTTCATGATCCCAAAGTAAAAATAAATTACTTTTACGTATTTGGGAGAACAAATGAAATTATTAGTTGCAAGATTTAGCCTCAAAAACTTTTATTCCAAGGAGATTCGATAGGATAATACAAGTATTTAATCGAGCATTTTTTTATTCTACATATTTTTATTCCTCTCAAGTTAAATTCCAATGGAGCGCCTTCAAGTATGCAACCCACAACACCTGTCCGGGTTTGTCTTGCATTTTTGTACTCCAATTTTACATTGTGCGTCTGGTCATCTTAGTTCTGGATCATAGTAACCCCTTGATTTTTAAACTATCGTTACCTAATAATTTTTCGGTTCTAAATAGTAAAATTCAACTATTCGCATGCGTAAGTGTTCAATTTTGAGGAAGATGTACGAATCTCGAGTAACCTTCTGCATATGGCTGTCGAATGTATCTCTCTCTTTGCGAACGCTCGTTCGAGGAGACTAATGCGATGGAATCATCCGAAGAGACTTTTTTCAAGTGAGAAAATGGGCATTATCTGAAGCTGAACCGCACGAGACATCCGACGCCAAGGGAGAGAAGCGAAAAAGGAGAACGCAACTGCTGCATGCGCTATTCTCTCTCTCATTTCTTTGTATTTATCCATGTCGACTCATTCGCAGCGCCTTTTCTAGCGACTTTGACAGCCAGAGATATCACTCAGTACCTATCTTTTACTATAGCACCTATTTTAATTTTGGGGTGATCGAACCAGACCCAAAAAGAGAACCGCTATTCATGCCAGAAAATAGAAAAAATTGAATTTTTATCTTGAATCCGAACCAAAACCGCAAACCGTTATGTCTTTTGTTCCATCGCATTCGCAGTTCCCAACAATCTAAACTTTACTCATGTATAGTTGGAGGAAGGTTTACTCAATAAGTATTTATATAACTTTCCTACTAACTATTAATACGTTTCATTCTA
Source organism: Pachydiplax longipennis (assembly GCA_036926295.1). Classification (NCBI taxonomy): domain Eukaryota; kingdom Metazoa; phylum Arthropoda; class Insecta; order Odonata; family Libellulidae; genus Pachydiplax; species Pachydiplax longipennis. The sequence goes on from JAVFKF010000014.1 coordinate 16,386,393, forward strand.
AAATTTAGTGTAAATGCTGCCTAAATTAAAAACCTTTAAATGACGAAACAAACTTTCAGATGCATATATTACAGTGATCGGAGTGAATAAACAGGATTGAAGTTAGCAGATGTAGTAAAACCGGAACTGAACCGATATTGGTTGTTTTTCGCGGAACTGAAGTGAAACAAGGAATAAAAAATTTAAGGCTCGATACCCTATTATACGAACCTCTAACCCTATTTCTGACCAGATGCATGATGAAGAAGGAAAGTAGGTAAATCATAAGATAGTGAAAGGAGTAATGTAAACGCATGGTAACATGCTTGATTTTAGAGGAAGTATCGATAGAGCAGTCTGACGTAATTTGGAATCGAACCTGGATCTCCCATTTGACGGACGGTTGGTCTAACCAATTCAGCTACCATAGAAGAACACTTTTATTTTGGATTTCGAATAAAACTGCCTCTCATATTGTCAGCAGGATAAATAGTAGCCAAATTTGAGATGCAGATACGATTAGCTATTCTATTTTTAGAATTATATTAGAAGTTAGGGTGTTAAAACGTTTCAACCAGAAATATTATAACAACTATCAAAATTATTTATAGTCGATATTTGTATGAATGAATGTTACTTTGTCATTGAGTGGAATGCGAAGAATATCGATTTGGAATTTTCTCTCTATTTTATTTTCAATCAATCTATAGTAATTATTCAATCGAGTTCTGATCTGTAGGCATGGTTAGTTTTAATCATAAAATATTCTGGAAATTGTAGATAGGTAATTTCCATGTACGCTTACCCTGAAGTACGACACGCAAAGTTATCGGTTATCATTAATTAATAAATGAATTCAATACATACTATCGGCACATTATTCCCTCTAACGGAAATTCAGGTTGAGTTAGAATTAACGAAGAAATTTGATGAGATTCGTATCTCGCATCCCCGTCTCTCAGATTGTATTGAATAAGGACGACGCTGGGCTCGTGTTTGAGATTTTATGCTCGAAATTGCGAAGACAAATTTCGTTATCACTTTATGTTAATGGGGTGTTGTGACAAATATATGCATCAGTCGACCACCCTCCGGTAGAAATTTACGGCCTCCCGCAAAAGTGGTTAAAGAAGCTAATAGGTCGTTTAATGCAGTGACAGAACCGCTAAATTGGCAACCTTGTTCTCTCGTGCCTCCCACTTTCTCTCGCCTGCCCATTTCACTCTCTATGGGTTCCGTGAACTCCACCCTCGCTTTTCACCAGCCACACTTTCGCTCCCTTCGTCACATTCGGAGCTTTTTATCACACTCGCTCAACTCTTCCATCTTCAGCATTTTGCTCCACTATTTTACTCACCGCTCTAGCGGTCCGATCCTCATTTCTTGGTTCGCAGGCAGCTCCCTTACGTTTGGGATCCTCGCGCTTCTTCGTGAAGTAAGACTTTTTTCCTCATGTGTTACATTCGCGTGGAACTTATCATATTAGGTGATAAAGGAATGAAGATAGGATGGAGCAAATCAGGGTAAAAGTCCGATGCTGTATCTCCGAGGTTCGGGTTGATAACTCGGGAAGCGCAACGACGAAGGTCCGGAAGCGATTAACACCATAAATCCGGATAAAATACATTTTGGTGGAGGGGTCGGAAAATTAGCGTCTTTGTCTCTATTATTTTCTTACCCGTGATTCCTTTTCGGCAACTTTATCCCTTTCCGCTTTCCCTCAAGTTTACGCATTTCTTCCCTTTCCTCTTGATTTCTTCTCCCTCTTCCATCTCATCTCCATCCCTTCCTCTCACACGATAACCAACCATCGGACGGTTCTTTTGTTGCCAGCCTCCAGTCAATTGTTTTTCCCCAGCTACAGGGCGCATTAATCCGTGAACTTGGTATACGTTGCTTGGCAATTCATCCAGACTCTCCCCTCTCTCTCTCTGCTCCTTTTTTCCCTTCCTCCCCGATCTCTGCTGTCTTCACCCCCCCTTCACTTCCATACCTCTAGCGGTCTCTTATCGATCCGTACGGGGTGGAGGGAAAGACGGTGGGGGTACGAAGGTGGAAACCGGAGGAGGGAATAAAGAAAGGACTAGCTCTATTCTCCCGAAATTACGTCATCCTTGAGGTGAAAACGCATGACTCACTCCGCCCTCTTCCCGGAGTTTCGCTTTTGAGTTCTCGGACTTGCGACGCTCCCCGCGCTTACGTCGCCATCGATTCGGACTTGCGTCGTGATAACTCGCTTGTGATGTCCCGTCTCTGGGCATCGCTCTCGATGTGAATTTAATCGTTATCATTTCGTCTGCGCTGTTTTTGAGGTTGGATGCGTGGTTTATTTCGCTTCGTTCCGTGATTAATTTTGATGATTCTTGAGCACGCACGAGTATTCGTTTTCCCATTCTCAAGGTGAAATGAATGTAAATATTTACCGGGACTCGAACCCGGGTGGCTAGTCTACCACTGAACTACATCACAGAGCAATTTTATGCAATGTTTAGCAGAGTCCCTACCGCTGTAGGGCAGCCGTCCGTCAAGTGGAAGATCCGGGTTCGAGTTCGTGTCCCGTAAGAATTTTTCTACGGATATTTCCTGGATGCTCACCATATTGTACAAAACTTCTCCTTTTCCTTTCCTTGTGTGTTTTTCCGTCTCCCAGGCGTCGTGTTTTGCATTCTTGCCCTTAATATTTCGGAGTTGCGACGTTCCTCCCCAGTAGGTCGCTCTGAATCGGCTCTTCCAAACTCGGACTTACGGCATTCCGTTCCCGGACAAACATCGTTCCCGTTTCCGACGTGAGGTCGGGGTTGCACCGCTCTTTGTGCAATCCATAGCCTCCTTGGTGGAGGGGTCGGTAGGGTGTTAAGAGCAGGAAGGATGCAATAAGGGGAATGAGGCGGGGGACTGAGTAGCCCGGAAGGGGTTCTGTCTGTATGTGTGTGGCGGGTACTTTTGTCTCATTTTTTTCTTTCGCTGGGAATTGGATGAGGAGGAAACGGATCGGGTGGGGGAAAATAAATGATCGAGAGAAAGAGAATATTCAAGGTACGAACAAGTGGAAGTTTTCCCCCGTCCGTGCTCTTTTGGATCGAGACGTAATTGTTGTGTCGTGACTCCTTTAAACCTTTTGGTTGTTTACCGCTCCTTGCGTTTTGAAGTAAAGCGACTTTTTTCGGTTCTTTTTATCCCTCGCGCGTAAGGCGGAGTTTATTCGGCGTTTGGAATGTTGTTTCGAATCCACTGGCGAAGTTAAGGAGGGGATTTTCTTAGGCCGCGGCGTGATTTGACTTATTCTTTTTTTCGCTAATCGGCTGCAGTGCAACCGGCGTCTTTAGAAATTAAGTCGTGAAACGGCGGACTTTTTTATTTTATCAGTTGAGATTGCGGGTTAAGGTACTCCTTACCGGCTTCCTTTTCTAGGTAATGAACTCGCTCGCAGTTTCTCCTCCCCTTTTTTATATAATGTGATTTTTTCAACGATCGTTATATTGACCTCTGACTCTTGTTGTTGATGTTTTGTGTATTCAAGTTGCATTCTTTTGTCTTTCTCCTAATTGTAGTGGACGGATATTTGGTGGAATAAAAATCGATCGAAGAAATGAATTCACCTGGATTTTAGTATGCAAAATCCTCCTACAGAACATTTGTAGAAATTTATTACAGAGAATGAATAATACAGGAATGAACCCAAATGCAAAATTTCTTATCGATTGTAGTTAAAAGTTCATACATAAAAGCACTTTTAGTAATAGTAGTACTACTCATCCATACTTAGAGATATAATAGATTTCTTACTTATAACAATGATATTTTATTCGCCGGATAGCTTTGTCGATACTGGATGAGTTTACATTGAAATAGCTAGTGCTGGACTTTTATAATTTCAAATTTTAAGTAATTTAAAACTGTAAATTAAGGAAATGAAGAGATTAACATCTTCACACCTTTAATTCAGTTTAGATATAAATTCTCCACAGTACTCATAGACTAATAAAACAGCACGAGTGTCAAATGCGCTTGCTGAATCTTCCCATCAATGATTAAAAAGCATAATTTAAATTATATTTTAAGTCTATAAAAATTTCACTCCTAAATTATTCAAACTTTTAAAAGCATCAACTATAAAATAATTTAAAGCAAGAGTTTTTCTTTTAACGCCCCATTTTTACTGAAAATCTTCCCAAGTCTGCGTTATTTTATTTTCCTTTTCTCCACCGGCACTGATAAACATCTTGATGTATTTTTGTCCCCTTTACCATGACAAAGCAACATATAACTCTATGATAACCGAGCTGATTTAGAGACTGCTATTAGTTTATCGCAGTTGGAGATCATGGGGTAAGAAATACCTCCTTCCAAAGCAGAATATCTTCTTATTACGATTCCTTTTGGCCTAATTTTTCCATGTTTTCCTGAGGGAAAATACACCAGCTCGGATTCAATAATCGTCTTGTTCGTCTTTGAGAACGGATAGCTTATAACTAGAAAATCAACAAAATTTTACTCTATTTTAGCATATTATCTTATAGTAGCGCCGCGTAGTCTTGAAGGGATCGTGCTATGTGACTTCTTCTTAACCACTACCATCAAAAGATTCGATGTTCTTTCCTAATCATCTACCAAGTGAAAATTGCTTCACTGTGTAGTAAGAAATGACCAAGATGAAGTAATAAGGGATGGCGCTCTATACTCCCGCTAAATAACAATAGATCGCGAACTCTCCAGATACTTTACGTACAGCTGTGGCAAATAAAGCAAAAAAAGAAGTACTCTTTTCGTTTTAAGATTAAACTTCTAATTTAAGTACTGAAAAGCTAAAACATAATTCCCTTGTCTCCAACTAGCAAGAATTAAAAAGTTGCCATATCCCAGTAAACGCTATCCTGATTATAAAATAATTTTCACTCGGTCCCTGAAAATCGTCTTAATTGGGTTATATTGAATATAATATTAAAAACTTTAAGTTAAAATTTCTTGTAAATCCAAAAAATAGTAGCTATATTTTCTTGTTATTGAGTTTGACACTTTCCGACCTAGCGGAATTCCTATTTATGGGATTGTGTCTGGATTGTTAACGCTTTAAATTATCCCGTCTGAATACATATCTTAACAAGCTGTGAACACTTGAACTGAAAAATCCGAAAATGCTTTCAGTAGCAAAATCGATCTTAAATGTCTCCATATTTTTTGTCGTACGAAAGTAATAAAAAGGTGAATGATCTAAGCCAAGGGTAGAATGGAAGGAGAATAGCAAACAAAGGGTGGTATTATACGATCAATTTCAGCGTTTTACTTTGATCTCGGCTCGGCGGTCGCTCGATTGAACTTTTAAGGCGTCTCGAATGAATAAAAATTCACTTTTAAAGACGAGAAATTCGATTGTAATAAACCATTATTTTGGTCCGAGTGGCTTCCCTTGCGACGTCGATAAACTATTTTTTCTGAAACATCAAAAGGCATTTGAAGTAAACACGGATAATATTTTCTTTCAGCCACTTAAGGTTTTGATTTTAACGTCCTAGATACAACTGTCGGAAAAATAATTTCCTTTTTTTTTTTTAAAGAAGGTAAAAAATTTTCTTGCTCATCTGTGTTTGGCGATAGGTGATGAATCTGAGAATTGAAATTATATGTTTAAATTTTTTAGTATTATTAATCTTCATCTCCCTGTTCGTTTTCGAAGTTGTGGTAGTAACTAAACCCATTTTTTTCAGTAATGTTCGAGGCTTTCACTTAATGTTTGCTAAAAATTAATATGATCTATGGTGAAGAATGACCAGGGCCTCGAACGATCATATTTTTCGTTTAGGTTTTCGCTCGAATTTTCGATTTCGCTCTTTTTGCCAGTGTCAAACCGGTTAGAATCATCTTTTTCGCACCGAACATAATCACATATAACATCATATCCCTCTGAAAATTTATTTATTTTTCTTATTTATATTATATTTCAGTAAACTTCAGAATGAAAACGTAATAGTTTCAAAAATAGTTACACTTGTATAGTAAACCTTTCTCAATTTAATTGTAAGCATTATAAAATGGTATTGCTTTGAACCGAAAATCGGAATAATTGACGGAAATGGAAATGGAAAACTAGCATGAAGCCGTTCTAATATATTGTTCCTTCCATGCATAACCTTTCCAATTTCCCTTTATAATATATCTATAGAGTTGCGGAAAATTTTAACAATACATATCTTTCATATATAGCAAGATAAAAAATTCAAATACAAGTATAAAAATGAAATAAAAATACAAACGTCCTCATTTGGGGAAAGTGAGGCTAGAAAGTATTCATTTCACCCTTGTCAAAATATATAAAATGGACTCAGATTTTCAACAAATATATAAAATATATTAGTAAGGAATGGATATAAAATATAAATATATTAAGATCTAAAATATCTTATATTAGATATAAAATATACTGATATTTTAAGGTAAATACGATGTCAATAGAAAGAAAATAAATAAAGAAAGAATGGTTTCGTGAAGGTAAAAATTACTGTTATTTTTGTTTGCAGAAAAACATTTTCATTGCAGATAAACACCCACAGAGAAAAGGGATGAGTGAAAAACCTGAGGAAGGTGTAAGAAAGGATAAAAACAAGAGAGAGCTTATAATGTAGGCATATATAGACCTGTAATCGGAACGAAACGAAAAAAATAGATCGTCCGCCTAGATTAGATCTTAGATTTATTAGCTATACGGCTTTAGACAGCAATTCACAAAAGTCACATTCGAATAACGTCTTTCGCCGAATGTTTTCCTTGACACACATTCTTTAAAACTCGCGAGAAATTTAACGCTTACTCGGATATAACCATCTCAGACAAGATTACAAACTTCCAAAAAACACCCCATTTTTTCGAACGACAATTAGGAATTAGGATGATGCATTTTTTCGCGGAGATAACAACGACCTAGATTCGGTTCCATTAGAACAAAAACGTACAATCTTTCATTGCCAAGAAGGGAAAGCACATCCCAGCTGTAACCAAAAGACCCAGAGCCGATTGTTTACATGAGCGCGACTTCGAATAATCCTTGGAAACGGGAGCGGATAAGTTGCCACCGCGATTACTCAGATCGTTAAATTACCCCCGACGCTTTCAAATAATCTCTTCTTACGTTAAAAAGACGTGGTGAGTTTTTTCCTTAAGATTTCTCATTTCCTGCTTATGTCGCATCGAACGCCCCAAGCGCATTATCCTCATTCCTTACAGGAACTGCGCATAGATCGACTGGGAGGAGGAAAAAACGTGGCACCACGCATTCCAATTCATTCCGCATTTAAAATGTGAGAGAAAGAGCAAGAGAGAAATTCGGAGAAGCCTCAAGGCTAGCGATGTTCATTCTTGTGTTATCACATACTCAAAAGCAGAGAGGAAGTGCAAGATATTATGTAGGTCAGAAGGGAACAAAAGGACGTGGATGATGCCTTTTTTATATTCGAAAGGAAAAGTAGCTGGAGGAATATTTTTTGGACACGTTGCGTCGCGAACGACAGTTGGTGATGTTTCAGAGGCCTAGTAGTCCCTCGTCCGCTACAGTGAATGTTTTTGCATTCCCCACGTCAACGCTGGCGAAATTGTCGGAAAAATGAGAAATCCACCTTCGTTGTTATCGGAGCCTCTATTTTTCAGTCGACGATTCAAAACTTCGTATCCGTACGATTCGTTACTGAATTATAATTTTGAATGCAGAAGCACCCCCACCCCAGGGTATTATGATTCAGTTACTAATGCAGATCCAACAGGGCTGCTAGTCATCCTTTCGCAGCGATTTTGAAGGTGTCCTCTTCAACATTTCTCAAACAAACGCGTTATACGTGGTTGAAGCAGTATATTCAGTTTCTTATTTATAGTATGTACCCAAGTAATTTCAGACCTCAGTTAAAATTCGGCTATCTAATTTGTGTCCAGTTAATGCGGAATTCTTCAAGTTTCTCCAAAAATCCTAGGTTTTTACGTGTATCGTGACTATGTGCAGTCATGTAATTACATATAATTTTCTGTTAAAATACAGAAAAAGCAGAAAGATAGAAAGAGATTTTTTAAAATTACATATACCTGTACGTAGTTATTCCTTATATACGCTAAAGATTTGAAAGAGCAAATTCATATAGTCAGAATTTATGTTTAAAATAACGTAAGTTTTTATGTGTACAACCAGACATAGTTATTAATCTTCGTATTTTTGTTTCTAATGATTTATATATAAATTAATTTTTTGCTGATTAAAATTGAAACCCTATGAATTTGCTTCCAGAAAAACAATCATCCTATAAAAGTCAATCTCTAAAATTCAGCCTTAAAATGGATTGAAAGAATAGACTATTATTCGAGCGTATACAGAATTTAATAAATCTTAAAATGCATCGAGACAGTGGCGGTTTAGGTTTAGAAAAGGATTATAAATGTGTTATTATTCTCAGTTTTTATTTTCGAGAATACCAAACTGATAGAAAAGTTAAGTAATAACATTCCACTCCAGTAAAGCATTAAAAAGTAACTAATCACCTGATACGTATTTCAATTCCGATGAAGACATCATCAGAGGTTACGAGCGAATCTACTTACTCTACGATTAGAGGCCTGTTCTTTATCAGTAGTCTTTACAGGAATGTAAAGCGTAGAACGTTTCTAGATGTGCTGCAATATCTAAAATAGTAAGGAATATATAAATCAACTTTCGAAGCAACGATAAAAATGCAATAGATTTCTATATGTTTGCAGTAGCTCTTTCATTCGCAATGAAGTTGTTATATTTATGCCGTATTTTTGGAATCGCTGCTAATTTTGAATTAATTCGTAAATTAGTAACGGTGAAGGTGTTTACCTTGAAACTTTAAAGAACGCACGCATTTAGTGTTTGAAATTCCCTTTAAGGACTTTTTCGTCATCGGCGTGTGTATATCTACAATGATAAACTTTCAGCACATTAATTTAATACCCTCTCAGGCTATCAGCGGCAAAGGAGATCAAAAACCCTAAACAAAAGTATTTGGGAGGCTATGAAATCGCGAAATCCCCTTGAAGATCCGTCGCGTACCCTCGGGGATACCTGTAACCCAGATAGGAAAACACTAGCTCACCGCCCTAAATCACCCAATCCCAATCAGTTACCGCGCAACAAAAAGAGAGATGACGATCGGACGAGGCAAGGGAAAAAAATCGCCACGCTTCTAGAAGGGGATCGAAGGACGGAGATAAAAGTCAGGCGCAGTGCGAAAGGGAGATTCGGCAAGCATCGAGAGGTGGAAATCATGGGAAGAGTGAGAAAAGATCCTTGCGGCATTGCTATCGTCACTCGACTTTTAATTAAGTTTCTGGGTGTGGAAGAAGGAGAAAATGGAGGCGCATTGGGCGGTCCGGATTGGGATTCCAGTAGGTAGCGGAGTGGTTTTTGAAGACGGTGGAATTGGGAGGAAGCTTTTAAACGGGGAGATGGATTAATGGCGCAAAGGGAGCAGAAAGGAGCGGAAGTTAGTTTAAGGCGTCCAGTGACGCAGGGATGGGGTCGGACCAGGGATTGACAGTAGGTCACGGGGATGGGAGAGTAAACCGCATGAAAGTTTGTATAGAAAGCAATCATGCGCAGCAAGGGTGCATTGATGATTCAATTCCCGAACTGCAGGCATTTCTAACTCGAGGATAATTCGGAATTCTATTTCCTTTGGAGGAGTGCGCAAGTTCTAAATTTTCGGAGATAACAGTGGTCGCTTCAACTCTCAGGGAGTTGCAGCGGGTTCCATGATGAATGATGGTTTATGCCTTATCTAAAGAACGCGCGACTTTTAATCTATCTTAGATTTACCTTCGCTTGGGTCTAAATTAAAGATTCTAGTCCGTCTTTAATGAAAGACTGCACTTACGTATCCACGTACAATAGATCTCAAAACTGCTTTCATTGCTTTACACGTGTTCCAATAACCATCTTCCTGTTATTGACTTGGCTTTTTAACGACGTATTGGTATTGGACTGGACTAAAATTGACTCTTGGATCCTATTGCCGGTCTTCCACTGTTGAGTAAGCATTGGGAAATCAGGCTGGTAGACATTTCGGTATGTTAACCTATATGAGCAAGCACGAATTGTTGGTTAAAATGTATTGATTCCATATCTTAACCTAGAGCTAACTCTAACGCAACAGTTAGTCTGTCAATCTATCATATATTTTTATTCCGATACTTATAAATTTATTTTTACGCCATTCTTCATCATGATTTTTTCCGTCTTTTTTAAAATAAATTATCAATTACAGAAAATTTGCGATCAGTGAAGCAAATATACATTCCTCCACTTACATCTGGAAACAATATGAATCGAGTGTAAAGGAAACTGTCGATGAGAATTCGGATATAGCTACCCTTAGCGATGAACTGCGGGATTCTTTCTTGTAGATAATCTCCCCCTGACAAGACTCGAAAGAAATACTTACTCATCCCAATAGCTCTTGTAAGTTATAACATTAAGATAGAAATCAAAAAAGCATTTTATTTTTCAGATCCAGGCTGTAGCTCAAATTTCCTTTTTCCCCCGCTTATCGTCGTCATCCGTTAAAAGAGCTTTGCAAAGTTAAAACAAGAAGTATTTTGATTCGATACAAATTCGTAATAATAGTCATTTTGATTAAGAAATTAGTTTTTGATGCAAGATAACTTTTATATTATATACCGTATTCTACAAAGATAACTGAAAAAACGAAAAAGGAAATATAACTATCCGTTGCTTAAATTAATTTGATTTGATTCTATACCTGTTTTGCAGATGTCGATATGGTTCGAATATTTTTGTAGGACAAAAAATGTTATGTTCAAATCAAAATTGCGAAAATTTGTAAAGCTCTACTAATCTCTAGACTACGTTATTTTGAGTCTTCAGAAAAAAGGGAAGATCCCATCATTTAACGATGCTAGCGCGTGATTTATTATGCGATTATTTCAAAGAAAATGAGTATGAATTTATCTCATTCATCGACGAAATCAAAATGTCAAATTTTATTAGCAATCTTGGGGTAATTTACTAATTAATCCTAAAAATTTTCTTCCTATTCGATGAACACAGAGGAATCAGAAACTAATTCAAAGGAGCACACATGTTTCCGCAAAATAAATCTTTTTACGAGATTCTTCATCTGCCTTCATTCTTTTTTGTTTTCATCTACTATCTTTTTTGTATCCTACAAATCTCCTGCAAGTGCAGCTTGACCCAAGATTCTCTCTTTCTCCAAATAACCACCGCGGAAAGGGGAAAGGACGAGGCAAAGAGAGACGCTTAAGCATTCGAAAACTATATCAATTTCATCTCTTATAACGACTTCATAATTCTCCCTTTCCTTTCTAGACCCACCCTTCCATTTATGAGTGAAAAGACATTAGTACGGCCCTTTTTCCATCCCAAAGCCCATTTTACCTCCCTCTGGAGTCGACTCTCCTGCCACCTAGCGGATCACCCCCTTTTATCTCTCGTACGGTAGGCGAAAGGGATTGTGTAGCGGGAGAAGAGGAAGTTTCGAAAAATACTCGGTATTTCCGACAAAAGGAAGAGATGGGGATAAAGGGAACGGGATTCTCCCGCTTCGATCCCCTTTTTTGTTTCTCTAACCAACCCTCGTCTTCAATTCAACCCCATGAGAAGCCACCCTTTCTTGCACCTGCGCCCTTGTGATTCACACCTGCCCGCTTCCATATCCCTACTAGTAAGCCTTAGCTCCACTGTCCGGCAAACACTATTCCTAAATTATAATAATATTTGTTTAAAGTCTAAGGCAGGAGACATCCTTCTTCACATTTTGATATCTTCCCTTTACTTGTCAATATATTTGTGATGGATAATTAATCAATGAGGACATCCCAAGGTCTTTTTCTCTTACTTCCACTTTCCTTTACTTGTCTCGGGGAATTTTGATGCATTTCTCATTCAATCTTTCATTCATAATTCCTCTTTGAAACAGTTTCGCTTCTTAAATACAAAATAACGGGTATACAGACCTTTTACCCAAAGCATTTCGTCCAAGGAACGGTTCATCCAATGAAGTAATTCCAGTTCATTATTTTGAAAATATTCAGTTGAATATTATGCATATTTCTCTCCAAAGAGTCTCTCCTCATAGACGTCTCATCCAAAAGACAGTTTGCTCTGGGACGGTTCATCCAGGGAAATTTACTTTTTTCCAGGGAAATTTGTTTAGTTTCTTCTTACTTTATTCTAAGTATCTGTCTGCATTTGAAGGCTCACTGCCGTCAAGAACTGTAATCTTTATCATGATTTTCTATAAAATGCTATTTGCATAAAATTTATTAAATTACCTATTTTACTATTTAACTACTATCTAATCACCTTAAGAGTGCTAAGAAACTGTTTCAAAAATTTAACAGTCAGTGTCGTCATTTTAAATGCTACCAATAATGCTGAGCTTATAATAAAGAAAAATTATTCTGATGATATCTAATCTGCTTATCAAAATATTATTGTAAATATAAATTTTTGAAGTTGGAATAGTACTTCAAGAAGGTTATCATGACTCTAAATTCATTCCTTGTCGTAAGAGGCGATTTCATTAGTTTTTGTTGAAGCACAGATTCGGACGAATTTTAAGGAATCCCTTAATCTTATGAAACCCGCGCTGCACATTTTATAGAACCCGTATCAGCAGCATTTCAACAGTTACGAAGGCTGCGTTTCCCATAATCAAGTGTATGTTGGAATTCGCTAATAAGTACTTTATCCTGGTTACCCTAGCTTCTATGCATTCTGTCTATCAATAGATGCTACTCTTAGGCAATGTCCAGGTCATTTAATACCTCTTTTTTTAATATTTGCACGCTGAAAACACTTCTAAAATAAAACTTCACTTCTATACAATAAAAAAATCTTTCTTCCTCTTATCCCGCGAAACATCGATAGAACAAACAAATTAAATGATGGGATAACATTTCCGTTCATTTTTTGAAGATTTTTTACGTACTTTCGAATCAATTAAAACATTAAATGTGTCACTTAAAGGTTATTTATATCGCTTTATATTCCTGATATGTTTTATATTCGCCAAACTAATACCTATATTAAAAATAAAATTTATACGTATTCTGAATGATGATACGAGATCTAGAGCTTATTTTATGGTGTTTTCAATCGGTATTTTAGAAATCGTGTTACTCGTCCACACTGTATTCCAATAAAAACTTAAATTAGCAAGTGCTTCATTGCAATATTTCTGTAGTAGAGCTGGAATGATTAATAAGTATTGATTTTATTGGATGAATTGTTTTGAGAAATTTGAATAACTATAGTTCACTAAATCTTATTAGGTTTGGGAGAAAACTCTTTGAGACAACACACGTTGTTTATTGTGTTTACAATGTTACCGCCCAATTGACTGATATTTCTTGGCAGTATTTAGCATTTAAACAATTGGTAATCGAAGAATTTGAATGTAATGACAGTTTCAGTAAAAGCTGAGCCTACGTTATTCAATAGAGATGAGTAGAAGTTCGTTTGTCGGAGTCGTTTACGTGTTAAAGACTCAAGCGCAATATCTTTCAAAACATATTGTAATCTATAGTCCTACAAATGAAATGCTTCACCTAAATAACCCTCATAATAAATCCTCTCTGGTTTACAAGCGATTAAGTATTATGGCCATAACTCCCGGTGGCCATTTTTTACGCATCTGATTTTGTGAAGGGATTGTGTAACCTTTATAAGCTTGAATCTGCACGTACACATTCGCATAGCACGAGATTAATTTCTCTCCACTTCTCCCCTCGCAGACCCTTCCTCCACTTTATGAACTACTAACACTTTCAGATTCCATTGTCTTTCTTTTCCTCAGTCATCTTCCCCTACTCGGTCCCTTTCCCCTTCCTCATTAACCAAACACTCCCTCCCCCTGTCTCAACCCTCTCTGAACTTTACCTTGGACTCTTCCGGAAAACCCTTTTTCCACCCTCCCATCGGCTCACACCCGCCCCATCTATAAAACGCCCCTATCTTTCCCTTCCGCTGTTTAAAAACCTCTCTTTTCCCTTTGTGCGACCTTGTCATTTGCCATAAGTGGAGTGCGCAGAAAATATGGTCTTGTTGGGAGAGGGGAGGGCAAAGGTTGTCTCGTAGAAGGCAGAACGCGTAGCGGATTCCTTGTGTGTATATTTTAAGTGTCCGAGTCATACTCGAAACGCGCTTTGGATGAGGCTTTTGTAATTGTCTGCGGGGATGGAAAAAGGAATGCGGGGAGAAAAACTAGTGCTGCGGAATTTTCCAATCGTTTCCCCAAGTCCCAATGCGATCCTAGCTTTAAATTCGTTTCGGCGAATCAAATTCCTTGTTTCTCTATTATTTGATTGAATTAACTCTGTTTATTCTCAGTAAATTCTCTGTGATAGCATTCATAACGTCTAACAGCTTCTCTTTTGTTACCAGAATGTCATATAGCAGTGGTCGCCAACCTCTTATTATCTACCGCCCATCTTTCAGCTCTCGTTGACGAGTATACACCGTAAACACTGTTAAGACACTTTAGACTAATATTAAACCGTACCAAAAGCATTATAACCGGTTGGTGTAATGCTGTTTGCATTACGTCATACTTGTTAAGAATGTTCTCGGTGACCTCGCTCGGCAGCTCATAAAACACTACTTTTCTGTTTTTTTCCTATATATTTATATCTTGAGACTGTAATGAAAGAAAACGCTGAAAATTGACTTTTTAAGTTTATAGGCGACCCTGAGAAAAAGTGATAGAGAAGATCTTCCTCCAATTCAGAGTTCGTATCGGCTTCAACGGTGGGATATAATCTGCTTCGTGATATCTTCATTTATCCTCGAATCATTCAATAGAACAGACACATAAGGTTCCGTTTTAAAGACAAGGAGAGGAGAGAGGACGGAGAAATAGAAAATATATAACTTTTTACTCTATCGAATGATTGGCTATAGTGTGCTGCAGTGAACCTGGGGATGGGAAGAAGCCGCGTTATAAGCCGGAGGCAGAGCGGCTTAAGCGTTATAAATATCATGTGTTTTGTGTGAGTGGGACCGAGGTCGTGAGAGAACCGCGTATTAAGTGAGATAGTAAGTTGAATGACAGCATCTTAAACTTAAGGCGTTACTTTAATATTATAATTTCAATATCATTATGTTAATCGATACAGTTAATTTACATGATAGACCATTTCAATTTTTTTTCACACTGTTATGTCAGTGCCATTATCCCATAACTTTATACTCCCACTGCTTTGTCATCAAACAAGGTTGACCACTGGTCAAAAATCTTAGTATATCTTGACGAATAGACAAAGCTTCCTCCAATACGGTAAATGTAACGGAATATTTTGTGAAATATTCCAAAAATCATTCACAGAAGTAGGTAAAAATTAAGAGAAAAAAATAAGCACGCTTATTGATCGATTTAGAATTTAGTTTTTTATATACTGCCATTAGTTAGTCTTTTCAACAGTAAGTAACAGGTCTTTTCTGTCACTGGATTCGAGTCACCTAGCTGAATTCCAGGGAAATAAGCATGCATATATCTTCACATTTTAAATTGATTCTGATTGTCATAAGCAATCAGTTACTATATCTGAAATGAAAGTCTTTCATTGGGAAACAGTTTTATGATTAAAGGAGCCTCTTCTTTGAGCAGACTGCTGTATGTTAACTCAAATAAATTCTCTCTTAATGCTTTTAGTTACAATATTTCAGTGTAGGTTGTAGCGGTGAATATTAACCGTATCCTAACAACAATTTCATGAATAATTTATCTGATATCTTCGGTATCAAACACATTTAAATACCTCAACCTTACCTTATCATAATAAAGAGTAATTTCAATTACCTATGAAGACATCAATGAAAACGTAAAAAGCATAGCTGTCTGTATAACATGCATAAAAAAGCAACGTGAATTTTGTGGAAGATAGCTTTTGATAAGAATTCGAATTCAACTTATACCAAAATCTGCACTGTTTCTGTACGGCAAAACGATTGAGGCAGGTAGTAATAATTTTAGTTTTTGACTGCTGACGCTAGTTTGCGCGTGATCTTCCATCGGGAATAGAAACCGGGACGGATTTCATCAAATTCGAACGCCTTGCCCATTTGACCATTGGGAGGTCTTTGAGCACGGTAATCTTATATAATTCTTGACAGGTTTTCCATTGTTCCGAGGAAGTTTCTACCATAATAACATGTAGTTAAAAACTAAGCACGAAAGTTCCAAGGAAAGAATAAGATAAAGAAAATAAAAAAGGAGTAAATATGGAACTAAAAGGAAGAAGCGAAAATAAGCTCAGGTGATAGAAAGATTGATTGGATGGCAAACTTCGGAAAATCAATTTGGATGGTAGAAATTTCAGGGATTGCTTACTTTGAAAGGTGCTAGGAGCTTTTTTGTCTGATCTAGAAATAAATTCTTCCTCTTCAACTCGAAAGCTTAAAAGGTGGAATGTTGGTGCTAGTCTCCCTAGTTATAGACAAATGGCAAAAATTGTTTTCATCAGTAGAAATTGGGTCAATTATAGATAATTCGATCAACAGAATATAATTTTAATTTATAATTAGTTTAATAGCTTTATAGTTGTTTATAGTAGCGTGTTTACCGAAAATAAGAATCTAACGTGAGCGAAAGGGAAAATTAGGTCTAACATGATATTCCATTATAAAATTCATAGACGAGGCCGTAATTTTTCGTAAGTTCATGTTCAATAGGCTGAGCTGAAATAAATCGCATGTTTAAAAAAAATACATATAATCACTTTTACTGATCCACAGATATGTATAGCTGGTAATAAGTTTTGACCAGTGGATTGTCATCATCGAGCCCAAGGGCATTTTTGTGCATGAAAATGTAAGACTCCCTCAAATTAAGCTCTCAATCTTGTCTTTAGGACCAAATATTAAAAACGACCAGGTATTAATTTTGGGGAAAAAGGAGGGTTTTAATTTTGTTAATGAGCAAGTTTAAGTTAACTTCTTAAGATAGATATCTTGATCATGGTCTGCTTGATATTTATCTAAGTAATTGATATCCACTCTGACAGTTATTTATTAATTTATTTATCTTCTAATTTAAAACACAGTCAAGATTAGTTTTCGGATTCTATGACGAATATAGTAAGACGATGAAGATTTAAATGACTTCATGGACGAACTTAATTTACCTTTATCTTTCCTCCTAGAGTTGCAAATGTGAGTAAAGGCTAAGTGAGCATCTCAAGGATCTGAATAGGTTTTTCTGTAATCACCCTGACTTTTTGGAATTATAGGTCATGATCTTAAATAAGTTTTATATTGGTAAACCATCATTCTTGACATTTTCGAAATCGATCGGCAGTAGGTTTGAGTGAGGTTGTTTTCTAAAAAAAACGAGGATATCCGAGAGAGACGTTGTTCCGGATCTTTCTGTCTTGTAGCCTTTTAGGAAAATGGGTTATAAACGAGAACTATTTTGTATCATTTCGAGGAAGAAATTCCGACACCTTTTATAAGAAACAGTTTTCCCCATGCGGAAATTCCTAAGGCGGAACGGGGAATATTTCGCTCGACTATGTGACGGGCCTAAGGCCCCATTTGTTCGGGTAATGAAGAATGTAAAGGAGCGGTGAGATGGTACGCATGCGGAAACTCACCAAGCACTGCAAACTGATAGCAGGATCAGGCGACCGCCCACGGAGGACGCTTAATATGTCATGCAGTAGGGGAAACTGTGCTAAACGTAAAAGCAGGTATCTGATCAAAACATAAGGGTTTAGAAATCCCTACTTAATTATTTGGCTCAGAAACCTATATGAAACATTATCATCAAGGAAAAATACAAACGGGTTGGCTCAAGTGGTATTTGTGTATATCCTTGCAATGTGTTCACTAAAAATTTCTCTTATGAATGAAATTATTTTATTCGTACTAATTCGTGAGAAGTAGTGATCATTGGTGTAAAGATATTGCTTTGTTTGTGTTGTTGTTGGACAGGATTAGAGTTTTAGTTATCTGTGTATATGCAGGTTGTTTCTTTTTAACCAGTATGATGTTCTCAACAGACACTTGTCCTCTTGTGGACTTAATTATTCTAATAATAATACTTTACAAATTGGAACTGAAATATATTTTCGTTTTAGTTCCGTTTTTCTAGAATATTGGCTGCAGTATTTTGAGCCGAAGCTCTCAAGTCGCGAATTTGATTGTTGACTAGTTGGACGACAGTGAAACTTGCCGACAATTAAATATTCCTCATACTACGAAAATTAGATGAAAGATGAGTGGGGCTTACATAGAAGATATTATGTGCAAGTAGGCGGATAAGAATACTGAGCGAATTTCATTTCTGCTGAATTGTTTAGATACTAGATACATCTTTGCACTTAAATTGTATAGTATCACTCTTGGAATGGCTGGAAACGTGTTTGATTTTTCCGTCCTTTGTAATAGCGTTGAACGATGCCCGGTGGACGCATATTATCTATATTTATTTATAAATGCTTTTCCCCGCATTGTCTGTTTCATTAAGTGATGCGCAGAAATCAAGTTTTTTGTGTCTTTCGAAAACTATGAACAGTTATGTACTTCGGACTTTTGCTTGGGACCAAACCACCGCGGAAGCAAATTACGTGGGAGTTAAATATCTGCAAATACGTATGATGAATTATCAGAGACATAATCGCCAGGTAAAATCGGAGAACAAAAAGTCGGGGATCAAATAAGCAGAGAAGACCCGAAAATACAAGCAAAACAGGCATCGCTTGCGGCAGCAAAAATTTTGGGACGTAAATTTTGAATCGTAAGACGATATCCTGACTCCTGCATTCACAACAATCACGAGTCACGTCAAATTAAGTGAACACACAAAGCATAAGTTTTAAGGATAACTCCCAAAAAAGAGGCAAAAAGTGGATAGGAAAATTCTTCTTGAAAACCTCTCAAATATTTGGTGACGATCAGTTGTCAAAGTGTAGTTGTGCAGCAGAACCCTTTTTTCAGTTCCGTATATTTGACAATAAACCCTTCATCTAAATCTTGTGTTATTAGAAAATTTTATCATTTCAATTTATCAAACAACGCTGTTATAACACTTATTTAAATGGTTAAAATTAAAATAATACGGATGGGGCGCCACAAACACTCCTTGCTTAGGGCGTAAATATACCTTGGGCCTTTGCTGCAAATTAGACTAGGTGTTGTCCTGATAGTCGTCAGGACAATGATAGATTTCTTGAGCAGAGAGAGTCGGAAGGTGCAGTATCCGTCGTGGAGATTTTGGCAGTGTTGGCAAGCCTATGCGCGGAAGAAAGAATGGGAGGGGAAGGTGGAAAGGGAAGGGAGGGGAGGCAAGGGCGCGGCGGAGATGATGGTGGCGGAGTGTAATGAGGTCGGGAGATAAAGGCTGAAATATGAAAATTGAGAGGAGGAGAGTGCGGGCGAAGGAAAGGAGCGGCTGAAGAGAGAGTTTTGATGATAAAATAGGCGCAGGGAAGCAGAGAGAGAGAAAAAGGTGCAGGACGATGGCAAAAGGATTTTATAGAGAGCAACGAAGCGGGATATGTTTTTAATCGCTTATGTGTGTGTATACGGCGCGGTGGTGGGAGAAGAAAATGCAGTAAGAACTCGGGGAAGACGTAACAGGTGCATGGCGGAGATTCGTATTATATTATTTACTAGCACGTTAAAGGCCCGGCTCAATTTATTCGCGGGTTTCTCATCCGTAACCCTGGCCTGTATTTTCTCCCTCTTTTGGTGGGAGCTTCGGAACGTTTGAGGTCTTCTCATCGTTAGCTAGTACGCAGAAAGTCATCTAGATTGTCTAAATGTTTAATTTTATGCGAATAATGGACCTACTTATTTAATCGGCTTATTGCGTATTAATTCATAATGCAGAACTATTGAAGATTTTTAGTTATATTGTGGTGATAGGTGATGAGTTTTTACAAGCTTATTTACAGACGTATTTGCTCACCAAATCGCAGATATGATACAGCACAGAAACCCTCGAAAATGAATAATTATTGAAAGTATTAAAGGTGTTAAACTATAAAATATGCTCTTCTGGAGGTACTGCATTTGAATTTTTCTTTATTTTTATAATAAGAATAATAATAAAGCATCTATATTATGGCAAGATTGGGACTAATAAGTCTCTTCTAATATTTAACTCTTCGTCATATAAATTTAAAGGAAAGAGAGAGATTGAAAGAATGCACTGAAAAAAACCGCACTGTGGGTTACCTATGCAACCTTCTTAGTTTACACTTGGGGAAAAATCACGTCAGTAGATAAACACCAGTTAGAAGAGAGAGTTGTGAAAATTTTTCGAAATCTACATATGTTTTACTAATTTGTACAAAGTTAAGACGGGTCGGAAAGACGCTATCAATGCTACAACTTTCACAGAGATAAAACAACTATAAATATGTTTGCTTAAATAATAAACAGAAAAAGGTCGTCATTAAAAGCAACATGATAAGTAACAGATAAAAGGAATATTTACGACTTGAGTGAAATATCTTTAAAATCTAATGCTTTTAAAATAAAATTATTAAGCAAAACTTATCTTACATTTTAGAGTAGATTCTTTTTTGTTTTCGAGATTCTTTCCTTGGAGTAAATAGCTTTTAAAATCTTCCCGTATTTAAGCTGCGAAACGTTTTCTTTACCTATGATATTTGTTCCCCGAAATTTATTGAAAACTGCCAGCCAGGGAAGAAGCTAATTGGGTAAATTTAGAAAAGACGTATCATAGGTTCTTATTCGATGTTAATAATTCATGAAAGTTAGCTGTTATAGGGCGTTGTATAGCGCCGTGGACGAAGCGGTTGAGGAGAGAATTGCCGAATGATTGATCAATGGGCTGTGCCCCACTGTATCCCAGCATGCTAGAGTGGTCTCAGCTGTTGGGAGGGTAGAGTAAACCACGCGGATGCGGTTAAGTCGTGAAGATTAAATTTGGAACCACCGTTCAGTTTTTAAGTGAACGTGCATTTTATAGTATTGAAGGTGGTTTAACTGCAAGCGGGTTTTACACTCGCACTTCAAGGGGACCTCATCTCAGTTTATGTGCTGGGCATCACTCTCATGAAAGCATAACTTTATCAGTTGACCGGGTATTCTCACTGGATCTTCCCGCATCACCTTTTGCATATCGTGCATGAGAATACTTTGAGAGACATTTACGATGGTGCTTCCAGTTTCAATTTTTACAGCACCCATCATTTCACTAGGGAGTACGAGATTAAAAGATTTTGAGACTGGTGTTCCACCGTTTCTGTGCAAAATTCCTTTACGGATATACTAATCCTTTTATCTGCGTTATTATTTAGTTAAAATGTGAGTGATGGAGACGTTTATGATTTATTTTGTAAGCTTGGGATTGGGCAATATGAAAATATTTGATAAACCTAGCCGTACGAGATTTTCAAGACTATTCTTTCAAATGTTTCTGTTTCACCATACATTAGTCATTGAACTTAAACGCTGCTACAAATCCATCATTATAAATAATATTTATGATGTAAAACCGAGAGTTCTGTTACTTCCTTAATAGCCCAATGAATGAAAGGAAATAAATAATTTAAAAAAGGCTCGTTCAGAGTGTTGCTATTTTGTTTAATGACTTTCAGCTCGCAATTTTACAACTTGTAACATTTTTTCCTTATCCTGTTTGAGTTTCAGATGATCTCTTTGTTAAGTGTTCACGTGATATTATGATAAATACCTAATCCAGTCAAGTTCATTTGTGTTGAAAAAATTGTTCGATCTTAATGTTATATTTTATCGCTGAAGGGTTCTTAAAATTATAGGATAGGAAAGAATAAATGATTTCTTATCGATACTTCATGGATCAGTTTAGTATCAGAACCATTTTTTGTTGTAAAATACTGACTGAAAGAAATTAGACCTTAGGAAATACTACAGTTTGAATCAGTTTCATCTAAATCCAAAGTTCTTTATCCTATTGTATTGGTCTTGGATAAAAGTTTTCTTTCAAATTTGAGTCGAAGAAAAATATACCGAAGTAAGTAGTACGAAGCGTTCAGGTAGTGATAAATATTCATTCACGAAGCCATCGCCCTTGTTTACGAAAAGCGTCACTTCCAATGGCATGTGGAAAAAATAGGAATATAGATTAAAAGGGCCTTTTCACTATAAGGTGAAATCGAGTTAGGTAATCACCTTTAATTCATCGAAAGTCAGTGTTGGTTATCCAGCAATTTACTCGATGCCTCCAGATTCTATTCCCCTCAAAAATGGCTTTGTCCCGGTTTTCATCTTCGAAATATGGTAACCTTACGCATGCCTCTCCTCTCTTTACCCTTCCTCCAGCACTGCATCATCCCGTCTGCTCCCCTCCTTCCAGCCACGCCCAGTCTCCGACCACTCCCTCTTCCCCACGCCCACGTACTTCGCCCCAAAGCCATTCTAATTCCTCATGTTCTCTTATCCTCCTTGCAATTTATATCACCTTCATCTCCGCATCATACTTCACTATTTGTTTACACTTGCCTTCTCCTTCGGATCCTCTCCTCTTTTCTTCCCCTTTCTTTCCTTGCGTGCCTTTCTTTTGCCCTTGACTCACCTAATACCCCGTCCTTCCGGTGGTTTTATTAACCCACTGGTGGTTGCGTTCAAAACATTACGTAACAAGTCTTCCCGGGTCTTCGACTCTCCGGGTGTTGTTTTGTTTACAGACTGTCAGGTTAAGAAGACTTAATTTAACTATGTAATGAAAAAGGAGGAAATTAGAGTGGGGCTACTTTGTGGTTCATGAAGGGTGAAGTCATTGATTTTGCAAATTTTCCATCTTTCCTCTTTCAGCTTGTTCGAAAAAATATTCATCGTCTCGACGTTTTTTTTGTTTTTCTTTGATGACGGTTACGCGGTATTGATTTTTTTCAGGTGAATGTAAAAGTTTCTAAATAAACACTCCGTTTTATATTAGTACAGTTGATAAATTGGAAATTGGTTATAATCTCTTAATAATAGTTATAGTCTTTCTAATTCTTTTTAGTTTCATTGAAATTTACCGATACACTTGAGGATTTACTCCTGTTGTATATAATTACAACATGAGTTAAATAAATAAATGTTGTATGTAAATATAACGCAGCGTTTTTATCTATGAAACGCAATATAGACACATTTCTGTGTTTTTCGTAAGTTATGTAGTGTTTTCAGACATATTTATAAGTATTTCATTCGTTGCCTTATTACCTATTATTTACCGACGGAATATTGAAATTCCTAGTGTGTCATTAGCGTTCGCTCTGAAATTGTAATGTGGATCTAATTTATGTTCAGAGCTAATGCTAAGTTTGATTTTAAATTTAAATTCTATAAACCTTCCATATAATATGGGGGTTTTAAAATTATAAACGTAATACTACGAAAATATAAATCATTTAACAAATACTATCTCGTTCAAGATAAAATATATAAATCTGAGAAGCTATCAAATTGAGTTTAGCGTATGAATGATGCTTAGTTTTCCGGGAATAGAAACACTGTATCATTACTCTCACCTTGTGAATCTGTAAGCCTTCCCTTTTTTCTATCTCCGTTAGTCTTTCTATAGCCTTTTTGCGCTCGAGGAGTGCTTACTTTGTTTACATACCTTATCCTTTCTCCTCTGAAATGAGGAGAGGTATTAACACGTCCCATTCAAGCATTCCGTATTCCATTTTCTTTTACTTTACGACCCTTTCTTCTCCCGTCTACTTCCTACCGTACGTGTTTCATATCTCTTCCGTTCAGATAAAAACGCCGTTTATATAATCCATGCTCAATCGACACTCCAATATAAAAACGCTAGGTTTATTAAACAGACATTGAAAACCATTACTTTGCTCGAAAAGTTATTTTTTGATAAATTCGCTGGGACAGCAACGAAGAATAAAATTTCAGGATGACAATGCATCAAACATAGAATCATTTCATCTTTATTAACAGAAAAATACACTTGTACTTGCTTACTTACTCACTTAAAAAAGTACTTTGCTTGAATTAAGTCTTTAGTCAGTGTTAGAACTCTTCAGACGTGCAAAACATATCAGAGTAGGAACTTTTGTGTGGTAAAATTTCGTTTCTCTATAACCAGTTTCTGCCGATAAGTTTTCGTTTACAGAAGTATTTAACAAATTGTGACACATACAGAATCAGCCCGAGATATGGGCAGCAGGGTGGATCGAAAAGACTTTTTCTTCGAAATCGGTATGCGGCTAGTGCTTAAAGTTTGTGGTTGGTGGTCCTTATAAACCATAAGAAATTTCAGCTCGATCGGAATATGTCCTGAGGCTGCGAATTTTAGTCAAAATTTTAAATTTTTGTGAAAAAATGTCAAAAATTTGCAATTTTTTCTGATGACTTTTCGAAGTTTCTGAAGTGATTTAATGGCAAAATATTACATGTATTGCTTTTATGTTGCTTAGTGATTAACAATTTACTGAGTTTGAATGAGGAAAATTGATTTCTTAGTTCGCAAAAATTTGTCAAAAAACGCCAATTATACAGAGATGTTACGGATGTTGGGTAGGCAATAACCTGCTGCAATAACTCGACCTCACCGACTTAAATTTATGAAGATAGTAAGAAAAGAAGTAATCTTTACTACCTATTAGTTATCATTATCTTTCTTCTACAAAAACATATATGGGCGAAATAATTTGCATTTCCTAAACCTGTTTTCCAGACTATTTTTGGGGAATATTCTCTTGGTAAGTGAATCCTAGGTTGAGATTTTCTTATGTGTTTACAGTTATTTTTAACGGATGTAATCCCACTACCTTAGCATGACGTTACGCATCGGAGGCTTAAATAGACAAATTTTAAAAGTATTATCAATTATTATCAATTGCTATTTGATGAGACGATGAATACTTCGACCAATATCTATACAGCACCTACTACCGTATTTTGCTATAGATATGCATTTTGTCAATTTGAATAAAATTGAGATAATAGTTTGAGAGAAAGAAAATTAAATCTCTAAATCTAACTTTTAAAAATTTCAAAATATGTGTAAATATTTAATTTAAACTAATTGAATCATTGACAAAAATAGTCTTGAAAATTTATATGCAATGCTTGGATGAGATCTTGAATAGACTTTTCCCTACTTGTTCTTATAATCCGGAGATATATTTATGAAGCTACGGAATCATAGGTGATTCGACCGTATGTTATGATTTTTTTCTCATTATTTTTCGTCAACTCTTGTTTTTGTTAGAAATTTATAAGTAATGGAGAAAGATGGTTATAGCTAGTTTATCTTCTTACTCTTTTGTGTCTGCTCCTTCTCTATTTGCTTAAGTTTACCTTTACTGCTCATGAAACTGCTCGTAACATTTTATTCACTATTTCCACTTGTCTTTATATGCGTTAGATAACAGAAGTCTGCAGTATTTCTTTTAAGAAATTCTTTTCGAAGTTTTCAAATTGTTAGAAAATAACCGTATGATGAATCGGATTTATGAGGATGAAGCTTCATCTCAGCTGAGGGTTTAGGTAATTATCGCAAGGAGAGATATGGTTAATAAATTAACTAAATGAAATCTTGGCGAGAAAAACATTTAATGCTGCATTTTTCCCTTCTAATACGAAATAAATATTAATATCTTGACAATTTCCTTACCTGAATCTTACTCTTCGAATTTACCTTTATTTTAAGAACCCCTCCTGCCTATCTCATCATTCTTTTTGCCTCGTTATATCTCTCTTCTCTGTCAGTAACCCTATCCATACCATAGTTCCATTTACTTCCAATCCTTCCCAATCAGGGGTCTCACGTGCTCTGTTTCCAAGATTTGATTTGGGAAGGCAGCCAATGTATCTTTTCCTCATTTATCCTCCACTGCTTTGATTCTCCTTGACAGCTTTAAATCCGAACCAAGCACTGACTTCGGATCACGTTCACACGAAAACGCTGCATTTAAGAGTTTTGTTCTTTTATTCTGCTGCTGAAGGCCGAAAACTAATGAAGAGCCATAGCTTTATATTTTGTATGGTTATTTATGGGTTTTTATGTCTTTAGTTAACTCTTTCATGAGTCATGCTCTTGAGGGAAACTATTTCAGATAATTGCTCAAAATTTATTTGGAAAATATAACTAATGAATATTGTTGCAGGAGAAAGTGATTTTTGCGTTCATACTCGTACTTTTCAGCCGGAATTCGTCTTTGTTATAATTTTTGATGGATATCCACGTATTCATGCAGATGCAATTGTGTTTCATTGCTCGAAAGGCAGAATAAGTTCGTAGAAAACGATCGATCGCCCATGAATGTACAAGTTGAAAGTCTTATTTAAATCATTAGTTTTATTATCGAACTAATGAGTAGGTTATATTCATTCGAAACCTAACTGAAAGTAGATTGTGTTTTCTGGTAGCCCTTCGAAACGGAGGTCTGTAATCTGGAGATCCATGATGAATCATTCGTATCATTTCGATTATTTTGCAAAATCTTTTAGCATTATGGTGTTGGAAATATTTTTTGAAATAGCCGCCATATTAGCTCTATGGTAATATTATTCTGAAAACGCTCCTTTTAAGAAGGAAGTCTCATATCATTCGTATGAGACGTGGCGAAATTGGAATCGCCAGCCGAAATTTTATCATCAGTGTCAACAGGGTACCTGTTCTAAAGCAACAAATTCTTGATAAATTTAGTCATTATCCTTCATTTATTACATGGAGAAATTGTAGTCGTCGGTTTCCAGATAGGCAAGCGGGCAGCACGTTCGCCCTTTATGAATGCGGTACCGGGTTCGATTCCCGATGGTAGCCCACATGTGTGAAATTATCTCAAATGTCGAAACTTTTAACAATACCAAGCAATCTTATAAGGGAAGATGTAAATATAATTTGAGTAGATATTCTCGTCGTTTAGATTACAATTAGTTAGCGTAGCTTGTTAGTTGAATGAAGCAACCTTCCGGATAGAGGAAGATCTCGGGTTCGATTCCCGGTCGCGTCAGAATTTTTCTAGGCCGTTTTTCCTTTTTTAATTAACTTTCCCGGGTGCACGTCCTTATGCGAAAAATATCATAAACCTTTTCCTAGGCATATTAGTCGCGAATTAATATTTGTTGTTTCTAAATATTTATACTTAAGCACTAAATAATGCTTAATAATTATAATTAACATCTTGGTTTATGTAATGAAAGTTTAGAAGTCGCGATTTTCAGCTCACAGGTCGTCCTTGTCGCAGTGATGGCCGGTGCGACAGTTCGAGCGAACCAAGTAACGCTTGGGGTGGCAATACTTCGGGTGCGAAGATCTGTATTCGCAAGATATTATATTTATTTTTTTACGTTGGCAGTTGACAGAATTATGAATTATCAAATTAAGAGAGGAAGCAAAGGACGTAAGGATATTTATTTCTATACCTCTAACTCTCTAACAAGGTGAGGCGAACTGGAATGGAATATACTTCTTTCAGTCTACGAGCCTTGCAAGTTTTTCACAACGGTTGTTAACTTGTAAAAATGTTGTAAATTTGTAAAAATGAAGCTATGAGGCATAATGAGGATATTCATTTTCTCTGGTTTCATAAAAGTCTACTAATGTTACTAGAAAATATTTTATTCTGATTTCGTCGAACAATACTTTCAAAGTATTTATTAAGCGGTTGTAATCTCAGAAAATTCACCGATGACGGAACCCAAGACATTCCTCACTTTGGGCGTCAAAATATCATTCTGGCCGTGTCGTTTATCGTTTTAGATCCATGGGCCCGTTCCGCTTCACAAACACTTCATCAGTCTCCTTACTGTTTACGTCAGCTTGGTTTATGAATATATAGCTGTTTTCTTGTATTTCCCCTTCTTTTGGATATATTCCCAATTCTCTTATGTTCCTACTTTTATTTCTGATGCATCCAGTGTCGATACCTGGCCAAAGTATAAAAAATAAATATTTTTTACCGACTAATTTACAAATAGATCCCTAGTTTAGAAGTTTTATGTCTTTCAGATGCCGATCTTTTTGACGTTGTAGCACGGAATTCAAATGGCGGGATTACACCATCGAATATTTCAGCGTTTAGTTTAATTGAATCTATGGCTATTTAGCAAATTCAACTCTATGCAAGTATAAAGTCAGTTGTTCAACCATTCCACCCCTTCAGTTTAGCCTTAAAATTGCATTGATGCCAACAGCGGTGTCTCTCTTCTCTTTATCCCACCATTTCTTCATCTCCCGTAAGACTCCTCTGCGTTCAATTGTTGTTGACCCGTTTATTTTTTTATACCGACGCGATGCTTTAGCGCTTGCCTGCCTTTATATGGCCCGCTCGAGAAGAAACACACAGCGAGGCACCGCCTTTGTACCGTGATTGTGCCGTTTGTGAATTTCTTGTTTTAAAGAGGGCACTCGGTGCGCGGAGGGAAGGGGTGATAAAATTCTGCTCGGATGTTCTCGTTATGAGGGCGCTTAGAAATTCCGATTTCGCTTCAAAAGAGTTTAGGAACGCCATGGTTGGGGAATTTAGTTTTGGTGCCGTGGAGCAAACCGTTCGAGGCTCGTACACGTTTTGACTTTTTTTCCGCCGTTTTCGGTTTATAAACTTTGGATGCGGAAGAATCCGTCCACCTTGCTTCATTCCGCTTCAGTGCGGATGTCAACTCAGCGGTGTTGCCTTCTATTAAAATAATCGCGTATCAATTATAGTTAGCAAGTACACTCGAGATGGAAAATGTAAATTTTCCATCGCAATACGAGGAAATATTGTAAAAAAAAGTGACCTAGCTAACAATTAAGAAACCCTTTCGCTGATTATCGTACTGCAGGTATATAAAGGAAGAAAATCAGGGCTTCTGGTGAACCAAGTGGGTAGCACGTTTGCCTTTGGTGAAAGCAGTTCCGGGTTTGGTTCCCCGTAAACCCATATGTGCGAAATGACCTTTCAACAATGCTACTATTCTTGAAAAAACCGCGTAAAATTAATGTTCTTAGCAAACTAATGATATTCATATCATAAATCATAAACAGCACTTGCCTTTTCTATCTTTTTCTTATAGAGTACGACTACTAGTACTGAAAAATATAATATATCGAAAAAATTTACTAAAATCCTTTTGACTTTGTATTGTATCAATAAATACTGTAAGAAATACTGACAATTGAGTCCAAAATTCTTTTATTTTGAGATGACGTATTACTATAAACTTTCAAATAATTCGAAATTCATTTTATAGTAATAATGTCATTGCAAATTTTATGACATCCTGAGGTTGTTCTGGTTTCTGAGTTAACAGAAACTTCGAGATACCTAATTTTGATCGACTGAAATTTAGCGATAGGAAGATAAACTGAGGATTCCATATTAGCCAAATGGATAGTTCGTTCGCCTTAGATGATAACAAATTCGGGTTCAATTCCCTGTGCTTGTGGAATGACTGCGGCAGTCGAACTACTTTTAACACTACTACTATTGCAAGATTCTAACCGATTTATAGATAGTGTATTCCCTTTGAAAATTACCGCGCAGGTGATTTAGTAAGTTCATAAATTAAGACAGGCATCAAAGAAAAAACAAACTAAAAAAAACATCGCAATAGCAACCTTTGGGAATACGATTTTCTCTTTCATCCGTTACAGTTATTCCCACTATCTTCCTAGAGACTTCATGCAGCTTGTTCCGTGAGCAAACAGCTTATTTATTTTACTCCTCCGTCCACTCGTTGGCGAGCCTTCCCTATAATTAATTCACATAGATCCGCTACATGGCTACAGAGAGATTTCTATGTATTTCTGCAAGGAGCGCCGCAGGATGATTACCCGCGGATGATGAAAAAAACAGAAGAAGACTCACTAAGCGCGCAATTTCCTCTGCAGACGTAAACAGCCTCAAAATCCGAATGGAATTATTCCCTCCGATACCTTCTTCCGCGCCCGACCCATTTCCCAGCATCGCCCAAATACCCACTCTGCGGCACTGCCTGCGGTATCATCCCGCTCCCTCCCGCACCCCTCCACCAAGAAAGGCGGGACCCTTTCTCAAACACGCTCTCGTAATCGCCGTTTGGTTTGCATTTTGTACGCGGCCCGAAAAAATATCGGAGGGCATTCGTCGTAGCATCTGTGAGAAGGTGAGAGTTATCGGAAGTGCGTGAGAGTGAAGTGAGGAAGGTTGTTATCGTCGGGGGAATTGGGTGGGGATTTTACAGCAATGCCCGCTGGACGAACGCGATATGCTCGTTAGACGGATCCATCGAAATCCATTATATTGATTAGAGAGCTTTGCTAGACAATATATCCAGGCGAAATCACAAATGCATGTAGCTTGTTACAAGAACTGCGTCTGGTGTAGCCTGGTCTGTGACATCGCTCTTTGAACTTGGAAACTATTGTATCTGAACCATTCCCTGTCTCTGATTTACTTTCTCTTCGTGTGTTAAACAGGGCCTGGACCACAATTTGAGACATTAGCACTCATATGTAATCTTTTTGCGCACATATATAGATTTTGCTGTGACGGTGATCGCGTCTTCATGCAACGCTACAGCTAAATTTCTTACTTATAATTTTATTTAATAAATAAAAGTATCATATAATTGAGATACCTTCAAAATTTAACAATATTAACTATTCAATGATCAAGAACACAAATACTTCAATAATTAATAATAACAATTATTCAGTGATAATATTTTAATAATCGATAATAATTACCTCAGAATCAACAATCATGCATAATTATTCAAAGTAAATAATCACTCGCATCCCGTAAATTATTATCGAAAAGAAGTCTGATTAAAGAAAAAGAAATAAATTCTTGGTATTTTGGGGTTATGAAATAAGTTTTTCTTCTTGAATCGATGGGAGATGGGTGACAAGGCATTCTTTTACAGAGTATGTTAAAAGCAAACGATACGCGATGGAGCTTCCTTAACTATGACGTTATGTCCAACTTTCGAAAAAGACGTAAGCTTTAAGTTAAGCATTACCTAATCTCCGTTTATTTGGCAGTATTTGTTTTTTGTGGTACTTTCATAGGTCACCCTGTACTTTCCTTCCTTTTCATTTACAGTTTAGCACCTGGAATTACTCTCTCTATTCCTTCATTTTATTCTAATTCCTTATTTATTCCAGTTCTTTCCGCTTCTTCTTAATCTCCTTCGTTCTTTTATTAGGATTAAATATTTCAGATAAATTCTTATGATTTTGAATTTCAATACCCTGTTCTAACCTTCCACTTCACATGGTAAAATTATTCGGCCAAGGTATATAAGGTATTATATATATTAAACCTTATGTTTTATCAAAACGTATCATTTAGAATATTAGTTTAGTTCTCACTGGTTGAGCTTCCAGAACGACCATAATTTTTAATATACCTGTATATGCTTAAAATATTCTTAGCTTGCCAACACACCTTCGCCATGAGCATCAAATCACCACCATATGGTATCCCTAGCATATAAGTTAGTGTGTTACTGTCATATAAATAATTCGTCATTTTGACCAATTTTCTATTTGGGAATCATGCTGTCAATGAAGATAGGGAAAAGGGCTAATAGACATTATTAATTTTGACCGATTTAGTACCTGAGTTAATGAAATTATTCATAAATACTAAAATATTCTTGAATTCAAAATATTTTACTTGAAGAGTTGCTACATTTTTCATTTTTATTTCCACTTTATTGACAATCGTTTAAAAAAGTTTCCTGATTTAGAAGAACAAAATCTTGTTAAAAGACCTGCATCATCCGTATAAAAATACATCGTAAAATTTACTTCATATAATTGATAGTAGCGCGTAGAATGATGAAGAATCTCTCTTTTCCTCGTTTGTTAAAGGATTTAGGCATTCAAAGCTATTCTTGCAGAAGATATTCGACGAATCGTTAATACTACACTTTAATGCTTTACCCTCCCAGACGGGTACTTGCATCTTTTCCTGGCGATGCTTTTGACGTCGTTTAATTTTCCATGCCACTCTTTCTTATTTTCTTTGAGAACTCAGGGATTGGAACTTTCAAAGCATACCGATCAAAATGCATGCGAACCAAATTTTGAATTTCAAATGGCACTTCAATATGGTTTTGGATGATATCCACCAAAGAATGGTCACGCTCGATTAGTCAAAGATCAAACCGATTCGTTTTCTCTTTTGCTGCAATTAATTGGAAAATTACGGAGCAGATTTCGTCCAAATGAATCCCAGATTCCATTCTTCTTCTAAGAATGTAATTTGAAATGCATATACGTTCTACTTTTTGGGGTCAGATTTGGGCTACAGAAAGGGATAGTTAAATCAAATTAATATGGAATATCTTTCTCATGGGAGTCAGACAGACGAATGCCATTCTTCAGAATATCAGTCAGTCAGTAAATCAGCTCTTTTTTTTTAAATTTGAATTTGCGTACCCCATTATTATTGAATAGAGATAAGCCCATGAACTAATGGATAACCACTAGTGATTTTAAGTTACCTTACTTTGGTGTGATAATTAAATTCTACTCCGATAAACAATCAAAAAACTTAGAATTACCTACCATTATAGCTTCAAAATTTTAACTTAATCTTGAATTCGATTCACTAATGTGCCAATATGGTAATGAACGGATAAAGTTCTCAAATACATCACTTTTTCCTTGTCGGTCTAAGAAGTGTTTTTTTAAGCAGTTCCTCGTGCGATAACGTACTATAAACCATCGTGGTTAGATGATAAATTGTTCATTGTACAGAAGTGGAAGACCTCTACAAAGCTATTATTCCTTTCTCTCACTGTTTGAAACATTTGTGTTTCTTGTGTTGAGGATCAGATAGATCTCATGGAGTTCACTATCCGTTTTTCTTTTAAGATTCGAATGGAGAGATTTGGTTGTTTCTCTAGGATAGCGATTTAATTAAATTACGATTTATTTAATAGTAACGCAAATGAAGATCTTTCAGATTAATATTCTGATATTTAGTTTAAATATTTTTAATTATACGGAAGTCCATGTGTGTTAAGTACGAAAAACTATCTTGGGAAGCGTATTAATTAGGCTTTCGATTGATATTTCCCATTTATTTTGAAAATGAAATGATTAGGTTCGAGTCAAAATTTGGCGACGTTTTTTTTACTCATTTATCCATAGTCAAGAGTACATATCCTAGTGTTGTTGATGGCCGATATTTTTATTTGCTGTTTGAACGTTATAAAATTAGCAGATACATAGGGATAATATGTCAAACTCCTTGTCGAATACTATGCAGATGGCTAGTATTACGAAGCCACCCCTTCCTCTTCTGCCCCCTTTAGATGTGCCGATGATTTCAGGAGTGATGGATGCCGCTCCTAAAAACTCAGATTTCAGCACTATTCGATACAGAGCGATTTGCATCGTTGCAGACAAATAAGCCCGTGCTGCTGAAAACATAGACATAAACGGAGAGCATAATTTTCGATATATGCAGAGCATTCTTTTTAGCATGAGGTCTTCTACGATGGAACTACTTTTACTATGTACATCACTACTATGGAGCTACTTCTACTTCCGGTCTCTCTACGGTATCTACCTACTATCCTGCGTTTCGCTGGCTCAGGTCGATGATAGATGACCGGAAGTGGGCATTCGGCGACCTTGCTGCGTTTCCGGTCACTTCCCACGACCTATGCACACGAGAAAGAAAGGAACGACAGATCGATCTTCCGTCCGCCCATTTCCTTCAGAGGCGATATTTTCATCCTCTTCTCATCCGAGAAGTTTTTTCTTCTCCTCTCGCGCTGTATTTCCGCCGTCGGTAATTGTTTCCTTTCAGCCGAGTCGATCGCCTCACCTGAGGAAAAGTTCTTTCGCCGGCGCGACATTTCTCAGCTCTTTCGAAAATGACACCGTTTTGCCCAACAGAACTTTTTCCTCGCTTCGTATTACGATTCCGCGACAAAGACCGCGCGGCTCTCTCGCGGGGGTCGTTGATCATTTGTTTCTCATTGCGACAGCTGCGCTGATTCCGATGGCATCGTGATCTTCCTTCCATGGCTACTTCTTCCATTATCTTCGCGCCTTAGAGTGAAATTGGATGTAAAAGTATCTTCGTGAGGTCTTTGTGGAGTTGTTTTCATAAGTGTAAATTTTAAATGAGTTGAAATGTATGTAAAATAGGCTAAAATATTCAAAATATAGCGAAAAAAGGTATATACAAGGCAAATAATTAATTAGAAATGATGGTTTTATGGTCAATGTGTGGTTTTTAATTTTTATTGAAACGATATATATGCAGACAATATTTTAAAAAAGTTATACGTAATTTACGTATTGTAGTTTGAAAACCACACACGTATCATCCATTTAGTGGAGAATGTATATCGGGAGCTTGCTTGCCATCTTTTTGCGTACATCTGAATCATACATACGCACCTAGGCGTAGCATTCTATGTAGTAACTTACTTGGTTGTCTGTGTATACATATCTGTATTATCATTCTCAAGCAGCCTTTTAACTTGTGGCCTTGTGGTGTAAAAGCAACTTATTTAGCTATTACTTTTACATGTATAAATATTGGTTATCAACCTTTCGTAGCTCATGCGTCAATTATTTCGTCTTTATTTATGATGCATAACACAAACTACAGTAACGCGTTGTAACGTTGAGTATATGCGATCTCTATAGGTCATCTGTAGGTCAAATTATGCATACATTTGTCAGATTACACCACGAAAGGGACACCATGAAAAACTGTCCTGCAAAACAAATTCATGCTAAACGAATACTTTAAACCCTCATGGAATGAATTCATGTTAAAGAGAGAAATATGTCCGTGTTGTGCGGATACGTTCATAAAAGGCTACTCGTTCAATTGCGAATTCTGTATTAGACGACATCGTTTTAATAGGGGTTACCCTTACAGGTAGGAAATCATATTTAACCCATAAGAACTCAACTAGGTGTGTGTTAGATAAGGTGTTACAGTCTATCTGACGCCTGTTATCAGCCTGTTTCTTTTTTTACACTGTATTGGTCGTTCTAAACTTTGGGTATACGAGCCACACACTCTGGGAAGAATTTTCCATTCTTACAGTAGGGGAAAAGCTGCTTTTTCGTTAAGAATTACTTCAACTAGTCGAATTAGTAAAACTAGTCGAGTTTTGTGTGTGTGATATTTCAAACAAACAAGCACTGTCGATAAACAATAGCGTAGAAACAGCATAGAAATCTTGATAAGTAATGCAATACAATTGATTTCAACAAATCCTGGATGCGGATCAGTACCGGAACGTGAAGTCAAGCAAAACATTTCCGCCACCGATAAAATCTCCGAACGCGAATGACCGCGAGGAACGCCGCCCGATAATTTGCCGAAAGAAAAATAGCTTCGTATAAGATAGGTGAAATGTATTGAGAGATGGACAAATGATTTATACTGCAAGCGTCCTTGTTCCCTCGATACATTCCCCCCTCACGATGCGTTCCTTTGTTCACGCACTATGGGGCGTAAGAAAGGAACGATGGCGAAAAATAAAAGTACCCTCACTTGAGGAGGGGGGATTCACGGTGATGGGGATTCCTAACGCCTCCCCAATCGACCGTATCCCGTTCGAAAGCGGGCAAAGTGGAGGGCATTATTCAAAAGTCGAGGGGGAGGGAACGCTCTTTTTTTAAGCGTACCCTTACACTCTCTCTTACCTACCCCTTCATTCCTCCGTGTATACCCTCCCACTATCTGTCTCGCCATCTCTCTGTACCCCTTTTTAAAAGGGGTAGTTGTTTTCCTCCCCTGCTATTTTCGGTCCTTTTTCGTTCTCGATGCTTTATGTGAGCATAAGATTGGCCGACTCTTTCCGCGATTGGGAAAGGTTGGGAGAAAACATCGCTTAAGGAAAGAATGCATCCCCGAGGGGTTCGTAAAAAGGGTTGTGAGTTAACACCCCGATGTTTTTCTCACCCACTTCTGCGAGGGTGAGAAGGATTAGCTCTAACGTAGGGGTGGCAATACGCGGAAACTTGACGCAATCATTAGATTGAGAGTAACGAAAGCTCGTTGGAATTCATTCAAGTGGAATGAATGTTAGGATTGTCAGGAATGATAATTGACCTCTCATATTTTTCTTTGAAAATGAAAGCTGCTAATTTAATTATTTACAATAGATTCCCGGATTCTAGGTTTCTAAAATGCCTCGCGTGACTTTTGATTTAGTATTCTATATGCTTGCTGAAATATGCAATCCTTCTAGTTCTTATCAACTACTTCCTGTGAAACAATCAAAAGTGTGCACATCCGGTTTCAACTGTACCCATAAAATTTTCTTTCAGCCAAATCAAACGTAAATTAATTATACAATTTAGAATTAAATTCAATATTATTGAATCATTTCAGTTTATTTACGGAATAAAATCTCTCGCCTTACAACACATCCTCAATTTTTATTTTGTATGAAAATTTATGGAAATGATATCAACGTAGTGAAGTTTCTAAAGTTGACTGTTTTTCCAAATTTTCCGTAGAAAATTCGGTTTGGATACCTCTATGGTGAAAATTTGAGTTTAAGATGAAAGTTCAACTGCCACATCAGCAAATAATTTCATTGCCTCCCGCTCTCTTTGAGCTTTTAATCGACTTCAAATACGATTTAGAAATATAAAATGATAAGATTAACAGTAATTGGAGGTTAATGTAAAGAAACGTCCAATAGTTAACTTCTTCGATTGAAAATATGTAATGATTATTCGTATAACCTCCGAGGGATAAATTTAACTGTAGAACCGGCTTGAGATATAAAATATATTAATTTAAAATGTATAATTTAAATATGATGTGAAAGCGTAGGATAGCTTGTGCGCTAAGATGTTAAAAAGTACGCTCGTTAAAGTGTAGGGACTACTGCTCAAGTCCTGTAATTTAAAATTCGTCTTCTTAATTTTTTTAAAAACAAAACTCTCCCTTTTCTTCAATAATCACTTCCTCTCTATAAATAGTGTGTATGATATCTCTTCCCTGTATAAAATTTTTATTCAATTGCTTATTTGAGGTTAGAAATATACGAATAGTCTTTTGAAGTCTAATTTATTGTTTGTTTATTAGTTGTGTTGTCCCTGCTTTAAACTATAAGAAAAATATATGCGCAATAATCCGCAATGAAGAGTCTAAAATGTCACAGAAAGCGCGAGGAACGTCATCTTGTGATATAAATTTTAGATTTATAGCTTAAAATGTCCATGAATGTACGAAACTGGGATATAAGTTCAAAATTGCCCTACTTCTTGAGTAATCAAATGCCAGAATCCCTGGAAGGTATTTATCTTTTCCAAAAGACTTTCGTGAGCGCTTTAACTTCAGAGAATCTTACGTCTGTTTGAGTCAAACTAAGTCGTTTGCTTATTTTCGTATAAAAATTTTCGGCTTTTGAAATGGAATGGTGGTTGGGCTTAGAAACGTAGAGCAGAGACTGTTTCCCATGCGGTACGTAATCTGGAAATTTTCGTGAAGGAGTATTACAAAATTTTATTAATTTGAAAGAACTAGCGAGGACTCTTTCACGTAAAATGAAGATATTCGGTGGTTTCCTGGTAACTGGATTAGCCTCTTTAATCCTCTCTATATTCCAGCTTTTGATACAGCTTCGTGCATTCGTTATTCAGATCGCACTGAATGGAATATAACTTCCACATTTTTATTCATATTTTTTACGTTGGAAAATGATAACGTCTGTTGATGTCTATCTTTGATTCACGGAAGTTAAGGTATTTATGAGTGGGGAATTTTCAGGAACTAATCCCTTGAAACCCGAAACGGGAGTTATGAAAATGTGTGTTAAGTAGTGCGATAGTTCTTTCGTGTTACGATACAACATAATTTCATAAATAGCAAGATTTATATTTAAGAATAATTTTGTTTAAATCGTTTTAATCAATAATTTCTATTTACACGTATTTTTTAGCATTTATATTTTGCAGAGCGAAGGATGCTTCTTCATACGTTCTTCCGCCAATTATCAACTCAAAGTCAGTTATGTTCTTTCGAGAAAGCAATTTTAGAAATATCAGCAGAATTCTTCTTCTAATACCCATAATTTATCTGAAAGTCTTGAGCATCTGATGCACATTTAACTTAACGCTAGTGGAAAAATAGGATAGTTATAGCTAACCGTGATATGCAACGCAAGAAGATGAAAGAGAAAGAGAAGAGAAGAGGGATTGCAAGAGAAAAAGTAATTGTTGGACCTTTTACCGGCCTAAGTTTAGACCTAAGTAGGTCGCTCTTCCATTTCGTATGTCATTTGTACATATATCAACATAAATTTAGACAAAGACAAAAAATTTGTTTTGTGAGAAAAATAGCTCCACAACTGAAGGTTGATAGAGAAAAGTTGATGTTTTGGAAAGAACCCAATAAGAGGGAAGGTGTAGCAAATCCGCGGGAACAGAGAGAAGTAAATCATTTTTAACTACAAATGTATTAAAAGTAAGAATAAAAATATGAATCTACGGTTGGTGGGATTTTTCATAAGCACTAGCCAAAATAATTGTCTCCTCCGTATACGATCGGTATCATAGTTGCATTAGTAGAGGCTGAGTAGAGCTTGAGGTGTGCGGGAAAGAAAAGTTCTCAGGAGAAAAGATGCACAATGATATGGAAAAATACGAGAGGTAGGGAAAGGGAGGAAGGTGATGCGTTTAGGGACGTGAGAAGGGAGGAAATAAAAAAGCTGAAAGTGAGAAAAGCGCGCTAACACTACGAAATGGAAAAATGTGGGAATAGTTAGAATTAATGTGAAAGGCAATGTTAATAAGAGTAGGAGAGTGTTGGGTAAAAGTTGAGAAGCCGCAACTCGGAAATGAGTATTAAATTAATCTTTTTGGAAAGTCCAGAAATAAGCACTCAGGCTTATTACGGTTGATATATGACTCTGGGAATAAATAAAATATGAATGAGTATGAAAATGTGTTTGTTAGCGCTAAAATTCTTGCTTGCATAATCTGAATGGAAAGCAGAAAGTGAGGAAGAAAGGCAATTAGTACTTAAGGACCGTATGATTTTAAACTTTAGCGATATTAAAGGCGAGAGTTAATATTAAGATCGTCATCACAATTTCAAACAAGTTCCTCAAATTATGACGCTGTCCCAAATATTTATAAGTTTTATAAGGATGATTGCTTCTGCTGCCTTTCGAGTTGATTCGTAGATTTGAAAGTTTTCGAATCAACAATCTTTTTCAATAATTGGTTGGAACAAGTTGGACAGTGTTATTCTTCTTTTGGTGGTACACCAATGCTGGTTATAAGAGATACTTTAATCTGTATTGCACCGGAAATTTCAATCAGGCCTCGAAACCTTGGTCAATTTTTTTATTCGTGATGCAGTTTAAATAAATCTCCTGCATATTTGACTCGTTTAGAAATTGTCCCAGTGGTATTACCAAAAACCATATATAATATCCTGGAATGTGAATAGAAGTTGCAATTATGTTTCATAAACGCAGTCGACCGTTTCTAGATTGATTTTGGATTTTACGCCAAGGTGCCTTAAATATTTTTACCTTAGAAATATATGGGGATATTGGAAGTGGGAGATTGAGTTTCGCTTAGTATCTGATTCCCTAAAAATGGAGTTTCGGACCTTCAATCGGCATACCTTTTTTGTGCTTGAATATGATCAAGCACCCTTCTCGGATCCTCAGTTGAGAAGTGGTGAGGCCTTGTTTAGGGATCTAAGAATGAAATATTGCGACTTTTCAAGATGGTAAATTTTGTGATGAATTGATATGAAGTTCCAGGGACCTTCTATGGCCTTTCCACCATAAGTGTGGAGGTCCCCAAAAGAACAAAGTTGTTAAGGGCCCCCAACTACGGTCCTTAACAACTTTGTTTACTGTTTGCAATAGAGAAATCATTTTCCAAATGAAAAGCAATGCTCTTAACTTCACTATTTCATTTTTGATCAAATCTCATAAATGAAATATGTGCTTACGAGGAAAATTTTACTTTTATATCTGAAAATATAGATCAGAAAGTCTTTGTCTCACTTTAGAATAACGGAATTCGATGTGTAAAAAACATTGAAACTATTAGACCTTTACTATTTTATTACCAATTTTTGATGTCACATATGCGTGAAAGAAGGAAATAAATCCAAAGACTGACTAGCTAAGAAATAATGCTCATCATTGAACGAGTAAAGGCCTCAGCAAGCGGTAGGATGTACATTTAACGTAACGAACCATCAGCATAAGAAGCCTCTGGCATGTTTGTCCAAGAGATCGAAATCGTCGAAGCACAAAAAAGTCGCCGACGCCAAAAAGTCTCCGAGACGAAAAAGTTGCAGCGACAAAAAAGTCGTCCAGATGAAAAAGTCGTCGAGACTAAAAATGTCGCCCTGCAAAAAGTCTCGAGCAAAAGTCCCGCGCGAAGAAAACTCCCCCGAGGCAAAAGTCGCCGCGACCGAAAGAAGGAAAATCGACACGGAAAAATTGGAAAAGAGATGAAATAGGAGAGAGACAAGGGAAAACAAAATGGAGAATTAAGTCGGAGGGACAGAAAGAGGAGGTGAAGGTAAAGGGAATTTTTTTTCCGCTGGGAGGGTAGATGGTGAGTCGAGTATATGGAGGAAGCGGAGGGAGGGAAGCGTGTATATTAATGAAGTTAGGTATAGAGGAAAGTGGAGGAGGGAGGACATGTGGTGTGGGTATGCAGGCAGTGGTAGGTGTATGAATGAGGAGAAGGACCTCTGATGGAAGGGGAAGAGAACCTCTTGAGACGCTTGAATTTTGCATATATTTCTCCGGCAGCGGAGTGGGAGAGGTATCCCGTTGAGGGGAAGCGAAGAGGGAAATGTGTGTAAGGACTCAGAAAGGACAGGAATTAAGGCCTTCGGTTCCGTATAAAATTTACTGCGACGCCGTTTATGTTGCAATGAACGCTGGTGTACGAGTTTTACGTACTGCGGTGTACGCATGAGGAGAGGTCAGAGTATGAGCCCAAGAGATGGGACAAAGGATTGGTCTTACTTTTCTCATGTTTTCGCTTCTTGTTTTTTGGGGAATACAGGGAGAATTAGGAGCATATTTCCGTTTTTTTGGAGCAGTTGCACTCATTATTTCGGGGCAATACCTCTTATACTCAGGCAATTTTCCGCTAATTAACAAATTAACAATTAACAATAATCAACAAATTCCAACGTTAAATTAAAATAATGTTTTTGTCGAAGCGTATTTTCGAGGATAATAGATTATTAAATTACTAGTAGGGTATTATAATATTGATACTAAAATATAAGGATATACAATTTTTAAGAAGCACTTATCCGATTTCCACTGAAATATCACCTGTCAATGCACATACTCATTCTGCATCTCCTTTGATTGTTTCCAACCTGCTGAATGAATTATTGAAATATATATAAAAGAATGAAAATTAGTGATTCTTCTTTGCCATGTGGTTTAGACTTAGTAAAATTGGCGATAACAATGTTATCAGGCGACCTAACTGTACTGCATGTACCCTTTTGATGTTTTTATGGATTTTGTGACCATATCACTTATTTCACGATCAGCGGCATTCTCTTTATATTATATACACTGAGATGATACCAAGATTGTGTTTACAAAACCGAAATTCGCTCATGCCAAAGTATCCGAGATGATTGTCGTGTCAAAATACTTATGCATCGGATGTGTTATTTTTAGCTTTGATCCCCAGTGGGCCGCATAAGCTTTTGTGAAGACTTGGAGAGCCGCAATATTCCATAACGCAGTTTTAAATTCTGAATAATTTATCAAGGGCCTTCGGATAGTCAAGTGGATAACGTATCCACCTTTGATTTCTGATGGGGGCCCCACAAAGTTACTTACCACCTCTGCTATATAAGCATCTCCAGGAAACTACTATTACTAAAATTCATCGAAAATAAATTGTTTTATTTTTAAATGCAATGATACATATAGTGAACGTACTGAATTTCTTTACAAGTTATGATTCCTTTTTAGCCATCTGAGTTTAGCATAAAAATTGCAGGGAACCTTTCGGAAAGGCTAATAAAGTGGGCAACATGGAATTGGTTCAAGGGCCACATGCGGTCAAAAAGTAGCTGGTTGGATAATAATGAGCAGAAGGTTGCATCCAAGGATTAAATAAGTACATTTTGCATAGTATATCATGTTCACTTCTCAATTTCCAAATTAATTTTGGTCTCTAAGTGATCTCGTGCTTCTGAATCCGTATTTTTCATAATATTTAATAGCTGTCGACATTTATTTGTAGATTGTTTTCATTTAATCAAATTATATTGAATCAAAATCACTCTCCATATATTATAATTTTTTCATTTTATTAAATAATCCACTACGTCTTGATAGCGACAATATTTATTATTTAATGTGATAGGAGATAATGTTTCTGACGTTCTCTCCAGAAAAATCAATTGTAATGTTATCTTAGCCTATTCTTGAATTTTGAAAATGAAATTTATGCTTGAAAATTTAATTTCAATGTAAATAAGTGTGATAAATGCTATAATACATTCGGTCAGGCGGAAAATACCTTTTTCTCCATCGCTCCATCTCTTCATTCTTCTCTGTGTCTTCTGTTTAACTTTCTTGAGAGGGGAGAATGCTACGTGTAATTCAGATTTGCCTATTCAGGCAGTGGAGGCTCCGCATAAAATATATATGAAAATTATGGATAACTAAAAGATAGGATGAAAGTGTAGCAAACTCAGAAATGAACCCTAAATTCTGTATGATTATAAAATTCATCAGGAAGGAGATTACAGTTGCTTTTATTAACTATTAGTTTGTATAGATTAGATATTACATTTTTTATACTTTTTATACATTTTTTATATTGTCCGCATTGTTATTTTTCTCTAGATGCAAGTTAATTGTGGACATTAGTTTTTAATTAATTTAGTATGTTTTCATGTAATATCTGTAACGAATATGCGGAAAATAGGCCATTCTGGTCTAACCTTGCTAAAAGATAATAATCGCGTTCTTTACATCGAATTCTTATTTTTCTCTGAGTTAAACATACAATAATTGATACACTCTATCTCTTGCTAAAGTTTCTCTTGAAAAACAACAACGGAATACAAAAATGAGGACAAGTCAATTAAGCAAATGACCTAGTTCATCTATTAAAATATTCTAAATACATGATTACTTCAGCGGATGACCGGAGCACTAGAAATCTTTTATGAATGTTACCCAAGAGCCTTAAAAGGTGTTATATCCGCTGGGCGAAGTGCTCACCAAAGAAGGAATCATATATATCTTAAAGGGTCTCAATGAGACCACAATCATCGACAAGAAAGGCTGACTCAGAGAAAAGGACTTGGGGCGTAGACGGCTAAGGGCGTGGCTATTACCCTTCCTTTCTTTGCTAGGTCATTGACTACTGTCTCCCAGGTTGCTAACAACACGAACATATCATTCTTCACAGTTTTTCAAGTCGGAAACGTTCCTTTCCTTTTCATCGGTGGCTAACATTTTCAAACCACATTTTATAACAACCGTAAGATTTTCTTTTATGTTATATATTCTTTTATACATTTCTATAAGTATGCTATTTCATTTTCTGTTTTATAGGACGGAATTTCTAAATTTTACTTCATATATTTAATTGGGAGGTATGATTAGATTCCTACATAACTACCTCACTCAGCGGTATAGTAGGAGAGGGAATTGCTTTACGGCACACCAAATATAAATAATACCTTTTAAAAAATACTTTAAAATTTTACATTAATATGAAAGTTATACGTTACTATATATACCTCGTATATACAGAGGTACATCGGCATACGGAATTAATTCGTTCTAGCTTGAAGTTCTGAAGCTGTAAAATTTTTGCATATCGAAACCTGGTTTTCGGTTCGTATCTCGAAATCATGTTCGTATTTAGAGGTGAAAATATAATAGCAAAGAAGTTTGCATGACGAAAAGGTCGTAAGTAGAGCGATTTGTAAGTTGTGGTGCAATTCCATAGACATAATTTTTCGAAAATTGACTTTAAATCAAACATACTCGTAACTCCTCATTTATCATCTGCAATTATTTTATCAAATTAATTCTTAATTGCAATCTGCCTTAATATTTTATATTCATGGTTACTCAAATGTAACACGCAAATGTAGAATTTTCTAAATGGCACCAGGGATTTAACTGCAACGGTAAATAATTGAGGATGTTGACTTCAGTTTAGAGTTCACAAAAACAATAGTAGGTGTAAATAGAGGTGTAAAAATGTTGAAATTTGAAAATATCAATAGTTTTATTATCGACACCATTCATATTAAAACTATTGATATTTTCAAATTTCAACATTTTTACACCACCAAACGGTGGTGTGTCATAGCAGTAAAGTAAACTAGTAATGTGTAAATTAAATTGTTAATAATTTTAACTAGTTTACTTAATTCCACAATAGTTTATGCGAATTTTTTGTCACTTTTGTGCAGTAATAGTGGCACACAATTTAGAATACTCTGGCTGAGAGAAACGAAATCCGATTGAGATCAAAGTAAAGTTTTTATTCTAA
The DNA here is from genome assembly GCA_036926295.1 of Pachydiplax longipennis. Classification (NCBI taxonomy): domain Eukaryota; kingdom Metazoa; phylum Arthropoda; class Insecta; order Odonata; family Libellulidae; genus Pachydiplax; species Pachydiplax longipennis. The sequence continues at coordinate 16,430,816 of JAVFKF010000014.1, forward strand.
TTCGTATGAAATACTCGAATACTAAGGTCTCGCTAACGCACTCAAGCAGTACTTTAGATAAACCTCTGTATATCAATGAACTTAATCAAGTGACAGTGCTGAAAGTTTGAAGTCGTGGAACTACTTTGAATGAAGATAAATTACAGTGAAATCTTTCTTCTTAAAATGAATGTGAAAATCTAAGACAAAACTCCATGGGTGAAAAATATGGAAGTTTGATATACTTTTAAAGAAGTTTTGGACGTTATTAGTAGTATTGTCGGATTAATGAAAGTTTTTCGAGATATAAGGCCATTTCGTACCGCTGATTTCATATTGCTTCGACAGCTGAGTTCATTTATCACGTATGGAACCCCAATTGGAATTGAACCCGGGACCGCTTTGATTATAGGTGCTCACGCTGTCCCCTTAGTTATTTGTGGCCCGGTAAGGTTATTTTTGGGTTATCAATAGGTTAATTGCAATGAATATGGTCATTGTGAAGATAGGGAAGAATATGCATGGTATGTAGATTGCATGTATGGTATTAGCCAAGGAAAACTCGAGGAATAAATTGAGATGAAAAATTCTAATGGGAGCAGGACTCGAACCCGATGGACCCGGAGCATCCGCCGGGGAGGTGATCCGAGTGTGAGTTTTCTCTGACTGAACTTCATTTACCCTTTGCATGAAGTTTAGTGGATGATATGGCATACATTGATAACAATATACAGTATAAACCGGACTTACGCTCCTCCGACTTTTGCAAACTCTGAGTTACGCGGTTCTCGAGGTAATGATGTCAACAAGGTGTTGACACAACAAAGTTAGGAGTTGACGATCGATGAGCTCATAGAGATGCGTGGGAAAAACTTAGAGCAGAATCCGACCTTCCAGACACAGTTTTGCCATATAAAACACATAGTAATTGCAATCTTTCAGCTCAGTTAAAAAAGGCTTACACACATTAGAAAACATAGACTACAATGAAATACGCGATGTAGCTCTAAAGCACGTATTAAAAAATTATTAGCTTGCTACGAAGATAATCTGCGTGAAGAAGGAATAAATAGTGTTATCAACGAGTTTCTTGGACATTATGAAGCCATCGACAGATATAATATCGTTTTGCATAAAGCATTCAATTTTTAATTTTAGTATGTACGAAAGACTAAAATTTATATTAATTAATTTTCTTCTAAATTAGTGCTTTTTCTGTTACTAGGTAATTAAATAATACCCAATTTATTTATATGAAAAGTTGTGACCCGAATTATTCCGAAACGCGAATTTTTAATAAGTAATTTTCGTTGTGTATCTACTGGGTATTTCTACACGTTAAAACATTCACACGAATGGTATGAATCCATAATCTTCCATTAATATTCTGTCCGCAAAATGTTTTCCATTATCTTCAATTATTTTTAATAACTATTTATTATTGCATATCCCCTGCCATGCACTCTACGGTTACGGTTAAGATTTGTAACACATCAAAGCGAATGGTAAATTTTTCAGTACGTATTTACAGTACAAATGAACAGTTTGCTTCAATCGAGTAGTCCATATTACGAGATCAATATGTACTATGGTAGAAGTTTGCACCAACAGAATTTTGTGTTAAACAAGTAAGAGAATATGTGTTCTTCCCGTGTCCACATTTGGGTTCGTGTTATCGAGAAATTAGAGTTAAGCGAATACCTGTTAATGGGACATTTGAATAAAGTAAACTGGTCGAACTAACAATTTATACCTCACTTTATATTGACTTCCTTCTTCCCCTACCTTCCTTCCTGCCCAATGTTACTTATATCTTCCTTTTCCAGCGATTTACACCTTTGATTATATGTGAGTGTATGTTTGTTTTTGGTATTGTAGTAATTTTTGGCTAGTCAGTTTACTTTGTGCTGTTATAGCATACCACCAAAAGAAAGCTGGAATCATCGACGTTATGATGAGGCTTCAGTTTATAATCAGGTGCAACGTTTATGATTACGTTGTATCAATGATATGCAGGCCTATGGAGGGATATATTTGTTAATAAAGATAGAATAATTCAATCGTTCACTTTCTTCTTTTGATCCTGAAAGTAATCTCTAAGCTCTTGTTAATACCTTATTTTCTGTCCTCATTTATGGAAGAATAACTATAGAGCGTTTCAGTTTCAGTAGTCAGTAATGATAGGATATATGGGAATGTAATCCTATCTATTTTTCTCTGTTGTACAAGAATAGCCTACCTCATGGCATTTTCATTCGATGTTCTTCGATCTGACGCTTAAGATTTTATCAAAGTTTTCAGCTATCAAACCAAGAATATCTGGAATGCCGTATAGTAGAGCGTACTACAATACATCTGATATAATCGCAAGTCAAACACTTATTAAACTTCCAAAATATGCAACTCGTAAATTCGCCGATAAAAAGATACATATTAGATACTAAAGCATACTATAAACATTCTGGAAGAATATAATCCAGCTGGGTAGAAAGATATCTTTTAGAAATTTGAAAGATATAATTTGTAAGAAAAATATGAATGTGGTGCTCAGATTCATTCATCACGAGACATATGGTAGACCAAGAAAAATAGCCTGAATGTCACGCTATCCTCAGAGGTAATCTCACGATATAGTTATATTTTAGAAAGGGAAATCGATATCTTTCAAAAATCGAGAACTCTGATATGATAAAAACAAGGTCACTGGTTAATTTTGGAAATGAAAGAACAGCAACTTTCCTTTGTATCAAGGAGTAATTGGTTCAATTAATTTTCAATTTTTATTAAATTATGTTATAATTGTTAAAGATGCTCTCAATTTCAACGTTTGAATTCTAAAATCTCTCACTGATAAATCGCATAATCCTTCAATTCGGCGATTAAATTATTTTCATAATTTGGAAGTGATTGACAGTGATTGTTTTGGAATTTGGGTTGTTTGAAGCAAAGTTTGTGATTAACAACAGACGTTTCGTACGAAATTTTAGGAAGACTAAGCAGAAATCGGAAATATATGGAAAGTCAAAAAAATATTTAAGAAACGATAATTGAAAAGCAGTAATTTTGTTGAAGTATTAAATATATTATAAAACTTCTCTATATTTCTATAGCTCTGTTGTGTTTAAAGATATGCCTTGTGGGCTCATTTCCTTTCTCTTGATAGAAAGATTACATATCAGGTCTTTTATTTACGATATAAGATAATTTCGATATAGCTCTCCTTATCGAGAAAATAAGACTATATCTTGACTATTGATTCCTTTCACTACAATAATAAGGTTCCAGAGAATACTTCGCAGAATATATTTCTCTAAATATACCACTCAGTAGCAAACAGCTCTACAAATTGTAGAATGATCCTTGATAATATTTCTTACCCAAAGAAAATTTATCGGCTTATGAATAACCCAGTTGGATATTAAAAATATTTTTACAGGAATTTAAGTGACATTTTTATGTACGTATGGCAACTTTCATTGTTAATTGTAGTAAATTTTTTATTTAATGGAATGAGCTAGGAAGCTAAATATATATCATTCATTTTCACTCGTTTGATTGTAATTTTGGGACCAACAACAAGTTGGCTGCTAACGAGTTTGTTTACTAAACAACGTAGGTTGAGGCAAATAAAGTAATCAACACAAACCAACACTATCCCGAACGAATTCGAGATTGTCTTGTTCATCCCGTAATATCTCTTTCGTGTTCATTTGTTTTCGATATCTTACCATGTCACGAGGTAGATTCATTCCTGTGCCTGTGCGCTGTTACTCCAAAAGTAGTTTAAAATTGTTCCTCAACTAAGCAAAAGTTCTGGTTTTCCAACCGTATTTATATTAGCTGCTGATTACATTGCCGTTAATTAGATGACTTGCAAAATTTCTTTACCCTTGGCTCGATCTCCTGATTTTTTTGATCCGATTCTTTTCGAGTAATTTTGCTGTCCTTTAAGTTGACTGTTTCTTAGGTGGCAAGATAAACGTTCAAAGCTTGAAAACATAACTTTAATTCGAAGCAGTAAAATTGCTCTCCAACATGGGAATTTTTATTATGATGCGTTTACATCAATTTGGTGGTTATTTCTATGATTTGTATTCAATGGAGAGTTAATGGTTTCGTCGCTCGTAAAGACGTGCCTTGGAAAATTAACTAGCAAAATCGGACATGAAAGAAGTCTGACAGGACCGGTACTCGAATCTAGACATTCCAATTTTTAGGGAGATGCTTTAACTTTGCTTATAATTTTCTCAAAGCATCATGTGCCGATGTTCTTGCTAAATGGTTTTCTTGGTTGAAGCATCTGAAAATGGAAGATCACCCGGATCGGGATCGAGTCCCGGTACCTTTATACTTTTTCTTTTAGGCTTAACTTAAGAATTTGTACATTTATTGAGTTATTTAATGGCATACATACTTGCGGTTCTATTGAGAAATTATCACGCATATTTTACAAAGATTAGCTAGAATAACGTTAAGACCCCGAGAATATATCCTTTAGTCGGTCGATGGTTATTATCAGAATAAAATGAAGATTATGAACAAGAAAAGATAAGTATTATATGATCACGTTAAATACCGTTTTTAGCATAGCCTTAAAGGTTTAAGGGTGTGCAAGTGGGCTCCGAGTGGTGTGGTGAGGATCCTAATGGAATTAATCCGAAGGAGAGCCCAAGATGGAGAGAGGTGATGCTAAAAGATGAGAGGGAGGTTAGGGGCGGGAGTTATGGGAAAATGGAGCAAGAATAGAATGATGAGAATCGGAGGAAAATGATCTTAGTTTTATCATCTTAAGGAGCCGAGAAAAGGCTGGGGAAATTCGGATACCCTAATAGAGTAAACCTTTTCCCTGTGGGTTAGGGGGACATCGTAACGAACGGCTCAATATATGCCAATATTTTCCTCGTTATGCTCAGCAAGGTATCCTAATTAGAATTAATCGTATTAAAAATTATTTTCAATGAAAGAGTTACTTATAAGAATGAGAGAGTGGGAAATGAATGGGAGGTATTGTTAATAATGTTCATCAATTCTGAGTTTAAACATGTGGGTTAAGAATGAGTGTCTTTTCGAGGAAGAAATGAGTGTGATAACTTCTGTATAACGTGGACCTAGAAACGATAATAATCACTCCAGATTAATTCATGAATCTTCTATCTTTCGAGTTAGTTTTCCAAATGTAACACTGATAGAGGAAAATGAAAACCGTTAGTACTTCGTATTTTCCACAAAATTTTATTTAACCGACCGGTTTCGACTGTATTTACAAATCAGTCATATTCAGGTGATTTGTAAATACAGTCGAAACCGGTCGGTTAAATAAAATTTTGTGGAAAATACGAAGTACTAACGGTTTTAGTTTACAATGGCGTTCCACAACGTTGGGCCTGAACATCTTGATTTTATACTGATAGAGGAAGCTTCGATGAAGTATCAGTACGTATGCTGTGCGTAATTTCATTAATTACCCTCTTTGGACCGCCCGACTTCCTAAGATGAGACGATATTTATTCATATTCATATGATTACCATGTCTTTTGCCTGGACAATCCCTTTTTCGGTCCTTCCAGTTCGTCCATATTGTCAAATGATATCCTTTGTCCCATCAATCCCTTCTCCGAAAATTGTGAATATTTATGATTTTCGAAAGTAAAATATAGATAATCGAAACTTTCAGCGATTACAGGTAAACTGAAAGCGTTCAATTATAAAGTAAAGTCTAGCAAAAAATCAAAAGTTTTATTTGCAAATTTTATTATTTCAAGGACTGTCACCTATTACTAAAATCTTTATCCTGAGTTTGATGTGAAAAACGTTAGCTTCCAAAAAAGAGCTCTACTACTACTACCTATAAAATATATAAATTTTCATGCTTTATATCACAATTTTGCAGGAGATTGTTCTCTCGTTAAGAAAAAACGGCCTACAACTATTTTGAATAATATCCGTATAGAAGTAATTAACGCATTCCACGAGAAAAATCAAGTGGAGGGCTCCTGGATGTGGGTAGCGCGTTCGGCTTTGGTGAATTCGGTAAAGAACATGCGTTATTTTTCATTCAATTCTGAAATTAAACTTGCCTCAATACTTTTCCGATAATAATATGAGTCGAACAAAGTTATCATTATCGTATACGTATCTTTAGATATGCTTTGACTTTTCAATAAACTTTAATTTTACCTCTGAAGATGGCCAACCGCAAGCAATTTCGATGCAAAATCTGAAAAAGGTCATAAGTACATTCTTAAATTTTTTACCCAAAGAAATGCACAGCAAAGTTATAGGGATATATTCGAAACCTGAAAAAAATTCACAGGAGAAAAGATCCGTCGTGATAATAAATATTGTTCATCGAGAAATCGGAGCATATCTAAAAGGTAGTAAATTTCTCAAAAGAAACTCTTTGTAGCTTCCAAAACAGATCTTTAACGACAGGTTTCGTAAACGTATTGACACCCTCAGGATAAGAACCTGAAAGTGTCAACAGGTTGACAAAATTGTCTATCAAGACCTGCTGTGGAAGTTACGAAGTGTTCTTTTTCTTTATAAAATGTGTGCCGTGAAATTCGACGAAGATATATTTAATTATGCATAACATTCTTCATTTAGGGAAAATAGCAATCGATATGGTATGTGGTTAGAAACCCTTTCATATTGAATATTTGGAGTAATGAAATCCGACTAACTAATAAATGTAATTCGATGAGAATATAGACAAAGTTGGGGCGAAGTTGAGAAGGAATATTAGGAGGTTTTGGAGGGAGAGGAATATTGGAAGGGAAGGAGAGAGTAAGTGGTTTCCGGAGAATCGGTAAAGGGATTGATTCAGCCGATAGGAAAAAGCCCAAAGAATTGGAAGAAGAGGGTAGATTAGGGAAGGACAGAAGAGTTAATGGAAGGAAGAAGAGGCTCAGATAAGCGAGTTTCGGGAGCTGGATTGACCCAGGAAAGGAATGACGGGCAGAGTTTGCAATGTAAGATTAGAAATACTCCTGTGTATCGCTGATAATAACACTGAACGAATATTCGCTTGGGAAATCCATCGAATCAACTGGTTTATTCTGGGTCGTGCTTAAAATTAGAATAATGGAGTTTTATTCTCTGCGAGCTTTTAGTTCTGATCATGGCAGCCGGTAAACTGTTCATTTTACTGTAATTGCATTTGTGGAATTTAGCTCAGTACTAGTGAATAATATGATTATTTGACTCCGAGCGTTAGGCTACGAATCAAGCTTCGGTTGTTTTTCCGTCGGCTTGTTAATTTGTTACCCTCAGACCGAGTTCGCTTTTTACACGATTAATCACGGATTACTTCGGCGTAAAAGGGATTAGCGTGTCTACCCTACGGTTCACAGGATTTAATTTTACATGTATGTATTTTCACATAATTATGATAAACTAATTTGTAGAGGTATAAATAGTAGTTACTGTAACGTAGTTTTGAAATTTATTACCTTTATTCCATGGATAGTAATAAAGAATTACCTTATAGAATCCATATCACACTCGTTGAATTCATAACGGAGACAAGCGGTACAATTATGGTTAATAGTTTATTTTTATTGATAATTATTATCTGATAACGCTGTCAACCTTTGTTGTGGTTTGAAATCAGAACGAACTCGGTGAAAATTTTCATATTCGTATGGCAATGATATGAATAACTATTAGAAAGTTTGACCTGCTAAATATCTACTCTATTATTAGTTGACGCCCAAAGTTCTGTTATACCCATTGTTCGTATCATGGTTGTTTAGGTTATCTTATGCCATTAAACCTTAATGCCAGCAGTTCATTTTTCACCTCTCTCTCCTCTTTCAAGTGCCTATCTAGTCAAATAAATTCGCACTACCCCACATTATCATGTAATTCTTTTATTTGGAAATGCTAGCTAGGTACCTTGGAAGATTAAACAAATTTTTCTGATCGGATAGCTTAGTTGGTCAAAGAGGCCTCCAGGAAAGAGGAAGATTCTGGGTTCGATTACCGGTCCCGTCAGACTTTTTTCAGGTCCGTTTCTCCTTGAGATTGGAAGATCAATGCGGGGCTTATGTTGAAGTCTTTTTGAAGGAGTATAAACGTGAAAATTTTTTCAGATTAATAAATATTTAAATTGACTGACATAGCACGAGTATGAAAGGGATTTACAAATTTGCTGAGGCAAGAAAAATGTATTGAAGTTCGAAAAAGATTTTTGCAATTCTTTATTATATCGACTCGGTTTTATTCAGATTTCCTCAAAAAAGAACCAGATTTAACTCCGTATGCTAAGAGAATTCGAGCAAAGATAAACTAGGAGCGGAGAGAGCTCAATCTGAATGAACCAGCATCGGAAATTCTAAAAAAATACCGCCCTAAATTCAAATGGAACTCATCAACCCTCTTAATCGATACTTAAGTTGTTGGGTGAGGTAACGAAGCCTTTCATTGCTGCGGTCTTAATCGAGAACTAGCCCTACAATAATACCGCCCTAAAAGGAAATAGCATCGATGGACTGTCCCAATGAGAGCCCTTGGAATTAGTATACAGGGGTGAGAAGAAGTGCTAATACTAGGACACACTGAAAGCAATAGGGCGAAAGAAGAGATGTGAAGGGGAGGGGATAAAGGGGTTGGTTTGGGTGAAAGGGGAATGGATTAAGTTTTTATGCCCACGTTCCTTTTACAACCCATAGGAGGTCCAGCGAACTACAACCACCTCTCTTTAGTCCCTCCTCTTTCGTGGTTTCTTCACTCATCCCACTTCTTTCTCTCGAGCCACTCCATGGAGTAGGAAAATGTAGGACTATTTCGGAGAGTTGGCCGAACGGTGCCAGACGGCCGATTTTGCGAAGGTGTGGTGAGTCGGGTTTATTGTCTCCAATTAAACCACTTCTTTGGGGAAATGATAACTTCAGCTTTTACCCGTCATTCTTCTATAAAGACGGAGGATTTTCATAAGGCGTGATTGTAAATGGTTAACTTACGTTGGTTACGTAAGATGGCGTTCGAAAGTATGTGATGTTTAAAGTCCTTCTTTGTCCTTGAGAATGGTTAAACTGAGAAATAAGTTGGAACCACCCATCGAACAGATTTACAGATTAAAATTATAAATTGAAAAGATGACGTATTAGTTTTAATTACTCGTCGACAATGACGAGAATTCAACGAAAATCGCGTACTCTTAAATTTTCTTTTTGTACATCTATATTTATGGATGCAAATTGTTTTTAGAAAATAATTCATTTAGCTTAAAAATAAGGGAAATTCTGCTAATTTTTATATTATCTAACTAATGGCTTCAAATTGGAGTGCAAATATTGTCTATGTTAACTCATAACAACAAGCCTACAAAATTTAGATGAAGCCATTGTGTTCCGGAGATTGTTATCAGATAGTTAATTCAATCTTTAGCCTCTTGGGATCCCTGTCCGTCCGCTTTGTGCTGAAATCTTATGGCAATATAATGACTGTGATTGTTCGTTTCCATGGTGAATGGTAATTCACCATGGAAACGAACAATATACGTTTCTTACAACTCGTTACTATGTTTATAGATTTTCTACAGTGATAAAAAATTCAACATGTGATCATTTTCCGAGTTTATTATCAATAGTTATATCTATTATAGATAAATATCACTCACGGAATTCCTTTTCTGATAGTGCATCATCTGCCTTGTATGCTCACCAGATTCAAGGTAGTTCTCTATCTTTGCAAACATCTTTTCAAACATCCCCTTCCATCTGCGTACATATATTCTCTTCAGCTATTCCTATATTTATCAGTTGAGAATTTTGTGCATCCTTAGAATTATTTCAATAATAGAGACGTTTAATTAAAATCTCTATTGATAGTCCATATTCCGTGTTAGCGTACCAGTTTTTTTAACAGTTTTAAAAATTTCGCATTCGGAGTTTTTCTCAATTTCGTTACTTACTGTATCCATATGAAATTCTTTATATTTTCCGCCATTCTATGAGCGCAATCAACCAGTACATTCCCTAGCATATTAAAATACCTATTGAGTATATGGTGAACTTCGTTGATGCGATAAAAATTAATTTGGTACAGGATTACGGTTAATTAACATTGGTATATTTTGGGACTTGTTTCTCAGCTCGTTGTGAGACTATTTGTCGCTATACTATCTTGCTGTCTACAGTTATTACTCGATTGTTAGCACGTTGAATATCTTAATAAATTACCATTCAGCGTTAAACAGCTTGGTAATTCCTAAGTGCTCTATTTTAGAAGGGAAAGTCGATCGAAATGCCGATTTTCATGATTGACCTAGTCCCGATGCATCAATGTATTGATTGGGATTTGGCTCAGCCTGAAAAGTTGTTGACGAACATTTGGAACCATCTAAGGCTGTAAATGAGATAAATTAATATCATAACAAAACAATCATTCCTTAACTAATAAGAACGATTGTGTTTATTTCTAATTTTTTTGTGTTGAAGGCACCGGATAAAAAATTCTCGAGTTTTTGCAAACTAAAAGTTTCAAAATTGGATAAATATGTCCCATGAAAATAATCAGTTCCCTATAATCTATTCCCCTGATTATTAGTTCCCTATCTCACTTCTTAACTACTAACGCTGTATATTCAAGCCTTGCGGCTCTGTTAGCAATAAATATCTTGTGTTAAAGCATACGGTATGCGAGTATGAAAGCAACACCTGAGGTAGAAATTCTAAGAAGGGCAAAAGGAGCATAATTTTGCTTCATTTCTTCTTTCTACATGTATATTCTTATTCTTCATATTATATATAAGTCCTTATTTGATATGCTGTCTGGAGTTATTGGATTATAAACAAGTATCAATGATACCAAACTCCAACATTTTTTTTCTCGGGGGTATCACATAAATTTCTGAGGAAGCCTCTTGCATACCTGCCTTTTCTTTTAAAGGAACTCATTAAAATTCGGATGTGTATTAAAACGCCGCACTTATCGGAAACCATAAGGCGCTCCTTTGCCTTAGCATAAAAGGATTTGACACATTTTCGAGAGTTAAAAGCCGTATATTAGCAACTTCTAAATTGTTAGCCCACTTAGCCGTGCCCTACCTAGCGGCTGCATAGAGAAGGTCGATGAAGCCTCCACCGGGAAAAAAGACAGGGGGAGAGACAATGGACCGATAGAAGGGGATAGATATAGATGATAGGAGATGTACGAGGAAGTAGAGTATGCGAAGGAGAGAACTGTGCATTCGTTGGAAACTATACCAATTCTATGCCTATTGCTGCGCAAGGAATTTTTTGAGGCTTGTTTAAGGGGTTGTTGTTTACTGTTTAAGGGGCTAGTTGATTATCCATCATTGTGATGTTTTAATTTCAAATTACTCTGTGATGTTTTTATAACATTTACTAAGCTATCATCTCCATTTAAATCTGCCTTTAACATTAAGGTTAAGCTTACCAAATTGTTAACGTCATAAAGCTTATTCTATTATTCTACTATTAGATATCTTAATTGACAATGATTTTCATACCCATCTTAGTGAGATTTGCTTGAAAAATGTCGCATCGATATACTTTCCAGCCGTATTGCGTGTTTTCATCCCAATTGCAGTGTAATTAACCATAAGATTAAGATTTGGCGTTACTCTATCTGGTAGTTAATCATTTTAACTATCAGTTAAGCCTACGCAATTGATTGTAAAAAGGTTAGTTATAGTTAGCCCAAAGTTTTTAGTTAACTATTCATTATAATTCGGGTCTGAAAGTAATATCTGTGATTACTTAATGTAAATAAAAGTCGTTCTTTAAATCTGGTCGTATTGGTTTTAACGTGATTGCTATTATTACGTATGCCAATGGTTTTATATCAGAAGATTGCTTTTATTCATATAGGGGACGTGCTTCTTTCTCTCTTTAATTTATAATACGTTTGCATAGTGCTATATATAGTCATTAGCCTGGTCATTATATTGGTTAGATCCTTAACTCCTGCATAATGGAAACTCTTAAGAGGTAATGAGGTTTGGTATGAATAATGAGGAATGGGATAGTTTGCTTTTGGTTTTCTCACTGAGCCAGAATACTGTGGGTGGAAAATTCCATGTAAGTGCTGCACAATGAATGAGAACCTATGAATAACACTTTTCGTAGCATTCAATGAAGAATTGAATTGGAATCGGAATTAAGGGTTTTAATCAGTATCCTTATAATTTAGTAGCCTTTATTTCATTACGTTCATGAACAAGACTGACACAAGGCAAGCGGAAGATTAATTTTTCTCTGTTTTTTATCAAATGAAAGGTATTTCAAAATGAAGGAAATTGCTTAAAATAGTGAAAAAGCTCGTCTAAATTCCTTATCTATTTCGGTAGTTAATAATTACGATTTTTATAATCTATCGATTCGGCCGAGATGTGGTGGAAATACATAACTGAATACAAAAAATCAGTAAAAATCTATTTTCAATTACTATTTTAAATGGTCATGATGCTCTAGGCTATCAGTTTATTCAGCACTTATTCAGTTATCCTGTCATGGATAAAGTTTTCTGGAAGTTAAGTTAGTGTAAGAATCCCGAGAGCTACAAATTTAGTATAAATCATGTTATTATGGCAGTACTCCGTGTCTTATGTATCTAACGAATGTGTCTTTTAATTCAGTTAGTACTCGCCCAGTGATTAACGCTTGCGTTAGCGGAATATGTGTGACCAATAATTAAAAAAAGAATTTTCCGTTGAATTTTAAGTGGCAATTAATTTCATTAGTTCAGTCAATTTGCTCGTTAAAGGTGTCATTCATTTCTATTTAATATTTCATTAAATCGTGGAGAGGCAGGCTAATGAATCCTCGGTATTCGCTCTAATTGGGTTGTTGACTCTTGTTACCTGCTGCTGCAGCGCTGCCGTCTGCTACTACCATTTGCCTGAATTTATTTCGTTAAAAACGATTTTCTTTCAGTTAATTTCAACCTCTGAATTTGAATAGGTACTCATTCTGTATGCGATCTACCGGGCTGTATTCTCGGCAAGAAACCGTAATTATTTTCGTTTTCTCCGAACTACAGATTATGATTCGATTCCGGTTTCGCCGCGGTAACTACCGTCAAACCGGTTCCAGCCGCTTTTTTCGTTTTTATAAAATAATTCCCACGCAAGGTATATTTATACGGTGAACTTAATTGGGATTTCTTTTAATTAACTTTCAGAATAAAGCCATTGATATAGAAGAAATGAGCAGATAATACGTTTAGTTATTGAAGCCTAAATGTAACTTACTTAATTGCAATTCTTCCTTGCATTTAAAATATATAAATACACACACTTGATAACCGTTAATAAAAACGGAAAAAATAAGTTTCTGGTTTTGGTTCAGGTTCAAGGATTTCATTCTTTTTAATTCGGCTCAGTTTCGGTTTGGAAAAGTAAGGTTTCGGAAATAAATTAATTATTTAATAATACGTTTTTTCAGTTTTGGATTCCTGTTGAGTTCCGGTTCGATTTCCTGCCTCCATGTGACCCACAGCCATAATTTTATATACTACTACCATTATTACATCAATTGGGTTTTAAACTATCTCTATTTGAGTAAACAAGTAGACTTAGGAAATTAGTAAAAAGAACGCAACGAAACAGATCTCTAGATTTCCGCTGAAGGATTGCGGGAGATGCATAATCGAAATGGAAAGGTTGTCTTTAAATTTTTATATTCCTTACATTTTTTTAGGAATATTTGCAGCATTAATGTGAAGGATATTACTCAGACTCAGTTACGTAATCTTCATAATTCAATTTTGAGATCCCGTTGTCCGATTATGAGATATAAGAAGCCGAAAACATTAATCAAAACTTCTTTATAAACTTTTAATCTATCATCTAATTTTCATTAACATTCCTAAATCAATATTAAATTTCTCTACAGCTCATGCTTGGAACTAACGTTCCAGTGAATTAATAGGAATTCATTTTCCCAGAATAACTTCAAATTTACATCCATCTTTTTTTTAAGATACTCTCGCCATACGATCTACGCATTCTATTTATCAAATGATTGAGGTTATACCTTCTGTGTGTGAGAAAATACGCTGAATTGTGCTTGAGATGAAAATATGAATTCAGATTTACAAGACTTTCATTGCAGAATTCTTAGGTGAAAAAATTTTGAATCCTTCGTAATTCGTATTGTTACTTCTGTACGTATTAAGTTTAGTTGCTAGCTATGTTAGTGTATTCTAGAAAAATAGAGCATGAATAAGTATGCTGAGAGTTCGAAATAGATATGTATACCTAGTAGCAGAAATGGTTTTTTAAGTGCTTCGATAACTGAGGTTATTCCATACCCATAAGAGCCAAGCTTGAATCGAACTCGGGACTACTTTCACTGAAGGCCGACGCTCTACCCACTTGGCTGTCTGGGAGTCAATGAAAACCTAATTCTGTTAATATTCCGAAGCAATTCGCGCATTCGCCGTTAGATGGCTTCAAAGTCTAAGAATTCACCTTCAGACATTGATGCTGCATGCTCCATAGCTAAGATGAATCAGTGCAGCATGCATCACTGCAACTCTATCTTTTACATCGTTTATGCGAGAATCTTCGATAAATTCACGAAATTAGAGTAGTGTGACATCATAAGAAGGCACGTTGGTCCTTAGGTAGGCTTCCGCACCGAACCGGGGTTAAAAGTATGTTAGTGAAACAATTGGTATCCAGGTCACAAAGGAAGCAACAAAACAAATAAACAAAAGGCGTATCGAAGGATGTGAAGCGATTATAGTGTAAGGATGGGCGGTATCCCAGACGAGGCGGGAAGCGAGCGTTGTCATGGGAACGCTGAGGCCCTGGGAAAACCAGACGCCCACTCCCTCACGCACATATCCTCTTCAATCGCGCGAATTGTGCCTCTTTTTTATCCGATGGACCAATAATTTCTCCCTAATCATCATTGCCCCCGTTCTATTCCCAGCATCTCTTGCCCGTGTCGCCCTCAATTTTCACTCATCGATCCGATTTCAAAGGCTCTTTTCTTTTATATTTCAAGGTTTATGAATGCGATGGGCTTTGTGCTTTATTTTACGATCCCTTTCCGACCTTCAGGACGTCGAAAACAATCGGGTTTAGGGTTGTGTTGTTTCATTAATGGGTTATGTGTTTCAGCGGCGGCTTTTGTGCATCGCGAGATTATGACTGAATCTTATCTTCATCAGATTTTTGGGTCTGTTTTCTCGCGAATTTAATAGTTTTCTCTTTTGTGTTCTAAGAGGAAGGGTTTTTGATGATTGTTATCTCTGGCTTCCGGATATCAAATTTTAAGATTCTATAAGTGGGGCTGGAAATTCCGGTATAGCGACGATCACTGCATAAAGTCAGGGGTTGTGAACTAGTTTCTTATACATTAGAATATCTTTCGCATACCTCTTCCATTTGATGCTGTTTTGCCATATGCGGAGGTGTGACTTTTGGTTTCTTTTCTCCACAAGTGAATGCGATTGCGTCGATTTAATTGCATTTGATACTATTAAACACTGATTTTGCAACTCAAAAGTACAGAATATTATTAGATACATGCAGTGTTGAAATAAAGGTTCTGTAAGACGAAATTTCGCGAGAAAATATTGGATTGGGTGCAATTTTTTCTAGTGCCAAAATTGTTTTCAGCGAATAGATTTAATTTCGAGAATTGATTAAGACGATGCATTTCCTTTATCGTCTTCGAACCGAAAATATTCGGATGGAATTGATGCGTCGGTACATTTTCGAGGGACAGTTTCAAAAGGGTTTGAAGATACCAATACGATAAAGTATATATTGATCCTAAACTTAATTGCTTAAAGCATTCAGTCCTGGAAAACGAGATTTTCGACGATTTAGATCGATTTTAATTATTTCGTTCTCTTTTGGAAGTCAGTGAAAGAGCCAGAGGGTGGCAGAGCGGCAAGAGAACTTTAATACCGTGGCGCCATCTCTGAGCGGAGTTTTGGACTGGAACAAGAGCGGAAGTAATCTTATGGAGAAATAAGTGGTCGGATTGGTCAAAAGAAGACGTTTCAAACTGCGGAGTGTATAATGGTGTTCTCGAAGGATATTATGCTTAGGATTGACGTAAAATAACTTTTGAGCCAGATAAGTGGGAAGAAGTTTTCGAGTTTTCGTTTCTTCCATTCCAGTCTTTTCTCAAATCATAAAATTTAATATGAAAAGAGATAGAAAAGGGATTTTTAAGGTAGGACATTCTATGAAGTATTCGAGAAACATAATGACTTAGGATATTAACCAAAGAGAATACAGTTTTTTAGGTTACTGGGACACCTCTAATTGGAGATTCCACATATATAAACATACAAACATGCTTACTTAGAAATAGGTTCAATTTTTCTTAAGTGTTCACACATTTATAATGCATTCATTTCCATGTTGGTGATTTAATGAAAATGCAATGCCGCAATGGACAATCTACTAATAACCTCTGAACGACTTTTATAGTTCTTAAAATTCTCAAAATATATCCTAGAATATCCCAGGTTATTGCCGTTTATGCAGTTTTAATTGGAGAGGTATTTTGCGTTATTGCTATTAACATATTTGGCATTATATAGTATAGATTAAACATCATTGATTTTAATATGTTTGTTAAATCAGACATTTATAGAGCGTTTCCTCTATTATGTTGAACTTCGAAAGAAGATTCAACTTACTCTGATTATTATTGGAAACTCCTTACCGATTCTTTTGTTTAGATATCAATGAATTCGATATATAACTAAAATTTGTAAGAAAATTATAAATTTAGCTATCAACTATTATGTGGGAGTTCATTGGTCGGAGAATGAGTTGGGAAACAAAAGTCGAATATTCAATTCTTTTGGTTTAATTGAGTAAATGGCCGGATGAAAGCACCCAATTGTTAACTACGATTAATTGATTTATTTATTCTTATGAACAAATAGCTATATCAGAATTCACATTGTGAAATTTGGGAATGAAAGTTTGCTAAAATTAACTGTTGTCATGCCTTACGTGGTGATTTATAGCATTACATCAATTTAATAATTGTCGTGTGTTTAAGAGTAGCACCAAAGATAATTTACGCATTTGTTTTCTTCGTGTTGTTTGTCTCGTCAAGGCATTATGCTCAGTGAGGTTTTCCTTTAGCTATATACTTTTGCCGCCAGATGTCTCTTGCGCATTCCTCACAGTAGAATCAGTGGAATTAAGTTTCCCAAACAAGAGGGGAAACAGCTTTGTAAATGGCATCAAAGCATGCGTAGCGTGCCTATGGTCTTGTTTTGGGAAAGAAAATGCTATCCCTGAACAGCATTACTATAGTCTTAATCGTTTTAATAACTTTAAAATGCACGCTGAGAATAATGTTTCATGCAGTTGGAACACAAAGTACCAGAAAGATGTATTCGGAATAAATTTTGTCTTCGAATATCCAGCATAACATTGTAGCATACTCATATATAACGGAGATTCATTTTATTATTCAGATCGAATGTAATATTATATAAGACTTACACCATGATATTTTTATGGAAATTTATAGTTTTCGGAATAAGTCGCATGCCATCTAAAATCGGGTATAGCTTTGATTTACTTTATAGTTCCAATTCTAACTATATAGATATATTTAAATATGAATAAAAATTTATTTAATTAGATATATTTTCTTGCCTTCTACTTATTACTTAATGAAATGACAGTGATTTGACCTACCTACAACTATTAATTTTACTTCATCATACGGCTACCAATTCTTCGAAGTCATTCTTTTGTCTATGAATATAGTGATACCTCGGCTAACAAGTAACCTGGCTATTTCTCAGATAAAAAGGTCTTTGTACTGTTTTACGGACTCGGAAAACGAATATGGATTCGGAAATCAAATTTTTAGTGGAAGTGTGAAGAAGTAGCAACTACTGAATGAAAATAATCAAATAATTCTATACGACTAAACAAGGATCTGAAGCATTCCGTTTCTTTTCATGTTATGTAGCATAGAATTCTATTCTGCCAGCCAGCTGTTACTTTCCCCGAGTCCCGTTATATTCTTTTATTAATCCCAACTTTCGTCTGTCATTTTTATCATCATCTTTTCAAATCAGGTTATAGGAACAATTATTTATAATCCAGTCTATTCTGATTGAATAGAACTGATGTGGTAACTAATACAATTTTATTTATTATAATACTTCCTTGATTAAGATAATGAGAAAGGATAGTGCGAAAACTGGAAAAGAGTAAATGATTACTTGGTTAATTTCGAAAAATTTCTATGTTTTAATAAGCGATGATATTTTTCGTTCTTTATCCGATTAAAGTAGCTATTCATCTCAACCTTTGATGAATTTAGGCCCCTATTAGTGCGGTTTTTAATATTGTACAAAACTTACCTTTAAGTAGTGTGCGGTATAAAAAATGAATTAAACGATTTTCTATAGAAACCCATGAGAAATGTTTTTGCTAACATAGATATCGGCTTCCGAATCTGATTTCGGAATGAATCGACTTCTTTAGCTGAGGTATTACAATATATTCACACTCAATCTTCGTGAATTTCGCATATTTTTTGATGCTGATTACAATATTTACACAAAACAACACAAGGGATGCTAGACCATAACTATCACAACTTTAGAGATATATCTCGCGACTCTCACTTTCAAGAAATTAATTAACCTAATTTCCGAGGGAAGACTAGATGACGCCGTGAACCAGAACACAGCTAATCGAGATATTGATTGGCTGAAAGCTTTCCTCTTTTTCTAGCTTTTGAGTAGTCGACGTAGCTCGATTTATTTTTTTGATGCCGCCGATTCGCTATCATATTTTGAAAGGTTGCTCGTCTCCCTCTGCCAGCGAGATACACTCCGATAATATTTTAACTTTATACACTTTGGCTTTGAGTTGGGACTTGCGCATTTCGGCGAAGGGCGCTGTGGAATGTAAACAGGGTCAACGCTCGTGTATCGAATAGCAATACACCAGTATTTTTTTCCTTCCAAGATACACGATTTGTTCTTACGGTTCCATATTGATTTTCTCACAGCCGCATGCAGGTCCAGCCCTTGGCATCACCTAGTTCATAGGGCATCCAATAGTGGCGTACTACTCAAACGGAGGACTACGCCAAAATAAATTCGGGGATCGTAGAGCGTAATGCGGGTCAAATGGCTCTAAGCATGACCTACTAATACGGATCTTTTTTTTTCTGTCGGAATCGAGACATATTACCGATTGCTTCGCTATTTCTATCCCACGTCCTAACTCACGCGTTACTAGAAATCGTTCGTAAAAGAACCGATTCAATCGATTGAATTACAGTAGTAATAGGTTTAGAGATTTTGAGGAGCAATCTTCGCTTTTCGAGTTAACCGGATTTGCTGTTAACCGGGTTCCGAATTAACCGAATTTCGTGCTAACCAAATTCGGGGCGAAGATTATAAGGGGCCAGGATAGACAAGTCGGCAGCACGTTCGACTACGGTGAAAGCGGTCCCGGGTTCAATTCCTGGTGAGGCCCTATGTGCAAATTACCATAGCTGCTGAAGCAATTTTATGATTACTAGTATGATAACGGAATTCTTTACCGACTCAAGCCGCCGCTTTGAGTCCATAGATGGGAGTATTTATCGTTCATTGTTTTGAAAAGCAACTTAGTTTACATTTGTTAAATTAATTAACTTTCAACCAAAAAATTTAAAAAAATAAGTACGTAAACCGGCTGCTGATAAATTAATTGCATATTTATGATGAAAATTTAACGCTGGATAAAATACAGATTAGCAATTTTTATATTTGCTAAGAACCTACCAAAAATGGCGTTTAGTGTTATTTGTAGATTTAGTGGAAAGTTTCCTGTACGAATCATTGAATCTTTTTGTGTTAACCGTTGTTTCGTGTCAATCGTTTCGCGTTAAATTAATCATTGTACGGTATAATTCCTCTTAACCGTCCACCTAAGGACATCCGGTTTTAGTCGGTTAATCCGCAGCGTATTTATATACATTTAGAAACGTGCATATATCTAGGGATTTACGAAAATAATATTTTCAAGGTATGATAAATAAAAACGGAGAACTTTTCCTTTCCAATTCATAATCATTCCTCTTTCAAATATAATAATAGATGAAAATTAGTGTTAACATTTTTCTAAAAAGGATTTGAGTACATTTTTGAAAAGTTCCTGCAATCTTCTTCACTTTCTCACCTTCAGTTCATTGTTGAATGTGTAATCCCATCTTAAGTGCTAAATACGCCTTTGAAAAATCAAAATTTAAATTTGAACCATATCACATCACGTCTTTCTATATAAATAGCTCGTTATACGCATACCTAATAGATTGGTTAATGAGAAGCCGGTAAAGAGGAATTACATTCTGCAATGAAAGTTACAGAAGACGGAACGGATGCACTTCATATTAACCGATATAATGTATGATTTGTTTTCCATGTTCATATGTTCACGTTAACCAGTATTTTTGCTGTATTTCAAGTCTAGCCATCAAGATTTTCACAAAAAGTTGTCGTTATCTATTGGATATCAACCTGAATTTTCGCCAAGTTCATTAGGAATTTCGTCTTAGGTATAAGAGACACACTGAATCGCCGATCAATCATCTTCTTCCAAATAAGTTGGGTAAACGAGAATCTGATCGGTTCCGAAATGCATTCAAAATCATATGGAAATCCACGACGCGGAAGAAGTAGGATATACACCTATAAATACGTGTTACCTATTCATTAATTGTATTTTTCGTGGTTGTTCAATTATTTCTTTCCTTTAGCAAACAGTGCGACTTCGATATTAATGTCACTAAACATATAATTGCTCAAGTTTTCACCGCCGTTTCTTGGGGGATAATTGTATAGAATGGATATATTTATCGAAAGCGATACTGGTTAAAAGAGAGTGTTTGAAGTGCAATTATTTTTGTTTGCTAAATTGATATAATATAAATTACGAAGCTTGCCAATTTCGGAATAATATAATAATTTACGATTTAACGCCATTCAATATTTAAGATATATAAACCCAATGATGCAATAGGCAGGTTGTTAGGTATCGACGTACATCATAGTTTTCAATTCTCATGTTATGAATTCGTGCTTTTAGGAATTGGCTTCACTCAGTAATTCCACCCCAATTCATTGAAATGACCAATAGTAATACCCAATTCATAAAAGTTTTGTAAAAGTTACCGCCTCTCATTCTTCGCACCAAATATTCAATGTTAAATTAACTGTAAGAATTTATATCCTTAGTATTTTCAATATATTATGAGGATGTTTTATGGCTAATAAGAATTTTACCCTTTTCCTTCCAATTGTAGAAAAAGTTAATTAAAAAAATCGTCCTACGAAATTGAGGCAAGCACAAAGAAAAGCAAAATTAAATAAATATTTTGATTTTTTCGTGGAATATCGTTTTAGATCCGGAATAGTTAGAATTTTGATAAAATAGACAAATATTTTTCCTAAAGTCTCTTGATTATCAACAACCCGTCCCCTTGTTGATTAAGGCAGTTGTTGAATCCGTGATCAGGTCTTCTCCCATAAGAATAAATTTTAAATTTAAGTTCACATGGATTCAATGGTAGAATGGTAGTCTTTCTGAAGAGGAGGAAATTGAAAATAAATATTATAATTTCAATAAATGAGAAGTTCTAAAATAGCAGAGACATTATTTAAATAGGTTTAATGAATGAATGTTATGTGTGACGAGGAAATTTAGTTGCATTATTATATTATCGCGGTATTGTAAGGGTTAGCCGGAAAGAAATTGTAAATTAGATTTCTTGATAATAAGAAGTTCCTGATGTTTAATCTCTTGAAAAATATTGCTTTTTTCTCGTTATATTATTATTTTTCCTGTTGAATTCTGAATCAACTTAAATGTAAATTTTTCCTTATCAAAAGAGAGAAGCACTGTTAAATCTAATGTGTTCTTTGAAAGAAAGTAAAATCAATTAATGAGAACTTTGCAAGATTTCAGAAATGGACATGAAAGGAATAGATTTATCTAGTTCTAATATAGGAAATCTTATCGAATATAAATCAAAAAGGTAGAAAAATTCCTTCAGAGTTAGAGATAAAGGTGCTTAATCTCCGTCCCGTAAATTTCTGTCAGGGTGCTTTATCAGCAGGATACTTTATGAGGGATTCGAAACTGAAAAACAACAAAAAAGACAAGGCTAATCAATGGAATAACGCAAAATTCCAGCTAAAATCGACATTGCGCTCTTAAGATCCATGAAACTTGGATGGCGCAAAAATCTTTCCGCTAACTGCTTCGAGCGTTGCTCAACAGATGGCGTTATTAGTACGCTTTCAAAGAAAACCGCTCTGAAAACCTCTGCTGTGTGCGTCTTTGTCACATCAGCTGTGTAACTATTTGTTTCTTTCAACCATTCTTATATAAATGAGGAAAATTTGTAAATGATTTAGCAAAAATGGTATTTGTATTACGAAAGCAATGTCTTTTAACGACAAACCCTCGGAATTTTAAGAAATTCCTGATATAATTATGATTTTGTCTCCATTCCTATTAACGCATACATTTTTTGATGAATATTTTGACAATAGGTTCATCAGAAGAAGAGAAGTTAATGTCTCGAATTAATCAAGACCATTAATACTTGCAAGATCCTTATAAATGATAAGAGTAAATACTTAAACTGAAGATATAATTTTGTGATATAAGATGTAACCGATAATATGTCCCCTTCCTTGTTATATGGGCGGTTTTGATAGAAAAATTAGAGAAATAGATGCTAGATTCAAGAATTCATTTTTCGAGAACGATGCGCGAAAATAATCGACTAGGAAAATTGAGTCCTGGTGCTTGCACCCCCTGCCACACGCCGAAAGGCGGCTTGCAGGTTACGTATGTAGATGTATATGTAGATTGTAGATAATCAAGACTTGCATAAAAATTACCTTCCGAAGTGGAATTAAGTGAGAGGCTTCTTTTTGAATTTGAAATCTGCTACTCATGGCATCCATTGTGCTCGTTACTCCGGTGCAGAGGTGATAATGTAATAATATCTTGTGGACCTCGTTAAGGACAAAGTAATTGTTATTAAGACTCAAGTTAAAGGTTTCGTAAGAAAGAATCAGTAAATTATTGAAACTAGAACAGAAATAATCTGTTTTATTTGGAAACAGAAAATGAAAATTGCTGTTTGGTTAACATAGTTTCGCTTATAATTATCATTTGTTAGTACTCATTCAGTTGAGCGAGATTCCTAAGAAAATATTTTATATAAATTATTGATAATCGTACATATCCACGTAATATTCATTTTTGGTAAAAGTCGACTCTAATTTTCATCCAGAAATTCCGAAATTGTTCACATTCCTCGAATAAAAATCGACCATAGAATTTGGTATGTGCATAAAGCATATTATGCACAACATGGACTACAAAATCTGGAAGCCAAAAAGTAGGTCAATAAATAAGTTATCGGTTACTTATTTATTGATTTATACTCTGTTCATGCTAAAGCTTTGATATAGGAAGGCGAGCGCATTACGACCAAGGCAATGTTTATTCATTAGCGAGATTTTCTTAACTGGACTTACGTTTTGATGTGCACAATCATATGTAAATTGCTACTAAAATTTGTGTATTGCTTTATAATGATACACAAGTAAGTTTTTTTGCTGATGAAATTCGACCCTTACTAGAAATTAATTTCTTTCCTGAAAAAGAGGTATCCACGTAAAAATCGACTTCTTTTAATCATCCTTAAAAAATGAACTGAAAAACTCGGCCATTAATTGGGTACATATCGTTTATATTTAAAAATGAAACATAGTTGCTCTTTCCTTTGTAAAAATTATCAATTCACTTACATAAGCTCAAAATGTTCAACGCGGGATAAAATCTTAGAGAGAATTGCGTGCGAAAGAATGCGAGATTTCAGAAAGAAGAAGGGCGGAGATGTTTAGAGATAAGGAAATTACATACGTGAAAAAAGGCAAAAAGGAGGAGATAAAAGAAAGGATAAAGTGGAAGGAAAGACATTTGGAAGCTTAAAAAATGAGGAGCTATGAGAGGAAGAAGACTGGAGGAGAGATAAGTGGTGCAGAAAGGAGAGGAGAAAGACAGCATGTTTAAGGCAAAAGATTGAAGAGGTCTCTATTGGAGCTCAGGCGGGTCGCTTTTTCTTACTTCTTTTATTTTTTTTTAAGACCTCCGAAAGCCTTAAAGGAAAGACTTTCTTCCTTCACTTACGGCCACTAATTACATATCTCGACGCGAATGGCACGTAGTAATCTGTGGACATAACTGCTGAAGGGCGATGGGAAGGGTAATGACAGTCTGGAGAAGAGAATGAGGTTTTACGTGAGTCGGCGAAGAAAGCAGCGACTGATAAAAGAGAAAGTGACGGAGTAAAAGGCGTGAAGTTTTGGGCAGGAATTTTGGAAATCGTAATCGAAACGCATGCAGTGATGATAAAAGAGGAGAATTAGCGAATCAAGAAACGGGGTCCTCATTTTAGCTATCTAGCAAAGAGACCTACAAGAAAAAGAGTTAAAGGTGGCTTTGCAGGTATAGGCGTACGCCTAAGAACATTACCAAGGGGAAAGTTAACAAGACCGGAAATCAAACCTGGAACTCCCAATTAGCGATTAGCTGCTCTATCCTTTAAGTTATCATGCCAGAACATTAATAATTGCCGTTCAGTAGACTTTGTAGGTAAGGACGTATCGTTTTGTCTAACGATTCCACATCGTCCACTGCTATCGTCTTCATTGTAGCACCAGCCATATAAAGTGGTGCCTACAAAGTGCATTCAAAATTTTGCTTACAAAGTGTCAAGAATGACAAGTCTAAATATTCTGGTAAGATAGCTTTATAGAAAGAATAACCAACCGGCAATATTGAGATCTGGGTTCGAGTTCCGGTCATGTCATATATTTTTCATTTTCATATCTTCTTGAGTATATCAGACGCAAATTTTGTGAAAGTCATCACATAATGTAATGTACAGAAAGTCATTATGCAGTATGTTAAAATTATGATATGCTAACATTTTTATTTTATGTTGCTCTTCAACTTCTAAATTTGTGCTTTACACCTTAAAACGGAAAGAAATCTTAATTATTTGCTTTATTTGCCATTTTTGCAGATATTTAGAGAGTCAGCAAACTAGGCTTTATAATATTAGTTGCTTTTTTGTATTTTTTAAAGAATGGTAATTTTTCGAATGAAGAGAGCGCCAGAAACACTATAATCGACTAATGCAAACATCAGTTAAACAACGACTGAGCGTCTAACATGGCTGAAATTTTCAACAATTAATTTCTGCGCATAAGTAGTTGTATTACCAGAATATTATTGACTAATAATTCCATCTTTATGTTGAGGTATACACTTTTTTAGACTGCCTCGTTTTCTAAGGAATGTCATACATTCGAGTGATCTCCTTTCCTGGTTCATCATTTCAGTACTTAAGCTGTAGAACCGTCACCGACAAAATTGCTAGGGATCTTCTTTAAACGAGGATCAGCATCAAAGAAAGAAGCGAAAGTGGATAGGGAAGCAATATGGAGATGAAGAGATTTGATGGGTGGAATAGGAGAGGAAGGGACTGAGATGAGGACGATAGAGATTGACGTCTATGGAGGAATGAAAGGCTTAGATTGAAAAGGGTTGAAGGTTTGAAAAGAATGAGAGAAGACGGGGTGGATTAAAACTATTTAGAAAATACGCTAATCAAATTGATATTCAAGATGAGGGAAATGAGTTTACCATAGTACGAGAAGGCGGGATCCTTAAAACTGAAGGATGAACAGAAGCAAAAAAGGCGACATGAATGGGACCCCAGGCCCCAGGGGGAACTCAGGTCTCCTACTTTCTGGACTGTTATTCTAACCGTTGAACTACCATGCCACTTCGATTCAAGTTCTTTAAACCGGAAATGTGAACCCATCTTCAATAAAGACTAAGTGATTTCCACGAGAATTTTTTATTGCGTCTAGTTTTCTCAAATAATTGATTTTAAATTGAAGATGTCAATCCTTTGATGTAACTAGTAGCAATAATTTTCTTGTGGAAATACTTATACTCTTTACTTAAGTTAGGTGCTGCAGAATTCCACCTAGTAAAGATTGAGCATATTAATTTTATTCTGGGAAAGGTGAATGCAAGTAGGGATCAAGGAAATAGCACTTACTGCTTGGAAAGTAGCCTAAGCAAATTTGTCGGAGACCTGGATTCGAACCCCGGTAATAACGCTAGTTTATACTGTTAATAATTTTAAAAATGGATGCTTTTTCCTATATATTAGCGTTTCCTGTGATTTTCTTATAACTATGCAAGAATTCAACGGATTTATAAAAATATTAATTATTGGTATACTTTTACTTTTTGAGTCACCTAGTTATAAACAAAAACTCTTGAAAATATATCTTCGAAGTTACAACCAACCACTTCTTAATCAAATTTTCTGAGATTTTATTTATTATTTTCAAGGAAAATAAAATAGGCTGATTTTTAAACATGCAATGCCATCGCATAGATTCTCTTCATATGTATTTGAAATTTGTTTGAGTTGCCGAACAGTACCAATTATAGTGGTGCTCCACTTAGTGGCACCAACCACCACCAGAGGTCCTCGTCGAGGCAGCCACCCAACAAAGCGATATAGAGAAACCCTCTCGCGGAATTAACACAACGATAGAAATGAAATTTTTACTTAGCACATGAAGTTGTGCGACTAACCCAAGGTTATACAAGAAGTGAAAAATTGCGACTTGGAGTTTAATGGATAGAATACCTGCCCGGCAAGTGGGAGACCCGGGTTCGAGTCCCGGCCAAGTCGCAATTTTTCACTTCTTGTATAATATTTGAAATTTGTTTGAGTTGCCGAACAGTACCAATCATACCACTACCAAATTTTCGGACGTAATCTGTACGGTCGTCAGCCACTAAGGTTGTAAATCGAAATTTAGATTTTTCTTGGGGGTATTTTTCCTCCTGCCCTTACATGCAAAATTAACCTTACTCTCTTCCTGGACAGTTTTCCAAATCACTAGGGCCAAATACGCCCCTGCAAGTTAGGCAACAATTTGTGTACTGCGGGTTGCCCGCCTCCAGGATAACTTTATTACCCAGTCCCAATGCAATTTATGCATTCGATTCCTTTACGATACTTATAATCAGCGTAATGTTGTAAAGGTTCATCAAATGTAATTCTTGTGAACACGTTACATTGAGAAGTAACTTTTAAACTTTTTTGCCTATTTTCTTCCTATTACAGCTTTTACTAAGATTTCATGGGAAAGTAATAACCAACTTATTCTGAGTCTATCGTTGGTGCATTTTAAATAAAAAAACTGAGGTAGTATGAATATTCGTATTTTAAGAATATGCTAAACTTAAATTTAAACCAAGATTTTTTCACTTCTCTGAAAGGGTAAATATATGTATCTTTATCATTCAACAAGCAAATCTAGTAGTTTCATAAAATTACCTATCATTTCATCTGAATCAGAATTTTTTATTTAGGGTGGGTCACTGAGGTTCTGCGAATTAATTTTTTTTACTGAAAAATTAAACTGATACGGATTTCATTTTTGTATTCGATTTCGAGAATTTGAAACTTTGGTTTTGAAAATTTAAATTTTGAAAGTTTGATTTTTGAATGAGATTCTTATTGAAAGATAGTATAGTACAGGTCGACATCATCATGGGTGTCGACCCGTCGACGAAACCTAGTCGGTCGAATAAAATTTGGTGGAAATTACTAAGGATCTCTCATTTCAACATGTGTTCGGAGTTCCACAAAGTGACGCTTGGTCATATTAATTTTATTATATGAATAAATTCGTGTTCTATTTAAATTATTTCTACTTAAATCGAGACTATCCCTTTCATTTCTTGACTGCCATATATTGTAAATTATCATTTTATAATTTCCATCATTGTTTTATGAGTCGTATTATAATAATATCCTAAAATATTTAAGGATGAGGAAACAAAAGTTGCCAAATGTATGATTTTTAATAAAGAATACCATGCGCCAATTCTACTTTTATATTATTTTATTTGCGAATTATACATAAACGGAAATTAGCAACGTTGCAAAGCTTCAAATAATAATGAATTTTTCTGTTAGCCTCTCAGATTTTCTGAAGTAACAGGTTAAATTAAAAATAATTGATATACATAATAAAAAGAATTTTAATTGATGTACATTTTGACTGTTACGCATAATTTATGAATTTATTAAAATAATTGCAAATTTATCAATGTGAATCGAAATGAGGAGACCTTAATGAATTTGTTTTTCAAATTTCAAATTTAAACAGAAGTTTTAATGTAATTAACTAATGTATTTAATGTAATTAACTGTAAGAAAGGGATTTTGTTCGTTAACAAAATCCAATCCGGTCTGAATCTCTTACAAATTTGCATATTTATGCTGTAATTGCTTATATATACAGATGGTCAATGGTGTTTTTTGAAAAGCAAGTCAAATTAACTAAATTAATGCGTTATATTCCAAAAATATTTTGAATCGAAACAATACATGAAATGTATAGTGTTTCAATTATAACCACTCACAAACTTTTAAGTCATTATCGGGAGACTTAATTAAGAACAGAGATATTATAGAGGCATGAATGTGATATACGAATCGAGAAAAGCATTTAATTGTATCTCATTTAATGTTTACTAACAAAAATATACTATATTATCTGTTGTCCTTGTATATAACGCATAATTTCAAGGATTGATTTGTATTAAACTTATATCTCTATTTGTTGCATAATTTGCAAATCATCGTGACAGGTCTTAAAATTAGTCTGTCTGTAAAGTATTCATCCCTTATACTATAATAGTTACTAGGAGCTAGACAAGTAAGGCTTATTAGGCAATATTGGGAGTAAGGTAGTTTGCCCTAGCTTTCATCACCGAGCCGGAATGCTATAAGTGGAATAATTCAACGTAAGTGAAGCATTATGACTCTACGAGTAGCACTTTCCGTAGCATTCCAAAAGAAGAGACCTTAATCAGTGCCATTATTCAGCACCACTCATACCTAAGTACTTTCATATAATCACAGCCACGAACGAGGCTAAAAAAAGTAAATGAAAAGTACATTTTTTCAATCCAGTATCAAAAGATAAAACAAAAGTAATCCATTAACCAAGATATGGTAGCTGGACTGATCATGTTTAAAAGGGCAATTATATACAATGCAAAGGTCTTTATAAGGCGAAATAATGATAAGATATCTTACGATACATTTAAACCTTGTCAGGATGTAATGCAAAGTCAAAATACAATCAGGTTTTAGACAAGGATATTGCAGAATAAGGATTATGCAGAATCTATACAAAGCGCAGTGCCTACAGAAAGAAATAAGGAAAGAAATAATGGTTTTGTGGAATAAAAATTCAGATATTTTTATTGCAGAAAATATACTTTTACAGTAGGAAAACACCTACAAGGAGAAGGTGTGTATGAAACCTGCAATAGGTGTAAAAAAGTGGGGTAGCGAGGTATATATAGTATCACGAGATAGAGAAAAATAAAAATTAAAAAAATTATTAACAGATAGAATGAGCATACGTCAGAACATGAGTATTTTTTACTATAGAAAGTGTGGGAGTAAATGGACACTGAGCATGACAAAAGATACACCTAATTCCATCCAACTCTATAACTATGCAACCTTGTGCAGGAAGGAAACACGAAATATCGCGAATGCTCTGGTTAACGGTGTGAGTCGAAGAATATTAGAGTTGCTGGAGGCATAGTAGGTCAAGTCAGGGTGTAAATGTCAAGTGGAAGAAAGGGTTTGGAAAGAGGTATTTTATATGGAGAAGAAAAATTTCGGAAGCTTCCGGGTTAAGTCTGGACTATACTGCGAACAATGCAGCGTTTACATTGCGAGTCTCCGAGGAGTTGGAGTGAATAACAGGTGTTACCGAGAGAATGGCGCTGGAAAAAATCGCAGGGGACGAAAGAAAGAAGAATGCAGATATCAAGAGTTTCGAGGAGTAACGGAAACAAGTTGTCCTTGAAGGGCGAAAGATAGAGTGGGGTTGAAATATAGCGGAATGTCTAAACTTTGACTATAGACGCATGTTTCAGAGAGAAGCCTTTTACCTTGAAGAATAAATTTCAAGTTGTACCTTTTAAAAGGAGATGCAGATAGATCGCGTTTCTCGAGGTTTAGTCATACGTCCTCTTTTGTCGTCCTAGAAAAAGATAGTTGATAATTTATGCGCGTTAGTGGAAGTTTTTTTTGTGTTTAGTGTATCTGAAAATCTGTGAAATTCTCGTTTATGCATCGAGGTTTTCTGCTTCATCAGTAATCACTTTTTAGGTCTATTTTAGACGAATAAATTGAGCTAAGATTTGAACGCTGGTGGAGAATATACGTTCCAGATAGAACTCTGTAATGAAACCAGCAGAATTAAGCTTCGACTTAAAGTTTCTTCAGAAAGTTTACTTCGCTAAGCTAGCAAATTTTAACTGGCGAGGTATGAGTATTAGTAGAATTTGAGTTAAATGGAGTTACTTTCCTTTAAATAAAATATTTAAATGGAAATATTGAAAATAAGATAAGTGAATTGGTCTCAAAATCAAGAAATTGTTTTCTATTGTCCCTTAGTATCTGATCTAATTTTTTCATAAAAATAAGAATCATCAGTCCATTCGAAGGGGAACATGAAATTTAATTCTTTCATACGTTCATTGATTGTGTTGGATGTACTCACTTTTATTTATCTTAAAGTAAATTAATTGCTCGATACATTAGGATAATTATCGACCAACAGGAAGACCTGCTCAATATTTAGCACTGGTCCCCCTTTAATAGCCAATTCAAAATATAATGTATCCCTATTATTAGTGAAGTTTAGATATATTCTGGAAAATCAGAGAATATTATTTATTTTTATTCTTTCTATTAGGATGTAAACTTTCCGTATGAAAATCAATTACTCATCAATCAACTTTGCTTGTGGTTTTGCATTGAAGTACCTTATTTTTTCTACTAATTTTATATGACTAGGTCGAATTGGAAATAGAAATTACATATAGTATTTCAGTCTAGATGATTTTTAATGGGTTTTCTTGGATGTGTAAATCTTCCATTTAGTTTTATAATCTGTCTTATAAGGAAAGTGTGCTAAGGAGTTTGTTCTTGATGAAAATAAATGAATGTGAATTTTTTTGTATTCTCATATCATGGAAATTCATGTATTTTTGAATTCTGCTATTAGACTATTAAATTGAATATGTACGTATGGATGTGTTTTAATACGTATATTTTTCTTTTTTCAGGTAAGGAAATACGAATTTTATTAATTTAATTCTTTGGAAAAAGAGAAGTGGTGAGTAAAACAAAAGCATGCCTTAGTTTTATAATTAATTGAAAAGCTGAATTCAACAATGACACTTTGGCTTCGGTATAATTTAACAAAATTTTTTGTCATTCCACTGTGATAAATCCTAACGTACAGCAAAAAGAAGTGCCACTCTTCTTAAAGGATTAACTAAAAGAGCGTGTTGTAATGTTTACTTGGTGATTAGAATTGCACACAAATGGAGCGCTGATGTTTCGCTCTGGAAACAGACGAATCGTAGATTGATCTGAGGAGGAGTGTGCCTTCGAAGGCACCATTTGCATTTCTGTGACACACTACATGCGCAGACATAGCTTGCTGACATCTCCATTTCTGTCTTTGGTTTTTTTGTGTCCCGGAGCGCGTTACGAGCTTTCTCTGGGAAGGGGATTATATTTTATTTGCCATGGGTTACACAGGCACGTCGAAATGAAAGGGCGCATTCGTCTGTAGCTGCAGCTCTCATTAAAGGACTGAGCGTATATGTATTGGAAAATGTTCGGAGAAAACGCAATGAGAACTTGTTTGTTTTTCAGCTCTCATATTAAAAAATACTCTCAATCTAGCTTGATGAGCGATCGTGTAAAATTTTATCAATAGCTGTGAATAATCGTTTTTAAAAATAGTTCCACGTTCATAATTTCATTTATTAGCTTATGCAAGTCTTGTTACGATTGTTTTAGAAACATTAGTGTAATCAAGTGAATGAAAAGAGAATGATTTTTGGAATTATAAAAGCAAACGAAATCTGTTAAGACATCGAGAGTTTTAAAATTAGTTTTCCGAACAAGACTGAAACTTCTGAAATCCCTATGCACATGCATATGTGTTCAAATAGCCAAGCAATAATTTGGCATTGTGTAAGTTAGGAATCGTGAAACTGATTCTGCCTGATATACATATGCAAAAGTCATTGAATTAATTTTTTTATAGTAATTTGGAGAGAAGGAAATGTAAATTATGATACACAACATAGGAGATAGATAAATATGTGGGACATTTTCTGAAGATTTAGAATCTGTTTTGAATTAGGGATATTTCTTTCTCTAAATGATGAGGATTTAATTCTAAGGTAACAAAAGATAAATGGCTTAATTTTTAGAGGTCATATAAGGTAATGGGTCAGCAAAATTAGTAACAAAAGAAATAGGAAACAGAGAAGGAGAGGGGATAGTGTTGAAACAAAAGAGTTGTACTTATTTTACTAATACCTACATATATACTATTATGTATGCCGTCTGTAGCAGAGGCTAGCTAAATTTTGGAAAAATGAATCATAATTTTTGAAAAAGGACGAAATCACCGTCAATCTTGTACATTTCGGTGAGTTAATTTTATTGAAAATTAACGTGATTTTAACATTCTTCCTGGGATTACTAACCCTTTTTTCATCATATGAAAAAACTTCCACCCCACCTATTGGATAGCATGCCTTCCCTTCATTCACTTTCTTTGGTAATACATATAGCTTCCAATCCCGAAAGTAGCATCTATTGTCTGTAATTTATCCATTATATTGAATGCCTTTGCTCTTTATCTTATCCATCACCCCAGTTGAGTTTCTCATTGATTATACCCAAGGAAAACGGACATGAAAAAGGCCAACAGAAATGGGACTCGAACCTTATCTTCCGGCTGACTGCTCTAGTTAATAGATCTGTCTTGCAAGGTATTCAGAAATGCCGTATTGGGAGATTTTGTAGGCGCGTTTTAACGTTATGGCTAGATAACTTAATTAGTGAAGTCCTCCGCTAGAAAAGTAAATATCTGATTTCGATTACTGGTTCAATTAGACTTTTCTCATACCGGTGTTTTTCAGAGTTTTCGTATGTGAATTATTTACATCTAAAGTTACCTTACACGTTTGAACTTTCATTATACTTTATTTTTATAGTCTTATTCATAATTACACATCGAATATTCTTATTTTTTAACATTTCTACCTCAAGACTTAAGCTTTACGCCTAATCAATGACTAAGGAGTTGATTATTAGGTTTAAGGATAGTTCTTCCCCTACAGGCTGTAGTCAGGGCCATTTGGATGGCTTTTGTTGATCTGGGTAGAGGAGTTTTAGGAATTCTAGGTAACTTTTCGCGCCCAATGATGGATGTAAGTAGTTAATATGTGTAACTGCAGATAACTGATAGTTTCAGATTAGTATTTCAAAGAATTTGAAATGTATTTATCCGTAATGTTCCTAAGATAATAAAAAATTAGCCATGCTTATATTTATAAGGAAAAACAAGTGGTTTTTGAAACCGCTAATTCCTTTACCTCGTTCATTCCTACATTCATTATAAATAATAGTTAACTTTACAGAGTAATCAATGATTTCATCCCCTTCATATTTAGGTATGATTGTCATTTTACGCCCTGCAGAACTTTGCACCCTGGGAATAGACCACAATCTCCCTTACCTGGCCATATTATATTCTAGGCATGATAGTGTTGAAAGCATATCCGTCCTCACATAGCATATCCTAGGTATGGTGGTGATAATAACATTCTGCAGAAGTTATATTACCCGAAAGAAAAGATAGGGGAAAGGAGTCTTTCTGGGGACGGGTCACTTGTGCGGAAACAAAGGTAAGGGAAATGAAGTGAGAATGGAAGGAAAATAAAGGAGGGGTAGCAATACAAGGAAAAGAACTCAAAAGCGACGAAGTCGAGGCTCCGGAGAGCAAAAATGGTAAAGAGGAAAAGATGCAGGGGAAGGGAGCGGCGCCTTGCAGGAGAACGGGATAGTTCTTCCCCGAAATGAAGTCAGATAGGAGGCTTTTTTTCTTTCCCAGGAGAGGAAGCTATCCCTTTGGTCGAGAGATATGGAGTTGGGTGTGAAAGAGAGGAGGGAAAGTGGACGGAAGAGAGTCTACGAAGAGAGAGAGCACACGTGAAAAAACTTTTAGCGCGCCCGTCTTTTTTCCGCGTTCGGGGCGCCGTTTGCTTCACAACTGTTTACCAAGCGAGGGAAAGTGTGTGGATGGAAGGGTGCGTGCAGGAGGGGGGTGAAAATAGTGGGGGTGATAAGGTGATGATGTGGGTAGCAGAGGAGCAAGGGGAAGAACGAATTAAACAGGAGTAGACAAAAATAAACGTGCTAGAATTATCATTGCAGTACACTCTCGATCATTTGAGCTTATGTGACGGGAAGATACACGAATTATCAGGAAAGGGAGTTTCAATTTTGTACTTTTTTCCTCATATTGTTCTTAATGTTCGTAAATAAACAATTCATTACTATTTGCGCACATGGTCCTGTATTTTCGATTGTGTCTTTAAAAGAATTCTTCACTCTATTACGGATCTGTTTTAAAGTGATAATTTCATTGTAGGCGTACTCCCACTGCTTCTTAGAGAACGTTTTACGTAGGTCTCGCTCGTGTTAGAACGCGGAAATTCTTACCTTTTTGTTTTCTAATACTTTTAAAACCTCTAAAAAGCTTGGCAAAGAGTAGAAATTCATATACAAATCATCTACATGTCCATGGATAATTAGTAGTTCCCTGTAATTATTTCAAATATAATTTACTAAAAATATTCTATTTTATGCCATCAAGAAAAGTGTATGCGTTGAAAGCGCAGAATATGATAAAGTTTACGGATAATAACTGAAAGTATCATTTTCACAAAGTCTACATCTTCAGTGAGATTTTAAATAGAACATTTGTAACAATTTTTTGAAGTATTGAATGTCAGTGATTGGTATATCTAATGCACATCTAACTTTTAATAATAAGAATTTTATTTGCTTAAAGCCTTAATTGGAGCAGTCTAGCTATTAGATATCGTCATCCACAAAAGCGGTAGTTGCAGTATGAAACGACAAGTTTTAAAATTCTACGAAAATTAGTTAAATATTTTTGAAAAAAAAGAATGTGTATAATTGTTTTTAGTTACAAGCCTTGATGAGCCACGAGGTGGACTGTAATAGCGTATTTTCTTCTTTGAATCTATGACTTTCTAGGTTGCTTAACACTTGATTCCGGGATAAAAATAAAAAAATAGTAACATTATTTAATCCATGGTCACGATAATTAAATTGCAAATAACAGAGACGATGATGTTAACGTAATAAGCAATATTGGAAATGGAAAATATCACCACTGCGATAAAAGAGAGCGAAGTTGGCGGCATCGCTTTATTCCACTGCCTCTGCTGGCTCGTCCGAAAAGCGGGAGCTCAAACAGGACAAGGAGGAAAGGGAAATCTAGTCGCAGGACTGACGGTCCGACGTATTTTTTATTGGATAAAAGAGTCTCAAAATTTCCAATATAAGAGTTGGAGAGGGAA
Source organism: Pachydiplax longipennis (assembly GCA_036926295.1). Classification (NCBI taxonomy): domain Eukaryota; kingdom Metazoa; phylum Arthropoda; class Insecta; order Odonata; family Libellulidae; genus Pachydiplax; species Pachydiplax longipennis. The sequence goes on from JAVFKF010000014.1 coordinate 16,466,397, forward strand.
AAAAAGAATGAGGGATAGGAGAAATAAAGAGAAGGGGAGAAGATGAGAAAAAGAATAGGGATGAGGAGGATATGAAAGGTAGGAAGGTGTATAATAAGTAGAGAGAAAGGTCGAAGAGGATGGCAGTGGGTGTGGCTGGAGATGGAAGGGAGAGAGTATTGATTTTCATTGGGAGTGGGATGAGGGAGTGGATACGGGAAGGGAAGAGCGAAGGGTGGGGCCTTCTACCGTAGGCGTGGCAAACTTCAACGGCACGGTTATGTGACTTCCATATCCTCTTCCTACTCTTGTCCCTCCAAAACATTCTCTTTCCCTCTACAAAACTGTCCCTTTGCCATTTCATCCGCTCTTTCTCCTGATTTCCTTATTTTCAAATAGACTCTCCGCGTCCGCCTTTATAGTTTGCCCATCAGATCCAGCGGTTGATACACTCCGAGGGTATTATAGCTCTCGGTATTTTACACGACGTTTTCTTTTTTCCCCTATCTTGTCGGCTGGGTTGATTTTTTTCGGGAGCGTATAATTCGTGGGTCGGTTCGAATTTGTCGTCGCCAGCTTCGGTTGAGAGAGGAGGTCGATTTTGGTGACAGGGAAATGAATGAGATAAATGGAAAATTGTGTGACCCAGTTTCAGCCGCGTGTTTTCAGGACGCGGATCATTTTATTTTATGGCGCAGGCTTCGAGTATGTGATGCACAGGTGGAAATTTTGGTCGAGAGAGTGGGTCGTAATTCCTGCATCGAGAGGTTTTTTGTTCCAATATTTTCGAGATAAATAAAATATGAGAGCGTTATTGCACCTTTTAGATATATCACTTAATTTATTATTCGTATTTTTTGAATGATTCGTTGGTTGTCTCCTTGCTATATAGGCCGTTCTGATCCAGCGAGAAAGATCAGAGAAATAGATGCTAAAACCAGTCGATTCAAGAATTCCTTTTTTCCCAGAGCAATACGAGAAAATAATCGACTGGGCAAATAGAGTCCTGGTGCTTGCACCCCCTGCCACACGCCGAAAGGCGGCTTGCAGGGTACAGATGTAGATGTAGATGTAGATGTAGGTTGTTTTCCGATGAATTAAATAAAACTTAATGCTTTATTTACGGTTGATGTTAAATTGCATGGTAAATTTAATGGTCAGATCAGAGGTTAAAATTCTCAGTAATTCAGTAACTTAGTTTTCATTCAGCAAATTATTTTGTAATATAGAAAATATATAGCTTCAATGAAAGGGAACGTGTGACTGAATTTAATTTACCAAGAATAACAAATTTGAATTATATGCCTGGAAACTGCCTCGCTGATTCAACCATAAAATTATAGATTTAAAAGCACGACTCATTAAATATTAATTTATCACTATTGTACCCCCTCTGTTTGTTTCATAGATATGCAGTAGCCTGTGTTGGCTTTTCCACAACTAAGAAAGTCCCGAAAATATATTTTAATCATCTCGAAGATCCGATTTCGAATCCGAGTGCCAGTAATAAATTTACATGCAATTTTTCATTATACAGAATGAAAAACTCTTTTCTCTTCTTTCATTCATTGAAATTTATAAAAGTGAAAGGATATGTCGCTTTTTTAATTCATTCCTTTACTGAAATTTAATTACTCTGTGACGAATCCCTATCATTGCTACTCTTTATCTATGAGTGATGCAATAATAAGTAATTATCTAAATGTTGGAATTCATGCAATCAGGCACCTCACTAATATAATTTAGGAAATGATAATGCCCGATGACAAACCTTAAGTAACTTCATAGGTTAAATTAGCATCCTTGGAATATTTTCTGTTCACTCTAAATTTTTGAGTTTAGTGTGAGGAAATTCTTCATCAAATTGCCTTGATCGTTAAGGCGATGGGTTATTTAAAATCTAAAAATTTCACAGAATTTTCATCTATTTTTGTTATTATTCTCGCAATTTCAATTCCAAAACAATTAACGAAATAAGAATCTCCATTTAATATCCCTTCTTTTGGTGCTTGTCTCGCTTTTCGTATTACTTCTAATTTAATCTTTCCCAATAAACAAAACCAGCAAGAAATGAAAATTAACTTCACATGCATTCTTATACGATAGCTTTGTTTTATCTGGAGTCGAACCGGAATCATTTACATTTTTAGATTCTCTTTCCTTGCAGTAATACTCCTGATAATAACTTTGGTAAATGAAAAGTAGCTCATTATCTACATAAGGAAAACTTTTAGCAATCTTTAAAGTTCGAAACTTTTGGTTCTGGAGATCCAGACAAACACACCTACGCGCATATTAACTATCCACTAGATTCGTGGGATAAATTATAATAAATAAGTTAATTTTAGGTAACCATTCCAAATTTCCCTCAGTTTCATTCAAAGGTTCGTGCAACTTTCTTTAACACGGCTTGGACTTGGTTGCACGCCACCTCAATTACGCGTTGTCGTTACGGGGCCATGCACTCATCAATCATCTTACTCACGCGTGATTATCCATCAAGCGAAAAGCACTACGTACTCCCCTCTTTCCACGATATTTTCAGACGGTGCCGTGCACAAACATGAGCGTGAGAGAGGTTCCAGTGAGCACATATATCGAGATAGCTTTTACCAACGGACGGTCAATTAAGGCGATTGAAATATTTGCGATGGGTACTCTCTCGGCAATAGGATCTGAAATTTCCACATTCATCATCATACGCTCCGAAAATACTCGGACGACGCTATAAATATTTGTCAACTATGATGTCAAATCTATCTTAAATCAATCTTAATATACTCTAAATTTACAACAAATTATTTAATTAAGGGAATCTTATGATTAGCAAGCAACGGATGATTCAGTAACCACTTTCACGTTTTATAGAAACATAAATATTGTAAATTTCACGAAAGGGAAGTTAGATATTCTCTACAATACTATCTGAACCGATTTACATACTTTATCATACCTCATTTTTATTAATTATGGCATTTAATGGTTTTAATTTAAGATCAATGTTAGCTTCCTCGCTTTGATTTTTGTCCCGTTAGCTTAAACTTGAATTCCAGTTATATATTTTAATTCAATATTTTTCTATAATTGTAATTAACTATATCCCTGTAAATTCCGCCCGAAGGCTGAATTCTTTAGAGACTGGAATAACATGAATAACATAACTTCATCCTCCCCTACCATAAGCTACCTAAAGCAAGAAGAGATGAATAATGCTCACTAGGTTTTATGAGGAGTGAGGTTTGCTTTCCTCATTGAGCCAGAATACTATCGACGGAACGAAACAATGTAAGTGGAGCACAATGACTAAACGAGTAATAATTTTCGCATCATTCCATTAGGAGATGAAGAAACCTTAATAGGTGCTATTTTAAACATGACTCATTTCTTAGTGCTTTATTTCCTAAATAAATAATAAATATCCTTGAATAAGGAAAATACTAGTTGCCCCGTACGAAACTTTCGCAGACAACACTGATACTCAATTTCCCACCCAAACACACTTCAACAAACACTAATCGCTGCAAACAAATGCACAAAAACTGAAAAATACCTAAAAAATACACACCTTCATATTCTTTATCAGTGTCTGTTTCGATATACCTCGTTTGTTTGCTTTTTTATTCAATTACCTCTATATCATTCCCTCCGATTACTTTGCTTCTATTTGATTTTGCTATGTTTTTACAGGCTGATTCGTTCCTATCTCTTATTCTTAATTTATCGAAAATATGAAAGACCGACCTCTGGTATACGATAGTTGGCTGTCCAGCTATCGAAACCATTACTGCGTGTTGCCATCTATACTCTAACCTTTGAAACTTGTCAGGTAGTTTGGCAAGATTTGCAAGGAAATTTATTATAATACATATCGTATATCTCAGGTTTTTCTGTGTCTGGCTTCCTTTACACAGCAAGAGCTTTAGTGAGGGAATGAGGCATGCGAGGTAAGATGAAGTGAGATAATTTAATAAAAATTGACCAGGATGAATGTAATAATCCAGCAAAAAAACTTTTGATAAAACGAAACCGATTAAATAAGATCGCTGTTGGAATCGAATCGCTCATAAGTCTTTTATATACAAGCTCTCATTTTTAACCGACGAAAATGTATATTCTGTAATTCAATGAAAATTATTCCCATTGATTTTAGAGACAAAAAATAATTGAAATGATTCGCTTCACTTTCCTCTTTTGTGGCAATTCTGCTAATTGGTATATTTCACGATTCTCGATTGATATGTATAACTAAGAAATTTTTAAACGATTGCTTTTTGAAATTCGTACTTTCTCTCCAGTAAATAATCCTATGAATTAAAGGATATATTTGAAAACAATTTTTCATGAAAAGGGCTTAAGAGATAGATAGAATAGACGAGGTGGTCGTCGCCAGATACGGACTGGCCGAGCAGTCACTTTGAAGGCCTAGGTTTTGTTGGTACAATGAGCAATTTTATGAAGCGAGATATACATGGACTCTATATGAAAAGTAGTTTTTTAAGGTACAGATTTACAGATGTACTTATCAGAATGGGGCGCCTGCATGACTCTCAATGCTTGCATTGCACCAGTACGATGCATCGTTGGACGTTGAGAGGACGTTGATGTTGTTACTATCATTTTGGATCTATTTCTCTCGTATTACACCTAAGTGATTTTTCGCGTCACGATGCTTTGAGAAAATCCGATCGCTGTAGATAAGATTCAATTTGTGATGAAAACATATGGCTAAGCATATTTGAATTCAAAGAAGAACATTCAGTTGGATTCTATAGGATAGGACTAGGTCCAATAGGATTTTTCGAAAATTACCTCGCACAGAGGGTACGTAAAATTGTAGTATATCAGGTAGAACGATTCATGATAGATCTCTTGGTATTAAAGTAAAATAGATCCACAGAGTTTTGGCTTAGTTTTTGATGCATTCCTACAGAAATCAAATATATCGTATATAGAGACAGATTCATCTAACTTCTTTGGGTCTTTTTTGTGCCTCATCAAAAGCAATTAGATAGCTTTAGAGAGAAAATTGTTTTTGTCATTAAATGCAATTCTTCTGGTTTTGATTGGAAATTTCGCGAATACTTGGAAGTATGCTAGAATCTATTTATTCTTAATGAACGTAAAAGACTTGGACCCGGTATTATAACCTCTATCTATAGTGGACTTTAACTGTAAAGTTGACTTTAATACGAAAAAACCGTATTATAATATATTGTTAAGCCAAAATCAGCATTTATTGATGTTTAACTGTTTAGATACCATACTGACTGGGTGTCAGTGTTGTATTTAACTTAAAAATCACTTTAAAGTTATGTTTAAACCCAATGTGTCATCTTGTGTTTACATTGCGTTTAAAAGTAACTTAAAAGTGATTTCTAACATAAATACCAGATCAAACCCAGATAAATCTATTATCTAAGTTAAACATCACTTACATTGCCACTTTAGACTTAAATATCGATCATAATATAGTTTCTTTTCGAGTGAAACAAAACTTTACAGTTAAAGTCCCCTTTAAATAGAGATTACGAGCCTTGGATGACGTCTCCGTACTCTTAGATTGCCTGAAAAAATGGTTAAAATAGTTATTCTTAATGATATAAATCATCCGCTTGGAGTTGAATGTTTTCCTCTTTGCATTATTAAGGATTTCTTAGCCCATTCTTCCTCTCTTCTATTTGTTCCTGTTTCTCCCTGCAGGTGTGTATCCCCGCTAAGCAAGCCTCTCTCCTCAAACGCTCTCTCTCCATTCTCCGAGCACTCACACCGTAAATTATTTCACTCCTATTCGGACTTGGAATCCGCCCCCTGACAAAGAGACCTTTCTTCGGAGCCTTTCTCCCACGCTTTAAGGTCCCGGCGGTCAGTTTCTTGTGTTTGCACGTCCAACTCCTTCATTGTTTTCATTGTTTTCGAGCGCCATTAAAGCTTGATTAAATTTTCTTCATCGGAATCCTGTAGGTGCGATAGGGACCCGGGAAACTTCAATTATACAGCAAGGCCCCCGGTTTCTTTTCTACCGGAGCAAAGTTCCAAGATTAACGATTTTAGCCGAAGCCTCGAACTCTGAGATATTTTCCCCTGATTCTCCGAGTTTTTCTATGGTGAACACTGGGTCGTATAGGTTTCTCAGTATTAGGATTTTCTAAAAATGTTATTAGCATCGCTGTAAACAAAGCTGGAAAATCTCGGTCAATGGATGTACGGAATTCACTTAAATTGGACGGACTGTTTGCAGCACAAACAGGACGTGGACTCTTCTGTGAAATCATTAAGGCCGAAATTCGTAAATGGAGTGATTTATAATTAATTATTAACCCCATTTTAAGAGCTGTCTAGTTTGCTATCAATTTAGCTTGTTTGTGCGGTCCATGGAGAGGCTTTAATATTGAGCGGCGTTCATTTCATTTGATCTTCGTGGAATTAAAGCAATAAGTGTAGTGGATGGTTGAAAATGCTGATAGAATCTAAAGCTTTATCACAGCTAGCATCATTCTATTACTAAAACGAATACTTCCACAGAATGTCGTTCCTTTGTAGCCACCTAGGTTATTACTACACGTACGGCAACGTTAGGCTCAAAAGTGATAAAATATTTAACTCACTGGTTTTATTACCATATTCTGATGCTATAAATTTGGGACATAATTTTGAAGGGACATAATCCGAGCCAATTTTATGAGTTTGAAGACTACAGTTTTTCATGATTTGAGCTTTCTCGACAAGCCATTTTATCATTGTCTTGGACATATTTTTCTTTTATATACCTGAATCTACTATAATTTACTTAATCATTCATTCAAAAATTGATAAAGTGAAAATTATAATGAGGCTATATTTCTATACTGGGACAGTCCTGATCAACGTACAGTAAGCCTACTTACTGGTCATAATGCGTTTCTTTGTAGGGCAAATACCAAATATCAGCTCATTTGAGTTTTTTCTTTAACCATTGATATCGTGCTGATCAAAAATGAATTTACTGATATTTTATCAATGCTTAGATTTATTTGTTACAATTGTATCCAATCCACTGATATAAATTAATTTATAATTTGCAATCCACAGGCAATATTTGCTTAAATTTTATCATTAGGGGTATTTTTGTATAAGTAAATTCTTTCTAAAACTACCCTATTAATATTTAAAATTATGTAAGACCAATTGCTAATGTAAGCTCAGGTTACTCATACAGCAGAATATATAGCATCTCTCGGTATTATTCTAGCGATCAAAATTATTGGATATTTTCTCCTAATTTACAAATCTATACAAACAAATTATATCTAGAATCTAACTAGCGTAGTTGTTCCTAAGGATTCGTAATAAGGTTCGTAATCTATTTACGACGATAGTTTTTCTTCTTCTTTTCAACTTTAGACAGTCCTTTATAAATTTTCTTTGAGATAACATTTGCTCGCAGATGGATATATTCATTTCATAAACTTTCGTTAATGATTCAAAAATCTTCAAATTTTCTAGTGTAAAATTCCAACGGAGGCCTTATTGTTAGGTAGGCCATACATCCTGTATCTCAATCCGTCTTGTTCATGTAGTCAAAAAGGTACTTTGTCCTGTTAGAACCTTCACCGGAAATCGTGATATTGCTTACGATATTCAATACCAAAATAGAAAGAATCAAAGTTTTTGGCTATAGATGGACTGATAAATGACAGTCATATAATAATATAGAAATCTAAAAAATAATAAAATATTATCGTAGTAAACTTTAATATCGGAAAGATTATTAACTTTAAAAAAGATTTATGAGAATGTTAAAACACTATCTTCCAATCCATATTGCTTTACCTTTAAAAGGCAATAATTTTCCGTGCTCTTTAGTATATTTGGGAGCAGAAAATAGAGGGACTTCACCTTTGGTTGAATTAAAAATTCCTTCAACACAACGGCCGAGAATTCTTTCAAATGATAAATGCAATGAAGCATTTAAAACTTCTCTCGATAAAAATCGAACGAAAATATTCGTCCCGTTTTATTCATGGGAAATGCCCCGTCTTCAGCTAGATGGGTTCTGGTCAGTCCACTCAAGGAACTCATACATTTTGATCATATAATCTTCGAATCCGTAGACCATTGGTCCAAATACAAAATCCGCCGCTTCCTGGAGATGCACTCCATCTGGCGGAAAGGCGGCGAAGCTCGATCTCTCTCTTTCGGAGGGTCCTAGCGGAGGTAGGATACGAAAAGGGAAGGCAGTTATTATCCCCCTTCCTATCCCAAATCTTCAATTTTCCCGGAAAAAACACATCATCCACCCTCTCTCCTCGTATGCACTCCCAAATTGCAATTTCAGTTCCCCCTCACCTTCCTAGACTTCCCTCGGGAATTGATCGATTTCAATCGCTCCCTCATTACTGTCAGAGGTGCTCAAACTTCCTGTCCCCCCAACTTCCGATTTTTTTCATCCTTCCCTTCTTAGTCTCCATACCCTTCCTCCTGCCTCTGCCTATTGCCTTCGAAGGTTGACGCTTGGAACCTAAGACTTGGCCATTGTTTATTTATTTGCCCATTGTCATAGCTACAAAATGATCCAAGCAATTAAGTTGTTCTTACGAAGTAAGGCAGGTCAGCACAGTCCATATGAAAGGAAGGGCCGAATGGGTATAAGGAAGTATCTGTGGGGCGTAGATGATATATTTTGAGGAAAGTAGGTTATTTTTATGATGATAAATTATTAATTGATATATTTATTAGGATAGATTCATTTATCCAAAGAATTATGCATAGGACAGATCATTGAGATATGCATAGTAAACGCACTGCATTAATTTATTTGCAATGTAATATGATTCACTACGATATAGTATGGAGTGCCCACATGTTTAGTACGATGAAATAAATATACTTTAGAGGTACAAATTTTTTTCATATATACACAAGATTCACTGTGTTTTTACATTTTCATTGTATACCATATCAGCAAGCTAAATTTAAATCATAATCACATATAAAAATAATGTAATAAATAGTTACTTTTCTCTTTGACGAATTCATCCACACCGTAGAATGTTTTGATCAGTAGATTTAAAAAAAGTTTTTTGCCAAACTGCAATTTATTATTTTTTAGATCCAGATAATTTGTTGTATATTTTTAGCATACGTTTATTCAATTGCGTGCCGCATGTGTCTCGCAATCCTCGAGTTGTGCAGGCCTGAAAAAGGGATTACAGTTTATTTGTGTATTTTCGATTACCAGTTTCCTTAATCCATATTGCTTCTACATTTGTAATACTTTTCTAACAGTTGTGGATTTCAGAATAACATTGGTATAGTATATTTTATTTCATATTAATCATGAACAGCAATTAATTTCCTTTTATAGGATTTCCAATAGAATATAACTTTCATGGGTAAGTTTATGGAAAAGATGCATGTTTAATTTTCAAAGATATATCTAATAAATATTGAATAAGTTAATAAGCGCGGTACTAGTCTCTAGCGTTCTCCCGTGTCTATAAAGTATTCCGTATATTCACGCAAGTCCATTGATTAGAACCCAGAAAGTAATTTGAGTACCGGTCCTGTCCGGCCTTCTTATTTCCCTGGGATTTTACTTCAATGCACTACTTTACCTTAATCTACAAACACTCTTTTCTTTGTGTTAAGAGTTGATCTTTCGCCGTAAATTTTGAGATACTTTGTGCCATAAGAAATTCTCTCTCACGATGAACTCTTCGGATCGATGGCCCTTTTTAATTTTCAAATGTATTCCGAGCTAATTTTACTCCTCAAGGTTGACTGAAAAACCGCTTCTTAAAATTAAGTTTATTTATAATTCCCGGATGTTTACACAAACACTATTTCAATTCCACGAAAAATATTTGACGAACTCTAATTTTAATCCGAAAGAGCTGAATCAATATTGTGGTCTTGTGATGGGAATTCGAGCTAATCTTCTTCTGAATTAAGGATATTAATATTGATGGATTTCTTTGCTTATATGAGGAATTTTCAATTTTTACTGGAATTTTATTTTCAATTTTAATTTTAGGGAAATATTACCTGCTGCTATTTATGAAAGAACATAAAAAAGTATATTTATACAGCGTAGTGTGAGATTGTTTACTCTAACTCTCCTGAAAAGACGTCATAGGCCATCAAAGAATACATTTTTAATGAGTATACCATGTGATATTTTATTTAAGGACGAGTTTCAAAAATTAAAAATTTATGAATTATTATGAAAGGTAGGTTTTGGAATAAGTTCTAATAATTACTGGCAGCAAGAGATAGGTGCTTACTCTGTTCAAATAATTTTAGATATTTTTATATTTCTCTTTTAATTGTGGTTAATGTAAGAATTCAGCTCGATGATCACTCAGTTTCTCTAGTTGAACATTCTGCAGTTAACAACAAAATAAAGTTTAAATCAGTTTAGGGAATATTCTGAAAATTTTATAACTACTATTATATAGTTTTTGTTATAGCTTTACTTATTGCCTTGTTAATTTAGGTAAAATTAAAATTGAAATCGACTTTTATGCTTAAATGTTTCTTAATTCTTGCCTTCCTATTCATTTTATAAATACAAATCACCTAGTAGCTTAAATTTTCCCTTATTTTTTAGATTACTTATTAGCTGGGTATTGAAAACTAAATTTTTGTTTTCTGGGGCGAAAGTTTTGGGAATTTTTTACTCAAGTATGGTTTTCAATTAATACAATAGCATGTGTAGAAATTTAGTGCAATTTTGTAAGTACATTTTATAGTAAAAACTAAAAATTTGATCAAATATGTAAATTCTAAAGTGACACTGCATTTATCGAAGTGAAATTACATTTATGTAAGGAAGTTTAAAGCAAAATTCTGTCAAGCGACGAGTTAAAGAAATGATTGTTCATCTGTTTAAATGAAGGTTTTGTTACTATGAATTCATTCTACAATATTTGAATTGATTTATTTTGGAAGAAATTAAATACATTTCACTAGGAGCTGCAAGTACATCAAATTTGCTTTGTATTAAAATTCATCATCTCTTTGTTAGATGCTGTCATGCTCAAAACTAGTTTATGGTGAATTATTATCCATGCACTTTGCGGAAATTCACGCTAAAGTTCTCTGGATGTGGAAGTCGGGAGTTAAATTTTGAAAATAAGGCAAGGAAACCTTCAAAAGGGAAGAATTTGATAGAGGGCAACGGCACCAAACGGATTCTGTTTCAAATTTCCCCACTACAACCGCATTTGTGGTTTAGGTACTCGTGTCTGACTGTTTCCGATTAGCCAGACCAAGCTATTGCTCACAAGTACTTAACCCGCAGACTACTAGCGGTAGCCCATGATCGATAATACCTTGAAGATTTCATACGAGACTGAAATAACCGATGCATATCTTCGTCATAATGCTTGACATACATAGAAATGAAGCCCGAGAGGATTAGGATGCATTTTATATTATATATTTATACTATATTAAGTGATTTCCATATATATTATTTCATAGTTTTCTCTTTATTAGTGCATGATTGCAATGAGTCGAATTATTGATTTCGTTATAGGTAATTTTGACATATTGTTTGCTTTTATGATTTCAATACTATACACAGTTTTCCATTACCTCTTTTATCTTGTACTATCAGTACAGTGTGAAAGCATTTTTTTCACCCCCCTTCTTTGTGAGTGTTCTCCTGCCGTGGATATTTTATTCCTAAGATAATACCTCAGGTTATTATTACATCAAATCCTTCTAAAGTTTTTCCAATCTATTTCTAAATCATCAAGATCTCTATAAGCATCTAAATCTTTCCTTACTGGAATAACACACATTGATATCATTCTTTACATTGATTTTCACCGTTTGATAATTAAAATTAAGCGCAATTCACCAAAGATGTTCTCAAAATTACTTTGTAAGTTAGGAAATTTTAGAGATACAAAGTAAATTGTAATTATGGTTAAAATATCAAAAAATCGTAGATTCGGTTTTGAATCACCTCAGTAGTTCTGTACCGTTTTCAGAAGTTCAAGTAATATAATTCAAACTGAGAATTCATAAAATTTTCTTTTATCTCGTACTCTTTGATCTTGGGATATCAATTTACTCACAGCTCTATGAAAAAATACGAATGTTTTCTGTAATTTTATGGACTGTCATCTCGTCTAGTCCGTCACAAATTGCCTCTACTACTCGTGCAGCACAACGCGTAATTATGTTAAAAACCAGAGTCGCAGTTGCGATTCTCTTCGTCCCTTGGCTAAGGTTAGCGTTCCATTTCCGCACCTTCCGTGGAAAGCAATTAAGTCGTCGCAATCACTTTCCAATCAGTCTCCAAAGCAGTGTGATTGATTCGTCAGAGATGGATGCTCGGAAGAGAGGGCGCTAAGTGTTAGCGGATGAATTTAATAGAAATGTATTCCATCCACCTTCTAATGGAAGAGATAGAATTAAGTCTCTTAATTTAACCCAGTCAAGACCGAATTTTCAGATATTATTCATACACATTTTCAAAATAAACTCTCTTCAAGTATATATATATATAATTATCATTAAAAATTATTTTTACAACGATGCAATTCTTATTATCAAATCTTTATTTGTACCCAAATGGCAAAATTGGTGCATTTTTTTCGGGGAAAACATTTTTTATAGAATGATGTATTGAAAAATCCATGTGATTTGCTCATTTGCAATCAAGTACTTTTTTCTTCAATTTTAGGGCTTAGCTCAAAGAAAATTTTAGAATGTTTGTAATTATTTGAATTTGATGACCCTGAATATTTACGTGTGCGCTTAAATTCTAAGAAACAAACAATAATTGCAGAGTTTATTAAAACTACACTAACAGATTTCCACGAAATGATTAAAACGTGTCAGAAACACTTCTTTACATTTTGAAACAAAGCTGTAAATATATATATATCGGGATGTTAATGATAACGGAAGTAATAAGTAGTGGAAAGGGTGCAAAAATAGCATTAACAAGCAGGACTTTACTATAATAAATAATATATAAAATACGAAGCTTGGGGAATTAGGTAATTATGATCAGGATTTTTGATATTTATTAATTGAATTTATATTTAGGGATCAACAGATTTCGAATCTAAGTGAATTATTGAATTTACGCATGATCCTAATGATGCAGTGAATTTCAAAAAAGAGAATGCTGACAGTAGGTATTTTTAAGAGGAAAATAAGAGTGTATGCTTAAAATTAAACTTTTCGTTGTAGGAGTTAGTCTAGAATCATATTTCTACACGTTGAATCATTATATATTACATTATTAGTTATTCTCAATAATGATAGATATTTTTTATCTTATTAAATTAACCGGTAGGTATGAAAAATAGAGTTAAAAGCTTTTCTTCAAACTTAAATGATTAAGTTTGAAATTAAGTACATACATCAATGGAAGGTCATTCTCATCATTTAATCATAATATATTATTATTTTAAAAGGGTTATAGAATCGCTTATGGATATGATTTTTTGTAATTGACAGTTTTATTAGTGTTTTTTCTTGCAAACCACCTTTTCTTGGAAATTATTATGGAGATGACTGGAGACTTTGACCGAACCTTATCTCTATGGATCTATTGAGAACCTCAAATTATATAAATCATTAAAATTTTCTTAGAATATTTAAGTATTAAATTAAGTATAGTATTACTGAATAATTTTCTAGAGAATTAAAATTTGAAATCAACGTGTATTTGTCGTATCATGAAAATGTGTACGTAAAGTGGGTCCCATTCCGTTAATTAACGTAAGCTGAAACATATCGAACGGTTTATGATGAGTTTTAAACGAGTAAAACTGCCTCGGGAGCGTTTGAATCCTCAGAATGCAGGGGGAAGATACACAGAAGGAAACAATGAAGAAGCTGCGAGAGTTGTTTTACTCTAAGTATTGAGGTCGGTATCCTCGTTTTTTTCCATGGGCGGGGGTGTAAAGAGGCGAAAAAGAACCCTGGCTTTTTGTTCGGAAGTCGTTAAGTCGCAACACACCTGCGGCGCCGAGAGTTGGATGACACGCTTCACGAGAATGGATTCCATTGCTCATAATAGCGCGCTCCTTTGCCGTGTTCTTGGTGGTGACTCGTCAGTTCTCCGTCGAAGTTGGGCGTGGCGCTGATGTCTGCCATCGCAAAGAAAACGCCAAGGGTCTCGTAGAGAGTGCGATCTTGCGGCGGATTTCAGCATGTTATCTTCGGAGGGTCCAAGGCCCTTGATGACTTTGTAGTACTAGCAATTTGCCTACTAGGCAATTTGTCCTATACTACTATTGCCTAGACTATCTATATGCACTCCTAGAATTGAAAAGATTTTAAAGTTTTTCCTTTATCAATAAATTCATCACGTCAAAATTATGTTTGAAAAATTAATTGGAGATGAGCTCATGGAGAAATTGTCTTAAATGAAGTGATTATCTTAACCAAGCACTCCCACCTTTGGTAAGTGCCCTGAAAACTTTCTGGATCCGCTCCTCCTTAGGGTAGTAATTTTATTAATAATCATTTATCTGCAGATACTCGGTGATCATAACGAAGGATTCAAAGAAGATAAAAAGGTTTATAGCATCTTTCAGAAATATAGCAAGAAAACTCGGGATAGATCGTACTTACATGTTATTTTTACTCTTATAAGTATCTTTTATATGGCACTGAAAAACTTACAGTTAACACAAGAAAAAACCCTTTAGTTTTGTGTTGATGAAAACAAGTAATTATAATTTCCAAAATAAGTAGGATCAGTTTCAAGTAGTTACATTCTGAATGAATCACGGTATATGTTAATAATAACAGCTTACCGCTAATGGTTACAGTAGAATAAGAGTCACAGCTCCAAAACCATCGAACAGAGAATTTTTACTGTGTTTGATGGTTATGGAATTGTGACTCTTATTCCACGGTATATGTGTTTTTATAATATTTCCACGTATTTATTCTCTCTTAAACGCTCGATAATTCCTTATCAATATAATTGTTAGGATTCTAGACTTATGGGTTACGTTCGAAATATTTTGCTTAACTTTCTCTTCAGTTGCTTTAATAATCTTTCGATGAATGCTATTGTCACTCTATTTCCAGTGCCATAAATTATTATTGGTTTGAGTATGTTTTAAATTCAGTTTTTCTGCTGTTTTTATTTCTCCTTATGAAATTATTTGAAGTATCGAGCACTCTGTTTGCGGTATCATAGGTTTTCTAGCACAGGATCAACCAAAAGGTTTGGTTTTACTCATTTATCTTTTATTTGAGTTTATATTAGTTAGGAGTAGTGTTCCATCAAGTTTAGGGGAAGAAGGTTTGTAAGTTTCGCTGACGAGAGCGTGATTCTTGTCACTTGCATATAAATCTTAATCTAATCTCATTATTATCGTTTCTCATCTCTTGTTAATTCTATTTAGTTAGACTATTATTTTATACTTCTTTGTGAAGCAAATAGAATCTGAGTATTATAAAAACAGCGTTAAAATTGTTTAAAGTTTGTAGCCTGTTGAAAGGATAGAGAACTACAAGTCGAATACCATTAATTCCCTAAATGGTGGCTACCGTTGGAACATTATTATGGCGTACTTTGAAGCCTATCGGGCTCCCTATCGAATCTTATTATAATCCCTATAATCTTATTCGAACCTATCGAATCGCCTATTGGGTCACCTCTTACATTTTTACTTTTTCGACATAAATCTGAAATTGCTGTTTCCGAAGGTTAAAAATAGTTTATCGTAGAAACGCTGTAGATCTCAAAAGGTGTGCGAAAGAGTTAGTGAATTTACTAATCGATTTCGAGTGAATCCCCTTCCATACGACTTACTACTCGCAAATCAACGACGTCTTCTTTAATTGTCCCTCATTGTCATCATCAGCAATTCGGCTTTAAACTTACCTGCTAGGAATGAAGGAAGTGGATAAATTAGATTTGCTCATCAGCAGCCAAGCAGCAGGACAGCAGCCAAGCAAAAGCAGTAATGAACCTTTTTTAAGGGGTTTATTTTGTAAGGATGCAAGGACAGAGCTAAGCGACTTTCATTAAGGGGACCGGCGCATTCCGTTTAATGTAAATTACTTTAAAAATTTCATCAAAATCGAGCGTTACTCTACAGCGGATTTGATTGAGTTTTTGCATTAATTTGAAGATTAAATTGCAAGCAGGAAGTAAGTGGGAAATCATGTGCTCCTTAAAGACATCTTAATCCTTTAATGGAATAAGATTCGGTTATTTTTTCTCTAAATGAGCAAAAAAGGCAAATGCAAATTTACTGTTTCGTAGTACTCTGGAATATAGGATCTTCGCTTAATAATCAACCTATTTCGTGGTAATATTTTACATTTTATTCAGTACTTTCGTTCTTATAATTTAGAGTAAAAATAGCGCAGAGTTTTATCACTCCATCTCTGGTATGCTTGGTTTTCTCGCACTTAGCAGCTTTAAATTTGGAATCGACTAACCTTCGACAAAATTCGTCAAAACAGTAGTTAATGAACAATAGATTATTTCCAGATATTGTGAGTTTGTTTAAATTTAAATTGCCACATTACTGAATAACGTCTGGAGACTTTTGACTCGGGATTACTCAATTTCTCAATTCTTTGGGCATCTCCGTGTTTATTTTATATTAGAAAAACAATGCAGAATTTTTCATTAGAATGCAATCATTACCTCTAAAGCCAAAAATAAAATTATTGTGTTATTTGCGACATAATGATAATGGTTAAAGAATTTTCAACGGTTGAATAAATTATCTTTTAACAATTTTAATCTTGCAACGCACAAATCACTAGCTTTCGAGTGTATAATTTGTTGGCTGACTCACGAGATGTTAGATAAATAAGGGAGCAAGGAAAGAAATGGTCATTTCCTCATCTAATGAATGCATTTAGTCATTTTTATTGTTATGGCTTTCTTACAAAAGTATTTATAACAGATGGAGGATGATCAAATCTCATTGTATTATTATCTACGCGATTGTTCAAAGAGAGTTTAATCTGCCTTTTTAAGATTCTGCATTCCCTTGCAAGGAAGCGACACTTACTCTTAGAAGCAAGCTAATAAAATTCAAGAAGTTCTGAACTCACCGTCTCCAAATCTGATGAAATCCTCTTTTCATTGAGTTTAGGAAAACAAAAATTACTCCGGTTAACAAATGGAGAAGCATTTTAGCGTCGTTAATTCGGACCTTTTTTGCTCTTTACTCTTTCGTGGCGTGAAGCTAGAGAAAGCTAACGTGAATTATGTTCCAGCATTAGCGAGTACAGAATAAAGCGCTTTTGCTTCTTAAACGTGTCTCTTCCGTAAGGAAAGCTGGCAGTTTATTAGAGACCTCAAGAGAGTGGAAATTTTACCATCGGCTTATGCGCTGGGGCTCAGAGCGCGCCTCTTTGTTTATTCCTCGTTTAATCACCATGTACAGCGACGACCTCATCAATTCTCACAATTCGCTGGATACGACGGGAGTACGACAAACGAGCAGATGAATATGCTTAATGCTAGAAGTCCATCCACCCCTTTGAAGCAGCTTCCATCCTAAAGGTCATAAAGTTTGATGTTTGTGTCGGATGTTTTCGTGTGTTTGATGGTGCTTCCTTGACATTCTCAGAGTGAAAATGGTACTATTTAATCATTATTATCAGATTATCTAAATAATAACGCGAGCTCAATGCAAGAGTAGAAATTTGATAATTGAATAACTGAAGAGATATTGTGGAAAGAAATGGTTACAGAAATTTAAAGCAGCTTTTGCCTGAAGATACTAGTTCGCTAGCGAAACATGTCGCCTTCATAAAATTTCTGTTGAAACGTACGAAAAGTTCTTTCCTTCTTGTCATTTCATTGGAAAAATTTTTAAATTCACAGAGAAAGTAAACTCTCCCCTCTTCTTGCTCCTGTTTCTTACATCCAATGTGCTATCTTAATACATAAGAGTTTATTAAAATTATAGAGTTTAGCAAAATTATAGCAATAAAATCTTGGTTAGGCGATTGCGCGCCGCGGGAGCTAATATCTGGATTAGTATTACATAGATAAAATTGACTTTGGAATTGGGTAGGTATATTTCCCACTGGTAGTGTAGGTAATTTCCCACTTTTATTTGATTGTTTGTCAGGTATATATTATTTTGCTATGGGTACCAGCTTAGAAGCTTGCAGAAGAAATGTGAAAAGTCAGAAAGAGCTTAGCACTTTAGTAAAAATGTCAATATTTGATATGATTTTCAAGCTTCGAGCTCTCAATTCAGTATGTATCACTTCTGGAGTTGTACATTCGTTCTTTTCCTTTACACAGACACTTAAAAGGGAATTCTATTATTCAAATTTTATTCCTCCGCTAAAATTCCATTTATCGAAGGTCGGCCTCTTGAAAGCTTCTTTCTTCGATTAATTTGGAGAGTGTGACATCCCGTCACAACCCTCCGCTATATAGGTTACGAGAGGCGCCTAGAACATCGTTATGGATCCAAATTTCGTCCATTCTTCGCCGTAGAGTGAGGCTTGAACTTTCCACAAGTTCCACGCCATTTTGGCCCTCGTCTCTGTTAGCGAGATCTCTCTCTTCCTCCCAAGGTCCGCTCACTCAAAGGCACGCTTCATTTGTTCCCATAGTTGAATTAGTTGCCACGCTGTCGCTTGTAATCTTCTTTGACGTCGTTAACCGCTCTTATACATTGAGGACCTCCAGCTTTCTCGTCTCCATTCTTCTTACACTTTTCATCCATTATCTCTAGAATCTCCGATCCAATTCCACCTCTCTAAGGCTCAATTTGGCATCCTTTTACCGAAATAACTTCTCAGAATTTTCAAGGAAATTTTCCATTATAGTTATCCTGTTTTAGAAAGCTAGCGAAATTCAATAAAAATCGTATGTTTATGTTGTTATGAAATGCTTAATATATTATTAGCTGTAGTTTTCAAGCCTGCTGAATAATTTACGTTGAATTTCTATTCAAAGGCCGAATTATATCTGGAGGAAATGGTATCATAATCAAATACCCATAGGAATAGGAGTGCATAAACTTGTACCTATGTCCTAATGATGATAATGAGAACTAATTATCGGTGGGCCATATTTAATGCTAATATTAAAATTATATCTAATATACATAGAGAGATATAGCGAGATATTTTCTAATTGCAAGAGCAAAAATCCATTTCAGCTGCAAAATTCTGATAAAAATGAAAAGCATCGTAAGACATAAGTATATGCAATATTCAGTCAGTTCATCTTACAGTTGGTCAGTTCATCTTATAGTTCATCCGTTGGCTGTATCTGTCCTATATTGAAGACTATTAAATTAAGGTAGCTGTAATGTAAAAAGACTTATTTACGGAAAAAGGGGGAGGTTGGGTGAAACGAAACAAATGTGCGGGAGGAATGGTTGGGATTAGGATTTCAATTGCTCCCGAGAATTTTGTAAATGAAATAATCCCTATAACATATTCTCCTTTACTCCTCTGTACTTTACCGAAGAACTCTCTCCGAGATAAGGCCAACCTTTACCCTCCCGGATGCTCCCATTACTTAAGCATTAACCCCTTTCAACTTCTTACTCCTCTCTCTCTCTCTCTCCTTTCTTAACCCTTCCTTCCACCCTTGTTAGTTTCACCTAACCTTCCCCTTTTGATTGTAACTTTCTTACCTGAAGATAGCCAAATTGTGTCGAAACTAGAATGTAATTGCAAACATGTGTGGAAAATACGTAGATGTTCAATTTATTTCCACTCCTCCGGTTAATTAGTGAGTTGAAAGTCACCGTTGCATATATTTATTATATGTAATAATTGTTGCTTTCGATGACTATTACTACTTTTGATGGGAATGTAAGCCGATAATGTAAATGAAAAAATGACATTTTCAGGTAACGGTTCAGGTAAAAGAATTTTAATTTTCAGTTTGGGTTCGGTTTTCACTCCGCTAAAAACGTTTTTTTTTTCTTTTTTTCGGCTCAGTTCCAGTTGTTTGACCTAATATCGGAATTATTTTGTATTATAAATGAACCCCGAGTAAATTAAATTCCGTGAAAGTATATAGGAAAATATTTAATTCGACGATCGTAAATATGGCTAAATTTCAATTAATGCAATGACTTGCAAAACCTTCTCGTGGTGGATTTCCAAGAGATGAACGAGGAACGTTACATAAGACGCACATGAATCTTTTGATCGCATGAGTTGGGAATATCGAATAGGAAATCTTGACACACGTGTACACTCTTTGTTCATCCTTCCGCATCCAAAGCAATCCTTTTTCCTGCATCAGATCTTTCCCTCGAACACCGGCAGCCCTCGCTCGATTCCCCAAAGGGCCCTGGGCGAAACTAGACAACAATACCGACCGTATCCATTCTCAAACATCGACCCGACCATTCCATTCTCTTTTGCGGGATTCAAAAGAGTAGAGAAATCCTCACACCCTCTTCCAAAAACTTCTCCTTGATACACCACGCGATATACCGTGATTTTTCACCGACGCAAAGGCCGCTGTTCCTTGTAAGGTCGTGAGGGGAATAAATGGAGTATTGAGCATACGCGGAATTCCGAACGAACATTCTAATTCAATAAGATCAAGTCATGGAATACGTTAGGAGAAGTAATATATCATTGATAGATTTGATTGATGGATGATCTTATACAGTTTTCACGCTAATTTTCATACAGTTGAAATGGAGTCGAAGTAAAAGTGGAAAACCTGTTTTCAAAACAAGTAATACAAATACTGTTATCAAAATTGTAAGTAATAATGGTATTAAATCGACTTTATTAGGGCGAGATTGAGACTAATATGCCTCTTCTTGCATCTAACCCTTCATCATATAAAATTTAAGAGAAACAGTCTGAAAATGAATGCACCGAAGAAAGATACATTGCGAATTTCTCTGATTGGTAATTGAAAAGTGGTGGTGAAGATCGGAAAAGAATATGTGCCCATTTAGTAATCTCCGCTGTAATCTACGAAGGGGATACTCTTAGTATCGTCTAGAATGACAAAATACCGTAAAGCCGTAAGCCGCCTTTAGATGCGCATGAAAAAGTTGCACTCCGTACAACATAGGTTATGATATTAAATAAAATTCTTAATATTTATGTATTATTTTTAGATCAAATGGAACAATACATGACACATCTACCACCTTATATTCCTAAAATTTCGGAAACAAATAGTTCAAAGTGAAAAAAATGGCAAAAAATGTTTGGAGTACAATTTTCGTTCAAATAAATGTTAAATTTATCCAAAATTATCTTCACATTATATCTGTACATATTAAGGGATTATCATAACGGTATAAAATTTGAACTTCTACAATGTGAATACTTCTTCGAATGAGTCCTAAATCAATTACCTGATTGCTACAGAACGTCATTCATTTAAAATTAAAATTTAAAGACCTAGAAGGGTGAGAAATACCATGGTTCATTTAAAAAAATTGTATTTTCAATCTCAATTTTCTCTTAATTCCTTTTAAAGATTTTAAAGGAAATTAATTTTCGTGCTTCGCACTCGGTTGTCAAATATTATGGCAAATGCTTCTGTCGGTATTCTTTGAATTCCTAAACAGTTCTTTGCCGTGGGTAGACGGAGGAATTTTCCAATTGGGATTCCGACTTAGATAACACCTCGTGTTTCACGCCATTAACCTGAGCTCTTTGTCCGGCCGAAATTTGGAGCCGACGCATGTGGCGCGTTTTTCATCCTATTTGTCTGTTGCGCTGGAAAAGGGCTGAGAATATACAAATGCACTTGTCTTTCGCAACGCGACGTTTGGGTTATCATCCCGTTTGTCGAGCAACGACCTAGATTCAATTAGGCTTCACCAGAACCGATTACCTAATGGCCCATCATTACGTTTATGCAGTGTTCCCCATCCTGTCAATTTATTATTGTCTCTCTCTCGAGTAACATTTTCTCGATGGGTACAGAAATAATTGGCTGTTTAGTAGGCATACCATGTAACTTACAAGTACTTCACGTTTGACTAAATTGATCGTGAAATTGTGGGTATCATCAAACATCTATTGGATAGTGACCTCTCCTATATTGTCCGATAAATTCATACATTTGTCATTCTAACTGGAGCGTGCAGAACTTCTTTGTGTGCTCAAAACTTGTTTTCGTTTTGACATAAACTTTATCTTGGTTTCTGCACTGTTTTATTTCTCTTCAGATCGTGATATATTGCTTAACACCGAAATTCATTTCTTTCAGCAGTTAGAAAAGAGCTGAGAAATATATACCGGATAGATTGTGAGATAGAATGTCATCGGTGTCTCATTTTCCTTTCTGTTTTTGCTACTGTTATCTTTTAAAGAGAGGGTTGTAGGGTATTCCTCAGTTTAGCTAAGCATTAAGTTTATTTTTATGGCAGAGAACGCTGTATTAATTGACGTATGAATATTTTATTCAAGTAAAAATATGATAGTCAAAAAACTTGACATTAAATGATATGATGTCTAGCTTGTAAAGGTCAGTGTTTCAAACCACATTTTAATAATTGACTACAAATTTTCTCCTTCAGAAAACTCAAAATTTTCATTACTCTTGACTGATTAAGACATTTAATAATCAGGAAAACAATGTATAAATTATTTATATGAAATCCCATTTATGTGGATTCTGCCTAATGGTAAATTTTATCTGATGCTTCAAAAGTATAAAATGAAAATCATTAGAGAACTATCTCTACAATTACTTTCTTTGAAAGTTAGAAAAATCATCAGCTCTGATTAATTACTAGAAACTAACTGGGAGTTACGATTGTGTATATAATGTTTCAAAAATTAAATTTATGAGGAACTATGAACTGTATTAATCTAACAGTTTTAATTCATATTCTAAAATACTTCGAAGTATTATGTGAAATTATTTCCAGAACAATTTAAATTATTTAACATCTCTTTTATCATTCCTTGCCCTTTTATACGGCCTAAGGAAATATAACTCAATATCTAAGTTACGCTACTCCCGTTAATGTTTGGAAAGGATACAGAAGTATTATAAGGCGATCGAGTGTTATATGCTTCATGAATTCATGGAGTTATGAATAATTTGCTATGTAATCTTCCCATGTCCATATCAATAGTGAAACACTTGTTTAATATTTGGATTATTTGAGCTCTGTCATCCGTAAACTTCTTGTTGCTACATTTTTTCCAGTGTATGTGCGATATTTATACTTAAAGATCGCCACGGCTCCCGTTTCCTTCATATTTTATGCCACCGTTCTTCATATCGTGTATTAAACCGTTTCCTATGAGATTTCAGAACACGATTCCATCGATGCCTCTCTCTTCCCCTTCTGGTTTTTATCCTCTCTCATGCGCCAGCCATTCACTTTGTGGCTATTTTCATTCACTCTGTCATTTCCTCACTGTTTATTTTTCCTCGCTGTTTCGTACGAACTCAATTAAAAAGGACAAGTGCGGCTTCATGATGATTTCCAATTTCCTGCATCGCGTTATTCCCTACATGCCTCGTTGATGTTATCCGCTTCCTATCGTCGATTATTTCGCAAAAGAAATTATTTTTTTGGCTGAATGTAACTCTATATTGCTATCGATGGATGATGCGTGTTTCTCGGACATCAAAGTGATTCCCTATGGCACAGAATTTATCGCTTACCAAATATTATTATTCTTCAGTTATCGTAATTAATTCTGATTTTTCATTATTGCCTCAATTTTTCAGAGATCTTTTTTCTATACCTTTTTATTTACGGTTCAAAATAATGAATTGAGTAATTTAAGTCTAAAATTCGCGAAAGCTTGTTTACCGGAGATTAAGTTTATCTCGGATTCAAGTACTATAGGTATATAAGTATACATGGGTGGTCTAAAAAGTTTCCGACATTTCACCATTTCTCGACATGTTTTCTGAAAATTTTCTGAAGATTTCTGAAAAATCTGGGGTCGGAAACTTTTCAGACCACCCTCGTACAAGTAAATTCAATTTTCTCGAGAATCAATTGTTCGATTTCACAGTTGCATAAATCTTCCATGTAATAATGAAGTGATGCCGAAGTAGGAAATTTGCAATCACATGTAAACTGGTCACCATACACCATGAAATATTTTCTGTGAACCGCATTCGTATGCCTTCATTTTGGTCATCGATCACTTCCATCTCTTCCCGATTGCCTTTGTTATAAAATTGCATCAGAAATACTGGAAAATAATCAGGTTCATTCATGGGAATAAAAGAATAATTTATAAGTTAACGTTTCCTTAACCGGAAATTCGAACACTGAAATATACAGTGCTTTAAATGAACCGATCCTTATCGAATATTTAACTGTTAAGAAAGCGATTTTGATGTCACATTTTCCTTAAATAGCGAGTCAGGTTTTGCTTCCATAAAAGCCCGATTGAGAGGGGTGCAGATCGATCGAATTTTATGAGTTATAGTTCCTCAAATCTCTCGGAGAAAGCAGAATTTATTATTATGAAGCCGCCTTTGGAAACATGTTAAATTGATCGTCTCAGTTTTTGGAGGAGCCATTCTCGGGCATTCGTCTTCAGATGATTCCATTTATCTTCTCACCCTTTTCTCTCGGACACTTTTCCACTCTGTTCCCTTTAAACCTACGATCCTTTACCGCCATTTCCTAGAGTCTTCCTCTAGCTCCCGAATTACCTTTGTTTTTATGGTTTCCCGTAGCTTTCCGAGTATTTTACGACGCACTAGAGTCATAGTGAATCCAATACAAGTCGTAAAGATTCTATTGTTGGTCCGTTTCATCCTCTATAATCCTAAGAGCGATTGAGAAATCATGAAAGAGTAGGAAAAAAGCTTCTGTTGTTTTCATGGATTACTTTGTGCAGATTGAGGATGTCTTCTGACGTTCATCCTTCTGACATTTGGTGTACTCCTGCACGTGTAATTACAATACTGCTACACATATGCAGATAAAGATGGTAGATTTACAATTCTACGTTCTAACATTTCATGAAGATTATCGAAATTTGAGATAATCGAATTTATGAACGACAACACTATTTGAATTTTGTTCAAAATATTGCCCATCATTTCATAGGAGAGAGACAAAAAATGAAGAAATATTTATTTTAAGGAATTGTTATGATTTCTGAGAAAATTAAAGAAATAAAGTTTAAACATTTTCTGAAACGAGCTGAATCTTGGAAGCACTATTGTCGTCTTGGATTTTTAGAATGATGGGTTTTTGATTCTTTTAGATAATCATCCTCTACTTATCGTGTTATCCCAGTATTTAATTTTCTCAATAAATATAAAACATTTATTTTCTCTGTAGATGTCGCAGTATATTTAAATGTGCTCTCCATCATGAGGGATAGGAAAAGGAAGCATTGATAATCAGAAAGCACGTATAATACAAATTTTCACATATTTATTCTAATGTTCATGATTTTCATAAATAAACAATTTATTATTATTTGCGCACATAACCCGTTGTTTTAGATTGTTTCAAGGAATCATTCAATGTTTTCTTCACCCGATCGCGAATCTTTATAGCAACGATGATGTCATTGCAGTCGTATCCTCACAAATCCATACAAAAGGTCTTACATATGTCCTGCTTGTATTAAGGCGCGAAAATAATTGTTTCTGTGTTTAAATTAAAAAAAATGCGAAAAATATCGATGAAGAAATCAAAATCATGCATCGATATTCTAAAAACATCCGTAAAGAGATGAAGAAATAGTATTAGGCGATATTTTGTGATAATTCGTCTTCTTCAGTGTTTTAATTAATTAACTATGGAAAAAGTAAAAGGTCTATTATTCATTCTATGTAATACAAAAAGCTCACAGGGCCAGTTGCATTTTCTTTCCTTCTCAGTGATGCACACATGTGAAAGAAATCTATCATTTAGCACCACCGCATCTAGATATCAAGTCTAGTTGTGCCATGTTTGTTACTTATGTATAATTAATGCTGATTAACGAAATATCATTACCTGTCATGACCTAATAGAACTAGTTTGTATTGAGCAATAAATAATAATTTTTATTCTTAAATTTTTAGTGCAAATTTAGTTTGATGTATAGCATAGTAATTGCACTCTAAAAAAATACTTTATGAAGGCGTCTTCAGGCAATCTTGTTTCCATTACCCGTAAATTCATTTTTAGACAAATATTTATTCTTTGAAAGGCCAAATTATAGAACCAATGAAACTACCGAAGTTGGAGGACTATAATTGAGATTGGTTGTACCAAAATTTAGTATCTTAATTCTTGGAGCACAGAAATTTTCTGTTTGTATATTTTTTTTAGTTTCACATTTAGACTTTGGTGAAGGTTATGTTCATTAATCATAGACGTTCTCGGCTACAACTCTATCTATATTAAATTTTCGTACTAATCAACGTCAACTCCTTGAGGAGGTAGGGTTCTAATTTTCTAAAGAGGTCCATCTTTCGGAGTAGCGTAAGTAGTGACATCTGTTTTAAAAGGCCATATCATGTTGTGAGCGCTCGGAAAGCGGGAATTGATAGAAAGCGCTAAGTGGTATTGATTTGGAGCTTCCATTTCATTTCCTTGAAAATGCATGTATCATGAAAAGTAAAGAAAGAGTGACATTTAATTGTAGTAGAATGAAAGAAACACTCCAAGAAATAAAGATCTATCCAAATATAAGACGCTTAAATGCATGATTGAAAATACGGATGCTTAAAATATCTATGTATAATTTAATTCAAACTTTTTCAGTACAGTAACATGTCTAAAATAGACTTTTACGGACGTTTTAGGTCTTCGGAGAGTTTTTCGAACTTCTTGATCATAAATCACGACAAAATAGCACTTTGAAAGTTAATTGGAGATAAGTTAATGAAGAAATTATTTTAAATCGCGCACACCTCTGGCAAGATCTCCTCTCCCTTGGCAAGTTTCAGATCCGCTCCTGGTTTGGGAACTCCTAAAATAATCAGGAAATGAATAAATTGAAAGAATTTTAAATATCTTGGGATACTAATGTTAGGATACCTGGTTATATTTTTAAAATGAATAAGTTTCCTTTCTATTCCTTCAACATTCATTTTATCCTATGTCTAGATCGGCTTTTGTAGTTTTCTGATAGGTGTAATCGTTCAGTGAATTTGCGGTTGCTTTGTAAGTGAGACCTCTTTCAGATCCTCTCTTCCGAGTAACGGAGTATTTCTTTTAATCCCTAAGAGATCTCTCTAGCGCCATAATACCCTGCGGGAAGAGAAATAGCGCGTGAGGGACGGAAAACGAATAAAATGTTTACCTCTGATTCACGCGTAATTTTCGGATGCCCTTTTAAGGTTCTCTTTGGTGAAATCTTTCCTATCTCTATGGGAAATCAGACCTTTTTTCGGGTCGCCTCCTTTCCATGACATCATGTCGATTTCCATTCATCCGCAGACAAAGGGCCACCTGATTCCACGATCCTCCGTCTCTTACCCTAATTCCTTCCTGCCTCAAAAATTTTTCTTCCTTTTAAACCGTTGAATCCTCGTTTTCCCTTCAACTGAACCTCAATCAAATCCATTACCCGGAATATGTGAAGGATATGACCTCCTATCAATCAAATACTTCATTCAGTGGTTTACGCGCGATTAAAAACTTTGTTATTAAAGAAAATACGTTTCGTGAATAATTTTTTCTGTAAAATGTTTGACAAATAATAATTAAATTGAATTGGACATAAATTGAATACCCTATATTCTGAGGGCTGATTATCCCTTTAGCGGATACTCCGTGAGTATCAGACTCCTCGTCGATATTTTCCGCGGTCTTTTAAAAAAATCGAACGTAGAAACAACAAGTATTTTCGCGTTCAAATTCAAGCAGAATAGAGCTTTTCTATGGAGAAATGGGAATCCAGCTACTATAACATTATTTATGTTAAAAAAATCCACGGTTAGATGGAGAAAACTCTTAATGAAACGATCGAAGATATCGGATTACGTGCGAAAATGATAATGAATTGTTTGTTTACGTAAATTATAGACACTATCACAAATAAAAGTAGCTGTTTGGATAGTCCGTGTTTTCTGATTAATCAATAATCCTACGAATCATTTCCCCAATATTAATTTCGATACTGAAGAGTTCTTTGTATTTATAAGTAATATAAGGGAAAGGATCGACGACGAGTTTTCATTCACCTATAAAATTGATGAGGATATTCGATTCATCTGATGAAACACAATTAGAACCATGACTTTTCGAATTGGTGGAAATTCATCTTTTCTCATCTATATGGTAGAATTTTTTAAAGTTTCGGAAATGATTTTTCTCTCAAACCACGCTTCAATTACATCTTTTCTGCGCTTGTAATTTTAAAGTGAATTAATTGTAAATTAAAGTAAAAGTACTTACTGTACTGCTGGCGAACCCTGCCTTTGGTTGAGATTTAGTCTTCACAAGTAAATACGGTCTTTTCCTCTTATTATGCAGTTGTGCCTTTAGTTAATCCTAATGCACTAAATTCCGAACTATGTTTTTCGCGTGGGGAACAAAATCACAATGTTTCTCACACCCTGTTTTACAAAGCTTACAATGTTCATTAAATGAATTTTTAGACAATGATGCGGTTTACGGAATATTTAAATAGGTCCCTTCCGATAACAATTCCGTTATCTGGAGGGAAGACGAATTTCAATCTATCGTCCCAATGCTGATATTTGTTCCAAATTATTAATTTGTATCAGAATCCTTTAACCTGAGATTTATTTTTGAGGTTACCCGATATTTTAGCATTTTCAACTTATTTCATTGTTCAATAAAATTTTATCAAATTAATTTTTAGGTGTTTCGTTTCTTTATAGCTTAAATTTATATCATGATTGTTGTTTAAAATTAAATAGGTATTATTTTTATTTTTGATAATTGAGTAGGGCCATTTAGTTGTAAATTATTTATAAGATATATGTACTTAATTCATTTTTGACAGGGGAATTCACTAGTATGGATATGAAATTGCAGAGATTATTAAGTTAGTTCTTTGCTTTGGTGGTTCTATGCACTCATTGTTTCCGAAAATTATATTTTCCTTTAGAGATTAAATTAATTCATAAATCTTTCTATTATTCAGTGCGTAATGGAAAGGGTAATCTTCCACTACATAGTTATTTGCTGGTACGACTGGATTTGGCCAGTTGTCCTTATCATTATCACAGGATTTTCCTTGCAATTGCTTGCCAAAGCGATATAGAAATTTTAGATGAATAAATGAGTCTTGTCTTAAAGATTTTCTAAGACAAATTTATATCTTTTTTTAATTTATGTTGCCAAGGAAATAATTTACTGAAGCCTGAAATAACGAATTTTAAAATCTTGATGTGGCTAGATATATTTCGTATGCTCCAGTCATTAATTCATTGAGCACTTGCTGTGCTCATAGGATTGCACAATCCTCTTCACAAATCCTCTTGCTTAAGAGCTGACCCTATAACCCCACGTAATCTTTGCATCCAATACTGGTTAGTCGATCGTTAGGGTGAATTAAGTGCCGAATTCAAAGGCATTCATCGTACTTCGTAATCTTCTCATTGCAGTCTTATACCCTTACTGCGAATCTGGATTCTCTCTCCTCACTATTTACCCCTCTATGAGTATTTCTTCCTTACCTTACCTAGCAAAATCCTCCGATTCCCTTATCCTCCTGCGTTCCTTTTTGGCCTTACTCTACAGCCGTGACTCCCTAACTATTTTAACTAACTTTAACTGGAATTTATTTGTAACTCCGTAGCTTGTATATGCCGATTCAGTTTAATTCGATTCATTACTTATTGCGCTTAGGAACTACATTATCGTAGGTTGGAAATTCTTGTACGGCACAATAAATATAAATAAATATCTTTTGTATAGATATTGAATGAAAAATTTATGTTCACATATCCATCAATTGGCTCCGAAATTGGATAAACTTGTAACTCCTCATCTTCAATCTTCGATAGTTCTCGTTATTTATTCTGTTTCTATAATTTATGAAAAAATCTCATCTAACTATTTGGTATTGAATCATCTAAATAGCACCAAGGATTTAATTTCAGTGGTTGGTAACTGCCGATATTGACTTCAGAGTGTGGAGTGCAGAATAATTAATAGTGATATGAAACTGCTGATATTTACAAATTTAAATTGTTCTCTTGGGAAAATTTTTCACATGTGCGCCACCGGTTTGTGGTAGAGAAATATGTCCAAACCCAGCTCAAACACTCAGTTTCGCATCGACACTTCTATCGAATCTTCCGCGGCACGCTATCTCTGGCGGCACACAGTTTGGAATACGCTGCTCCACATCTTCCTCCATCCCTCATAAAGAATTCCAACTCCCTTTTCCCAGATTCTCAGATCGCCCCCATTCCCGCCCCCAAGTCATCCTACCCTCCCAACGCTTCCACACTACTTCCACCGATCCTCAGCCAAACCCCGCGGAAAAAAAACAATAACTCCGGATTTTCTCTATTTCCGTCTGCTTCGCTCCTTTCAATCCTCCCATTCTTATTCTTCCTATCTTCTAATTAAGTTTAAAGAAAGCCCTCGGGGGCTAAACCTTTCCAGAGCTCTGTATTTTTAATGAAAGCATCTTTCCCTTTATTTTCCCCTCTCCTCTTCTTGTTCCGTTTTAGTTTCTCCAACATGCGATTCCTTTACCTTTTTCCCTTTGTCATTTTTTACATTTTCCTCCGACCATCTCGCACTTGTTTTCCACGTTTTTTTCGCGACGAGTGGCAAGAATGAGTCGCAGTCTTTTTTCGGAATGAGTAACGGACGTCTTAACGAGACGGCTTTTTAGCGTTTGAGGGGTAGTTTCTCTTCCTTTCGTATGATGTAGCTTCTGTTTTCGCTTCTCTTTCCTACCCCATCGCCTAGGTCTGAGGATGTTAAAAGTTTTGTTTTTCTGTGAATGAGAAGTGTTTGAAAGGATTCCCCGTGAATAATTCTTTCCTCGTACGATTTTCCGATATGCCGCGTCAGGAATTATATCGGGAGCATTAACACGGGAGACGGATCCTCGTTTGAACTTCTAAAATCGAATGTTATGTCGTGATGTAACGAACAATTTCTTTTTCCGATAAACATGTAGTCGTATCAGAGAAAACGGATAATTATTTCACTCATTTGGATATAGATACGTGACTGAGCACGATGAGCACTTTTAGAGGGATATTTTTTTTATTTATTATGTGATTATAGTGATAGAGGCAAGTGATAGAGGAAAACATGAAATAATGAAATCAGTATGTTTCCTTTTCAGTGGTTTCACATCCCCCGTTCGTTTTTGATACATGTGTATTTAAGTAGAAAGATGCGTCGCAATACAATCTCAATTAAGGCATACTATTTTCAAGAAATATTGGAATTTTTACAAGAGAAAATGGAGAGATTACACATTCAGAAATTACTGAATGTAGAAAAATCAGAAAATTTGAATTTTCAAAAACTGCCTCTAGACTTATTTGTAAAATTACTTGTTTTTATCACTACATGTTAATTGGTAAAATATAGAATAAATAGTTGTAAAAACGTTTCTCCATTTTGTATTCATAATACCTTGGAAATATTTTTACCACGTTTACATCTTACTCAAAGAGTGCAGGTACACTTAGGATCTATCGGTAAAAACGGCCACATTATTATTCTATTGTCCCGAAGTGGACGGTAAAGAGGGATTACAGCGCACTGATATTTATTCGGCGTATTTAATTATTTTCATTCCTCTGTATAAACCATTGATTTTTTACTACCCCATGTATTTTAATTTCCTTCATGCTCATTCAATTCGATAATTTTCTCTTTTATTTTAGATATTTAATATATCGATTGCTTTAATTCTTTGCAATTGTTAAATCGATACCAGATTTTTTTAGTGAAGAAGCATACATAGTAAGAACTAAATACTCCCTCGTTGAAATTTCATTATTTCTTTTATTTCAGTACTTCTATTCTAAAATTCATTTAAAATATTCCAATAAAAATTCACTTATAACATAAACCTTGTAGAGGGATTATTTTATCTGAGCGAAGAAAAACGGTTCGAAGGTTGCTGCCGTTCCGTAACCAGAAAAGAGCCGAATTTTCTATTTTCATTGAATCGGAGCAAAAATAATCACGGTTTCAAGTCCTGATCGTGTGAAAATATAATGTTTTCTTCCATGAAGGAATGCGTTAAAAAGAGATGGGAAGTAAGTTTATTTCTCTTACTCAACCACAGTTTGTATAGGGGTAGGACATTGAAATATTCAATATCAATGTATTCCACATGCATCATCCTTTAGTGATGTATTCAAATGGGGGATGGTGATAATGTTATGAAGTGAACGAGTGTTTCGTAATATAGTTTAAAGGGAAATAAAATTTTCCCTTCTACCGCTCTCCGTTTCACCGTTGTGGTTTTCCAGCTTAATAATTCATTAGCCTTATTAGTTATTTATAAATTATCGATTATCATTCTCCTCTCGCAGCATGCGTTACATGCTAAAACCGTCTGTTTGGCAGTCTACATATGTGCGTCCATTAATTATCGAACTCATTCCCATGCTTGTTTATGAATCTACTGAACAAGGTTTCCAAACGGCAGAGGAGCTGTTTGATTTGCAATAACAATAAACTGAAGGGAATTGGATTTGAAATAAAAAATTGACCCATTTAGAAATGTTTAGTGAAAGGATTTTGAGGATGAGTGAAAGTGATAGGATTGCAATACATTGGACGAAATAAATGCTGGGTATGACTGAATATAGCGGCGTAATCGGATAAGGGATTTGTGAGTGATGGAAGTCGATATTGCAGTGGGAAAGCCGTGGGTTGTTGACAAAAATAAGACTCTTAAGTCGCGAGAAGCTGCTTGGGGCACGGAAAAGAAACGGGGAAAAGAATTGGTGGGAGTATATCATTGAGTTGAGATGCTGACGAAGATGAGACAAATCTCCTTTGGTGGAAACATGCAGAAGAAAGTGATGAGAAATTCATTACGTTATTCATGTAGCAGGAAAGGAGAAATGGACAATGTTGTTATTAAAATTATGATTTAAATACCGCGTAAGTAAGATAAGCTCGATGAGTGCTTACTCTGTGATCAGTTCAAGGAATATAGCAAGTACTCTGGAAAGATCATCGTTCTGAAAAGAACCCGATAACTATTTAAATAACGAGGTAATCCTTTAATATTCTTCTACCCTTGAAGATGATAGCTTGGTTATTGGAATACGGATAGGATAGTTTGCAGAATGGCGGTTTTTCGAGCGTTCTTACTGAGTCTTGTACCAGTCACAGCGTAAGTTCTCTACCAGCTATTGCTAGTGATTATTTCGTTCCGGTTTTCGCGCCCTTTCAA
Source organism: Pachydiplax longipennis (assembly GCA_036926295.1). Classification (NCBI taxonomy): domain Eukaryota; kingdom Metazoa; phylum Arthropoda; class Insecta; order Odonata; family Libellulidae; genus Pachydiplax; species Pachydiplax longipennis. The sequence goes on from JAVFKF010000014.1 coordinate 16,499,619, forward strand.
TGAAATCGCAGAATTTTGGTTTGGTTCTTGTTACGCTTCAGCAGAAACGATTGAATCGTTCTTTTTTGCTCCGATGAAATAATCCCCTTGAAAGGTTAATGTTATACGTAATCCTTGCATAGAAAGTTTAGATGAATTTTAGAATATGATCATAAACTCAGCAGAAATAATTAAATTATAAGTTAATGAATAGTAATATGCTCATTTATTAAAATTTTAATTCCAAAAAGTTGTGAGTCATCGTTGTATTCGTTTATTAAATATAACCCCTGTTAAATTTTGATGAAAAAATTAACTGGTAATTGAAAAGGAGAAAATAACTGTTTTAGCTTTCGGTTCAGGCTCAAGGTATTTTATTTTTCGGTTCGGGTTCGGTTTACACTCCTGTAAAATTTAGCGTTTCTTAGGTTTTGGCTATCGGTTTGGCTTCGGTTATCGGTTGGTTTTCGGTTAAATGCTTTGCTGCCTAATGATCCGTGGAAGTTTCAAAATTTCTACATTACTCATTTGTAGAAAAGTTAGCAATGAGAATGTTTGCAAGTAAAGTTGAACATTTAAGGGCTACGATATCGTCATAGAGCTTTCTTGACCCAGTTTTAAAGACTACAAAAAATACAATAAAAATCTTATACCATTACTGAAACGCTGTGGATTTGTTAATGGAAGTTGGTATATAATAAGTTCGTTTTGTTTTCCTTTGGATAGCTATTGACCCAAGGCCATCACGGATAGTGAGAGAATTGGTGCGGATATAAAAGGAAATTTTCGCCTCTGCATTCGATGGGTTCGTTCGTACACTTTAAAGACCCTTCATTACCGCAAAATTACTTTCCGAGAAATTAAATATAACTTTGAAGGAGAGCAGTGCAAGGAGCGGGAGATCTTGTGCGACCTACATTTCAAAATCTCAGCGCAATACCCGTTTAAGCCACGTTATCGCCTAAAATATGTCTTTCGATTCATTAAAACTTAAATGAAGTGATTTCTTCTTCCTAAGTTACACTGTTATAAGCTTTGAGTGGTTTATTTCGTCCTATAATCGCTACGTAGAGTCGTTCATATGGAATAATTACCCAAGGAAAGAGCTAGTTTTCCAGCTACAAAAGATTTTCTACTTTCATCATTTTCTTAGGAAATGGAGCTCTTCCGCTGTGCTCATTGCGACTTATACGCTGAGGATACAAAACTTTGAACTTCGTATCGTCAACGCTTAGCTACCATTTGAATATTCAACCCGTAAATTGATAAATTTGAATTTTCTCGGCCTTGACCCAGGAGATAATGTGCGGTTTCTCAACTTTAGAATGTACTTGCCGAGAATTTCAGGGGATAAAAGTCAAGCATTTCGAGATATTACGTTTATGATACCAAACATCGAATCGCAAGTAGATTAAACAGTATTCATAAGCTTCAGAGGAGGTTCAGTACCACTGTAATTTGAGCCCATCAATATTCAAGTGGGCATGTTGAGACAGTATGACTTGTCTACCCTGACAAGCGATTTCAGTCCTTTCTTTGGATCTTTAAAAAATTCTACGCTGGACTTCATTTACTGAATATACGATTTAATTTTTCTTAATGGCGCAGTCATTTTTAAAGCTAGATCCTTGGATGTTCCCTCGCTAGATTTTTTAGACTTTTCTTTTTTATTTCTAGTTCCCTCATAGCTTTACTACAGCGCTAATGTTTTCATATCGTTAAAGCTATGGAAGTTTTTATAAGTATATGCATTCGCATGAATTGCACCCTGGATTTCAAATATATTGGGACTGCGGACACTTTACCGCCAAATGTTATTTTGAGATAAAAGTATTGCGCCATTCATCTTTCAAGGGGGAGATGACACCCGTATTTATGACCAATACCCTTATTAAATTCAGGAGGATCAATCATAGCAATAAATCGGATTGATTGTATTAAAATCGTTATGGTGTTACTAAAGCGATAAAGGTTATCCAATATTTTCTTTTCGGTAGTTAATAACGGAAATATACGGAATGAGTTATTTAAATGTACGGAGGATTATTTTCGTGCCGCTGCATATGAACGCTGGTTTCTGAACGTGATTCCAAAGCTCCCTCTCTCGCCTATCTTTCCCCATCTCTCACAAACGAACTGAATATTTTAGGTAGAGCTGCCCGCAGGATTACTCAATGTACACCAAAGCTTTTCATAATTTCATGATAAAAATAATCCTTTCCCTTTTGACATAGTTTTGAAAAATACATAGGTTTCCGTTCCGAAAAATATGAATGCATTTAGCTACTATACGACCGGTGAGTTAATCTAATTCTATTCCTCAATCCACCAGAGATTTAGCAATTTAATTGTATTCTTTATAAAAATATTTTTTCTATTCCATAGATAACGTGTATTGAACTTCATAAGGGAATAACTCATAGGCAAAATTCCAAGTCTATGAGCGGTTTAACATGGCTTATGAGTAAGAGAAAGAGCACAAACTTGCTCTTCTAAAACTTTTCTTTTAAATCATTCATTTCGAATTCTCTTTGCTCGAAGAAGATTTAATTACGAGGCAAGTAGATTAAGACAGAATTTTGAAGTCTCGGGAAAGCGATTCATAAAATATTCAGAGACACATTTTTCGGTAAACGGCTCAATACGTTTAAAGAAACATAAGAGGATATATATATTTGGACGCTAAAACAAATTACACTCTATCAATAATTCATGAATTAACTTTTCTTGTAGCTGAAAATTGATTCAGGTTATCTCAGTAAAGTCGGCGTGAGAATTTTAAAACAGTTTTATTGTCCGTATGAAGGTAAGCTTTTAATCTTTCAAGTATTAGAGACACTTGCTTTAATTGTTTTTGTAAATTCTTTTACTTTAACAGAAATTTAGGCATAACTTCGTAGCTTTTATGTGCAAATTAAAATTTATTTTTTTAATAGAATTTCGTTTCCTCAATCGACTTCCGCTAATTAAATTGTTACTGTTGTGGTCGAAAATCAAAACCGAAACAGTTTTCTCAGAGCAATAGGCATGAGAAAATCGATATTCAATTATTTATGGCATTTGGTCTATAAATAATTACATTAATAATAAAAAACTTTATTTGGGAGAGATTGAGACTTTTAATTCTCTTCTTATATCCAACTATTTCGTCATATTAAATTTGATAAGAAAGAGATATTAAAAAAGTATATAGAAAACTATTTTGCTTGTTTAAAAGTCTATGTTTGGTCTTAGGAAAAGATACAACTCAGTAAGAAAACACCCGCAGGTAGGAGATGTGAAAAACCTACAAAACCTACAAATGGATAAAAAGAAATATAAGGAGAAGGCAGGTTAAGACAATTGAAAGGCGAATCAAACCATAGAGATACACTTTATATAGCGAAGAAAAATAGAAATACGATTGTATAAAATTACCGAAAACAGAAAAAGAACATTCTGATGTACAAAAATTATATACAGGCTAGATCACTCTGAAAAATAGTAATAAAATCTTATCAAGAAACGCGGGAGCGAGAAGATAACGAAATGTGCAGGAGAACATGGCGAAGTACTTTGGGTTGTTTAGTACTTCAGTATTCCATTGAAAATGTAACTCGTAATGGAGCCCAAAGATAAGAGAATCTTGAAATTTCCTCTCTCTAATTCAACTTCCTATGATATTCCGAATACCAATTACCGGCGAGCGCAAATTTTCTGAGTCGCTGCATTACGGAGGAATCCTCGTCATTTATGAAATATCTCGGAGGGAGTAACATCTGGAGTGGATGTGGACTCAATCTCTCCATAGTAATGGCAAAGGAATGAAGAAATCATATTTCACATCTTGATGAGTATTTAGCCGTTCTTGTAGGAGTGCATCAAATTTAAGGAAAAAAAACTTGGCAACAGATCCTGGCAGCGGAGCAATTTTTGCTTCTTTCGTTCGAGAAATTGAATTGAGGCTCTTGAGCATTGTTTTTGATACTCTTATTTATCGAATATTTAGAGGAATAGACAGCTATGTAAAAGTAAATAGAATCCAAAATAAAGAAAAAATTGATTCTTTTCTCGGAAGATTTAGATCATTTCGTCCACTTCGACTGTTCATTTATCATCCAATCTTTATAGGATGTCTCTCTCTTAGCCTTTGATGGTTACTCATTTACAATAAACATGCCATATCATTTTCTTAAATTCAACCCGAAAGCCCCCTTTTCTCAATTCTATTATGTGTTCTTCTGTTTGAATTCGTTAGCGTTATATTATTTTTCAAATCTTTTCCCATCTGTAACCTTTGAGTTTCTTGATCTTATAGCTTTCATTTATGAAGATGAAAGTGTTTCATAATGCTCCTACTCTCATCATTTACCCAGGAAAATTTTTATTGTCAAGGTGAAGGTAATACGGTGATCCTTCCTGTATTTTGGCCCATTGATATTCCATTTAAGGAAATGATTCTTATAATAATTCACCATTTATTTTTTAGAAATTAGAATCTAAATCTTTTTTATATAATTATCTTCTTTCTCGACCTCACTTTTTATTATGCATTCCTATTTTTAAAAATCAGGAATATATCTTTCCTTTCTAATTCCATTCTTGCTGGCAATTCAAATTTTCATTTTACTTTGGCAAAGTAGGTGACATGACAACTTTGTCTTCTTTCGTAATTGTCTTATGTACGCGTGTACACAATATTTTTAAAGAATGAAATAAATAGATTGAAAATGGAAAGAAAGAATCGAATATCATGGATTGTGAGAATCGTTTTTATCTACGCGGTAAATTCAAAACAACTTCCACTTTTATCGTTACTTTAACGTGGCATTCATAAGGATATTTTAATCGACTCATGATGTCTCTAATTCATTGCTTGAATACGGGAATAAATAACAGCTTTAATCTCTCTTAGAATCAATTGCGGTAAGTCGATAATCCTTAGTTCGGATTCACTCTACTATTTAGCACCTACTTTCACTCTTAAACTATCTTCTGATTTTTTTTTATTTTTAAAGATATAAAATCGGACCGTTACCCAAAATAAAATTGTTTCCAGCACTAGAAAAAAACCTTTCACCCCAAGTTTAGCGGTCGTGTTTGGGAAAGATATTAAGAGACCTGCAATTCCACATCAATGTTTATGAGCTTTTCCCTTGTACATAGGGAGGTCCTTAATTAAAAACATCACGTTTTCTTTGGGAGCAATCTCGAGTTTCAAGAGATTCCAATCTTCTCAATTTACCAAGGGAAAGGATACTGATTCGGGGGCGTCGTTTGCGGAACTTAGTTTCCTTTCAACTTCCTGGAAAAGTCGAGAGACTCTCGATTTGATCGCTAATGATTTAGTACACCGTAAACACAGAAAAGAATCTCTCTGTGTGTGAAATGAATGAAGATATTCTCACTGAATCGAAAAGAAATGAGGATGAGATATCGTTAACCAAATTTTGAAGATGTTATAAATCAAAATCAGTTCGGCGATTTTTATCAAACAAACTTTCAATTCGTTAAGGTATTTCAGAAAGGCAGAGAAAGGATTTTATTGGATGAAATCGAAACTGCTAAGTCTCATCTTTCATTTAACTGATACGATAGGAAAAATTAAACAGTAATATTAAATTAGTATTGTAAAAGTACAAGGAGTTGTGAGGTTCATGAATGTAAGAACTTAACAAATGCGTAATTTATACATTCAAACAATGATATTAAATAGAAAATGTTACTTTAGTTCCATATGAAAACGTTATCACTGATGTAATTCATCGTCAAAGGAAGTGAATTTATAGTGTTTAACGAAAAACAATTATTTACAAGATTAGTAACAGAAGTTGCAGAAATTATAATATCTAATAAAAAAATCTCGTAAAAATCATCTGTTTTATGGACACGAGAATAAATGAGAATCGATTTTATAAACATGAGAATAAATGAGAATTTTGTCATTAACTAGAAAACAATAGTACAATAAAAATTACAAATAACGTAGCAAAATCAACAAAAATGAAATTTCAATTGCATGATATTAAAGATTTGATACGAATTGATAGAGTTACTTTTTTAATTTTTAGGCAATAAATTAGCTTCTCTTCAATATTTGACTTGCGAAGGTAAATTAAATAATGAAAAAGTATCATCCCAGCCCCTTAGGCAGAGTAAAAATGAAAAAGTCTAATAACTTCTGTTTAAATAAACTTACTTGATTTAAATAAATAACATTATATAAATATGAAACGTAAATAGTCACGATATGAATATTCAACATTGATGCTAACTGATAATTGACGAAATATCTATTTACAGAAATTCAAATAACAGATCCATTTACAGAAATTCTGTTTACCGATCTAATATTCCATTTCTACAGAAATGGAATATTAGATCACATAGCAGACATTTCAAAATTACGATTAGATAATCTGGATACGATGTGATGGTGATCTGAGGCAGTGCGAAATTTCATAGATATGAAAATCATGTCAATGAAGTCAAACGATTTTTTCTAAACTCTCAAAAGATTGATGGATCAGGTAACGTTTAAAAGGTGTTCAACGGTTGTCGTATTTTCTATTATCTTAGCTTAGATCCTTTTTTTCAATTTCTATCTCTGATAAGTATCTTTAAAGGCCTTGGCAATTAAATTGACGGATAGTGGGAGTAAAAAGTAAAGAGTAAAGAGGAATTTTGAGTTTTACTTATTCATGCTAACATAAAGTAGAAACATGTGGAGAAAATAAAAATTCATTGAATTAAAAAAAAATTAATATTGGTCTTCCTGAATAGTTCCATCGAAGAAGTATCTGGGAGACACTAAAATTCTTTATTAAAATCATTTGGACACAACACCTGATCAAAATAACATAAATGCTAGATGTAGGTTAAAATTCAATTTTAACCTATACTCGTTAAAAAGCATTAACGACTCTATTTAGTTTCAGGAAATAAATTTAACCTCCTTTTTCATTGTTGTGAGTTTCCAATGGAAATCTAACCCACCCAAGCGTATTCTTATTTCAATCGAACGATCAGGTATATTACATTTCCGAAGCTTCGTAAATCGTCCGAGAAATCAATTAAGTTAAACAAGGAGGTGCAGAGGAATCCGCTTGTAATTCATGGCTAATGAGAAAGATATGAATCCGGGACGATATTTATCCTTTAAAAGACCATAGCGTAATCTCTCGAATATTAATCTATCCGTATACTCCATAAATTAAACGATTTCAGGGTATAATTCCTCCAAGCACCCAAACCAATCCTCATTCCATCAGTCTTACTCTTCTCTGCTTCTTCCTTCATTTCTATCCCCCTTTCTCCGCTTTCACCTTTCTCTCCATCCATTTCCTCTTTCTCCCCATCACACCCTGTTGCCAGCTCTCCCGCCCCTATCCCGCAGTGACGTGCATCCGATCCCTGGGGGCCGCGGTGTTGCCAAGTGTAAGCTTCCACTATCGATTCGATCATCTCCCCCAACCCTCTCTCCGGAGCTCAGCATCTCTCGTCCCTCTGCTAGCGGCAACACAGGTTCCCCTGCGCCGTCGCACTATCAACTCACTCTTTCCAGTTCTTTCTCGTAACCCTTCCAAAAACCCTAACATAATTCACCACCCTTTCTCCTCCTCTCCCATTCACTCCTCTTCCAAACTTTCCGAACCCTCTCCCTTTACCCTTTCGTAGGGATGCCAACTGTCCTACTCCCAGCCGTGATGGCTGTGTTTGATGAGGCATCATAGGCGAAAAGTGTCCTACTTTGAGATAAATCTCTGTTTTGGAAGACCATTGACAAGCGACATCGTTCCTAATCGACCACACGGTTGCAATACCTAATAGGAAGGGTTACCGTAATCTGACGACACGTAACAGGGACAAATAATGTTTCGGTGGCTGTTGTGCCATCTCGGGTCTGAGGTTTCCGTGAAAGAATGGCCTACAATTATGGATATATTTGCTCTGAATTGGAGGTGATCCACTTTTTGTGGATTTTACGGAAGCGGAGAATTAAATCACTGAAAATATTGACAAAGAAATTATCTTTCCGTGGAACTGAGTAAACAGTTATCCCATGTGCATCGAGTCGTAATTATTTTAATAAATTGTGGCGGAATATGTTTCAGGAAACGTTTTGATTTAATGAACTCGTCATATTTATCTTATATCAAGCTTTAATTTGAGAGAATTAATTGAAAGTTTTGCCTTCAATTTTAAAAAGTTAGGAGCCATAATTTAAGTATTATCATTAATACTAATTATTAATTCTTCTATGAAAATAACTATTGTGTACTAATATCGTACTTTTATTCATTAATTAGAGCCAGCACGAAGCTTATTATTTTAATTTTTACCATAATTTACTAATGGAGCTATTCAGAAGGAAATAAAACAATTCTTCTAATCCATGTCTAGATTTTATAACTTTTGAAAGTTATCCAGTATAAGTAGCAAAAGATGTTTGTACTTAAACCATCATACGTCGAAACCTTGTCGAGTGCAATCAAACGTTTTGTGGTCAAAGTACTAAAGGTATATTATTGTGATGTTTGAGTACCTCCAGATTACATCTCAGAAGTTTAATTTCATTTGAAAATTAATTACATGCTTGAAACAGAAATTACGTTATTCGTTTCACTCCTCTTTCATTAGGAAACAAAGTCACATTATTAATCAGTAAATAACTTGGTCAAGTTCTCAAAATCTCTCTGGCTTTAATTATGAGTCATCAGAAATTATCTCCGTAGGATAATGATCATTGCTTCGTTTACCTAAAGGAAAATCAAATCAATATTTACGAAATTTATGAATCAAATTCGATTTTATCCCAACCGAATGTCACTTTGTCGAAGAAGTTAAATCAAATAAGAAAAATTAGAACATTTTGGGTATTCTATTGAAAAAGTGGTTGGTTTAAAGGACATTTTCAAGTACAGTCTGACCTTAACTCTCAGTTTTTGATTTTTACACCACCCTACAAAGTTGGGCTTCTCAACCCTTTGTATCCATGTACATACCTTTCTCCCTTTCACCGCTTTTCGCGACGATGGAACCATGTGACTATGTGAGATGAGGCAGAACTGAGATATCTCGAGTGGACTTTCTTTTTTCTACTTTCTCCAAGTCGGCAATCTTTTCCATGCACGGCGTAGTCTGCCATAAAAGTACACGAAAGAGAATAGGGACGATCTGCCGTGTGAGAGAGGGTGGATAAAGATAGTTTTTCTGATCTTTCCTCCGTAATTTTCGAGTCATAAAAACAACGAGTTTCCTCACGTAATGAAAGAGATCGGCTGCGTTCGGCGTATAGGAATATCGACTCGCAGAGAGGTTGTCCCGCCCCATTGACATAGATGTTCGGTAGGCAAAAAAATGAGGCAAGTGACGCCCCAAATCCCATGTCTAGTTTTCGGTCATGTAAAAATGGCCGATCTTTATTTTTATGCACGGTGCAGCACCGGAAGTGGCGTTCTTCTTTGAGAGGGTATTCACCGCAGGAGCGCCGTTTCAAGCCACGGAAATTGTTTCTCGTTGCATTTAACGTCCTACCGGATCACGCGATTCCGCTTCTATACTCTTTTTTGGTGTATATCGGTGGATATGTTTTCTTTTTGGGAGGAAGATGGCAGCGGTTCTGCTGAATTGGGATCGATGGAAGGAGATTCTTTCGCCGAGTTATTTTTTTCATGCTTCGTGATCCTGTGTTTTGGTACTTGGGAATGTTTTCACCGATCGTCAAATGATTTCGGACCACATTGGGATAAAAGAATGATTCTGAGTTGCTTGATTGCTCACGAATCTTTAGATATCAAGAATTTATCCATCATGTAAGTCCATTAATCGATTATAATGATTTAATCAACTTAATTGAAATTAAATAAGTCTGCTGAATGTAACTGTCTTAAGCTCCGCGGAAAAGGTGGATTTCCTTTTTGCCTTTAAAAATATTGAAGTTGAAAGAGAGAGAATAAGATGTTTTGTTAGGAAGAAGAATAAGAAGTGACTACTTGGAGATTTAATTACATTAAAATGAGTCAATTAAACGATGAAATATTAATTAAAATATAAGCACAACCTCCTTGATGAAAATTGGAAAAAAAGAATATAAAATCCGAGAAATATGGTGTCGGAGATCCTTAAAATATGACCTTTCAATTGTCATTTAACTGCAATAAAATGGAGTTTTGGAAGAGCAACTGATTAATTTTATCGGACCCATTTGAAATGTGTGTTTACTAAAGTTAATTATAAACCTTGAGTGTGTAATTAAGCAATAAAGTAATTATTTATAAATCACATAAATCAAAGGTTTACCAAGAGTTTTTAAATTATTTTTTTCCCAAGTTTTGCCCAAAAAAAAAAAAATACCAAAGAAGGTACCCATTTATCCTTATGAGAGAATTTTTTCTGATTCGTGTGGGTAGTGTGATATGTTCCCATTACAAGACCTTTTTAAGTACAATGTATTTGGTTATTTGTTAGTGAAGGATCAAGAGATATGTTGTTGTACTTTTTCCATATAATAATGTTTCTTTAATGAACGAATACGATCAAATTTCGGCGAGTACTCGTCATCCTCAGGTATTTTCAGGCGTAGACCCGAAAATGACTATTACTTGTCGAAACATAGTCGCGTTTCTTCATTAAGAATATTTTGGAAAAAGTACAACTCTCATCGTTCTACATGCTGAATTCTCATAACACCTCATCTCTTACTGTGAATTTTATTCTCTATAAATTCCTAGAGTCTTAACCACAGGTACAGTAGAAGTAGTAACAGGGAAGAAACTTTTGTATCACACTTCAAGGTGAACGTGTTATTTCATTTCCTTACATAATTATTTACTGGATTGATTAAAGGATATCCTCATACAGCGATTCGCATGTATTTTTTCGCTCCCACAAGGTGACTTCCCCAGCATCCGGATGTTCCACGTGTCCCCATGGCATCAATGGTCCACCCGGACATCATTGAGGAAAAGATCGATATTTTGCGAGCCTCCTTTTACTCCTATTTTCTTCTTCCTAGCGAAGAAACGATTCCTTCCCCCTCCGTCTCCTTTAATCATCAATCTTTCTCCTTCCCGTCGTGCCCTTTGGATATCGGTTCGATACTGTCATAAGCGAGTCGCAGTCCGAAGAGGAGGAGAAATTTTCGAAAACGCTTTACAGAAAGAGAGAGGGGAGTATTAAAGGCGAACCTCGATCTGACATCTTTTCTGTAACGTTTGTCTCGTCTCCACCGCGTAATGCGATCGAAATTGGAGAGTCTGCAACTAGATGCTGTTTGGCTGTATGAGTTAGCTTAACTCGGCAAATATTGGTCCAATTTGCTTCCATCCTCCAAGAGATTTATATCTCCGTACGAAGGCAAGCATCCGGTGTCTGGGGATGCAATTTTGGAGATATCGGGGAACTCCCTTGAACGCTGATAGCCTGGAAACACTCTCTTGAAACGACTCTAACCGTTGAACCTTATTTGATAACTATCAGCCGGAGAAAATTATTGGTATGCTCAACCCTCTATAGAGCTTTAACCTCATTCTTTTTGTACGTATCTGATATCCTATCTTCCAGGGAGCTTTAAAAGCAGAAAGAAGATTCCTAAAGTCGGAATTGATTATTGATTATGGGGACCTTGAATCGAAACGTTTCCTGAATGATATTTTTTTTAAACTTTGGTCCATCTAACATCATATTTAGATTTTCAGAGCGTTAAAAATTAAAGACATTCAAATTTAAACATTCTATTAATAAAATTAGTTGTTATATCACGAGCTATTTGGAAAAAAATCAGGAAAAAATACTTTTAGAAAGGTATTTTTGTAAAATAGAGTAATAAAGTTCTAATTAAGTTTTGAGGTAAATAATAATGTAGATTCTCACCATGTGATATTTATATGCAATAGAGGTTGCAAGGATGTATGAGGGAGGGAGAAAAAATCAGTGGGATTCGAACCCAGGTCTTCTAGCTCTTAGACGGATGTTTTCAGAACTTCTTCCTACTCATCAAAAAGAAGGAATGTGATGGCCATCATTCATCTATGGCATTTATTGTAACCATAATTTTACCAGAATAATAACCAGAATTTTGATTAATTTGTCTTGCACTTGCATCTCCGCGAAGAATGATAAGGAATACTAGAAAACTGCTCTTAAGAATATATCTTTCCATAGTTCTAACCCATGAGTAAGTAAAAGTTTGAGGGAGAGCTTATTTGTTTAGCATCCTTTATTTTCTATAGAAAATTCTTGCGCAACTAGAATTTTCTTCTTTGCCCTCAATGCGGCTGCTTTACACTAACTTCCAGTAGCTAATTTTGCACAAAAAATGGCTATTGATTAATGCCAGTACATATGAAATTCACTCTAAACATACATAATAACAAATATGAAATTGAAATTTTGCTCCAGAATTTGGGATCCATAGGATGATAACTCGCTTAGAAAAACGGAAATTTACCCATTCAATTATTGCACCATAGCTCCGTTCCAGAGGTAATTTTTGAATTAAAATTCAATAATTTTATAAAGTATGTGAAGAGAGCATCTAGAAATGTTCTCATTGTAGAAATACTAGAGAACTCGAGAAAATTGAGATAAAGATTGGAAAGGAAAAAGTTTATAAAAAAATTTCCCGGAAATTCAGTTTTTGTTATTTAATAGTCACGGCGCTTTTAAAGCTGTGTTTAAGATACTGCAATACATTTCAGTTTATTACTTCTATGCAGTAGTCTGTATACTCACAATATACCGTTAAGGATCTAATTTGAAAATTACGAATTAACATCTGAATTTCCTTTTCCCATCGCATCATTTTCAGATTTTAATATTTATATTTATCAATTAGTAATGAACCAGCAGATGTATGAAGGAATATTTTGAAAAACTTGGGATGTATGTGAAAGTGAAGTACTTATCTAAAGAAACCAGTGGTAGATACGAGTAACACAACTTTAAATAACTTCGATTCTATTTTTGTTTTTAAATAGTGTGGTAGAAGTTTTTACTTGACGAAAATTTTAAGACAAACGTATTCTTCGTACAAAATTATTCTAAGTAAACTTGACCTAAATTGAGAAACATTGCAAACTTTGCCTCCACTCTTAACAATTTTAAGCTCACCGACTCACAGTATTAACCGCAATTATGGGAGAGCCTCATACATAAAACTTTCCTACTATGTTCAAGTACTTCATATGTATAGTTTTATTCATAATAATTCATCTTTGATACGTTTTGCCATATCCTTCAAACATTTATGGCAGTAATAATTCAAAACGCTTCATTGTCTTACGGCCGAATATAAAAAGTGTAGGATTAATTTGCTTGACTGATTATTTTGTGATTTTGGTTTTTAAATTATTCCGATCGTCGTTTTAAATTTTAATTGCAAATTTAATTAAGCTTATGCTAATCGTAAGCAACTGCCCATGAATATTAACTGACATTCCATTGGATTCGACCAAAAAAAATCACATTTTCCTTAATTATTCCGAGTATAAATTGGTTAATTTTTTCATTTTCGGCGGTAAAGCTTGTTCGATAAAGAAATATTCTCCAAATTTATTTTAAATTGAAAATGAAATGTAATTTGCCGGTATATATTGCTTAAAACATATGAAAATTTTTGTAAGTAATTAATGTTAAGTAGTTAAAAATAATGGTAGTAAACTTCTCGTCATGCAGAAAATAACATGCTAATAAATTAATTCAAAACGGTTAGGAATTTATTACAAAAATGTCCACTAATTTATATGAGCTGCGATCTATTAATTGCGAATTATTTAGCGAAATTAAATGTGAAACTCTTTCATCTCAATAAACTTACCGTTATTTCTCGACCATATTATATTCTTTCGTGATGACCCAAATGTAATACCGTTCGCTACTCGCCACTAAAAATCGTAAAAGAACAGTTTCAAACGCGGCTTCGGAGAAATTAGGTCCACCGTTTCGCCATTAAATTGCACGTAACTCTTTAAATATCGGCGAGAGATTTAATTGCAATCCCGGCCGACTGTTCTACGCTATCTTTTTAAAACACGTTCATTTAGATAGCCTCACTAAGCCATACTCATGAAAACTATACAGATGGGCTCTGCGACGAATGCAGATGTACCGATAAAATAGTTTCCTATCTACTCCCTGGCCAATGGCAATTTTCAGTGCAGCGTTCGGAGGATAAAAGAATCATTTTAAAAAATCGTCGCGTCGTCAATGATTTCCTGCCGAATTGATACCGATTGTTCTCCTTTTGTTCAGATGATGGAAGCCGTGCATCAAATAAGGGAAATGACGCTTATTATTGCCTCTAGTTGCAAACACGCTGCTCATTTCCAATTTCTGTTCGCAAGCAATCAACGGTGCACAATCTTTACAGAGATATCTGCGTATATTAGGCTGGACAAGATTTTAGAGCTGAAAACACCTGCGTGAAGTCATTTGAATATAAAAGTCGCTGTTTTATATTACTTTAGAGATCTCAGATTATTAAGGAATATCAGTTATAAGTAATAAAAATTACTATTTTTAATTTTTATATTCTATCTTTTAGTTTATAAATCATTATCGCAGTTGTTGGATAACAAAAAATCTATGATGAATCCAGCATAAAATTACATAATGGTAATTTATCCAAATGAATCATTGTGTTGCTTATTACTTATTCACTTATGAAAAGGAACCATTTAAAATTAGACAATTTATTTCAAAATTTCGTTATACATTATCAGTTTTAATTAGAAGAGAAATATGTCAATTTCACTATCAGTAATTATCGAACTGAAATATACCATACATTGACATTTAAAACCTGTTCTAACATATTATACATCATTGATAGTATTATTTATAAGAGATATACGTCAGCAGAATACATTTATAGATTCTTTCTTTATATAGAAAGAAATACACATGCTCCGTCCGAGTTACTTCCCGAGTAAAGAAATTAATAACGCATTTATGAAAGCAAGATAGAGTCTCAAAAGTCTCCTCTAACCCATCATCAATGTAAATAGATCTAATTAGTAAACTCTGACAAGCAGTAACTTAATTAAAAATATGTTAGTGAAACTTGGTGATAGATATAGAACAAACATACCAGAACAAACCAGCATGATTCAAGAAGGGTTAGAAAGAAGGGTTAATTTGATCGTTTACCATAGAAATAAATTATATAACAAATAATTTCTTTAAATAGGATAAAATACTTTGACATATTCTTCTTTAGCTAAGTTTACATTTATACCCAATTAAGACTCCAAAATAAAAACAATATATTGTGCTAATCTTTTCCTATACTTCTGGGTAAGGTTATTTCTCTCCTAGTTGACTGAATTCAGCTGCTAATTAATCCGCGAGCTTATTCCTTATACTTATTGTTTTTTTCGAATATAAGAAAGGAATTGAAGGGATGGAAAATCTTAATTTTCTATGCAGATAAATCCTAAAACCATATTTATTTAGTTAGCGAAGAAGTTCTGTAAGATTCTCATACGACCAGCATTTAATAAGGTAGTACTGGAAGTTATCTCAAAAGTAATAATACCTCCATGAACGAAACTCTGGTACAACGCCGCACCTTGGGAAAGATTATAGCGTAGCTCCTTGAAATTCATCTCTCTCCTTCTAGCGTAAGTAATCATCTCACAGATTCTTGTTCACCGTAGCCTACTTGCATGTTAATGTTGAACTTACTCATAGCGGATATGCTACTCTCTACAAGAGAATTAAACTTTTGACACAGAGTCAATACTTTTAAAATTATACGGGACGATAACATTATTTTTACCGATTCCAACGCGATTCCTATTACTTCTCTAAACTTCTGATTTCATAGCTTTTATTCCGATTTTTGGAGTGGATTTTTTTTTTAATTTTCGTCAAGTTGATTAGGGGAACATAAACTCAAATGAGTGAACTTTATTTATTAATAAAAGTTTCAGCATTTACAAATAGAGTAGGATAGCTTTTTTATTAAATGAATATTTTGATTCCACTTAAGGAAAGCCTGTGACTTACTATTAGAAAATACACAAACAGGGTTTGCCAGGTCTCTCTTTCACGATTTTCAAGAAAATTCGTGAAAGAGAGACCTGACAGAACAATAATTTGAATTTATTTTATTTCTTATATCACCTAATTTTAATTATAATTATTAGACTAACAGCTTATTATATTAAAAGGGATATTTATAATACTTTTAAATTAGAGGAAAAATAAAAAAAATAATTAGGAAATTATACAAAGTAGAATTAAGAGATGTTCTAAAAAGGTAGAGAATTGGGTAGAAATCCAAAGATTCTATAATTTGGCACTAGAATAATTTAAATTAAATCGCGAAAAATCCGTATTACTAGGATCTATATAATTTAGTTGTACTGACACATAAAATAAATGAAATTAGTCGAAGTATTTATCTAATCATCATTAGTACCAGAAATAGAAAATTGAGTCTTAAACAAAGATTCAAAATATCGCTGTAGAATCGGGAATTAGGTTAAAACCTCTCCGATTCCAATAGCCTAAAAGCTTCAATACTTTAATTCTATCTAACTAGCTTCGTGAGTAAATAAATGAACTTCCTAGCACACAATGAATCAATTTTTCTGAGTACGAATGAATAGAGGATCTGTTTTAAAACGTACCTAGTTACATTAATTTTGAGCTCGTTGATGTCATTTTGCTTGATTTTTTTCTATTAGAGCGTAGGTATAGAAATAATTTAATTAGAGAGGATATCTAGAATCATTGAATTGTCATTTAAGTGAAATACGTGAATTATTTAATTTCGGAGAATTTCGAAGTATAAATGTAGGAATTTCCAGAAAGATACGGGAACTATTATCAATAATTTAGGTTAAAAATGGCTTATCCGAAATAATCGGTTATAATAAGTATAAATAATAATCATTAATTAACTTACTTCGTGATGTCCTGCATATTTCTTGTTTTGTGACTGGTTTCGTTCCATATAATTTTCCATATTTAACATTACCAGAAACGGGGAAAACATTTTGATAACATATATATTATATATTTGTAGCGGAAAGTCTAGGCAATGGTAATTTGCTTTAAGGCTTTATCAATGTAAAGCATTTTTTCGAATACGGAAAAGAGGAATAAAGAGGAAGTATACGTAGGGGATACTGATAAAAATAATGAAAGTTTTATTAAAGCGCGTAACATAATTTTTTGGATTTCCTTGTACCAGATTACAAAGGGAAATCAATGAAAATTTAACTAAATAAGAATTTTAGTAACTTATTTTCTCGTATCAAGCTTCCTCAATTTATTCTTTCTTTTAATAAAGGCTTGGAATTAAGTTCAGCTTCCATTATCATGGTATTGTAGTATATTGGTTATGAGGAATTTTTCATTTCTCTGGTGATCTCAAGACATTACCCATCTAAATAATCTTAAATATCATTGAAGTTTCATGTATAGTTAATAGGGATGCCTTTGAAGTAATTTTCCATGAAAACTTCCGTGAAAAAAATGATAAAATTTTAAAGAGTAATGAACAATTGTGTACTTAACCTCGAGTAAACGTTGGTCCTCTGAAATGATATGTAATTCAAGTAAATTGTAAACTTAGCTTTTCTTAAAGTTAAATACATTCATCTGCCCTTATTTCTATTTTGATTTAAAAAACGGACTTATAGTTTACTTACTTAGCTTGAAATAATAAAACAAAATTAGCCATGAATTCCTTTTCCTGGATAGCTCACATATTCATACATGTTAAGTTTTCCCAAAAGTTTTAATTAAATAACGAATAGTTTTCCGTTTTCGCTTACTTAATTTTTCATCTCATATTTCAGTATGAAAGCTAATAATAGCAGCAGTAGTAATAGATTCTCTTTACAAACAGCTGAGATACTTTATGGAGATTGATTGGAAATCGTCGACAAATTTCGGCAAATTTTTCAATAAAAATAAAGAATTTTTGGCTATTCTCTCGTTCTCTCGTCTATTCTCGTATGAAGAAACTAAAATAAAATTTAAAATATTTAAAAAAGTACAGAACTCATAAATATCCTCGAAATTCGAAAAGCGGAGGATATTTCATTGTTTATTTATTGAGTTTGTATGTATTGGTTTGAATTTAATTATCTACTAGTTTGTATCTATGTACTGATGATTTTTTCTAGATCTAATTCAACTGTAGTCAATTTTTTTCTTTATATATAATTTTTAAATGCAATATTTTCTGAGGTTTGGTTGAAGAGAGTTCATTTTGGCTTAATCTAGCCGTAAGAGTTTTTATGGTAATTGCTGTAGATAAGTATTAATAATAATGCTGTATTTCGGTAAAAAGAACAAGTCTTTTCTCTCTTAAGATAAAAAAGTATATACATGGATGAAAAAGCATATGATAAAATGATCATCTTCCTCTTAAGCAAATCACCAAGTCAAGGAAAATCAAGCGAAAAATCGACCTTAAGTTGAAGCAAAGATATTTCATAAATGAGTCGTGATTTTACCACAGATTAAGTTAGTATTATCATAAATTTTATTTAATAGAATCCTGTGACAGTTTTAAGTAGAGCACAGTAAGGTTTTAGCCTCTATCTACGAAAATGGCCGAAAACGCGAGCAAAACGGTTGAGAACGCACGCTTTTGAGAGATCAAGTGATCCGTTTGTCGGCATAACCTCAAGGATACCGAGGACAACTCCTTTAATTAGCTTCTCGACCTACATCAAGCGTGGGATTGCCTAAGAGAATCTCCAATGTCAGATTTCGAGATAAGGATCTCTCCTCTCATGAGCGTTTTTCGCATGCAATGCTCACTCTTTCTCGAAACCACCGAGGCATTGTCACCTCCCGCTAACCTATTCGTGATAACCTCTCGGAAATCATTAAAAATTCTTCCTATGCTATTTCCTTTCCGCCTGTCCTTGGAGAAAATACGAGAAGAAATTATGGAGTGAATGTCTGTGGCGTTTTTTTCGCGAGTCGAATATTTGGAACCCTGGCCTCATTTTCCACTTCTCCGAGAGATTTCATATATTTATTTACCGCAGCAGTTAGTTGCTAGGACAGGTGGCGAAGTGAACTTATACTACATTGAACAAATAACACAAACTATGTTACAAAATTTTAGGCATAATTTTTCCGTTCATAAACTCAAATCTTTTAAGTACGTTAATTTACTATTTAAACGGCTATAATTTACTGAATAATCTACAACTTCTAATTAAGTAAATCATGAGCGTTTAACTATGAATTCGAAAAATTCCCCGCAAGCGTTACACTTACAGACACAGAATATTAGTGCATACCATAAAAAAATTGCACACCAACTATAATAAATCAAAAGGAGCATTGCTAAATAGTTATAATATAATTTTTATATGAGTTTCAGTTTACTTGAAATAGCATTAATACCACTTGTCAATATTTCTTCTTACGTAAGATTTTTCAGGGTTCCTGTTGGACCGCAGCGGCCATAGGGCCTACGGTGTCCCTATTATATATCTCCCTTTCAGGCGATCCCCTACCCGTATCATATTTCGTTACCGGCAAGCACAATCGTCAACATATTAATTTTATTTAAACCCTTAATAAAGAATTAAATGTATTTTGGGAAAGCCTCGAAGATATCTACAGATAGACTTCTATGCCTCGATTACTGTATATCTGACAGTATATGTTTGCATTCAGGAGCAAATCTGGTAAAGAAAATGCATCGGACGATGTAAAAGTCGAAAATTCACCATTTAGTTCGCAAACTATTACGTCCTTTGCAAATGAGTACGACGCAATTCTGGGAAAATATCTTCAGCTAATTCAAAATATGTATTAACTATTTCTTTATGAAAGTTATGATATTATAATCACCCGGGCAAGCTTTTCCCAGAAAGTATTCAGGAATATGTTAGTCTAAAAGCATTATAGGCTATACGTTGTTCCGTGTCCAGATATAGAACTCGGCATACATAATGGACACAAAAATGTGCGAGAATTTGTATTAAAGTGAATGTCGAAAATTGCCAATGTTGGCGAATTTAAATACAGGAAGCTCCAAGTGCATAACCCACACACTCTCGAATAATTTCGTGCACTAAATTCCGGGCGCTGGCGAATTTGCATACATATACAGAAGCGCATTTATAATTAAATTTCCACGGTAATCACGAACAAAATGGTTCGATAAGGTTGGAAATCATTAACTTTCAAATTATCTCTAAAAATTCAACATTTCCACGATGTTTTCGTTAGGAATTTCCCTACTTTAAAAATATGCGAGAACGTGACTTTTATTTGCAATTACATAATGAAACGTGGCATAAATGATTATATTTAATAAATGTAAAATTTTCTTAGTTTGATTTACTAGTAGTCATCTACTAAACATACCGATGCATATATAATATATATTGAAGCATTGAATTAAGCATGCTTCTATCAGACTTTGATATTTAACTATAATGCGCCTTTAATGCTTTTATAATTAATCTACTTGAATTTCATGTTTAACCATGGTCATAAATCAAAAATATTTAATAAGGATATAAATTTATAGCTTGAATTCCAGTAGTAGTTTTTCATTTTATTCTTTACCGTGAAAGAGTTATAGGTCCAGCTATATTGCAACTAATCAAAAAAATAATTTTTGAATTGTTTTGCTCCCTTATAAATTAGAGAACTCTAAAAGATTGTATCAGAAGTTTTTTTACATGTGACCTTGGCTTTTCAATTTGCTAGTGAATATTAGTTCTGAACAAATTGTAAGTTTTTATTGGTGAAATTAAAACTCATGTATATAGCGAAATTAATGTTCAGAGCATTTCAGAACTATTTTAAACAACAGAACAGAACATTTCAGAACTAATTTCGCAAAAAATTAATTTCTTATTAAGAATATTTAATTTCTCGTTTCGGATTAAATGAATTCAAAGACGCAATTGTATTTATATCTATTCCACATTCCATCATTTAAAATACATTACCGATTTCTATAATTTCCCTAATTATAGAATAATACTATAGCTATACAATTAATCTATAACAGGAGGGAATTGAGATATTTCAAAAAAGCTTTATGTTGATCTGACATATTGCATCGGAAGTTTTAAACTAGTTCAGTATGCGTATAATATTGTATCATAATTTTGTTAGCATTATATAAAGGAAATAAAGAATGTAGGAAAAAGGCGCCATTTCTCGAAAAGTTAGGTCAAAAATGGCCATAAACTTAATATTTTAAGGTAAAAAAGATAAAAAGGATCGATAATTATCTTCATATAATGCTGTGAGAAAATATAGATATGTATGTACTTGCAGCGTGTAACTAATAGAGAAATATCCTAGGAAGAAAACGAATGAAAAGAAAGTATGGGGACCCTATCAGTTAGGGGTGTGAGATTGTCCCCCCTTAAAGGTTAATTAAGAGGAATAACATACGACAATAACAGCGGAAAGCTATTGAAAATCGAACTTTCGTAATCTCCTTAAAAAGCAGAAGGAAAGAGCAGTTCTCCTGTTAATATTTCCCGAGAAAAGTCAGAATACTACAATCGAACTTCCTCCTTTTGTCATCAACTTTTTCTCCCTTTCATGAAGGGATGTTTTCTCGATGCCCTTTTTAACCGTGCTCTCTCCGGATTGATGTTGGCTGACGTCTCCAGTGCACAGAATTGCTCCAATCGCGGTGTTTTTTCCTTCCATAAGAACCTCGTCAATAGCGCCCTTCCAAAAATAGGCACTCCGGAATCGGGCGTGAATTGATCATCATTAAAGCGACGTGTTCATCTTCGGCCGCCTCTGATTGGCTCACCGAGCGAAAGCTTTGCCGCCGCCGCTCCAATCAACTCCCCTCAGCAAACTCCATGGAAAGGTAGCGTGGATTACCTTCTCGATCTTTGCAAGGCGTTGGAATCCTCTGAAACTCCGCGTATTTAAGTACCAAAGGGAGCTTTCGGAGGATTTCTGCCCTAGCATTAAAAAGGAAAAAATTTCGGATAGTGAAGAGTTCAGCCCTCTCGAAAACCTCGAGGTGTTCGTTAATTCTCCGGAATTTTATTCGAGGATAGTTTCCCAAAGGTCTTTCAACTATGTCGTCGAACTCTAAGCAGATTACGCGGAGCCAGGTGCAATCCGTCTCCTTAATAAAGGCGATGTTTAGAATTCCAGACCGAATTTGATTACAAAAGTTCGTGTTTTGGGGTTGATTCGTCTGCCTCATAGTTGCGGACGAATTTCTCTTACATTGTTCCGAGATGGAAATGCAAATGCGAGCGGAATTCAGAAGTAGCGCGCGAACATCCGTGGCGCTCTTTTTCCAATTTCGGGCCGATCTCTCTCGTTCATCTGCGGTTATATTGCACTTGTCATAAATCGCGAATTTACCACGTCAATGTAATACGCCGGCGTTGAATCAGTGTCGATCGTGTATCATCTCACGTCGATTTTTGGTACTACAATGCTTCTCTAGCATTTGATTAATTTTATGCTGAAATGAATGGCAGTGAAATACGGTTATTGTTTGCGGAGGTAATTCATTCGCTTTAGTTTCTCTAACTGTTATTTTCAATGGCGTAATTCTGTCATTGTGAATGGAACATAGAGACAAGAAGCTAAGAGCAGTACAGCCATTGCGAGGGCTCTTTCAAAAGGTTTAATTAGCGTATCGAATGCGATATATGACCCATGGCTTCGTGAATGCTCTGGATCAGGTTTCCGATAGATCCATTGAGATCCGCCGATGTTGAAGTTCGTTGTGTTTGCTCAGTATAAATATCAAGTTCTGTCGTGATATTGGAACCTTCGTGTTTGACATGCCATGATCGCAAGGGACTTTTTAAAAAGAGGGACCTCAAAGGTGCACTCTAAATTTTGTTTGATGTATATAGTGCATGTAGTGAATAACAAAAGAGAAATATAATGCTACCTTTGAAGTTAAAACTCTTTTTTTTTAATTTTCCATTTATTCATTTAAACATTACGGGTTACGATCATGTTCAAGACTGACAGACAGTATCGATATGGGTTATCATAAAAATCATTTATTTCCTTCGGTGTTCTTAAGAAGCTTAATGGTTCTCAATATGTCTTTAGATAGTTATTATTTACTTCACTTTCCATATTAATTTTCTCTCATTCCATCCTTCTATCTTAGCAATCAACATAATTGTTGGTGTTGTAAAAGAATATTCGTATGATATGAGTTATTGTAAAATATAGTTGTAAGAAAAATCCTTTATTTCATCTATTGAAATATAAAAATTTAAGATTTTCGTAATACACTAGCATTAAAACGATGCTTGTCATACATCATTTCATATAGATTGAAAAGCAAGTGCTGTAAATGGAAATTATAAGGTAGAAAGAATAAATTTTGATTGTTATCAATAACAGTAAATTACAACTTTAAATATAAAAAGAGGGTCAACGGAGAGGAATTGAATAATTATTTCTATTATTTATGAATTATGTCAAAGAATTGAATCAATAAATATAATTTATCAAATTAGATCGGTTAATTTGAATAATCAATCAAAAATTTAGTTATAAGATATTGATTGGTTATTAAGTGATGAATTGCATGCCTAGTCTCCATAAAGAGAATGCTAAGAAAGTAGAATGAATACATTCATTTATTCCTTTATCCCGAATTTCCTTCCCTTCTTTGAAAATTGTGGACATGAGAAAGGTTTTCTCACTACAAGTCTATTAGTTAGCTACTCGTTAGATTTTCTCATCCAGCTTTATGAGGTATACTGCACACATCCTGCCGTGAAGCCCTCTAGAATGGGCAAGGCGAAGCCACTAAGCGATTTATCTATGTTGGCGGAAGGCGAGAAATTGGCTTTGTTAATCCGAGAGTTTCTTTTTCCTGAAGAAAGAATTGATAAATGGGTTTCGTGGGAAATGGGATATGGTCTAGGGACTTTGTGAAATATGGAATGAAGACAATTGAAAATTAACTGTTTTATTAAGGTCGTAGATTTTCTATCTTCTACTATCTTCAACTAAAATTAAATATGCAGAAGGTATTAAATCATTTCGTGCATTAGAATGTTTTGTTTTTGACCGACATGCTAATTAGAATACAACCAGGTCAATTGCAATCGGAGCAATCTATGTATTAACCTTTTGCAATATACTGTGCGAGAGATATCATTACTCGAAAGAAATTAAAATTTAAGAATTAAACTCTTTCTTACCTCATATCAGAAATTATAGAAAAGTAAATAAAGAGAAAATTATTTTAAATATGAAAAAAGCATTACAATGAAAACTTATAAATGCTCATAAAGATAAATAAATATTAATATATTTTGCATTTTTATCCTTCAATGCAGGTATCGTTCATAACACGAAATTCCTGGTGCTCGTTTCAGCTTGAGCTTTTTTTTACCCAAGAAACAACAGAAATCTATGAATAGCAATATTAACAGTAAAGATTTTTTTTGGCAGAAGGGCAAAGGAAGCGTTGTAAGCGTTTCTCCATTGGCTATTTCAACAGGATTGGGCACTCAATTTTATATGAAATGGAGTATTATTTAGGTGATACAAGGTTTCAACTCCATTGAAGTCCTATTGCTTAACCACATCCATTCTTCTTTGAGCTTTTAGGAAAAAGATTACCAAGAAATGTTGGAACTCAATCGCTCTTTTTCTTTTGGTACTTCACGTAAGTTATAATCGCTGTTCACTCAATAGAAGTTTCTCACTGTAAGCAAGTATTATCGCTAAAGTAGAGGATTTCTTTACCCATTTATAAATTTAAGTAGGAATCATCGTGAAACGTATAAATTTCCAAGTTATGGTAAAAAAATATTATGATAAATATATCGTGGAATTTCACAGCAACCATTTCAGAAAGAAAAACACTCGGTCATTTCCACTGAAGATTTTTAATTTGACATGTTTCGTCAACATATTGACATCCTCTGGTCTTCATTCCTGAAGATGTCATTACGATGACAAAACATCTCCAATTAAAAATATGATGTGGGAGTTACCAAGTTTCTTTGTTTTAAATAGATAGGTAAACTATTTATAAACTCTTTTAATCGAAATTATCTTGTTTAATATCTTCTGAGTATGTTGATACATTTTCCTAGAATTTTGGGTAAATCTAAATTAAATATAAATCTAACTATGTAAATACTGTGAATTTCATGTATAACAACAGTTAGTTTAAAAGAAATATCTGATTTCTGATATTTTAACTTTCCTTGGGATATATTTAAAGAGAGAAGTTCTTAATTAAGGCGAGATTGTGACTGAAAACTTTCTTCTTCCATCTAATGTGTCGTCAATGATAATAAATGGAATAATACATTATGTATGTGTAAAAGAAATTGATAGGAAAGCTTTGGAAGCAGTTCTGGATGTAAAAATACTGAGGTGTTATCTTAGGTAAAAGAGATCCCTAGCAGAAAAACCTTAGAAGTGTATGAAGAACTGAACGAACCTACTGGTAGTAATAAAAGCTAAATGATGCAAAGAAGAACCATGTATAACATGGTTATCACAAGAGAATCACTGTAACAAAATCTACATAAAACGAAAACAAAAGCTAGGCACATAGCAATTATGACTTAGAAAGAGAAACAAATGGAATTTACATTTGGGAAATATAATCAGAAATTAAGTATTTTAAGCATACTACAAAACAATTCGAAAATTTCATTCGTTCAACACGAAAAATTAGGATTATTCAATAAAATACGTTCTTCGACAAGTTAAAGAAATTAATAGTATATGAAGTAGTCTTTTCCATTCAGTAACATTACATGATTACTTTAGCGTTTAATTTTATAAGTAAGTGTCAAGAAAACCTGTGCGACTTTTGAATGTATCTTCTAACCTGAAAGTATTTTCTCTTTAAGAATTTCTCAGCATTAATCGCAACAATTTTGCTCTATTTCAGGTAACGAAAGACGCTGGCCCTCTGATTGGTACGACAGTTACAGCTCTCTAACAGACGATCGACTACTCCTTAGCTGCAGCAAGAGTAGATTTAAAAAAAGGTGGAAACTTCTCGGAGAGTCGCGGATTAGGAGGCAATCTTGAGGAAACAAATTGCAATCCGTAAGTCCTTCTTTATTACTCCAAACAGCGAGTCAGGCGACGGTTTATAAACGAGGGCTGGAATCCGACGAGAGCAGAAAATCTTTCGTCTTTCGCCCAGTGACACCAAGTTAGAAAGAAAAGAACATCGAAATCTCCAACGACGGAGTTTTCAGGGCTTCCCAATTTAGCGATCGTCTCTTTTTATCGGTTTCGTATTTGGACGATGAAAAGTGCTATCTCTTTTCGATCTCGCTCGTCCATGGACGGTCGGTAGGCAACGGGAAATAAAGGAGTTCTTTTTTTACTCAGAGCCCGAGTTTTGTGTGCTCAATCACCCGTAACAGCACTCTCTCCTCTCTTCTCTAGCAACACGTCCTTGTTGTCTGATGCGATATTCGCTCGGGGCCCCTTTTATTGTTTTATCTCCGCTCCATTTTTTTCCAGTCCCATCTTTCGGAAGCGATTGGCAATTAGAATGGGATCGAAGGAAGAGCATCCGTGGAGGAATAAGGCCTTCGAATTCTACTTTCCAAATGGGCATCGATTCTTCTACAAGTTTTTGTATCCATCGCTTCTCATGTTTTTGTAATCACCACGCAACTTACATGCTATGAAAAATTTTGTGGTTACTTCCGTTTGGAGAGAGGCATTTTCCCCATTTAGTATTTGAAACATTGATTTTTAATATACATTGGATCGTTAAATGTATTATTATTTTCGGCTATGGGAAGATGCCGAAATTTTTAGCGATTCAGATACGATTCCCGATACTTCTCTAAACTTCCGTTTTCGATATGATTCCCGATTCCAATTCCTGCCGTAACTAGAATTCATTATTCGTAGATGTTAGCTGTTGTTTTGTTACTATCTATAGAAGTTTACCCTACGAAAATTGAAAAAGTAGCAAAGCTCAGGATAAAATACTACTGTGAAACGCTCAGTACTTATATATGAATGTACGTACTTGAAAAAGACTTATTAGAAAATTCGTGGAAGTGAGAGTAGGGCAACGATTTGAGTTTATTTTAATTTTATGCTACATGATTTTTATTAAAATTGTTTAATTAATACTTTATGAGATTGAAAGAGTGAATTAAGAAAGAAAGGAGATAGATATGAAGTTTTGTTTGGAAATGCAGTAACCGAGAACTGATGGATTGCGAGAATCTCGAGGTTTAGTTAATTATTTGAAGATTTTTATTCTTATACAAAAAATAAGTAAAAATAATGATACTAGATGTCATATTTACATGTTGTTTATATATTGTAATCCTTATATATTTGTGTTTGCATGTTGGCAACGTAATTGCATCCTGAAATGGAAAAATATTGCTTAATACAGTAGTTATACTTTTCGAAGAAAGAACTTTTGAATTAAATGTTGGGGGATTTTACACAACGCACAGATCAAATAAGTAATCGAAAATCATCGGTTTAAAAACTGAGTAATTTACGTAAATATTTTTTTACTTTGTTTTCCACATAGTGAAGGATTCGTTCATTTACTGTATTAGGAGTTTTTAGCGTAGAAGGTATTGTTTGGAAAAGCGTAAAGTTTTCATAATAATCATTTATATAATGTGATGCAAAACATTTTGCGTACAAACATGAAATATTTGCATCTAAACTTTCTGCTGCAGTATTCTGTGGATAAGATTATGAATTCAAATGAAAGATAAGTCGAGCACTGCATAAATTTAGATGGTAAAATTATAGAGCTACGGTGAAATTGTTATTAATCGCAAATAAATACATGGCTGGAAAATTTTGTTTTAAGTATGCAGTCAGATGAGAGAACAGAAAACTTGCTATTCTGGGGTAGACTTCTGAAGGACCTTTAAGAAGATGTAAGGGGAAAAAGTTGCTAGTATGACTACATATAAGGTTCGATGTTAAAGGTTAAGAAGCCAGATATACAGAAGTAAGCAGATTAAATGTTAGTCGCAGCAAGAAAAGAATAATTGCTTTTTCTATCGTAAGAGAAAGACTTAACTCCTTTACACCTGTCCGATCTGATAGTTTGACGAAGAAACCACTCCGAACTGATGTACGATTCGCTAGATGTTCCTCTAAGTAATCTCAGAAAGGCGTTTCACGCTCTTTCTAACTCGCTAGTTTTCTGCCAGTTGAAGAAGAAAACGATTTATCATCTTTTATCCCAAAGCAGGGTGTCAGCATACGTAATGGCTCACTTTCTTGCGAAGTTCCAGAATCCGTAAAAGTGTTTCAGAAGAAAAAGCTCGAAGACACTGAAAAAAAACGCGGAAGTTCTACATAAAATATTAAGTTGATTATTAAATCAATTATGTTAAATATTTCGTTGCTCTTGTGGTTCTTTAGAAATTACTTTGTGGATTGAGTAAACACAGAAACAAAGGAACGTTATAAGAAAGTGAAACACAATGACTTCTGCTCCCACTAAAATTGTTATATTTTATTTTTATTTATTTGAAGCGACAACTCTAAATTGTAAGTAACAAAGGAGGATATGCTCGTAGTGTTTAATTATTCTGATAGTGCACTAAGATGAAGTGAAGATCTTATGAATACTTACACTAGAGATGCTAAATATAGATATGATGAATTTAGCAATGATTCAATTCAAAATATATTTCAATAGGCAAAAACAGAAATGAAAGTATATCGGGCTACATATTCTATGCAGTAAATTTAATCAACTTACGTGATAATGGAACATCCATCTGGCTTAACCGCCGTGTTTCATGGGTTAGGTTTCTCTCTTTCACATTCTGCTCTAATATCTCATTGAATGATAAAGGATTCAGAGGATAAATAGCTTTGACGTACCCTTCGTATCGAGCATAAATGATCAAAGGCAAGTATTTTTCTGCCAGTTTTGATGATCTCTAACGCAACATCCACAGTTAAAAATTTCCGAACATGACAACCTACAAAATAGGCGATTCTATTGTCTTTGACCTATTGGTGTAGTAATACCTTACGTAATAATTGATTTGAATTGACTATTTATAAAACTAGTACAAATCAACCATTAGATAGAAACAGTATATATCTTGTAATAATTGATGTCAATGGTTCTTATGCTTAAATGAAATTCTGATATCTTTGCCTCTGAGCCAGGCTTGCACAACTATCGAAAAGATCGGTATGAGCGTGACAAAATAATCGCATGCCACAGATGAAGAATGTTTGATAATGTAATACACGAAATTATTTCAGTGACAAGCTAACAGCAATTTGAATTAAAAGGTCAATTCGTAAAATGCTCTCTTCAATAACTATTCATTCAAGAACCTTCCACTACTGCTTTTTTTAAACTTTAAAAGGCTATAATCTTTTCCAAATAATTATAATTTCCAAAACTCAAAAGCCGCATGATGAACCGCAGCGGGTCGCATGTGGCCAACGGGCCGCATATTGTGCTAACCTGCGTTAAGCTCTCCATTACTGTGGAATTAGTCATTTCCCGTAATTCATTAATATGGTATTACTTCTTCCAAGAGAAAAATTTTCGAATTTATCATATTTTTTCTGAACCATGGTACATCGAGTAAAAGAAATATAAATTTCATAACTAAAAAAGGATTCTAACTTGTTAATACTTCAATCATGTGATATTTTCTTAATATTGCAAGAGATGATAAAGGTAAACTAACTATGACAATAAAATTTTATCAAATGCAATAGTAATTAATTAATTCTTTAAATTGACTCAGATATATTTTTACTTTGCTAGATCTTTTGCATCATTATTGTGATCTCGTATATATAACCATAGTGTTGCATTGGATTACACTATTTTGTTGTCTGGTAGATGACGGGGATTTGAAAAGATAACAATGAGATAACAAAAGAAAAAAAATCATAAGGCTGGGAGAAGCGAAATCCAAAAATATTTGTAAAAATAGCATACATACATTTATACACACGTAGCTCATAGTGACGCTAAAAAATCCTATTCATTTCAGCGATTCCTTTCATAGTTAACGCAGCATTTGGCTGAAATATCGTATTTCTGCCAATTAAATACCATTTCGATTTGGAGGCTAGGAGCAAATTTGAGGATGATAACTTTAGTCACTTTATCTGATCCTGTCACGCAATTTTATGTGTTTGAATTGTAATCTCTTGTTACAGATGAAAAAGGGAGTTGTGGAAGGAGGTAGTTATATCAGATCTTTCCAAGGAACACTAATTAGTCACAGAATTGCATGCATTTCCCCTTTCGAATACCTTTTCTCTGGGATATGCGTATTGTGAAACATTCAATCTTTTTGTCGTTGGATAAAGGCGAACCTACTAGTTCATTTCGATGGATATGGCTATCATTCCTACAGTTACTAGTATTTGAAAATACTAACAAAACGGTGTTGATAAGGTTTTATAGAAAACATCACAGTGTGTAGGTTATTTTAATTCAACATATTTCAGTGGAAACACATTTCTCTTTAATTGAAATCAAGTTGCATTGATATGAAATTGAATTGGCTGGATATATTTGTCTCATGTCTCTATGTATGTTTTGAATTAAATATCTATTAATCTAAAAATACTCGCTGGGTATTAACGTGTATTTTTAGAGTATAGAGCTTCCAATATGATGTAGGATAGTAAATTAAATTAGCACATTAATTGGTAACATTTTTTGCTGCAGCTGTAAGCTTTATCTCGTCCTCTCTCGAATCACCCTTTTAATTGTATAACGGCAATGGAAATAGCTCTAAAATAGAAGATAGAGAATCCATTTAGATAAAAATAGATACAGAGAACAGAATTTCCTGCAGCTGGAAAAGAATTAACGACTCTGAGCGGGATTTATAAGTGTTTATAGCGCTTTAAATTTTAAATTTTTATACTGACTGCTTACTGGTAATTCTAAATTATTACTTCTGTTTCTAAGAATTCTTTGTTTTTGAAACGTGATACCAGATAACGAGCCGTGGAATTTGTTTACCTTCAGATTATCTATTAATCTGAAGATCTCTTACGTTTAAATTTATTGCACTAAAAATCCCCTCGGAATCTGTACGTACGCGGCGACCTTGAAATAGATTATCCCAGTTTGTATTTCGTGTTATATTTCACGAAAAACTCTTGCAGTATAATTTACTTAATGCGCCCGAGCGAAAATAGGCTACCCTTTTGTACAAGCACTCGGAGAGTTCATTATTTTCATAATGGATGACCACTGAAAAACTTAAGTTCTCGTTATTTAAGGCAATTGTATCAATTGTATGCAAAGTTTCTCCGCAATCAATTCTAAATTTGAATTCATTAGCGAATTAATTTCGCGTAAATAAGTCTTTCAGGCCGGAGAGAGACACTTCCCTCGTCTCCCCTCGGCATTCTTCTCCCTCGTAATTTTTGACGACGTTAAGTGATATCTTCTCTTGTTTTTGTGAATACATCTTTCCCGTGGTTTCTCCCTCTTTCTCATTTCTCACCCCGAAATCCTTCCTCATTCCGAATCACTTTTTCCTATTCCCTCGATGCATCTTTTCCCATCCAACCCTTCCTCTCACATACAACATCCCCCATTCCCTTACACCAATCCTCTCCCACTGAAGCGACCGCCGCGCCTCCATAGTCCACCGCCTGAACTAACAACTCCAGTTCCCCGACTCCACAGTGGAAACCATCGGGAACAGTGTGGAGGTGGCCCGTGGAGTAAGAGAGGGAGGCTGCGAGAGAGAGAGAGGGAAGGAAGAGAGAGGAGGGAGAGAGGAAGAGAGAGCGGGAGTAAA
Source organism: Pachydiplax longipennis (assembly GCA_036926295.1). Classification (NCBI taxonomy): domain Eukaryota; kingdom Metazoa; phylum Arthropoda; class Insecta; order Odonata; family Libellulidae; genus Pachydiplax; species Pachydiplax longipennis. The sequence continues at coordinate 16,531,325 of JAVFKF010000014.1, forward strand.
GACTCCGTAGCCCGCTATCCGTTCTCAGTCGAGTGCCGGCAGCGGGAGCGGTTAGAGCCCGCGGACCCCTCTGTTGAAGCCGGACCTTCTCCCTCCCTGCGTCCACTACTTCCCCTGCTAATTGTCCACAGAACCACCCTCCAATGTGCCGTGTTTGAAGGAGAGGATATTGCGAGAGGTGGGCTTGAAACCGGAAAAAAACCTCACCATAGCAACAACCGATTTGGCTTCGAGGAATTGGACTACACGAGGAAAAAACGTGCGACCGAAGAGGAAAAACATCTACTACGAAACACCCTACCGGAGGATATTATGCTATCCATTGCATAAGCCAAGACTCACCCATCCCTTCTGTGTGTAACAATTCGCTCGGAAGTTTAGACAACCACGATTTAATCAAACCACCAAATGAGACGACCCTTCGCGGCTTGACATCGAAGAAGGAAGCAATCGCTATCGCTAAACACCGCAAGTTAGTCCTGTGAAAAAAATCCTATTTTGCGGCTACCAATCCCGCGATACTATAATCTTCACGGCGGGAATTTGAAGTGTTGGGAGACAGAGTCCGGAACCTTCGAACCCTTCGCGTGGAAACCCTATTATCCTGGACAACAGAACTTCGAGCGGAGATCCAAAAGTGAAACAATTCCAAGAGGGCAGAATATCCTCAACCCACGGCCACTTCCAGGGGCACTCGTGAAAGTTTCCGGTACCTCTAGGCTAATACGCCATAGTAGCGTGGCATCGCTTGGACTATTTACCACCCCAGCTGACGGCTGAGTCCCCACTCGCGGGACCCCATTTAACCCTCCCGTCATTCCGAAACCATTGAAAATTCTCCCCAAGCAACACCCCGTCGAATCATCGACTCCCGCATCCTCTTCGTCGCAGGCGACCCAAGAAACCGCCCCCGTGTCCGCCAACCGCCGCACGCCCAACCCCGCACAACCACCGCAGCCCCGGGTGGCCACCGTCGGGGGCCTCACGGAAGGTAACAGTCCGCGGCAGGTCGTGGAGGGGCGGCGGGGTAAGAGGCGGGGGGGGCGGAAGAGGGGGACGGGAAGGGGACGGGGGAGAGGCCGCGGCGCCAGGGCTAGAGGAACCTCTGCTCCGGAGGCCGTGGATCTTACCCTCGCCAGTGCAGCGCGGGTGCCGAGTTATTGGCCTTCTTACTGGACGATGGGGGCAAGGGAAAGCAGCTTCAGTTCTGGGGAGGAGCAGGCGGCCATGGCCACGCTGGGCCCGGGGGCTGGCGTGCCGGGGATGGCTTCACTGGGAACTACACTAGGACATCATCAGTATAACGAGGTGAGAGCGGTGGACGAGTTTGTCCGAAAAAAGGACGCTTTTATTGCGGTCGCCGTGTGAAGGAATTTAATCAAACCGAGGATATCGGCTACTTCATAGGAGTTCGGAACGGTGACCTTTGTCGCCGGAATGACCTCGAGGACTCCGTTCTCGAATTTGCCGGGAGAATGTTAGGGCGTGTTTTGCTGTTAAAGAGGTCATGTTTTTATTAAATTGGTTTTATTGTTGTGAGGTGAAGTGAGGTTTTCTGTGACACTAGCTCCGTAATAAATTGCGACGCAATAAGGTAATCGAATTACATAGAGAGTAATTTTTATCGGTTTTTAATCTAATTGTAGTTAATTTTATTCGTTCGCCTTCATTCCGCTACGCAATTCTTTAAAGTGAACAATTACGCCCTAAAACATTATATATCTTCTCCATTGCAAAATCAATTAATTTGGTTACTTGCCAAGTTGTTAAGACTAATTGAATAGCATTTTTATTGTGAAAGCACTAAATTCCATAGGTAGCAATGACAATTAACATTCATACAATTGATACGAGTAAATTATCGAAGAAAAGCATCCTTATATACCGTATATATATACCTTGTGGAGACAAAAATTTCGTTGAAACCTGTCCTAGGACAGAAAGAACAAAGAAGAAGAAGATACCGTATGAAAGAAAATAGTCAAAAAATGGAGTCAGCAGACAAAATTAGCAACTACTTAAATTCAACCGATGCGGCCTTTATGACGTAGAACTCCATCGTAACTATGAAATAATAAGGATATCGTACTTCACTTATTATTTTCTTCTTCACTTTAGTAGAAGTAGTACGATATCCTTATTATTTTGTTGTTAAACATTATTCTCTTAGTTTACCATAACAATGTAGAGATTGGTTATAAACTTTTTTGGCAACTTTAATTATCTTCTCCTGTTGTCCAAATGTGGCTTTTCTGCAAGTTGGTGAAAATTGGATTGGCCCCTCTTTTCAAAAGCTTTTTTGCAACCACATCGGATAAATAAGTGGAGTTGGAACAAATTGGATCAGTGTCGGACCGTAGCAATAAAAAACGGAGGCCCCATAACGATGTTTGGGTTGCACCTGCCATCTCAGACCTGCATCCGTTTGGACCATCAGCTGTGCCGTTGACCCACATTTTGTTTTCTCCCTTTTAACCCTGGGTTTCCTTCAGAAAATCGTTACCATTTGTCTCCTATGAATTTACCATACACGTCTGCCCTAATGGAATACATCACTATTCCGAGATAACTTTCAATTGCCACGCCCAATCCAGGCAAGACCTTCTACGGATTTTTTACCAATAACGTCGCACTGGAAGTACGCTGCGGAGAATAAGATTTTTCTTTCCCTATATTTTAAAATTCGCGACCTCATTCAAAGCTATAGGAAATATATTGTCGATTATTCTGATATTCGGGAATTCTGAGGAACGATTTCGCGCTGGAAAACATCTCGACGCCTCTGAATTTTTTGGCCATAATTCTACCGAACGTTGTGCTTGTTCCACTTTTCGCTCTTCCGTTTTTCCTTCCAATCGGATAATATTTTTTGTTTATCATCTGTGAACGGTTCGAACTTTATGAAAGATTTTTTTGCTATTCAGAATCACTTGAGTTTTTACCGAACATAAAAACATTTCAAATTTGAGGAATGTGTTTGCGTCATCATTGTTTGATATTGGAAAGTTTTGTTCGTGATATTACAGTCATTTTTGCTTTTTGAGCCAAATATCATAATCTACGTTTTAGTCATTTTATTCTTATAATTTGAGTAACATATTATGAATTTAGCAATCAACAATTATTATTTTCCTTTCTGGTTTATATACTGGTTTATATATAAATTTTAATTAAGCAGTGGAATGAAAAATATTACATATTAAATTGAAAGTATCTTTAATTTTGATAAGGTAAAGTGTTTTTCTCTAGTGTTGATTTACAATGACTAGTTCTCATTTCGTTCATTTAAACCTCTAGAATTTTCTCGATGACTTAGTTATTCATCTACTTTATTTCCTAGATTTTCCGTCATAGTAAAACCAGATGATAAATTTTCAGATAGATGTTGAAAATAAATCTTTGAGTGGCGTTTTGAAATTAGCGGTTTTATTAATAAAATAATTTAAGAGAGTGGTGATAAAGAATTGAATTTTGGCTGGAAAGAAATAGTATCGAAGCTCGGATGTGTGGGTATGGATGTCAATGCCCTACAATTGTTGAATGCTACAGATTTTGCAAGAGGAGTATTTAAAATGAGCTGAATTTGAGCATAAAAATTGCGAGAACAACTTTAGTTTTCTTCTTTCTTTATTTCAAGATAGTATGGTGCCTTACTTAAATTATTCTTAACTATCTCTTCTCTTAGTAAATTCAGACCTGCTGCATAAGAGAGGTTCGAAGAAAACTCAATCGCTTCCAACGTCTCCGTTCGATCAAAGAGAAGCAGATGAATCATGAAATATTCCTTGGAACTCGTCCAGTCCCAACAGAGATTCTAGAAATGTTCGCTTAACTTTCTGGAAGAGAAATCAATTACATTTCATTGAAGCACTATATTTATTTCAGAGTCATTAAATGAATGAAATGTGGAACTACCCACGTAAGGAAGTAAATTTGGCATCGGTTCGTTACAACATTGATATATACGTAGTTATCCTCGTTCATTTCTCTTTATTCTAAATGCAATATCCTTCCGATCATATTAAATAACGAGCTCCTTGGCGTATATATAAAAGCATGCAATATTTTCATGTTAGCAAAATTCAATCCGAGTGGACACATGAAAGTAACTAGATATTTATGTGAGCACATACTGTTTCCACGATGTGGTTATTAACTCATCGTTCGCGAATTGCTTGGATTCAAATTAATTCTATATACCATTGGCAAACATTTTCATGAATTAAGTTTCTTTCGTCGTTGACAATTAACTTAAAAATTATCCGGTTAAATCTGTTAGCATGTCACACTTATCTGTGAATTATCTTATTTTTTGTGAATTACTATCTTTAAATTATATTTCAGTAGTATCGTTAAAAGTACTTCGACAGCTGAGATCATTTCACTTACGTGTGCTCCCGTTGGAAATCGAAGTATTACATTTTCTTGGTGATATTTTTGCAATATAAATTAAAAATTACTATATGAATTAAACTCGATAAAAATATGATACTCGATTAGCAAGAAAGTATAACTATATTTTCAGTACTTACGATAGAAAACTTTAATTATATTCGCTTTTTCGCTAAAAAAACGCGCTTCCCCAAAACATTCCTCATCTCAAGCATGAAACCCTCATTATAACATGGAGAGAACACTTTTCCATTGACCGTTTGATTCCTCCTACATTACTTCGTCTCCAAATGACACCCGGAATGTCTTTTTTTGCCATCTCTTCGGCCACCCATCCCGGGTTATTCCCATCCGAAGCCCTTTCAGGTGCGCCCTTTCTCCCCAAGGAACGCGACCGTCGCTTTTTTTATTCGATCCCAGAAAACCCTCAAAACAAAAAAATGACGTCTCCCGAAGATAAATCACGCCTTGAAATCCACATTGGCGCCAAGAGGTACGATTTTCTTTGCACGACCCAAAAGGATTAACGACCTGAATGCTATCTGGTAGGACGCTTTAAAGCCTTCAATTTTTTCCTCCTTCACTCTCTCTCCAGTATCATTGGACGCCCTCTTCTCCCAACCAACCTACTCAACGCTCTGGAAACTTTGAGGATATAAGGACGGTTCCCATGGAGATGATGAGAAATCACGATCTTCCAGAGCGTTCTAATTCCGGACGGCTTACGACCCACATCTCTCGCCATATCATTCCTTCCCTCCATTTCATTTCACTTTCTGATGGATCATCGTATGGAGTGATAGAGAAGTAGATATACATCTCTCTCATACGTCCGGCGATAAGTGATGTGGTGGAAAATGTTTTTTAGTATTTTTTTTTCGGGGAGTTTTATTCGAGAGTGATCTTTATACTTTGCGCAGATATATTCTCCATCTTTCGCTGTCGTCGTGGAGGTTTTCATGTCGATATGTTAAAGGGAAGATTTTATGGTCGCAAACCTTCCGGGGTAGGGAATGAATGAGGGTTACGTTTTCCTGCAGGATGCCCGGTATATCTCCCAGATACCCTACTTTGCAGTTTTATCTTGACCTTTCGTGTTAAATGGAACTGGCATACATTTTCTAGGAAAATCATTTCTTGAATAATGATGTGTTTTATTTCACTCGAATTTCTAAATGTTGCATTCAAGACTATAACGTTGTTTAATGATGAGCAAGGAGTGACTCGTTATCTTTCGCTAGTTTTAAAGCTACCTTCATTATTGATTTACTTGTTCTACTTGTAGACGAAACTAGTCGTATCAGATTAATTAAACATATTTATTTATTTAGATTTTTCTCCTCCTTAATCGTCTAAATATAGAATTTCCTAGTTCGTGGTTATCGAAAAATAAACATTCTTGAGTGCTGGATAGCTATTTTATAGTATTTGAATGAGCTTTTTCTATAATTTTCTCGCTATAGAAAGGAGAGTATTTATACTTAGAGGAAACGGCTATTTTTAAAAGTAAACGGTGGGAAAATAATAAGGACGAATTTTTATAATCATATAGTGATTCTTAAATGCTTTCTCTTTTCATACGCATGTTAAAATCTGCAAAAATATTCCAATGTTATCAGTTTATTATTTATTATACACGAGAATTTTGACGCGTTTTTCTACTAAATTCGAAAAGGAATATCCAACGCATATTCAACTTTTTCATATTGTGAACTCCATCGCTTTTCATTTTTCAGAAAAAATAACTCGCTCGGCTTCAGTTTATATTCGTATCGATTATATAAATGGACTTTATTCGTGATACCGGTTTTTTATTTTTTAGATGGGAAAATGAGCCATAAAACCCACATTGATATCACGGAATATTTCACGGCTCCACTCTTAGGTCGCTAAAATTTTCGAAAAAAAAAATTCGTTCGTTATAATATCGATCGGATGCATATTTCATTTGGAAGGGAATCGAAGGGTACGGAATTCCTATCAGATAGCACGGAAGCTTTCTCTAGTTTTATTTATTACCGTTCGATCGCGTTCGATGCTTCCATGATATCGCAGGCTTAACAGCCGCTTGAGAGAATGAAGAAAGATGCATAAAATTCGCGCCATAATTCACGAGAGGCCTTATCCTCTTACGTTGCCGAGATATATAACCTCCGTTCAATTTCATATAGATCTTTTCAATCTTTATTCTGCTGATATGCTGTTCACTTACCACTTTAATCTTGGAGGTTCATGAAGTCTATGTTACGCATTTAAAATACGTTTTCTTTTAGGTCATTGAGATACTTAGCTTGTACTTTCGAGTCGTTAAAGCCTGATTCGGATACATTTCATACAATAGGAATTCCGGATCCTTGTTTCTTCTTTCCAAAAATACATCGCGCTATGATTTTACTTACGGTAAATATTCTTTAGAAGGCTCTGTCGAGGAAAAAAATTTCATTAAAGTAATGAGAGACGGTTTAAGAGATAACTTGAAGTTTTTTATATGTACGCTGACCATATTCCATCGAATTTAATACGGGACATTTCTCGTTGATCAAATTGGACTAAACACAATAATTTTTTCGCTCAATGTATTCTCGAGGTTTTAAATTGTTTTAATGCAGATATTATATGAAATAATTCTCATCCATTTCGTAAAATAAAAATTTATCTTATCCAGAGGAAATTTATCCCTAATCCCCCCGAGCCCAAATGAACTTTGAATCTCGGGGGATTGATTAATTTTTAAAGTGAAAAAACTTTCGGAGCCATATCCCTCATTGCAACCTTAATTTAGAGTTTTCACATCAGTTAACGACCCTTACGATAGTGAAAGTTTTACGAAATTTTTTGATTACTTGTTTGATTTGAATTTCGCTTTAATTTGAACTCATTCGTATAATCTGAAGCCGAAAATTTTAATATTTTAGTATTCGATATCGTAAAATTTATCGCGAATTTTGGAGAGTTCTTTTCGACGAGACGAAGCAAATTTTTCCACGATATGAACGGGAATCAGATCCCCCCTTAGGAAATTTGAATTTTACTGATGTTTAAGAAATCCTTTATAGAATATGCGACGGCAAGACGTATTTATCGATATTTTCAAATATGAGGGTGGTCTGAAAAGTTTCCGACCCCAGATTTTTCAGAAATCTTCAGAAAATTTTCAGAAATTTTCAGAAAACATGTCGAGAAATGGCGAAATATCGGAAACATTTCAGACCACCCATATACATCGAGGATATTTTAAGAGACGAATCGTACGTCCTAATTCCTCCTTTATAAGAGCACTATACTTAAACTTAATTATTTTCGTACTAATTTTAAAATGCACGTGATATTTTTGTTCAGTTATGGTCTTATTATTATTCTAAGAAGCGTTATCGATGTAGATAATTATGAAGCAAATTTTTTGAATAGAGTGCAAGTTCGACTTTCCTGTGCAAGTAAATAAAATTCACGAAAGCTTATTCTTAGTTGATATGGATCGCCGATAAACCCATTCTGAATTCAGTCAATAATAAACTCTCATTAATGCTAAGGCATTCTCAAAATTATGAACGGTATCGGGAAAATGTGTTTTTATCCTCCAGTTCTCTCCTCAGAAACCAATTAACACACTTAAACGTATTTAATATTGGCATCTATCTAGTGTGTGCTTATTTTGGAAAAGCCTTGATTGACACTCATCAATAATATGTAATGTGGAAATCGCGAGTTCTTTCGTAAATACGTATTTAATTGAGAACAGTGTGTTTGTTTCGCTGCTAATTGAATAATGGAACAATTTCAGCTGCTTTTGAATTGGAATTCCGCTACTCAATTAAAAACGATGTGCTTCTCCTCCACTCGAAAGGTCCGGAAAACACATCCGTAAAAAATCGCGTACATTTTACGCGATAAATTTTTGGGAACATTTTCTAGAATGAAATATCGCAGTGAAAGTGAATTACTTACTTTGAGAGAGCGAATGGTAATAAATACAAGTATTATTTTTGTTGAGTTCTAAATTATTCAAACGTGTGTACATACGCGTGTCAAAGGTTCGATTAGAGGTAGTAAATTCGTATTTTGGTAGGATAAACATTTCCAAATGAAAAATTTACTTTAAAGAAAACATATCCGATATTTATGTTTAAGAGGGTCTCTCATAGTTTTCGAATGTCACTTTTTTGGCGGAGAGCATTGTTGCCCTACCCGATGATTTTCGAAAGTTTTTCAAGTAATTTACGACATCGGTTTTAAAAGCAAAAGACGCATTTTCACCAGCCGTTGGCGCAGGAATGGAATTCGTGAAAAAGCAAGCTGAGACGCATATTTCGTGCACGTTTTTATTTTCTTTTTTTCTTTCGAGGAAGGTATGCGAGCTTTTGAAAGTTTTAATATCAGCGGCAGTACTCGGAAAAAAATTAGCAGTTACGAGTTAAATTTCATGAGCAGAGCAGAGAAATCCTCATAAAAATAGTGCGGGTCTCTTTAATATGTAATCCGTGGCGGAGTTATTTTTGTGACGGCACGCGTGTTCATAGTACCGGACCGGACGAGTTTTGCAGGCAGTAAAACAACATCTGCGAAAATACATCCGTCGAAAATAACTAGAGTTTAACGGTTTTTGAGCGCGGTCGAAAATAAAGTCTTGGAGCACTCTGCGTCACGTCATGAATCTATAATTTGTAAATTCCTTTGTCTCCTCATGAAACCGGATGGGTTTGCTGAACTGATTAAAGGGAGATCAAAAGATATGAAGCATTCATTGAAAAAGGATTGCAACGTCAAGGGTTCGTTTACTGGTGAGCAATTTCGTTCTGCGTTTGGCATCAAATAAGTTTTCGTTTATGAACCTACGAACTCAATCCGTATTGTAGCGGTGGAAAAGTGCATTAACCCAAATGTAAATTACAAATATAGAAAGAATATTATTACTAGGTCTTAATATTCTAAACACCGTAAGTGACTTAAAAAAGAATCTATGAGAATATTTAGAGCCCAAATATCATCAACACATTGTATCAGTAGCATAGATTTTATTTATGTTGGGGGAATAGAATTGATATCAAAGATAGCTAATAATAATATATTAATATTTTTAGTCCGAATCATTATTCACAGCATTCATTAATTAAATTTAAGATGTTTACGATAATTATTCCTTTCTGCCATATTGAGGAATGAAAGAAATACATTTTCATCTGTTACTCTCTACTAGTGTTAATTATGAACTAATAGGTGAGTACTGCTGAATGTTATGAAAAATTCAATTCATATTGCTGCACTTGCATGGTATTGCACTGATGATTGGATTCTAGCTCAGAGAGTGAAGCAAAGGAAAACTACCTCACTCCTCATCATTCCTAAATGCCTCATTGCCTCTTTAAAGCTGTGACACCTAATGATAAAAGGTTTAAGGATTCAAACAGATTACTGATAACTAAACATATCCCTGTTATAAAAGAATCGTGTGAAAGAGTTGCGAATATATTTAGGCTCAAATAACTGGTTTCATCAATGCAAAATGAAGTTCATCCTTTCTGTATCTTTTTAGACGTACATCTGCGAAACTTTTCTGTTACTACTTATAAGTTGGAGTCTTTTTCAGTAGGCGAATACTGCTTTAGGAAACAATTTGTTCTTGTAGCTACACAGCAGTAGTTAGTGAAAATACATATCTGAATGAAAAATCACTCTACTGTTTGTATTGTCTGTTGCGTAATTATAATTAGAGTAGAATATTCCTTGTGTTAAATTTGAAAAATAAAAGGTTTATTTGTGGGGAACGATAAGGTAAAAAGACACCATTTCTACAGAAAAATCTACGTTACATCTTTCGTCTTAGCTGATTAGATAGAATGAAACAGGGAGTAGAGTTTCCTCCATCTGCTAGTGTTTAACCATTTCCCGAGAAAATAGTGAAATTCTTCTGATGCTCACGTGCTATAGAGTCCGAGAAACGTGGTCTAGTATTAGTTTCAAATCTCTGTTTACACGAGCTGTTAGTCCACTCTTTCCTGCAAAATCACAATCCGCGAGGGGTGTTGTTTGATCGATACCAGGAATCGAGGAAAATTAAAAAGCGTACGTGTGGCAGCGTCCGGGTTTCGGTCGCGGAGATTCGTCCCTTTCGAGTGAAAATTGGTTAGATCCCGACGAGTCTATCGAGTAAAGAGGAATTGAAATCACGCACGCCCCAAGGCAATAGATCAAACGCACTAATTCACCGAATTTTGCGTCACTCATAATCCCTCAGAGAAAGCGATTATTCCGACGGACGAACCAATCATGGTCGCACGCCATTTGTAACCGGAGCTACCGCTTTGCATCACCCGGAGAAACATAAAGAGTGTGATATAGGAGTGAATGGAAAAGAAAACACCGCAACACCAGGGGCGATGATCAACGCGAAACGGGTGCGTGAACACGTTTGGGAGTGTCGCATGAATAATGGCGATTGATTCGGGCGAACCTGTGACCTCGTCATCCCTTCTCTGGCATAACGTGACCACTCCCGAAATGCCACTGCTCTCTCTTCCCATAGCAATAAATGGGGGTTAGATAGGAAAGCGGTGAAAGGGAATGGAGACTATCGGAGGATTTTTTAGAGGCGGATTTGGGTGTTCATGGGGGTTATGGTGTGGACTTCTCACTGCTGGAAGTCGTTGGTGGTTGGAAACTGATTGTGATTCTCATCGTTGCTATAGATCAGGTCTGCATAACTTACAAAAATGGAAGTGCCGCATTCATATTATAAAAATGATCGTGAGTCACACATTAATTTTCGATCATTACTGAGTTTCACTTTTATTTACCATACTTAAAGAGTGAATCTATTTAATCGTAAAAATATAAATGCTTACATATAAGAGTATTTTAAAAGGTCAGTTAGATATATTCTATTTAGGTTAAATCATTTTTATTTGGGATTCTAGGTTGGATTCCTAATTAGCCATGGTTGTTTGTGCTAGTATTTAAATTATATCAATTGTAAGAGAAAATTATGTATTATAAGAGATATAATTATGTAATTGTAAGAGAAAATTATTTCTTTCAAGAGAAAAATATGGCAAACGGAGACGTATATAATATTGTTTTAAAAAAATAATATTTCAGAAATCAGTACATAGTTTATTTTACTACATTATCACAATCAATAAAATCATTTAATTCAGCATATACATATCCCCGGATAGCCAAGTGATTAGCGCGTTTGCATTAGGTTAAAGCTGTCCCAGATTCGACATCCATGATGGACCTACACGTTCGAATGCTCCTAAATATCGAAGAACTTTTTAATATACTGCTGCTGCTATTGTCAGGCTTTATATAATTTCAAGGTAAAAATTTTGGAAAACATTTTCATGATGTTTTTCAGGCGTTAATTTGTGGAATTTGTCCAAAATGGGCAAAAGAAAACATTTTTTTCCAGTTAGTGGAATTCTAAATCTTTCCATTATCTGTATTGTTTCTCCACTCCTGAATTTCATTAATAAATTGCTTTCGCCGGAGATAAGTTCCCGTCATCTTTAGATCACGGCTTTGTCTCTATGAAACGAAATTTTTCTATCAAGAGACTGTTCAGCGTTAAAAATTTTTTAATTTTGTATTCGACTACTAGTTGAGTTTCAACTGAATTCGCTTGTGGCCGGTTGGTTATTAAAAATTCTAACTTTTAGCTAGCTGTGGATAGATGTATCGCCAATAAAATTTCAGAGGAAACTTTCATGTAGCATGATTTATAAGCAACCATTTGAGAGAGGCCTCTGTAAAGAGAAAATAATACTCAGTGCACAATTGCCATTCACACCATTCATAATGCCTCTTGAAACACAGTCGTAAATTCTAACAGTCATAAGTCGAGTAGTGCGCAATTCCACTTCTGCCTATACGTCATTTGTATTTTCGCATTACGTCATTTACAGGATTTCTGTTGGATCATTAAAGTTACGGAGCAGTAAATTCATCAGATGCATGGAGATTAATGGAAAATGTCGCGTATTTGTCGAATTTTGCCAGAGCATCACTTTAATGTCGGTGATTCGTAATTTCTCACATTGTAACCGACCAAAGACCAGAGATCACGAGTTCGACTCCAAGTCAAGATATGGATTCCCATGTTTTCACATCACAGAAAAAACGGTTTTACCTCTATAGTTATACAAACAATTGTCTAATGTAAGAAAATTAAAACGTCGCTATTAATGGATTAGAGGTTTAAATACCATTAGCCGTTTGTCGAACTAGTGTTTTCCAGATACTAGAAACACCGGGAAAGGCCAAGATATCTGACTTCTAGTGATTCCGAGAAGTTGATAATATTGACCTTTCTAATTCCTGGACGACCCTAGTCTGACAGACGGCTAACGGAGTGTATCCAAGCCTCCAATCATCTAATAAATTTTGCTGAAATTATAAAATATAATATCGTTGCGATTTGTTTATTACTGTTATTTATTAACGATATATGCTGCAATAGAAATAAATGGTTGAAGTAAGATACGAATTATATGGAAATGAAGCGAATTTCTCGCTCTCTTAGCACGATTTTCTACTACACGAGTACGAAGAGAAACTTGTTGACTAGAGCACATATTTGCGCTTTGGTATGTATTGAAGTGGCGAGTTTGAGCTCAATGTTCAAATAGAAAGGCAGCTTCTTCCACGAGATAATTAAATGAAAACATTTTGGCCGTCCCCGTCAAATGATCAGGAGTTTGTATGCTCACTACCCAAATAAACAATAACATCATAAAAGTTTACTTTGCATGTAATTGTTTATGAATCATTTGCTATTTTAACCCACTTTGCAATGAAAAATTATGATATTAAGAATGTAGTTCGCGCTGCAATTAAGGAAAAGCAAAGATTATTAAGAGTAGTTCAAAATTTAATACATAATCGCTCAAAGAAGGAGAAACACACGGCTTGGTGCTCATGCTATGGCTTGGAGGAAACCTTTCTTGTAGCCTTCCTCAGGCAACATATCAGAGGAGGTAAAAAATGTAATTACATTTTATAAAACATGCATAATGGGAAAAACTGGAGGATATTCTCCGAGTTCTGGGTTGTTTGAAGGTCACGTCGTGCCTTTAATGTTAGGCTGTTACCCCGAAGGCATTGCGCTTTGCCCTAGCAAGCCTTCTTTTATTCTCTCATAGCCGCACCCTTGAGCTTTATTATCCGCACTTAAATTTTACTATAACGCATTTCAGCACTTCCTCCTGAAGGAATTAACATTTTTACGACCTGAAGTAGGCTCCGGGCTACGCAATCCATTACGCGACACCTATATAAGGAATGATTGCGATTTTTGCTCTTCCTGACAGAAGTTTCATTTAATGGTATTTTTATACTTTCGTAAGAAATTCCAATCCCTTTTTTAATTTGAAAACATTTTTCTCTAAATGAAATGGAAATGCCTAGTCGTGAATCAACTACATATTGGAATTTAATAAAATAAAGTGGCTTCTTAAATTCTTTGGTTTCACTAGAAAGGAATTTTCAGGAACATAAAGTAATGGTAACCACCGAAATAGTGGATTTTAAGCTTACTCAGATAACAAGGAATGGGTAATGGGTGGTTTTGCACGTAAGGGCGTGCACCCAGGAAAAATCCCAAGGAAGAATAGACTTGAAAAAAGTCCGACGGGACCGGGAATCGAACCTGATTTTTTTCAAGTCTATTCTTCCTTGGGATGCTTACTCAGATCTAAGATAGCAAAAAAACTCGTTTATCTAGAAAGAGAGAGACCCGAGTTCGAGTCCAAGATCTGTCGATCTTTTTCGCCTCTCTTTCGCCTTTAGAGCCGCACGGTTGTCGATGCAAAATACTCATTTCTTTTCTCCCTTTGTCATTCTTTAAGGAGGATTCCATCTAACATCGCTCTTTAAGTGCATATTTCTATTACATCGTGCGTAGTCTTTGCCCATGGATGGGCCTTAAGAATTTCAAATCAGAATAATAAGGGAAAACGTAATATAGACCACACTACACGGTTGCATACTTCGTAGGGATAAGAAAACTGTTCCTAAAATTTTAGAAACCCACAGCTGGCAAGAAGTGTAGATTTGGAGAGATATTATACGAGTTAGATTGTGGGCGACGTGTGAGGTTTTAGGGCTTCCATGAAATGAAAACGTGATGGAGAAGCGTTGAAGATGGCGTTTGAGAAGGTTGAATGAGGACAGGGTGTGTAAAAATTGTTGAGGATATGGAATGGAACTCCAGGGGACGAGAAGTGGTTGGAGAGCATCGGAAGGGTTCTGTGAGTGTGTGTGGTGGCTGAAGAGGACGATGCTCTCTCTTGGGATTGGCCAAAGGGATTTCGAGGGTTCGGCAGGAGAATGTCTTCGAGGGCAAGGCATTGTGAACAGGATTACCATCTCTCCTGCTTTTCCGGGTTTGTCTCTCAGTGGCTAAAATATTGTTCCAATCAATACGAGCATTATTGACTTTAGCGTCCCTGATAACTAAGATGCTTAAGCTGATGAAATTTATAGGACAACTTTGAGTCCCGTACATCGTTACTGAATTAATCCCATCTAAGTTAAGATCAAAGTAGTACTAGGAGTAGGAGAATGCATGCATGTGTGTAGGTAACTTACAGACTTCAGATTTGTAATGTTATGTGCTACAAATTCAGGTACCTACCTATTTAGTAAAGTGGTTTTGACTGCTATTGACTTAAGAGACAAAGCTATCTCCAAACTTGGAGATACCTTTGTCTTAATCATTGAACGGCGAGGGGAATTTATTTTGCTCTTTCATTTTAAAATAAGTGCTTTAAACCTTTTTTGCAATGACTGCATTTTTGGATAAAAAGAGCGCCTCTCTCAGTTCATTTTTTTATTATATTTATATTAACCTTAAATAAAGCGCTTTCTTACTAGATAGGCAATTTAAGATGAAAAAGATTCGACGGTAGAGAGGATAGAGGCTTGAAATGCTAATGTAAACAATTTTAGGCCTACCAAATCAGGTGTACAATCAACTAAATCAATTTACAGTGAATCTGGGAAAGCCTGGGCGTTTTAAGCGGTAGTTTCATAATGTATTTTATCTTGAAGGGACCGGTACCGAAACCGAAAGAAAAACACGTATCTCCTTTTAAGAGAGAGCATTTTAAATAGGTTTTTCTGTAGTTGGAATATTTGGCGCTTACATCCCTTGCCACACTCCGAAAGGCAGATTTCAGGGTACCTGTGCAGATCTGGCTCTGTGTAGTATTCAAGCAAAATGCAATCGATACGGAGTCATACTTGAATCCGAATCAGGGTACTATGGAAATGAGCTTATGTTATATACGCGACGAAATGTATCTACGCAAGAAAGCCATTTCTGTTATGAAATTTCACTATAAACAGAATTTCAGCATAGTTCACGGAAGATTCTTTGCAATTTAAGCAAAAAGAGTGGGTATTCCAGCTGTATTTTTGTAAAAATCTGCTTATCGAAAATGCTAGAGAGCTTATGCGTGTAAAATATTTCCAAAAAAGTTTTTGCCAGATAAGCTTATCTGCAGGTTGTTGAGAATGTTTTGTTGGCACTTCTGGCTCGTATGGCCGAGAGGGGAGGGACGGGAGTCGAATAGGGGGACACACCCTCTGGAAGGCCTAAAGGGCGATACAAGGGCCCTTTTGACGCGGTCGTAAATTTGCGAACTCGACGCAGGTGACTTGGCTCCCCATGCGCGACTGCTCCGTGAAAAACCCACCGTGCAGCCACTAATCTAAGGGGATGCAGCTGCTCTGTACCCGGGCCACGCTGTTTTCACCGATAGAGTGATTAAGCGCCTTCCATGCAGACGTGCACGGGGATGGAAATCGCTTATACGATTCCTAACGCATAAGCGGATGCAAAGCCAAGCTCGCACGGGATTTTCCGGAAGAATGTCCTGCATGGGATTCATCAGATCATAAGGTTTTATGAACCAATTCTGTAACGTTTAGTTGCGAAATCCGAAACCGCGTCATCGGTTTGTCCTTGTATTGTATATTCGGATTTTGGAGAAAGAGTGAGGGGGAGGCGATTTTTGCTTTGTAAAATTTCCACTCCGACATCAAATTTCATATACGTCATTTTACCTTTTAAAGGTGATACTCTGACCCTTATGCATTAAAGAATATTTAATTACTGATTTTTATTTCGAGTTCTTTAGGCAATTGCACACTTTCTTGAGTAATATTGAAAGGAAGAAATTTATCATAAGTAAAATTTATTCGAGCTAAAACAGTATTATGACAGTTTTGAATGCAGAGTATCGAACGTAAAATCAAATCAGGATAAAAAGAGGTTTTTGCCGGAGAGAAAACCGAGCTGGAAGAAAATGGAATTCTTGGATCTGGACCGAAATGGAAGACCGTTATTTATTCCGTTCCAAATTTCAGTTTCCAAGCAATGCTCATTTTACTTAAGTTGAAGGAATGTTTAAGAAACATGTGGAACTACATCTTGATACTAAAAATCATCAAGTCAATAAATCCTATAAAACCTGTTTTTTTCTGACACGCTAAGTTTTTAAATTGTTTCTTATTTTCTTTAATTTATTCCTAATACATGTTTTCGATCACAATAACCTGCTTGAATATTCTGTCTCCGAAGTTTTTTCCTCTGTATTCCTACGCTTAACCTAGATATGAGGAGCAACTCAAAAAATTGAAATTCAGTGTTCATATAAATATTTTTACAGTTGAATGTTTGCTCACCTAGTTTCCGAATGTTATTTCACTCGCAGGACTAAGTTTACGTTGGACCAATATTTATTTTCTGCATTTCTTATGTCGGATTTGCCATCCGTAGAGCGAGTTATGCACATAACTGCATTCATTTTTACGGCTTCATGTTGCTATTGCTACTATATCGGTCATGAAAACATCTCTCAGTGAACAAATTCTGCGATTATTCATATCTAGAAATTTTGGCACTATTTTGAGCTATATTTTGATTCCCTCAACTTCGTTTTATTTAAGCGATAAAATTCAAGGAAAATATTTTATAACCTGAATCTGAATGTAATTTTTCATACGTGGTAGTTCTGATAGGTTAGTGAAGTCCTTTGATGACTGGATATTGCATTAGAAATCCTGGCGAATGTGATAAAACTATAATATGTTTTGGAAGGGTATCACAATCAGCAAATTTTATCTAAGGATCCTTGTATAAAAAGCTTGAGGATGGATGTATATTTTGCAACTAAATAATAGAAGCGACTTGCAAACAAATTAATTCCTCCATAAACTGACTAACAACAGAATTAAAGTCATTCGCAAAATTCGTATTGTATGTAATACAACTCAACGGTATGGTTTGTGAATGAGAAGGAAAGAAGTAATCATTTCATGCCCTAGAGTTACTTCAGTGAGTCGGTAAAATGCATTCGATTCAGCGCAATCTGTTTTTTACGAGACATTGAATCACGGCGTTATGTATTCATCGCAGCACAGACTAATGGTTGATCTCCGAATCTGCATATTTGTATTTACATCTTTATGCTTCCGACCTGTGGCCTGAAATTTATTTTAAGCGCGACTCCTACGAGATTAACGCCCTCCCGAGTGCTGCCGCCCGTCGCACACTGCCTGCTAAATCTTCCATGGACTCCATCTCATCATGCTTCATCTCTTATTCAGCCATCCCTCTACTCATCTCCTCTATTCTTCACCTCTTCCTCACCTCCTTCCCCCTCTTGCCTAACTATCCCCACATCGTCATTTCCTGTGACTGCCCTTTCTGCCCTCCAGATCTTTCCCTGAGACTTTTTTCCTCGATATTTTTACTCTGCTTTGCGAAGTTAACTGGGATTGACAGCCCAATAACGGGAATTATCATCAAAAGTCATATGTTATTGAATTTCTCTTTAAAATGCCCCTATTTTTCTCAGAAAGAATTTAAACAAAGAAAAGCTTGATAGTAACAAGAATTTTATGTTTATTATTTTTTCATTTAACTTAATCACACAATGTTATGTAATAATTTCCTAAGCCTACGAATTCGAATGCAAAATTCTACATTATTTAATTAATTGGTTAATTAATTTAGAATGCTCATTGTTTAATGAGATGCTTTGATTACGCCGGACAGATTGATGCAAATCGCAATAATTTGATTATAGCTCTGAAATATATCTGAAAATATCATATATCATGTATATATGATATCTTTAAAAGATAATAATGACAGATATTATGTAAAATTTTTTATACATCTTTATTAATGTTAGAATTTTTATATTTCTTCTTCATTACCTTTTAATCAGTCACGATATATTACGTTTTCTTAAAACATTAGCATATTATTCCTGTCTGTATTGTTTTTACGTTACCATAAAACGAAATATTTATGTTGCTTAAACTTGTTTTTGTGTGTATAGGCAACTGTTTGTGCCGTCAAAAATTACGGAAGAGTTCCCCATGATTTAAGCTGCGCTTCATTAAAAAAAACAGAATGCCTTAGGAAAATTATTGTTATCTTTGGAGAGATGCGCGATCAAACCGAGAGACCAATATTATGTTTCCGATGGCTACACTTGGATATTTCAAGCATTATGGTAACAGATTCCAATTTATTTTTGCTTCTTCTGTAATTGGACTATGAACCGTAATTCATCTTATTATTTATTTATCTACTTTTTCTGATCGAAATGTTATTCACATTTTCACTCATATTGAAATCTATCGGATGTTTCTCTCCCTTCTCCGTAACTTCTGCTTTTAACCAGCAGATGTGATAGAGTGGTTAGGGTCACTCCCGCCCCAACGTTCCTAGTTTGAATCCCGGCTAGTCGAACCCTTAAGGCTAGGGAATGGTTGCGTGTTCGTAAATAACAATACTGAAATGGATAAATCGGAGTCTTCCTGCTTCAATGAAAGCAATGATTAATATAATTACTAAAGCGAATGTTAATGTTGCCAATTTAGAAATCGATGTGCGTAATAAATTCTAGGATAGCTCTTGTGCTCGGAAAATGTTGTAACACCCAAACTTTATTGATACAAACGTTAATATCTGCTTAATTATCTCTGTAAATTTTACGGAAGATCAAAACACATAATATTTTTTGCGAATGAAAACATCGATTATAGATAAGGATTTTTTAAAATTAAATATTAACAACGAAAAAAGCTGCGTACCGAAATGCATAATGAAGTATCCTGAAAATTATGAAATTTACTGGCATCGGACGCATCCATTTATAATCATTAAAATTGATGCCAAAAGAGCAATCTATTTTCGATCATTTTACGTAACTCATATGAGACGTTTAAGTGTCCTTTTATTAGTTTTCTATCTTTCGACTGACTCGTGATTTATATTTAATACCGAGGTCTCCAGGATACCGAGATATTTTCGTTTCTTTCCACTTGAGATTCTAGTTAATCCTCTTATTCTTCCCAGTCTCATCTCCTACACGCCCCTACTCTTTCTTCGACTGTCACATCCACGATAATGCATTATCTTCGGAAACGCTGGCATATCCTCTTCGCTACTCCTCCTTATCGATGCCACAAGTTTTATTGTTCTCTTGACTCTCCCAGATATCTTCCCGTTTCTGATCTTCCCACTTAATTTTCTGCTCTCTTCTCCAAGGCCTAATCTTGAAACTTTTTATGCCCTGAATATTTTTCTCATTTTATCCTACTCTCTTTTATTCACAAAAGGTATTTCTCTTCAGGAAATATTCCCGTTCCTCTACGGAATGCTTAACTGTTCTAATGGTAATCTCTACTGAGAATCATCACCGAAACGTGATGCACATTGAGTAGTTCCGATTATCGCAGCAGGTTTACTATTTTTATTTACATAACTTTCTTTTTCTGATCGAGTTTTTCATTCAGCTCGATACAGATTTACTAAATATTCATAACTTACCTGTAAACATCCATGAAATATTCTGTTTTTATATAATAAACTAATAATTAAACTAACCGTATAAATTGATAAAAAATTTAACCTGGTTAGGTTCACAAAATATTTTAGTATTTGTGCGTCCAATTTCATTAAATTGTAAATTAATCAGTGGTTACTTTGTATCACATCAGATGTTAGTATGTTAACACTTGATGAGGTTAATATTTAACGCCCGATGAGGTTTCTATGTAACGAATCAGGTCGGGCAAAATATTAAATATTTTGTAGAGCTCATCAATATATTTAATGCGGTCAGAGTGAAAATGATTTAAAGGCTAAAGCATGAATTATTCTACATAAAAACCTTCGAAACAAGAGTAAAAACAGCCATAAGTATAGTTTATTGTCTTAACTCCCCTACTTTAATTTTTGGCTCCGTCTCTGCATTACGCCCCCAAATTTAAAATTCCTTTTGCTCACCGGAAGTTCCACATCCTTTCCGTGTACCAAATATGTTTACCACAGTCATATTTCATATGGCCAGGCTTTTAATGACGGAGGACAAAGGAAAAGGTACGCCATGATTCGGATGCAGAACTGCGTCCTTTGTGCTAACGTCATTCTTTACAGAGGATGTCAAAAAAAAACTTTCTTCTCCTTCGCAACCCTTTTAGCGTGTGTTCGTGAAACAATTCCAACTCGTAGAAAGGAGATCTTTTGGGAGCTACGCTACTCTAACGCCTAAACGTGATCAAAATAGTCGTCGCCGTATTTCTTCGTCTATTCCTCTCATCTTCATTCCCTGGAGGCGTAGGGTCGACCTTTTAGGAATACATATATTTCCTTTGCTGTTTGCCAGCAGAGTACAACCCCTTTCACTTCATATCGCTTCCGCCAATGTAAATCTTCTTCCGAATGAGGAGTAATACCGGTTGACTCCAGTTGGGTATCCGGCTTCTCTTTCCTTCCTTTGCTCCCCCTCTGCAAGTAAAGGAGGACTTTGGGAAGATTTTAGTCCTACCGATCCCTTTCTCAGGCCCTTACGATTTTATATCTCCCCGCCGTATCCTTAGCGCTCGATATTATCCTGCTCTCCCCTTTTCCTATAGGAAGCCTCTCGGAATGGTCACGTTCTCTGAATGCGAGATTTCCGTTTAAATATCTTTAAAACAACTTCCACGGAATTTTAAAGGTGTCCACAAATCTCAGGAGTTTCTACTATTCTTGCTCATGTGAGTTCAGGGAGAATTTTCAAGAAAAAGTAACTATGACCAGAGTTTGCTTACATAAGTTATCTTGGTATTATGTAGTTTTCAAAAGTTGAGGTACGTAGTAGTATTCAAGAGGCTTTGTTGTGTAGATATTTAATGGCCATACTCGTTATTAAAGTCATCAGCAGCAAATACGTGAAGTACTTTGCAGAAGTTTTAAGTTTTCCTCTTATGTTTTAGTGCAAATAAAACCTGTGAGATTTTAACTGAAAATTTTCCCCTGGACGATATAAAAGTTTAGAAATCAGAATTTTGCAACTAGCGCGGATCTTTCAGTCTTTCACATTACTGCGAAAGTTTTCTCATAGTAATCTTCACCGTCATTTGAGGGAGAGCGCGAAAATTGTCACGAAAATCTCTCTTGTCGGTTTCATTCAAAGGGTTCTACATTTGCAGAAATGCAATTTCAGCGTTGACACATTCAGAAGTTGATGGTTCCAAGTCCTGGATAACTCTGGAATCTTTCCTATAATCCTACGTATAAGATTAAAAATGTACTTCAAAGCAGGGTATTAGTCGTTATTAAAACGTTCGTCATCAGTTTCCTTCATTCCATGCATA
Organism: Pachydiplax longipennis; assembly: GCA_036926295.1. Taxonomy (NCBI): domain Eukaryota; kingdom Metazoa; phylum Arthropoda; class Insecta; order Odonata; family Libellulidae; genus Pachydiplax; species Pachydiplax longipennis. Next base: position 16,553,375 of record JAVFKF010000014.1, read on the forward strand.
GCGTTTCCCATAGTATACTAAATGTTGATAATATGATATTTATGTTAAAAGTAGAATAGTTTAAGGGTAGAAAATTACATATCGATTTTCATTGAAGTTTAAAAGTCAAAGCCGAAGAAGCGGCAAATATGAAAAACAAACCACCGGAATCTTTTTCATTACATTTGAAATAAACAAGGGTAGCCAATTTCTCGTTTGCTGAAATCGACTTCGATTCTTATCAATCTACCGCGATCGGCATAGAGAAACAGTATTTGGAAGTTACTGAAACCATAATGATCGTTATTTGTATTTCCGAGCCTTTTTGTGTACATTGTTAAATCTACGGTCAAGTTCATCATACCTAGATGTATAGTTAAGTAATGACAGTATTGAAATTTTTTCGAGAATAAAAATGGCAAGTAGCTATCGAACGACGGTCGATAAGTCGATCGCAATCGACCTGTTGACCAGCCTTGAAGTTTGCCATTATTTCCTTGTAAACTCACATTTTTTCTTTCCACATCGCTTTAATGGCAAAATTCTTCGAAAAAATTAATTAGAGGCCATATTTTAAAGTAGGGCTTCCAATTTTTTTGTCTTTACTGTATTAATTCGTTCTTACCGGAAACATTTTGAAACCTCTCTCTCTTATTTTAAATTTTGGCATTATATAAGATACGAGTAAAAGTTGCTTGCATACTGCAAGCTAATTTGTGAAAATTTACAATAAGTTTCCCTTACGGATATCATTTTCGAAGCTTATCCAGCAAAAATCTTAAAAATTGCCGCAATGCATTTCGAACGTGAGAATTTTTCATCCATCTGGCATCGAACTCACGGTCATATGTAACCTTTCTTCCACTGGTTCTATAGAAAACTACTTCAAACGAAAACGCTGTGATTTTGAATAGTCTCCTGCATTGAGAAAGGCCTCAAAACAATTTTTAAAAATTTGCGTAAATGACCGCCTGGCGTCGAACACAGGACCCATTTGTGAGAGAAAATGGCATACGAATAATATATAAGCGCCACTCTGACGTGTTTCAAAGTTTCAATTCAATATCTTATCGGGAAGGACATAAAATAAGTTTCCGTTATTCCCGTTTGAAATGCATGGTAGAATCGGAATGACACTCTTGCATCGAACCAAGGACCACAGGAGAAATGTTGACCCTTATGAAAGAATGTTCTTAAACGCCTCTGTCACCACTCCGGGTTTTATCTTTCCAGCTTATCGGGAAGGATTTTAAAAAAATCATAAAAGATTTCACCAATGCATTTCTTACGGAAGCATTTCGAACTCACCTGGCGTCGAACACACGGTCATTTGCTAACATTTCTTCCTTTGATACTATGGAAGACCATCTCATCTGCAAACACCGAGATTTTGATTGCTCTATCGCATCGAGAACGGCCTCAAAAGAGATTGCAAAAATTCGCGCAAATGACCGCCTAGCGTCGAACTCAGGACCCTTCTGTGAGAGGAAATAGCGAATTAATATTAGGTTAGTGCTATTATGACTAATTCCAAAGTTTCGATTCAATATCTTATCGGGAACGTCCTAAAATAAGATTCCGTTTTCCCCGTTTGAAATGCATGGTGGAATCGGAATGACCCTCTTACATCGAACCAAGGACCACTAGACGAACTGTGAAATTCATGAAAGAATGTTTTCAAACGCCTCCGTCGCCACACGGAGTTTGATCTTTCCAGGTTATCGGAAAGGCATTGAAAAAAAATGACAAAAATTGCAGCAATGCATTTCTTATGGAAGAATTTCGGACCCACCTGGAGTCGAAGTCACGGTCATTTGGCAACATTTCTACCATAAGTACCATAGAAGACTACCTCAGCTTCAACCTCCGAGATTTTGGTTCCTCTATCTTACCGATAAGTGCCTCAAAATAATTTTCAAAAATCCGCGCAATGCATTCTTATGGGAAAATTGCGATTTTTGGGAATTTCTGGCATCGAACTCATGATAGCTAGTGTCGATGTCTGCATTATTCTGGCATCTAGAGTGTGGGGCCAGTACGTCGAAAAAATCTGACGTCGAGGGCGCTCGTGGAACATGGTCAGAATTCGTATCCCCTATAAATATATATATATATAGGTATATCCGGAGAGTTAGCTATATATAATAGATGTATCAGGAGTCAACTTGAAAAGCATCACTTTTTCAGTATATTCTTAATTACTCTTTGTAACTTTTAGTCTCATTTAATTTGTTTAGTAAATTTTGAAAAATTATGAAAATAATGGTAAATTTTTAAAGTCAGCTCAATTACTTAGTTATACGTTGAAAGTTATAGATAACGTATATGAATCGATAAATTGATGGTATTGGAATATCTTTCCTTTAAGTGGAATTACAATTTATATTTAAAATACGTGCTATCCAAAAACTTGGAGTGATCATAAATTCCTACTATTCAGTATTTTATTTGACGGGAATAGAATAAGAGGAGAAAATCCAGTTTTTTCTTTTTGTATGAATTTCATTATGGCAGTTGAAGGTAGATCAGAAGATGCAATTTTCAGCTTATACCTTATAAAGATGAGTTAAAAATGGAAGAAGTTGAGAAGAGATAACTTTTGTAAGGATAATATGAGATTCATGAAAATAATTTATGATTCAGAATTATAAAGATTTCAGCAACGAATATTTTGCATGTCAAAATTACATATTGCAGATATCTTCTTTGAAGGAAAAAGGCGAACAGACGAACACTTCAAAAATAATATAGGATCCATTTCACTCCATTTCCCTAGAATATAAGTCGTAAAGTATTCCAATATACTGTCGAAAAAGTCATCGGCCTGAAAGGTTATAGGATCCTCAGCACCTCCAGTATTACCTGCATAAACCTTTAGAGAGAATGAGTGCTTTCATGTCCCCCTATTTTCCTCGTTGAATTCCAAACGGTATCCTTTTACAGTACTTCTTTAAACGTGCTTACGTTAAACTTTTATAAGTAGCACGAAATTAATTTTTGTACCGAACACTCGGAATTCCCCTTACAAAGCAGTTCAATGACTTTTATTTACGTGGAAAGTCATAAATATAAGGAAGATGAACTGTTCTTCCTATGAAAAGTTTGACTTGATTCTCGCGAACTGGGAAATGCAAAGTTAACTCCGACTACTGGTTACTCGGCGTAGAATCGCTACCTCTAGCAATGATTCCCTCGACAAAGGTTTCTTTCTTCGTATTCATTCGACTCCGATAAACTATTTTTCCTCGCATATATGCCTGGAGAAGTGTCTTTCTATTCGACAGTTCTCATATATCTCCCCATATCCTCGGCTCATCCTTTTCATCTTCATACTGTTCCCATCCCACTTTGATACTCCCATCACAAAACTTTCATCAACCCTTTTTCGCCATCCTTTTCCCTCCTCCGGGCCTTTCCACTCCACTTTTTAATTCCCTTCTCATCGCTATCTCTTTCCCCATCAAACTTTTCCGCAATTTCCCGGCGTTTCTCTATGATATCTCTCGGAACGCTCCCTCTCGCATTTTAACCCTAAAGCTTTTCTTAAAACTTCTCTTTTAGCGAGCTATTCTTAACCTTCCGTTGATACTTTCCCTTTTCTACGTTCGATATGACAGTTTTTGAAATTTTTCTCGTCTCGGCTCTCCTTTTTTTTACGTGTCTTTTTCATGGGACGTAGTCGGACTAATGAGGGAATTAAGTTTTGAAATATTTAACGATTGAACTTAATTCTCCTCGGGATTGTTAAAAGAGGCTTTACAGTCTCCAAAAGATTATTCACCGAGAAGAAGGCTTTTTGGAACCGTTTTCATATCATAAGCCACATTCATCCGATCTACTTTTCGAGTGCAATGCTGAATTGCTTATTATAAGAATGAATAACTCCCTTGTTGAAATGTTTCGCGGTTGAGATGGTTACTACTTTGGATTGATCATTAAGTCGTTAATGAGACAAATCCCCCGTTTGGAGTCTGGTTGCTCAAGTGTGAAGATTCATTTATTATGGATCTATTGATTCGAATCTTGATTTCCTCTCCTGAAAAGTTTCGTAACCTCTTTTTATCCTTCTATGATGCCTATACAATGCGATCGAGAAAGCTTAATTTCCTCTTTCTGACTATTCGTGAAAAATAGAGAAAACTTTAAGCTATTTTATTAACTTATTAATACATTATACAGTATTATCTTAATTATGAATTAAACTTTAAATACTGGTTTCTAGATAGTAATGGTTACGAGCGAACTGTGATCCAGTTTTTAGGTACTGTGTATACCCAACATATAGTCGTGTTTTTCAATGTAATTTAATGGCTGAAGTTAAGGAAAAGTCTTATATTTGGGCAATACTTTTTAGGGACGAAATTCATTTATAACCGGAGTCAGAAGTCAAATTAGAAAAGCCTAATTTAGGCATAAATAATTAGAGATTAAAAACAGGTTAGGTAAAAGCATATGCTAATTTTGGTTGAACATATATTAAGACAAATAAAATACAGGATTGACTTTCATTTGAATCATCTGAATTTGAATTTCATTTCATCTGAATTTTTCGGCCACAAATTAAAGGGTTGACTTTCAGTTGATACCTAATATTAGTTGGATATACACTGTATTTCTTCATTTAACCGGGACCAGAATTCCTTTGTCTTTTATTCCCGTATGTCCAAATCCTGCTCTGTTCTCTCCTCTTTGGATCTAAATAACAAATATATATCATGATAAAGGTAATTCTTGGTATTCAGCTGCGAAAGTCCTTTTGATTGACTTCGTTTCGTCAAATCAATCAACAGAGAGTGAACAGCCTTCGATCAACATAAATAGAGGACAAAGAATAAGGCACTTTAACCTGAAGAAGCTAAAATTAGCGTTTGCTCAACGTAGGCAATCAAAAACACTTCCGAAGATTCCCTTTATCATATATTGTATCGATGCATCGAAAGTCTTCAAACTAGAACATATATGTTAAACGAGGAATGACATGTAAATATTACACATTTAAGTACTAAGTCGTGATCATTTTTCAGTTTTTTAAAGAGACGAAAAGTATTTGTCATTCATGAAATACAATTACATTAATGATAGAAGTGCGCTGTCCAATACCCGTGTCGCGATTCACCGATAAAATCGCACGCTTCAATAGATAGTCTATTAATTGAAACGACTATTTGCTCATCATTATCTAATATTGAAATATATGCGCAAACGTAGGATTATATGATAACTTAAAAATACCAAATATTTAATTAGGCAGAGCGTTGAAGTATCAATGCACGGGAGTTGTCAATCGATATTTCTTGTTTGTGATTGATAGCTGAATGAAAATATGCATATGCATAATAGGCCATGCTGAAATAATGTAAATGTATACCTTTAATGAGTCTGGAATTTATTCATTATACGTGGATGTTTATGTTTTTAGTTCATTAATATATGCACTCTGGATATTTTTTCCCTCTCCTTGCTCCTAGTATACTCAAAATTTATTTTCTGAGCTGTAACATCATGTTTGTTTTTCTAAATTAGCCAAAATTTCCCATAATTACTTGAAAAATAAAAATGCTAATGAATATGTTCAATAATATATTATTTTGCCTTTTTTCACCAGTCTCAGATTAATGCGAAGTTACTCTCGATGCCGTTTAAAGTTAGGTATGAATAAATATTTTTGTGATGGTTTATTTGGATATTTTTAACTATAGGCAGATGCAATTGGTTGAAGGTAAGAAACTGTGAAATATACTAGCGATAAAGAGCAACCTTTTTGGTGTCTCACATTGCGTCAAAATGTAGTTTCGATCGTTGAAGTATAACCTTTAAATTCATAAACTTTGTCGAAACTTAAGTTAGTGACTGCTGGAAAGATAAAACTTGCTTGCTGTATATAATCCGGAATAGCAAAATTTCCTCTAAATAAACATTTGATACTTTGATGTCAAATTCAATTGTAAGTTTGTAAAAATATGACGAATTCAAATGTTTAATTCATTTGTTTAATTTGATAACGTGAGCTTATCATTGAACGATCTTTTGTTAGTCATTTCTGCGTCATAAAAATTATGCTTAGTTTGAAAATGAACGTTTGAAGTATTTAGCATCTTGTCAACACCACAATTACTTTTGCTGAGTTTTTTATTGGTTCAAACTTTCAAGTCTCGATTTATTATAGGTGCAAGGGCTGTTTTTTAATTATTCAAGTATTCATTCCTTCACATTACCAATAGCACTATGACTTAAGCCTTATAAAGGAATATTTTAGACCTTCTTTCTCTTTGAGTTTGTCATTAGAAACGCTGATTCAGATGGTACCTTTACCTCGCTTTGAAGGCGTCATTCTGCGACAAATAACAAAAAGATTTTAAAGTTTTCTTCTTATTTCTCTCTGCTTGCTTTTCTTTGGATTTTTTTTTAAGTTACATTTTCTAAGATAGATTAAAGAACGTTCGACATTATGGAACACAGCAAAACGAATTGACTGAAAGCTTTGAAAATGAACTTCGCTGATATTTGCTCTTCGAATCCAACTCCTTTATAAGTCACATATCTGGCGGCAAAAAATCTTATTATCCCCGCTAACTGTTCGCTATCGATTAATTTCAACTATGAAGTCAAAGTAAGAAAACAGTTTCAATCATATTTTAGCACTTAATTAACCTCTTAACATCTTTTTTTCATGAAAAATTAAGTTAGCAGATCTTTTTATATGCCACTCAGTCCTCAGGAGTAACCTATTTGGAGTTCTGATTTTTTTTAATATTTGCATGCTTAAAGAGATTCAGGTGGCGACTTCTTTTACTTTTGGCTCTTTCAAAATTTTATAAATTTCATTTTTATGTATTACTTTTACATGAGTTACTTAACTACTGTACTATCGTTTATTTAAAGCAAAAGAATTCATTTGTACAAATTAAATCCATTACACTATTAAACACTGACTTAGCAATATTTACAATGAATAATGTATACGGTTTTATTACTATTCGTTATTCATCAGCTCCATCAAGTTTCGAGAGGAAACATTCGTTACCTACTTTTAATTTGTAATTATCTTGTGTGTGCATTTTCATGCTAATTAATCAGTAATTATCATAATATGCTAATTTAACGTTTTAATTTCAATATTTAAAAATTTTACCTGCGATATTGATGATGTTCACCCGTCGATACCATTGATCTATTTGAATCTTATTTTAAATTCGCCCCTTTCCCAAAATAGATTGCGAAAAAATAACGCGATTACTCGCATACCATTAAAAGCTCGCTTGGGAAATATATGAAACATGAGCGCCATAAAAAGAGACGCCCTTTTGTGTGGTGAAGGATTTTCTCGATGGTATGGATGCATTTTAAAATGGAGAAGCATTTTCTGTTTCCATTTCATAAAGTTGGCAAGCAGAAAATAACCACAATGCCGCTCATGAGGAAATCTTATGGCACATTTTGTCTCCATTATTGGATTATGAAGAGCAATTTGCGAATATATGAGTTTTTAATGCTCTAGTGATGGGGCCTCCATAGTCATAACAAGGGAGGATCCGTTTTTGACTCGTTAAATTTGGATTTTAGACTAAGCAATTAATAGCCTACTGAACTGACTTCGCGAAGCGATTTTTAAATCTTTGGAATACCTTACTGCATCATCCCTTCCTTCTTTTACATTAATAAACATTTTATAATTGGTATTAAAAGTCATGGCCCATGCTAAGTATTTAACCTAATGTAAGGCAATCAAAAACGTGCTAACCAGTATCGTGAATTAATTATCGGTTGTAATTTCTATATATCAGTATCCCACTTCTTTTTATCATTCAAATATACAGATATTCGTATACACTGCATATTGTAATACCAACTTGCTGGATTGGAAGATTTTTAACTCACTTTGGATCTAGGATCGCGTAACAATGCTCCCATAGTACTGGTGACTATAATATTCATTAGCGTCCTAAATTAATGACTCACAAAGATCAAAAATGCGAAAATTTTATTTTAAAGATTCACAGTAACAAATGTAAAAAAACTACAAAGTTTAAGGGGGGGAGAAGTAAAAATGTGTATATTTCGTTTCATTCCCACAGTTTTATGAATGAAGTTATCTCCAATCTTATTGCCTCCGTTTATTTTACCATAGCGCATCTTTTATTTTAAGAATTATACTAAAACCAGTCAAATTCGAGATTTTTGAAAGTTTTAACTATTTTTATCTCTAAAACAATTTCTTTCAGCTACCAATGAGTGACCAGATAGTCCTAAGATCTAGCGCAAAATGTATGGATGGCAGATGAATAGCTTTACTTGTATTTGGAAGATTCAATACCAAATTCTAGAACGTATCAAGAGCATGTTCGATTTATTCATGAAAAACACCATGAACTACAGTAAAATCTTATAGAGTTGTAGTTTTTGGACAATCGACTTCCTGTTTGTTCAGCCCTGACTAAATAATTCCCTTTGGATGCATTCTTGAACTTATCCGTTGGTTTGGAAAGTTTTCAACTCGGGGATCGCTGAAAAGCGTCGAGATTTATTGAAAGTAATACAATCGCATCATGCATAGAAAACCAGAGAGAGTTATTAATAGGGTAGTCTAGCATCCCATTGTATGTAATGAATAAGACAGGGTAACAAAGAGGATTATTCTAATTTGGTCGTTGGTATCGATTGTATCAGTTACAATAATGGAAACGGAGTCTGAGAAAGGCACAATAATCTATTATTGCGGAAACTCAATAGCAAAGAAACCTACTTGGTAATCTTCGAGGGAGCACGCAATACCCGCCCAAACGACCAAGCGATCCAGTTTCGCAGGAAATCCACCGCAAAATATGGAGAATTAAAGGCGGAGTAGTGAGAGAAGGGAATCTCATAACCCTGGTATTTATCTAAAATAAATCACCCGACGCCTGCAGAAGATCCTCCACCTGAATCCAAAACCTCATCCGCGCCTATGCTTCCTTACAAAACAGCCGCAGTTAATCAATGCGATGGGCGGGGCCCGGGAAGGAAAGAAATGTGACACCGAGGGAAAAAGTGGAGGGAATACAAGTATGCAAATTTTAAGGTCCTTTTTTTCACCAGCATCCCACCCATAAACGTCTTCCGTTTCCCTCCTCCATCAACCTTAATCTACGCCCTTCTCTCTAATCTTCTTTATCTCTTCCACCCTCTCATTCCTTCCCTAATCCTACCCCTTCACATCTCATCTTTGTTCCTCGTGCCCCGCCCCCTCTCGATATTCCCTCACCCGAAAAGGTCGAATTAGGTCACACGGACCGGGAAACTGGGAGGGTCTTCTCGCTCATGAGGCGCGGTGCGTTGATGATTTTGACACGGAGGCTGCGTTTTGTAAAGATAATTTAAAGAATGTTGACACCGTCGGGAAGGCGGTGGTTATATCGAAAAGGGTTCTTTAGCTTCGGATTATATTCCTGTTTGAAGTTACCTGTGACCCACTTTGCTTGCTTTTACGGGGGACTAATGCGGAGAGGATTTTAAGGGGTAGTTTCGGAGATCATACACTCTATACTGCGAGGCCATAGGAGGTTATCGCAATTTAATTTCGGAAATGTCGCGAGAGGCATCCTGGAAAGTAGCTACATAGTAGATAAACTCAGAAATAAATGCCTGAAATGGTAATTAAAAAATAAAATAATTAAAATTCGCTTCTAAAATTAAAAAATCAGGTCAAAAAATACAGGAATTGAATCTATAATATGAATATTGTCTTTCATCTACTGAAGGTAATACTACTATACTTTTAAAGTAAGTCTAACACTTTCTGTTGTTTGTATGTACTAAGAGTAGAGTCAACGAAATAGAACCTAGTTATATATAACGATAGTTATATAGAACGATATGTCGCTAAAATAGAAGAAAAGGTCAATATAAGAATGGAAAAAGTCGCAGAATATAACAAAAAATCACTAAATTGGTAACTATGGCCTATAGACGGATTCAGGGAGGGACCAATAGTCCCTTCTAACATTATGACTTTACTGAACCACTAATTTGCAAAAGATCTGACATAGAGCTTGGATTAAAATCACATTATTAAAATCTGAATACGATCACCCTAAATTTACTATATTTAGCACGAAGAATCGAATTTCAAAAGTTAGCTGGCGATTATTTCACAAAGAAATTGTCTTTTTCTTCCTACTCTAATATAAAAATAAGTTCCACATCCTCTTTCTCCTCCTACCGCAGGTTTACGGACCCTCCCACTGTTTGAGGCTCTGCTAAAGCTCCTTTAAAAATGCTATCGATAAACTCAGTCAAATTATTGAGGCAGTCAGCAGTAAAAATTCTTTGAATTAGGGATATTATAGATAGAACAAAAAGCATTTACCGTTCCAGGTATTTACTTTATTCTGTGTAGTAGCATTTTTCGATCTAATTAACGATGACAGTCGTTAGTATCGGTAGACGAAATTTTCGTTTCTTTTTTTCAGTGGAAAGGTTGAACTAAGATTAACTTTAAATTTTCAGTACTTTCTGCTTTACAAACAATTTCAAGCGCATTCCGCTCTCTTCTGGAGACCAAATTCCATCATTTTAAGATAGTGAGTGTTTCGCAAAGAAACGTTATGAGTTGATGAGAAATTCGAGCATGGGTAAATTCAAAATAGAATTTGTCCATGTTTGTAAACGCCATCGATTTCAGAACAAATCTTTTAACTATCATTTAGAACGGAAACAGAATATGTTATTCATGCCTGTAAACTAAACTTGCATTAAATACGAAGAAAGTCCTTTCGCACGCTTTCCAAGAGAGAGTCACTAATCTTTTAAAATAAATATGTTAGAAAGAATACCAGCAAATATCAGTCGACCTCTAAAATTCAGCCGTAAAAATGGACCGAGGAACTCGACTATTATTTAGGTTAACGCGGTATATCTATCGAAATCTTTGAGATAGTTATCAATTCAATCCGTCAAATGACCATCTACGCATTCAGTTTTTGGAGTAATAATAGCAATTCATTTTCAGAATCGGCATTCCTATAAGTATGAGAGAGAAACAATTTGGTCCAGGGACGCTTTTTCGTTAAATTTTCGCATTAAAGTTTTCACTCATTGCTGTGAATGGAACTCTACTATGTTCTGTTCCTCTCCGTGGGGTTTAAAGGGAAAGAATTTTTCTTTTGTATATTTTGGTTGGCAAAGTATCTTACGCTGACATCGTTGGGGCAAAGCGATAACGTAAGCACCTTTTCCCCCGGGAAAAAACTCGCTAAGAGCGTAAAAATCGCTGGTGTCCTAATGGCTTAGAGCGCTTTTCGCTTCCTCTTTTCCCACCGTAAGAATGGGTTGTATTTTGCGATGATGCGTTTTCTGAGAGGAACGGAGATACTTCCGGTAATCGCCTCCAATAAATACTCCCTCTCTAGAGAAAATCAATTTTGTGGAAGCTGAGATGGCTGATGGATTCGGGTGATGGCGTTTGGGATGGAGCAGCCCTTCCAAGTTCCTGATTATCAATTTCCACCGCTCCATCTCAAGCATTTGTTTTTGCCAAACTTCTAACCTACGTTCGAATCCGAAGGTTTTCTGGAAATGAAAGCGATGATAAATTCCTTCTACCCTCCTCGAAACCGAGCCATTCTCAAAGGAAATATATTGCGAATGATTGATTCTATTGCTTGGAGAAATTTATTGCTAATGATTATTGTGTGAAGTGGCTTGCATTGCACGTGTGTAGATGTAGAAATTAGCTTACTCTTTTACATTTTCATATGTACAGTTGTAGGTTGTATACAATTGTACCCTGTACCCTGTTTTATATTGTATTTGTTGTTAAATTTCACCCTAAATGGTCGTCGTTTGGTGTGTGGTAAAGAATGCATGAACCCTGAATCTACTTTCCTAATCGATTACTTTTGCGTATTGTTATCGAAAAGAATTAATTATTGGATCGACTGGTTCTAGAATCTATTTCTCTGATCGTCCCTGCAGTATCAGAACAGTCTACGTAACTAGGTTTGTGCTTAGGATCGGCGCATATTACACATGATAACGTATTTCCAACACCCGTACAAATATCAATTTCACTGTCATATTGTGGTTAGTTAACTGTTTTCCTACTACTCCTAACACATCAAGGATTTGCATCCCTGCAATCTTTGCTTGCTTCTGAAATGTTTTTATATGTATTTCTGTCTCCGTTTGTAAGATGCCATTCATCCATCAACAGAATATAATTCTCTTTCCTGTGAATGATTGATTATAACTTTTAAATCAATATAAAAGCGTATAATTGGTAAATAGAAAAATGTGATTGCTCAATCAGAATGCTTAATACATTTATCTGAATGTTCTTAGAAATGAAAGAACTGCTGCAAGGAATCGAGTTATCCAATGTACTATTTACTTTCATTTTTCATTTCATTCAGGGAAAGTCATTTTATAATTACTTCAAAATTAAACCTGCAGCTTCGAATGTAATGTTCTCAATTACTAACGCTTAGTTTTGTTTTATTTTTACCTTTGTTCTTCTTCCTCCTCTCGTGCCACTCCTATCGGAGATTGGAAATCTTTATGGACAATCTTTCTTTTTTCCTCTTCCAAAGAATTAGATAGAGTTGCAGTTCAACCATATTTTTGATATTTTCCATCCAGGAAATTCTTTTTCTACCTCTGCTCCGCTTCCCTTTTATTTTTCCTTGTAAGACATTCCTTAGTATTTCGTATTACACTTTGTTATGTAATACCAAGTGTCAAGCGTTGCCAACCATGGAAGACCAGGTCAAAGAAATCGTGAATTCAAAATTTTGTAACTTAAAGTTTCGAAATATGGCTCTTATAGATTTACCATTCGTATTTTCTCTTATTTTTTAATTCTAGTTGAAATGTGTAGCTTATTTCTTTATTTTTCTGAAAAGAGTGTCAGACGATCTTAAAACTTTTCAAGACTTTTGAAAACCCGTAACGAAGGTTACACGGCATAGGAAACATTTCGAGCGTAATTTATTCAAAGAGACTGAGTTCCGCGCAATGTCTGGCGATAGCAAAGGAAAAAAAAAGGATTTAAGTAGCGTTTGAAGTTCCAAGCTGTGGAATGCAAGGATTCTGTGCATTAGTTAGCGACAGAGTGTCGTTTGAAGGAAGGATTTATCGATTCTTTCGTATGCCTTTAATAGAGCTAGATGATGCCGCATCGAGGTAGTAAGGCACAAAGTGAAGGGATTGAGTTATGGGGCGTGTATCACAGACACTGCGAGAGATGGATATGCCTCCCGAGATTCATAGGACGGAATCCTCAGCGATTTAGAAGATAATGATTAAGGTGAAAAGGTCCTCCATAATTCTCAGCCTCTGAAGAGAGTCGAAGAATCTCGTAGTGTTTCAGCGTCGGAATGTTGTGGGCGGAGCTCTCGAGAGATTTTAATTACCGAAACGAGATGGTTTCTGGTAGTTTTATCAAGGGCTTTCATCGGTTGCGCTCCATGTCTCAAGCATGTTCGAGTTAAAGTTCAAGTGTATGAGAGGTCTAGGGAGGTATTTCGCAAGCGGGTACTAGAAGAGTCCTCTCGTAATTTTACTGCTTATTTGACGCAATTTAGAAGACCTTGATTGAAAATTAAAAACGTGTTGTTAATAATTTAATATGAGCACGTTAAATTAATGGAGTTTTTATTGTTAGTTTTTACCTTTGGTCCGGAAGTATAATGTATAGTTAGCCTGGGGTCCAAAAATACATAAACCTTCAAGTTAACTCTAACAAATCTTATTATAATCTATTGGTATATTAACTTTATCAGTTTAGGATTAACTAATGGAATTTCATTTTGATATGAAGACTTGTTTTAATTCGAGAAGTGAATCAGTTTTACTTCGAGGAATTAAAAATAACTTCCTTCAATTCCTTAGGTGGGTAACTAACCTGGTAATCCTATAACCTTTAGTTAAATGATGGATCCCTAACTTAGCTATCAGCAGGATAGAGATACCTGATAGGATAACCTCATACTTAACTACATAAGCAAGCATGGTAAGCAACCAATGTGAAGGATACATTTTGCTGAAAATTTCATTAACGGTATAAATAGATTAGTGATACCATGCTACTAACTAATTATTTTAGTACCTAGGTAACTAGTAGTTAGTAAGTTTGACTTTCCGTTTACTTGATTTCAAATAGATTTAAGTTCAAGTATATCTGAGTATACATTGTAATAACGAGCCTATGTATTTCAGTTAAACGTTGTTAAGTATTGAGATTATCTATAACCAATAATTTCTGTTAATGAATTGCTACCAAGTGCTTAAGGAAGAGGAAAATTTCGTTTTGGAATAGAAGTGTGGGGATACTTCGGTATTTTGAAAATTTCCATTTTATTTTATTTGAGCAAAAAGTTGTTTCAAGAAACTTCTCATAATATAGAAAATATATTATAGCCTTATTTTTTCAGAACTCTATAATTAATTTCTGGCGCAGAAATATTGCAGCGATTTTGCGAAGTAACAGAGTATTTCAGAAAATTCGCACCACCAAGTTTTTCGCATGGAATTATCTCTTTGGAAGAATTTAGAATATCAGCCATTCATAAAACTCTCCATAGCTATATTTCGATCTTCAAAAACCCATAGATAAAGCCACGAATTCGCAGGAAGGAATACCTGATCACTTGGGATTTATGCGCAAATGGATTTCTGAAAAATTTTAAAGCATTCCACTTCCGAATAGTTTATCGTCTCCGCTTGTTCTTAAGCTCGAGAAATTGAAAAAGTCTTCCATGAAGGAGGGAAAAAATCATCAGTTCCAATTTCGAGACGTAAGCAAAATGAATAAGTAAGGCGCATTTGCGGAAAAATCTAAATGCAAATACGCTTCCAAAAATTGCGCAGGAAACAAAACCCGATCCCCCTTTCAAGAATAATGAGTAACTCCGACTATTTTGGACCAAAATTTCCATTTATCTCACTTCCATCCTTTTTCCTGCCTATCCTCCGAGAAATATAAAGTTCTCGACTTAAGAATATTGAATGGAAGATTTTTATTTCCAAACTTTTCTCCCTGCTTTGGACACTGTGGAAGCGATTTCCATCTGAAAATGGAAGACTTTTGAGCCGCATAAATTATAATAGGAGGAAGCGCATTAGGTTTTGCATTGTATAAGATTTAGCGCCCAAGAGATATTACTGCTTCAAAATCCGGTACAGCCGAGTAATCCGGGTCGCAGTGGAGGAAGCCTTCTTAATTTCGTGCTTGAACCTAGCCGGTAAAAGGCTAGGCAATTATTGATCTAATCCCCAGGTCTCCCGGTCTGGTATAAAGACTTTAACGGCAACGTTCCCTTAAACAGCTTCCGTTTTATTTTCCATCTTATCCCTCGATTTAACCACATTTCTATCTGCCGATGCTATTTCACGCTACTCTGGAAGCTCTAATTGTCCTCGTGAATTTTGGACGCCATTCTAAGTTTGGCGCTTCTATGGAGTCTTTTTCCTCATAACATATAAAAGTAATTCATTTGAGATTATCATGGTCAAGCGATTTTTTAAATATAAATTCTGAGAATGATTTATAGAAAACATTTTCACTGCTAATGATTTCCTTTGAAGTTCAGAAGAGAGATCTAAACGCAGTTTCTCGACCGAAAATTTTTTGATTGTGAATTTCTCGAAGGTTGGTTCATCTCATAAAGAATGTAAACTTGATAAGAATCAGTGTAATGTTAAACTGGGAAATATTAATAATACCGACATATACCGTTTATTTTGGTTTTCAATCGCATGGTTTTATTCCCAAGAAGCGTGATATTTCGGAATGCTGCTCATGAGATATTTCCCTATCGTCTAATCTCTCTATGAAACGTGCAAATTTTCAAAAAAAATACATTTCAAGCCTTTAGTAGTAGCCTCACCGTAGCAGATTTAACATCTGCGGTTTCCTCTTTAAAACATTAGAAAATACCTCAGATGATGTTAAGAATTCATTTCATCGTATTAAACCTGACTTATAGCATTGTTAAAAGTACTCCAACAGATTTGGTCACTTCGCACGTGAGCTCCCATCGAGAATCGAACCCGGGACCACTTTCAGTAAAGTCGAACGCGCTGCCCACATAGCTATCCGATAATTTTATTATCATCGTATGCTATTGAATAGAAATTCATATTAAAGCATGAATTTTTGTAAACATGTGAATCTAGATATTTTTCCATCTTAACTGTGAATCTCTCATCGTTAAAATTTCTTTCTATTTGAAGAATATGTACTGATATTGCTTGGAAATTTTACATTAAAGTATTTCTTGTCATGAAACGTTATTATATTCCGAACTTTTCAAAGACTTTTTACGTACTGATTAATCAATTACCATAAAGTTCACTTTTAAGTCACACAGAATCAGTCGATATTGATTTACGAAATATCCCTTGAATGTACGAACTCTGATTTACTTAATGAGAGATGATTTATTTTGATAGGATTATTCAGTTTTTCTGCTACAGAGGTTTTGTGCTTGAATACAGATTTAATATATTTTTCGTGTAAAGCTCTTCTTCAAATGAGGAAGCTACTGAGATATCTCGCACTGTTTCGGTAAAGACCAGAGTAACGTTATCCTCGAATGACACAACTCTAGAACATTGTCCGCGTCAGTTTCATTGATTCTAATGTTAGAGTTTGCTCGGCTCAACTCATCCAAATATCCGCCATTTGAGTCGTAAGCCTCGAATTCAAGCTTAGCTCTAATCTTTTCCAGAGTTCCTTTACACGCAATGGTTACAATCTGCGTCGCAAGCAAACTTAAGTTGACACGTCTGTCACAAAGTTCACGTCCTGTTTAATACCTCCCAGCCACGTTTCAGAGCTATAAGACTAATTTTCTCCGACTCCATGGAGCTCTCAGTTCTCTTATGAAGATTTTGAAATTGAATACCCTGTTCCAGAGATGAAATCTTATGCTTGTCTCGTTTGTCCGTTACGTAAATGTACTCCGTGTGTATGAACATAAATTACATCTTTTTAGATTTTGTACCTTTACATAATCTTAATAATTGGAGTGAAATAAATTGTGTCATATCAAAGGGAATTTAATGGAAGGAGAAAAAGAGTGAAAAGGCCATTTATTATGTTTATTTTAGTATTTCAGTATCTTTATTGCTGATACTGTATATACTTGTACGTTTTTCTGTGTCGTGTTCTACATATTTATTCTTATCTAATCTTTTATATATGACTACCGGTAGGTTTGCGCGTTTTTTTTAGCTCCTTTCTCTCTCTGATTCTGAATTTTTCCGTAAGCTAAACATAGATTTCCTTATATCAGAGATGGCGAACCTTTTGTGGTAAGAATGCCATTTTAGATAAATATAAAGAAATACGTACTACTCTTGCCAGGCCATGGAGAAATGTGCTGACATCTTTTTTATCATGTCCACGATGGGGTGAAAAAGGAATAATTAATGTAAATAATCATTAATTATCACGAAAAAATACAGAAGGCTTTACCTTGCGGAAATCGATGACAAGATATGTAGATAAAATTACACTTTATTTCCGTATGTTTTATTAATGATCATTACCAATGAAAATAATCCATCTTTGTTTACACTGGAGATTTTAACTTGCCTCAATCCAACCTCAACCAACTAAAAATCTTTATTTATTTTGTTTAATGCACTGAACTTCAAAAGTAGATGATGACTAGTAAGAGCGCTTCTTAGTAAATCCGCGTATGAATCATAATCCTAAATACCCATTTATACTATAGTAAACTAGGCTGATAGCATTTGGGATAAAACAGCAATTCAATTTGTCATTAATCGCAGTAAAGCCATAAGGTAGAAAGAGAGGATGTAGAGAGATTTACATAACTCGGAAATGGAATTGGTTTTTGAATATTCATATGAAATGTATTACTGATTCATTAGCATGGAAATCGACTTTATTAGCGATGAAATGTCAATCAGTAATCCTGCTTAATTAAAGCCGTTCATCAGCACTTAATTTTAATTTGGAGATAACAAATCAATATTTTTACAACGAGAAACATGATTTTATCCAACGTGTCCCTAATTACTCTCTGGAATGGATTTGGATGTAGTTTGGATGCATGATTTATGATTGGGTAGTCTCTAATATCAATTTATAATTTTAATAGCTAATACACGCTTCACTTTTATCATAGGCGTCAATCTATCTGATTTTAAAATTAATATATACTCCATTCTTGTCATTTGTGTTAATATGTCTGACTAGAGCCAACTATGCTTTCACAGAAATTTGAAAAATCAAGTTTGGCGAGTGATAGAGATTTCAGTACATTAGGTAAATAAAGAATTTGATGGGAAAAAACATGCAGAGGCTGAAGTGCGAATATTTAGGATGTAATAATTTCCATTGACGGATTGTTTGTTTTATAATGTATGCATTCAGAATGGGCAAGATATTCAAAATTATAATCAGATTCATCAAAAACAATCCCAGCTATTTTGATGAAAATTCCAAAATAATTTGTAGCGCTGATAATTTTTTACTTAAACTGAATAACACGTGTTTAAACAAAGTAATAAGTGCTTTATCAGATTAACAAAGGATATGATACGCCAAAAGAAACGAATGAACAATCCCAGGTATTTTAGTTCTAATTCTATCTAATCAAAAATCATTTGTAATACTGATTTATTTTCTTGTACGTCATCGTCCATTTTAAGATATTAGTCAGAAGGCGAGATCAGCGAAATATTTCGCAAAACCAGGCAGAAAGGAAATAACTAACGATTAAAACTAAGGGAGAGAGACATGGTGAGGTGAGAGAACTGAGAATGAGCAAAAGCAATGGGAGGCGACACTTCCGAGTGGTCTCAGTGCAGAGCCATCTGTCGGTTAAGTGGAAGTGGACGTGATTTGCAAATCCCATTTCCGCGAGTGACGCGATAAAAGGTCACGGAACAAGGGGAAGGAGGCTTAGGAAATAAGTGACCGGAGTGGGAGGAACGACACCAGTGGAGGGAAGGAAGAATCCGATCAAGAAGGTTCGAAGAGCCATTTCGTAGTCATTATTCCGAATTGGGTGGGGAAAGGGCATCTGCTCGATTAAGGAAAGAAAAAAGCGGTGGAAAAGTGGTGTCGGGGTAGTATTTATCCTTAATTGTTGCCTCGAAGGGTCTCTCCTAGGGGAAGGACTTCTTGCAGAATTTTATTCCGATGCTGAGAGGAGGTAATTGGGACATTACAGAGCTCTCGATTGCCGCGAGAAATGGCGACAGCTTAATCTCCGTTCTCCGTTAAGTGGGAATTGACCTAGGATTCTTACAGGAAGGCTTCTATCTCTTTCGAATCGTTGAAGATATAAGATTTCAATCCACAGACATTCAAGATTCACTATACAAACCGAATATTTTGATACCGTCCTTTTCAGTGCGTCTGAAGATTTTAAAAAAAGAGGAAAAAAGAACTAATTATCTTAATGTTTCTCTGACAACATTAACCATATATTTCTTCGTGATTAATTACAAGTACATAAAACGCAATCTGTATCGAATTGGTGACATTCCAAAATGAAAAGAATATAAATAGTGGTTACCAATGAAAAGAAATTAAAGGAAAGGGTTTTTCAAAAAATGATCACACAGTGTCACTTGATGAATTGTAGTGTCGATAATTTTGGCGAATTATATTATATAAATTGCATCGCATAAATTAAATTATATTAAAGTGCATATTCTATAGCCACAAGCCGGTTTAAATAAGAAATTATCAACTCTGTTGATTGATACCATGATAGGTAATACCTAATTGTAATCCACTTATAAATTCAACCTTAAAAAAAGACTGAAATTTGGGTACATATAACGGTAGTTATATTTACCATTCTCTCTGATTCCTTCATTTAATTTCCGAAATGAAACAAACTTAGAGGTTTTAGTGCATTTCCTTAATAGACCGTGTGTTTATCGCTGTACGCCTTTGGTGATCTGAAACTCACTCAAACAATTGTATTTACAAATACAATTGCAATTATTACAATACAAACCTTATCTTGTTAAAAATTACGGTAATTTTGTATCGTTGTTCGTTCTTTTAGTCTCGCATAAGTCGAAATTAAATTAACCTAATTGAAAACAAACTGCAATGCCGGAAAAGGTCACACTCCAATCAATCCAGTGGTTAAAAATTACATCAGAATAGGAAAAATCATAAACACACTTCATAAGATTTAATTTAAAAACAAATCTTCCAGTTTATATGATCCTCTTAGTTTTGAAATTTATGCCCGAGCACTTTTTACGTAGCACATGAAAAAGTTTTAAGGGGAAGTACCTGATCACTCGCTTGAATTAAATGGATTGTTCAGATGACCGAACGCAACAAACGCATCAATTCCCTGATGGATGGATTAATCACCTGATTAGCAACGTTGCTTAAATTTACGGGTGAAATATAACAGGAGGTTTATTTGCCATTTCATAATTTTCTTTGTTAACGGAAGCGATCGGAAAACCGATTAGCCTTCCAAACAAAAAGTCATGTAGTCAACACGTATCAATTTCGGTATGTCACTCTCCGAAAGGCGAGATGAGTTTAATTCGTAATTTAAATTGGAAATAAATTGCGTGGTTGTCATTTGCCGTCGGAAATAAAATTTGTGCTCGAGAAGGTTTTGTAAGAACTGCGATGATGTGCGATTTCGTTTTGCTCTGTCAGGAAAGCTTGTGAGAGCTATCATGATAAGTTGTTAGAATAACTGATATGAGCGTATTCTAATTTTCCAAAGATCGTTAAAACATTGGCATGTCTGAAATATATCGGGTGTTATTGATGAAGTTATTGACTTGGAGGATTAGTATTCGAATTTTCCTACATTCACCTAGATCTTCGTCGATATTCTTAATTACCATGTAATTGCTCCATAGCATAGATAATTATATACTATTTGATACGGTTTTCCTTGATGATAACAAAAGATCAAAGGGATGGCAGTGATTTTGTTAGAATTATTGAACAGATGATCCTCTTACATCTTAGATTAGATTGAAAATAATTGATAATATATAACTTTAGTATATTCCTCTGAGGAATATTTTCTTTCTTTCATTCGTATTTTTTTAATACCGCAGAATTCATTTTAAGGGCATAAATTATATTTTCCAACTTATTTTACAATGTCCAATCCAAATTCTCTTTTGTGTATCGAAAAATTATCTCTACACACAGATATTTTGTTAGGTTTAATGATTCCCCTGATCGATTATCACTACGCCCTGCATTTCCAATTATGCCGGATATAATCAGAGCTCTACCTGATTCTTTGCCAAATCCCCTTGAAATGGAGGCGAAAATATCTCGTCGAACACTTTCTCGCGCAGTCGAAACACATTCCGAGGCGCAGCATATGGCTTTCCTGGCCATAAAAACAAGCGTTGCGATTGCGTTACAAAAAGCAGCGTCATAGCAGCTCGGAAATTGCATTCGTAAGAAGATCCCAATCGCCCCCAAAATCGGGAGCCATTTTACGCTAATCTTTGGCTCTATTTAATTCTTAACGCAGTTCATTTCGCGCTCGGCTGCTGGGTAATTGGATTTCTTCCCTCAGGGGGATAGGGCGTAGGCATGAGAAGGTAGCGGAGAGAGGAAAACAAAGGAAAGGCGATGATGTGACGCTCGATTTAGCTGCAGAGAAAGTGAAAAAAACGCAGAAGTAGATGGCGAAAATCTCGAGGAAAAAGTTGGCCTAAAATTAAGAGGTAGAGATAACAGTGTGCATAACTTACATCGCTAGATTAGAAGCAAACGCGCTTAACACTCCAATCCGTATGATTTATCCCCGCAGAATTAAATGGAGCCTCACCCATCACGCGTGACCCATAAGCAATGAGGAAATGAGATTTTCCGATGGAATTGGAGGCGGTAAATTGCGCTTAGGAGAGGCTAAAGAGCAAGATATGTTTTCCATTGCGTTTGCATGAAAATTAAGTTAGATTTTCAATTCTACTAGCGGAATTTATGTTTCGTGAACTCGTATCTTCAAAGCTAAAGCTATCGCCATTATGAAAATTTCAGAGAAGTTGGCTTCGAGGTCATGTGGTATATACGAGCGCTCCAACCTGAATTTCCCGGGTTCGAGCCCCGGCTATTCGGATTCTCTGGTTAGAGAATGGTTCTTTGAGATTTTATCCATTGCCAATGTTTAAGTCTCAATTATTAACTGGTTGTTGGTGTGAGTTTTGAAATTAAACAAATATATAAATAGGCTAGCCGTAGGTATCGTTATTTCCAAGACAGTCCCGTTTTTAGATCTTCCATCCCGTTCGTATCGCCAGAAAATTAAAACCCGTTCAATCCCCTTCATTTCCAGTTAGTCTTCGTTGAAAATTGTGAAATGTGATAATAAAGATATACTAAGCAATTAAAATTTTAGGCCTTAGATAAGCTTTAAGAATTAATCAAATGAGAATTACCTAAAGAGAATTCGATCATATGATGAAGTATTCAATAGTAAATTTTATCATGAGAACGATTGTCTCCAAAACCTATGTTGTGGTAGCGGTGAAAATGTTAGCTTCCGAAAATGACGCTATTTCACCTTTAAAATGCAGGAATCCTTTGTGATGTAGCATTCACTTCCATCCAGGAACTGTAAACACTTGATTTCTGGTAAAGATAATATTTCCATCAATAAAATTGCTAAGAATTCTTTCAAATAACATTTGCGTTGAAGTAGCATCACTCGAAAAAAATGAGAGAAAAGATTTTCCGTTTTACCTAATGAGAAACTTCCCGTTTTCAGCTACATCGGATATGGATTATGAATATTTCTATATCAAGACTTTCAAATATTCTTGCATTCTAATAATGACAGACATGCATCTCATTCAACACCACCTGACTCAAATTTAATTGACAATCGTAAGAGGTCTATTTTGTCAAACTCGAATTATTTGTTTAAGGACAGCATCACTTCCTGTTTAAGGAATTCTTTTGCGCGGAATTCATCTTTGTAAAAGCTTATTGAATTAAGTCCATAACGACGATTTTAAAGGTAAGATTCCTCTCTTCGATACTTGGATCGAGTCTTTGGAAAGCGATCCTTAGATTTCTCCAGAATAGAAGGCTATCAATCCGTACATTAATTTATTGCCGTCACCCAAGCCATCCAATTTCCTGCCACCATCAATTCCTAACAGAAAGAAGTCAAGCTCTACGGCTAGCAATTTTCGCAACTCTAATTAACGGTTTCTATACCACAATCGAAGTCTCGAGCTGCTCAATTTCCCGTAGTTATCTTTCTCCCAGCTTTAGCATTGCACGTACGCGCTCTACGTCCGTTTCTCTGACTCACTTGCCATTCTTTTTTTGCGGAAGTATCTCCAACGCAACGGACCATATTTGGACGCAGCTGCCTCTCTATGGTAGGTAGCCGAGTCTTGTCTCGATGGGCGTAATTGATTTCTGGTCGGCAGTTTTACTGCGGCGCCTGGCGATTCTCATCTTTTTTCGAGAAAACGTTCCGTCGGATTCGAATGCGCCGAATCGGCCTCCCTCTCTCTTCGGCGATAGAAATAAAGAAGGTTGCCGTATATATGTGTCGCTGGTCGGGATATAACGATTCACTCTTTTAATCTCATATAGCTGTCTTACGCTTTTTTCCCTCTCTCTCCTTTATATGAAACGAGATCCAAGTTACGAGTTTCTGGCTTTCCGCTCAAAGGGACGGAACTTATTGAACGTTTCGGGCGTGGAATGTTATTTACGCGCGAACGTTCTTGTTTTCAGCGTACCGGCGGCGGAGTAGTTTAATTAAATCCCACTCCCACCCAATCTTATGTAAATGACTCGGTTTTATTTAACAAATGTCAAAGACCAGAGTTATGTTACGTGTGTAGATTTAACGAGATGTTTCTCAGCTCCTGATATCCTTGGGATGAAAATGAAGCATTAATCCAAGGTTTTAATGATTCCAAATCATTCATTTGTGAAAATTCGACGTATGCAAGGAGTCTGAAGTGGAACTCATTGTTTACAATACACGTAATAAAGAGATATGCAGACTTCATATCTTTGTCTTTCGTTTGATATTCGGGCTCCCGAATTGCCAAGAGGGTAGTACATTTGCCTTTGATGAATTTATCCCGTATGCTATTCCCCGTAGAGAGCCCACGTGTCCGAAATGGCCTCAGATGTCGAAACACTTTCATCAGTATTACTGCTGTTCGTTCAATACCTTTTAATAGCTACCTTTGAATATAATTGAAAAAGTTACCTCTTGTTGTTGATAGAGTTCAAGAATAAATTCTAAAATGAAAAATTATGCGAGTTGAAAATTTGGGTCGTTTTCTCCATCAAAAATAGTCAGAGGATATTATTGGTGACTAGCAAATAACTTCGACTAATTTTTAAAATTTGGTAGATATTACTTCTTATTTCGACCAAAATATTCAGTTATCATTTGTCTGCGAAGTTTTCAATTAAAATTCAATTAAAATTTTCAATTAAATTCAATTAAAATGAAATTAGTTCACCAAATGAACGGTTAATTAATATTCGAACTAACAGAAACCTTATATTTTATCATGCCGGCTCTTCTTAATGGTACGTTAATTACTCGACGGGTCTTTTGCTTTATAGCTTTTTAGGCCTTTAGACATAGTTTGGCCTTATCGGAAGGCATTAATGTGCTGATTGGACGACCCTTGTTTGTTTCATTAATTTAGGTTGGAGATGATCATCCAGCTACCGGATTCCAGTCCATTCCATTTTAACAGCTGCCAAATTTCTTACTGCAATATCGAAAATCTCGGGCGATAAATTAGCATTTCCTATTGTCAAACCTCCCGCGTCCTCCACATTCACCTAATCCGGGACAAAACGCGACCCCATAATGATGCATACGCGCTGATAATGCGCCCCAATCAGCGTTCAATTGTTCCCCGTCCTCGATTACTCCCTCCCGCAGATGGTCACCCCTCTCTCCTCCTGTTTTATTTCGTCCATATCCCACCGCATTTCAGCCCATCGCGTTTGTGCACGCTCAACCCCCAAAACCGGTTTCCTTCGGTAACCTGTTCCTGCAGCGGATCCTTTTGCCGAAGTGCCCAATTCGACGCTGCGGAGTCTCCAGCCGTTATCTCCCGACGCGACAATAGAATCACTACGGTAACCTTTTGAGGTTGATGTTGGCAGAGGGTCCACTTGGCGTGAGGGAGGTGCGTGCCTGGGAAGGGCACATGCGTGGTTAGGCGTCGAAGAGGCTTAAAGAGGTCCGGCGGAATGAAAGAGGGTCCCCGATTATTGATGCGGTGGATGATCAAAGGGCCAATTGAAACCCCATCATCTGTCCTATACCCCGACAATGGCTTAAGTGTCCCTTTTTCCCCTTCCTCACCATCTTCAAACGGCTGCACTTACGCACTTGCGCGCTGTTTGTTTTCAATGGCGGAGAGAATAAATCGATGGTTTGGAAAGAGTCTCTCTTTTTTACGAGGCGTGGAAGGCGGAGGAATATTTCGCCGGCGATGAATTATTGAGCGGGATGGCTATTAATCATTTGAGGGACGCTCCATCGATCGGTGTTTTCACGTTAATAAAGCGCAATGTGTTATCTATATCGTCGGGTTTTATTCCTCTTCCGGTTTAGAACGTTCTCGTGTCAGTAGAGATAACGATGAATTCGAGAGGATCGATTTTTGATTTAGCGTCTTGTTTTCTTGTCTGCGTGAGAGATGTCGCAAAAACGGAAGTGTGATGCCGGTGTAAGTCGAGAGTCGAAATTATCGAACCTTCAAAATGTATTGATGACCCGAATATTCATTTATTAATCTGTTATCAGTTGACTCGATAAAGATTAATGTTGTTTCCCAAGGCTGCACGGTAATGATATATATTGAATACTAAACCAAAGCAGATGAATCTTTGATTGATGCAAACAGTTGCGATATTTTATATTGAAAATCTTAAGGACATACTATGAGGGATGGAAAAGCTAGGCACTAAAAGAATTATGGATCTTCCTATCACATTCTAGATCAACATGACTCATTTGGCGTTTATCTTAGGCCATTATAGTTTCCAGAACGTGTTCCCTTAAAGGCAGAAAATAATCTCTTTTTCATTTCGAAGTACCGTTTTGACATACCTGCAGAACATGTTAAACGTTGAACCAGTGGAGATATCATTGTCAGAATTAGTTTTTGAAAAAGCTTCGACAATTGAGGTCATTTCCCACATAGAAGCTAAACCAGGAATCTAACGCGGGAAAGTTTTCCACAAAAGCAAAAGTGCTACCTACTCTGCTATTAGGGAGCCCCTGTGTTGATATTAATAATAATATCTGAAATGCATTATATATGTGCAAATAAATTCAATCCATAATTTATATAAAACGATAGATAAAAGAGTACACCAAATCATTAATATTTAATCTTTGACCGATATGTTCAGCGACGTGGAGAATGATTGTTATTTTAAACCTAAGTTCTATATTTTCTTCAAAGCTTTCCATTTGCATTATCGTGTGCTTTGGAGGATAAAATTACGTGTAAAATTTGCGTTTTTAATTCGAGTTTTACCCTTGGACGGTATTGAGGCTTATCTCTCATCTTTTATTCATCCATCGCCCTCATTGGTTATCTAGACTATCCGATGTCATGCATGAATGTAACTCGTCAATGTAAGCCATTTTCCCTACGGATGAAATTGCCAAGTTTTCATTCCTGGATCCGCTATATTTTTTCCGTAATCTCCATGCATGGTGCTTACATTCAACGAGTTGTGTGTAGAGGCGAAGTGTGAAATAGACAAGCTGAGTATTGTCTTCACTTCCCTGGAGTATCGTTCAGCTGTATTTCGCAAGTTTTTTTTTGCAAGAAATTTTTCTTCCATCCTTGACTGAATCGATTTGCTTTCACAACGGGTTGAATTCCTCCGATTTTTTTGGTTGCGATTTGCAATCATTAATTTTAAAGAAGGATCTTGGTTAAAGATGAGTTGGGAGGCGTTGATGATATATATGATATGAAGGCAACTATGGTATTAAATATAAATGGTTATGATAAGGATAACTCAAGAAATTTGAATCTGTTGTTGGAAACATTCCGTAATTAAAATTTTTAAAATTGTAATTCTGACCGACAGCGAGGTTATTATTCCTAATTCGAAAATTATTGTAAGGTTAATGAAAAACTCGATCATTTACCCATGGACCCTCGGCAATCTGTTCGCTTTTCCATTAATCTTTCAAGTCTTTTCGAAAATCATTGAATATCTCTTCTTCCCAACCGATTGAATGGGCATAATCTGGATTACTGGCAGGGTAGAGAATGAAATTAATCCCGAATTTATTTCTTAAAGTTTTCATTCGTTAAGGAACATAATTTTCCATCGACTATCGCTAAGGTTGCGAAAGAGATCAAAAGAGCAATTTAAAATGCCACAAAAAGGTTTTTTTCGATTTGCTTATTTTGAAAATTGTTCAAACCGAGTTTTTATTTGCTAAGGGAAATAAAATTGCTATAAAAAAACCGAAAATAGAATTTTAATTTTATTTCAATCTGCTTTAAAAAATTTGTTTGAAGTATTTTAATTTGGACCTGCAATTTTATATTAGGCCCACAGATACGCTTTCATCTCACATGAAAACTCCTAAGACGGCTGGAATGTTGTGTAATATGGTCTATGAAAATAGCAACAGTGACCTTTCGAACATCCATGGGCTAATGTATGATTATTTGCTCTACGTCGTTATTTTCTGCGCTCTTTTCGAAAAATACTCAGACACAAAAGTTTTTTCATGTTCTAATACAAGCAGAACTTACATAAGACCTTTCTGTGAAGGTGTTGGGTGAGGACTAAATTGAAATTATTGCTGCTTAAAGGATACACCATGTGGTGAATAAAACTCTTAACAAATCAATGAAAGATTGATGATAGTGGAATTATGTGGGAAAATAATAGAATATTGATATTTATTGATAATTTAAGAACTTTATCGGAAAAAGTGAAAGTTCTGATCACTTCTTTATTTGTGCATCCTCAGTAATCTAAATAAATGTGCACCATCTTTTCCATTTATTTCTGAAATACTATCAGAAATTTTATATATGAATTTCTGCAGAACTACGAAACTTTTAATAAAATCATAGCATTCGAATCTCTTGATAGACGAAAAGTTTGTTAATGGACGTCACTGAGGGGCAGTAAGAAAGCCTCAGAAGAAAATAACTTTTTCTTGCGAGAGACATCAAGTGTAAAAGAAATCGAGAGTCTTGGGAGTGCTAACGACGCGGAGTAGTTTTAAAAAGGTAAAAATGAAGATTTAATGGAAGTTTCTGGAGGTAAAAAGAAATTCTGCGATTAGAAATTTATCGAGCGTTGGAGACACAATTTCCGAGCCACTTCACTAGGCCGAGACAGGAATCTTTAAAAGGCTTCTTCGTTGCACCTGTTTCCGGCGTAGATAAAGGACGCCGTGTTTACTCCATTGAATCCAAAACATCGGATCGAAAGGCTTCTTAATATTGATACCCGATGAAGGAATGCGGGCAAAAAATGACGAAAAGAAATAGGGCACGCAGTCGATCTATTAACAGTCATTTGTCGTTTCATTTGGGGATGAATAATACATGGAATGTCAACTCGACCTTCGTCATGGAACAATGATCCATGTCAGTACTCACAAGCATGCATTATTCGTACAATCTTCGAGGAAAAGCAGTCATCTCACGCATGGTGTGCTTTTGACTCCGATTATTGGCGTTTCCTGTCTAACGGGTATTGGTAAATTTAGGAATGTATCTTTTGAATTACGTTGCTTAATTTATTCTAAATATAAAGTGAAATCTTTCTACTACAAAAAATTCTGCTGGTTCGTTGTTCAAATTTCGCAGGTAAAAGTCGCTCCATGGTTACTAACAGTAATAATAATTTTTGAGATTTGTTAGCTAACTTATTTAGTTGGAAGATGAAGACGATAAGAGTTAAGACAGAAATATTGTCATAATAATATAAATTATACACTACCTCATTTAACAAATATTTTCGAATAAAATTTATCCATTAAGACAAGAAATAAGAAAATTGTAACGAGACTTCACCTGAATTTTTGAATATTGGTCTTCCTCGATGTTTTATGAATTAATTACGAAAACTATGCGACAGAGAAAGCATGAGGATGTATTCCTCTGGATAAAATTATACATAATCTGCTCACTATACTAAAGGATTTAGAAGCAATATGACAGTTTCTGACTGAAAAGGTAAATTTTTTCCTCCTATTAGTATTAACTGCCACGTACATATTCAAGGTATAACCAAGTACATATTCAATTTTTACTTATCAAAGCGAATTACTTTATAATATATCATTTTCTTTTAGGCATGAAGGAACAGATATTTATTAATCTAAGCATACATGATGTAATAGATGTATCAGGGAGTTTCCAAGTTCCTTTCGCAATAGTTTGAGCTGTCTCTTTGCTCAAAGTTCAAAAACAGAAACTCCTGTGAAACTTTCTCTTCCCCGAAATCTGGAATTAAACTGCTTCTCTATCGTCTGAATCAACATACTCTCCCCGTAATTTAAACATGAACCGAAAGATAAACGAAAGGTATTAAAAAAAGAAGGCGACCCTTTCACTGCGGAAAATCCCTGCCAATTACTCAAACGGAAAACGAATTCCCCCTCTAATCTCCATTATCTCCGGGAAAGGACTTTGAAGGGCCGTCGCAGGACTGACCACTGTCCTTCCGCGTTGAAATCCAGCGCATCTTCAATCCGAACGCCATTTTCCACGCTTCCAAAAAACATGGAAAAGGGCTCAAGGATCGGCGCAGTCGGGAACACTTTCACCTCTTTTCCAGATAATTCGCCAGCGGCGCCTGAGCGCAAACAAGCCCGGCGTAAAATCTCCCCAACCGCACCCACCCCTTATATGTCAGTGTGTCAGGTTGCAAGAGGAGGCACTTGATTTCCGCTCCCCAAATCGAACTCAGCGTTAAAGCCTTCCATCGAATAGCCTCTCTTGAGCCCATCGCATCTGACGCTCCATCTGCAACCTTCTGCCAACAAAAGATTAGGGAAGTGGGGCAGCGCAGGGCAGGGACAAAGAGCTACACGCACCGCGGACGAGATGCGGGTGAATCTGGAGCCTGGTTTGACTCTGCCGCATTCCGGCCGGGATCATTTCCTCTCAACAGGAGATTAAGGTTCATATTTCACGGAATAAAAGGAAAAGGCGTGCGTTTCAGACTCTCTCTTTCAAAGTAGCCGAGGTGTTAATCCTGGTGTGAATATATAAGGCACCGAATCTTAGGGCATTTCTAGCACAAGCGATTTCTTGCGGTCTCTCCAACTGCAGAACCTTTAAATGGAAAAGACGAGTACATTTTTGAAATATATTTTTCTAGATGACGCAAAATTTGGTTGACATGATAAACCGCATACTATTTTTTCTATTAGTGAGATCTTATAGAAACTAAGTTTTTCAGACTGCAATTCTTGCGCTTTACGTAAATGTATATCCAAGTATCAAAACTGAAAAATCATATTTAAAGTCCTTAAAATCCTACATTAAGAATATAAGCAACTTATTAATGAATTGAATACACATCATCAGATAACTTTTCTGAGATCAAAGTTGGGACCTGAAAAATATTAAAAAGTATCGGTACTGTGATGCTGTAAATATATAGCATTTCCCTCATCACATGCCTCAAAGGGATTTACATCCACTTAAGGAAAATCTTGTATCTCTATTTGTTTCATTGTGAGATTCTGGTTTGTCTTGTAAGCCCCATTAAACAATATAAGGACAAAAAATCGGTAGCTAAATTTCTCGAAGTCTTACAAGTAATATATTTACGTTGACCTAAAATCTCATAATACAATATCCTAACATAACACAATATCCTAAAGCAGAAATAACCTTTAATTTTGGAAAATAAAGTTTTGAGTAATAAATCAACTCAGCTAGGAGTATAAGTTCTTAGAGTGTATGCATGTTTTTCGTCAGCGTGATCTATCAAAGTCTTCTAAAGTTTACAATGCGTTCATGTCTTGTATACGTTCTCCGCCGTGGAATTTGCCTGTGCTGTGCTGTGCTGGCTTCATTCACAAGGGGATGTGGGAAAACGGCAGATGGGTCCGAAGGGGGATGTAGTCGATGGATGTAATGGTTGGGAAGAGAAGGGGGAGGGTCCTCCACGCACGAGTAGCGATCCGCATCTGTGGGGGGCGTCGGGGGTTGGGTCACGCGCACTGGATAATACAAGGTGCCTTCCGCTCGATTTTTTCTTAATGAGATACATAGTTCCTCAGCTTGTTTTTTGTCGATCCCTATGTTGCATCTATCCAATGTATCCTTTTTCCCGACCTTAGTTCGACACGTAGAGTCGTTGGGGTGTGTTGTGCGTGTGCGTGCGGTGCTCCGTGTTCAAGTGTGTGTTCCATTTTTCCGGATTTTTGCTCGTGTTTACCCGCAAAACCACGTTTTGGCACGTGAGTAGCTGTGGTCCTTTTTTAACTCTCGCTTTTTAAGATGATTTCGCTTTAATCTTTGGATGGGGTGGTAATTAGGAAGCCTATATTAGGGATTTTTCTTGTGCAACAGTTGTTTTCATCCTAATTTTCTCTTTCGACGACACGTGGTTTTAACGATTACGAACGATAATTCATCAGTTATTATTTCTAATTACCCCTGAGCGAGTAAATTGGTGAAATTATATATCCCTTATATATATTTCATGTTTTGTTTCTTAATGTATAATTGCTAAAATTAAAATAATTTTTCATCACAAAATGCGGAAAATTGAGAAACGATTAACGAGGATGAGGTGTTTAACTTTGCATGAGGAGGTGTGCGCCTTAAACCCAACGAACAGAAATGATAATATACGAAGCAACAGGAATGGGAGTCGAGCCCAGTTCTCCCGGTTTTAGGGCAGATATTTACCCATATTTTTCTATTACCAAATTTATCCTTTCTCGGAATGTATACGAATTATTATTAACACTCAAAGTAATAAGCAGTCTCAAAATAGTAGTTTTGATACAATTTAAACTGTATTCTGTTTCAAACACTCAACGTTTCTATATTTTCTGCATTGAAGTTCTAAGTTCGTAGAATACGAATTGAAACTTAGTAGTATCTATTTTCAATATTTTTTAGCTTTTGCAGTTTCCAAGAAATACATTTGATTTGATCAATACATTTATGATTAATATATAAAGAAGAAATTATTTCATTAAACTACAGTGATGTACACTCGAGGTTTGGCATATTTCTCATAGGCAGAGGAAAACCTCATGTTTACTAAAACGGTACAAACGAAAACACAATTTTTAAACTACAGACTTCACATTACAAATTCTCTATGGAAGTGGAAAATATACATAACGTACTATTCGTCATCCAAGCAGGCAATTAGATCATATTTCAAAGTTCAAAACTCTCTAATTGAGTAATAATATTTTTAATCGGTTTTAAATTACGAAAAACCACATGATTTGCAAACAGCATTCCGCTCTTAACTATTGTCAGTTTCTTTAGCACTCTTCCACAGAAATATTGAGGACTTTTTCAAACAATTTCATTGTATGTATCGAGTACTTCTGCTTATGTTTTCTCTCTTCTCTAGCAAATTTGATCTGTTTATGAGTTTTCAGGATTTCTAGATTCGTACTGACATAACACAAGTTCATATAAATAAGTTAATGGAAAGGTGGAAAGGATTATACCATTTCTCTTGAGAGATGTCTTGTAAGACTATAAATCCCAAATTATGCATAATGCATGCCACTTTCATACGAAAATGAAATCACATATTTTACTTTCCATGCTGACACTCTCTAATCCTTACACGTCAAAATTCATTTGTCTATCCTTGTCACGGACGCATCTTCGTTTAAGATCCCACATTCTCTCAGTCTCCGGAAATTTCCACGTTAGCTATCGGATGATTCTCCATAATGCCGTAGGAAGTTTCACAGCAATTTCATCTCGTCGTCATCTGCCCTTCACCGCCCGTGTCATCCGCCGCAGCCTTTCCGCTTTCCTGTTATCTAAAGTAGGCTCTTTTAGCATGAGGGCTCCGAGGATACGCTAAGCAAACCTTTTCTATGCCTCGCAAAACTTGGGAAGCGTAGTGGATCCTCGAGTTTAGTCCTTTTATTCTTCGATCCATCCGTTCGTGCGGTGCGGAAGTTATTACGTGGAATTGGCTGCTCGGAATTAATCCTTGACGGATCCCTCGTACGTCTAACAAAAACGCAAACATTGTGTTAACCCCTAATGATCTCTTCGCGCCATTTCAGCTTGCCTTTCCTTAACGCGCCAAGAGAGTGGAAAGTCGACTCCACGAGGCAATGTAGATAAAAATCTCGCCTTAATGTTTCCTCAATCCTGCCTTTTCGTCCGTTTCACCTCGAATACCTTTGACTACCATATTCGATTTACATTTGAATAAACTCTGCAGCAAACTTACGATTAACATTCCTGTCTGAATTCATAGTGTTGTTTATATAATTAGTGAACTTATAATATAGGTATAACATTCAATGAAATTAGGAAACATGTACTTCAGAAAATTCCATTCGCAGGAATAGGGAAGTCGTGAAATACGAAGTTATTTTTCAACCACTCTATTATTTATTCATCAACTTATATTTCCATCTGATTGTATTTATGAAAAGTTATTCAAAACTTTCCAGGGCCTCCTTTTTATAAAATTGCGACTGTTAGATTACTTCCATATAATTTTTTTAATGATTATTTTCTATTGCATCATAATCTCTCCTCAATAAATCACTCTGTATCCTTATTTAATTTAGTTTTGAGTTAACAACAAATAAGATGATTTCTAGGCTCATGGTATGGATGAAATGTGGCTATTTACATTCGCCACAAATTATAGTAGATTCAACTACTTATGGGTTGAGTTATTGTCTACCGAAAGCATATTTTTGCTCGCAGATGTTTTTTTCGTCCAACTGCAGTAAATACTACTACTATGAGTAAATGTATAAGTTTACCTAAGCCTCTCTAACGAATGAATAGAGTTGCTGAAGTTGCGTTTATGGATCTTGGAATGGAAGGGTCTATGGAAGTTTATTTGAGCTCTGAAAGATAAATGCCTCTCCTATAATCTGTTTTCCGCAAGTTTATATTTACGCTACTCTACTTCAAATATTGACTCTCTAAACATTTTATTCGCCAGATAGAATTTTCGAATTAAATAAAAGAAAGAAAATCATATAAGTAATATTGAAAGAAAATCGAGTAAAATATTTTTGCTTAGGATACCATTTGGTTTAGCTGTGAATTCGTTGCCTTGATTGATTTTTTTACGTTACCGAAAAGATAACGAAATGTATAAATAAGAATTTTGATGGATGGTTCAGGAAGTCAAATTCATTAACTTCGACGCAGCTAGGTTCACAAATGTATGATTTACAATTTTAATTTGATGGATGGGATATTCTTTGATATTTGCCTTTATAGCTTCTGAAAACTATTCGGTGTAGTTGAATAAGCTGAAAAAAAGCATCGCAGATAGTTATAAAAAATTCGAAAATTTCGTTCATAGCTGGAACTATATCGTTAGTAAGATGCACTGCGGTAATTGGATTCCGTGTACGCCGGTGGATATGAAAGAGGATTTGAATTATGAGAGGGCCATTAGCGCTGTACATTTTTCCGGAAGTAGGACTATGCTATTGTATAAAACTGGAAATAGGCGAGTAGATTGGTACTGGAGAAGAATGAAGTTCTAGCAGGTTTCACGATGGTCAGCGCCCTCGGACAATAACGGCGGAATAGGGAAGTTTGGTGCGGGCCCAATTTGACCTGAGATATGGACGCGCACAGAATGGCTCTCCATTAATCTTTGACTTTGTTTGGGCCGAATGAATGAAATCTCCAGTGCCTGCTGTTCGTAGCAATTCTTTTCGGACGTCGGTCCGTCAACGAAAATTCCCTTTGATTAAAAGGGCGATCGAAAGCGCTTAATCTAACGCTGTTGCTTTTATTGCGAGAAATTTGTCAACGTTTTGGCGATCATTATTCTCTTCCATCACAAAAGATTACTTAAAGAATGAAATCCACGCATAGAGCAGCCTAATCTTAAAGAGCGCGCTTTAGAGAATGTCAATTCATAACGATGTACAGCTTTAACGAATAAAAATTTAGTTTTTTTCCCATAAATACTGGCTTAATCAAGTTGAGGTTAGAATCATTTGTGCGATTTTTAAGTTATCGATTGAGATTAAGAGGATATTGCGGTTCATTCATAACCTAGTGATTGCTAGTTATTGTAGAGGTGACTTAATAAACGCCAGCAAGTCACATATACGATCCAGTATCTTCCCTGCTGGTATACCGTCACAGTAATAGATAAATTCAATGTTGATACCTCAGTCATTACCGAAATAAATATAAATAACAATTGCTTATCTAGTCAGGGTGTTCATTCGTGATAGTTAATAGAATTTCATTTTTCAATGCACATAATTGAAGTTTTGAAATTGTCTATCGCGACTTTCAAGTCCAAAGCACAATTTACGATTCCAAGAGATATAATGAACATTTTCGAAATCATACTGAGTTACCAATGGTTAACGGTAAAGGGAATAATTACCTCTTCAGAGTAGTTATACTTTCCGAAAAAAACAAAAGGATTTTTTCATAAATTACTAAGAGTTTTTTATACTTTTAGATTCATAACATCTCTTATTAATTGATGCGAGGGAATACAGTATCTGGCACGAAATAACCGTTGAGAAGGAATGGTGCGCCATCTTCTTGATTATTTTGCATTAATCGTTTACCAAGCATATGTAATTTGTTTTTCTATCCAACTTCCGTATTCCTAGTTTAAATAAGGAATAAAAGGGAGTTGAAACAGTGACTTGTGTGACCTTTGCCATTACATATTCAAGTCATCAACTTTTATAAGTATATGGGTGGATTTTCAACGAGTTGGACGTATTCTCTACAAGCACTTTAACATAGAATTCGGCAATATTTTTTTCGTATTAATCAATCCCCAAGAAGGAAGTGTATAATTTTTACCCTGGGTGTGACTTTGATTATACATTAATGAGCTCCTGAATTCTCACTCTGTATTTCTTCGCACTTCCATCCTCACGTAAACAAAGAAATGAGGCCACGAAGCACCTTTAGATTCGAGATTAATCGATTCCTCGTCAAAGGACATCGTGACTGGGAAATGGAGACGTTGAAAACTTTTCACCGACGTAAAATATAGGTTTCTTTCATCCTTAAGGAATGCCCCTTCCGGCAAATCCTCCTTAATTCTCTTCCTGCCATTGTCTCTTCAGCATAAAAAAATATGCGATTGTTTCAGCATCCGCGTTCTTGCTCCCATTAGGAGACGATTTTGTTTTATTCCGAGGCATGTAAGCTTATTGTTCGTCATCTGCCTGTCGCATCCGAAGAGTCTTCGTCATTCTTCGCCTGCGGTAACGGAGAGAAATAAGGCGAGAGGAGGAAATTGATTAGAGAAAAAACGAGATGTGAGAAATGAGACTAATGCTCCAAGAAGCTGTGATAATGATCACATCACATTCAAGAGAGAGACCTTGGGTATGTAATATGGACGTGTCTTTCATTCTTTTTTCATTCTCGCTCGAAATTAAGAAATAACATAAAAATATGGTTGGGCCGTTATAAAAATATGGTAGGTGGGATATGGTATGGTAGGGTAGGGTCAGGGCTTTCCCTAGGTGCATTGGTCTGGGTGTCATACAGGCGTACCTTCGGAAACACATACTTGTGAAACATCCTTACTTCACGACTTGCTTATTTTTAAGAGAGTATATTTCCGTATTCATTGGAACTTGATTTATAGGTAATACATATTAATGTTACATAATTTTTCACTGAAATTAATATGGATGTAGCATTAGCATTTAGAAAATGGATCGCCTTATACAAGGCGAAAACAGCGTGACAGTTGCGAATTTATTACGATCGATTTATTAATTAAAATTTCAATTTAGAATTAATACAAGAGTTGAATCGAGGATATACTTATTAAAAATTTCCTGATGCTCATAACTTAGTCTAATATTAATCTACGCAGCAAATATGCATTGGCAGATTCAAGGAATCGCCTGTGCTGATTTCATAGTACATGCAATTTGCCTAAGATCTTACAAGGAGGTTAAACCAAAATCAGATCGTGAATTTTTCGGTTATCTCGGTATATCTATCATATTTATCACAAAAATTATATCTTAATATTTAACTGGAAATTATTTCACTAAGAAATTTAAAATCCCTTTCTCTCGGCATATACCACCTCCCCTTGATTTTCTAGCTCCGCCATTGAGAATAACTCCACAAATATTGGGTGAGTTATATAATTGTTTTCTTCAGGAAACAATTATCTACAAAGGTATCCATGTGTCGCCAAACATTCGACTAACCCAAATTGCTTTTCCCAAACCCCTGCGCCCCGGGCGACCGTCTGACTCATGCTGTTATTGTTACTTTAGTTTCTTCAATCACAAAATAGCATTATATCTCAAGGGCAAAGAAGAAAATTGATATACATTCTCCGCATTACTGTAGGTAATATATGAATGGATAAATTAAATATATCCATTTTGTATGCTGATACAGCGAATTGAAATGAAATAAATTGATAAAGTAATCTTTATTCGTCTATTCAGGTAGATTTTTTGAAATATAAGCTGCATTATCGCAAAATATCAGCAAATTGTAAACCAATCTTGGAAAGGTTGATTTTATACAATTAGTTTCTCTGATGGTTTTATTATGGCCATTAAAAATTTTTTAAACCCATTTTTGCTTAAGAAAATCGCTTTTTGCGACTGAAGACTGAAAATTCGACTATGAGTAATTTGACGACGTACTTGTTTTTTTGATGGGACATTTCTTTGGAATGCCATCGAGTCGCCGCGACTCACCGTCGCATTTAATGTTGCTTAACCTACTTTTACCGGAAATCGGCTCTCTCTATCAATAGAGTCATCCCACTTGTGTTCCACATATAGATCATAAAACGGGCGGTAAATAGCAGAGGTCATATCGAGCGAATATTAAAGAGAAACGCCTCGTGCTAGGATTAATCAATGATCTGACGGCGGATCCATGATATTGCTGTAGAATGTTCAATTTTTAACGGGTAAATTGCACGAAAAGATACAGCGATAATTGCCTATGCGTCATTTATTTGATCAGAATCAATCAAGAGGTAATTCATCATTGTGCTGCGTTTGAAGGGATATTTTGCTACTAAACCTCATAAGCCGTATGTGGACTGAATTCAGCGTATTAAATAAACCGGACCTAAGTGTAAAATGTGGTAATGCAATAGTAAACAATGTTAATTTCCTCTTTATCTGCATGAAGTTTTGTCATTAGTAGCTGTAGATCAGCGTCTAAATAATGCAGTTGTCTGCATATCGAATTTACTTTTCTATTTTTAATCATTCAGATAACGACTTTCTGAATAATCACCAAATTTTTCGGTGACTATTGCTGAACATTATTAATGAAAACGGAATTTTACTTAAAATTGGACTCAGATATTTTACTGACAAAACTGCATAAATATTAAAGTGGTGTCAACATAGTTTTCTACTTAATTAGTTAAATTTTACTCATTTTAGGTCAAGTTTAGTTCATTATTCGAATATAGCTCGCATTCTGTTAATGAGGTTCACAAGTGAGCAGCGACTGAAAAACGGCAAAATTCACGAAAAGTATCATATTAAAGAATTTCCTACTTCAGCATATCTAGCCACCATGGATATATTTCAGAATGGTAATTTAAGGGACGGTGAAGGGAATCCAGAAGTTTGAGAGAGGAAAAGGGTTGTCCCTTAGCTCCAGAGGTTAATAAAGAGGTGGAAGTTGGAGAAAAGACGATTAAGTCAATTAGATTTGCGGCTTACTAAGTCTCGTAAGTGATGTTGAAAAGGATGACTGACGATAGTTTGCCCTTTCAATGATAAGCAAGGATAGCGGAGACGAAAATTGCACGGAAAGAGTTAAGTGATGAGATTTCTCAGAGGAAGAGGTGAATTAATGATGGATAGGTAGGAATGAACAGGTGTAGTCGTTTTCTCATTAATTATGCACTCCTCCATGGCTGTCAGGAATGACTTTTAAGAAAAGGAGGAGGAAAATGAGAATTAAGTAAGGAAGAGAGTGGAACATGCAATGTGGCACGTAATATGCTAGTCGTGGAATGAACTATCATTTTCATCTTCAAAATCTTGTAAGCTTTTGAAATTCTTGGCCATAATAATGGAAAATTTGGAGGATTGTAAAAGTATTGTCATAGTGTTGGTATGGAAGATTAATTTTAGAGTTTTACTTTTACTGTGCACAATAATTGATATGGGATTTGGGAAATTGAGAATCTCACGGATAGTCAAGTGGGCATAGCGTTCGACTTTGATGAAAGCTACCCCGAGCTTGATTCTTGGTGAGGGTTCACGTGCACAATCACTTCAGCTGTCGAAACACTTATAAAATCACTACTTACAGGGGGAGCAAGATATGTGAAAAATTATCGACACGACTTGAACCCAGGTCCCTCATATTTTACCAACAGCTCTCCCACCCCGAATTGCCTTGCTGACGAAACCACCCCGTTAGCATTTAGGAATCGAATCGGTATTGTCGTTCAGTGATTAATACACCTGCTCGGAAATAGAGGGACCTTGGTTCGAGGACCAGTCATGTCGATAATTTATTATATGTTTCTCCTTGGGTTTTCCAGCAGCTGGCTGTCTTGCAAAGTTAACTTTTCTCTCATTGTCACTACTTACGGGACCGAATTCAGTTTTAATTTTTACTGTAATTTTAACATTTAATTCATCCTCCTCTCTTTTAATTTTTCCCCAATTTCCCTTATTATAATTTTTAAACAGGATAATTCCGTTTTAATATGTTATTTATGTACGTAATAATGTTTTTCCTTCATTCGTTACGCAAGTTCGGTTGCTTTATGTCTTTACATCGTTCCTCATTTTCTGTTTCTTGACAATGGTGCTACTTTTTGTTATGAAAAACAATACTTCTGATTTTGATAGCTTAAATACTCGGGAGAGCGTTTTATTCGTCGAAAATGCCAACGGAATACCTCCAAAAATCTGCCACATGATCACCCCCTCATATTTTAGGGTGAAATTCCTTCCGTGTAAAATCCTCATTCCTCCGATCATTTTGACATGAGGAATCATCTAGCAAAAAAACAAAGGATGTTCGCGAGGGACAAAACGCCTCACTCGGAAAGCGGGGAAGAAGATAACTAATTATAAGTCACGTGAGTCGCATAATGGACGAGAGATTAAGCGGCTGAGGGAAAAGGAAAGGGTGGCACAATGAGGGGGAAATGATAAATGTGGGAGTTAATGGCGGGAATTTTGGGGAAGAATCCGCGGAGAAGTAACGTGATTGTCGAGAGGGTGAAAATGGAAGATAATGAAAGGACCGATTAAGAGGAAGAGGAGAGAACAAAGGAGGGATGCGGTGAAGGAAAAGAGAAAGTTTTGGGTTGATGGTGTAAGGCGTGAAGTGCGGAGGGTGTTATGTGGAGTTTGGGTCGTGGTTGCCTCCTCGGAGGATGCCTTCACCCTCAGTCTCGATTCTTACCCAACTTGCCTTCATAATTACGCCAAAGTCATTTGTTTCTGAATTATTCACGGCACATGCAGCTGAAATCGCGAATCTTCACTTTCCTCATTCACTTTTCCCCGCAGCGTTCCCTTTCTGAGACTTTTTCGAAATTCTCTCCTCATCCTGGTTTCCATTTCGACACACCGCACGGGGACGAATTTCTATTTCCGCAGACGCGGCTTCTGGATTTTATTCGGAGTGAATCACGGACGGGTTGCTCTCCCTTATTTGCCACCCCAAGTGATTTTCTTTCCTCGAGAGTGACTTGAATTCCAGCCGCTGTTAATTAGCCTGCTTCATCTCGGGAAAATTGTTCAAATTTTGATGCCGACTCCGAGATCGGTGACCCATTTTGAGAGAATTCGTTCAGGTTCTGATTCAGCGGGAATGAGAGAGATTTTACGATTAACTTCCCGTCGTAGTTTCGATGCCTTTTTTAACTCAAACTTACCCGAGAACAGCTCATTCATTTGAGGATATAAGCTTTCCTGCTAATGATTATTTATATTACACTGAAAGAAAAAACTGGTAGCTGAACAATAGTTAATATAGCGTATTATAAGGGAAACATTAATTTTTGTTCTGTTATTAATTCAACACAGAAGCCAAACAAATTTTTATATTTAGAAAATTATTATTTCATTCAAATTTATTATTCTCGGTCACAGAAACACCACGAAATTAACCTAGTAATTGATTTTGTACCTTGTGGTAAATATAACCTATTAAAGTCAATTAATCTAATGTAAAAATTAAAGATAAAAGTTCTTAAAGACATTCAATTTATCGATAATTAGTTTCAGTAAGAGAAAGTGTTTTCATTACATTGACAACTCTTTCAGAATTTATGTAAATTAGTATATTTTCTAACATTAGGACGTGATATTTGTTAGGATATGAAACATCTATTTCCAGCGATGAAATAATGGTTTCGCACTCATTCCTTGATGGTTCTGGTTTCAAATAATTCCGTTATTCTCCGGTAAGTTAAAAATAATGTTATTTACGTACAATATTTGAGAAACCTTTGACAACCTTTCTCATCCTGATCCTTTAGCCATAGCGCTGGTCTTATTTGCATTTCACCTGCCAATTCATCTCATCATAATTTTATTGTTAATATATGATTTTATCTTCATTTTATTTTACCCTTCCTTGTTTTTACGTGACTTCATTTATTTCTTTATAGGCTCTGAATAATATATATTTTTCTTCTCCATTTTAAATCACTAGTCTCTTTCCATTCAGATATTCCAAAAGTGTCTTTATTCTTCTTTATCTCACCATTTCTTCGCCCATCATTCTGAATTTAGTGTCTCGCCTTACTCTTCGCTCAAATACTGCAGTGTAGCTTTCCATTCGATTGCATCTGTTCTCCTTTTCTGTCCAGGTCGACACTGTTTTCAACGCTGACGAGTGCTCTCTGCAAAATCAAAGCCGTTCATCTTCTGCACTGTGCAAACACGTCAATACGTATGCGAGGTGTGTTGACACTCGTGTCGTGGCAGACGTCACAATGCTAATCTGATGATTAATTTTCGACCTGTCGACCCGAAAACATTCCAGACGCTGTACAACTCCTTGGCTTGGAAGCAGTGAAGAAATATTTGGTAGCTCATTCATCTTAATAAATCGGTAGAGGATATAAATTTAAAACATAGAGGTAAAAAAATTTACCCACCTTAAAAGATGTCAGACTATTCTTTGATTTCGAAATTTCGCCCCATCGAACGAAATATCTCACGCTGATTTCATTTTAATCCCATCCTTCAAAATAAAAATATTTTCGTTAACTTATTATTACCATCATTGTATGCGAAATATATTTAATGAAAGATACATTTTAGAAAAAAATATGGAAGAATTTAGATTTAGATATTACGATTCTATGCTTCGTTAGAGATAGTTTCTTTTTTAAGCCAAGGAAATTTTAAAACTATACTTGTATAGTCCAAAGTTTCCATCGTTTACGAAAAGATTAAGGGAGGAGAAAATAAATGATAATATTGTTAATATTTATGAAGAGATGAAACGAAAAATATTGTATAGCACATATGCAAAATCTGCTGATGATATCAATTATTATTAAGGATTATATTTTGAGTTAAATATTCTGAAACTATGGTAGGCTCACTATTTCATCCAGTTAAGTTGATATAATTTTATGAAAGAAATGTTTTAACCCCCCTCAGATTCGCGTCTGCTGAAGTACATGCTCAGAATCATAAAACATCATGAATGCTCATTTAATTTATCATTAACTGCCTCGAAGGTTATGAATGCTATTATATCTAAATTTCGAGATTTCGAGAAATTTAAATTGCTTCAAGAAGATATGTATACATCAGCAGTGTTTATTTTATGCACGCTGATATTTTCCTTCAATAGTTCATTATTAGCATTAATGAAATGTTTATTTTCAGCTGGTTTTGGATTGTGGATTCCGCTCAATACTATTCTTGGCTTGACTTGAATAAATAGAAATTAAGCAGTATGCGAAGGATAAAATCATCTCTCTCATCTTTTATCCCCTTTGAGGGATGCTTGCCTACGCTAAAACTTCCCCATATTAAGCAAATGACGGTTCTGCCTTTTCATTTTCTGGATCTTCGCGAAAGAAGGAGAAAGACCGGAGAATGTCAACAATCCTCGCTAATGACTTGGCGGGCGAAGTCGCGCTTCCATTCTGCAGAATGAAGAACTCGAAACAATGTCTTCGATGTATGCATTCCATCTTCCAAGGCCACGTCTTCAGTGCGCGTATTTGTAGACTTCTTCGCCACAATCTCGTCTGATGAACCCTAAGAACAACGCTTCCATTTACGTCTTAGAAATATGTAATTTTACCCGCAATCCTCGTCTTCCAGCACTATGCTGCATGAGGAAAGCGTTACTCACCTAAACTATTAATGAGGCATTAGATATGAAAATTTTAAGGCAATCAGATACAGAGGGCGATAATATGACTAGGAAATTCAGGAGACGGTATTTACTCTTCTCACAAGAAAATATTTAGGAATACTTTTTAAAATGATAGATATTGAGTATAGTCATACGAGAATGATCCATAAAGTTATAGAGAAAGTTATTAATTGGATTTCATACCTGGTGTGAGTTAACTTATTGTTCAGATGTAAACTGGATAATGAAAACTGACTATTTTGTACCTGGTGTGAGTAAATATATTAGTCATATATCAAGAAAGAAAAATACTCCCTTCAAAAACTCTATCCTGTACCAATCGTTTGTTACCTTTAATGAGGTAAATGCAGCAATCTATATGCACTTGTAAGGTATACGTGATTTAACGATGTCGGATAGTCCAACTCGTTTAAAAGAGTTGTCTGTCAAGTAAGCATCAATCAAATAAGGATACTC
This sequence comes from Pachydiplax longipennis, assembly GCA_036926295.1. Taxonomy (NCBI): domain Eukaryota; kingdom Metazoa; phylum Arthropoda; class Insecta; order Odonata; family Libellulidae; genus Pachydiplax; species Pachydiplax longipennis. The sequence continues at coordinate 16,597,346 of JAVFKF010000014.1, forward strand.
ATAAATTTTCCATTACTTCCGGTAAATCAATCAACAGCTCAATTACTTCTGACGGCTAGGTCAGATTAAGTGAGCTAACGTGTCTAAGATACACATAGACTATTTAATTCCTTCTGAGATGATAGTAACGCTTTCGAAATCTTCGAATGCTTGAAGATATTTTTGCTTTGCTTCCTCCAGAAATATTGGAATCGATTTTTTCATTTCTGTAGAAACACAACTTTCTACCAAATCTTTCAGTTTTAACCTTTTTCTATTTTTGCGGATCGGTAGAGCGTTGATTATTCTTTTTAAAACAGATCAGAATATAAAATCCTATGCCAAGAGATTGAACGCGCAAGAGCTTGAACTGTCGACACTTCCTCTAGCATACCTGTTTAACTGCTCAGGATATTAGACAAGAATCCTCCGTTCTTGAATGTAAAAGGAAAGCCTCGAGAGCAGCTGCTAAAATTCCACGAACTCTTCTCAGAAGCCAGTCTCTCCAATTCCTTTTCAATTACTTCGCAGTAAACATTTTAGGCATGTAACACGGTGTACCAATACTACATTTCTTCAAGAGAGAGGGAAAAAATAATTTTTTCGACCATCTCAGGAGTCAGAAAAGAAGCAGTATATCCGCCTCAATAAATTATTCCTTCGAAGAAGAGACGCTTCGAGCAGTTTATTCCGAGATTGCTGTTCCGTACAATCTTCCGACCCATTTATCACGAATATTTTATCCTTTCTTTTCTCCCCCTTTCTTTCTTCATTTTCATTCTGGTGGAATGCTTTCTCCTCTTTTCAGTTCCGCGATAAAGCAAAAAAACCTTTTTTATTGTATATCACTTACGAAATATTCCGCTGGATGGATAATTGGAAAGGAAGATTCGCGATCCAGAGATGACTCGGTTACTCATCCTTTCTGTTAGAAGGCCGTTGCTATGCGTCGGTTGCCTTAGATCCTCTCTAAGGGAAGTTTACTGACTTACTAGCCATTATTGTATCTATGCATCATCATAACTATGTTGTTAAGTTGAAAATGGTATAATAGCTGCTCAGCATAAAATAAGAATGTATCCTTTTTCTCATATAGGAGAATAAGTACAAGATGAATTCAGATCCCTCACTTTAACTCATAGCTAGGACTTTCAGTCCTAACGAAATTCCTAATATTGCAATTTATTTATGTATTGAAAACCGTATGAGTCAAATTCTAATTCATTATTTAGCCTTCTAAAAGATTACTAATATCGTAATTGCAGTAAATATTTAAATCTGATATTTAAATTATGAAATCATGAATTTATATTATACTAATTTTATGCGAATAGAAGTATCTTATGTTAAGTACTAAATGATTTTTAAATTTAATATTAAAATACAGAAAACTCCTCATATGCCTAAAGATTTCTGGTTTTCAATAACTGTTTACCCTCGAGTTTCCATTCTCTAGAAAACACACAGTGTATGACGCCAGTGTATGGTAAATTATTTTAACCTAAAGGTGATGGTAATTGTTTCCTCAAGCAGAATTTAAAGCTTTTATCATAATGAATATCATATTTATTAAATATGTACTCAGATTTAAAATTTTCAATTTAAAGCTAAGTTAATTAATATCGCATGGTTAACTCATCAAATCAGACACGAAATGAAGAAATTAATTTTTTTATTGCATAGTAAAATGCTAAAATAGAAATGTTACGTAAGTAACAAAGATAAGAATCTGAAGATCGTGGTGAGAAACATTTCCCTTTGAACCGTAATGATGTAATAATACGTATCCTTTGAAAGCAGTTTCGGCACTTTGCGTAATACTGAAATTAGTTAAACCCATCTGGAGCCAGGCTGCGTATCCAAAGTCAATGAACCCTGCAGGAACATCTTTAAGATTAGCTCGAAGATTTTCCGCTTGGCGTACGAGCAAACTTTGTAGATTATAGGCTAACCAAGATATCTGACGCTATACAAATTAAATGGTGATTAGGCGATCCAACGAACGATGACTGTTAACCAGGCGTAAAAACAACGCCGCGTAACCCCACCTTTTTTCCACCCATTAGTTCACTCCGCTGCCGCAAGATCCTTTGGCGTCGCTGTATTCTCTCGAGCCACCGAAATGTTTCCTTTGTTGCTTCCCCTTGCCGCCATTAAAATCGTTTCCCTCCGCATCTAGGACCATCCTTCCTTTTCATTATCACTAAGTTGCTCCTTTCATCAGCCATCTCTATATTTCCCGCTTATTTCCACTGAAAGCGACGGAGTGCATCAAATCGGCTTTCCTGCTTGCTCATCGGTCATAATTCCGACTTTCTTTTGTTCGAGAAGGGTCTCCCTAAGGTCACCGATAGACATATTTCATCCTCTCCGACCTATTTTCCGGTTGCTCATTCTGCGTCGAAATTCTGTTGATCATTCCTCCATTTGTGTCCAAGTTTACTCTTTCGAGAACGCTATCGTCCATTAACGCCGCATTAAGTATCATTAAGGGTACCATATTCTGTTGGTAAGAAATCCGGACTTGTGAAATTCTAAAGTGGGCAAAACCGTGAGGAAACCGGGACGTTGCCTGGAAACTTAGTCTCTGTTAATTTAATATGCATTTAAGGCACCCTAAGTGTATTCTACGTCAGTACTTTATGGAAATTAGTGTTCTAATTAATACTATCAATTAAATCTTTCTAACTTACCTTATATTTTTACGAACCTTTTTGACAAACCAGGAAAACAAAAAAATGACCGGGACTTTGCGTTAATACCGGAAGAGTGAAATCGGGACGTGCGTTAAGTTTACTTACGATCGTAAATTAGATTCTTATAAGATGTATTATACATTCATTTATTCTCCCCTTGAATAAGTATTCCAAAAATAATATATGGACTATGAAATATATGGACTATACACTATGGACATCATTGATTTTTTTCTATTGAGAATATTTTATAGTTTTTTTCCGCGCTAACTAATGTCTGCGACAGAAAGTTCCCAAAGCAGCACATCTGGCTCGCAAACAGTTACTAAACTTTTTCGGCATATTAAGGAAAGGCACGGCCAGCACATTTGCTTTGATTATCTTCGGCTCAATTAACCCAACTTTTCCAGCACAGAATCGCGCCAAACTTCAGCATTAGAGTAAAATCATTTCTTTGGAAGAGAGGTGATGACGTATGTAGTCATTGAGAAGGAGGCAAAATGTTTGTAAATATGTGCTCCTTCATGATAAAGACAGCAAACAGAAAAGAAGGATTTATTCCTTATTTCGTGCTCCCTTAAGACGTGCGCGGGTTGGTAAACTGCAGAAAATTTCGTTTTAATATTGCGCTAAATCACAGCACGTGATGAATTTTTATAGATTTTTAAGTAATTCTATGGATGCAATTTATTTTGGCATGATTTTTCATTAAATAAATTTATAATTATGCTGTTATTTATAATCGTTGCTGTATTTCTCGGCTGATAATTTCCTTCTATTTGGTGAACGTTAGCTACATTATAGATTAGACTTAGACGGAATTTTCTTTTAAATATTTTTTTATTCAAGCAGCAATTAACTTGTAAGGTTAGAAAAATATACTTCCGAGACATCTATATTTTATACATACATATTATATACAAATTATATTTTAATTATAATTTATTTTACTTATTGCTCATTTTATTGGTTGTATGCACTATTTATAGTATATATTATTTTTATTTCCTTTTATGCCGTATTTTAGCATCATTTATCCATTATTCTTAGAGGAATTGTGCTAATTTTTCACCTACTTCTTTTTAGTGGGCGTTTTCCTGCTGTGGATACTTTCCTAAGCTTCATTTCGGTTTTTAAATCCAAGACAAAATTTTTCCCATTCTATATGAATTTATTTTGAATATTATTATTATTATTTAATTATTACGATTAGATCCATTTCACAATTTAAATGGGTCGAATGGAAGAAGAGCTTTTAGGATCTCAATTTTGTCCAAATCAAAGACACCCTTCAATCACATTTATTTATAATTCAAAACTTTTTTAGTAGATATAATTAGTAGAGATTCACAAGTAGATGCATCGCCGATAAAAATAGAATTTGTTTCTGTATATTTATATTTTCTGTCCTGTAAAATTAATTCCTATAGTGTATTTCAGCTCTTTGTCTTTTTATGCCTGAATTCTTTTCTTTTATTCCCCAAGGTTGAGAAGTCATTCGATCGATAACTGCCTCTTCAATCTCACCCACTTCCTCCTTTTCTCTATCTTCATTTTCCGCTCCCTTTTCCCGCTTTCTTACTCCATTGATACAGCTTAACAGGATTTCGAAGCTCATTACATAATGCGATTTTATTGACGAGTAGTCTTCCATGAATCTTTTGTCAAATTTCCTTCGGTTGCCATGGCATTCAGAACCGAAAGGATGGCAGACGGCCAGCTTTTGTCGGTGAATCGATCCCGGAGTCGTCTTAATGCAAACATTCTTGCCTCAAGCGGAATCAATTATTCTCTATTCGAGGAATTTATTTCGAGTCATATTTGAATAATCTCTCAAACCCATCATCTAAATATCGGAATCGCGGGAATCTGAAGATGAGAATCGCCATTTATTTTGCGAACGTTTGCTTCAGCAAATCTGTGGAAATGGGTAACCCGGATTTATATTTTATTTTAGAAAGAAAGACAGGTAGTCCTTTTATTGGCAAGTCAGGCCCTTTTGAGCTTCTCTTCTATCTATTTTCACATGTCGTTGTAGTATTTATTAATATTAGTTAATAAAAAAAATAAGAGTGGGAAAAATTTTTGCAATAGAAGGTTGACAAATGGAAAAAACAACACTGCAGAAAAACACCATAAAGAAGTGAAAATAAACGTGAAAAAACAGCAAAAAATATAAAAGCAGTACATAGTATAAATTACGAGTATTAACTAACAAATATAGAAAAGTCAAATTGAATCGAAAAATATTCATATTAAACGAGGGTACGTACATTAGGAGAGTCCGAATCAATGAACGGCATGAAAATTTTTTTTGTAAAGCATTTTTATTTGCGAATGAATCTTTTCATGTGCATAAGCAGAAGTTGTACTTCCTGGTTGGGAGATCAAAGCCCTCTTTGATTGTGAGGTCCGAAACGCACGCTAACATTAAACTGTCTTCAAGCCATTGGCTATTTTGAGAAGATATAGGAGTGTTGACCCTCTTCCTTTAGAATTTGCAACTCGAAAAACATTTATCTTTGTACGTCATTCTTTTCTGCCCTATGTTATGTGCATCTCTCCATATTTATCTGTATCACTCGTTTGTTTGAAGTATTGTAAACTTTGCTAAGTTTTCTTTACTCAGTATATCTACTTATATTTTCTCATTTCATAAGCCATATTATACAAAAATTGAGACCAGTTTGAGAATTTGTTGACTATATTAAGAAATTCTGAGTCCCTTGGCAGTTAATTTAAGACACAAATTCGTTGATGTATCGTCGAGTTCATAAGAAGTATGTCATATATAAGATATCTAAATATAGTTTATTACATTGGAAATTCTTCTCATTTTGATGACATTTTAATAAATAGTCTCCTCCTTCATGATACCCGGCAGGCTTTCTTTCTTATTGTAATTTCCACCATTTTATTTTTCATAATTCTCTGTATCTTATTTATTAGCTTCTCTCAAAAAGCCTATTCTCATTCAAGATGTGTTAGAAGTACGCAACATTCACTTTGGGATATTAAAGAAAAGAGTCGTCGGGCAGAAAAACTCGACCTTTAAATTTATCAAAGGAGCACGAGTAGTATTTCATTTCTCTTGAAAACGGGGTGGTCGGCGAAAGAAGGTGATGTGCTCTGCTGCACTTACAAGAAAGTCATTCGTTAGAGGAATAATGTAGGATGGCAGTATCTTCATCATATCCTAATTCAGTGCCTGCAAAACGAGTTTAACCTTCGGCCCACAAGGGGTTGGGTTCTTTGGCGGCACACCAACGATATTTAATTTTATGCCTTCTGTCAAGTACAAAGCAATTTCAACGCTGAATATTAAATTTTGGGATAATTATAGGGAAATGCTTATTTTCAAAATTACGACCTTCACAAGGTTATTGGAAACGCGTCCTTTACAAAGGAGAATAAAAAGCCGGCAGTTATCCGAAAAATTTTACACTCAATCTACGAGTAACTATTTATTCTATGTCTGTTACCATAGCTCACCAACCGATTAATCAATAATGGTACCAATCTTTTGAATTATCAATAATTTTATAAGGAACTCTTTATATATACGCTAACTTATGTTGAAATAAAATTTTAAATAAAAGTTTCTTTTATCGGCACTACCATCAAAAAATCCCCGGCAAACTTTTTTGCCGGAGCACACTGTTTGGAATACGCAGACATAATTTACTTTTTTACAACAGCAGGTAATATAATTATAAAACCAATAATTACCAAATAACTAATTCCCTCCCCTTCACTCCTGACGAAAATGTTTGAATACAAAGCATAAATAATTATTTTCCTTAGAATTTCAAAAATCTGGTTTTTCCCTAAATTTTTATTTACTTAAATTATTTTTACAGCTTGTGCGCCAGTCATTTTGATTAAGGCCTCCTATTTGAGTTCCATAAACAGTATTTTTCCGGTTAGGGGCATGGGTTTTTGTGTTAATCCTTTGTCTGTGATCGAACAAATTATTAAAAATGATACAATTGGGGTTTCTTTTTCCGTTAAAAAAATTAAAATAACGAAGAGAAAGACATTTATACGCGTGAATTCAAGAACACTGAGATTTTCATGAATCAACGCTTAAAATCTTCCTTTAGAAGCATGACATCTCGAAGAAAACCGTTCCTGAAATATTTTTTGCCCCTTAATATGTCTTGCATGTAAATTAGAGTTTAGAGATGCTCGAGATTATAAAATATAAAAAATTATCATGCCCTCACACATCTTTACTAATTCAGGATCTAACTACCTTGAAATTCAAATACCTCCTTACATATTTCAACCCCTCTTTCGTGTAGAACTTTATAATACACTCATTCTCAACCTGTAGTTTATACATACTTGTTCAAACCGAAATTGTGCCAATCGAAAAATATGTGTACTTTGCATTTCCTCCAGTCTCTTCCCTTATTGACCATTTTTGTGGGTTCTTTAAGATTATGGCTTAGTTGGGATAACATTGATGATTTACATGACCCGTGTTGATGAGGACTTGCAGAGCATTACGCGCAACAAGCACCTTAGGAGTTAAAACGCGCGAAAACCAATACGGTCCGCATGGGATACCCTACAGAAGGATTCATCTTTGTTCATTTCCTAAGCGAAAGTTCCCTCCGGCTGACAACCCTTAATCCACGGGAGGGAAAAACAATCGGGAAAAGTCCCCGCGAAAATGGAATTCTTTTGTTTCCACTGTACTCTCACTCCCAAGCGAGCTTCTCCATACTCTTTCGAATCATTATTTTGCGTCCCGCCGCGAATAGTTAATTAAGGAGCGGCTGAAAGCGTGACATGGAAGAGAGAAAGGGTCTTTTACTAATTAATGCGAGAGAGGTTATTGCGTTTGCGCCTTCCAATGCAGACACATCGACAACTCTTTTATGTAGCTTCATCGCGTTTTCTCTCTCCCGGAGATGCTGTTGGTCCAGCAGCGACTTGAAGGGAAGAGGCCTGAAATGGGGGTAATTAACTCTGCCGTGGATCGATCTCGACGGAGAAGAAAAAATCCTGTCCCACATGCACCGAATTTATGAGTGGCGTCTAGTGGAAAGAGAACTCGATGCATGCGGCGATACTTTTGAAGAGCTGCACTCGATTAATCTGTCGCATAGATGCTATTAAGTTCTTTCGTCGTATCGCTTCGCCGGTGATTTATATTGGGAGATTCCACGCTGAAAATGTTCGGTGAATTTCTTTAATAGAGTTTCGTTAGTTGGCTGTTTCAGGTGATTGATGAATCCTTTGAGTTGTTGAGATGCATGCATTTCTGTGCAATCCTTCATTCAGGAAGTTGTGTTTATTAGAGGTACTCAGCGAGGGATTCTAAAGTGAATGACGAAGAGCATATTAAAGCTGAGAGTGGCATGAAATGTAAAATGAGCTAATGAAGCCGATACTCTTTCCTGATGAGATTGGATTAGTGTAAGAGTCGTCTTTTCATCAGATTTAACTTTATTTGAGACCAAAATGCTTCTTATTTTCTACCGTTTTCTAAACATATGTCTTTGCACATGTTCATTTCCTGCTTCATACATATTTTTATGATGTGCGAATTGCGTATTTTCACTTCCAATTATTCAAACTTCGAATCGAATTAATTAAATATTCTTTTTGATGCACGATGCTCTGTCAGTTTGTTTCTAATATATTTTCCAAAGTGGAGCTCGCATTTTCTTCATCACCAGCTTCTCATCGTCATCCGCTGAAATTATAAAATTTCGTACGAAGAGTCACTTTGATCGGTAAACTAATTTAGGATAGATACAGATTTATGTAAAATTTAGCACCATAAAAATTTCAAGTAGACAGTGGGACGAAACAATAGAAGAATGGTGAAAATTTATTTTTCCGTCACTTAAATTTGTATTACAATTTTGATTGGGTTTGATTCAAGTTATGCAGATGTAGATTAGTTGCGAATATTTGTAGAATAAGAAACAAATAATTCTACCCGAAATTTTGAATGTCCGCACACCTCTAGTATTTTGAAAATACACCATAAATCGAGCGTTTTTTGAAGTTTCATTTTGTGAAAAGGCAAATCTTCATTTCTTCCTGGATATGTAATAGAGGGAAGCATTTTCCAAAACCATCAAATAAGTAAAAGAAACGATATGTCTGCATTTTTTGTTCAAGGAGATATCTTCATCAGCAGGAACTGAACGTGAACTGTCAGTTCATTGTCAGTAAGATCGGTATCTAGTGAAATTGACAGCCCGCATTCAGCCACTGTCATTTACTGCTGAAGATGTCCTCTTGGAGGAAGATATGTTTACAAAGTAACCATTTTAGACTTAAAACATAATTTATTGCACCAAGAGCGTGAAAATGGTACAGGACCACAGATTGAGAAATACGCAACAATTTTCAGCGCACTACGCCATCATCAAGGACTGAGCAAAAGTTTGAAGGCGTTATTGAAGGGCAAAAGGAAAGGGATCGGAGTGTGAAGGGAAAAATTATTTTATGTAATGGATTCCTCCGATTATAATTAAATTAGTTTCATTTTCTTTTAGAATTATTTTACGGTTCTGGAAATTATTCTGTATTATATAAGATAAAAGGTCAGAGGTCATTCTTTTATTTTATAGTATGGCTGAACATTTGAACTGAAGTCAATCTTAAGAGACTAAATGACTTGGATAGAAATGTGAAATAGCTCTCCTTAAGTGTAATCATTTTTGGTTCTTGCTTTCTCTTCTAATCTCGGATACTTTCGGTAGGTTTCAGCCAAAGATCGTCTCTGTGGAAGAAGCTAAATGAACATCGCAAAAGGACATCATTGGCGTAATGATAATCTCAGGATTACTTACTTTTGGAAGCTTCAGTCCAATTTCAATGCGGAAGTCTTCCGCAACTTTAACTTCTAACTACGGCGTTCTTTCCAGAACCCCTTGCTTTGATCTCCTTCGTATCATTTCTGCTCTCTTTAAGACTTTTTCCAGAGTAAAAAGGGTGATGATTTCTTCCAGCATTTTGAGACTTAGAAATTCACATTGCCTGCGATACATTAGAGAGACTTTAAGGTTAATGCCGGTGCGGAGAACATTAAGGACAATCGTTACTTAAGCTCATTAGAAATCATTAAATATTCCACTTAAATTGGGATGACGATAATGTTCCGTGATAGCGTCAGTAGTATTTTGCAAGAAAATGTAAATGGAAAACAGCTCGTTAAAATTCTATAAAAAGTTCTCAACCTGTGCCCACTTCCAACGCGGAGTTTTTGTCACGTTTGCCGGTCGATGAACTTTTAATATCAGTGCTATGGCAGGAACATTAGGTTATTTGAACGTGAAGGGAGATTTAAAAATTTTATGGGAAATAAAGTTGTCACCGATAAGATGAAGTACCAAAAGTTATATTATCCTGGAATCTGCAACTTTTCTGAGAAAGCATTCGAAATGTATGTACGATGCGATGTATCAATTTAGAAAGAACTAAAAAGAAAATCTTTTATGTATCATAGCGATGAGTTTCTGTAATTTTATCACTAAGCAATCTTTATCATTATTTAAGAACTCTAATATTTTAATTGCATGATTTTAAATTTCTAGTTAAAATCACCCTGATCCATAGCTGAAGATTTCTTTCTGGGCGAATGAAATACAAAGTTTATATCTTGGAGATTCCGAATTTAGGTGTGCAAATATCATACGTTGGACTCTCATACAAAGCATACTTAATCCTTCGGTATCCAATAATTTTTCGACTGTTTTACATTTTCCTGAAAAATTCACAAGCCTCCGGTTGCTGTTTTTACAAATTCATTTATGATGCTGCTCATTTTTTTTCGTAACGCCCATCTCTGCAAACCACCGCCTCCACCTACCTTTTTTTTACTGATCGATGTTTCACGTTTGTAGACATTATAACTTCCCTTCCATCTCAATAACTTAATTTAGAAATCAAAGAAATTTTAGGAAACGTATTCATAATTAAAATGTTTTGATCATACAATCGATTTAGATAATACACTTATTCGATTTTTTCACATCGTTGCATCAATGTCATGATCCCTTCATCGTGTCTTTTCACCATTAGGATAATTATCAGGATTTACCCACATGAAAACTTCAAATCGTCGACTAGCAGGCAGTAGAGACTAGGTTCGCAGGGTTCAATTTAATATTATAAAAATCTCAAGGCTTTACATTGTTTTATTTTAAGAATCATTACGCAGGTACTCGATCAAAACCCCGTAAGTGATTACCATTCCTAACAAAGATATAAAAGTAAAGAGAGTTATGACCGACATCACCCTCACTCGAGTGTTTTCTACTATGATATCCAGGAATTCAATAAAACGAAACAGATTTCAAGTCATATAAGATGAGTATTAAGTTAAAGATAGGAGTTTCGAGATTCCTTCCAAGTAATCATCAAATTTGAAAAGCACTCCCTTATTTCAGCTAGAGAAGTTCCCTTTGCTCCTTCACCCTTCGCGATCATTCCTTGATTTCGGATTTCTGCCCGATAAAGATTTCTCATAATCCGGGTCGGATCGACTGCTCCTTCGCCCATTACAAACCAAGACCGAAAAAAAATATCTGCCCAAGCAATATCAACCAACCCACACCCTTTGGAGAGGTAAAACTCTGACCTAGATAGGGAATTTGAGCCCATGTCAAAGGGGATAGTTTGTGAAGAGTTCTCTAGGGAAGAGATGCGGTAGATGTGAATGCGGGAGCGTTGAAAGGAAGGGAGAAAGTTGGAGATGGGTCTTTTGAGTTCAAGAAGGAAAGAGGCGAGAAATTCAAAAAAGTGGTGTCGGCATTCCACAGAAAGTACTTTCTAAGTTAAATATTCGAGGATTTCCGCTGAAAAATTTAGGGATACACGTCAAGTGTAAAGTCGGAAATATCCGTGGCAGAAGTTCGAGTAAGCCTGGGAATTTTCTATGGCTGAGGAATATTTAAGGAGAATTTTCTGCCAAGAATGCGGCAAAAGAAAGCGCATATTTATTTCTTTTACTAGTGAGATTATATAGCACAGTTGTTATTTAATCTTAAAATATATTTCGCAAACCTTATTGTCGATGAATATTTTATTTGTATGAGAATGTCTCAAGTTTTAGATAAACGACACGAGGTAATTTGAGGCCATGTGAATCTGAATTACCCCACTATATCTTGATAGGCATTTCAATTGAGTATGACTACCGTCTATCGTCTTATAGATAAATCAGTATTACCATAGTTAAGCTTCTATCACAGGGATAGCCAAACCGTGGCTCTTTGCTCTTTCGAATGCAGTTCTCTACCATCATATCTTAGTAATTACCATAAAATATTGGCTTAAAAATTCTATTTCTTTATTTCTATAGTTTTTTCTCGAGATTTCAAGATACAAATTAGTAGAAATATCAAATCTTCCATTTTTATTTTTTCTATATGTTAACAATTTATTATTTAGAGTTAATTTCGGAAAATATCGTTTAGTTTTTACTGATGCTAAAGCGGTGAAAGAGTAAAGCTTGATATTTACCAGTGAAATTTGATTATGGTAATGATAATTTGTCAGTGAGTCTTTTTAAAGGTGTATTTCGATGTGTATAATCATACGTTTTATGAATAATTACTAATACTTACTAGTTACTAATCTTCTTAATTATCTATTGTGATGATTCATATATAAATTAAGTTTTTACAAATTAAAATTTTGATCAGGATTTAAAACTAAATTTTATCCCGAAAAAAGTATTATTCATATAACATTCGGCCTGTTAAGTTAGTCTTGAAAGATTGATTGAAAAACTCGACAATAATTTGGGTATGTAAGGTAATTTCCAGCTCTCTCATTCAGAGAAGTTAGTATATGACATGAAAAATAACTCTTGAGTGATTTTAGCTAAAAAAAACTCACTTCTGGAGTTCACAAAAACTTTTTTATTAGAACAACCTAGGTCTCATTACAAAGTCACATCTTCACTTAGAATACTAGATGTTTTGGAATGTATGTCCCAAAGAAAAGAGAAATGCCGTTCTAAATTTTCATACCTGATTCGTTTCACTCTTAAGTTCCAGTAAGCCAAACGACGATATAACAGAATGTATCATTTTGCACATTCACATGCCTTTCAAAGCTCTTTCGTATGAACGGATTAATATATCCTTCGGTATTTGCGGAATTCCTTACGCTAAAAAAAAGCGTTTGAATTACATATATTGACCAAAGAGACACATTGCTTTGATGTCATATCTGATACCCGCACACTCTACTCCATTTTCAATTAATCGCCGCGTTCTAAGCGTTCCATCCGAGCAAAGGAACAAATAATAAATCTCCGGACACACTCGTTTAAATTCGAGCATTGTGCCTCGAAATGGAAGCTAATTTCGAGAGACGGATTTAATAAAGAGACGCGGGTTCTTTTTCTATGCCTACATCCTTAGCGTCGTCGGAGTGGAACGAGAGGCATGTGCGTGGTGAGACCGAAAGGAAAAAAGGAAGGGAATAAGGAGGAGGAGCAGAGGGAAAAAGGGAACGTCGCTAATGACCTCCACACGCGAATCCCGGAGGCGGGATATTTCGTTTTATTCCCCGTCTGCCAAAGGAGAACCGCCTCAAAAAGAATTTAGGGACCTCGATCCCGAATGACCTCAAACAAATTTGGGCGCTTTTTTATTACACTCTTGCTCCTTTTTTCCCTTCCATAATGCGTAATTGCCGACTCTTTAGGGGCCAGTCGGGGACCGATATTTTTTTATCCTTTCGATTTTCGAGTTTTTTTTTCAATCCAAACAGGCTTCTCCAACGCGTGCCAAAAAGGTTGCTGGTTCTTCGTTTTTTTGCCATGTGAAGGTTCCTCAATATCTCTACGCGATGTTTTTTTACCGGCGTCGTGGGCTGCACTAATTGATAGTTGATTTTCAGTCAAAGTGAAATACCAACGTTAATATCTCGCTTATTGAAATTGAATTCTCGTTAAGGTTGAGTACATTTTATGAAATTTCCTACGTTTCTGAAGCTTGAGGTTTATTTTACGGTTGGCAGGTACTTTCTGACATACCAAAGTAATAGATGGAATTCATGCTCTTTGTGATTGGCAGCATTAATGTGAGAATTTTAGTCTATCATTTTTAAACTGAATTCATAAAAATACCAGCAACAAAGTGATTAAGTGGTTAAACTGATAGTTTTTCTTAAATGTTACTGACAAATTTTCTAAGAAAACGTATAATAATTGTCTAAGTAATTCAATCCAAAATTATTAACAAAATAAAATAAATTTTAAAATAATAAATCTTATTGTAATCACGATTTTTTTCCTTCAATGAAGAAGGTCATTGAACTTCGTTTCCCTACCTTGTCAATCTTCTCCCCAGTAAAGTGAATATATTTTTACTTCCTAAGGTCCTGATTGTGAAAGTCGATATTCTATGGAATAATATTTATGAAATGATACTTTTAAGAGTTTAAGTAATATTAAATTTTGATATATTAATTTTAGTTATGATACTTTGAGATATGTTGGTGCAATATTTTTATAGCATAAAAATTCTCTTACGAACGGAAGAAATTTGCTTCTCAAAGTTAACATGAAAAGTATACACGTATTTGTATACAATTATCTATTTTTAGAGAATAAGATGTTAAAAAAATGTATGAAAATCAGCAAAATTTAAAGAGATTTTGTCACTTCTTACGTTGTTATGTTGGTAGGTTTCTTGAGTAGACCTAAAATAAGGGAATGCGGAAAGGAATATTTTGGCCTATAATTTTGAACACACCATTTGGGTTAGACTATCTCAAAAAGCAAATAATTATTCTCCGGCCAAGGCAAAAAAATTAAAGTCGCGAAAGGCTGTTGCGGTTCAAGAAAATCAGCAGTCGCGATTGAAAATTCAGCTTCATTTCGCATTCTCTCGTAAAATCCGATATTCTTCAAACAGGTCTCCCTTGCATTTCGTAGTCTGCGTAAAGGCAACCGCAACATCACGGAAGTGAAACATCTAGGATTCACCTAACGATCCTTCAAAGAGAATTTTCCCCACCCATCGCATCCCACCGCAAACACCTCGTTTAAAAAATTTCGAACGTGATTCTCCCAGAAAGCCTTAAAAAAAGAAAAACGCGTTTCCGTTGACAGTGTGATTTATTGCTTCCCAAGACGCCCTTTATGAAGGATTCTTTCCATTCCTTTCTCCGTCGTCTGCAACTCCTGCATCTTCTCATTGACCGCGAAATGGAGGAATCCCATTGGTCGATAGCACAGCATCCGAGAACTGGGGCGGAAGAGAAGCGATTGAACTTAAAGAGAAGGACAATCGAAATGCAGACGGGATGAAATGGTGTAGATTTTCTATTGACAGGAGAAATAGAGGCTAATAATCAGGATGGAGATCACTCTCTCGCAAAGGAGTTTTTAAGTAAATAATACCGATTGTGAAAATAAAAAAATAAAAAAAAGTGCAATGATGATTTTAGCATTGGTTATAAATAGGATGTTTTTTTACAGTAGTATTTATTTGATAAGATGTATGTACTTACCTGATAAATCTTGATGAGAGATGATTTTATGTAGCCTATTCTAGTCGTGTTAGATTTAATCACTTCGATGGAGTTTCTAAAATGCTGCATAGCAACAGTCGTTTCTCCACTCATTTCCCTTATATATCAGCGAAATATTGATTCCAAATTTCTTATTTTATCCATCCAGTGACTTGTTTTACTTTGGTGAAATTCTATTCTGTCATGCCGGGTAGCTGATGAATAAATCATTAGTATTTAATGGTGACACATGCTTCCATAATTACACGAGGAACTCGATATTTTCGGGAAACATTTCACATTAACTTGAATAAATTGGCGAATACTAAGTTTCTTATCCAAATTAGCACGTAATAAATATCTTGGAGCGTAATTATATAATGGCTCTAAAGAATCACGGCTCTGCTTAAATCAATAAAATTAGAAAATTGATTAAATATGCGTGTGTTCTGTCTTTGGCCGAATTATATAGTCAACATCTTAATACATGATAATGAAAATTAATCATAATAGCGGTGGCCTTAATTTTATGGTGTTCTGTTGCTAAAAATTTTCATGATTCAAATGATGAATATTAATGTATCACTGGCACTATGAATTAAATTAACCAATAAATTAGATAATTTTACAGCTGGTTTTCAGATTCTAAAGTTGAATCGGAATAATTTTCTGTGTACTAAATTATATTGTAAAAGACCTAAACTTTTGTGAACGTTTGAAATTTAAAATATTATTATGCATATAAGTTTATATTCATAAAAGGCTATGGCGATGGTGCCTGTAAAACAGCGCAAGTATTCTATGTGTGAGGTTTGTGAATTGGCTTAAAGGACCACGGAAGTTAAGTAATGAAGAACCTTAAGTATTAGGAATTTAGGTGGGATATTGATTCTTGAACTAAGCTGAGCCGTCAGAGGATCCTAAGTCTTAAGAAGGGAATGAGAAGGTCATCGACTTTCGGAGATCCAAGTCTGTAGGGTTATTTCTTAGGATGGTACAAGGAAGCTTTCGTGAAGCAAAGGAAATTGGTGAGGAAGTGTCTTGGTAAAGGAATCGGAAATAGATGTGTGAAATCCTTGATTGTTTTGCTGTATGGGTTAGTCGAGGAATTGGAGAAATAAGATTATAGAAATATTGGAGGCCTTTGAGATATTAATGTGTCGTAGAATGGACAAGGTAAGGTGGGTTGATAGACAAACGAAAGGGAAGTTCTAGAGATGGTTGGACGAGAGGGTTTTAATTGAAGTAATAAAGTGATAAAAATGAGAGGAGAGGAATCGCTAAAGGAAGTGATTGAAAGTAGAATACTAGAGGAAAAACAAAATATACTAAATTATATTATATGGGTGGGATACGTCTCCAATAACACGAAATAAATAGCATTGAATAAGGAATCTTAAGGTACATAAAGCTATCGGAGAGAAAGGAAAGCGTATTTTATGATAGCCGAGTGGTTTTAGCGTTCGTCTTTGTTGAAACAGATCCCGGGTTCGATTACCGGAGGAAGCACATGTATGTAAAATGATCTCAGCTATCGGAGCACATTCATAGTGATAGAGAGATTCCAAAAAGCATTATTTGGGTCATAATACACGGCTAAAAAGAGGTTAAAAATAAGTATAATCAGTGGTGCTGCTCAAAAGAGTTAGAAAAATGTCCATTTTAAAATTCGCAAGGACAAAACAGAACCTACCGCAACCGCGATACTAATGAAGATGATGGAACACATTTTCGGCGCAGAAAAAATAGACCAGGACAGCGTTCCCCTTGAATCTCTCAACCCAAAAAAGAAACACGCAAATTTGAGTGGAAAATACGAGCGAAAATAATACGAGACGAAAATCCGAAGGGTTTAGCACGGCGAAAATGTGACGTGCTCCAGCAACATAAGAAGGATGAGTGGAAGAGAGAGAACATATAAGACAGACGAGGAAAGCATGGCCAGATGCCAGAGGCAATAGCTTCCCCTTCCATTACAAGTGCCGAACTCAGACCCAACACCTCCCTCTCTCCACGACGACCTCCCAGGATCTCTTCCAACGACCTCATCAAAACCTCCCCTACGCGAAGACGGCCTTGTGTGGAGCTAAAGGCGTCCTCCCCTTTTTCTCTCTTAAGTAGATGATTTCCGCCTCCTGCCGAGTCTCCCCTTCAGCGGATGCATCACACTCTTTCGGTCCGAGACGGATAGCCGCAGACCGACCTTATATTGATCTCGCTCATTGTCCCTCGTTTTCCCTTTTATCACCTGGTCGATGCTGAGACCAGATATATACCCTTGACTTTTTCACGTGGAAAGTTTTTAATTTCTCCATCCTCCCCCCTTGGAGGAATGGAAGTGTCCTTCTATTTTTGTGGGTACACTCATCCCTCTATTTGTACTGTACTTGAGTAGCTCGGCTTCGGTTTGTTCTAATTGTGGCGATGTTTTTCGTACGATGATTGAGTTTCCATTCGTATGGTTTCATTGAATGCATGCATCTAACTATATTTAAAATATATAAACTGTTTTTGTTGTTTTTACCTGAAAAATAACAATAGTAAAGCAAGAATAATGGTTGTAGACAACAGCAGGAAAGGTACAGAAATAAATATCAAAATAAACAAATGGAAGATTAAACAAGTATAGCTATCTTATTAGGTATGATGTAGTATGCTTGATCTTTGATTATACTTAGAAGTGAATAGAAGTAACGCATCAGCTAAAAGAGCTTTCCATGGTAAGCATAGCCTAACCATCCCGTGTATAGATTTGACTATATGGAAAAATTTTGCGAAAACTTTCTTCTGGTACAACTTCCTTTATAGGTGCGAATGTTGAAATTTAAGGAAGACTGAGAGTGTCCGTCCACAAACATTTAAAATGTGAATATAACGGGTAATGTTAAAAATTAGTTCGATTAAATGGCCAACGAACCTCAAAATTTTCAAACGAATCAACGAGAAAAACTAATGAATGTGATGGAGGGAAAAAAGATTATTTCTTGGACCATGTAATGAAACATAACAGACTGATGAAAATAGCTGAAGAGGGAAAATTGATAAGGAAAAAGAATGACTAGAATGAAAATATCTACGTGACATCCAGGCAAGAACGAGGGTGGATACCTTGATCTCAAGGGAATGGCAAAAGACATGCTCCTGGCTGCAGTGACAAGGCATTTCCTTTAGATGATGGATGGATTTTGTATCTCGAATACCGCTCTTTTATCCATTTTTAACATCAGCATAAAAAGAACTTTAAGGTACTCCTGATGTTGAAAGTATCAGCTGCAACAATGATAGCGGTACTCTAATTAGAGAAAACAAAATACTCAGTTCAATAGTAGGTGATTTAGACGGACAGTTAACTGCCATTATCGTTGTCGTTAATGATATATTTTGTCTGATCGCTTCACTATATTATCATATAAAACACGCTTGTTCTTATAGATAATTTCCTTGCAAACTTTTTCGAGACTCTATTCTCTTATATTAATACAAATGTTTGTGCTGATTTGTTAAGTTTCGATTTGTACGTCACTTTGATGAATATTATCCACCGCAGAATTTGAGGGTCGGATGAGAACTTAATTCTATTGCTGGTGCAGCGTAAATTGAGCATCGCGGTGGTTGTGGGTCATAATGTTCCGCACAGAATGTTGCACTGTCAAACACGGAGCGAATGATTAAATATGGTAATAGCGTCTTTCTACTTGCTTGAACCTTAAACCCCGCGCGACTGAATCTGCCTACTAATTTCATGCCCTCTCCTCAGGGATTGAGGCTAGAATTTAGCATCCATACGGTTGAGATGATGCTATGAAGATTCAAGGCAACGCTTCTGACGGATTTGTTTCCCCCTTTCATCAACGAATGAATGCTATCCCACGTGGGTTTGTTGATTATGTAAATTATTTAATGAGCGTAAATTTCTCTTAACTTAAATCTCCTTTACCTCATATAAGCTACCAAGGCTAATTTAAGAAAAATTAAAATGATTGCTTTAAAAGTAAGAGTAGTTCAAGAGTACTTTAAGAAATTTCATGAGTAATATAAGAAATTTCAAGGGTAATTTTAAAAATTTAAATTATTGCTCTAAAAACATTTCAAAGAATAATTTATATAGCTAAGTGATTTAGTTTTCCTAATTTAAATATAAACTGATTTCGCTTTCTTAATTGCCATTTCATCTTCTATGCTACCCAGAATGCACAATTACTTTTGCGGATAGATTTTTGACACTAAATCCGTATTAATACAGAATTAGTACGTGTTAAAAAGATAATATCTATACCTTCATAGTATGCACCATAAAAATAGTTTTTCTACTTGAAAATACATAGTATACAAAACACAAATATGTATGCACCTAGCTTTATTAAAAGGCAAATGTAACACCTTCTCTTCGCGCATAGATATATCCGGACGTCAACTTTTCATGTTCTCATGCAAACGAATGTATATAACGTGTTCAAATTATTCAGAAGAATGAAGCGTTGGGATTCTATTTCCTTTGGGAAACGTAATCTAGTTGACTTTATATATCTGCTCCGGAGAACGTTATGGAGGGGCTCACATACTCCCTGGTTTTGGTAATTGTGCTCGGAAATTTATTAGAAAAATATTGGCACATGAATAAAACATGGGCGTATTTTTAGCTTAGCCGCATCGCTGGTCGAGTTGGCATGGAGCCCTGCGGTGTAGTGCCGCTCCGCAATAAAATAAAGGAGTTGAATTATTCAATTCTAGATCTTCCGCTAGCCAGCTGGCCGGTCCGAACGTCGGAGTCGACAGAATCCCAAACCGATATTAAGTTTAAACTTCTCCTTAGTCACGTAGATAACAATTTCCTCTGCAAATGTTCTGGTTGACCTTTGACCTATTTCTCTGACGAGGACATTCGTCACCCATCTTCATACGCAAAGATTTCTCTTGGGATGTGATCTCATCGCGCGAGAGAAATGATCTAAATCGGGCCACAGTAATGTGTCGGTACTATCATCTACCTCAGTGTGAATGAAACTTTTACAAACATAACGAAAAGTTAAGGAGAATCAAATGTATTTATGAAAGTGACTTTACTATCTCAAAATTTTTGTTAGCTGCTTCCTTTCCTGAGCTAAATGTGAATCGCAACATTATATACAGCGTTATTCCTCTTAACCGACTACACTATAACCGGCCCTTTTATGTGTATATCTATATGTGTATATGTATATCTGCCTACATAAACAGACCAAGGTATATACATACCTTGGTCTGTTTATGTAGGCAGACGCTACGCGGTATGGTTTCTGTTTTAATTTACCAAGAATTATTTTGCACTTTAGCTAAGAAAAGGGAAAGATTACAAATTCAAACATTCACAGATGGTAATAATAATGTCTTTTTTTCTACTGACAGAAGTACTCAAAAATTACCAAATTTTTTTTCAAAAAGTACTAAAATTAATCTTTACATAAAATTATATAAATACAAAAATAAGAAGCTAAAAATTAAAATTCTCCGTTTTTTATTCAAAATGCCTTGGAAATATCCTTTCCACGCCCAAATACATAGGTATCTACAAACGTTCAAGTAAGTTCCTGGATAGCAAAGTGGGTAGCGCGTTCGCCTCTTCCGACAGTATCCCCGGTTAGATTATAAGTACCCATCTGTTTTGAAATGGTCTCAGTTGTCGAAGCACCTTAAAAAATCTTACTCTCATTTCTGTACTTTAGGGTAGTTCTCGCTCAGCATCTATTTCTCCTTCATCTAAACTTATTTAATTTTAAATAGGAAAATTCTACTGGAATTTTCCACTTCCAAGTAGTATAGATTGATTCACTCACAGCGGTATCTGCTGATAAGTGAATGCAAACATTTTCCGTATAAATGTTACTTTATCTGCAGCGTACTGCTACATTTCAAGAGTGCGACTAGCTTTAAAAAATACTTCCATTAAGTTGAATTTTGACCCAATTCACTCCGACGTCCAAAACTAAGCCAAGATTATATGAAAAAATAAAGAGAAGCGGCAAATAACGCTATTTCAACTGTTCGCATGATGCTAACCGCATCATAGAATTCGGCTCACGTACAAACAGCAGTACTAGACAAAGGATTATCTATTTTAAGTCTCATTCCATGGTGTTTTTTATCGTGGAATGTCATGGGAACGGCAGAAACAAATAAGCTTTCAGAATCCTTTATTTTGCATTCACTGTTTGTTTCCATGGTTTGACTGCTGGAACTATAATTTAAGAGAGGATTTCCTTTAAAATGTGTTTTGTTTCGTTTGATTATTTCATAAAGATTCTTACTGTGCATTGTGCGAAGATAATTTAAAGTAACAAAAAACTAAGCCTGGGATTTTGATGGATCTGCAATATACGGTACTAATATAACTTAAATAATTTTACTTTAGACCTTAGAGATATCTTTTCGTCTCGTGAATGTCTATCATATAATGAGTTTTCATGGATAATCTTACGGCTTGTTTCAACACTGACTAAGAGCCCATTAATTAATATCAGATTTTAATGATACTTATGTCATACGCATAATATATTTTTATAAGGGAAGTTTGAATTCCATGTCCAATATTGCCATCACTAACAATCTGTCTTTTCTTCCAGGTGAGTGATTGACTGCTCCTTCTCCATCTTCTCAGAGTGGACTTGCAATCGATTTTGTGGTAAGCAATCCTTTCAAATCAATTTTGTGGTCTATCGATTAGCCTTGAAACTTTTATAAATAACCTTTCCATATTCCACGTTTTGAAATGTCATGCAATTTTATTTATGGATATGCAATTGGCTTCACCTCGGCCACTGTCGAAATAAACCAGAAATTATTTTAATAGAAACTTTACCTATTGAACGCTCCTGTCGATTTAATGGATTCAGAATCAATTCAGCTTCGGAGCTGATATAGAATTTATTTTCGTTAATTCTTTATCAGAAGTTGCGAATTTGTGGAATTATTATTTCAACTTCGTAAAATATAATTTCAGACCTATAGTGGATTACATAATAGTATTCATACGATATTGTAGCTTGGTATTCGAATTCAAATGTAAAATTGACTAAAATATGTGATAGATCAATTTTCTTGCTTAACCGCATTAGATCTAGATAATTTTTATCTAAAGGGAACGCACGAAAGCAGTTTTTAAACTAAATCAATTTTTTGCATTTGTAACATACGCACACTAGTCAGAGATTCGATTTAAGAGAGCAATAATTTTTTTATGGAAGAAATATATGTGAAACTTATTAGGTGAAATATTTTATTTTATCTGATGTTATCACTTTAGATAGATACTTTAGATCAGAAGATTTTTATTTATATTTATACTTTGTGGTTTCCAGTGCTGATAACAATTAAAATACGTATATAAGTCTCAATTTATTGAAATTTTCTAATTGATGATTTCATTGGAAATGTCACTCATATGATACTTGTTCTTTTTTCCATCCTTTCAATGAAATAGGGATACTCTTTATTCACAACTAGATACAAATTTTAGAGCTTATATGTAGTTTTTCTTTTTCGGTACATGTGGACTTGCTTAGATCCTACTGATGTTATTGAATTTTATCACAATTTAATCAAATTTTATGCATGAGCTAGTTTTTTTCTGGAATTGAGGATAATAACTATGCTGAGAATTATGGAAAATATCCTTATGTAAATTGTAGAAGGATATAATTTGATATATATTAATATTCTAATTTCAATGGAAGCGAGGTCAATGAACTCTTTGAATTTATTCATTATTTTTGCCACGAATCTAATTATTGAATATTCAAACTATACAATTCCGAGGTAGTTTCTTGCACCCAATAATCTGTGTAACTCCTTTTATCCGATTTCCCAATAACCGGCTAGTTTACTAGGCGCTCATATAATTCAACGGCGTATATAGAAAAGAAGAAAAGAGCGCATCTCCATTTTTTTGATAATACCTTGGAAATACTTTTTCCTCTCGGATCAGTGTATAAATAAAGTATGTAGGAACATGTCAGATTATCCGGCCAGGTGTGCATTCCCGAGGTGGCCGATTGAGAAGGATTAAACTGTACTATGGTGCATAAATAGTGACGTAGGGAGAGCTCCAGCGAATAAAATTCGAATTCCCATCTGAAGATAAAAAATAGCGCGTTCCCGTACGTTTCCATCGGATAACCGCATCCTTTTTTTTTTCAATCGAATTGCTATGCCGCGCGGACGCGGTGGACGTTCCGGAGTGACGTCAAGATATCCTCTGGATGGAGATAAAAAAGATTGGCGTCTGGAATGGATATTTCAACACTCGGGAGCGAAATTGCACGTGTAGTGCGGCGAATGAGGAAGTAAGACGGGGAGGCAAACCGCCTGAGCCATTATAGAACACATCCACGTCCAGAATTAGGTTTCGACGCTGAATAAGCTACGTAACTCAGCGGCAGAGAAAATTGCGAGACTTCGATTGCTGCTTTGTCTCCTTCCATTGTTTACCTCAAGTCGCTTCCCGATTTGCAGACCATTGTTTAGCTTCCGTCAATGTTTAGGATGTTGGGCATCTACCGCTTGTTTATATCAGGGAGCTGGAGTATGTCATCGCCTGAAATAGGTTGAATTCGGTAGCTGAGGTTCGAAATTGCTATACGGCTTGCATTCTCCGCTCTTATGTCATTCCCCGAAGAGAGAGAATTGGTCATAAGGAGAAAATAACCACGGAAGCTCGAGGGGATGCTTCTCCTTTGACTTGGAAGTTCCGTGTCTTCATGCTTCGTGTAAGTTCCTGATTATTACTGGGGATGCGGTGTTACATGTTCTTATTTAAAGTTATCGTATTTTTGTTTATTTAGTCATATGTGTGAACACTTCGACGTCAGGTGGTACTAAAATAATGAACTACTGGACTTTAAATTTTACCAAACGGCAACGTGTTAATATTCTATCAAGGTATTATTAATTAATTATTGGGAATAAGAGAAATGCATAGGAGGAATACTAAATAAACAACTCCGATGTTAGATCAGGAGATAATACCAGGAAGAAGATCGTCGACTTCCTGTTAGTACTTCCTGTCTACTACCTGCCTAGGTAACTCGTGAGAATGTCTCCATTGGGAATTAAATGTTCATCAGATATCAAGTTTTATTTGATGGTTTCATGGAATTCTTTTCCTTATCTCATACAATACAATCTGCAGTCCGAATTTGGGTTATAAAAAGGAATATGTTATTTTGTAATAGCTATTTCAATATTTTATTTGAATCTAAAATACTAAGTGTAAATTTACTCTCGATTATACCATTACTTATGTAAATAATTCGACGCATTTTCTTCACAAATCTTGCAGTATAAATGGTGCGGGTACGTCGGGAATAGAAGGACATTAGTAAGGGGAATGTTATATGAAAACCAACTTCAGCTTATGCTGTAATACTCGAATCTGTTTCGTGTGTATGCGTTTTCCAATGAGAAGGCTTCACTCTACTGGTCCTGCTAAGTCGACGGTCGCTTCCGTACTCCAACGTTTCTTTTTACGCAAATCCCTTCTTTCATGCAAACCCATCTCTTCGAATTTATTCTCTATACAAGAGAACTCAATCAACTCTTTCCCCCATCAGTGGGATATCTCTGATAACATATCTGTTTACTTATTCGAATCTCGTCTCGCCCTTCTCATGCCAGCGCCTCTTTCATGGCGATCCATTCACTTCTATTCCATTCGTCACATGTGCACTCCACATATTGCTTCTTCCTGACATCCGCTATGAATGTTGTGGCATTTTTACTGCCTCCGCATATCTAGGGAATCCAAGGGAAGAAATCTCTAGGATACGTTCTCCTACTTTCGGAATGGCATGATATTTACGTCTCTACCTCGAAATACTGGGGACTCCGAAATATATATCCCCCAAAATCTGCAAAACTTTAAGCATTATGATTTTATAATATATATAATGAAAATATGCGAATAATTACCAGTAAATGTATTTTCTCTGATGGTAGGTTCTTTCTTTAGTGGCATTCGCTTTTATTTTTTAAACTGCACCGATTGTGAATGTTATATTGCTATTTTTATGATAGCTGTGGATATTTTCACCAGAGACCGCTTTTACCAAAGGGGATAGCATAACTCTGACTAAGAATGTTAATTTGTGTCTAGAATTATTTAAGAACAATGTGAATTGACTGCCTAATACTTGGATTTTTTGGTCCATAAAATGACAATGTGTTATATTCCCTCTTTATTTGTCGTTTTTTTTAAGTTAAGTTCACTTCAATTAGGATTTATCCGACGATGAAATATAATTTAGTCATTAATGGATGCAATATCCTTAGAGGCAAAGGTTTACAGTTTTACCTCAAGAGACTGTACCTACTAAATATCGACATTCTATGGCGAAGTGGTTACCGTACTAACGCATCAATCCCAATGTACTGGGCTCAAATCGCTGCTAATAAGATATTTCTGGCCAGGGAATGGTTGAGCGAGCTCATAAATAATAATAATTATCATAAAAACGTTGTAATTGTTGCTTTAAAGGTAGAAGTTATTATTAATTTCTTATTATACATTCTCGAATATTTGGAAGTTCAAATCGAATTAATATTATTTAAGAAAAATTTCGAAGTCGACTGCAGCAAACATCAAACTTAATCAAATTGAGTGAAATATTGAATAAAAACTCTTTTTTTGATTATCTTTGAATTTTTTGCATGCAATTCGTACATATTTCATCTAAGCATACTTCTAACCAAAAGTAATTTACGAATCAAAATAATCATAATTACGAATCTGATTAAAAATATTTTCCTGTTAAAATGATACCTTAGCGGATGACGAGGGTAAGCAGGAGACGAAGAAAATCCAATCCCCAGTCTGTGAATTTTATTATAACTAAACGAAGAAACATCATGTATCGGATCGAATATTTAGTCGATTCCATTTGAAATTCGATTAACATAGTAAATTCTATCTTAAAATGTATGTTTCGCATCTCTATTATATACCAATATGAAGTGCTTTATTGGATTGGATGGGAGAGCGACTTACTTAGCCACGTTCTTGGGATTTAATGCAAATCACTAATCTGCTTTCATAGTGTATTTCAATCGGTTGGCACCGAATTCACGACTTCCCTAAATATAAATTTCAGTTCCTCGAAAAACTAGGCTACAAGATATGGTTCTCAGAATCCAATCCTACTCCGTTTATGCGTCTGCACCAATTTCCGGGACTCATGCCTTTAAAAATAACAAGGCGGGAAAAGAAGGGGAAGGCAATCACTTAAAGTTGCATCCGCGATACGGAGTGAAACCCCTTCTCGCCAACTCCATAATCATTTATAGCGGAAGCTTAAGCCAACGAACTTTATCAATTCCATTATTATTCCGCTCCTCACCGTGCCTTGCGGTGTTTATGGAAACTCACCTTCCCGAATTGGTGAGGGAGGAGACGTTTAGATATCTCCAGATAGGAGGCAAGTTAGGGTATACACACAGGGAAAGCGTATCGCGCTGGCGTTAGAGGATATTTTCCCGATGATTCAGAGCGTTCCCGTAAAGGTAGTCCCCCAGCAACAGCCCCTATATATACAGCGATTGAATCCTCGGCCGCTATTCAAGGAGGGATCCCAAAGCGTGGCGTTGCCTTGGTTACCGATTGAGACTCCCACACGGGATCTACCGTCTGCATAAAAGTTTCGCGGATAGATTCCGGTGACGAGGTGGAGGTGGGGATTTCATTTTTCCACTAAAAGCTTCGCTAACATGAACCCAAAGTTACCTCAACTGAATGCGGTTGGCCGGAACATTTCTAGAGCGTTTCGTCACTCTCGGATCTGCGGTCTCACGGGTCAGCTACGTGTCTTTGCTAACGCAAACTGTACAGCTCGTCCAGACCATATGTACTTTGAATTTTTCGTTCTGTGAGAATCGATTTGAGGTTTTTATAATGACCAACCTACGAATATATTTCATCAAAGTGCTGGTAGTTTTTTTAATGCAATCACGATAAAGCAAAGGATAAAATTATACATCAAACTCCGTTCCCAATCCATCCAGACTATAGTTTATGTATCATTCATGAAGAAATCGCTCAGAGTGTTCCGATTTAGGGATATAAAAATTTTGTAAGCCGAAATACCTTTTTTCACGATGAATGATACAACCACGTTCCACGAAGACTGAGGTAATCTATTAAAATTCCTACACTACATTTCATAAAGCTGTAAATTGCGTTTATGAGAGAATGAACCGTGATCCTCTTAAAATGTATCCTTACATTTTCTATGAACGAGAGATTAACAATTGGACAAATTTTGGGATTTTCTGAAAATTGTTATTTATTATTAAATTTCTAGTAATAAGCATTTCCAATAACCGTGCGGAATATTTCTTATTATTTATATGTATCTTGGTATACCATCAGCATTAATACTGAAAGTAATTAAATTTATCCAACAGTTTGTAATAGCTCAGGTAGTTTTAAAGTATCGCAAGAAACTCTCGTGATTAAATGGATATCTGTTAGCCAAAAATTCGATCGCAGTCGGCCTGTACGTTATTTCTAGGAACTCGTGCTCAATGGTCGTTTTGCGAAAGATTTCACCTTATCATAGTAGTGAAATCGTAAAAATTACTTAATAAAAAAGGTGTAATTATTGTGAGAGAATTTCGAAAGAGAAAATGATAAGACCGAGATATATTCATGAGATAAAATCCGCGGTGTGGAACACGAGGTAGATATATTGGTTATTACATTAGGGAATTACACTAAGGAAGTTGTGTCAATCGACTGCGATATCTTATGATTAAATTTCCATTTCCTTATATATAACATTTGTACACATACGTATATATACCTATAAATACATACATACATAAAAATAAAGAAAGCTCGAAAATTAGTGGCAGTCTTAGTTTTTGTAATATAGTTCCGTGAACTTGTACCGCTTAATCGACGATTTAACTGTCATCGAAAATTGTCGCATCCAATTATTGTTGTATAACGTAATGTCAGTCTTGAATTTTCCATTCTATGTAGAAGTTCTATGCACTAATTATATTTTATTTCCTCTGTATCATTTATATTTTTTTATCTTAGTCAATGTCCATCTTCAGTTACCATACAATTCCACTGGGAGAACAATAACATTTTCGTATCTATTGAGAATTCTTGAGAATCATTGATAAGATTATATGTTCTCTAATTCCCTCTCTTCTTATCGAAAAAGAACTTAAGTTTATCGAAAGATGTTTTTCCGACTTATTCATTAGTATTTTTAGGGGAAATATCTATTTCTCTTGGAATGTTTTCCCAAAATGGAAAAATGAAAGAAAAGAAGATTATCAAGATATTCACGATAATTCTTCTTATAAATATTTTCATTATCAAGTATAATTTGTGTTTATTCCCATTCCCACGGAGCTACTAGTTGCTGTTGTATTCTAGTTTTGTGTACTGCATTTTTCCTTTTGTTATTGTAGTATCGTTTT
Source organism: Pachydiplax longipennis (assembly GCA_036926295.1). Taxonomy (NCBI): domain Eukaryota; kingdom Metazoa; phylum Arthropoda; class Insecta; order Odonata; family Libellulidae; genus Pachydiplax; species Pachydiplax longipennis. The sequence goes on from JAVFKF010000014.1 coordinate 16,625,980, forward strand.
ACCAAACCTTTCCCTAGCATTTATCATAAAAATGAAGGGACTAAATCCGCCTCTATCTTTAAAGAGAATTCACGAAACCTCGCGATTACCATAGTTACCGATACAGAATCCCACGCTCAAACCACTGGGTGCATAAAGAGCACCGGGAATAGATTCGGCTGGGTTAAAGTAGAAGAGATTCTTATTTTTTTATTAAAAGCTCTCCGTCCCTCCGATGTATTTGAGTGGATGGTTGGAGTGGCACTTCGGTTAGAGGAGTATGCGTCTTCGTCACCTCCAAGAATCACTGGAAGCCATGTATAGAGCGATAGGTAGGTGCCTTTTATGCAAAGTGTCGGTTGAGTCATTCGAATTTGATGGGCGCGCTCCAGGCGAGGACATTACTGGACTCATAATAGAATTATAGAATAAGGAAACTTCTCGGGATTGGGGAAGGAATTTTTATGGTTCTAATGGTGTGGATAGTTTCGGCATTGTTAAAAGTTTATGGAGGAGGAATCCCTCACCACGGCCATCCCTCGAATATCTCCGTCGCAACAGGGTACAGTTCGAGGGGGAACTTCTATGTTAAAGGAAAGCTCAGATAAGGCGCTTTAACGGAACACGATTATTGAACTGTGGATATTTTTGAGCAGTCATCTCATTACCTATCGTTGAACTACTATACTTCGTTGGATATCTGTTCATGGATCTCAATTTCGTTGTGATAAGGAAATGAACGAAAATTAATTCCTCAAAAATATAAAGTATCAAATTGGCAGTTGTCGCTACTTAAATCAAAACTGGATGTAAGAAACTAAAATTTCTAATCGAGGTAAAATCTGAAGATGAAATGTTACAGAAGCGAAACCTGGATTATCAAAGAAAGAATAACTATTGTTGGAACAAGGAACTCAAGCATTCACCTATGGTTAGATGCAAAAACTTAGGATAAATTTATCTAATGAAAGGTAAAGTACTATTTAAAAAGAGATAGACTCTAACATTACAATGAAAAGTATGTGCTAAATCCTTATACATCACCAAATCTTTATTCATCACCAACCAACTAGGGATTGGTTTGTGTATTACTTTGTAATATCGGCATTTATTTTCTTTAAAAAGAGGTATATACCGATTCTCTACATTCAGTCATTGGAATACAGTTCAATATTCAAACTAAAATTGTAACTGTCAGTCATACATACAAACATATTTATCGGCTCATTTTTAATGGCTTGGGACGAGATAATCTTTTAATTTCCATTAACATCAACCATTTTCATTTTATTCGTTAACTCTGAATAGGATTGTAACTAAATACCTATACAGGTAAAAGTGAGTAAAAATGAAAATCCTTCGTTGTTTATCATTAGGATGCGGCACAAAATATTGACATGAAAACAAAGGTGTTGTTTTATTTTCTTTGCATACTAGCCACAATTACATTTTATCATAATATCTCTTAAATTATTTATTCATGTTTACAATCTCATAAAAAGTTTAATTCTTGTTTACATGCTGTTATTTCACAATTTTTGCCATTATCATCCTTTTTTTTAGGTGGCCCTATTTCAGTTAAAAGCAATTGATATTCATGTTTTGATAGCATCAATATTTACTTTATTCATCCATACCGTTACGGACGCGTTGCGTTTTCCACCGAAATAAATTTATGTAAAATAACAGCGCGAAAAATTTTTGGGAAGATAATAAATGCTCTCCAAAAAACTTCCGTGTTATTGGGCCTGTTAACTACTGCTAGAACGAGAATCAAGTTTCACATCGATTTTGGAATTTATTTATAGATGAGCCGGAATGGAGAGATACGAATAACTCGTGTGCTAAGATAGTGAGATATGGATAAATTTCCATGCAGTTTACTAGGTTCGACTCATAGAAACTTCTTCTCCGATGAGGAAAGATATAAGTTAGAGGATCCGAAGGATTTTCGATCCACGGGTTTATCTCGGATTTTACATGTTTTTAGGTCAGAAACATCTTTCTTATGCGCATGGATACCCATTTCGACCCATAAAGAGGAAATGCTGTGGTCCACCCTCCATCCGTCCTATCTAGAAGAGTATCCGGAACGATCTCTGGCCAGAATTCAGATTTTAAGGTGGCGAGGCGAACCAGAATTCGTAGCAGTAGATAAAGTAGCCCAAATATCCAAAAATTTATATTCATGGATGTCGTTTCCTACAAACTGAAGGCAATGGTGCTTATCTGTGAAAACTTTATCGGAATGCAAATTTTAGCGGATAGTTCATAAATATGTTGAAATTTAATCGCACTCACTTTAGTGGTGTTTCAAAACTAAGACGCGATGTATAGAAACATTTCAGATTTTTATCGAATTGTTTCCTAAAAGTTACGATTCTGGGTTACTGATTTCATGTGAGTTATCATTTTTTACCACGCTACCTTGTATTCTTTCTAAAAAATATCCATATATTGCCTATATATATTGTAGGATTGGGAGATGAATGATAATTTTCAATATATTTTAGACTGATCATTATATAAGAATTTGTTATTTATTTGATATTAAAACAAAAATTTCTGTTAGTCTTCCATATATTACGCCGTATGATATTTAATATATATAGAGTTATTACTTTCAGTAGAGGCTTCATTTCGTCTATTCCCGTATCTTATTATAATCTAAATAAGGTTAAATTTTTTACGCATCGGGCCGATATTTGATATTAATAATCTTTAGTATTTCATTACTAATAATAATATTATCAGAATAATTGAATTAAAGTCAAAATTGAACACCACAAGGATTTAATAAAGTTTGTTTGTTTTTCAAATAAATGAAATTCCACGTGGAAAAACAACTTTTATGTGAATTTCATTTTATACATTTAGATCATTTTGCTTAATTTTACGATTCGTTGCAGAATTTAAATTACAATATCTATCGCCTTAATGATTTTATCAATTTTGCATATAGCAGGAGAAAATACTCTAGCTATAGTAACAATATTTAAATTTTACATTTAATACCGAATTGTAGAAAGAAATTTAATCTTCAGCGAAATGAATGTTGCGTCTCATCTCTTTAATGGATACCAGTCATCTGTAAAACCCTCATATCTAGAATCTATTCCATTTTTTCATATCCTACGCGAAATATTATCGAATAATTAAATCCTAGCATAAGTAACCTTACGCCGGAATTAGTTTTACAATCAATGCATGCTCATGTTCTCTAAAATTAAGGTTTTCAATTTTCGTCACCCGCGATGAATTATTCAGTTAAAGTTTGCGATTCGAACTTTAGTTATCCTTTTTTCACAGAAAAGGTATGGCTTAGGGATATTATCGTGTTAAGCTCCTTGCATGCGGAAAAGTGGTCACCAAGACTTCAGGAGGCACCCCATTAGCGCCTCGACCCAAGTGTATCAACCTAGCGAGGCGATACCTTTCATGGAAAAACGTCTGCTGAAAATTACGTCAGAGGAGCAATAAAAGAGGAAAATATCCTCACGAAAGCTCTTTCGAGGAAATTTCCGAATCACTGCCTCTCAGCTAATTTAACGCCCATATTCCAGACTACTTCAATATATTTTTTTAAAGATTACATCGGGATTTATGTTTATATTGAGAATTCTGGTATGATAATAAAAAGGAGATTTGTGACCTTTCTGAGATAAATTGTAAACGAATATAATATTTTGCTGTCTCCTCGCGTCTGCGAATATATTTAACTTTTTATGATCTCTAAAAAATTACAAATCGTAAAAGATTTACCATTTTACTGAATAATAGTTGTCTAGCGAGGCTAAATTTTTATCTAACATGTAATAGAAATGAATGAATATTAAATATCCTTGGGATTATTCCTTGGTGCACGCCCTTATGTGCAAAGTTACCTTAACCCATTCCTTGAATATTAAATAAGCTGAAAATAATTACAGGCATGTTTAAATTGTAGTTTATTGTCAATCAAATTAGTTAGGCAGTATCAAAGGGTTCATATTGTAACTTTGATAATCTATGTCTTTGAAAGATTACAAACTGTCATATTTTAAGTTTTGTAATTTCATAATTTTGTGAAACTAATATTTTAGATATTGGCTAATTAACTAGGAAAAATTCGAAGTAATAGTAAATTCTTCGCGGATTGTAGGTATGATCAAAGTAAAGTCTTAGCGTATATCCTGTGCGTGCTTCTGTATTTTGGTTTTTTCTCCATATACGAAAGTAAGAATAAAAGATTCGATATCGTGAGAAAATATTTATAGCCTTATTTGATGCACTTTTAACACGATATAACTGAAGCTAAACTTTCTATGGGAAATATGCTTCCTTTTGGCACAAAATCTAATAACATCACTGTTGTTTGTTTAAACACAGTAATTAGTCACATTAAAAAATTAAATATATCAGGTGACCTTCAGAGTAAGATTGCCTCTTCGAAATATAAAAATCTGCAGTTTTTACCGAAATCATCAAAACTCTTAGCTGTCGAAGCCACTATCTTCACACTCTTACGATATTCCAGTCGTGAATTCGCGAATGATACGAGTATATTACAAGTGCGTTATGGTTACTTTCGTATTAAAATAGTAACTTTATCACCTAATATCTTAATCAGCATACATCATGAAATGGTAGTAGTAAATTCGTTCATTTATTTTTAAGTTAAAACAATAACTTTTATTGCTGTAAATAACTTATTTACCATTTAGGTTACTTCGGAAAAACTAGATATCAACGTTGAAGTTAGGTATACCTTGTAAATCATTCCGTTTAGTCTCCTTATTTTTGACGATATTCCCTATTTAATTGAGATCCTTGATCCGTAATCCGTAAAATACGGATGTGCGAATCGCGCATAAAAATTTCTAAACGAATTGACTAAATATTGGATTCGATACACAATGCTTTGTCCGTATGATTTTGTAAATTTCCAAAACAGAAACTCGCAATTTTTCTTCTTCTGCTTATCATCATCATCCGCTAAATAGCATTGCAAGTTTATAATATGGAAATATTTTGATTAAATATAATTTCGTAATTTTGGATAAATTTTCGTAAAAAGGACATGATTGACATTTTGATTGGAAGCGTGCTTTATATTATTGTATTTTCAATATAAATTTCATTTTGGGAACAGAAAAACAAAGTAGAAGAACGAGCAACAGAAATTAATTATTTGTTTTCGATCTTTGATTTTGATTCGATTCGATTCGAGTTTTTGTAGATATCGATTTCGATCTAAATCTTCGTCAAACAGAAAAATTATGCGATTAGATTTTAAATTTCGAATGATCGCACACTTCTAGGTAATACCAATCAATCTCCATCATTATTTACATTCAAATGCAATCGCAGCGTCAGATTAAAGACAGTCAATCCTAGATTTAATTCAGTCAAAATCCACGCATTTTATTCCAACGAAGACAATCCAAACACTAATTGCGCCTGATTTCCAGAAGTCACGAGATCGCTCGCAGAAGGTCCCAATTAAGATCCGAAAGTAATTAGAGTTCGCCCAGGCGGACCATTTCGAGAGCACTGATAGAGACAGCCATTCTCCGTTTATTTTCTTTTTCACTTCTGGAAGCTCTCGCATGAGGGCATTTCAATCTCCTCACGTTTACCTCCATAAGGAGTGATTCAAATAACCATCTGTCATCTCGCGCATGCGTGATCACGTCCGATTTTTATATCTCGCGCATAAGACGGAGGCGTATCCAATCCACCGTATTTAGCGTTGTGGAGAATAACGGCGGGTGAAGAAGCCGGTTATGGCGCTGGCATCGTCCCACGTCTCTCGATTATCTCGCTTCCAATTCTGGAACATATCCAGTCTCTCATCTGTCACGGAGGCACGCGAATGTTGCGAACGTTCGCCTTAGGATTTTCTGGGTCGTTTCTTTTTCTTGAGAAGGAATTCTTACCCTTTGGGAATGAAAACTTCCGATGTTTTTACGCTTCTCGAAACCCTATATCACTTGAACTTGGTTGCGATACGGGGCGTTTAAGTCGAAGTGATTATTTCTTAGTATGACCTTTTTTGACGTCGGATGAGGGAGGTTTGTATGTCAGGTGCATTGCGCTGTTTTTCGGTTCCAGTCATGTTTTGTTTTCGAGAACTTTAGGAAAGTTTTATTGAGGATTATTCTCGGGTAATACAGTAGACGTTCGCCCCCGATAATGTATTGCAAGATAAAACTTGTTCGTTCCCTTCATGGGTTTGGGAACATATTGTGCGAGACGGAAGATAACATGAAGTTTATGGTCTTGCCAGCTAATAGAGTAACCAAAGTCGACGTTCGCGTCCTCGCATGAAATATGAATCAAAATAAGTTGCATAAAACTGAGGCCAAAGTCGTCTTGAGAATTCTGAATGTTTTCCTTGGAATTTACGGAAGTCACAGGCAGTTTTGACGGTGTTCAATTCTAAAAGAAACAGCTACCGTGAAGGAGCAGAAATTTCCTTAATGTGATTAAAGTTTTAAATGTTTCGAGTAATTAAAGTAGGCCTGACTTGCAATAAATCGCGGACATCACTTTTTGAATTATTATTTCCATTTTTACGGTACAATACTTGAAAACGTGATCTATCAATTACGTTTATAACAATAGAAATGATAATAATAAAATGATTTATAGCGAGACTTAGACCAATAATTCTCTTTTTTATCCAAGCATTCTTCATAAAAAATGTAAGAGAAAAAGATGACTTGAAAAACATTTCACAGGAGAAAACTTTTTTGTGGATTTAAAAACCTTAGTTGGTGCTTGGGAAAAATTGTACCACAGCAGACTAACGCCTGCAGGGAGGGGAGTAAAACCAGCAAAACCTACATGTATTTAACTAAATTTTAAGGATATATCACCTTAAGGCATAAATGAAAGGCCAACAAACAGAACATATACACTTACACGGAGATAAAACCAATAGAGATACGTTTTGAAAAATATGAAACAGTAAAATACAGTTAGGCAATGGGTTAGTTAATGTTAGGCTAATGTTAGGCAACGTGGTTAGCTACAGAAGAAGAAATCGATATAAAGCACATTCATACAAAAAGTACAGATAAGAATAAATTTTGAATTTTTATTACTAGCAATAAAATTTATGATAAAATAGAGTTTTATACATGTTATGAAATCCCAGAAATCCAATCTTTTATGAACTGTGATCGGTATCACGCTAAAACAACGATAAGAGTAAATTTATGAAATCTAGGATGATAAATCAATTACAAAGAAATCGAGGGAAAGGCGCTGTTTCTGAAAGCCGGGAGGGGTGTTATGATAGAGGATATTGGAATAAAATGGAAGCTTTTCCGTAAATCTCAATGCTAATGGGATATTCCTAGCATTATGATGTTTCTCCGTGTTTTCTATATTTGCTTATATATGCTCCCTTTCGGAGGGAGCGGTTTAATGCAAACCTCCGTAAATTACTCACGACTTTTATAGTCCAATTCCATTCCGTATAGAATAAAGAGGGTTAAATAATTTCCCTCGCTATTATTCCAAACAACTCTCAGCGATAAGGTTGACAGCCATTCTCACGTCGCGTCGTAAACTACATGTGTCAGAAATTTATAAAACGGAGCAAGCTTTGCTTTCCCCCTGAAAATTTTAGACCCGACCCGAGAGATATAAATCCAGAGAAAAAAATAGCTTTATAATCGAGGAAACGTATTAACCGCGTGAGCTGGATCGGTGCCAATTCCTGACATCATTCCATCCGAGGAGACTGCTTTAATTCCATCCATGCGGAAGCACAGAGTGCTAACGCGATCATCCCACGGTGCCTCTGCCGCGGTCAAGGCGACCTCACGCATTCGTTGCAGGTGACCACCCACGCAGACCTCCGTAAGAGGGGCCATAAAACGCCGCCTGGACTATTACGCCACGCAGCATATTTTGAGGAACAAGGCTAAGCGTCGGCCGTTAACGAGAAGGGAAATATGTAGGGCCTTTCAAAGGAAATATTTCGTTATGCAGTTCAACGCTAGCTAGATCTCTTTTGTCGCCGGGAAAGGTCGTTTAAAATGTAGAACGGTCCGCCAGATTCACGCCTTTACATGGCGTGTTTAGGTCCAGAGGAGGTTGTTAGGGAAGTTTTTACGTGAAAGTCTGCCCTATTGTTGTTCAAGGAACTTATTAATTGCGAGTTTTGAGAAACATTTTTGAATAATGATGTTATCAACGAATGTGGGAGGCCCTGAGTTTGATTTTCCTTGTTGTACAGAAAGTATTCTGGAGTATTCTGGAGTTTAACGAAGGCCGTAAAGGAATCAAGTGTGAAAAAAGAAGAAAGTAGCTATTATTATTGATGCCTGGTACTAATGAGAAGTATGTTTGTAGCTTTAAATTCCGTAAGGATAAAGCTCCACTTTAGTAATCGGAAGTGCCGCACTTTTTAGCTTGCAAATTAAAAATGGCTAAGATATAATAGCTTACCAAACGTTTGTAGACGGTGATGACCTTTGTCCATCGTGAGTCCTCTAATGCAAGAAACATCGTTCACGAGGGATGCTGAAGTTCTTTATTTCTCAATTTATGTGTAAATACTGCTAGATAAATGACGGTTATTTTCAACGTAGCTAGGAAATAAAGTATAATCTCTTCTCTTAATAAATATTCTAAATAAATAGAATAATAATGAATGATGCTCCGAAATTAATGGGTCATCTTTATTATTTACTTATTTATACATTCTATTTATATCCCATTATCACTCTGCAGCAGATTTCTTAGTATAATTCAAATGAGTCAGTCAATGAAACATCGTAATTTACTTCATAACTGATAAAAACGCTGCTTACTATCTTGTTCCCTTGGAAATCCTTCCCTCACACAGAACATTTTACAATTTCCTTTTAAATTATTTATATAAAATTCGTTGAAACCTTATTATCATTACTCTTTTATCATTAGCTTCATTAGGAATGCATTGAAATAAATGGTTAGATTCAAGTTTGATATAGCCACAATAAGCATCAGCACAATGTGGAGCAATTATTTTTTAGTAAATATTCACCGCGGAAATAATTACTTTACCATAAAGCTTGTTTGAGAGCAAGCAGAGTTGGCTCAAAGGAAATGTTTTCACAAAAGCGATTTTCTTTAAACTACTCATAACATATTTTGCGGAGTTTAATGGTGTTTGTCTTTTGATTCAAAGTATCCATAGATTTAAGAAGCAGATAGGCAGGGAAAAATTTGAAAACACAGAAGTCAGATAGTTTTATGGAAGCAATCGTAAAGTATGTCAGTATTTCCACGATTTACTATTTGCACTTTTATTTTTAAGGACCGAATAAACGTTCTACACCATTAAACTTTTCGGTCGATTTGTGAGTAGGAAATAACGTATTCGGTGCTTTGACTCAAAGAAAATAACGGTCAAGGTAATATCCGAGTCATGAATGATCTACTTTTGCAAATAGATTTCCAACAAATTTTTAAAATGGAAAAACTAACCCTCTGAAGATCGAAATTGAAAGACGAAATGTGGCGTAAATTTATCAGCAAATAAAATGGAAATAAATTAAGTTAATTGATATTATCAGAATTCGTCTTTTTTTCATTATATAGGTTTCTTTTCCAATATATTGCTTGCGCGAATGAGAGCGGTCTACCAAAAATTTAATCGGGCCTCTAATATTCGCTAAACTTTCTTAACAATTCAAAAAGGTTAGATACGTCGATTAAATATCTGTGTATTACTACATTCTTAGTGAACTTTCTCTTTAATTATACTGTACTTCGATTTACTTTCATGGTGAAAGGCATGTTTATCGATTGCATGACTATTTCAGAAGATGAATGTAGGAATTATTTTCTTTACCTTGCTATTATCACCAAATTTAACGCCGCAGATTAATGTAGAACCTGGTGGAATTGTGTATCAATAATGAAAATAAGTACCATAACTTATAACTAATATCAACAGAATCACTCTCTTGTAAGATTAGGAAGCATTCATCTGTCTGGCATTTACCCAAAATGGGAGGGAAACCCCTTGAGAAACCATTCCGGCAGTCAGCTGTATAATGATCCCCTTACACGAAATATAAGAACTCAATCCTTTCCTATACATAAAAATTATGCAAAATGTATCATTAATAAACATCGAGCACACAGGTTACACACGATACAGATTTCATAACTGCAGACTAACAATATTTGTGAGATTACTGTAAACAATCTATCATTAAAATAAATTGCTTTTGTTTTAGGAGTGAGGTATCTACGTAAAATATGTTTCCTCAAGAATACGTATGGTTTACGCGAAAAAGATGTTTTTACATTAAGAGATCATTGCCGGTCAGCTTGGATGATGATTTTTAATGACAGTAACATTGAGAAGGGTATATTTGATTTAATGCGAAAACTTAGAAATTTTCAATAAAAATTCTCTGGTATGCAGACATTGTTAATCAACCAAGAAAACAAAGATATCTCTTCCCTAGATTCCTCTCTCTGAAAACATTTGTCACCAGTAAGAGTTGTTAAATTTTCACATTCGACTGAAATTGCTTTGTTATTATATCGCACTTGTTTCCGTACATTCAGCTGTTGAAAAGAAAGACGTAGTAATAAGAAAACCTATAGGTGATGTCAGATTTACTACCGTTAAGGTTGTTGGCGATTGTTACGTCATACGCAAGTGGTGATGTAGGGGCGTGACGCGACGGATGTTCATCTTAACTCTACTCTGCTTCACTCTGCTCATTCATTCAGCTGCTGTCATAGGGGACTTTCTACGTATATATCCACATACGCACCCTGCAAGCCGCATTTTGGCGTGTGGTAGGGTATGCATTCAACGTGATTCTACATTCCCAATCGATTAATTTCGCTTGTCTTTCTCGGAAAAAAATGATTCTCGAATCGAATGGTTCTTTTATATGTTTCTCTGATCATCAGAATTGCCCTTGTAACAAAGAGATCGCATAATATATGCTACATTTTCTACGATCGTACGCTCTCTAAATTTATCAAGCAAATAAAGTGTTTGATTAAACCTTCTTTCTTCTAAAGATTTTCATCTTTCCTCCTGAAGCATCTGTGCAATGTTCCCTGATTTTTCTTAGCAAATCTCTACAAAACGTATTGTATTACTTTCGTTGTATTTACCTCTTATACTTCGCAAATACAGCACTTTTCAGCGGAGTCCTTTTTCTAAAGATTTTTTAGATTCCTCATTCATTATTCTTTTACTTAGGAATCGTTTGCGATACTTAATTACCTTCTTCTTTGCTGATATTTGAACATTTTAAAAATTTTATGTAAAATAAGTTCCAAGTTCAACACTTCAAGTTCAGCATAATTTAAGTAGAGCTTTTCCAGGTTCAACAGTTAATTAGAATATAGTTTATCGATATTCTTTCTTTATGGCCACAATTGGTATATTATGTTGTGGCACTTGGCGATTTCTATCAAACGAAACCTCGTAATGCCTAAATAACTCATCAGCTCACTACCTTATACGTTTGCATGCTCGATCTATACTGATTTTTCTTCGTAACGAACCGTTATTATTCCACTATGAAAAGGCGACTATGTCATGACGTTGCATAACTTCACATACTCAAGGTATATATACATATTGAGTAATAGTCTTACATCTTTGCTGTATTAAACCACGTATTGTTTATTTGGACGCACGCTTTTGTTTTTAATTCATTAAGATTTCTTTGGAATTCTCAAAATCTCATTCAACTCATGCTGATTCCACGGCAAGGACGTTTTCCGTCGAAATCATGATTACTGGCTTGTGAAATAAAAATTTTTGTCCGCGAAATTAAGAACAGCTTGTCATTCTCTCCCCTCATAATCTCGCTGGAAGCTGAGAAAATAAAATCCGGGAGATACCAAAATGGAGTTTTCTGAGTAGACGGCTCTTTCTTGAAGACTGCGGGAATAAGCATCATATCGATTACAAAGCTCAGAGACAGCAGAATAAAAATTAATAAAAATGGAAATATCGCGTTCGTAAGGAATCGAGGTAACAGGTTTATTTTTTCTTTTAGCTAACGTCACGCGAAGGAACACTTGAGGAGATTCCGTGACGTCGTATGAAGGCGTTGCCATTAAGAGGGGAAAGTGAATGAGCGTTGTGTGGGTCAAGTGCGGTGGTGGAATTAATGCATTTAAAGATTGGAAGAGCCTCGAAAGAAGTGGAGCTAGTCACGGAATGTTTTGAATCATAGCAAGTGGAAAAGGCTTCTAAGGAAGTAGATTATTCAATATCAATAGGAGAAAGGGAAGAAAAATGCATCAATGTTATGTAACGCGCCTTGGAATGTAAAGTTGTTTGTTATTCATCTCCTACTGTGGAGATAGGGAAATAATAGGTTTAACATTGGAAATTTAATGACGTAACCTGATTCCAATGTTCCAATGCTGTATTCAGTCTGATAAAAATGTCTTATCATTCGAAATTGATGATAAATTATGAGATCTCATTTTTAAGTACTACATAAGTACACATTATACATAATTACATACTTATACCTAAGGTATTATTATGAAATTTCCTCTGAGATATTTCATTATTTAATTCCTCAGAAAGGTTTTTTCACTTTTCACGAGGTAATTTTTGACTTCATTTTCAATCTAATATGTATTCATTTCCCTAAATTGTCTTATTGCAATTTTTGAAGTTCTAGCTTTCCCAAGTATATTTAAATTTGCAATTGTGATCTGTCTAAAAGCGGAAATAAGGAAAATAAGAGGAAATATTTCAATCGCTAGATATAATGATTTGCTAAATAAATTTCGATTAAGATATACTTTCTTAATTGAATAAACGCATTAACAAGCTGATCTAATTCTCACGTGATAGATGAATTATGTGATAGTTTTGACTATTAAGGGAGTTGAACGAAGCTAAAATTTGCCTTTATATACTGTCCTTGAAAACTGCCTAAAGGTTCGAAGGTAACGTTATTAAGTTTCTAATAGTGTGGTTATTTATATTAACTCAAAAGTTATCAAATTTAAGGTGTGAGTTCTTAGCCAAATATAAAAGATTTGAGGATATACTTACTCAGAAAGGAATTTATCATAAAGCATCCGAGAAAATATGAGAAACTAAAGAGGAATGCGCGTAAGAATCATCCTTATAAAAAAATTTTCCAGACATAATGGATTGGAAAATAAAGATAGGATGAGCTGGAATAATGAAATCGTAAATCCAAGGAGAGAGAAGAACGATAGTAGATAAATCAAAACGAACAAAATAAGTTACCTCTTGGGAACTGAAGAAAGACTGAAGACGGTTGGCTGTGGAACAGACGGGATAGGAAATCCCCTGTCATTTCTTTGTTTGGGGATATCCTTGTCATTGGCAAATCCCGTCTTTTCTAGGCTAACCCTAGAGAGGCGTCTGCTTGGGGATTATCGAATAGGAAATGAGGGTTGCGGCTGGGAAATACTGTGACGAAGGTGCAGAGCCAACGAATGCGATAGGTACAATAAAGTGAGGTTAGAGTCCGACACGAGAAGGATCTTTGTGATTATTTCAGCCCAACTTACAATAGCAACTCTGGTGTGACAGAGCAGAACACGATTGGAATTTGGGAACAAGGAAATTAGGAAACTAGATAGTATAGACAAAAAGACTTCTGAGATGGTGTATAGAAACTTTAGACCTCTTCTCTCTCACAAAAACGCTAAAATTGAAAATAAACATGATTATTATCTCAGACTTTAACATGAGGCATAGCACAGTGGAAGGCATTTTAAACGAATCGATAAAAATTTTGAGACAAACGCAAGTTAGAGTCGTTTCAAAGGATCATAATAGGTAACATTACAATTTTAGGGAAATCAAAAGTAAAAGCAGATAAATTCAACCTACCTGGCATTGATGATTCATAAGTCCATCGTAACAACAAATATTGATGTTGTTGTACTTCTTCTACATTAAAGTTTATTCAAAACGTTCGGTTTCGGCGATTTATTGTCATATTCGGGTACAAATTACTTCATTTCGTTAATAGCTTTACTTCATTTTGTACCTAAAGATGGCGACCATTCACCGAAACTGGTCGTTCTATCTAAACTTTTCTGTACCAGAAGTACGATACCGTCATATTTTTTGTTATTTTTTGTTGAGAAGGTACTATAAAATATCCAGTGTCATTTATATTATCATTATGAGAATTCTTTGATCTTCCGTCGAGAAGCTTACCAATAAAAGTAAAACATTTACATTCTATATGACGAAAAAAGTCATTGAATTCAAAGTAATTGTAATTTTCCGCAAATAAAATCGAATACAACAGTAAAAACACGCTCTGGAGACGTAAATATATCGGTGATATTCTGGCTGTTTTCCCTTTATTTGTGTATTTTATAAGTAGAAATGTGTTGTTTTGTCCATTCTCATTTCAAAGTTCACGCATTTTAGAATTCTCGCGTTTTAATTTAGCTTTGATATTCACAAAGTGTCATCTGATAAAGTGAGAAAGTCAGAGCACTAAAATTGTGGTCTGGGGATGTTTTGTTTTTATTCTGGCTCATTTTCGCAAATGTTCTGGCTTTGAAAAACCCTATAATGATATTTCAAGCGCAAAGACATTATAGAATTTTATCTGCTTACCCGTCTTTCCACGCAAGTCTTTAATTTTGTTTGCTTTATTTAGTGAATCTCTGCAACCCATAATGTTCAAACATAAACGTGTTCTCAGATTATAACTGAGTAATCCATGGAAAATGTAATCTTTATCAACATATTTATTCCATTCTTAAACCCCTAAGCACCAACCATGTAATTAATCATTTTTTCAAGCTAAAATAAAAAATTATAAAGATTTTTTTAAGTACTTAAATGGCATAGAAAAGCAAGTTAAACATGTCAAGATTACTCGTCTTCAGTTTAAAGAGGGTATAGTCTGTAATATTTAATGAAGGCTTTACATGTACAGATCTGAAATTCTATTTGGGTTAGAATGTTGGAACAATCCGACGGCCGCAAACTCTGCTGCCATTTCAATTTCAAGCAAGTTGACTGTTATATGTATTTATACAATCCAGGTAATTTGGCAACATCCTAACTCGGTTGAAAACTCAAAAAGAGCTGCTGAGCAACATTCATCTGAAAACCATTCGATCTTTTCGCATAAACGTATGTAACATTACGTATTTTTCGCGTTCAGTACTAGAGATTTTTGAATTTTTTCAGCTAAATATTAGATATAAACCATTCCATAAGCCCATTCATTTAGCTCGGAAATGAACTTTCACGAGTTTCGATTGAGTTTATTCAAGATGAAATGAGTTTCGGATATAATTCTTACGCTTTAAATTACGGAAACGTATCAGCCTAATTTATTATTTTCTCTTCCATCTTTCCTGCTGAGTAATTGAAAGGCATCTTTTCGAATTAAATTAATTTACGCTAATTGACTCGAACTCCGTAAGGGAAACTCTGTTCTTTCAATCGTCACTGACTTAAGTCCTCTTTTGTTAATGGAAATCCTCTTTTGTTCATTGAAATTGAAAGTACAGTTAAAGGTTTCCTCGACTGCGTGGTTTTCCCTCTTTCCCGTCGGAGGAGGAAATAGACCCTTTCGAATTAAACTGAATCCACACTCAAGTGACGATAGAAAAAATCCATAAATTAGGCCCAACTCAATTTTCGAGTTTTGTGATCGCGTTACTCCGCCGACGAGGGAACGGAAGGTCGATTTACCTCGGATGGAATATCTTTGTCAGCCAACAGCACCATTATGTTTTATGTTTCCTTTGGGACGGATAGCGGACCATAACGGCTTAATCATTCTCGGACTGGAATGGAAGATGAGGTAGAGAAAATACGATTCAGGGAAGGTCCTCCAAGTAAGAAAGAAGAGAGCAATAACGGGAGGCAAAGATGGAAAGAGAAAGTCATGTTGAAATACCTTAAATAAAAGGGATCTCCTTTAAAGTAACCTTCGCAACGTTTTTCAATCGAATACCATTGAGATGTAATGTTAACTTCTAGGCATCGTCTTGAATTGGATCGTAACCAAAAATCGAAACCGGAAAGACCGTTATTTTTGCCGGAGTGAGGATCGAACCCGAACTGAACTATTAAAACCTTCGAATCTGAACCAAAGCCAGAAAGTCATTTTTCCATTCCCAATGGCAGTCCGTACTATCAAGTATAACAGTGATCATATTTAATAAATATATGTGACCGTGACTTTCAACTCCCCTTTAAAAAATTAAGTTTTAATAGCTGTGCTTTTTTATTCCCTTTATATCTTTATAATTTTTGTGCAAAATGTATTTATATGAAATTCTGTATAGTAGTCGCACGTAATATAAACCTTGCTAATAATTTATTTAATCGGAGCGCAAAAACAACTGTTTGACCCGATTCGCTGGTTGCTGTCATATTGGAAGAGAAATTTGGTATTTACATTGTACCAGAGAGAAAATCGGATGGAAATTATTTCGCTTCGTAGTCCCGATTAATTTTAATGAATTTTGTAGTATCATTACAGCTTTAAAAAATTACTGGCTCTTTCCTGAAGTCAAAGTTCAAAGATTTCCCGCATTTCCTCAGCAATGATTTTCACCAGAATTCACTGTAAGATTAATGTGCCGTACAATGACTATATGTTTCATCCGAAATCGGTGTATAGCATAAGTGGAAAATCGTTAAAGATTATAAAGCAGAAGAAGAGGCACTTAAATGGTACTCAAAATATTTTATATTTATCTATTTTACTAAGTGACATTCTTTTTAAGAGATCATAAGATTCAGGTGGTCCGATAAATATCCGAACGCAAAGTGAATCATTGCAATAAACATATAATGTATATTTGGAACAATATCCGCGTTGAAGGAGGAGCAAGCAGAAATAGCTCTGACCAAGAAGCCTTCGCGTTAACTACCAGCAGAAGGAAACATACGAATGGTCTTAGAGAATCTACCCATAAAACATGTGAATGGGTTTACTTTATCTTGGCTGAGACTTGGACCGTATCAACAGTAGATAAAAGAAGATTAGAAGCGATGAAAATTTGTTGTTGGAGAGAAATGATGACGATAAAGTGAGACATCCGAGTGAGTCATAAGGAAGTACTTGGAGGAAAGAAGAGAGAGAAAAGTCTCCGTGGCAGAAAGTAGGAAAGAGGCCAGGCGATGTTCCTTTTTTGAGAGCGGTAATGGAAAGAGAGGCGTTGTGGAAGCAAAGAACGGAGACCCAAGATGAATTACGAGTGAGAGATAGGACAGCGTCAATTATGAAGGACGTGAGGAGATGGACATGGCTTCACAGGGCTTCTGCAAACCAATCTAGGGATTGCTAGCCTTTAATGATGGAGGCATTTACCACAGCGAATCATATATGCTACATTTTCCCAAAAATCAAGGAATCTAGGAGGATCTTCAGTGACGTTAATGAATGGCTAATAACCCTTCCGAAGGAAGATATCGGGAAATCGCTCGGGTTGTAAGAGGCAATCCAGAAATTTTAATGGCATCTACTGAGTTATCTTTTGCATGTCCCTTAAATCCAGAACCTGCCACTTAAATGATATTAATGAAGTTGTATTCAAGCATTAAGTTTTCCATCTCGAATGCTTTATTGCGATCTATATTTCGTAGGGTCCACACATACGTTTCTATATCTGTCAAACTCAGTCATTAATTTTCACTGAGCTGATCTAAATGGTCGTTGAAATAGCATAAAATATTTTAATTTCTGAAATTTTTGAGCTTTCGAAGGGAGTTTGCTTTTCAATTTCCATATTTTGATTTTTGGAAAGATTATTTTGAAAAACTCTTATTCCTTATGAATCTTTATTAAGCCCGTCACATTCGAAGGATGATTAGAACGTATTTTGATTTCATTTGCGTTGAAATGATTCCAAACATACGGGACGCAATTTGATCATCTACGTATAATAATTAAATATTCTTTTTTGGACCTTTTATTTTCAGTTAGGAAATTAAATCTACTGAGAGACTGTCGCATTTCTCACGGAGAGAATATAATTCTACTTAATATTTTGGTATTATTTTTGAGATTCTATACACCAAGGTGATGACAAAAATGGAAATTTCAGTTTGATTATTTCAGTTTGATAATTAATTATAAAACTTAAAGAATGAAAGTGATGAGAAATTTGTCTTAAAACTGAAATTAGTGGAGCCAGAGAATAACTTTAGGTAAAAACAGGAAAATTTGTAGATACTATTGAAAATGAAAATCAACTTTCAATATTGATAAAAATCTTTAGGAAAAAAACTATATAGTTTAAGTAATGACAGCGCGGCGACTAGGGAAAAGAGCGTGTGTGATGAATTATAAAAATAATGAAATATGTAGAAAATGAAAGGCAAGGGAACGAGGTGAAATGCGACGCACTTAACGCAAAGGTAGTTACCGAGCGGAGACACTGCGAAGAAGAGGGAGTAAATAAAAGAAAGAGAAAGGGATATAATTAAAACAAAGGTGGATAAAAACCTTTAAAGCAGCGTGGAAAAGGAGAGAGAGAAAATGGAATTAGTCGAGAAAGTGAAATGGGAGGGTCCTTGGTAAATATTATTGTTCAGAAAGTGTAAATTAAAGGTAAATAGGGGAAATGGAATTAATTGGGCTAAGAAATTCAAACGGTCGATTTTCAATTCAATAGGCCGATCTTACAATAAAACATTACTCCTATCACACCCATTTTATTATTATTATTGATGAAACCTCGCAATCATTTCCTTAGCAAGAATAATCCGATTAGCCGTTACTCGAACTCGGGACCCTGGGATTCGAGTGCTTGCTGACCACTCCGTGACCGATATTATTATTTATGTTTATCCTTCAAATTAAGCAAATTCAATCCTATGAATCAAAACATTTCCTTAAAAAGCACCCTTGCAATACTGTTTCTACTGAAATACCAGAATAAAGACGCAATTTATTTATGTTATATGAACAAAAGAACAGGGTCTTTCAAAAAGAATTAATCCAATTTTAGGCTTAATAAAGTATGGCTTTGTTCAATTTTATGCGTCAGTAAGTATTCTAAGTTTCTTTAAAAATAGCGTCATTAAATCGGTTTTTTTTGAAAAACCCTGTATATTACCTTCATATTCGGGATTAGTTATGATATTAATATTACGAAAGCCCAAGAGATAAAGAGGTAGATTCACGTTTTTCATTCTCTTTAATGAAACGATATCGTGTGTTTTCAGTCGTGACGTTTTAGTTATTCGTGGTTACATTCATGACAACAAAGGCGGATTTATAATTCTCTTTCCTTTTTATTGCTATTCTGTAGTTACGTTTCCGCGGAAGTCTTGATGATCTACACCAGGATAAAGAGGTTTTCCTGGAAAAATTAAGGGAAATTAATCAATAAGCTCATTCCTCTTGGGTGGAGTCCTTCAAAATTTTTCTTTATTGCGACCAAGTTCGAATAAAACCATATACCTCAGGGATAACTGGACGAGTAAACAGACTGAAATTTTTCCCTTCCGTTTTCATATTTTAATGACATTAATAGCACAGCGGAAGAGAAAATACCCTCCTCGGTTTTTATTCAACCGTATTTGTCCCTCTCATCCCTCGTCGCTGATGATGGCGATATTTCCAGGAATGTATGCCGGTGGAAGTTTCAGATTATGAGCGGGGAAACGTAATTTTGTGAGATAAAAAAATAAACCCCACGAATCCAAACAACGATATGTTTGCTATAAATTTCCAACAAAAACAGCCTTCCTCAGATTTATCTTGAAGCAATGAAAATTAAAGCATTGGTATGTAAATAGCTTATTCCAGGTTCGTTTTTTATACGTACCCATTCGTATTTATATAATTAGAAATATATCATTCTACTTTGTTTTATGCAAATGATATTTCATAGGTCACGATTTTAAAATATTTTTACTTAATCTTTTCTGAAAAAGGGAAAGTAACACAAGCTGACTTGTTTGAATTCATGACTTATATAATTTAGGCAATATCATAAACAAATGATTTATGTGGCTACACCCCTTCTTTATGTTTTTTTTCCTGCCATTGATCTTTTTTCTAAGATGATACGCTGAGTTTTCTTTATCCATCCAATACTCCTACAATTTTCCTCTTTATTTATTTTTTAAATATACCTGCGCGTTATTTGTGTTTTCCTTAATGTCCTTAACGATTGGTTGTAAGTATGGTAGAAAAGCATTTACAGTCTCAATCTTGCCGTGATAAAATCAATTACATTAAATTAACTATCTGTAAAAGCAAGGGAAAAGTCTTTTTAGCAATAGCTTCATTATCTGAAAGAATGACCTATTTAGTGTTGTCAGAAGTATAGGTTCCTCTTGTGTTGTGACAAATCTAAAGTCGAAACCGAATAAACGTTCTTTCTTCCGCAGTGGAAACCGTACCCGAACCGAAAAAATTGAATTCATTAACCCAAATCGAGACCAATAATCGTTATTAATGCCGTTCTCAACAATGCAGAAATTTTCTGGTGGAGGATTTGCCTAACTCGTGTTTCTACAACTTGAAAGAACTATTTAAAACTTTCATTCGACAGTTTAATGTAATTTAGTGTACTAGGCTTGACATAGTTCAACAAATTTTCAGAGAGGTATCATATTCCAATTATCGGAGCGAAAAAATTTTTCTGATGCAGTTCACCGATGATAGAAGGAGCGATACCGGAACTGAACGGTATTAGGTTTTCTCGATGATCCTGAGCAAAAATCGGAACGAAAAATATCATGGTTCGAATCACTGCTTGCGACCACTCGCACTAACGATTAATTTAATTTAGTCTTTCGTGTGTAAGTTTGCCTAAAAATTAGGAAGCAAAATCCCCACAATCTTGAAACTTTCGTTTTTAATTAATATTGTTTATATAATTTGAACAGTTTCGTGTATAGCAAAATACAAAAAAACCAAGTATGTAAGTAAATCAAGACTAATACAATTATTTATATATATATATATATATATATATATATATATATATATATATATATATATATATATATTATGAATAAATAAGTAAATTTGTTGTTAAATATTTAATGAAATAATGATTTTAACCGACGTACTTGACTTATGTCCAAATGAACTTACGAGAGGTCACTTGGAACAAATCGACAACCACCCTTATTGAATTATGATTACATTATCAGCTACAGGTATTAGACATTAAGTTAGAGGATTTAGAAAATTTGGACTCGTTTGAGGAATGTAATTCAAACCCATTAATTACATGAAAATAAACGCCACTCGCTCACCTAAGAAACACACAAAACTGTCAAACTGTCAATTACCAACGAAAACACTCGCAACGTCAATGCACGATACCTTTATCAGGAAAATTAATTTCTCTCTCACGTTTTGAGCGCAAAAATTTCATCGGAAATGGAAACAACAAGAGCATCCCGTTAATTTGATCGGCTCGTTGCGGAGATTGATAGTTGGAATATAGGCGTAGTCTGCAGAAGACAATCTGCGATACTCTCAATAATCGAACATGGGCGAAAGAATCGGAAATGACTGACAGCAAGTGAATCGTGCAGCGGAAATCACCCCGAAGAGAGAGATGAAACGAGGGAAGAATTAGGGAAGACGTGGTAGTGCTCTCTGGCCAATTGGTCATTTCCCTTTGAACTGGCCGTCGCGTGACCTGCCAGGGATTGGGAATATTAATGGATGCTCGTGTACCTACGATGTCCCACTCTTACTCGAAAGTCACCGCCGTTGCTCCGAAATATAATTGCCGAGGGCAAACGACATGCAGATTGAATCGTCTCGGAGTGGAGTAACCTAGGGAAATTACTTTCTAGATGGGATGGAAGTTAAAAAAGTCCCGCTTCTGTTGTTTCGAGACGAAGGTACGGCAGAAGAAACCAGAGTTATTTCTGCTGAAGATTTTCTCTCTCAGTTTTTCTGGTAATGTTCATTTAAAAATGGATACTGGTCGTTCTCGTTTTGCGTTCCGTATTCGAATGTATCCTAAAGTGAGAAATTAATCGAATTGTTAGTAAACAAGATATGATGCTAAACATCTCACACGGAGATAACTCCTTGATAATAACCGACTAGTGTCTGATTATGTGTTTTAGCTTTTCTCAATTTTGATTACCTCCGTGAGGGAATGATTAGTATATAAACAATCAAAGAAACTGATCTTTTTAGTTGGTTAGTAATGAAAAATTTCATAATCTCACCTTCTTTCTATTTTATTGTTTTAATTTTATTTTATTCCTCTTCAAGTTACTATTACATAAATGCGTAATTATTATTACTAAGTAATAGTATTCGCAAGAATTCTTCTATTATACGAAAGATACAGACTTTCAAAATAAGGTAATTTCTTCTTTAACGTGACTCATTGAAAATTTAGAAAAGGTTATCTAAGCATGTAATTCAACGGTGAAAATTTTAAGTCTTCATTTTATCCTTTCGTGATCGTTATTCAGTTTTCTCGGCCATACGTGATTCTTAGTCTATCATTAGTAACCCAGATTAATTCCATTTGTGTTTCTCTTTTAACTATATCTTTTGTGAAATTCGCTCGTGCATTTCTTCTTTGCTTCTCAGAAGTTAAATCATTGAGCCTGGCCATTTCTGTTAGCAGATTTCCAGCCACTATTTTCCTGAGCGCTAAAGTATATATTGCCTTTGTCGACGCTGTGATGTGCAAATTCCTCTTTTGAAGCTGCGGTCAGGATTTATTTCCAGCCAATGGAAGGTACTTTGCTCTCTGCATAAGCTCTCTAGCTCTTAATGTGCCTTTTGATATTCCTCTTTTTGCCATGGAAAATTAAAAATTTATCGATATCAACCGATAGTACAGCAAATATCGGTTTAGTAATCTTATCTTCCTCTTAAATCGTCTACCCTCTCGATTGAACAGAATTGAAATTAAAGTGGAAGTTAAGAAGACAATTTTGTACATAAGAAACCTTTTTCAAATTAAGTATACATCCTTTTCAGTTAAACTAACTCTTGTTAGCGTTTCTTATGAAGATAGCCTTAGAATTGATACGAAAGAATCAACTTTGCAAATTATTATCAAAATTACTACGGAAAGAGGTTTTCGTAGAGCACAAGTTGCAAGAATTAAGTGAATACATGACCCATTTCGAACAGCTTTAACGATACTTTTAAAGAAAATATCTGTTGGTATTTATTTTTTCTCACTGCTTCCAACGAGATTGTTTTAGAATTTTCTTATTATCCGCTTAGTGTTCTGTTTGAGATAAAACGGTGAGTTGGAGAAAATATTTCCTTTTTTCTTATTTTAAAAACGCTCTCCCAGATTTCTTTATCCGCTACTTTGCGTAGCTTTAGCTACGTTGTCGAAGAGGCTTTCGGAAACTCAAGAGAACTTGTATTTCATTTACAAACGTCTCTTCGAACACCAGGATTACTCGAAACGTCAACGCGTTCTCGTTTGAAGCCCTTCATCTCCTTCTTTGACACCTGAAGTCTGTATTTTGGTCCTTAAAAGCGTTTGCCCATCACACACGCAGAGACTTACTCGACGCAGAACGTGATCCAGGGGAAGTTATAGCTGGGGATGTTTTCTTGTTTACCCATTTGTCAAAATTGGATGCGTTGCTATGTGGGTGGGGGAGGATATCCTTCCACGAATGGACCACCACATGTGCTGATGGACGCTAAATAAGTCTCGGTCAGTGCTCTCGTTCAATCTCTTAACGCGGGAATATATGTTCGCACCAGATGTGTAAAACTCTAGAAAGATTGTGGCTTTCGTCGGTTAAAACGACTGCGGATTAAACAGAGATTCTCTCATTGCTACTTTTATTCATTAAACTCCTTAATAAAATATGTTAAGTACATAGTTTAATGTTCATCAGAACGCGAATAGTTAAGGAGAAGAGTTCGAAAACTATAGGTGGAAAAAAGGTTATGAGAAGCAGATTATCCGATGACCAATTTTACACTTCTAATGTATGCATCAATCAAAGATCTTCACCATTCTTACTCTTACCAATGTTCAGTATGTTCATTGTATGTTTAATATTCATTTATTTACACACAGAACTGTCTCTTTTATTCCTATTATGTATGTTCTTATCAATTTTTGCCAAATGCTAAAGATTATGACATTAATAATAGGCAACAAAATGAACTCATGTGACCCGTATTTTAGAGAAAAAGAATCGGTAGTTCAAGCTCATGATCCACGTAATCAATGCCCTCAGTCACTGCTGAAGTAGTTGAAAATATCTTAGATCGATTAATTCAGTTACGACATAAACAATGAAGTACTTTGTCAGACAGGTATTTTACTCATCCATTATTTAATGTGTATTATCATTCCTTGAACGTTGTATCTTTGAAATATTTTAGAATTTTGAACTTTCCCATTCCATATATATACATATTTATCATTGGCTGTCTGCGTTTACTTCTGCTTTGTCATTTGCATTTAATTTCCTATAATTTGAAATCAGAGCTGTAAATTTGACAAAAGTGGAATTTATTTGAAAGCCACTGAAAGTAAAAGGCAAACTTTTGCTCATTTTGTGTTTAATATATTCCATATTTTTACTGGACCATAAACCAGCACAGAATCTAATTTTCAAATGGTAGTCAGTAGTCTGCATTTCCGAAAAATAATATTCTTTAAAATGTGATTCACATTAAAAATACTCCAAAAGCCGTCATTCACCAAGGTAAATAAAAATGAACACTTACCTTGGGGTGGTTCCACTGCTGCCAAAGGGGGGAGTCCACTGTCGCAGGGGAAGCACCGGTATCTGCAGCACTAGGCACTAGATACTAGTATTTCGGAACCCATGGTTCCATCTTCAGTAGCAGAGTCAGGACTCAATCAGTCTGATTCAGAGTCAGGACTGATTGAGTCCTGACTCTGCTACTGAAGATGGAACCATGGGTTCCGAAATACTAGTATCTAGTGCCTAGTGCTGCAGATACCGGTGCTTCCCCTGCGACAGTGGACTCCCCCCTTTGGCAGCAGTGGAACCACCCCGAGGTAAGTGTTCATTTTTATTTACCTTGGTGAATGACGGCTTTTGGAGTATTTTTAATGTGAATCACTTATTAACAGCCGTGTCTCATCTTTTTCATGTCATTCTTTAAAATGTAAAAGAATATCAAAGAGATTTGCAATTAATATAGTGAACTGTTATTTCCGGTAAATATTTCCTTATCATACGAAGACGAGTATAAATGCGACTCATAATATACGCAGGAATATCAATTTTTCTTTGTGACCTTATTTCTAAATCATTATAAAGCTCGGTTGGATCCATAAATATCTGAATGCCATAGAGAGATTATGGGTTGAAAGGTTAGCTTGAGAAGGGTTTATAGTTTTGACAGTTAGAGGGCTAAAATAATTCTGCTTATAACTCAAAGTTATTTATGGGTGACCGCTTATTCTCATTCCTTTCACATCACCGAAACTATACATCAAGTTGGCTCAAGGTAGTTGGGGATGAATCAAGGTACCTTTAATTGATAAAGAGCTCTTCCTACTTTATGAATGATTAAATAGCTTTCTCCCTTTCTCTATTATAGTCTCAGCCTCAAAGAGAACGTCTATCGAAATTTTGCGCTTAATACCCAGAGAGGCTTTTCATAATGTTTGAGAACATCGCCATGCACGTATTAAATAAGATTAAGGAAGGCATTTTCGTGAGCTTTTCGAAATTTTTCTTTTTCTAACCTTTCTACCAACAAGAAAATTCCATCTTTGGAAAAGGCGGGTTCGAGCCCAGAAGTCACGCAAATTTCTGGAGGATTACTCAAGATTTTCCATTTTCATAATCAATAATTAACCCTTCGTTCATTTATACATGTAAAAAGGAACGAACATTGCATTTGGCCTACTCGATGGCTTAAAAAATAATCTATCTTAGATTTACTATATTATGGTCGTTTTCCGTCTGTAATGGCATTTATTTTAATATGATTGATTTGAAATTTGTCTGCTTACTTTTCTCTTATATTTACTGAGGCCATCGTCATTTTCGTCATCAATTCAGCGAGAAATTTAAAAATACACCGGAAAAATTGGGCTCAGATCAGCTGTTGTAGTGAGAAAAATTTTATTGATAGGAAGATGAAAAATCACTAATGTTATTACATTAATTTCAAAGAAATCGATATTTTCCTACAAATTTTTAACAGCTTTGAATCAAAAGTAATATTCAATGACATAAATAAGAATTTCTGCTAGAATTTTTCCACAAAATCCATAATTTTTCTCATACCTTAAGTGATAGTCGGCCTTAGATATAACTGTGTCTTAACATATGTGCAGCCAAGTATGATTACTTGTGAAAATTCACATACACTTTTCTGGTATCGAATCCTATCGAATCCAGAGAAAGTATGAATTACTAAAGAAATGTTTTAGATAGTAGGATCAGGGTTATATTTCCACAAGTTGATTTTAGCGAAGGCTTTGCCTTTGTTCCAGCATTTCTTCTTCTATGTTAATTAACATTCGAGTCCTCGTTCTTTTCCTTATTTTTCTCCTCTGATTTTCCATATCGTTAACATTTTCTCAAATATGGTATTTATGCACATATCTTGTTTTTTATTGGTTGCAATGTGTCCTGTTATAGCTTCACTAATTCGCATACCGACCCAGATTAGACTTGAGTTTTTGTCCCTGTAGCACATAAAATGCGACCTCTTAAATCCAGCCTCAAAGTATACTGAAAAACTCGTCTACTTTTGGGAATATACCGTACCTACACAACGGTGATTATCATAATAGATACTTCACGAGGTGCAGAAAGGGTTCGCAGGTAGAGATAATAGTCTGGAATACGAATTCGAATCTAGTGAACTAAAAGTTCTGGACCGGGTGCGATTTCGGCGGCTTTCACGATAAATTCGCGGGGAAAGGCATAGTTTTCATATTAAATTCAAAGGAATCAGCCATCCCGAATAATAATTCTCTAATTCGGCCCCTGGGCTCTCACATAACTCCGAGAGTAGCAACCGCATGGCACGGTCACTGTTCTTGCAGTCCACCCCTTTCATCCTTCAAACGTCCAAATTCCATTTCCTCTCTCCATTATTACTCCCTTACATCCCACTCACCCTTCCATTACATTTCCCATTCCAGGTTTTCCCCCAAGGAGTCGCATCTCCCGCGGTTTATGTCTTTCCAGCCCTCTTTTTTCACGGCGAACTCTTCTTCTTTCTCCCCCTCTTGCGAGCGGCGGTAATTCTAAGCGTTCAAACGAATTACTCCCGTTTGCGGCTTATTTTTTCCTCATTCCGTTTACTTTGCGTTTCATTTGTGCGGTACGAGACGTCTTTTCGTCTCGTAGAGGAATTCCTGAGCGACGTCTTTCCTTGGAATCGCTTAGCTTTGCGGTACGTGGATGTCGGGAGTATGTAAGAAGGATGTGGAGTCGGCGTAACTGTCTCTTGTGATGAAAAAAGAATGAGAACTTTGTGGTAAAAGTATTCGGAGGCTTTAAACGAAGGTGACATCGTCTTGTAATCATGCTAAGTATGGTTGCTTAGTTTGACTGACGCAATACGTATTCTAGTATAACTCCGTTGATTAATCTTTATTGATTTGTTGCTTTGATCTATTTTTTCCTTGGTTTTCTTTATTTATCTCTTTTATATTTTTTATATTCGTTAGGAAGTAATGTATGGATATAATTAGCTCGCTTTCAACTGCAATAAACTCCCG
This sequence comes from Pachydiplax longipennis, assembly GCA_036926295.1. Taxonomy (NCBI): domain Eukaryota; kingdom Metazoa; phylum Arthropoda; class Insecta; order Odonata; family Libellulidae; genus Pachydiplax; species Pachydiplax longipennis. Next base: position 16,653,610 of record JAVFKF010000014.1, read on the forward strand.
ATAACACGTGAGCAGGTTATCCATTTTTCTGATCATCCGGGCATGATTTTTTATCCTTCATCGATATTTTCCACGATATTTTCGAAAATATTCAAACACAAAAAACATATATATTTTCGCGGTATAATACAAGCGGAATTTATGTGATTCATTTTTTAGAAGCAGCGGGAATATGACTACAGTAACATTCTCACTGCTGAAAAGATCCTTAGTTGAGTGAAGAAAACTCTTGAGTCTATGAAATAACCAATTACTACGGGTTATGAACAAATATAATAAGAAAATAATTATTTACTCAATTACTTGCATTAATTATAAACGTTGATAGAAATGAAAGTGAAGGCTCATCATTATCTCGGGTAGAAGAGAGCTCAATTTATTATTTAATGTTATGTGCCGTTTATGGCCAGAAAGGTCCTCTACAAATTTATGAAATTCTCATTGAAAGGCTACAAGTAAGAATGAACCATTTGGCAGTATTTGAAGCCATCTAGTTGCACTAGAGAGGCGTGTTACCACTATCCAAATAGTCATACATCCAAATTACCCGAGGAAAAACGAGTCCAGTCACTAAATCAAGATATAATGTTTTCCATTTTTACCTGGTGTAATGAACTGGAATGGAAATAAGAGGTTATAAAATTGGTGCATTTGTTTCGAGTAAAAGCAAAATGTCCTAAAGGTAGAACGATCCCCACCTCTCGTACGGTCACCATTATGGTTCTCCACTATGATCAGATTTATGACGTTTCATGTGACTCTCTGTCGTATTTTGTGAATTATATGGAATTTAATATTGACTGGAAAGCTTTGAATGAAGTTTTCATTGTAACAATTTATAGTTTCTTTTTAACTATCCACGACGATTCAGATGTGTAGAAATGAAGTACTGCTTCATCAGCTGTATCATGCATTCAATAGCTGAAACCAGAAGTTATTATTTTAAATATTTATACTTAAATTGAACAGTGATTAGTTGAAAAATCGGCAATTTCATAAATCGGTTTTTTAGGAGTGCGGATCGCTGATTGCTGGTGATGATCTAACAATTTGGGTATTTTATAATCAGTATCCTTAATTGATCCAATAATAACTAAATTACAATTCAAATCTGCTACTAAATTACATTTTAGCAATATAAAATTGTTTCTTTACAATTGTTGGTAATTTTTACCGAGGGTTAACTTCATTTAAGGTAGTACAAATGTTATTATCCTTAATAATTAAAAAGACACCCTTTTACTGCATTGAAACTGTTTACATAAGCTATTCGCCTATCGAGAATAAATCGATTCAACGACTGAATTCATAATAGAATCATCCGATAGAAAACTCCGAGCTCTAATTTTTCATTGTCTTAGGGTCGCAGCAAAGGTCTGAGCCAATCATGCTTTGAATAGTATCTCTAGGAATTAACATCCGGAGTCCATTACTCCTGATTTGAAATAGTCATCCATGCATGGCAGACGCTCCCTAGCCCAAGAGTTCAATCACAAAACTAACAAGCATCAGTCGGGAAGAAATCCCTAAAACGTAAACATAGTTCCTTTGCGCCCCTCTTTTGGAGTGAACTCCCGGAAGAGTTAAGGTCCTTCAAAATATCGAAAACGGGTAGGGTTACATCCTCAAGATGATCCCTTAAAAGCTTCCGCTCATTTCGATCCCTTAAACAGATGCAAGTCTGGAACGGCTCTCGAACCTTTCCATTGACGAGGATGCGCTGATTGGACTAAAGGCCCCGACGGAGGAGATGAAAGAAAAATCCTCGCCCTTTATAACCATCTGCAAAATTCTTTCCATCTTCAAAGAATAGGGGGAGTTGAGGTGGGAGGTCAAAGGGCGGATGTGGGTCTCTGAAGAATCGATCCGGATGAATCGATCGAGAAATGGGGATGAAAATGGCGGAGGTGGATTTAATGAGAGGCATTAGTATAGAACGGTAGACGTGTCAAAGGGGAATCGAGACACTGCTGCAACAAAGGGAAAAGAGATAAATTCAAAGGGTGGCTGAATAGAAAGATTCTGACGCTCTTAGTTGACGGTGATCGCGTCTACGATACCTTTTTATTTTCATCGCGGATAAAATCCGGATTTTTTAAGGATTCTGCATGTATTCGGATGTGTTTTATGGGAAAATCCTGGAATATCTTGTTCCCTCCGGAACACGTCGGAAAGAATGGGAATTTTCTGTGATTCCTACGCCTTCAAATGACCATGCGCCCATTGTGTTTTCACGTTATTACGGTGATATATTATGAGGAATATTCATTTCAGTTTTTCGCTATTGGTCCCTTCATTCCCCTGCATATAATTTTTTTACAATGCGAGGTAATCTCATCTATGATCGTCATGTGCTGAATCACATTCATTTCAACCTGATTAAGAGTGACGGCACTGCTTTCTTCTACTCCTTTAACAATGCAACACCCTCATAATTAGGAAGTAACTAATTATTTCAGCGTAAACAGGAGAAGCAGCAAGGCGTTTTTGTTTCGCGGATTTATCAAAGAGAGGTGAAATTTTAATTGGAATGTGAAGAGCCCAACTTTTCCTTTATCCCCATCGACTTTCACGACCGACTCTACAAAGTCATTTCCTCTAGCTGTACTTCTCGAGGAATAGGCAATTTAAATTGGATTTAACTTCATATCAGGATTGATTTACTTATTAATAACTGCAATTGAATGTTATTCCCTTGAATTAACTTTTATTTTTGGATTAGGGTATACAATATCAAAATAATACGTCCGCATTTTTTTTCAATAATTTTAAACGGGTCAACCGTCTTAATTTATAAAAAATCCCGAGGAAAAATGGACTTGAATAAAGTCTGACCGGGGATAAAACCCGGGATTTTCCTCTATCCGGAAGGTTGCTTTATTCAACTACACTATTCAGCCAGAGCATCTTCTTAAAGCGTTTAGAGAACTATATAGACAAGAGCTTAGCTCAGTTGGATAAGTCCGTGGTTCCTTGGGATTTTTCCTTGTTGCACGCCCTTGTGTTCAAAGATCCCTCAGCTCTTTTTCTTGTCATTCTATTATAATATTTCAATATAATCTTTTCTCTGATTGTAATTTGATTTCCATTCATGTTAGATAGATAGATATATGGATCCTTTCTTATGAGGTTTGACTCAATGGCCACCTCCTATACCTAACCTCGTGCGTCATTATTAATATATACAAATGTAAATGAAAGCAAAAAGAAAGAGTACGGTGTGCGAAAAATATTTTCTATTGAAAATTGACGGGAAAACACCAACAGAGAAGGGAAAGTATATTATGTATAATAATAAATAAAATATTATTTACCACAGTTCTCAATTTTATAGAGTCTCCGTCATTATTTATATACGTATGCAAAAGATATTCTCTATTTCCGTTATTTCAAATAATTATCGCTATTCGTCGAGCTAACTCACTATTTCATTCAGTTAGAATCGTGTTGCTTTCTCCAAAGTGTTTTTGAAAGATTTTTATAGTTTTAAAAGCTATTCTAATGTTAAACGGCTTTCGCAATCTTGAATATCCAATTACTCGCCATCCAACGTCTTACACTCGAATACGCTTTTGGAAGAAATACGAGTTTTTTTCTCTTCATTTTAACACGAGTATAAATTTTCCCTTTCTGAATACTACACTCGGGAAATGGATGTTACCGCGCATTTTCTTACCCCATATTGGAACGACTAATCCCTTCCGATGGAGCTTAATATACATTCCCCGGATTTATTTTTACTGCCTCCATCCGTTCTAATCGGAACGTCATAACCCGAGCTTAGTTTCAATGTTCCTTTCTCTTCTTCAACAAAACCGACATCAATCTTGGCAGCATTCTCCTTCACATCTCCTCGAAAATATCCATCACCTGAACCCTGCTACGTCGCCAATTTCATTTCTTATATACGCACCAAATCGTCTCTCTCCCTCATATTTTTCCTCGTGAGCGAAAATAATTTTCCATTCCAACTTCTTTTTTTTATCTTTATCTCCCTTCTGATCGCATTTATCATCTTTCTTCCTTCATGCTCGACTGTAAATTTGATAATTTACTCGCAACTCTGAGAGAAAGGCCTCATCGCAAAATGACCGACTTTATTAACGTATCGGACGATTTAAGGGAACGCTTAAAGGTTTCTTCTTACGCTTTGAGACTTGCTTGAATACATCGTCACAATTAATTGTATCAATAATATAATTTATTTATTATTACGAAAATTCAAATGAAAATTTTTCATATTATTTAAATAAAAAGTCACGATCGAATGTATTATAAAACTTGAATAAATCGTATACCTTTGTATCTGTAAATATATTTTCTTTGAGATGAATAAACGGAATTTAATATCATTGGATGTGCATATGCATTGAGAAATATTTTGAATATCATTTTCGTAATGATTTAAATGAAAATTTCATTAATTGATTTCTTTGTTATATTTTTTGTTTGAATTCCTGTTTCCATATCTAGACATGTTTGCTTTAAAATGTAATAAATATTTTACGTTGGAAAATTTAATATGTATTGTCGGAGTGAAGTATTATAAATATAATTGTTTCCTATAAGTTATTGAAAATGCAAAACTAACTCACATTTGTTGAATGTACGCAAAAATTTATCGTCTATTAATTCTTCCTTTTTCCTTGCAGGTAGTTAATGGATCATATTTAAAAAATGTTTACAACCTCTTTCGAGTAGCTTAAATTATAAATTTGAATACATTTTTCGGGTTTCATCGCAGGGAAAAAATCCAAAATATTAGCTCCAGAATCATAAAAACATAAATATTCTAGTCCTCGAATTAATCGCATATAGTTTTTATTATAAGTATGGAAAATGCAAATGAGGCAATTAACAAATTTTTAGAATCAGATGGAAGCTTAATTATTCCTAGCTACCACCTCGCTGAATTCTTACTTCCTGTAGTAACACTTTAAACAACTCGCTATGTTACTCACATTTTTTTGTCTCAATTCGAGTTAGAATGTTTCGTTCCACGACTCCACGTTGGGTTCATATCTCGAGCACTCCACCAATGAGAAACCACAAGAGCAAAGTTGCAGCAGATGAAATTTCATGCAATCCCTGCTCGTATACTCGAGGATAGCATATGATGCTTAGGAATCTGAGCAAGGACAAATGCTCACATGCTTCAAAGAACATCTTAATATTTGATTACTCCGTCTCCCGTATTAAAAATATTATTCCAGCTTCCCTCGCCCATCAAAATCTCTCTTCCCGCTGCACTCAACTCTCTTTTTTTCAATTCCGCATCTTCGTCTTAGCACCTCCATTCCAGAACCACGTTCGTCCCATTTTTATTTTCCAAACCTCGCGCCATCTTACTCTATAACCTCCAAACACGCTCATTACAATGCCTTCATCTCTTTCTTTCCTCTCTCTCTCTCTCTCTAGCCCTCTTTCTCGTTCCCCTAATCTCGTAGGGTTCTCTGCATCCCACAGCTGAAGTAAAGCGGAAAAATGAGGATTTCGTGGTAAAGAAAAAGAATGCGAAGGGATAATTATCGAGAAACATTTTTTACTTGATTTAAAATTCGTGCATTCGTTAAAAACGTCTGCAGTATAAAATCCGTATTTTTCACCGATGTCCTTATTTTACTTTATGAAACTAACCTTTTTGACATGATAGCATATTATTCATGATTTCTGAGGCTTCGAAAATCAAATATTGCTTAGAAATACGAGGAAATAAGTTGACAATCAAAATCAAACTGTTAATGATATTGAATTATACATATTATGAGAAAATAAATAATGAAGTTTTTGTAGATATATTGTCTTTTATGCTTTATCGCTCGTTGTGAAACGACAATATAAGGAAGTAAATGATAATCTTTTCGTTTCCACAATATTTTTATTTATTTTGAAATCCGGTTTTGGCGGCAAAGCCACGAAGGAGAAGACGCTGAAATTGTGGAAATAATTTTATCCTCTAAATCTCACCAAGTGAGTTTAACTTATTTAGCCTTTCCCTTCAAACAAGGATAAGATATTCTCAGTATTTCTGGTACTATTTACCTAATGCTGAGGATGTAGCCGAAACCAGTCGTCTTAACATAAAACATTGCGTAGATTACCAAGCTATTCTTCATTTCTCTTTAATTTTTATGGGCAAAATTCACGACTTTTGAAGTCATTAAAATTATATTAATGTAAACAACTCTTTGATTATTTATGACCCCAGAATAATTTTAATTTTAACATTATTTATAACCAATACTCTTATAATGGCCCCTGCTATTAATTGTAATGCACGTATGGGTCCAGCAGTTCCTATGTCCTAGGTCACATTCATAAAGTCGTAAAAAGTAAGAGGAGAAACAAGAGGGATAATGTGAAATAATATATGCAATTGTAGGGCTAATATATTTATTTCTTGACCATCTGGCTAGCGATAGCATCGTCATAAATTTAATAAAATAATCGAAATTAATTCATCTCAATGTTAATGTTTTATCGAATTCGTATTAAGCGAAATATTTTAAAATCTTCGAACAAATCAAGGCTGTGGGAAAATAAATTCTAATGATAACTCAGCGCATTAAAATCGCGGTTGCCGAATAAAATAACATGATCAGGGTAAAAGTTTGCATCATTTCATTTTTCATATTATGAAACCTTACCGCAAAGTGGTGCTTCATGCAATTGATGTAATTGCGAATAAACTTCTGATGAATTGAGAGTAATTAGACGTTTTGGAAAAATACTGCGAGAGGGTATCCGATAGAATTAGAGAAATAGCTGCGAATTTTGCTTATTTAAATTTTACTTCAATAGATAGAGTAGCAATCGATAATTGTAATGCCTAGTACAGTTGACTGAAGCGCTCACGTATATAAGTAGTTTCAATAATATTATTTATTAGTTTTATATATATATATATATATATATATATATATATATATATATATATATATATATATATATATATATATATTTAAACGTTTATACGACTGAATATCCCGAGACATTGAAAATTGCTTTATGACCGAAATCTCTTTTCCTTTAACGAAACAATCATTTAAGCTGAACTTTTGCTTCAAGTACGAACACGTTCTCTTTCGCTATTTTTATATTCACGGGGATGTGAAACTCATCTTACGCTGGTAATCTAAATAGACAGCGTTAGGAATTCTAATTCTAATTTATTTCGCGGCACACCACTCTTGAGTTATGGCTCCAGTTATATTTTGGGTAGGCTTTTAGGAAAATACTATCGCGTGATGTAGCTCTCCATCCAAATTGAGGAAAGCAGGGGGAAAGTGGACCGTGCGGCAGAGAAGTGGGAAACGGAAAAGCAAAAAGCATGGATTGAGAAGATGGAGGAGAAGACAAAAAGAGAGGGAAGGGACGGCGAAAATGGATGGGCTGCGTAAGATGGGAATAATAATGAGGCCTCACATCCACGGAAGGGGAGCAATAAAAAAATAACACGGGCTGAGGAGGAATAGAAGTAGGAAAAAGTGATACACGTGGATGGAGTAAGAATGGAGAGAGAATGGCGGTAATCAGGAGGAAAAAGGCAAACGAGGGTACTCAGAAATGAGCGGGACTGAAAACAGCGGGAAAATAGCGATTTTGGACAAGGAAATATAATTTAGGGGACAAAAGCGTAAACAACGTGAGGGATTTTTATCCAAAGTGTAAAGAGCGGAGCAATAAAGTAAAAAATTAACATTATGAGCCATTGTTCACGGAGAATATTTACACTTTCTTAACCCAATTTGACGTTCTTTTATAATTTACGGAAAATGACTACAATATTTCGAAAATTTAGTGTTTGTTTTGTGCTTTTAATTTTTCGTTCAACTTCATCCTAATTTACGCGTGAAATCGAGAAATATTTTGAAGGAAAAGAAAGAAATTCATAGTTACCCATTAGCATAATAGCCGGTACGTAGTTACAAATCTGAATATATACTGATAGCGTTGAATATTTCTCAAAAAGGAGTTCAAATATTTAGTTTTCCAAGAGGAAATGAGATATGAGAGCCAATGGAAACGGTGATGGTTACGAAAAGTGGTGGGAGATAACAAAAACACATTGAGGCGAAAGGAAGCTCTTGGTGCCAAATAAGGAAATGGTAATGTGGAATGGATTGAGATTATGTAATTACTGTGCGTAACCCACATGAGGTGGGGAGTTTTAATCTGTTGGAGGGCATCATTTACCATTCAGGCAGATAAGACACGCCCCTTGTTAATCCATCAGGCCTTTCCTGAGTTGTGTATTGCCTAAATTCCTATAGTGAAACCACGAAAATTTATATGAGAAACAAATTTACTAGCGGAGTGAGCGGGGTAGAAAAGAAAATTCTCCACTTTGTTATAACTTGGCGTCACACTCTAGATTGGGAAGCAATTGTTTTTAATGCAGGTATAAGTATGAGGAAGTGACTAAAAGGTCACAGTGAACGCACATAAAAGCCTCATGTGGCCTGAGATATCTAACTTCTACGTAGAACTATGATAATTACAGTAGATTTCGATTCATATGTATGAATCCATTCTCTCTTAATTTATGTGAAGGATGGGACACGTCAAACAACAATTAACGCTTTAAATACCATTAACTGAAGAATAATACCTTAATATTGAACTTTAAAGTCAATTAGTATTGCGTTTTTATAATATTCTTCGTCCCGTGCATAATCCAATATTGCTATCACAAAATTGCCGACGGGTATCAAATAATCATTCCGATTTTCTCTTCTATGGCATTTGCCGATTGAACGGTGCTTTTACGTTGGAAAGCGACTGAGTTACCGGTTTGTTTAGTCTTTTGAGTTTGCACAGCGATCCTTGCATTCGCATTCACTTCCCTTCAGCGTTTTTGTCGGGCCATCAACCTCTGTCTGTGCCATTTCTGTTTACCGAATCTGTCACTTTCCCCCGAAAGAGGAACTTCCTGCATAATCTCCGCCGCGTCTTCGGAGGGGTTCTAATTAATCATTAGCCAACTGATCGATAGACGATCATTCGATTACTATTGGATGTTTACTTCCCGCTCACGTGATTGTTCTCGTGTATCCATTTAATTCCGAACGACGAGCCGAAAACTCCTTTTATCTTTATCGAAAAGATTTTGGTTTCTGCGGTGGAAAGCAAACAGAGCCCCCAAGTCAAACATAATTTCTCGCTCGCGAGCAAACACGGAGTTGAAAGGAAAGCAATGGGAATTGCTAACAGCAGGAAAGCCTTTGTCACTTCCGTTTTTCAACGCCGGGAATATCAATGGATTTTGGTGTGCTTTCGCATTTACACGCAAAAATCGATAGACCGCTGCCATTGGGTTGTTCTAAATCAGCTAATATATTCAGATTGATATTGGATTGTATCACGGGCGGCTTGAAATCGATATTTACCTTGGATTCTTTTCTCTCATCTCACGATTTCCTTATTTTGCAGCTCTCTCTTTCCATTATCTCGCAGCCCTTCTCTAAATACTCCGTTATGGTCTCTCATTACAACGCTATGTTTTGTTACTTCGCTAATTTCGTTCTTTAAGAAGAAATTGCACATGATGTGCGCTCGTTCTTATAAAAAGATATAAATATTAGTAACGCTTTATTCAAATTTCAGCATGCTGAAGATCAGTAGATATATGATTCTTCGAGATTTTCATGGCACAATAATAAAAATATCACGCTTCTTTAGAAAATGTAGGCTTTTGGAAAAACTTTAAATATGTATCCGAAAGAGAGATCCTTCTTTTTACTTAAATTATAACAGTAATAACCACCCTTTAATTATGTATTTTTTTACTCTGAATTATAAATATTAACTATATTAAATAACATGACTTGTTAGAATGGAATAGAATACTGTACTAAAATATTTTACCTTCGTTTTTAATGCATGGAATTGTTTCTTATTCTTTCATGCTGTATGTAGTGGTTCCCTAAAATTTTGAAGCCATCCATCCATCAATCCATTTACAACCATCTTCCTTCTTTTCATCCTTTCTGGATTAATCAACCGCCTCCAGTAGTATAGCATTTTGGTAACCACTGCAGTATACTATAGTAGTATGAGTTGTTATGAAACAATCCTTTTTTCTAGGTTATTCTGCTCAACTTTACTTCTGAATATTACATTAATACTGTAATCAACACCGAGAAAACGGTTTTCATATGTCGGAATACGGTTATACCTGTATTTAATATCTTGGAAACGTAATTTCGGAGCAATCTAAGATATGATTACGTCGAGTTAAAAGGATGTTTAAATTCCAGAATGCCTCTTAAACTTTATCCTGAGAAGTGGCAACCCGCAACGCTGAGAATGTTGCCTAACTTAAGGGGGTTTCCCCAAATATGCTACCGAAATAGCCCACTTCAATTTATGTGCATTTTTTCTGAACAAAGTATTCTTTGCCATTTCACGTTCTATAAATGGATGACAGGTGTGACCTTAAGGCATAGATTTGGCAATTCAGCTTATCCTCTCCTTCCGTCCAAACACGAGATAGAGAGAGTTTTGATGAAATCGCTCAGAGGGAAAGAACGCCGTTGATGGTGTACGATGCAGAATATTTGCGTTCGTTTTCCTCTTTAACTGTCCTTAAACTCAATGCTCCATAGAGAAGGAGTAAAGGACATAGTAAGACTCCAACTTCAAAAAGAGCAGATCAATCAAATTAATTGCATTCTGTTCAAAATATGAATCTATAACGAATGTGACGATTAAATTTAGAATTTTCGTACTAAGAACCTTGCCTTGCCTTGCGGGCATATGCGGTAATCACCCAATACAAAGAAATTAATTGCTTTGCAGCCGACATTCCGTTTTCTTTGAGAAATATTCATTAAGAGCCCTGTCACACAAATCTTATAACTGCATCGTTCGGAACATTGAAGGGTTATTTTAGGAAACTCTTTTGAGGAGTACAAAGGAGACTAACGACGATATTAATAAATTAGTTTGGTTTCTTCTTTTCTACTTCACTTACATCATTAGTTTTAAATTCAGTGATATTTATTACAAGAAAATTTCATCTTAATAATTTCTGTTAATATATTCTTGCGTTTTGAAAAATATGAAAACCCATTGCTGATAGCTCGTAAATTTTCTTACACGAGATTCTTAGTTATTAACTGTGAGTTTGTTATTTTCTGGTTCAGTATCTTAATAAGTTAACAAAACCCCACAAATATATTAGATATAACCACATTATACATGCGGTGATTATGCTACACCAAATGAAAATGTTTACTGTTATACAATAACATCAGGGACAACTTTATTCAATGACTTCAGAATGAATGGGAGAAAATTTTGTTATTAGTTTATTTGATACAGTTAGATTGATTGTCTAGTGGTAACATTATTGATAACAATCCTATATAACGCTGATGCAAGACTTTTCTATGCAAAATACCACACAAATAATTTTCCTCGGGCGCTAGGCGCATGGGGACCTTTTTTGGGACATACTTCGTATATACAATATTTATTGTAATTATAATAAATTTTCATCATTACAATATAGATATCTCCTAGCTATAACAATTAACCATTTCAATATAAATATAACCCTTTTAAATGATACAATTCAACTTACAAGCACACAACATATATTCTCAGATCTTTACTATTGTTTCTAATTATACCTCACTTAACATGTAAGTTTTTTTCAATTTTCCTGGTAATCCTGTCTTCCAATTAAGGATATCTATTCTTGTTAGAAGATTAGCCACTAAACATGATACTATTTTTGTCATTTTTCATTTCTCTCCAATGTACTGAAATTATTCGATTTCATTTGAATCAGTGGATACTAACACAAACTCCAATAGCCTATACATTTAACCAAAAGGATGCACTCTTGAAATTGATCTGTCTTCTCTGTTTGCTCTTATCAAATTCTTCGTTTCAAGTCCGCCACCATCTCTTCTACTACAATTTTCAATCTCTTTAAACTCACATCAATAGAGCTTATCCATCGGTTTTTGTCTCTATCGAAATTTTCTTTGATGAAGTGGGGAGTTTTTCTTCAAAAGTATCCGCTCGAAATCCGATAGAGTTTAAATACAAAGGCTTCGATCGGAAATTGCATTCATGCGAACGGATATCAGAAAGAAAAAGTATTCCAAGGGAAAAATAGAATCTCCTTTTTCTCCCACATAATGGATTACCCGAGTTGGTTTCTAACTCACGAAAGAGATTAAACACGGAAATGATAAATTGCGGGATTAATTTTTTCCTCGACCCAGAAGAGATATTTCACTTTGCCGACGGATTCCACTGCATGCGAAAATTTGGGATAATTGGAACGGATTCTGTGTGATGCGAGAAAAACAAGTTCAAAGGAAAGCACACCTTCCTTTCGAAATTTCTAAGAAGTAGAAATGGATCTAAACAAAATCTTCTCTTGATCGGAGCTAGGCTTATACCGAGCGCAAACATGTTCCTTGGGAACCGAAAGCCGGGTAATTCATTGTAGACCTTCATTTGATTATTATCTTCCTCAAATAAATAAAAAGAAAGCAACTCAGTACTTCTAAGAAGGAACCTTTAGATGATCATAATAAAGCTTTCTTGAGAAATTTTTTTCTCATACCATTTCGCTAGAGTAATATGCTTTGTAAAACCACGAAAATCGTCAAATCTTTTTTTCCAATGCCTGCATTGCTAAGATTAATAATAAAATTTCAGTTTTACGGCTGTGTGTATTTTCTCTTCTTCATTTCAAAGTAATTGTAATTTTTAAATATTTTCAAAGAAATGTAGCCCGATTGGTTATAGGCAGACTCGGAAAACGGACAGTGTTACAGAAATGTTAGACAATAGAATATAAATTATAAATAAATTTTTAAAATGGAGTATTCAGCTACGGCATATTGTCGATAAACCTCGATTACTATCGATAAATAAATTGAATGATTTCATGATAGTTTTAAATAAGTTGTATGTAGCGATCTAGATGTATCTATCTTCAGTTATGTTTAATATTTGGCTAGACAAAATCTTTCATTTTAAATTTAAATTTAGTTTTTTTAACATCATATATTTCGTTATAGTTAATTTTTGTTTCATTATACGGGTTAGATGATATTAAAGTTGATTTTCCTTCAAATTGCGATTGCATAGCTTCTTAAATTCAGCAAGTATGCTATATTGAATATATACGTAAATATGTGTATTCAAAGAACAATCTACGATAGCGATTTTGGAAAAACCGCTCAAAATGAGAGGGAAAGACTTTATAGGTAGTATTTTCCTCTTAATGGTTGCTAATCGATTCTTACCGGACTCACGACAATCCCTACTTCTGCACGGCAAACTCGATTTCGAGTTCAACGAACTCGCTGAATTGTAAGATTTTGGAATCGATTTGAATGTCAATGATGCCAGAATTGGAAATCGTACTATTTAAGTTAATATCGACTCACTTCATCCGCGGGTAACTGTATTGACCATAAACTTGAAGTAAGAAAGTTTTTGGATAGGGATTTTCAATCTGTAAACTTCAATTACGACTTGGGATGAATTTGGAAGAAGTTTCAACATCCAATAATTAATGATTCTAGAATGTTTGACACTACTCCATCTTTTTTTAGCTGGAAAATGCATGCTCAAGAATACGTATATAAGGAAAAAGTTGTGAAAATGGTTGATTTCACATGGAGTTAATTTTTCAGACATTCCTTAATACTACAGAATGCGTATCAGATAACGCTACTAATGTTTTTAATTCGATCAGATATCGCGCGCTGCTGTTTATCGAGGAGCTAATAACTTCCCTAAGTCTGCTTGCTCGGCGTGATCTGATAAAAGGAAAGATATGCGATAAGAAATTAAAAGGAAAGACAAACCTTGGAAACCAATCTAGATATATAAGGGAATTTCAGTAGGAATCTCACCGTAATCTAATTAATTCCTACCTGCACCGTAAATTTCTCTAGTAGCCTAGAAACATGGTACATCAAATTTGCATTACGTATTCCATTTCATTACGTATACGAGGGTGGTCTGAAAAGTTTCCGACCCCAGATTTTTCAGAAATTTTCAGAAAACATGTCGAGAAATGGCGAAATGTCGGAAACTTTTGAGACCACCCATGTATAATTAGTGGATTCGGTTCAAGAAATTTTATTTTAATATAATTATCGAAGGATAATTGTTGAATTGAAATTTTGCGCATTTGCGTCAAACAAAGTTTGAAGAGAAAATATATAATTATTTTGAATTATTTTATTTCGGTATATTTCAAATTTTTATTGAGGATTCTTTCGCATGCTTATTTCTGTTTCCAATTTTCCTTTATCTTTTCCTCGGCTTATTCTTTCCTGTCTGGACCTCCGTCTTCTTACCTTTAGTTCATTTGCTTCGACCTTTCTCTGCCCACCATAATTCATGACCCCAGTAACCTCGTTTATTTATTGTCTCAGGCGCCCTCTACTCCTCCCATCTCTTGCTCTTCTATCCAATAAGTTTTTTCTCCCGAAAGGTTCTCACCTGTCCGCTGAGGATGTGAAACGTAGAAAACTCTCTTTCTCTTGCGTAATGATGAATGTCTCTATTTCGGACTTTGACCAACCAATACCGAAAAAGTACTGCAACTAACCTTGTCTTAGAAAAGAAATACCGACCACCATGTGGGTGGCCAGAGAAGGTCTTACAATCGCACGAGAAAACTCATATATTCGTAATTTTGAAATTTAAAGAATAACCAAATACGTTAAATGTAGTTACCAACAGAACCTGTTTCATTTATTTAATCATTTATCGAAGAAATTTCTCCTAAGACGATTTTCGTCATACAAAGCCTAATTCTAATTCAACAAAGCTATAAACGATATATCTACTTAATCTTCTATCTTAGCAATATACATACTATGCATATGCATAAAAGACCAACATTCTAGGAAAATCTGTTTCATGACAATTTAATAGTCATGTCTTTGTTTCGATCAAACTAGGGAATACAAATTTCAATTTATCAGAGTTTTTACTATTTCACTACTAATTGTTTTCAAGCACTCCCTTAGTTGAACCAGGTAATTTTAATCCATCCAGTAAAATTACCATTGAAAAAGTAATACCATGTTATACCCGTTCTTGGCGTTCTTCTGCTTAATTTTATTTTTTAACTAAAATATTTAATCCAATGATGAAGATTAAAAGGCATCTGTTCGTGGTACATTATTAAGTTCTCAACAGTTTACTACCGAATATTTTAATAACTCTCTGTATAATTGTGGAAAAAATAGAAAACATATATAAAGGTTTGAAGGTTAGGACTCGATTTTCATACCAATTTAAACTTATGTGTGAAAATATACATTTTGGCGAAGACATAAAATAACTAAGGAAAACTTTTATTGGTAACAAATTTCAACCATTCAATATTATTATATTCATTTTTAGCCATGTTATTTAGGTTTCAACTATTCATATAGTGTAAACAGTAGAAACCTGTCACTAATAAAAGTATTTTTGTAGGGCTTTAACACGATTTTTTTGTACTTTCGTAAAATTCCACTAATTTACGTCTGCGTCCATCAATTTTGTGTGTGTGCATTTTATTTGGAATAAAAATTGACTATACATACTTCTATACCTTTAAGAAGGAACTAAAATTTTGCAGATACAGTGGTAGTTCCATACGTCGCATTTTTATTGTATATTATTTTACACAGAGTTTTACACGCATTTTTAAACTACATTATGAACATTACTGCGGAGAGAATCCAATTATAATACAAAAATTGAGAAACATTTTGAATAAAGAAAAACTTCTTTTAATACATAATTGAATCGTAGAGGGAAACGTTTCATCTAGGAGGCGAGAAACTTTCTTTTTATAGAGCTTTCAACGGAGGAGATTATTACATTTGGGCGTTACCTTTCCATTCAAATAAGGCGAGCCATAACGGTGAAAGCCCACAAAGGCGCTGGTCTTTTGGTCACTTCCCAACTCACCCCTACATCTCTCCCCTAAGAACGACTTTTCCAAATGGATAAACATTTCCAAAACATGAAATCGGAATTGACGCTTTGGACGGCCATAAAAGTTTAGGATTTAAGGTTGAAATAACATCGTCCATGTTGCTTTTCCGAGATACGAAAACCTCTTCACGGTGAAGTCGGCTTTTAAAAGTGGAGCGTTCATGCTGATCCGCTCTGATAAAAAAGCTCCTAGATTCCCCTAGGGCTCTCTCGAGAATAATGTTATTTTATACGTGATATATGAGGAATAGCGGAGGAAATGCAGTACATCGAGCGAGTTACATAAAACGTCAACCTCATTAATTCTTTGCCTCCGTAAACTTGCACACAAGGGGTTCACATCATTGCATTTATGGGCGATTTCATCTCTGTAAACTGCACTGAAAGACATGAATAATAAAGAACCCCGCTTCCTTTTATTTTTTGGTCCATTACGCCCTTAGTTTCATGTTTATTCAATTTATTTAACATCCCATTAACTTTTATACCGTGGATAAAGGCTGCGCTGAAAGGCATCTCCTGAGCATATAAAATTTATGGACGTAGCACGAATGAAGTATTAACATGTAACCAATGAATTCCATATGTTTTGAATAAGATAAGTGCTTTTTATGAGTTATTGACGGATATTTTTAAGTTATGCGTTTTTCTGTGAGAGAATTTTATCAGATTTACGTCAACGAAAGGGATTGCTGTATTTTGTGTTTAAGCATTTCAAGCTCTTGATGAATTACCTCTGAACTTAAGAAATGTGTGTGCATTAAATATCTTATCTCCTATTTTTAAAAGATAAAGGAATTATGGGTGAAATAAATTTGAATGTGAGTCGTTGGATTAGAAAGCTAAGATATGAGGTATTTGTAAATTTAGAAGGGAAAAAAGACATGGAGTATATAAGAATGATCTGATTTTTAAATCAACTGTCTTACAATCAGAGGTGATTATAGAAAATAATAAGTGAGGTATTTTCCTCTTGCTTTCCCTACTGAGCAAGAATTCTTTAAAAAACAAGGATTACTTACGTGTAGCACAATGACCCTGTAAATAACGTGAAGTTTTCATAGCATTAGATGATAAGTGAACAAAATAAATGACATTACTTTGCATAGCTCATACCTGAGTGGACTTAATAAAATAATCATTTACTGGACTGAGACAAAAGTAGATGAAAAGGTACAGTTTAAGCTATCTCTTCCAAAAAAAAAACAAATGAATAATGCTCCACTTATCAATATATGGTAGCAGGATCATAAGAAAAATAATAAAGATGAAACAATAGGTAAATTACCAGAAAGTAATCTTTGTATAAGACTATGTAACGAAAATTGAGATGACCACCTAGAAAAGTTAAGATAACTAGTTATAATAACTCCTCCAATGATTTTCAATTATTGCAAAAATACTTTCATTCCGATTCTTAGGTGATATAATATATTATATATTATATCACCTAAGAATCTATATTATATCACCTAAGATATATATTGGAAGTTAACTTAATTGTGTTTGAGATTAGGATGGCTTCCCCAAGGACCCCCGTTTCTTCAATCTTGGGAACCGTTGGCTATGAGGCACTTGTGTCGCAAGTCACGGAACTTAGGAAAGAAGTTGCGGACCTCCGCTCTCAGCTCGAAGGGTTACGGCTGGCTTCGGCTTGCGCAGGACCCTCCGTTACGAGCCCTAAAGCTTGTCGCACCCCTGAGGTGCCTCGGCCTTGCCCGAGTACGGTTGTAGGCAAGCCTATTGGCTCCTCTGCGGAGGATACCACGCGGGTAGTTGCTTGTCCTTCCCAGAGGGCTAACGAGTGGAAGGTGGTTTCCAGTCGCGGTGCTCGCGGCCTAGTGCTGCGAAAACAGTGTGCTGGGAATGCTTCGGCTGAACCGGCGCCTGTTAGCAACAGGTTTGAGGTGCTGAAGGACCTAGAGCTAGAGCACTCGCCCGTTGCCACGGAGGAAGCTGGGCCGAAGGAGAGCCGTGGGGGGAGGGGAGTGTTAGTCATAGGGAGCTCCAACGTCCGCCGTATTATGTCTCCGTTGCGGCGAAGGGCCCGCCGGGAGGGAGTGTGTGAGCGGGTGTTCTCCCGGTGTATACCAGGAGGCACGGTGCCCCAGGTGACGAAGGAGTTGAGGGCGGCGGTCGGGAAGACGGGTTGCTCCTCGCTGCGTGTGGTGGCCCATGTTGGCACCAACGATGCCTCGAGGCGTGGCTCCGAGGAGATCTTGGACTCGTTCGAGGACCTGGTCTCCGAGGTTGCTCGCGTCCGGGACTCGTCTGGGGTCAGCATTGGGTTATCCATATGCAGCATTGTCCCGCGGATTGATCGAGGCTCGACGGTTTGGAGTAGGGTGGGAGGTCTGAACCGTCGGCTGAGGGATTTCTGTCGGGGCAAGGGAGTGGACTTTGTCGACCTGGGCTACGTCCTCGATTCATGCAGGGCACCCCTTGACCGCTCCGGAGTTCACTATACGGCTGAGGCTGCGGAGAAGGTAGCGGGTAAGGTCTTTAGGCGTGTGGGTGTTTTTTTAGGTTAAAAAAGATCAACGTTTTTAATGAAAATTTTTCCGCGATTAGTCCTTGTATAGAGCTTAGCTTAGGGAACGAAAACACCCACTTAGATAAGAATAGTAATATGCGGGTGTCTCCATCTAAAAAGGATGTTAATGATAGATGTAAAAGAGAAATTTCAGCAGAGGATATTAGTACTCGTAGATATGCTTCGGTAAATGGCTCTATTTTGATAAAAAATAGCGGAAATGAGAAAAGCAGAACGAGATGTGTTAAAGGCGACATAAGTGACTTAAAAATATCAGCTAGAAATGGTGAGGAGTTAGATAGATGTCATTCCAATAGTTATAATTCGAATTTACCCGCCGAGCTCAAGAGTGATAGTCATAAGGATATCAAGTTAGTGGTAGTTAACTGTAGAAGTATTCGCAATAAGCAAGCGGAATTCTTCGACTTGGTTAAAAATACATGCGGAGATATAATACTAGGAAACGAGAGTTGGCTCAGCGAAGAAATAGCCTCTAGTGAGATTTTTCCTCCCGACTTCTTTGTGTATCGAAAGGATAGAGACAGCAGAATGGGGGGAGGAGTATTTATCGCTGTAAAAAATAGTTTGGTGAGTCAGTTAGAAAACTTCCAATGCCAGGATAGTGCCGAGATGATTTGGTGCTCAGTGTCTGACAAGCATGGTAGAAAAACGTACTTCTGCTCCTTTTATCGCCCTCCTAATCGCGATGACGAGCCCATAGAGGATCTGTACGAAGCATTGAGTAAACTCCGTAAGAGCAAACCCGAAGCAGCTATTTTCGTAGGAGGTGATTTTAATCTTCCTTGTGTTAACTGGAGGAATATGTCCGTCGCTAGTAATAGTAGAGATAGAAACGCATCGCAGAAATTAATTGATTTATTCTCGGCCTTCGCTCTAGAGCAAGTAAATACAGAAGCGACCAGAACGACTACTCTTGGTAGGGGCAATATCTTAGATCTCCTTGCTACTAGCCATCCTCATCTCGTTCACAGAATTTCCGTCAGTGAAGGTATTTCCGATCACAAAATAATAGCCGCCTCGATTAAGATAGATTCATTCCGAGTTCTGAAGCCCCCTCGTACATTATACATTTTTAGGAAAGCCAACTTCCCCGCGTTCAAGGAGTTTATAAAGACAGAAAGTGCTCCCCTTATTAGTTTCATTCAGAAGAATTCAGTAGACGACAGTTGGTCTGAGTTTCTCCGAATCCTTCGTGAAGGTACCTCTAGATTTATTCCGACAAGAGTGGCTCGGGATCGGCAAGAGCCGCGATGGGTCAAGCCTAAACTACGTTCACTCCAAAGAAAACAAAGAGCATTACATTCCATTATGAAGACTTTTCCATTAAATAGCATAGAATACGAGAAGCAACGTCGTAAATATTTAGATATCAAGAGGTCAGCGAAGACTGAGGCACGTAAGGAGTTCGATACGTATAGATCTCAAACGCTACGCGAATCTCTGGAAAAGAATCCTAAGGAATTCTGGTCTTACGTACGAGAGACAAGAGGCAAACAATCGACCGTTCTGCATCTCATAAACAACAATGGTAGCGTCGTATCAGATTCATGTGAAAAGGCTAATATTCTAAACCAACACTTTAAGAAATGCTTCATATCAGATAACGGTCACGTAAATGCATTTCCTACTCGTATTACCTCTAAAATGAGTAAATTAGAACTAAATGAAGCAGGTATTAAGAACCTTTTATTGCAAATTGACAGCAAAAAATCCCCCGGGCCAGAAGGTATACCTGCCCTCGTTATATCTACGCTAGCTAACGAGCTTGCTCCCCTCCTACTCGTGTTTTTCAATAAATCTCTAGACGAAGGTATGGTTCCTGCCTCATGGAGGAGAGCGAACATCACTCCAGTCCCAAAAAAAGGGCGTAAGTCAAAACCGGATGATTTCCGACCAATATCGCTCACTTCGATATTTTGTAAAATTCTAGAACACATAATATGCAGTTATCTAATGCGCTTCCTTAGTGATAATAATGCAATTACACGCAGTCAACACGGATTCCGCAAAGGTCGCTCATGTGAGAGTCAGTTAGCACTTCTTAATCACGACATAATGCGAGCAGCCGATGAAGGTTTTAGGACAGATGCCATATTCCTGGATTTTAGAAAGGCATTCGATACAGTACCACACGCAAAGTTACTCCAGAAACTAGAGTCATATGCAATCGAAAATCATATTATTCAGTGGATTAAGTCGTTCCTCACATGCAGAGTTCAACGGGTAGTCTTAGATGGCGTTTACTCTGATGAAGTAGAAGTATCATCTGGAGTTCCTCAGGGCAGTGTCATTGGACCGATATTGTTCTTAATTTACATTAACGATATAGTAGACAATGTAAGAAGTAAGGTAAGGCTTTTCGCGGACGACACACTCATATACAGGAAAATTCAAAATGTGGAAGATACTTCCATATTACAGGGTGACTTAGACGCTATTTCGAAATGGTGTGAAGATTGGCAGCTCGGCTTGAACATAGAGAAGTGTGTAGCGATGAGCATGACCCGCTCCCCGTCCCTGAACTTAAAACAAACATCCTACCTTATTAGCGGTACAACATTAGAATTCGTAAGTAGATACAAATATTTAGGCATTGTTTTCAGTAGTAACTTATCGTTCAAACCGCATATTCAAGACGTAGTGGGGTCAGCTGATAGGACGCTGAGGCTATGTAATCGCGTTCTCAGGGGTTGCCAACAGAATGTCAAGGAAGTGGCTTACTTTTCGTTGGTTCGTCCATTGCTTGAGTACTGCTGCGCGGTGTGGAATCCACATGAGAAAGGATTGATCATAGAACTAGAGCGCATGCAACGTAGAGCGGCCCGTTTCGTCAAGGGAGACTACAAGTTCGACAGCAGTGTGTCAGAGATGATCAAAACCCTCGGCTGGGAATCCCTCGAGGACAGAAGAAATGAGTATAGGCATAAACTTTTCGAGAAATTTTTGAGTAGCGATTTACATGAGGAAATAAGCGACTTCGTGATTCCCGTACTCAGTGAGCGTAGTTTTCGAGACCAGACGTCAAAAAGATTCCGCGAAATTATAGCGAGAACAGATAGCTATTTCTGGTCTCTTTTTCCAGATAGTATTAGGTACGCAAACCAGATGGTTGGTTAGGGAGTTCGGTGTATTCACACCCCCTGCCATACGCCTTACGGCGGTTAGCGGGGTATTAATGTAAATGTAAAAATGTAAATGTTAACATTTATAGCTGTTTAAGATTAATAACTGAATTCAATTATGCGTTTTCGTGTAATAGACAAGCGAAGTTTACCGGTTCATTTAAAAATTCCGCAAGTCTATGTTGAGCATTAATCAGAAAACTCTGTGGTCAACAACGCGGAATCTAATTAGATCAGCAAATAGATTCTCCTTAACTACCAGAGTAAATCCCGACTGAATCAAAAACGGCCATTGCCTTTAAAATCCGAAGGGGTATAAATGTATGCATATAACGTGTAGAGTCGTAAAATACGAGGTTCGATAGCGTATCAGGATACGATTAATTCGTGCTTGTTTTCATCCGTTCGGAGGCATCAAAATCGCGCTTAGTCGAGGGATTTTATAGCCAATGGCTGCCAATAAAATATATGCCAGCAAATGAGATCATTCGAATCTCCGAGAGGAATTCCAAAGCGGCGTTAACTGCTGTAAGGATTATGAAAGATTTATCATTCAATTTGATCGCCACCGTAAACAGTGTTCCCATTTTAATGCTGCAGGCACCCCCTGCGGATTTGATATTGCTCGTGTTAGAACTCTTCTTCTGATAACACTTCATCCTCTGTGGCCAAAATCTCGCTTTCTCTAACGGATTTATTACTTCCACATCGCTCATTTCTTATAGCGATAATATTCGATCCATTATTGCTGGCTGATAAATATAATCTCAATCGCATTCTTTATTTCCTACTCTCTTTCTATCGTTCTTGGTGATTGTTCCAGCGTTACCCAGTAATAGTAGTTGTTTTTATAAAAGTGCTTCTACAGCTGAGGTCATTTCGCACGTGGGCTCACACCGGGAGTCGAACCCGGGACAGCTTTCACCAAAGTTGAACTCGCTGGCTATCCGGAGCTCATATGATAATAACATTATGTTATAGATTTTTGAGACATGTTTTAGAACCATTTTATTCTTTGAGTTTTGTATAGAAAGAGAATGAGTTCCGGCTTCCATAAATGCCGTATTACTTTCAGTCCTGCAATAACATGAATGTGGATAAATCCATTCATATATGACGTACGCAAATAAAATACTTCTACCTTGATTTACTGTCAATATAAATACTCCTTTCGAAATATTCCCTCTTTTTTTCCGAAGTACCTATTTCTTCATTTGAATGTTCACGGATATTAACCCTTGATTCTTTTTTCTGTCGCTTCTTTTCCCTTCCCTTTTGATTATGGTGGCATTTAAAAGTCTTGATGCAGATTTTCAGATGAGATTACTTCTTGACCAGTTGTGGTACCTCATTAAATCGTAAGGGGCAACTTTTCGTTGACTGCAGATCATTATATAGTACGGGATCAATATTGTTTCGGCGCGGAATGATACATCCATACCATGCCAAGCGAGGCAAGGCTTTAACATAAAATTATTTATGTTCCGCTTTCTTCCATAGCGATTTATTCTGCATACTGTTATGGATGTCTAAGGTACCTCCAATTATATGCACGAGGTATTTATCAAATACAATTAAAGATAGAGGACAAACGTCTTTAAGCAGTCGAAAACTATTTTTAAATTAGCAAATTATTATGAATCGGCACAAAAACATACTCCCTCGTAATGCGGATTATTTAGGAAAACAGCGCTTATAAAATAGCATAGCATATAAAATGTCTTTAATTTCACAAGTTTCTTTTCTTTCAATTAGTTTCTTAGCGCGCTCATGTTTGAATTAAATATACAAAGCTCATCTGGCTTATATATGTACATAGTTTGAACTCGATTGATCTTCACACTCTTTAATGATCGAATTAAAAATATCGTGAATTTCCCTGATACACTATATTATGTATAGGAAGATTAACTTAAATGTTTACGGATTGATCCAGAAGCTCCTAGTTTGGGAGTGCAGAAGGGAGAGACAAAGAAAGAGCTTAATGGTGATGCCATTAGGGAGGCAAGCTAACACAGTCATGTTCTTTTCTTAGCGCATCATAACAAGAGACCTCTCCCGCAGATGACGGAGTAGACATGGAATTCAGGCTTATTCCCATGGAATGTCGGGTAAATAAGGTCATCATTTTTGCCCTTTCAAAACTCCGGAGATATAATATTAATCTCCTTTCCGGTTTAGGTTGTCTACTCTACGGGTTTGACCTAGAACTAGGATATTTAATTAGACGTTTGGGAATCCTTCTTACAGGTGAATTTGACATTTTTACTCTTATATTTTGATCAACGAGTGGTGAAAATTTTGAAATTATAAAATCTACTTATGGATTGCGAAAATTGTCTTGAAAATATCAATTTCGTCGGGCAGTTTTGGTGACTGGAAAGGCAGTAATAAATTGAATGACTGTACAAATCTACTCGAATAAACTATGAAAACAGACTCCAGGAGAGATCCTACGTTTCATGTTCCAATTTTGAATGTATTCTCTGGTCCCTCCTTGCTTAAAATTTTATCTAAAACATTCCCCCCAGAGATCCGATTGGGGGAATTGAAGCTTCGGAATATTTTGTATCGGATGTAGCCATAATTGAACTTATGATATCTTGTGATCTCTAATAAAGTGGTTTCCCCAGTTGCCTTCTGTATTTTTATGGCGTTGACCATAAGTTTGGTTTCATTCGCTTTTAGAGAAGATGTCTCATCCCCGTAAAAAGAGAGTGTCTCGTCCCTTTGTGTTTTCATGGTTTATTTGAGAGGAATTTCACAATTATACTTTGCCATTAGTTAGGTCTTATCGGCAATAAATTGAATATTAAACGAAGAGGAGTGAGATTCGTATAGGAAAGTTGAAGTGAATTTTTTCACTGTGATGAAACGTCTTCATAATTAGGAAGATAATTCGCAACCACGTAATCATGGAAGAATTATCATTTTGGCCAATCTAACTCTACCAATCAGATCTTGAAAGTAAAATTTGTAAAATATTTCCTAAGGCAGGGATTTTCAGATCTCTGTTACACAGATTACAAATCTTATTTCCCGGTAAAAACATCACCGATGGTAGTTTAAAGTTAACGGTGTACATTCAATACCGTTCACAAAAAAATACTGGAAGTTAAAAAAATGTAGATGTACATCGGTGACTTAAAAGGTAGCCATAAATAACGTAGACCTGTTCCTGCTCTTTCAAAGGAGCAAATCCTCCTTTTATTTCCTTATTAATGTTCACAATTACCAAATCCCCAGCTTCCCGTCGCCTCTGTGTCTGGCCATCGCCAAAAGAAGCTTCCCTTAATAGCTGGCCGCGGGTGTAAACACTCAATTCTCTTTTCTCGCAACCCACGAGACTTCGCTCTTCATTCCATCCTCGTTTATTTATTTATCCATAGTAACGGGACTCACGCGCTTACATATTCCGGGCCTATCACATTTCTCCATCCGCTCGTCAGAACAGGCCAACTATTAGGGAGGGATCCGCTTCTTTCTCGCGGGAACAACATGGCGACGGGGCGCATCACTCCTGGGAGAAAAAATACTCTCGTGTATTGAGGGAGGAAGATGAAAGGTCGTTCCCCCCATCCCTAACCACTACTTCGTCCCCCAACCATCTTTCACGCTCTCCCAAATGAGACGATAAAAATAAAATAAAGAAGCAACGCTGGGATTTTTTCCCGGCGCCTGTGTGGAATGAGATAAAAGCTGATAGCGAAGCACATAACGAGCGAGCGCGGAAAAAAATAATCCTAATACTTTTCGATAAAAGGTCGCTCGCGTAAGATAAGAGTTTTTATAAATCCCGTGCTGATGTTGTTTTGTGAAAACAAAGAAGTTCGGAAAAAGTTTGGGGATGCGCTTCAACTAGCGCGCGTTTCAAGCTGTAACTTTCCTTGGGGATTATTCAACCGGTGCTGTGAAACAGTTTGGTCTTTTTACTCGTTGAAAGAAAATAGTATTCTGTACTAAAATTAAAGCGACATATCAACCTGAAGGGTATTTCAGAATGCAGTTAATTTTCTAGTGCAAATGCCGCATTTTTCTGAATAAATCTCGGTGAATGCTTATCACTTCTATGGTTCCATTATCGTTCACTGTAAGAGATCGTACATTAGCTTCTTAATATCGGGAACGTACTCGATGAGCAAATGAGAACGTAATTTCTCTCACTTGAGTTTACTTTTGAATCTCAACCGCATAAGATTTTTCCAAATCAGCTTACTCTTTGTCATTTTTTCGCATAAAACTGTGTATAATGGATCAATTAACGACTTTCAATGAAATATAATAGCTAAGATTTTTTCTTTTATAGCTAAAAAAAAGCTTTTCCGGCATATTTACCGCATCTCTACTTAGTGTATGATTCAATCTAGTTTCTCCAGTGTTTAGTGATTTTTTTGCCTTTTCAAATATTTTTTTCAAAATTTTTATCTTTTTCACCCAAACTCTATTCACAAAATGCTCATTCGGGGTTCACGTTTTAATTAAACTCGCTAAAACATTGAGGAAACAAAAAGAGAGGCTGGAGGGAATACTCGAACAGGAAATCTTGAAGGAAGAAATGAAATATGATACATTTTACTACTTCGGTGGATTCGGGGGTATACAATTTCTTCACTAACTTTGGAGTAAGAGAATTCTTGATTACTGAAGAACATGCTCAGGTTACCTTCAAATATTTGTAGCATAATGTAAAAATAATATAGTTTCTTCGAATATCAATACAAGCTGTATTCTAATGAGTAAGAATCTTCGCTTCAATATCACGTAGTTAAAATGAGAATGATGTAAATTTTTGCCATACGAATAAATTATGGAGAGAAAACAACATTGTTTGGAAAGTTAGTTTCGCTGATAAAATTTTCTGTTCCCTTTATTGATTTAATGTTTGGGTTCTTGGAGAACTATCCCCAACATGTTTGCTCATTAAGACATATATTTGACGATTCAATGTGAAATCACATTGACATAGCTTAGTATTGGAAAAGAATAATATATGTAACTGAATAATAATATACTGATTAAGAAGTCGTATAATAATCATAAACATCTCAACAGATTATTTTCTTGTCAGCGAAGGACAAACCCATCAATAAATAAATCACAAATAAAATTGACTAGTTGAGGAATAAAAGGATGTATAGTATGTCAAATCCTTCTTTCTTCGAAAAAAATCTTGCCGTTTACCAAGCGGATCTGGAAACATTTTTCAGTGAATTTCTGGGAAATGGTCGTATCGTGCAATCATATCGTCTCCTTTACTGCTCATGAATTTTTTATTTGAAACTCAAGATATAGATCAAGATCAGATCGCACATTTTTTCTCTTCCTTCCAGACATTCGCGTCTATTGTTATTTACTTAGGATATGTCCCTAAAATCAATTTTTTATCACTTAGAACTCGCTCTCTTTTAAAAACAGTTTCATGAGATAACTTGTATTTTATCTCCCTTAAAAAAATAATTTTTTTTATTCAATTCGTACGGTAATCCAGAGCTTAAGATATAAAGTACGATCTCCTGATTCAGATATGGAAATAATGGAATAACATTTCCTTTTCCCCAAGCCTTTTCATCTGCAACATCGAGGCATCGGCTTAATTTGAAATAACGCCGGTGAATCGCGAGTTTATTTCGACCTCTTTTCCACGGAGGAAGAATAAAGGATCATTTATTTAGGACTGCTCTCGTTTATAACGATAATAATACATCCTCTCTCTTCTGACGGCGTAGGCTCATCGTTTACGAATCCCTCTCTTGCTATACGGAGGATCCCAAAGGGATCAGGAGAGTCGCTCATAAAAAGAATATGCCGCGATCCGAAAATCGGCCTCCTCTCGGCGCATGCGCATAATTAAGTTCCTCTCGAGTGCTTTACCCCCCTCCCGTTCCCCTGAAATTGCCAACAATATCGACTGGCTGGGAAAGTCCCTTGTATTGGTTTCATTTGCGGCCTCGACGAAATCCAGGTTTCCTTTGTTTTCGTTCTCCCAGCGCCAAGCATTCTGCTAACCTCAGTTTTTGACCTCTCTCTTCCATCCGCAAAGGGCCACACCCTCTCTAGGTCACCTTCTTCCCCCCCACGGCTTAGCATCCCTCCCGACCTGCTTCTTCCCCTTTTGCGGAACAATCAGCCGGAAATAGAACCACGTTTCAACTTAGAATGCTAACCTTTACACCGAAGGAAGTGCAGTATATATATCTCTCTCTCAACCAGATTCAGCAGGAAGAGACACGCGGCAAATTCGGCCGTGCTGTGGGACGCAGGTTTAATGAGCTAATTACAATATAATTGCTTTCGAATAGCGTAAATTAGCTGGTTTGGGGAGAGAGCGAATGATGTTCCCAACCCACGACTCTAAAGGGAGAGATTAAATTAACCTTTGACGAGCAGAGTTGGAAAAATCACGTCGAAAATCACTTTGAAACGTCAGTGTTGCGGATGTATTTCGATGCGTCGACATGTATTAAACTAGCCGAGTAGTAATTACAGAATGAGATCTAAATTATCTGTCGGGTAATGAAATTGGAATAACTGAATGCAGGGCCGCAGAATTTCCTCATTTGGGGCAAGCGCGTGTCCCGAATGACTTCGCCCTCAACTTCGAAAACGGTGCTGAACACGGTCGCATAATGCATACGAATGACGATAAAGGTTAGTCCAGGTATTCTTCATTCCAAATGAGCACTGTTTTGCTTTAAGGAACTTAAATAAGCAAGGTAAGGGAAGGCTGCGAGTTAGTATTCAAATGAACTCTTCCGTGGCGCAAGTGACAGCGTTAAATTTAAATAAGAGTTGAGGAAAGCGTTTCTTTTTGTGTGTTCAAAGGAAAACTCGCTGGCAGGTCGAGTAAAGGTAAAAGTTAAATTAGGTCGATGTATGGGAAGTAAGTCAAAGAGTAGCTTCTTCTCCGCGGCCAACAAATCGGCCTTTTCGGAAACGAATTTACTACAGGGAACGCTTCCTTGGGAGTTACCCGAAATAAAAAAAGACGCCGGAGATTTGTTGAAAGAAAAAGGATTGAAAGACTTGGAAGCTTCTGCTGCATGGTTTTTTTGCCAGGTGTTTCGATTTGTTTCTTTTTTTGCTGCTCGAGCGAAACTAGACGCTTAAATCTTTCGCTCCTTCTTTGTGGAATGCTACGGAATAAATTTCTTAATCAATTAAGGGTGAATGCAAATCAGATGTTAATGCTGACCTTAGCTCGATTTTCGCTGCAATAAATATTCCAAATCGAATTTACAGGTGTGTAAATAAATAATGGTTGCAATAATGAAGCGCACCAGGTCCAATCAGAGTCTCAGATATTTAAAAAGAGATTGTTCTGTCGCGGTTCCAATTGGTCTGTGTAACCATCCGGCATGTAGGAGATCTTGGATTGAATCTCGAATACATCAGCCGTTTACTCTCTCGTTTTTCTTCCCAATGAATAATTATATATTATAACAATACAGATAATATCCAACAATCGTCATTTGATGAATAGTACTGTATAAGAGTTGTAAAGTATATAGATTCTTCTTTTCCCAATACTAAAATTTGAATTATATTTATTTTTCCAAAACTCAATTTTCATAGATGTAGTTCTACATCCTGAATGAACTAGGTACATTTTAATGTATAGGAAACATGCCTTCAAAGGACTAGCCAAATCCTAATCCCGAAAAAGACCGCGTGTGACTTAAAATCTTATACGGATTATAATGAAATATGCGCTGATGTGCTCATATTACTGGAATCATATCTCATTCATGCCATAATATATCATTCAAATACTTTAGATTTGGTTAAAAACGGTTTACTCGATAAGTTGTGATACTCACTTCAAACAATATTAGCTACGTGTGAATATTTGCTAGTGAGGCTTATATCATAGGGCCTATCACAGGGCTGATAGGGTTCATTCGGATTCGTATAGGGATTATGGGAACAATATTTTAAATCGTTGTCATCGTGCTGAATTAAATTCTGCATTCATTTAGTTACACCCCACCTTTATTCATTGAAAAGGTTTCAGCATGATTCCACAATCATGTATTTTGGGATCCAGTAATCATTTTTAATAAACATGGTGTTTACGAGGTTCCATCACATTACAACCAGCCGAGTCATGTTTTTACCGTATCACTTAAAATAACAAGAGAGTATTTTCGGGTATCGGAAGTGTCAAACGTCGTTTTAAACGGAAATGATGGTGTGATATAATGGGGGATCAGATATCGTCATTATCATGAAAATGTTCCGCTTGAATTTTCTTTCGAAAATCATCCTTCTCGTGTTACAGAGGACCAGAAATTTCATCAATCAAACCATTGACAGATGCCCCTATCGTGAGTGTCCAGACGCGTCAAGATTATTTTCAGTCAAATTTTTCCACATGTTTAATAAAAACTTCAACATATTCAAGTATCGAAAATCAATTGCTTATATCGTATAAAGAGGAAGGAAGAGAGATCTTGTCGTATGTTTGCCTGAAATAATACCGCTCTCTAGGAACTTCCTTAAGTCCCTTTTTCACCCTTTCAATACTTGAAAGTTTAAAAATCCAGCGACCGCTTTGCTTATGGTTAAAGGACTTCCTCGAGCAATTCCTTCCCGGATTAAAAGTTTTGTCTCCCGACGGAAACAAATGCCCTCGGATTATCTGGAACAAAATAAATACAACTGATTTCCAACCTCGGGATTGAAATATTGATGGTCATTATCCGGATAGCCTTTTGCAACTTCCGAAGATTTCATTACCAGCTTTCGAAAGTAAGTTTCTTCCCCATTCCGGAATCCAAACGTATTCCAGCTCCTTATCGTTTATCTTTCGAGGGTTCCTAATAAATTCTGCGCCTTTGGACCCTTTTGTTTCCCTTTTCGATTTCGTCGCCTCAGAGTGTCGAGTTTAAAGTCTTTTAGAACTTTTGCTATCCTCCGAACTTTTTTCTTCGCCGGTTATTATACTTTCAGCCTCATTTTCATACTCTCATATTTCGACTTTCAAGAATTAGCTTTTTTAATTCCCTTGCGAAGCATTCTTTCTCAACTCCCAGCATCACTCCCATTCGCGTTATTTTTTGGTATCAAATTCCTCCATTTAGGGAGACGTCTCTCTACATTGCCCTCCTACCTTTTTAACTCTTGCGCGCGCATCTTGTTTTCACCACGTTCTACACTTGCCACTTTTCTCGGTCTTCATTTAATGCTCGCTGGTTTCATTCGGATCTTCCCTTTTCCTATTTTTATCGATTCCGTATCTTGCGGCGATAAATTATACACTTGAATTGCTCGCTCAAGTTCCCACAGAAACCTTCTGTCATTTGAAAAACACAGTGTATCGTTTCTCAAGCAATTGATGCTTTTTTTCATTTTCTGAGGATTGTATCATAAGCTAGAGGTTCTATCGTATTGGTTATCTATACGCTGGGTGTTACTTCACTTGTTTATATGCATCATGATCTCTTTAAGAATTTTCATTTGTCAGCTAACCCAGGAGTTGGTAAACAATCTTCTCTAATGGCCACTTTAGGCGTCCTATGTCTAACGCTTTTAGATCACAGTGTGCAGTCTACTTGAGTACCATTCTCAATTTAGTGTCCACCATTAAACGTTCTCAGATCCTGTTCAACTCACCGTTGCTAAAGTGTTTGCTAAAAAGAAGATATAGAGCTTTTAAGTGGACCTCGACTAAAAGCAAACGCGCCAGCACGCAGTAGGTTAATTGGTCGGAGTTATTTGTTGACTAATTTTATTACACTTACATTTCCGATTGACCAGTTTAGGTCAGTTTATAAATCAGTGAAATTAAAGCATTAATTATGAAAATTATTTCAGAAAAAATTCGAATTAAATCCTTGACTTGAATGTCGATTATGTATTACCTTTACTTTTAACTGCTGAAATTTAATAGAATATTTACATAAAAACCTTTACGCCTGGCATTATCGCATTGTCACTAGTGATATGGCAGGTGTTTCCAAAAAAACTTTTTACAGTGACTCATTGAAGTGGCTGGCATCTCTAATATTTCAGGAAAAGGGTTTTGGGTAGTAGGAATATATATTGCTCTGCTCATTTTACACTTTCAATGAAAATGATATTTCACTTTTACGTCGCCAAGGAAACATAATTCCGAAAGCAGTGGGTAAATTCGTCTTTAACTACAGTCACATAATTTGCTTTAGCATTAAAGTTTCACAACAGTAGTAGATTAAAGTTTGAAGTTAGACGACAGCTGGTCACTCATTTAATTAGGCTCCCCTTCCTTAGGCTGAGGAGCCCAGAGGCAATACGCATCGTTCGGTCACGTGGAAAACTTGGTATCAAAATATGTAGACGTGGTGTTACCTTGAAAAGGTAGTTAATCGCCGCGGGCGCCGAGTTTCTTTGGACGCACAAGAATGTAATTGCACTCTCCTGTCTCCACAGTGGACTTTCCCTCTCGAAGGAATCCTTTCGGAATGTTTCATATGGGAAAATGCCCATCCCCTCGAGCGCCAATACCCTCAAGGGGTTGCTCTCCACACTTTCTCCTCCACCCCCGGACCCTGTCAACCTCGAAAAAACTACCTTATTCAGCGATACAACACTATCCTCATCGATTTTGTACCATCCTCTTCTACACTCGAGTTTGTTTACCAAATTCCCCTCCTGCGAGCGATCAATCCTCTCTTTGAATCCTCCAGCGAACTCCTTTCCTAATTTTATTCCGCCCTACCCTTTTTGGATTTGCTTGCAGATCCCTTCCAGATGTATTATTCCACCTATGGGTTTTTCCTCTCTTCCCAATCGGAGGGCTTAGTCTTCTTCTTTCTCAGCTTCTCCGTGTCTCTCTCCCTCACAGCCGTTTACTATGGGCGTGGGAAAGGGTATTGATCGCAGTGCTACCCCAGCGGCTCTTAGCGGACTCACTCTCTTCCCAGTTCGGAGAGAGGCGGAGTAGGTTTTGTCAAGCGAGATAGCTGGAGGAGGGAAGGGGAGGAAAAGTTGTGGAGATGCATTGCTTGAGTGAGACAAAAAGGGGAAAAGATACGGAGAAATGTTGCAAAATGGAGACTCGGAGGGGAGCGAGGTTTGCGGTAAAAGCATCTGCAAATGGAAAAGGAAAATAATAACCGCGCAATGAGGGAGGAAATGGAATAATGACGAGCTAAGACGTTATTTACTGCTGGGCCGAGGATGTTTTGACCCCGAGTAGCTACACGGAGGAAATTTCTCTCCGGTCGTGCTTAGGTAGACGAAGACATGAAAACGGATTTGCGTCCAAGTCGAAATTGAGGTTAATGAGTTTTTCTCGTGTTTTATCCTCCAACAGCCGCGTAATGCTTAGAGTAACATTTATTAAATAATACGTATGTTATAACGGACTCTTTCGGATTGAAAGTCGTTACGAGAACAAGGGGAGGTTATTGCAAGAATTCTCATATGTTTTTGCCATGAATACAAAGCATTAATTCAGAGGGAATTTGAAATTCGGTCAAATTTTACTTCTTGAAATGTAATAGATAAAGTTGCATCGTAAGGTTCGAGCAATTGGCCCAAGTGTGTGTGTTAACAGAAACGCTTCACTCGTATTCTGGATATATAGCTTACATACTGTCATTTAGCGAAATAAGTTACAAGATAAACTCAAAATTAGGTTAAAGATGCAATCAAAAATGAGTGGATTAGGATGAAGAAAAGCCAAAGAGAAATTTGCACTCGAGTTAGAATACTCCTCTGAAAGATTCTGTTTAAAATATCAAAGATTCCATCTCCAATAATTTCTGTATAAGAGTGATCTTGATATCAGAATAACTCAAAAGAAAGATGTAAAAAAATAACTACAATAATACCAAAAAATAATTACAATATTATGGATGATAACAGCAACAATACATAATAATGACGATAATGATGCTTGTCAAAAGTTATTTCTGATATTTCTCAAAATCTGTAAGATCTTGATCCTAAGACAATTTCAATTTTGACTGGAAGAAAAGGCGAACACAGATAAATTTTAAGTGAAGTTTGGGATATTATAACGTGCCTTATAAATGTGTATTTCTTTTGATCTCATTTTCAAATGATGACGAAAGGTAGCATCTTAAAACTAGCCTGCTAGGTAAGTTTTGAGAAACGTTGATGTTATGTTTGTATATTAGATTTTGGAAGAAATTGGATCGATAGTTTTAACAAAAATTTTAACAGGTTAGTTGAGCACAGAGATAAGTTGAATGAGCTGAAAATTAATCTTAAATTGCAGATTTCACAAAAGTTTTGATAAAATGTGTACTGTAATGGCCTATCATTCCTGAATCATGCTATTTCAACAAAGTAGTGATCCGTGGGCATTAAGTCGGGATTACTGCGGAATATTATCCACCCGAGATGCCTTAAGCTCTAATGAATGTTTAAGCTAATTAGCTTCGGATTACGTTGTATGCATCACCCAATGTACTCGTTCTCAAAGCATCAGTTTCTGGAGAACTCTAATTTTAAGTCATAACATTTTAATGACTCAAACGTCTATTCAAACGGCTTAACACGGGCTTCGACAAAGGTTTGGAACTACGTTTCCCACTCTCAAAGAATAGACCTCTAAAGTGTAGTAACTGCTATCCCTGCGGTGTGTTGTGTGAGGAAATGATCAAAGGAAGCAAAAAAGAAGGGAAAGCTGCTGCGAGGCAAACAAGAGGACGAAATTGGCCGTCTTCTCGCAAAACACACCGTGGGACTTACTCTACAGTTTAGGAGTTTGTTCTTTTGAATCGGTCGACGCCAACACCTTATTTGGTTACCATTATGTGCTCGTTTCTCTCCCTTTTTCTCCCAATGCCCCCTTTGTCCACTTTACTAAGCCAAACATTCTGGTTCTTGAAACGATTTCCACGAACGATATCCAAACATTGGCGATTATGGAATCTTTAAAGCTTAGGAGATACCTTATTTTTAGATATTTCGTTGCCTAGATTTAGGTTTTATGGTTAGGATTCCAACCAAACTGCAAACTTTGTAGGGTTTCGGATATTATCAATCATTTAAAGATCCTCCCAATCCCAGCTCTTGATGCTTTTCGTTTTGACGCACTTTTTTATCTATTATTTAAAATCCAATTAGAGCTTAGAAAATTTTTCCTTCGGAATACTGCTATAGGAAGCAAACTGGAAGAAAAATGGTTATCTAATATATTTGGAAGTCTCATGTATTTCTTGTTGAAGAGATGAACCGTCATTCACGACTATTATAGCACAGGGGTTATAGTTCGACGTCTTTTCCCATATTTGATAATTTATTTACCCTAGGATATTTTTAATTTCATATTCTATTCTACGCTCATGCTTCAGTAGTCCATAATTACATTTCTTCTTGAATTCTTCTTGGCTTCAAATTTGAGGTTTCCTAGTTATAGTTGAGCTACGCTAGTTCGATTATCATCGGAAATCTATTCAACTATCGTAAATAATTGAAAGACATTCTTCAAACTTTATTCATAAATAATGTAGGTTTATGAAAGTAGAAATGTCTTTAGAAAGAGAGCAGCTTCGTTTTATCTCTAGGACTTCACCGCACTATATAAACCTAGAACTCTACCTGAATTAAAATTTAACCTCGGTTATCATATGTTTTTTCGATGACTGCCAATAATTCTTTCCGGCCAATCCTGTTGATTATCATATTTTTTCTGTTTATTTTATTTCTTTTCCTGTTTTACTTGTACAGACATATTTCTATTTATTTTTTCTATGTGGAGGTGTATCTAAATTGTTTGTCGAATTTTCAGAACATTCTTAACCAAAAAGGAAGGATATTGGAGCATGGCTGTCAATTTACTAGGGGTTAGATAACTGTCCCATAGCCGTCTTTGTCGTGATACGGACCTGCGTCGAATCTAGGAATCGCCCACGGGTGATAAGGGTGATTCCTAGGAGGTCGGGAGGTCGGTAATCCCGGACTGCCCGTTGTTTCCAGACCCTGATCTCGATGTAGCTCCGAGAAAGACGGCAGTGGGATCGTTTTTAAACCTCTAATGTCTTGACTTGCTCTTCTTTTAAGAATAAGATAAATATCTTATGGTTTCGCAGGTATTTTACACTCCCTTACTGCGGTTGTTTTCCTGCTATGGTGTACTTTATCCTAAGAGCAAATTTAGGTTTTTTAACCCAAAAAGTAGTCTTAATTCGTGCCCTTTTTTTAACCTTTTTCCCCTTTAAATTTTTACGTGTCTATGTGCCTATCTCTCTTTTAAATTTTTACGGAGGAGTATAGATGTAAGATGGGACTTAGTAATCTCAATATAGTCCCAGAAAAGTCTTTTTATTATCATCATTCTACATTGAAACTGAAATTTTTTGCTTTGATTGGCAATCCTAGGCATCGATATCTTTATCTACGATCACATCTTAGGCATAAAAATTGGGAATTCTATAAAACGAGGGTTAGTTTCCCGAGAGGGAGAAGCGATATCGGGCGAAGAGAAAATTAAAGAAACACTTCCCAGCGTAAAATCGAAGATGAAAGAAGAGTGAGATAAAGGGAGGGAGGAAGACGGTGGAGGGAAAACGGAAGGGAGGAGACACGGAAACAAATGAAAGAGCACGTTAAAGAAGGGTAAACGAGATGGGGAAGATCGGCGTAGGGGAGGGGGTCTGCTTCATGACCCCGATTGTGAAGGAGAATCCGAGAAGGGGAGACAGTGGAAGCAGGAGTGAGACAGCGAGGTCGCGGTATAACAGGGAGAAGTAAACAAGGACAATGAGAAGGGGCCTTTTTTCTATTTTGTTTCCCCGTTTTTATCATTCCTGTTGTATTCGTTGCCCGAAAAAGGAGACTTTTTCTACGTACCGATTCCTATGGCTTTGAGACTCGAAGTTTTTCCAACTTCCTCGTTTTTTCTCTCCTCAGGGTATCGTCTGGATCCTCGGATATTCCTCGATACCCGACTGTATCGCTGTTTTCTCTCTCCATTCCACGTCTCTTTCCCCACGGATTCCGATTTTTTCCCTCCTGAAGATTCCTCATGCCGTTTCAGGCCGGAGAGAAAACAGGGACGTACCCTTTCCCGCCCTCTTTTTTATTTCAGTCGCTTCACGTTTCGACGAAGGTAATAATCGATTGTCTGCCTTGATGTTGTGGAACAAGAGGCCTTTTCCTTCCGTCTTTTTTACCTCGAGAGAATACAAACAAAAATCTGGTACATTTTCCTGGTGAAATACCGCGGGTTACACACCTGGCCTCCGCTCATCCGATGAAAGTGGAGCGAAGGATTCGATAAATTTTAAAGCCCTCTCCTCCGTTCGACTGTTCGACGGTCGTGACATTGATCGGAGTGACATCTATGCGGCCCTCTGCCATTTCAAGCGAAGGGAAATTATCGCAGCCTCGGTTTCCCTGGGCTTTGACAAAATGGTCACATCCCAGAAGAAGGATCGTCCCCTCGGCGAGGGAAGTTTTCGCTCGGGACGGCATTTTTCCCCTTTAAAAGATCGATTCCTGTCGAGTTTCCGAAAGTGTTGATGAAGGGGAATAATGATCCCCGCAAGAATTAAGAAACCCCTTAGTGATGCTTGATAAAATATAATTAACGATGCCTCGGCGAGATAACGGGTCGGCATGTATTCTTATTTAATTAAAGTTCCTCTCCTCACGGAGGTGGGAGAAGTTGCCTTTCGTTGCTTCATATCGTTGAATTTCTGCTAATTTTTTTCCTTCAAGGAAGCTTTCATTATGCGCAACAATAGGTATACAATCCACTTCCATACTTTCTCGCTCGTAAAATCATACCTAATCTTCTCTATTATCAAACAGCCTCTATTATTCTTCTTATCTGAACCAGGTGTTTGATAATAGATGTGGGTACATCGACAAAAATTTAATATTTATTGTCTTAAATATGAAAATAGTAATGTATACATCGGCGGATCCAAGGGGTTGCGGAATGAGAGGGGTATGCGATATGGCTAAGGATGTGAAAAGGATCTTGAATTTAAATCAAATTGTGATATCTCTTCATCGTCACTATAGATGTACTACATTCATTGCGAAAAATTAGCATTTTAAAAGTTCGTTGGAAACGGATTCGTAAGGTGATTGTCTTAAATTGCTCCCTCCCCCTCTAACAAGTACCGCAGCCCCCTTGGAAATAACATTCTCCACTTCCAACCAACCCTTATTATAGTAATAGCTATAGTTACTGTCACAAGACCCATCATTTATATAAGTAGTTACATCTAATAGAAAATATACGTAAAAGTTGGTGATAGATAACTCTTTTACTGTTTCCTCAAGTAATATAAGCTATTAGCTTGATCCTGGTTGCATAAGAATACATTTGCTCTTATTTAACTAAAGCTCTGTAAAATAATTTCCCGTTGCCTTTTTCTAAACGACCAAAGCGTTTAATAGTTTTGTAGCTATTATTTTCTAATCATAATCCCTTTGGGAGCATGAAACGATATATATTCTGCTCGAATTGTGTTGTAAGAAACCTTTGCTCAACTTCAAAGATGAAAGAAGCTGCTTATTTCCATAGGCAGGCTCAAATAGAAGTTACGAAAATCAAGATCCTTTGTTCCTTCTGAAATCAACACTAAGAGAATATTCTTTGTTCCCTTCTGCTGAGGAACACTTTGAGTGGCCTTTTATTGGAAGGAGATCGCATGTCCTTTAACTGCCGATTCGGGAGTTCTTGTTGCCGACGTCATCATTGAAAGAAGACTTTCTCATCCGATGCTTTCGTCTCAATCGGCCTCAGAAGACTTCGATTTTAGCTACTTCCAAATTAAATCGAAAAATATCGAATGGTAAGGTAAAATTTCGATTTTCACTTGAGATATTCGTAAGTAATATCTTGATATCAGCCCTATTAAACGTATATATTTTCCTAACGTTTTACACAAATTCGTCTTTAGAAAAAAAGGAATCAAAGAGAGATTGGTCACGAACTAAAAATACCGATTTTTCTACGGCTAAAACATATCAACTCCTGGATTATTTTAGTCGTTAATTATTGAATGAAGCCATAGAAAACATAAAATTTAATTTAAACCAGATTTTGTACGCATTTCATGGCAAATGAATCTTAACATCGTCAAGAAGTTTCTTTACTAAGTCTCTTGCAACGCAGCTGCTTATAAATTAATGTAACTATAGTTCAAATCCAAGGAGAAACTTTTTCGTCATTCTTTACCATAATAGAAAAAGGTACGCGATCCCTACTTGTGAGGAATGAAGCGTTTTAGAAATCCTCTGGAAGCATAAATTGCTTTGGAAGCTCAAAAGGTTTTCAAACTTGAGTTTTACACTTTGAGATGCATTTCACTTTGTATTTCGTAATTTACGTAAACCAAAACCAAAACAATGGAACGCTCGTTTGAAGAACAAGTTACAACAGTGACGGCTGAACTGGAAGACGGGTTCCTTCTCCTGAGTTATGTTTCGTGGTTTTCAGCGAACATGTTCACTTGATTACTTCCTGAGTAAAATAAGTGGAATAATCTCTCACACATTTAGACATTGATC
The DNA here is from genome assembly GCA_036926295.1 of Pachydiplax longipennis. Classification (NCBI taxonomy): domain Eukaryota; kingdom Metazoa; phylum Arthropoda; class Insecta; order Odonata; family Libellulidae; genus Pachydiplax; species Pachydiplax longipennis. The sequence goes on from JAVFKF010000014.1 coordinate 16,692,742, forward strand.
TTAGATCTCGAGCTAAATGGCTCGTGAATTAGAGGTTTTCTCTCCAGAAAAGTAATACTAAAGTAAGCGTGTCGAGAGCTGGCAGAAAATTATTCCAGCGTTTACTGCGAACGCAGTTGTAACAGTTTTATTCTGCAGCGAGACAAATGACTGCCGTTTCTCAACCACTTGTTTGTAATTCACATTCACACTTTGTTATCCTACCCTCAGTAATCCTAATGCCAGCCTGTTCCTTCAGAACATTACGAAAACAATTTCAACTGAAGCAAAACAGGCAAGAAAAAAATGGTCAAATCTAATTATCTTTTGCATCGTTTATTAACAATTATTTCCCCTTGCTTATCGAACTTTTCACTACCCGTTTTTATAAAGAGAAATTACTTTCCTTCGTTCGTCATAGCTATTGTTCGAGCCAGACGTGATTCATAAAATTATATGTAGATAAATTTAACTGCCAGATTTGAATTCGAAATTACGCTAACATTGTTCGAAAGCGTGATAGAGCTTATTATGTTTAGGTGAGTGATTGTAGTAATTGTAAATGAATTTACTGCTCTTCAATCAATGAGGAGACATCTCATTAATGATAATTAATTCGTACTCAATAAATTATTAGTTCTAGCAAATGGCGTAATTACCTAATTAAGTCGTTTGTAATTTTATTAGGCACCTTCGGTTTTGATTTTTAAAAATAATCCAACGATGTTATCTATATTTTTGAAATTACCGTCGGAAAATTGTCAGAATAATAAGTATATCTTTTGCTTTTGTTTTGAAGTTAGGAAAATTGATGGAATATTTCTGACGGATCACTTATACTATTACCTTGATTTCAGTATTACACGCTGTTATTTTAAAATTATAATTGAGGTGATTCTTATAGAATTTTGATTTTTCGATCTGTCTGCTTTCTATCGCACTCCGCTCCAATAATTTCAATTGTATTTGTTCATGATCAGTTGATTAAAACTAAAGATAAGATTTGCTCCCTATTTCAAATGATTTCTTTCAATCGACAATTTCAAATTCTATCATAAAATAGAGGCAAATAGAAATCCATAAAATATAATAATACACATTCTATCCAGAGATGAAGGATGTTGATTTCTATTTGGATTCATATTTCATTATACGCGAAATTTTAGTGTCATCGCTCTTCAAATTTGATGTTAAAATCCATTTAAGGACTAGATGTTCCCATTCATCTCTTAATGTATTTTAGTCACGACCAAATGCGATGTTACTGAGTGCTATTTCTGAAGTAAGAAAGAAAGTAGAATGTAGTCTCATCGAAATTAGAATGCGTTGAAAGGCTGATGATGACAGAAGGAGCATTAATTTCGCCCTCATGACTTCTCCGCCTCAGTCCGTTTCCATGGCAGAATCAAAATAACTCGGATTCTGATTTCTTGACTCTTCTTTTCAAATTAAAAGACCGTCTCCTTTTTGAATAACGAATCAAGTTTATGCGTCATTCCACACGTACCCGGACAAAGACAAGCGTCCTGAAAAGTTAATTAAATGTTTTCTCAATTCGTTAATTGTATCTCGTTTAGCTCCCGCGTGTATTTACGCCGGCGTGAAAAGGATTTTCTCTCGCCTCGAAAGAATACCTTTTTTCGTACTTACTTTCTTCCTCCTTATATTCCACGTAAAAAGGGAGGGTCCTGAAGTCTTTGGAGGAAATCTCGGAATTTTTTATCACGGCGTATTTTTATCTCGAGCAGAAACCTTCTTTGAGAGGTGCACCGTCTCGCGGCTGAATCCGCAGAAAAAGACGGCGAAAAAAGGAAGAATCGCGTTTTTGCGTTTGTAAAGACCTTTTGACGCAACGGGAGGCAGAAAGGGATTCGTGAAGAGGTTTTTACGATGAGAAAGAATTAAGAGAGGGTTTCAAGAGACGGAGGATTTACAAAAAGCAGAAGAAGATAAGGTCGGCCCCCAGAGAGGAAGGGAGGAAAGTTGAAAATCGGATTTCAATAGCAATCGCCGAGATTTTGTGAAGGGGTCGAGGATGGAGATGTTGCAAAAATTTACGACATCTCCGTTTCCGAAGTTTTTCTTCTCTTAAAGCGGAGAGTAGGTGTTGGACGCGGCCGATGTATCCTGGAATAGATTTGGGGATGAATGTAATTTTGGAATGCTCATCGATGCCTTTGAATGCTTGATGTTAACCTTCTATAAGATAGTGAGCTTCGCTTCTTGAACTGATCATTTTTTCCGTAGACTACGAATAATAGAACTTCTGTCGAAGATGATTTCGGGGGTTCGCGTATTCTGCGTTGCTCTTGAGCATTCATCTTTGTCAGCGACTTTTATCGTTGGATGAATCAGTCCATTTAAGTGAAGCCCTTTCAGCTAGAGTATGAGATGGATGACTGCTTTTATCAGTTTTGCCGAAATAAGTCGTCTTTATGGAAGTAAATTTCGGTGGTTTATTAGTATTTTTTAAAGTTCTTAGACAGCTAAGGCCATATCACGTATACGGGTCCTTGCCATGGTTGAGCACGGGGACTCTTTCACCAAAGATGAACGCGCTACCTACTTGGATATCGAGAATACATTTCAGAGGTTTTAATTATTAATTGTAATCTAGTAAGTTTTAAATGTTTACATGAATTGTCTGAACGCCACTTATAAAAGTGAAAAACAAACGTGTTTCACAAGGAGAGGAATTATTTTTTTCTACCTGTCAGTTCTTAGCAGCACAATTTTATAGAGAAAATTGGAAAGTTTTGTATCTCAATTGCCTTTTCTCCATAGTATTTGATGTGAGTTATTCATATCTCTTTGGTGATTAATACAACTAAATCTAAAATCCGCAACATTTACTTGAATCGAACATTTTAAAGTGTTCGAATCTACATAATGTGGGAATTTCATTGACTATTCCGTCAGCTGGAATTCTTCCATTGCAATATTTTCTTAAAATATTTTGCAAGCATATTTTTCTTGTATATTTTGCATACATAAGAGGTGGAACAACGTAAGCAGATTTGGTTTATAATGTTTCTTATTCCCAGATATTTTACATAAAATTCCATCGCGATTAACTTCGTAAGAAAGAGTAAAATTTATATTACGATTTCTAACAACGCCCAGGACTATTGCTGTAAATTTTGAGTGGGTGTAAAAATAATGGCAATTTGTAAAACAGTATCGTTCACCCCACATGTACTGTTATATTCTTTTAAGTTAATATTAAAAATCTGTAAGTATCGTAAATAATTATCATTTGCTTCTGTCATAATATTCATCTATATAATTTTATAGTTTAACTTTTCGTCATCACAGTTTTATATCCTGCGGTCTTTAACTCTGTCAGGAATTAGTTCATTAGTTCATTGAATAAAGGTCTACAGCTGCATCATTCACATTTTCAATCGTAAAACTGTTATTATATTTTAGAAATATACCCCTTTCTATACGAAAAGAATTGATCATCTTTGATTGAGTAGAAGAATTCTAAGAAAATAATAGTTAGATACTTTTAAAGACGGAGGAAAAAATCTCTTTTCATTGCTTAGTAAATACGGTGTGATATCATTATGTATGATGAATGGCATTTATTTCGGAAAATACCGCAGTGACGTTTCTCGTTATTGTAAATGATTCTTTTTGTTATCGTAATATTTACATCTAAAGAAACGCAGTCTAAACGGAAAATCCAATTACATTACAATTATCCATTCTCTCGTGTAAAATGCCCTTAGGTCAGAATTCATAATTTCATTCTTTACTAAAAAGCGAAACATTTTAATCTGTAGCGGTTTCTCTGCAATTTCAGTTTCTTAAATCACTTAGGCATCTTTTCATATCTTCTGCGTGAATTTTTCGTGAAGGTTCATTAAGGGAGAAAACAACATACGGAGTAACTCTCTTCCCTGGTATGCTGCAGCATCAGCGTTTTCTCTTTGAAGTAGTAAGACGCTGAGACTAGAACAAGTTTCTTCGCAATTTTCCACGAATTCGCGCAGCTTACGATTATGAGCGAATAATTAAACATTTCTTTGTGTTTTCTCGGCTCAGCCTCTCCTTGAAAACATCGCGGAAGTTAAAAGTGCATCTTCTCTCTCCAAAGAGAATCTTTAATTAAAACGTACGATTCTTAAATCGACCTTGCCTCGATATTGAAACGTATCGATCGGATACGTAAACCCAACCCCAAAAGTATTAACTCCTTTTCCGAAGCTTTATTCCCGTGTATTTTCCTCCAGAGGTCGGGAAATGGGTCATACCATTTTAATTATCCGGAATTCCATTGTTTCGACGGGCACTCCGCGGAGAACTTTTTTAATCTCCCTCTAAGATTGGATTATATCTAGCGAGTAATTCCTGTTGTTCAAACTCAGTCGCTCTCCAATGAGGTCTACTTCACAATTAGAAGAGGCTGAAAGCGAAGTAGGGGAAAAATAAACAGGGCTGCGAGGGGAGAAGGGAGGAATGGCAGCAAAGTGGATGAGGTGGTGGAAGGAGTGTCACGTTCTGGTGACGCATGATTGAGCTGAGGGTGCATGTCATACGAGCGAGTACGTGTAAAAGAGAAGCGGTGACAGCCTGCGACGGGAAGAAGTAAGCCATTTCTCCGAGAAGGTGGCATTTCGAGCCAAAACGAGGAAATGCATGAGAGAGGCAATAACAAACGGGGGGAATTTTCGAGCGAGTTGGATATGCGGAGAGAATATCGTACGTAAGATTTTTAAAATTCATATTCCGTACTCGCGCCTCCGTCTCAACCGTGTCAGGATTCGGGTATTAAAGAGGGGCGTTTGCCGGAAGACGTCTTCTACTTCTTCTGGGCGAATTGTTTTTCCATTTCGCCCCAGTATTTTCATCGCGTCCCTTATTGCTTTTCCTTGTCTCTTCCAATCCTCTTCGGACCGACTTTCACTTCTTGGGTTTCTCTTCCCGCACCTTTCTACCTTTCACTTTTATTCCCCTGGGCTTTCTTTTTCTTAAATATAGAATTAGCGTCTGGATTCGGCACATGGTTCCCAAGAGAGAGAACGACACACATCACAATGTGTGCTGTTTCTAATGGTGATCTCCCGAAGCTAGTCCTTTCTACTTCTTTGTCTCCCAAAGTTTTCTTCCCACGAGAATACCTGCTTCCTTTGGTACTCCCTTCCTCATTACCAGAAACCTCTTAGAGAATCAGATTGGCCTCCTCTATAATTGACTTCTAATTTACAATATCATCTCGGCATACTCCTAAGAAAAAGTCCCACTAATGAAATGTGGCTCTTTCATTTTGTATAGAATCAAAAGATCTCATCTTTTCCCATGTATTCTGCCTTTGAAAGAAATTCCTAGTATTCGCTTACCTTTGATCGTGATTTATTTCTTCATCTTCTTGGTGATAACTTACATTTTAACGCCTTGTCTGCCAAGCTAATGATTTTGAAATTGACTGGTCTTTTTTCTTTTCTTTCTCACTTTTCTGTTCAGCCCTCTTTTCTCTGCTTTTTATTGAATATGTGGAGAAGACAGGTTATTCTGAATAGAAATGAGCTTTCAAGAAAGCAAGGTTTCCACGTTATTCATTTTCCAATGGTACTGCATCCTGGTTTCAGTGATATACGCTAAGAGTAAAATTTTCCGTAATAATAATAGTAAAGTGTCTTTATTCAGACAGTACTGAGACTAAATAGTCTCTTCTTACATCAAACTCTTCGTCATATAGCGTTCGAAAGAAAAAGATTGAAAAGTTTGAAAAAAGCTCTGGAGAAAACTCTTTGGTAGGCTTAAAAACCTAAGGAAAAATTATCCCACAGTAAAAAAAACACTCGCATTATTCCGTTTATTTACATAAAAATTAACGGAAAATGAACTTAACGAAGTACAAAAAATGTAGATTACAAGATTTATCAGCATGAAAATACACAATGTACTGATTTTTGAAATGAATAGTGAACCTGTCTTGTCCAATTCGTCACCTCTAAATGTATCCTACTTGCTGAAAAATAATTCCCAGCTAACTTATGTAACTGAGGAATGAATTTGATCCTGAAAATTACTTTTTTAAAACCTTATAGAGAATCGTTCTCTAAATAATTAGATTCTTTGTATGGTTTTTAACCGAAGGAAGTTGTTTCTATGATTTCAAAGTTCGATTTAAATCTTTGGTTCTTCATTAAAATTCATCAGAAAATCAAAAAAGAGGACATTTCTATTTGCTGCTTCGATTGATTTCGCTGACTGAGTTTGAGTGGTTTCCTATTTTCTAAAGAAAGAGAGAGGTTAATTTGTTACTTCTATAATGCTTCATCGAGATTGAGGAAAAGCGAGTAAATGAGTTTCATAGGGGCAATTCAGGAAAAAATTATCTGTGATTTTTAGATAATTTCTCATCTCCTCTATCAAATTGAATTTTCATGAGATACGAGTAACCTTAAACATCACAGGATGTATGTACCATGAAACAAGAATCAATACTCTTTCCTTAGCAGGAAAACTGTTCTTACATTGTAATAATTATCACTGTGTTTCAGTTGAGGAAAACTCAAAAATTTTATTCATTAATTAACTCATTTCATTTTGATCAACTACTTATATCTAGCAGACAGATGTAAACATCAAACACAATCAAAGTATATTTAACACGTTTTGTATGCCCTCGAAGATAGCACAGTCTGCGAGGTCTCACAGCTCAGGGTGGGAAAATTTCAAGGTACAAGAACGAGAGAAGTACACAACAGAACAGAGAAAAATCCAAGAAATCCAGGGTATTCAGGGAAATTTTCTTCTATTCCGAGTCGAGGATCTAATATTACCTTCGCATTAATTAAAGCTGGAATTAAAAAGCTGTTCAAATACATTTAATCCATTTTGATGAAACGTTGCCAATATCAGGTGGAGGATCTGAAATAAAATACGACCACCCTGCATTGAGTTTGGAGACCGGAAATTTAATCTCTTCGGAGTTTTAATAAAAGGATTTGGATTCCTTCCAATATTGAAATCCATAAAATTAAATCATGGAGACCATTTTATGAAGATCTGTATCCGAATATTTGTTTTGATCTTTTCGAAACTATATATAAAGAATCGTCAATCGAATAAAACCGAAAATTCAAATGTAATTTTCAGCAATTAATACCCCCTTACAGATTCAGTAGTTAACCCAAATGATAAGATGAATGGAAATTAAATTCATGAAATATTTATTGTTGTATCTGAGCTTAGAGAGATAATTTAACTGTAAGTATATATAGAACATTAAGTTTAGTATAATTTAAGATTGTTTAAGTAACTCGTTATCTTGCATAGCATAGCCCGAGGATACTCTCTAAATACAAGCCACGATTTTCTGACTTCAGTCAAATCTTTATTTCCCTTTTTAATCAAAGGAATAATATTATGTTTTCTAAAGCCTAATTGCGCTCAACTCTCCAAGATCGATTTAATCGATACATTACGGATCTGCTAAAAAATTGTTTGTTGTGAGCTCAACGTTGTTTGGCTTATCTCGGTGTATTTCTAACCTAATTTTCTGGCTCCACTGCTTTAGTGCCTCTTGCAAACAAAATTTTTAACTTTTTTATGAGATTGAAAAGTACTGTAATAACAGTCGAGAATTATAGGAATGAATATCTGACGGCAATTGGTAATCCAAGTACGAACACTGTATTTATCTGTCGTCGAATTAGTAGCATTTTTGCACTCCTACAGCTATGATGATTTCTCATACTTAGTCCTCGCCGGAATTCGAACCAGGGACTGCTGTTACCAAAGTTGAACGCGCTTGGTTATTTGGGAGCCCATCAGTCAAATTTTATATCTTAATATTTTAATATAAAGGAAAAGAATGTACCCCTATGATTCGACAGTTGAATTAATTTTTATAACTTGTAAGGTCAAGCCGAATAGTGTCGTGTATCGGGTGAATCTTACTAAAAATAAATGATGATTCGCAATTTTACCATACTGTTTTACTATACTTATTATTCTCGATTCCGCACCAACATCCGTGCCCAATTAATCTCGTAATAGGACCTTACAAAAGCCCCGGTCACCAAAAATGTATGTTTTAAAATAATATATAGAGGATTATTGTACTCTTTATTTGTATTCAAGTTAAATCGAAATTCTGATTTTAAAAATCGTTGTTTTTAACTTTCAAATTAAAGTCAATGGAGGCAACCAAAATTTGGTTCAAGTCCATTCTCAGGTAATGAAAATACCAAAGTACCTGTCCTATCGTAATTGCATTCAGATGCTGATTTTAGCTGTATATGACCTTTGTCAAGTTGTCAATGTCAAACTAAACTGTTATAACCGATAGAGGAAGACTCAGGGTGAAGCTTGCCAGGTCTAATTTTGAGAAACGGTCCTTTGTATTGCGAATATACTACTATTTTTGCTGAAATTTGTCGCAATTTTATATGAATAGATATAAATATGCTGTTATTTGTATATATAATTTTATATTTTTTCTATTTAGGAAAGGAATATTCTTAATCTATAGACTTCAATTTTCATCTTTTGCGTATTACGGAAGTAGACGATGGAATAGAATCGCTTAAATTCAAAAGTAAACTATCCGTTACACATAATTTTCTTAAATCAAGAAATTTTTTTGATGTTATAATCTTTTCACACCGGCCTTTCTAAGTGGAGATTTTCGGGCGTGCACCCTTTGTCTGCCTGACTACCGAAACCGTTAAGTCCAAACACAACTCCATGGACAAAGTGTTTACCCATTGTTGTTCCTTTACTTTTAAATTGACTAACAATGATTTATCATATGAAGTAAAATCTATTATTGCGTTTTCATTTGTATAATCTTTGATCATCGCTAATGGTTGTTTCTTTTGTGTTCTTCAGGCGCTCGCGGCCATGAGTTGGTGACGCGGCGTCGGCCCCCAGTGCAGTAGCGGCAATCCAGCGACATCGGCGGGGGCGTCCAACCTCCGCTCACGCCACCTCTCCGCCCCGTCCGCCGCCGCCGTCGGAGGCGCTTCCTCCTCCGTCGCCGCGGCGGCGGGCACCGCGTCGACGGCGTCAGCGGCAGCCCCCGTGGGGGCGACCACCGCCTCTGCCATGGGCAATAAACTGAGCTGCTCTTGCGCGCCTCTCATCAGGAAGGCGTATCGCTATGAGGACTCGCCGTGGCAGACGTCGAGACGTCGCGATGGACATCTCCTACGGTGAGCTCTTGTTTCATTGTGTCATGACAACGAAAATAAACAAATGCATATGTGCCACAGCATCTTGATTTTTCTGTCTGCGACTTAGCGCGCACTCATGTCTCTAGTCCTTCGAGATATTTTTTTAATTAATAATTCAGTGATCCTAGTGGTGCTAATTAAGTATACAGAGATAGAATGTCTTCGATGTAGGGAAACTTAAATAATATAAATAAATGTTGGGAATATTTTACGGAATGAAAGAGGATTATATTATACTGGTGGTAGATTCTCTGAGGATGGGTGATATCTTTCAGGGGCATTAAAGGATTATGTAAACCTAGATCCTAGAAGTACTATAGTTTATGAGTGAGGAGACTTGTATGCCATCCATAGCTTAAGATGCCCTTTCGTATGCCATTGGTGGGTTTCAGACGAAATTATTTTTTTTGGTCCTCATGGTATGGTTCCACAAATAATGAGATTTTAAAAATTTCGAGAAAAAAGTCCTTTAGGTTAATCTTGTCGAATACCTTCATTACTCGAATTTAATCATCCTCTTCTTTCTCTTGCAATTAAGGTTAAAGATTTCGAAGCCTATTATAACGTCACCAAGGGCCCTCGTTCTCACCAATTTTCCTAAATTAAGTGTCGTAAGTCGATAACTCAAAAAAGCTTATCTCACGGATATCGGGGATCCGTGGAAATTAAATTGGAATGTATCAATTAATTCATGCGCTTTTCGCTATGGTGGTTATGACAGAAAACCAGGAGAAAATTCCTCCTGTACGGTAGGCTGGGGCAAGTTTGATACAGTGGCAGATTTACACAATGTTCATAGTTCACATATCGTTAATCGGAGCGCATCGCCGGTCAAGTTAAGAGAGGCACCGCGACTGTCATTTGCACTCACTCCAGTCCGGGGTCTGTTTTTCGAGTGACTGGTGTAAAAAAACTACTTTTTCTGATTTTAATTCAGGCGAATAATTCTATACTCAAATGTAATGGTTTAAATAGTATCTGTACCATTATATCACCATAAATCAACAAGCTATGTCCATTTTGTTCTCTTATGGGCATTTTAAGCTGTTTTATTGATTGATTACCTAATAAATAAAGCAAAAGGTTGAGTTTTAATAAAAACATGGAGAAGAGGTAATTTTACACAAGGCACATGGGGAAGATTTATATGTTGTGTAAATCTGCCTCGCACTTGTGTACATATGCCCCTATATATTAATCAATAGTTTTAATGGCTATAATTATAAATTGAATTTGCAAATTTGAAACCAATATGGTCCATCCTTAATTTTTTGTATACTTCAATTCAGTTTGAATTTTTATATGATTTGAGTCTTTCCCTTTACTTTTTTGAATTAAAAATTTTTTTTAAATTTATGTTATTTTAATTACAATAGAGCTTTTAGTTAAACATATTTGAGAAGTTTTATGTACCTCCGACATTGTTTAATCCTGCCCCGGCACCGGAGCAAGTTTACACAGGTAATATCACAGAAAAAGAAATCAATTAAATTTAAAATATGATTAATTAAGACGCATTGAAGGCACCGTACTAAATTTTAATAATAAATTAATACTAAAAGCGAATCAGTTAGTGGAGCAGCAAATAATAGCACATTAATATTTGAAAAATTGTGTGAAAATCTTCCCTAATCAGCTCTTTAGTGGTAAAGTATATTATTCTGAATGAAATTCTTTTGCTACGCCTTGAAAAAAAATTCACCATTACCAGAGTAAGAGCCTCATCCGTCTTTCTAGAGTGGTTACATACGCAAACCTTTCCAGGGAATTGGAGCAGGATATGCACGAAATGCTGCATCTGCGAACTAAACGCTGTGGTACATTCACATGTTTACTCCGGACAAGTTTCCGCTAATTGCGTTATGCGAGCCTTTGCCGAAATATTTACAGCAATTAACAAAGCATAGAAACACGGTATGAGCTTTGACTAAAAGCTAACATTCCCATGCATTATTTTGCATACAAACAGAACGGGTAAAGTAAATACAGCTTTAGTGTTCTCCAATGAGTCACATTCGGTTGTGTGACACAAATTGTCACTTCTCTTTATTGAGATTTTACAGTAAGTTTTATCTTTCAGGGGCTTAAATTATTATTAAGCTGTGTGCTTCGAAGGTGTTTCCTCAATAGAGAATTTATATTTTCATATAATATGATTCTTTTCGTATAATTTTTACGAATTTGTTGGTCAATAATTTAGAGTGTGTAAAGTTATTAAAAGACTCCGATTATCCTATACTTTCTAATATAATGTTTTATATGCTATCTTTAATTAATTTCGAATAGCATTCATTTTCATATTCATCTTTTTTCTTGTTAAATATTTTTCACATCAATATATTTTACCTTATGTTTTATCATTCTCTATGAACAGAAGATGAATCGTTGATTAATCCAATAAATACATAAATAAGTCCTGGTGTATTTTAAATACTTATAGAGGGCTGTTCACCGATAAAAAGTATGCCTCTCTTTACATCTCTTAACTTAATTCCTTTCTTGAAAATAATTCCCTCTATCTTTTATTTTATTATTCCCTTTGAAAGATCTCAAATTAGCTTTCAGCGAAATTGAAAGTACGAAAGTTTATCATCTTTCAGTTTAATTGGTAAATAAATAATTTTAATAAATTTTTAGATTAGATTTTATGCGGGAATTTTCACAGGATCTACTTTCACGAGATAAAGCTGATAAAACTCTTTAAGGATCACGTTTGAAAATGTGTCCGTAGCATTCGATACGTACCTTTAGCACGCACGTCGAATGAATACTTGATAAAAATGTTGGATCATCCTGACCGAGTGACACTATATTCGGTTGCAGGATATCTATATCACTCCTTGTATAAAATTTTCACGTGTCTTGCTAGAGATCAGCTCGCGAAGGCTCTCTTTGACGTTTTCCGTAAAATGATGATAGATGACTCAGAAATGGAATTTCCCTCGGGTTCTCATACATTATTACTTTTGTACTGCGTCGGATACAGACGCAGGTCTAGGAAATGTTGTTTTAGGACACTCCCAGGACCCTCGGAAGATATCAAACCTCTCGGAAATTAGGATGTATGGGAAGAGCAAAAATAACCCTATAGACGTCTCAGGTATATTTGTCTGTGTCAAACCGTACTTTCGGCGATCGCCAATTCTTGTGTCGTACAAAATAATATACTTTTATTATTCTTTATCAAATACCATGTTTTACAAAACAAGTTGAATCCAAAGCGCGGCATCCCTTTGAGGGATATGGGCTAGCCAGGTGGCAATCACCTTGGACGATACGTGGTCAGCGTATCAACTCTCACTCCGTATAATTCAGTTTCCTAGGCTATATGGACCCACAGCCTGATTTGGTTAGCTTCCCAACATCTCATGATACTAGGCAAACACCATGGTTCCTGCAGGGAATCGAACGTGACTCCATCACATGGTTAGATGCAAGAAAAAACTTTCAGTTTAAATCTTGCCCGATTAAAGACGCATTATTATGATTATTATTACTGTTTTCGCCAAAGGTGAACGCACTTCCCGTTTGGCTATCCAGAAGCCTCTTGCTATTTTTTATCCCATAGTAATATCCAAGGTTTACTTCGCTATACTTTCTTCGCCTACTAAATTAAAGAAGGAAATATATTGACTCGCCCCTTCCAAAGATGAGAAACGTACGATAGGAATTTTAAATTAATATACTTTTTACAAACTTCGCTGAATCGGAAAGTGTTTCCTAATTCCATCACGAAAAACGGAATTTAAGGCAGTTATATTTCGGAAATCAAGTTGTCCTTTCTTAAAAGCAGTGAGGCGATTGGTTTAGTCAAATTATCGCCATTATTTTTTAACCATGACTATAAAAATTGAGTAAAATAACAGAAACTTCATAGTTCTACCTTTTATTTCATTTTTAATGTTCTCACATGTATTGACTTCGTTATCAACCCTTTAGCTGTGTAATTTTATTTCGACAATTGTGGTTCCCACATTTTTTATGAGTAACGAACTATTTTAAGCATCTTGCTTTGTGTGATATGTGATACTATGATGCGTATCAAAGTGAGTTTTTGATAACATGCTACGAAATAGACCCGAAATCACTTGTAGACGAAGAGAGAAAAGCTAAGAAAACTTAATTATTAGTCTAGCAAGGTTCGGCAGAAACCTTAATTTTTATTACTAATGTTATAGGAAAAATGCTATGATATCTTCTCTAATCTTTCTTCTGTTATCATCAACCGAATTTCATTACAGCTATTACGAACCATTGTTTCTCGAAATTTTAACGACAAAAATAACAAACAGTTGAAATACTTGCTTGAAATACTTCTAGAATTGTTTTTCTTGAAAGCTTTTGAGCGAATAATTCCGGTTTCGGAACGGATTATTGAAATTTGAGGTTATCTTTAGTTTTCGGTTTGGATGGAGTAAAAAATTTTTCCTATGATAAACGCCCTAGGTAGTTGTCCGTGTCGACCGAAGCTCGAGCTAAAACACCAAATTCATTTTCTAAACCAAATAATGCTGATGAGAAAAGATTTTTGCACCTTTGAACAGTTTTCGAAACCCGCTTTCAGAAGATTTCAGTTTCATTTACTATCCCGTTATTTGAAAAAAATTTTCCGACTCATCGACCTATCGAAAAATTCCCACTTTTATTGCTCCTTCCAAATATTAGCTCTAGAGAGAATTTCAGACTTAAACACATAAGTTTTTATCGATTTCGTATCATCTAGTAACTTTTTTAATGTCGCAAAACTTCTCCAATAAAATGAAAGGAGCAAAGGTCGTTTATGAAAGGCATAACCTCTAGAAACATCCTAAACGAATGGGAAGTAGTTATCAATTTCCGAAGAAATTTTCCCTGGGTCGTCAGCAGGATGTTTCGTGCAGTAAATCCTTTCGAATCTGATATCAGCAGTTTCGGAGAGCTGTGGAAAGCACCATTATGAGACCCGTGCCCGAATATCGCCTAAAACAGCCGTCAATTACAGATGCCCAAAACCTTGTCCGTAGGAAATTGAAATAGCAATTGGATCAGCACGTTCAGCTTAGTGATGAGCCCCTTAGGGTAGATCTCGCAACATTCACCCAGAAACTGCTCTCTATAGACAACAGGGATATGCTAGAGACCTGTTGACGTCAGACCATACCTTAGCAAATATATCGTCTCTCGGGAACTCACTCTTCTCTGTTCGGTGTAAAGAAGCTGCGGTGGCTGAGAAGAGCTCTGTAGACCCTCGTAATACTTCTCTCAACCTCTACGTCTTCGTTTACTCTTCCCATCGCACTGATAGCGGTTGCGTTAGAGCGTTGTATTCTAGCGTCTTGCCTGAAATATTTCCTTGAATATTAGTTCAATGCGAGAATAATCTAATTTATGTAGCGGTAAAATGCTTTTACTGATTTCTAAATTAGCAATCAGTTTCTCTTCCAAGACTATAGCGAAGAATTTACGGTAGAGTAGTTATTGAGCCGTAAAGGGGATACATCAATCAGGGTATTTTTGACTAAGTCTAGCTCTGAGGAAAGATTTCTAACTTCTGAAGATGGAACCCTCTCTAAACGATCAGTTAATCTGTAGATCGATAAATATTGGGCAATTAATTGCTTTAAAATTTATTCATTACCAAAATATATTTTTCGAGTCTAAATTTAACTGATGGTTTTCTAAGGAAAGTAGAGCTCACTTTTGCGTCGTGAGGGAAAAAATTTCTTCGAAGCACTTTTATTTTAACGCTTAAAAATGAGCCTAAGTCAGGTAAAAGGGAATCTCGTGGTGTGGATCCAGAGCATTTTTACGGAAAAATTGGTGAGTTTTTTTAAATGAGCCTACTACTCAACGATTCTATAATTCTTGCAATAAAAAATCCTAAAGGAAACTTAAGGCATGCGATTATCTTACCTTCATTATTCATTTAAAGCATGTATTATTGTAAAATTTCCGTTTCTGGCCTTTCTTCCTTCTATTCATATTCAGTCTTGCAAAGCATAGCCTCAAATGAGTACGTAAGTATATTTACAGTACGTTTTTTTCCTCGTACTTTACTTACGATTCGGTGGTAAATTTTTCGCCATTTTTAGTAGCATAAGTTGCGCATTCTTACGGCAGACTCGTGCCACTCAATTATCCCGCAAGAGCAATAAAATAAGGAAAATCGACTGAGCAAATACCAAAAGTCATATGCGGTGCTCACTTCGTTCAAACTGTTATTTCTGTTTTCATTTTTCAAGTGTGTACGAGCAAAAGGTCATCGTTTGTCGCTTCAATTCTGTTTGGCGCATAAATGAGAGGTCGACTAAAGGTCAACAATTAAATGATGCTGGACCCGAATTCATTTGTTCACCGCAGTTTGTTTCGACCGCCGGTTTAACTTATCCACATCTCATTCATTAGCCAAGAATTTTGATTTCTACCCGAATAAATAACATACTGCCTGACACTTTATGTTAAGCAGGAAGGTGTAGCTGAAATGGAGGTAATTATGCATTTTTTTGATAATATATTTTCACTGCTCACCCGCTTACAACAATTAATCGCAAAGCAATTTTGAAATTCAGTAGGAAATTTGAAATAATCTCTTTATCTCCTCATGAAAATCTACAATATCTCGGATATACTCCATAGATTTTATTTAAATACGGTAACTGTATTATTACAGAGAGGATTAAATGTTACCAATTAGGATCAATAGCGTTTGTGCTTAAAATTCACATCGTGAACACGTTGGGAAGTTTCCTTTAATTTATTGAAATGGATTCGCATAATTATATCCAATGAATTTGATACTTCATTCCAAAGCTCACAACATTCATCCTTTTAACGCAGGAGTTCCCAACTTGGGAAACCTGTAACCCTAAGTAGTACGAAAGACTAGTCGAGTGGGTACTGTGAATAATTGGTGAATAAAGATGTAATGCTATTAAATTATTCCACAAGTAGCTGTTTCAGTATAACCTCTGTGATATCATTTGTGTTCAGCAACATTTATTTGCTTTTCCCTGCTGGTAGCGAGGATAACTTTAAAATTTATTTACCATAATGGCAACTTAGAGTGATGATGGTTACTTCAGAGCGTTGGTCTTGAGTGGTTGTTTTCAAAGCCAGAGGGCATTCGGGAACTAAAAAGGAACCCCTCTTCTAACGCATGCATCATTAAGAATGTAAAAATTCATTCATTCAGTAAGCGAAGTTCCTGTTTGAAATGAAAGCACTAGTTATACACATTTCATATTATAATTTCTATCAAAATTTGTGAGGGGAGAATCTAAGGTAAATTTGTAGGATATTTTCTCGGGTATAAGATAAATTTGTTCTCAACCAATATTTGTTTACGTTTGGCAGACAAAGCAACATATTGCATTTATAACCGGAAAGTGAGAATATGAGAATTGAATAAAATGTAAAATTTTATTCCTCCGAGTATTTCACATTATTTAGCTGAAGAATGTTATAAATTTCATTTTCAGTCGAACTATAAGACACAATTCCCACCGTATTTCATTCTTGTTTAAATATTTCATTAATGCCAATCTTCGCTCAGATATAACTGAAACGTTATGTGAAAAATGTCTACATTTCCTAAACATTTAAATTAGAGCAATAGTCATGATCTACCAAATATATTGTGGAGATATCAAAAAATAATCTTCAGAAAGCTTTGTGTAGCGGCTTTAAGCATTCTTCCCATTTATTCATTTCATTTCCTCCAACTAAATTAAGAAAATCAAATTCATAACATAAGGAAATATGCCTTTTCGAAGTTAATAGCTTCTTCATTGGCCTGTTTTTCTTTTATTTGCTCAGTTTCTTTCTTCCAACATGCCATTCGTTCTAAATTTGGGATTTTTGTAATTTAATTTAATAAAAGAGAAAGATAACCACCCAAAATTTAAGCAGTTCGAAAATCTTTGGATGTTATTCATTGGTCTGACTTTTATTTTTAGAAAGATTATCTTACATTCTCTTATTTAAGAATATTTTTTTGTTTTTCTCATTATTCTTAATCTTTACTTTTTTGTCCGATGCTGAGTTCATGACGTTTCCTTTTTGGATCATGCCAAGAGAGTGCTTTATATTTTTAGACCGCTGTAATTGTTTTCTAATTTGAGAAAATTTTTGTCTTCATCTTATTTGCTGATATGGTTGTTCTGAGCAACATTGTTAGAAGAACTAGATGTAATATAGTAGAAAATAGTCCTTACAATTTTCTTTCATATATTTTAAGCCATTATAAAACATTTAAAATCAGATATTTCCGCAAGTTTTATCTATGCCTTATAAGCTGTTGATAAAAATACTTGGTTACACGAAAATTGATATACTTACATAAATGCTTTAGAAAATGATAATAAGTAATGCAGTGATAGCAAATAATGCAAGAAAATTAGTCGTTTGTCAGGCAACGTTTAGCAAAAATTGATAATATGTAAAATTCGCTAAATCATATTTAATTTTGTCATTTTTCCTCTGTTACCAGCTACATGATATGTATAAGTTAACTTTAAACTTCTACCTTTAGTGAAAGCAACTATTTTCGGCAGCTTTTTGTAGTAAATTAAAGTCAGGATTGGAGAATGAGCACTTCCTGCTCTCTGAGGATTTTGAGAGTTCCGAATTGAATCAGAGTGGTTAAATAGCTTAATCTCTTGATTTCATAATAGAATCGAAGGTAGAATTGCTAATTCATCATCGCTTTTATTGGATTAGAAGGGAAACCACGATTTTAGCTTGTGGAAGAAAAGCAAAGAGTAAATTTTGAATGTCTTAATTTCACGACCTTTCTTCCCGTTCAGTTGCTGTTCTTTTTCTTCGATTGTGAATAAAATCCACCGTTTATTCTTTTCTTCTTATTTTAGCTTCCGTAAACCCTGACTAGAAGTAGTCATAGTTTGCTCTTTCATGTTACAATAATTTTAAATCTGATTTTAAAACAATCATTAACTTGGTCGGTTCCTCAAAATAGTTTATTATTTATTTTACACTACCGCTTTCGTTACGTGGTAACATTTTCAGATGAAGAAGAATTCAGTGTACAGTAAATAATGAACGATTTTGTAGAAATCAAGTACAATCTTCCAAGCATATGCCGTGGTATTTTTAATAGAAAACTTGGTCGAAAAGTAATAAGAACCATTTCTACTTAAGATGATCATAATTAGGTTAATCATGCGTTCCGTTTTGACCATTACTTTTCCGCTCTAGGAATAGCCTGTTTTTCATTTTGTCCCGATTAAAATAAAAACACCGATTTCGAAGAAAGAGAAGACTCAAATGTTAAAAGAGAAAAAGCCAGAAGACTGAAATGACTTGGTTGACTCTACGCAATCACCGAAGAAGGCTAACTGGCTCATAAAATTGGATAAATCAAAGTTTTAAAGTAACGCCCCTATATTTTCGGGTTTAACTCTCCTCAATTCAATTCAATACGTCGCGGTTTCTCGTTATTAATATATGGTAACCCTAGTTATAATCAACCAAAGAAGAAGAAAAAACAAAGTAAACCAAAACAAGTTTCTATTAAACAGGAAGGGAAACGTTTTCACTGAAATTTAAGATGCGATATCTGTTTATCTATCGGATTGATCCGAAATTTAAGCATCAGATCATTTTTACCCATTTTTACTTTCTGATTCAGTCGCTCAGCTTAAACATTTACTATATATTCGAATAAGTACAATTCATTAAAACTTCCCCTCATATCGGTGATATAAAAATCAATAAGGCGATGTCAAGAATCTTGTAAAGAGAGATATTTTAGCAGTAGAACGAGACCAAGGGAACATTAAATTTTCCTAAAATAAGAGACCCCCAAAGACCTCAGGAAATTACAATTCGTGTTTTTGCCGAGCAAAACTCAATAACTTCCAAGTGAGTGTATGGCGCAAAATTCGGATAACGAATTCTCCATCGTCAAGCTTGATTCACTTATAATGAGATGAGTGCGAAGAAACTGTAGTAGTTGTTCTCCGAGAGTTTTTTTCAGAAAGAAGTGGAGGAAAATAATTCAGAGAAGGACTAACTCAGTGAGAGCTAGAAGGGCTTCGCAGTCTTCAACTTGACTTATTCGAGAGCGTCTCCGGACTGTTTCAGCCCACTGTACTCACTTAATGTGTGACAATGCGAATAAAATGAGTATTCTGCTTTCCACATTCGAATCAAAGAGAATTTGAGCTATTTTGAAAATTTTTTAATGCTCAGATTTTTTAGGTACCTTGGTACCTTGTGGTAATTCAGTTAAATGAACTTACGGAATCGCACACAATGAAAAATAATTGGAAAATACAAAACAAAATGTGACGTAGCAGATTTACACCATTCGTTTATTTTGAAATGCTACATTTCATTTGAAAAGATTTCATGCGTCTATTAATACGCGTATACATATCGATTCGCATCTTTTTCCACACTCACACATATGTAAATTCAATATCTCGTATTTCTTTTCGCTGGTGGTTTTAATATAATAACTTAAGAGTAATAGACATGGTCAGCCTTTTTGAGCAACAACGAACTTTAAATGAAAAAGTATAATTTGCAGTTTAATCAAAACATATTTCCCATCGCGATAACAGTTTCCCTCATCTTACGTATTGTAGTGCATAATCATTTGTTATTCATTCGTTATCAAGTAAAATGTTGTTTATTAAAGTTTCATTGTACTTGTTACATTGTCTTTTCAGAGGTTTTGTTACTAAATTTTATACCGCATTTTTCTATCGTAATTTATTTACCGTTCCTCTGTTCTCATTCGGATAGCGCACTTTATTCTCTTTAAGTTCATCTCTTACTTGAAACTTTTTTCTCTCATTATTCTCCTTCCCTCCAAATTTTTTACTGTCACGTATTTGATCATCTCTCTTCTTCTCAGACTTTAACTTCGTATGATGTACATTATAGGATAACAAAGAAATGCGCCTTTTATTCAGAAAATTCCCTCGTAGAGTATATGTGACACTATGCATTAAAATATTATTTCTGGTGGAAACAATGAATGCTCGTGTCACTGAGTATCACAATTTTGACTTCTTTGTTCTAAAATAAGTAGAAAGAAAATATTCTCAGGCTGCAGGAAGACTTTAAATTCCTGATGTCCGACAATGTTTACACAACCGTGTAACTCACAAAATATTTTGATTCCTTTCCTTGTGCAATAAATTTCCTACGTTACCGTATTTCATGTTATATTAATGTAACCAATATTTTTTTATATCTGCTATCGATGAACATTTTTAATTTGAATGAAATATCTTTAATTATCCCAATGTAAAGTAAACATTTAAACCATAGATTTAAATCTATGAATTTCTCATACACTATGTCGTACACGTCGTAGTGGCTATTTTAATTAATTAAATTGAATATAATGTAATTGAAAATGATATAAATGGTAATTAGATGAATCGAACTTTATCGCTTATATTTGATCAGTTTACATTGGAAAATTTTACATTGAGTTAATTTTCGATTATCCAATAAGTGGTTCAATTTGCTTCGGTTTGCAACCGTTTCACAAATCAATTTGAGGATTATATTTATTACGAGTAGATTTAAAGAATAAATTTCGATAGAGATAATTTAGTTAACTGAATTTGAGCTGAATATTTCCATAGAGAGAACATTGAATGAAAATAGAAGTGGAAGTGGTATTCTATCAATAGCAAGGACTCTCAATCATAATGCTAAGTGCGTACCGAAAATTGTTTTGAAGACTTCAAAGCTTAAAATAAATCTCATTCTACCCTAGTGCCATTAACGTCAAACACTTGTTGCTCATCAGTAACAATTACAATGGCAAATGCAATGCGCATTCGTTGGACTCCAATTGATTCCTAATTTCAGAAACGCAGTGCCTTTCGGACGTGCGTCGTGAAATATTCCCCTCTGAGCCAAAAAGCTTTTCGCTCTTGAATATTTCCTCATATCTTATAGCTGCTTTCTAAATTGAAAATCACATTTCGCCTACTACCAATTTATCACGCGTATTTTGCACCCGAAATGGAAAACGCTGCTCATAATTCAAAACGGCTCGCTCAATTTGAGGAATCCAACACGGCAGCAGCTTAAATTTCTCCACTGAAAGTGTATTGAGGAAATGCCAAACAAGCTTTTGAACGAATGTACACAGCTTAGCCTTTGAGAGGCTTTCAGATAAAATTTGTATCCCTCTATTTATTTTGAATATTTCACCTCTCACACATGTTTTCCGTTAAAAGTTGGTGATTTTTGGAAAATGAAAGTTACTCCTTTATTTTTTATGTAATAAAACTCTTCAATAGGAATTGGATTAGTCAAGCTATAAAATAATAAATGAATCTGCACAAATTTAATGGCGTTTCGTTTAACGAGTGCGCATTTATGAAAAGCTGCTTTTCATTTCTATATGTACACTACGGAAGAGGAAATCAAAACATCGGTTATTGGCGAATAAAAATCTCGACTTTAGTACCTCTTTGAATACTAAATTCCGATTGAATTCCGTATATTAGTTCAATCATCTCACTCTCGTAGAAAAGCCTGTAATATAAGCCTATTAGCTTCGGTAAAAAATGATAGCTTATTGATGAAGTCAGAGCTCACTCCTTTTACAGCTACATATTACTTATTCATACATAAATCTTTGGCGCTCGTTCGCTATTTATTGTTACCTAGTCCTTATCATCCGAAAATTATTCATTACGTTCATAATTTATCTTTTGTAACGATTTCGGTCAATAATGGTATCGAATATGAGGTAGAGGATTTTTTAATTATAATGCAATAACAAGTTATAAGATGTGGATGAAAGGCTGATGCCAAATGAGCAACTTTCTACCCTTTTGTGATGTGTTTTCCTCTTATGTCAATTAAAACATTTCCTCAGATTTCGTTTCAATATAATATCATGTATTTTATGGTTTCATTGATACTGATTTCATAATTAATTTTCTCTGGAAGAGGAAAGCTTTCAAAATTGATGGAAATATGAAAAGGGATCGAGGTAAATAAACCTGTGAGGAAAATAAAAATGAAATTGATACTAACGAGCATGATGAATGTTGTCGTTGGAGGGAAAGGCAAGAGACAGTAATTGGGAGTTCTTTTCATCTAAGAGGATAAGCGATTGGATTTTCGGTCGGATGGAGAAGAACTCATTGTGTCACGCTATCTAAAACCGTCTCCTGATGGATTTTCGATGACCTAGAGCCGCAGAGAGACTGGGAAAGCAGATGTGTAGCTAAGCCACAAATTATCGTCTTCGGCTTTAGTGATCCGACCGCGGGATCTGATTAAAGAGAGCAATCAATCATCCAATTGATATTATGACCATTATCCAGTGAGCCTTTGATGTCAAATTCGACTGTCATTCCCTGCATCTCATTAGTCGATCCCAGGTATTGTGTAGCGAATCATTTTTATTTCCTCTAACAATCGAAATAATCCTTCAAACATTCAATCAGTGTGGAATTTAATCCATCTTGTCGATAGAAATACGCTCTTCTCTCTTTGAGATTTTATTTGTTTTTGGAAAATCAGTTGTTTGTAATCCATATATCATCCAAATATCTCAGATCCATCGAGAGCCTCGTGAATGAATTGGAAAAATATAGTAAGGAAGTTCGTAAATAGCCATTCATGAATTTCATACACTGAGCATATTCAACATTTTTCATAATCACTCTTGAAATATGAATAAGTGTTGTTTAACGAAATTTTCTCGTAAACTTTTGTTAGACACTACCATACGATCGTTTAGTAATCGTTCTTGGTTAATTCGAATTTTTTTACATCAAAAAAATATGAGGAATTGATTTTATTGCTCACAAAGGGTGTTGAGATAGATTTTATACCATTTCATAAACACAGGAAATGTTCAAATATTTTCAATATTCTCTAAATATATTTTTTCAAAATGACTGTTTCATTTGCTAATTAGCTAAATCTTCTGAAATTAAAAAAATATTTTAACTGAATGTTAGGCCAATTGTTGAACTTAAAGTTTCCTTCCATTTTCCAATAAATGATTTAGATTAATTCCTCTGACTATGTAAATTGTAGGAACCCACACACAGCTGCATTATATCACATTAAAGGAAATTTTCTTTTCATTAAACCGTCTTTCGTATCGTGTTATTTCACGTGAAAATGAGGCTCAGGTCGTACCCAGTAATTGCATGTCTTTCCTTTGGTTTTCTTTGCATCGAATTCCGTTACGATTTAAATCTTAAAACCGATAAATATATCCATGTAGTGTATTCTAGGACCTCATAGTACACCCAAAGACCTGCTATTACTCTAAAAATGTCGGAAATCAGTTATTCCGTTTTCTGGTTCGTATTCCAAAGACTTCCTGGGACGGAAACTTTCTTTGACTGCAAATGTAGTCTTTGCGCAGTGCACCAGCTGCGTTCCGAGGAAAAAGGAAAGGACTATCGCAAGAAAACAACTGCAGCAATGAAAATATTAAACGCTGAGATAGAAGGAATATTATGCGAAATCAGTGTGGTTTCGAAACACAAGCTGTGTCAAATGTAAAGTAGATTAAGGAGAGACCGTCGAGACTAACCAATCACAGTCGAGCCGAGTTCGTAGTAGTACAAGAGCCAGAATTAACTCAACTTTAGCCTTCCAGAGCATTACGAACAGCATTCCCTTTATCATCGTACTTTAGTCAGACTGGTCAAAAGCAAAGTGAACATCCCCAGAGGGTATTTATGAGGAACTTGAAAAGGAGAACTTTATTATCATAGCATGGAATTTAGATGATTATTCCAACACATTCTATATTTTAGCACAAAATATTTGTAGTGCGTGAATTTATCTTTCGAAAATTGTGGCTAAAAACATCTTTCTTTTCTTTTCGTTTCCCATTTTATCTTTGAAAATAGCTTTTATTTCCAATCAAGAAACGTAACAAGCTTTAGACTTCTAATATTTTATACATGCATAGCTCTTTATTTCTTTCACCGAACTTAATACTAGAAAACATAAAGGTAGAAGTATGTACATGATTATTTTAGTTTAATGAGACGATAATGCGAAGATTTTCAAAATTTATCGTCTACATCACTCCTTGCAATTAAATTATCCCTCTGATTTTAACAAAAGAATAAAATTAGTGTTTCCTCAGTTATGTTTAACAAGGATCATTGGCAGAATCAAGTTCGAAATTTTTTATATAAACCATGATGCAGTACCAATTTTACTTCACATATCTATTCCTCCATTTCGGGTTGCCCAAATCCATTGTCATTTAAAATATGTGCAAGTAGGTGCTTCTGGAAAGAGACCGATTAGGCATTGATGTATTTATTTACTTTATTCAGCTATTCAATAATTTTTTTTTTTCATTTTATATTCATTACAGATTGTATTTTACTCATGATAATGTCCCCCTTTTCAGCTATCAAATATTTTCCAATTCCAAATATGATACCTTTCGTCACCTCGCTATTGGGAAGATCAAGCTTGACTCGCATAAAATTTAAAATTTATTTATGATTCACATAACACAAGACAAAATACTTTTCGAAATTTTTAATGTCCAGTCCTTATCAACGATAATTTTTTGAAGATCATTCATTGTAAATTGCTTGGAAGCAAAAGAATCACAAAGAGAGAAATTTCTTAACTATTTCGTATCTGGTGCTAACAGTTTCAAAAAGAAAATATTTGAAAATGCAATATGTTAGACGTTTCTGGAAAATAAGCAAAGGAGGTAGAGATTCAGCTAAAATTTCAGGAAAGGAGTTTAAGTTTCAGTGTAATTTATTGGTCTGTCTTGGTACACAGAAAATACCTCACCAAGCCCGTTTTGGTATGCAGATTTAAAAATATATCCATTTTCTCTCTTCAAAAGAAATAGAATTTTGGTTTCTTTACATTAATCACAGAGAATTAATTCTTTCTTTATGAGTCGTAGCTTCATTTTAGAAGCTAATCCATTCTTATAATACCACGGACGTCTTCTCCACCAGCTTTTGGTCTTGGTAACCACGGATTTAGCAACCTCTGGAGTTTTCGGGAACGAAGCCTCTGATGTTTGCGACGAAATGTTACAGTCATTTTCAAAGACGTGGATGAATATTCATAACCTGAAATGGGATTTTTAACTTTGACACGTTCTTTAGCCGATTCCTAGTTTCCATAGTCCTCTAAAAGTAAATAGCACTAGCTGACGGCTTTGTCTACAGTTTTTTTAATTAGATATTTTTATCTAAATTCAACCGCTTGATGTTTAAGAAGTCCATTGAGACAACAAACAAAAGGATATGTTAAGTCTTCTACAAGACAATTTTATTCGAATGACCGATTTCGGCAATTGATTGCCATCATCTAGTACAAAATGAAGCAGATGGGAAGGAAGAAGAGGAAGACGATTTCTCTTAATCTCTCTCATTCTCTACTCCTCCCCAACTCCAACCCTACTCTTATAATTTAATACGCTTGTTTTGCTTCGTTTTTACCTGATAATGGCGATCAGTATGACCGTTGTTTCAAATAACGCTTTCCTATGGAAGTACTACATCCTTTTGTTTGATGTTTTATTTTTGTCTACATTCCCTGGAACTATTTCAGACCATCATCGTCTATTAGTTTGGTCTATGAATATCACCAGTAATTATTCTCTCAGGTAATTGTGACCAAGTTCTCCTATCCAGGGTAAATCTTGATATCCCTAGGGTACTATTCTGATGAATCCCTCTCGAATGCAAACCCATCCCTCCTAACTACTAACCCCCAACAAACTCAATCAAACCCTGCAAGCGTCCCTGAATCCCCAAAGTCCTCTGTGCCCAACCTCAGAACAATCCTTACTAATTCCATAAAACCCTCCCTCCGAATTCTTTCTCTTTAATCATCAAACCCTGAACATCGTGAAAATGTAACTAAAACGTCATGTCACGTAATCACTACATTTAGCTTTAAAATCACTCTGTCGCGAGCAGCGATCCATTTCTCCTTTAAGGCTCTTATAATATCATAATCTTTGTATAATAAAATCAACATGATTCGATTACGTAATTCGGATTCGATGCATCAGTCAAAAAGAAGAAAGCACTTTGTTTTAAGCTCTCAGAACTATTCAGAACACGCTGTAGAGGAGGCTCTGATAAAGGGAACTTTTTTCCATTGATTTACTGTTCCTTCTCTCTCGAAATATGAAGATAATGTCATTTAACCCAACAAGCTATTTGGATGTTCAATGCTCAATAAAATCTTGGTTATTTATTTTATCGCGTTTTAATTTTTTATAAACCTTTGACATTTGATTATTGAATAATTACTTTAATACTAATTGGGCCTTTTATTTCAATTACATATTCCATTTCTTTTCCGACACATTAAATATTGAATAACTGCTATATTACTATGTAAGACTTAAGTAGCAGTGTCTTTAGATATAGAATTTTTTTAATTCGATGGAGAACATTGGGAAAAATATTTTCAGGTGAAACTCTAAAATGTATTTTATTCTCGTGAATTAAACAATTGGAAAATAATCTTCAGTAAACTAATCAGCCCTCTTTGCTGCCGTTTTTCTATATAGCATGAGAAAGATAACGTTCAATGGATTTAATGTAATCAGAAGAAATTCTCATAGATTTTTTAAAAATTTTGACTCAGTACTACTTTAATCGTTAATTTTTGTGTAAGGAATTAAGAAATTTGTAGATTGACTCAGGTATATCCATGAATGTAGTTAAAGTATCCAACGGAGAGAATGCTGCGCAATTTGCGGGTCCTGCGACGTTAGTATTCGAGACCAAACGAAGAAATCTTCCACAGCAGATCTGTGGACGATTTTATTCCATAATATTAATCATTAATACGATGCTTCAAAAGGAACTTAGAATGCTATTCATTTTAAATCGACTTATTAAAGTAAATCATATTGTATTTAAGAAAGAAATATTCTGTCGACTTATTCGTTGTTTGTATCTATAAAAAATAGTTCTTTTATAATTAGCATGCTCATCACTGGAAATGCGTGGTTATCAGATTTTACTGCCCTTTGCTCTCCTCCTCACATTTTTCTCGTTCATTTATTTCTTTCTTTAATTTTGCAAGTTAAGCTAACATTTAATTTTCCTCGAGATTTATTATCTTTTTTATGGTAAAACGTACTGTTGAGAGCACTTCATTCCCTGCATGCATTCCACTGACTAAACTTTCACAGTTAAACCAAAGTTTTACAATTCACGGAGTCCAATTCATATCAATGTACAACTACGCCACAAAACGTGATCAATCATCGTTTATTCCTCCATAAAGCATGGTCTAACCCAAGGAAACACCCCAGCGATATCAATTCTTAATCCTGAACACCATCTTATTTATCAAAGGAAATTATGAGTTAGCGTGCCCATCTTCAGACATCCTCCCGCCATTTTGAGCCTTCTTAAAGTTTCATTGTATCCCGTTCTCCTTTCCCCCGTAAGAGTGATACGGAGTGAAGAACGTATGTTGTGGCATGGAAACAGACATTTTCCCGCAGAAGCCCCTTAGCGTGAAGGAATATCCCCGTTTAGCCTTTTGCTTCTCCTCTTCTGGTTCCTACGTTTTGCTGGACTCCTTCCCCAGATTAGAACTTGCCAGACTTCTCGTATTTTAGTGACACCAAGATCCTATCCGCATCTGACCAAGTGGGTTAATTACTGAAGTGAACGACTGCAACGGTTTGGGGTAGTGAAGTTACTTGAAGGAGCACTGCAATTTAAAGGAGGGTACTTGGTTTAAATGTCTCAGGAAATATGCACCAATGTAATAAATTGTAGCTCATAATAAAAGTAGCCAATTTAAGCTTAGTGGTCCATAGATTGATTTTAATCTTTATGTTTTCTTAAATGTTCTCATAAGATACTAATTGATTGTATCATGGAATCATGGTCTTGCTTGCAATTTTAATTAAAAGTTTCCCACAGGATAAACGGTTATGCTAAAGGTTTAGGATGGATCGAACCCGGATTTCCTACTTTCCGGAAGGATGCTCTGACCCATTGAACTATCTTGCAGAGAAATCTCCCGAGAAACAAGATCTGCGCTACAGCTCGATTTTTAAGAGCAACACCCGGAAACCAGGGATTTGCGTTCGATTACCGCTTTAGTCCCCCTTTTTCACTTGTATTCATCCTTTAAAATGTATTCCAAGTTGCACGCATGCAAGTGCTAACTTTAATTCCCTCTCTTTCTTAAGATAAATTCTCTTTCTTAAGATAAATTAGTTCTTCTTTAACCCTTAAGATGCGGGAGTATATTTTTTCGCGACAACTGTGTGCGGGAGGAAAGTTAGAGAAACCGTCCCTTCTCCTGGTGCGTCCGACTTGTCACAGCAGGTAGAAAACCCCCATAATCCGGTGGACCTTTTTCCGATGACTGCGGTCAACGGTTATTGTTTTGGTTGCTTCTCTAACGTAGAAGCAACTGCCAATGATTTAATTGTTTACTAACGATTTTTGATTAAAATTGGTGTCCTATTTCTTTTCGTTGCCGTTTGCTGATTAATTTGATACCAAACAGTTAGTAGATACATTGATATTTGGAAATATGAAAGTACGTATGCACTTTCAATTTCTGCAAATCTTGGAATTACCCGGAGGCCGGAAATCCCATAGATAGGGTTTTCCACATTTAGGACAATGAAAAAGATTTTGCGAGGGTGCGTCTCGTTCACAGGCAGAGCCATAAAATTGGGGAAGGCCAAGTATGGGGAAGGAAGAGCAGGTCAAACGTTTAAAAACGTTTTCCCGCAGTTCGCTTAGGAAAACGTTTTTAAACGTTCCCCGCAGTTTAAGGGTTAATTACACTAAGGATGAAACGCAAAAAATGTTTGCAAAATGAAAATTGATTCAGCAATTTGGTTCAACGCTACCAAATTTAAGACAGGTTGTTTACTTGTCAACCTTATCTTTATTGTGTTCGTACTAACTGCAAATATTAGGTAAAATACATTTTTTTGACAGTTAATTCTCCATGATTTATGTATCTGAAGAAGTGAAGAGAAATAATGGCGTTCCTTATTGGTCAGACCCACATTTTATCCATATAAACTCTCAAAGGAATTTAGAGTCGCACTAAGTTTCCGTTGTAATGTAGCGTGTAATCCTTCCCGTTAGATTAATCTTGTAAACTAGAGAGTTGAATAGTATACGCTTCCGCATTCAGAGAGCATGCTTAATCTCACATCTCTCCACTCACAATCCTTCACATAAGATGAACAATGAGGAACTGCCAACGATTCCGAGGTACAGTTGAAAGACCCATAGGAATAAAACGCTCAATTAACTTTCGGCTCACCGAGGTATTTCAAAATGAAATCGAGATGTTGGTAGAAAACGTTATAATTGTTTTCTTTTCTCTTTTCTTTTCTTCTTGCTAAAAGCAGCCAACTATGACACAATCATAATTCAGTTTTCGTGTTAAAGGAAAATATGGGATAAATTGATGCAAATGATATTACTTACAATGATCGAATTCGATAATTAATCTCCCAATGACTTTGATAAGGTATACTTGAGCAACGATGCGCCGCTTGTATTCGCTATACGCTAATCATTTCTTTTTATTTTATTCCAAGATTTTCTGGATTTCGATTGAATAATACTTTTTATCTAAGGAAAACGTCAATTAAGTATATCATTCTTTCTAACCATTATCATTATCTATTATCCTCTCTGAATATAGCATTGCTGCTTATTTTGTCTCATTGCTTCATCCTGTTATTCCACTATTTCAGATTTTTCATTTAACTTATTCCGAACTAAAAGTGTGAGACGAGGTTTTTAGACAGAAATATATAAAATTATTGGTTTTATCTTGCATGAAAAATTAGGAAGAGAGACTAAGGAAGAAATTGGTTTACATATTGATCGCATGACAATGAAAATAGATATTCTACTGTTCTCAAAGTGTGAAAGGACGCGTTAAGCACTCTCTTATGATTTCAGAAGGCCATACGCTCCATTTACTCTTCATAAATACACCACTGGAATGTAGTTATAATCTTAATTTCGCTGTGCTGAAATCCGTAGCAACGATCTCGCTTATAAACGGGGGTTAATTAAATGGATGCCGTAACCAGATTCCTTTCTCCACCGGCCAATTCCTTCATCCATCTTCCTATATTACCCAACAAAGGGTATCGCCCTCGCCTCCTCTCACGCACGGTATTCGTTTAGGAAGCCCCTCATAGCACCTCTCCTTCCTCCTTTGAAAAACCCTCGTTTAGCCACTGTTATTTTTTCTCCCGTGTCAGTTGACTCAGGACACTGTGGCTCTTCGTTACGCTCTCCCCTCTCCCTTTCCCTCATTTAGTCTCCCAGTATCACGCATTCCCCATGCAGACTTCAAAACACCTCCTTATTCCCTCGTTCTTACATTGTATCCGTTCGTTTACTTCGCAGTCTGTGGGCCGAGGTCTTCCATGTCAGCGCCAGTGGGGCCGGAACCGTAAAGTGGCAGCAAGTTTCAGAGGACTTGGTACCGGTGAACATCACCTGTGTACAAGATTCGCCGGATTGTGTCTTCCACATCACCGCCTACAATTCACAAGTGGACAAAATTCTGGATGTCAGGCTAGTCCAACCAGGTGAGTTGAATCACGTTCTCGAAAGTTGGAAGGTTAGTTTGGTGCACTCGAAGTTGAGGAGTTCCACTTGAGGAGCGACGTGACTTGCATCTCATCAAGCGTTTAATTGAGTGATTGAAATTCTAATGAGTTTGGCGGAGACGAGGTAGCATGTGAACGCTGAATAGTCTCTTACCTGTGTGAGTAAAAAATCGAACTTTGCCGATCAGCCTTTTCTCCCTCGAATTTCCGCGGGGACAAAAGAGGATAACGAAGGGGTTTTGTGTGGATTGGCAGAAGATTGCAGATGTCTCTTTCGTGTTATTCTTTGCTGTACGTTGTGTCGACAGCTGTAATCGATTGAAACTCTTCTTCCAATTTCTGTGAACCTTAAGATTAGCATCTGCTAACCAAATGAGTGTCTTCGTCTCTGATAAATATATTCATTGCATGGCAAGAAGTAAAACCAAAACATTAGTGCGTAATGTTATACTTGCATGGTTATTAGTAAAGGCGTGTTACATAAATGTAATAGATTTCCAGCGTAATGAAAATTAACTTGCGACTATGGGAGTAAACAGCTGTAAAAACAGATGTCGGACTCATGAAATTGCTAGTTCTTGAATTGTTGTAGTCAAAGTTTTCAAACAGAATAAATCTCAAGTTTATAATTTGCATAAACAAATTTCGCTTCTATCCTAGCTGAACTATTCTATTCATCTAAGCAAATGATTTTTTGATGATGTCGACATTATTTAGGTTCTTTCGGTGTATAAGATAAATAATTCATGAGTGTAATATTTAGACGAATCTTCAAATATTTTAAGCTCATTTATAAGTAGTCACCAGATATTTATTTCCTGTGGAATCATAGATTCGATAATAACTGAAGTCGGGACACAGCGAGACAAATACAAGTATAAAACTTTAATTAATATTGTTAATTATTTAAAACTATCAAATTATATCAAGGAAATCTCCATGTAATACTTAAAATACATTTTTACTTGCGTATTGGCCTTTGTCATAATATTCTTACTATTCTTAACCCAGATAGATGAAGAAACCTCTATGAGTTTTGAAATTTTTGCTTCTAAATTTAAGAGCGGTAGTAAATTAATTTCTGTCATCTCTTTGCAACTGCCATAGACCCAAATATTCTATCACGTGCTACGTTAATATTTTGAAGTGTACGATATTCAATAGTGTGCTGTTATATTCTGCAGCGGGGCATTCAAAGAATAAGTTGGGAGGCAGGAAAAACTCCCTCAAATCGAAAGATTTCCACAAAAATCTGGTCTTGTGGCAGATCTATTTATAAGGAGCCCTTTTAGTGTTTGGACGAACTTCTTCGATCCAAAGGAATTGAAATAACGTGAAAAGGAAATTTAAATCGCTAGCGTATTTTGGCTCATTGAAGACCATTTCTGAGAAATTCCCTCATTTCAAATGCATGGCCTCAAAAATGTAATAGCATTTGCCTTGACCCTAAGCAATTCAATTGTCTTGACTCGACCGTTTTTCTCCAAATATTTCATTCAGTCTCTGGAATTCCCTCTTAAATATTCTGAGAGATCTAATTATGGAAATGATGTAAGGGAAACCACACGTTTCCTGCATACTTTTCAATTCTTCTTATGTCACCGGAAGTTAGAAACGGCTTCGGAGAATAATTACTTCCTCCAGTTTCCATTGGCCGAGTCTCACTCAACTCCCTTTCCGCTCGATTTAACCGAGACTTGCGAAGCTGTGGAAGTCATACTTTCTCCCCCGTCTCGCACCAAGAGTTCTCTCGTAATTTACATAGGAATACTGCGTTAATTTCGGAGAATAGTGCTAATTATGGTAACAGCGAGGTGTGCAGCTGAGGCTCCTAGATAGCCTTACCTCATGGCCTATCATCAGTCTACTCTTCTTATTCGGGTTGTAATTTTAACTCGTACATAATAGCAAAATGTGCTAGATAGACCCTTGATCTTCGATAAAGATATTTCTATTATTCTTACCACAAACTTTTTGCGGCGATTATTTTCCATTATTATAATAGAATTAAAAATAAAGGTATTGTACCGAGATAGCTAAAAGGAAAACTAAATGTTGTTTACTATTTATGAGATTTATTGCAAATTTTAGATATTTTTACTAGTTTTAATATACCACGATAATCTTTGGAGTACCAAATTTGACAGCAAATTTGAGAAAATATAGCATTATTTCAGTAAATGACACCCTGTGTAAGCATTTTTAAATTAAAAAATACCCTAAGATAATATCATCTTTTGGAAAGCAGCAGCTTGATTTTTGTATCTACCTTTCTATATTTTATTTCAATGAAACTAATAATCGTATTCTTTTCTAGCTTCATCAACCTGAATTATACATTAAAATAATTGCAATAATAAATTATCTACTAAATTTGCATTATGCACTATAAAATTTTTATTATATATCATGTACTATAAAATTAATAAACCAGATTACTAAGGAATTGATAATAATTGAGGAAAAAGTTATGGATATTTGATGAAAAAGTTGAGTGAAAATAAAAAAACTATTCTCTAAGTGACTGCTGACCAAATAAAAATTGGTGAGATAAAATTAAGTTTTTCTTCTGTGACAAATTAATACTTTTAAAATAATAATATTTTATGTTATGCTAACATGGATAAATTTTATTCGAAATGTATAATGATGACTCTCAAATTATAAGACAGGATCAATAGTTTAATACTAATATGTTAAATAAGAAAAGTATTAACTTTACTTTTGATTGTTCCATTTCTGTCAGTGCTGAAATACTGTATGTATTCCAAATATCTGATTTCTGTAATTCTACTTAACAGGAACCCGGATTGGCCAGGCATCAGAATGCTTCGTTTACTGGAAGGATCCAATGACAAGCGACACTTGGGGGCTGAACTTCACATCACCTATTGATGCAAAACAATTTAGGGAATGCTGTGTGAGTTATTCTATAACTAAATATTCTGATCAAAACCACAGTATTGAAAATTCTATGTACTTAAAACTAATATCCTCTACTTCAAACTTAAATTATTAGTTATTTCATGAACTTTATGACTTTAAAGGAGGCACATATCTGCCAGATAATAGAAATATTTGTCTAAAAAGGGAACAATAAATGGATATCTCAAATTGGTTAACAATTTAGATCAAAGTTCAAAGAGTTTCATGTTTTCTAGAATCAATTTTAATTTAACTTTTACACAGATATATCATGTAGACTCACCATTTATATATAAACACATGTAGATATAGATTATTTTTTTGCTTTTTAAGCTGCAGAAGAATAAATCTGTTAGATAATAATGCTAATTGAAGCATCATTATCTTAATCAATATAAAAATTTTAAAAATATATTTTTATAATAGGCTATCTAGTCAAGGTAATAAAATATCTTTAGCATTGGAGAAGTTGATGAGCTACCTGCAAGATACCTAAGTTTCTTGGGGACCAATCTACAAAAGTCTCTAGCTCCATATTAACTTTAATTTATGTTGTCTCTCTGACTGACTTATCAGATTAAACTGCTCCATTCATTTAATTACTGAATGTCAATAAACAAAAGCACAGATTGGCCTATTTAATCACCCAAGCATACTATGGTCCA
This sequence comes from Pachydiplax longipennis, assembly GCA_036926295.1. NCBI lineage: Eukaryota > Metazoa > Arthropoda > Insecta > Odonata > Libellulidae > Pachydiplax > Pachydiplax longipennis. The sequence continues at coordinate 16,727,079 of JAVFKF010000014.1, forward strand.
GAAAATCATCTTCTTTTCAGCCATTGTTATTTTGTTGAATGGCTATCAAGGCATCAGATTTCTCTCCTGTAATTTTCATTTGCTTCAATTTCTGTTTTGATTGTTTCAAATCATGAAATTTCCTTTTTGAATCAGCAGTTCTCTAAGCAAAATATCTTTCCTGTGGAACAACAGAATATCTAGTAGCAGAGATATTTCCAATGTAAAATACTTTTAGAGAAAAACTTTAAGAGGTTCCATTGTATTTACTACCACTGTTACTACATTTCCAATCCAACTCTAGTAAATATAGTGATTGAATCATTCAAACTGCTTTGACATTTGAGGTCACTTGAACATATGGGCACTGACTGAGTATTGAACCTGGAACTGCTTTCACCTGAAGTGATTGCATTACCCAGTTTACTCACCACAAGCCTTCTTGTGAATATTATGCTAAGTGTATATTCTTCTCCCTTCCAGTCTCCATCATTCAAATTTTCTCGGAAAGCTTCTTCATCTTATTCCTTGAAGCTTGACCCTCCAGGAAAACAGAAGGGTACAGCAGCAACTGGTCAAGCAGTGACTGGTACTAAAGCAACACGACGGAAGCCAGTTTCAACACCTGCATCTCCATCACGTGCTGCAGCAGCTGCAGCCGCGGCAGCTGCTCATCGAGAACCACAGTGTACATGTATGACACCAGAGCAATATGCAAGACTACGAGCACAAGATCCTAGATATCGAGGTAATTATTTGTTCCTATGCAAATAAATATCAGAGAATCAAAAGATCAATACTTTTCAAACATTACCAGTTAAATTACTTATTTATTTGAGTTTTGAAATTAATTATCAATATCATCCTTGCTTTATATGCAAAAATTAGAGTTTTGATTAGGTAAAAATAAGTTCATGAAATAAACTAAATTTGTGAAAAATATATGCTAATAGTTTATAGAAACTTACCATAAAATCTGATGATTGTTCTGCCAATATAAAGAAAGAAAGTCTCTCTGGGAGAGAAAATATCAATATACTGATTATAAACATCCTTGGAGGAGTTTATATAAAATGAAACCAACTTTCTAATTTTTACACTATTCCTATGCCACATTAGTAAAAAAAAAATGCAATGGTATTTGCGAAATGTTGGATACCATTTTTGGATGCCATTTTCTCAATAAACATTTACAAGTCATATAAAACAAAGCAATACAATCTCATATTGTCAAAGCATACATTTAACTAGCAAAATAGCACTTATGCAAAACTATAAATGCATCTTTCAAATTCACACAAAACTAATGCACACTATGTGTTAGTATTAGAGAAATTTTTATGATGGTTAAATATTTAAGTAATATAAGAATTAGAGATCCTTAATCACCTTTGAAATATTTAGTTCATGACCTACTTTTATAAAATCTCAATTAAAGCTGAATTATACTTGGATGATACTGTTAAAATTCCTCTCCTACTTTTGCAATTTTCCTTTGCAGAATTAAATCATAAAGTTTTACATTTTGATGAAATATTTTTAAGCTAGCAAGCAAAGATTGGTAAAAATTTGGTGAATGAGAGGAAAAGTTACTTGTAACATATCAGTGCATTAAATAGACTGAAGATATTAAATTATGTTCAATTATAATTGATCATCATTCTGATCAGGTTGTGTTGTAACCTCTTTATGAATAAATTATTTTCTTTGAAACAAATTGTAGAGAGAAAGTGCAGAAAGTTATATATTTTTGCAGATTGTTTAATTTCAGTTTCCTATCTATTATAAAAAATGATTGATTTACATCGCATGTCATAATTCTTGCCTGTCTAGCTGATTTACCCAAATTTGATACTTTCTTTGCATCTTTAGACCAATTCTGATCCAAAGATCATTTATTCAGCACATCAATTTTCTGCTGAAGAATTTAAATAATGTTTTTATGATAGCTTTCTCTTTTATTATTAGAAAGAGTTAAGATTAATTGAGTTGTTAGAGCTTTTGCTCCTAAAAATTTGTTTGAAAAGAGAAATATTATTTTTTTATATTAAGTACATTAAATTTATTCTTTCTTTTGAAACACAAGGCTCTGCTACACTTCCAAGAGCCCAAGCAAGAGGAGTTGATGCAAGTGCCACAACAGAAAAAGTGACAGCTGCCACATCCAGCACATCTCTATATGACAATGTATCTGCAGGAACCACAACAACAGGAAAACGTGGCACAGCAGCTGGAGCTGGATCAACTGCAGCTAGCACATCCACAACATCAGCAACAACAGCCACCACCACCGACACAACTTCTTATGTATCCATGCGCCAAACAAGAGACAGGGGAACACAGCCAAGAGAGGACGTTGGGAGTGGAGGGAAGGCACAGGTTAACCATGTTGGAGTTGGCTCCCAGACACAGCAAAGCGGAGCCCCTGATGGTGCTGTTAGGGGTACAGGAGTGGGAGGAGGGGACACAGGGGGTAGTGGGCAGAGACAGGGTCAATCACAGGGTCAGAGAGCAGGCGTGAGGAAAGAAGGAAGCAGTCTCAAGAATTCAGAATACTCAGATGGGGAAGCGGAGGTGCGTAAGAGAGCTAAGAGCAAGAGCACCGACGATGTCACAGGTCAACCAGGAGGACAGCAAGGACCTGGACAACAGCAACCAGGGATATCCCTGGATAGCAATACCCTCAAGAGAATGCTCAAACCAATGCCATCGTTGGCATCAAGTGTTGGGGGGGAGAGTCCTGCCACATCTCCAGAAACAGGGCGACGCAGGGGTGCTGGAGGTGGGCCTTGCCTCCATCCATCCCACCATCACCCCATGCACACCCAACAGCAACATCACCAACCTCACCATCAACAGCACCTCCACCCTCAGCATATGCACCACCTGCAGCAACAACAGCACCAGCAACAGATGTCAATGCATCATGGTTACGGTTACCATACACAGCATCCTCACCAAGGGCATCCAATGCAGCACCATATGTCACAGCAGCAACACCATCTTGGTCACCACAGTCATCACCACCCCCATCATGGTCACCATCACTCTAGGGAGGATGAGGACGAGATGGATGATGCAAATGACATGTCTGCCAGCTATCTGTCAGAACCAGAAGCTGGTGGAGGGAGGAGGTCAAGATTTTCAGCATCCAGGTACTTGACTGATTCATTATCATACTTCAGATATATCTTCATATCATTTAGGAGTGGTCAAATATTTAATGAATCTAATTTAATTGAAGATAGATATAGGACCAATTTTCTATTATTTATTTGTTAGTTTCCCCATTTTTCATTTATAGAAGTTGAAGCAGTTATATGGTTAGGAAATCTATTAAAACTTGATGATTGATGACATATGGTGGGCATTAACAGAAAGGATATTGAAATATACTTATAATGCAGATCTCAGTATCTAATATCTTAATTAGGGTGATGGTGCATGGCTAACCACCTGAATTGTAGAAAGTCAATGTGCTGATGGACTCTGTGGATTTAAAGGCTTTTACTAGAGAAGAAATCATAAATAGGTTATATACAAGATTTATGAATAATAATTTATATTTACTACAAGGCTGTATTTCAATTACTATATTCCACAGGACTTTACAGTATCTATTTTTTTTTCTTTAAGACATTAATGAAAGTTATTCAATTGAATCTATCTCTTGATGTAAATTTTTACTTTCCTTATCAATGAGTTGAGTGAATAGGTTTCTATTTATAATAATTTCAATATTCAAAATTCATGGTCAACTGTCTTGCCTAAGAACATGAGTAATATAATTACATTAGTAAAGCATTGCACTATCAACAATAAATGCATGAATTTATAATATCCACCCTCAGTATGAAATTAATCCACACATAGCCTCTTTACCATACTTTCCCAAGTTGTTTGATGCTTACTTGAATGTGGTGGAGGTGTTTAAAAGATATTATCAATAAATCCCTCTTGAATTTAAAAAATATAAATTGGATTTCCATAAAAATATTCTTAAGATAACATCTAATGTATATATCACTTGTACATGATTGATACTGGTTTTTAGAAATTGATGATGAATATTTTTGATTGAAGAACTTCACTTACCAAAAATGAAATAATAGTTGATGTTTGACAATACTTAATGAACCACAATGATTCAATAATAGGATCTTTGGAAATGCAGACAGTTAATGTCTATAAACTATTCAAAGGATATGTAATATTGCAACCTGTTTTAATAGTCTAAAGTAGTTTAGTACAAGTTAGCATTAATGTACATATTGCCAATAGAGCACAATAAGTACCCTTGTAAACTTTTGAATACTGCATCTATATTAAATAATGAACTTTTCCATAAAGCCTAACTTGTTGAAAAATGAAAACTCTACCTTAACATGTTTTAAAGGACACTGACCGTAATTCCTGACCTTGATAATATTTCCGTATCTGTGTATGATTTCAGATCTGCTCATGAAATTGGGAGGAGTGCCAATGGTGGTGGTGGTTATGGCCGTGGATTATATCTGGAGTTGGAGAGAGGAGGTGGGCAGGGAGGGGTGGTTGGGGGAGGAGGGGGAGGATCTGCCTCCCCACCCTCCGATAATGTTCTCTTTGACCACGCCTGCTATGCCACGACTCCTAGCTCCAGCAACGGAAACAACTCAGACCTTGAGATGGCACCTGGAAACGCTGCTGGAGGTAAGCTTATCCTAATTTTATTCTTTATTTCACACTGAAATTCTTTGTAAAGATGATTTATTTTCAAAGATGTGAAAAGCTGTATTGAGGAACAGAAATAACCCACAAGTTTCAGTATCTTTCTATTTAAATTTTTTCTGCTTGATAGACTAATATTTTCTACATTGGACATTTCTTAATTAAGGATAATATTGAGAAAATAAGGTCTGTCAAAGCAGCAAGAGAATAAAGTTACCTCAGCTCAAAGTAAAAGCACAAATCTTTCTAAAAATAATTCATTCAGGTAAATTTTGCTGTTGAGAAGCATGTATAAGTTGTGCCAACCATATTAAACATAACACAATAATGTTAGAGGTATAAAAACACTCCTATAGTAATTGTTGGTTTTTAAATTAGCATTCACGCCATGTACTGGATACAATGGGAAATCGACCCTTGAGGGTAATAGCATGGCTATTGAAATTCATTGGGTGATTTTTAGTAAATCAGTAATCTCAGACTTCTCATTGTTTTCCTGACCCTGGCCTCAACACATGTTCAAATACTGAAAAAATACTGCTCTATGAGCATTTCTATACCTCTGATCTATATTTAGTTTCCTATAACCAAAGACAACTAAAGCGATTCAACAGCCATGTTGACATAAGAAAGGTTTATATAATAATAATGTAGATAATATTAATCCTAATCTAGCTTTAGCCAGATTAAGATTAATATATCTAGTTAAGCCTAGTTATTAAGATTAATATATCTAATTATTATATTATATATCTTTAATCTAGATTTAGCTTTTTGACTATTGATGCCAATAGTATTTACGGTAAATAGATGATTAAATTAAATCAATCTTTAAATTTTCTCTCTGTTTACACCTCTTTTGCTGGTATTCTTACCCAAAAATATTTCATTCATGTTGCTTTTCTCCTAAAATCTGCTATATGCTATACTTGATATAGAACACTTTATTCATATACACCCTCATCAGACATTTCTAGATTTTTTGTGCAGTTCATTTCTAATGTAGCTTGTCTACCTCTTCCTGAATGGTTTTCTCTTTAAATGAGACTCTGGAATACCTTTTACATCCTCATATCAGCAAATATTCCGTTGTATAAAACATAAATACAAGTCTCCTAATCAATACTTGTAATTGTGCTATTAAGCATCTTGATATTCTCAGAGAAAATGTATTTAAAATCAGAAAATTTCTATGTCCTCAGTGTTGAAAATCGAAATCATCTAATAAGCCTGAAAATATGGTACATAAATCTAAATAAAAAATTCTTTACTCCTTTGAAATATTAGTTAATGATTTTATGGTGTTCACAGTATCAAAATCTACCCTTCTATTCTTGCCATACTAAGATATTTCATTAGGAACATTCTATATTTCTTCTTCTGCTCATAACTAACAGTATTCAGTCAGTAATATTTTAACACTTCAGTAAATCAAGTTGTTTACCCTAACAACTATCTTTTCCCAATTATTAAATAAATTTTGTTTAAAATAGTCTGGTTTCAGTTTAGTTAATTTAGTAGAGAAATATTGTTTAATGCAATAAATAAGTGATGTTTTAACTTTCAAATAAGTTTCCTATATACATCAAGAAAGTGTTTTCATTATTTTAATACAGAAGTAATGGTAGAATGCTTATATATAGAAAAATATGTCTTTAGAGAGAGTTTCTCATAGAATGTAAGAAAATACAATATGAAAATCTCAAGCTTCATAAATCTTATTCAAATAATCCTAATTAGAGAAATCCTGTAAGTCCTATAATAATGTAAAATTTTCCAGTCTTTGCATTAAAGCATTAAATGGAGCTGACCTAGTTAAACTCAATAAATAATATCTCAATAATAATAGGACTTATCATAAATAATAACACAAAAATAATGTATGTATCAGTTGCCAATCCCTAATTGAAGATTATATCTGAATATTATTTTTATTTAATTGTATACCCTTAGGTATTCTGATTCTATTTATCATATGCAATGTTTCAGTCTTTTCTATCCCCTTTTTAGTAATCTTTTTGTGTTCTCTTTTAGGTGCTGGTGTCCCAACCTCAACGCCAACCCCTGGATCTCCAACATCTCGCCTACTCCTTGAGTATGAGCTCCATTTACGTAATACTCTTGCTAAGGGAATGGATGCTGAAAGCTACAGCCTTCACACATTTGAAGCTCTTCTTTCACAAAGCATGGAAAACCTTGGTATGTTTTTTATGTGTATATAATTACATTCAACATAGATTATTAAATTCATTTCATACTCTTCTCTCTCATTTTTGAAGATGATAGATATAAAGGGAAATTGAACTCAAATGACCAAACCAAACATAGAAATTGCATATTAAGTGTATAGTCATTTTGGGATTGCAGGACAATATTGTTTGAAATTGTAATTTAAGGAATCATTGGGATTCTGAAAATAATATACCTTTGAGAATTATGGATGTAGATGAAGTTACAGCTTATAAGAAGTTAAACTTTACCATAGTTGTAAAATAATGCAAATATTGATTTGCTGATTGGAAAATGTTACTTGTGTATTGCTTTTAGGAAGCATTCTATAAATACTCAAATTAACTTTAATTATTTTGCTCAGAGCACAATAATAGTTCATACCCTATAGGTTGGCTGTAAAAACTTATGATCACCTGCTAAAAGTTAGAACACACTCTCAGACATATCTTTTATTGCTTTTTGTGGAATTATGATTGAACCATAGTGACTACTTAAAATTGTGTAAGGAATTTCTGAATATCTCGAATATTTTATCAAATTTGCAGGTACAGTAGGAGATGAGAGCATATATGAAATTCATTCTGCTATTATAGATTAATAATAATGAACTAGGTCATCTTATATGAAGTGCATCATGTTGCTCTATATCAGCAAGCTGATAGTTGTAAAGAATTATTACTACAATTTTTGGGTTCACAGATAGCCAACAGCAACTTATAATTTTCACTTAGCAGGTATTTTAAAAATGGATATATCAAATTTAAAGGCTTTGTTAGTATTATTGAAATTCTTTCAGTTATCATTTGACTGCTTATTTATGCATTTTTTATATTTTTCAATTATTTCATCTTATCTTTTATATTATTTCTCTTATTTCTCAAGTTATTTCTATTAGCCCTTTCCCTTGTTATTATTGTATTAGAACAATTCAAATTGTTTTGATTTAAAACCAGTTTAATACCATTATCAATAAAGAATACCCAAAACTTTCTATTAGAATCTATAGTTAGCAGTGAAGAGATTCCAAAAGCATCTTATTTGGGGGAAGAGGTAGGAGAAACAGGTCTCTCTAAATGGAAGAAGCGAACACCCAGGCACCCCAGAAATATTCAAAGAACTGGGTCAGAAAGATTACAGAGGTCCCTGGATGAGATACATCGGAAATACCGTGGTTTGAGTCATCTTTTGATCATTTCTAACTAACTACAATTGTAGAGCTCCTGAATAGCATACTAATGAATTATTTAACCTATCAATAAGGCATTGACTTGTATTATATTCGATACTTCACTTTGGCTGAAAATAATTATTAATCAATAGAAAGAAAAAGGCCATAATGTTTCCTTTAATATTGCAGTAATTAGATAAATTAACAAGGGTATGCATTTTATGTCCCTGCATGAATAATTGTGGTACCAAGAGTGCTATGCTCTGGTAGGTATGCTGTAGACTAGGTATGCTGTAATCTACAATTTCTTACTCATCTTCCAACTATACCAAGAATCACAACTACTTCTATTGTGTATCTCTTTGTTTTTCTTTATATCAAATGAAGTAATGTACATCTTGCTTCATATTTGCTTAAACATGAATGAATGACTATAAACTACTTGTTATCCTGCAAAATTTGGCTGAGCTCCATTTCAACGACAGAAATTGAACCAAGTGACAATATGCAAAATTATTGTTTAGGATACAAGGTATGAAGGGTAGTTAATGCTTAAAAGTAATAAGTTAAATGTTAGTTTATTCTGCCACATATTCTATCTTTATAAATTGTTTTTAAAAATTTCCATTTATTCTGAGGAATTGTTACTTACCTATCAACCACTACCCAGAGTTGCTTGCATCAATCATGAAATTATTACTGTACTAATCTAGCAATACTGAGATCCTCTATTCATCTCCTGGTAGGGTGACTGATGTTTATTTTTGTGAGGTTGTGCATTAATAATTGTACTACAGTTATTAAAATGTTCACTGATGTAACATTTTCTTAGTATGAAGACATTATTAACAATTTGTAATTAAAGATCCATCTATACATTAGTATGTATGCCAGGTACTGTGAAGAAGTATCAGTGAATCATCTAATTTTGAATTCAACACTTATAATTAATTTTCTTCTACTTCTTGATGGAAACTTTTTACTTTCATATCTTGAATAAGTTTTCTTTTTGAAGGAAAATAAACTTTTTACATTGAAATTAAATGTAATAGCTCTACATAATTTGTTTATATAGCTCTATCAGTGATTGCTAAGAAAACCTATTAAGTAAATTTTTATAATTTCTTTGATAATAGCAAAAATAAACAGCAATAAGATATGTCTGTAGGAATATAAAATATCTAACTTGAACGACAGCATTATTTATAACACTACAGTAATTGAGATATAGTGTGAAGATAGATGAAAAGAACTTACTTATCTCCTGTATCCTGCACTTACTTAGACTCATATGAACCCCAATTAAAACTTTTGATCATAATTTACTCTCTTTTTTTCTCCATTATGATTGAAACATTACTGCTATATTACTCTTATTTCAGAATTTGCCGAAAATCTACCAGGGTCTGCACCAAGAAGTCCTCATCCAACAAGACGACGTAAGTTTATTCATATTTATTACAATTACCATACATTAATAAAAAGTCCTAAAATGTAGTTTTACTGAAATTGAATGAGCTCCTCCATAGAAGTCCTAAAATTAAGAGATAATTTAAATAATTAGGAGTAACTCTTAGATGAAAAATTATTCAATCGAAATTATTATATTAAAATATTTTAATTTTGAACCAAACTGCTTTCTGGGTAGACAATTAATTCTCCAATACAATTTACTGGAGATCATAAATAATATTTTTATCGGAAATGTATTTGGGCATCATACCTCATTACATGGGAAAATTCATTCATTGGCATAAAAACATCACATTTGTTTATAAAGATTCATATTTAATTTCTTAATTTATCTTTGTGGTGATTGTAGATGAATATCAGTCACAAGAGAATTCCATTTGGTTGGCTTCTAAAGTATCTATGGTTTTCTTGCATACATATAAGATCTTCATTCTATTTTCTGTGGTGATAGTCAGACCTTCTAAACTTCCAATTCTCTTTCATGCTTTCTTGTTCATGAATCCTTCTGAATGAGTAACAGGAAAAAAGAAATGTTTGCTTTGGGATTTAATTCAGCACAAGCTAAAATAGAATAAAAGTAAAAAATGTATTAAATTATCCCATACAATGTAGAGATGGAGTTTTATAATCAATGTGAGTGAAAAATTTCATAGACGAGCATTCTGACTTTAATATTTAGAGTGAAATTTAATTTTTTGTATTCTTGAAGTACAGATTTTAGACACAATGAAGTAATGTACACCTGTGTAAAGGTTAGTGTTGATATTACCCTTAGTTATAACTTTATACCATGAATAGAGGCATTGTGGGATGATAACTAAAGTGTATTCTTCAATTATAATTGAAGAGCATACTTTAGCTATCATCCATGATAATTATCATCTGATCGTAATTTTTCTTTTGAGATTAGTAATATTTCAGTTTATTTGATTTAAAACATAGGATATGATGAAGTAAAGAAGCTGTTTGCCTCTGCTTGTATCACAAACAAAATATTTCATAAATGAGGCATAGGATTTGACTGTGATTATCTAAGTTGCCTTCATGATAAAAATTTTAGTAATGATAAAACACTTCTGCAATTAGAGCTAAAGATTTTCTCTACAGTATCATTTGGAAAATAAAATCAATTTATTCTCATGATAAATAATGTCCTAATCTCAAAAGATACTTGTAGAAAATAAGTACAATACAGTCTTGTAATTTTTCTCATTACTCTTAAAACTTCAAGGAATGTAAAAAGAAAGTTTAAAAATTTTCTTTTAATCTAAAGAGTCATGAAATTAAGCTTGTGCAAATACTTGCTCAGAAAGTTTTTACTGCCTCTCAACCAATAACCCTCAATAAATATCTTATATTTTTTATTCCTTAAGAAATTGAAACATTTCATCATATATTTGCAAAATGCAATAAGATATTCAATAGAAAATTCCACATCCTTTGTATCATAAATGTTTCCAGAATATGCTACTATTTTCTGGCATAAATTTCTGGTCAGTGTCTGACATAAAATGGATACACATTGTCATCAAGTCACTGCTTCAAAATTCTTCAATATTTTGCTTAACCTTGTTATTTTTCTTTTGTCTTTAATCTCCATTCTATTTCCAAGAATTGAACGACTAATAATTATCAGCTCTGCAGGATCTTGGTGAAAAACTCATCTCACTTTATTCCATAAATTCGGGGTTTTGAAGATATAAACTGATGGAAAAAATATCTCATTATGCTCATTATCTTCCTTATTTTGGTGTTACAGTAATGAAAGATTTGACTTCTGAAAATGTTCTCATATTCCTCGTTTTCTGATTTATCATCACAATTTTCTTACATATTTGTTTAAAATGCATTGATGATCTCCTTCATCCTTTATGTCAAGCCTGTACAGCATTTTCTTGTCACAATCGATTTATTAATCCCTAAAAGATATGTGGCTGATAATGGCTTGCAGTTGATATTGTTCAAAGTTGGTTTTGATTGCCTCATCTCTTTAAAACACTTATGATTAATTCCTATATATAGTGCAATTTAAAAGATTTACAAAATATAAAAAGCTAAATGCTTAGACATTTTCATATTATCAGAGTATAGTTTTCATCAGTCATAACTAGTCATAGTAAAAACTATTTTAGTATGCAGCATTTCAAACCTTAAAATACATTTCCAAAAACAATTTTTTGAATGATTTAAACATATTTTCCTCATAAATGCTACTGATGCATGGAGAATTAAAAAGTACCCAAAATAAATGCAATGTAATCCACCAAAAGCTATCTACTGTTATGCCCATTTTGTGCAACTAAAATTTATTAAAGCTTTTCATTATCGGATACTAGCAAAATTTAAGCACCAAAATATTACTTAGTTTTACTTTAGTTTTAAATCATCCTAGATGCATTAAATTTGGAAATCCAGGAAATGTTCACTGTATCTATAACTGACAGAGTTATTACAATAGATGGACAAAAACCTTCATATCACTCCCTCTAGTCTACTTATTTTTCCCTTTTTGATTAAATATTATTCCTCAATCTAATCAAGATATCAAACCAATCGTAGATTCAAAATTTTCATCATAGTATTGCAAGTATATCCAGAAATATTGCTAACTATCTGTAATCATAAGATTCATCAGGTATTTCCCAACAGATTCCCTAACACGAGCCAAAATAAATCCCTTAAAACAGTCTTCTCCAGTCTTAATCAATATATTTTTCCTTGCCTAATTCTTTTTTCTGTGACTTGTATATTGTTTATATGAATTATGTATTTTTATTTTGCTATCACATTAGCATTAACTGGAGGTGGTTTTTATGTATACAATCATATGCGAATCACTATCAAGCTTGGTATTTTTATTCTGTAATGATTTATGTGTAAATACATGCTACATAAAATTTTGAGCCAGATTATACATGAATTTCGTCCTTGAAAAAGTATTGTTCATATAAATTATGCCTCTTTAATTCAGTTTTAAGAAATGGGCCCATTTTGAAAATGTTTCTTTGGGTACATAGGGTATATTACATTCAGTACTCAGAAGCTATGACACAAAGTATAAGATATATTAATTCAGAGATAACTTTATTCTTTATCTACATTGTTTTAATGAGTAATATTTTGAAAATTATGTATCCAATGTGAATCATTTCATATTTTGCTTTTAATCCAGGCCCAGGGAGCAGTGCAAGCATGAATAAGTCATCCACTCTCCCTCTTCCTCACCGACTTCCACAGCAGTCATCTGTTTCTTCTGTTGGAGGTGATAGGCCTTCGTCGGCTAGAGACAGGGATGGTTACTACAGTGACAGGAATGAGTTAATTCGTGAGAGGGAAAGAGATCGTGCTACAGCTTCTGGATATCTCAGTGACCACAACTCCAGGTTTGACTACCCCATTAAATATTTTCTAGAGAATAAAAAGGAATGATTCCTTAATTGTTTTTGTTTAATTAGCAAGTTAGATAACAGGAAATGATCAAATTTGTTTGATTATGCTTTTGATAAAGTAAAAGCTAACATAGATTTTATATATGCATAACAATCACATAGCTGTTTGTGGTGGGTTTACCTAACTTGTTTGGCAGCATTAACAAAATATTTTTGAAAGTATGCTTTTATTGATACATAGATCATGAATCATTACTGCATCATATTGCTTATATTAATTTTGAGTTTGCATGTTAGGAAAATTTTCTCCAGTAACAAAGCATAATTCACCTGATTGATTTCATATAGGCCTGAAAATTTATTTATTCATGTCTATACTATCCTATTCACAAAATTTCTGTCTTCCTTATTTAATACAACACATCAATGCTGAAAGGATACTGTTATTTTATTTCATGAAAACATGGTAGTTGTTTATTACAAATGACACTGTAATTTCTGCATTTGGTATTTTTTTATTTATTAGGTAATATTATTCAATATATAGTATTTGACATTCTTGGTCACATATGCATTGCATAAGATATTATATTCCAATAATTGATCATTCTATATCAATCACTATCAGAAAACAACTTTTTACATAGTTTGCATACATATATTTATTATATAGACATATGGACAGACAAGCATAGACTTACATTCATAACATTCATCATATATTATGAATTTGTTTGGTGTACTTCTTGTCATTTGTTTGAAGAAGCTTGAAAAACTACTTCATTTCATGTAAACCACTTACAAATGTACCATACTCTTAACTTAATGTTATCTAATCAAACTCTCCTTGGTTAGATAATGTATAATTTAAGTTTCAGAATTATGACTTTGTTCCAATATTCAACATTTCATGTTGAAACACAACAAGTATCCTTATTCAGAAAACATTTCCGTGGTTCATTAACATTGGAAATTATATTCACTCATTTGTTAAGGGTATGCACTTTGTAAATATGATAGAAACATGAATATCTTATGGTATGATATCAGGTCTTTAAAATTGTGAGTATAATGTTGGTAAACCCTATCATAACCATAGAAACATGACTATGCATTCATGAAAATCAATGATCATTGTCTAATCCTATAACCATGAAAAAGGTGATTTTCTCATCAGAAATATGCCTGTGGTATGCTGGGCATTTACTGTTGAGATATGTATGAGCCAATTGTGCATCTCTAAGAGAGGGTGGGTGGTGATGTCGTAGATTCCATCGAAGGGAACGAGGTGCTTCCACTCTCAGGTGTGCTTCTTGCCATGGGGGTGAATTCGTCGGCTCATCTGCCTCGTTGGCGGCCAGGACACATTTCCAGCAAGGAGGGAGTGGTTGGTCACGTCATTCTGACGGCTGGAGGGGAGACAGAGGCACTGCCACAACTGGAGCATCCACAATGTCAGTAGCCTCTGCTGGTAGAGGTCGTGGTGAAGGACGCTCAAGCCATCGTTCTCCATGGGATTCTTTGCCATCATTGCGTCATGAAGGAGGTGATGGGAGCCATTACAGAGCTGACTCTTTTGATCGAAGGTAAACTGTTTATCCATGCATTGCCCCATTAAGTTTTTCTTTAGGAATGTACATATGATAACAGTTTAATATTATTTGTACTATTTCCATAGATATACCATATTTAATTAATTGTAAGCTCACTGAAGTTCTTACTTTACTCCTGAGAATCTGTTACCTTACAGTTTTACTTTCTTATATGGTCATCTCTCCATTATACACTTTTCAAGATGAGAAGCTATTTAAATTTTTATCAAATAATAGCTGTATGACAAAAATCATTAACATAACTTATGAAATAAAGCTTTGAGCTAGTGCTTGTGATGATGACCTTTGGACGCTTTTGGAATTAATTTTAGCTGCATTATTATAAGGATTAGAAAGTACTTATTTAATTAACCCTTTTCATGATTCATTTTTTTGAGAATTATAACCTAAAAATATTATATTTTTTATTTGATCAACAACTGTTTCAAGTTGATATGTTAACTTGACCTGAACAGGAATAAAGAAAAAAGTTTCTGCTAGGACTAGTTAACTCAGTCAATTCAAGAAAGGGCACATAACAGGGCAAAAATATTCATTGGTCTCAGGAAAGATTTTATTTGACTTATTTTTATATTTATGGGACTTCAAATTTGTTCATCCAATTTCATAATTGAACAATTATTGTTATAGCCAGCTGATCTTTTAATTCATCAAATTCTGAGGTCATGAACTTATTTGCCAAACTTATTCTATTCCAAAATAACGGAATGCAAGGAAAACAGAAGTGGGCCTACTATACTTAAATATGGTATTAATTTTGTCTTATGAGGGTGTTTAATTTATCCCATAAGTCAAAAAAGAATGAATGCTCATGTTCTTATTTTATTTACCTTTTATGTCAAATTTTTTGTCTTATAAAATTTTTAATCTCAAAAACTTTCAGCATTTTTGCTCCTTTCAACTACAATGAATTGGCAATTAATCTGGAATCCTTACATAATGATTGAGGCAACTGGTTCAAAATAGGTTGTCTTCTAAAAATTGTATTTGAAATTGTATTGAAATGACAAAATTTGTACTTCATTGTTTTAGATTACATATTTTGATCAACCAAAGTATAAAAGCAAGTATGAAAACCTCTGCACTTTTATTTAAAAAATAAACTATAGGATAGTAGTGAAATGATTTTCCATTGGTTCTTGTAGAATGTCCTACATACTTTTAGCAGGGAGAAGGAAAATAAAGG
Organism: Pachydiplax longipennis; assembly: GCA_036926295.1. Classification (NCBI taxonomy): domain Eukaryota; kingdom Metazoa; phylum Arthropoda; class Insecta; order Odonata; family Libellulidae; genus Pachydiplax; species Pachydiplax longipennis. Next base: position 16,742,826 of record JAVFKF010000014.1, read on the forward strand.
ACAGAGAGATATGTATGAAAGTGAACAGAATTTATGACTAACTTGCTATTTAATTGCAAAATTTGAATAAGATATTCTTATATCATTCAAATTCAGTTTATCTCACTATAATGTGAATGATATGAATTAGATATAAAACTTATTGTGGACTTCTCATGCCATTGTTCACAAATAATTGAGGATTTGCTTTCTAGCCATGTGAATCATGTATTATCTGAGATAAAAAAAGACCTGTAATAATAGTATAATTTACATCTTACTAGGTTCAATTAATGTATTTTGCATGTTACAGCAGTATCGTAAGAGATGAGAGGAATTTATCGAACAAGCTTGATAGATTGGAATATATTATATTAATAAATGAAACCTAAAAATGAAGACTTCAATTTTAAATGAAACCAAAGTTTCCAAAGTTATGTTAAAATATTTTACTGAGCTTTCTCTACTGAAATGAGAATTTATTATATGCCATTAAATATGGTTCAAAGTTATAGATTAGCTATAAAGCAAGATTTTTATTTAGGTTATGCTTGATATCATATTTTATCAAAAGATTTCTCAGAATCTATGAATATAAAAAATCAATCTCTTAAGTTATTTATTCTTCCCACTCCTTCACAGCATTCTTGATTTTTTAAGAAAGATATCTGTTCTTAATAATTTACCATATAAGACCTAGGTGAAGCATTGTTAATCTTAGTAAGTACTATCACATGATTCAAGCTCATTTTACCAAATAAACTGTAATTGTCAATCATGTGTTCAGAGCTAACTGAACACACAGATCTACATTACATGAAAACTCTTGATGAGGTCTATCCCCAACATTACACATAAAGATTAATGCTGTGAAATTCATGTGTGTAAGCAAGTCTTTTTTCAATAGCATATTCTCTGACAAGATATTTCACATTAGATGGTTAGATATCTTCTTATCAGATAGAGGGATAGACATTGTTTGTGAAGATCACCACCAGTATAAATGCTCTATAATAGAAAATGATGATTCTTACTTTCCCAGTTAACTTAATTCTGTCTTTTTCTTTGGTTGATCAAAATATCTTGAAAATTTTCTACGCTCAAGAGAACTCTTTCCTCAAAATTTTGTATCCTAATTGTATATATTTGAGTATGTTGTATCTATTGCCTAGTATTACTTACTTAAGCCTGTTTATGTGTACCTCTTATTCATGTATTTTTCCACTTTATCAATGTATTACATAATTTGTACATTATCATGAACATTAACAGCATCAAGCTATAAAGTCATTTGATTAGTTTCCAGTTTAATGTATATTTGACACCAAGAACATTATTCTTAAGACCACATAAAATATTGGTTTTCTTATAAGATCTTTAAAATATATCAATATTTATAGCTATATAGTGAACCTGTTACAATAGAACTCTAACCATCAAAGCCTAACGTAAATAAAAATTTCAGTTTTGCAAGAAAATAACTCTTAAAATGTCTTACATTTCCTTATTTATTATAATATCACTATTTGAAAGAGAAGCAAATAGACATTCTTTAGAGATACTCATTTATTCTTTTAATAGCCTTAAATCATATGGCATACATAAAGGAAAAATTGTATCTAATTATTAAAATGGAACATCTGAAGGTTGGTAAAATTATTTAAATTCAATAAGAACTATTTAACAGATCTTACTTAATGAATAAGAAAATTTGTCAGAACAAATTCTTCTCTTGACTCACAAGGGAAGAATCCCTCGTTAATTATTATTAGAATTTTGCATCTTAAATATACAGATTGAAAATGTTTAATATCTTTAAATTTTATAAAAGTATTAATCCATTTAACTAAAATAGTAAGATATAATGATAGTGACTTATACAAGAACCGTGGAGAAAATTAAGTTTAAAGATGTTGGTAACTATCAAATATTTTTGTGGTATCAGGGAAATTTAGTTCAGATGTTTGGAGTTCTGTTGTAATTGCCCAAAACCTCATGCTAAAGGCACATTACAAAACTAATTACTTGTTCATGATATTCATAGAATAGTTATTGAAAAACATTTCAACATTGAAATGTTTACATTTATGTGAGTACTCTCTATCAGAAACTTGATATTTATTGCTTATACATACAAACATATTTCAACTTATATTTGAAGGGATAAATGTTGTAAATTGTTATTCTAAAATTTTGATTCTTTATTGTAGTGTATTTTGGGTTACTAATGACAGTATAGCTTTAAGATATTCTTTTGTCTGTCCATAAGTCTCTTTAAGTTAGAATTAAGTTTGAATCGTAAGTCATTTATCTGGTGTTACTTAACTTCTACTTCTAGCTTTTTTATTTAATTATCATAAAATCTATTGTGCCATGGAAAGGAAATATAAGGATTATGAGATAGTGTTTAGCACAGATCAAAAATGCTGAGAAAATAGTGCATTAAAAGTGTGTGTAGCTATCTCAAAAGCTGACCTTAAAAGTAACTTTCAACTTCTTTATGTAATGCAAATTAAGATTTAAAAATGTAATCTGAGTTTAATTAGAAGGCTATATTAGTTGGACAGACATTTTAATGTAAGGTATTCAGCTGGAAAATTAAGATTTTTTTCACTTTTCAACATCTAATCAATTGTACATTCAAATTAGTTTCTATTCAATGAATCAATGTTTAGAGGTTTTAACTGAGGCACATTAAGATAATTAATATATCCTCTTATTTTGTATAGTCAAATATAATATTTTAGGATTAATGTTTGTTTTTGAACTTGCAACAAACTAATTTGATTGCATAATTTTTATCTAATTATCTTTTCAACTAATTGTGTAAACTGCTATGGGTAGACTCAATGCATGCTTTACTAATGGAATAACTAGAAAATAATGTTTGCTCCGGTGTATTTTAATGCCATATTATTAGTTGCACAGCTTAACACTGCTTTACACAGCACAAATGAAATGTTATGTTAATAATATCACAGTAAGTTTTTTCACCATCATCTTTTCTGTCATTGAAAGAATATTATTTCTAATTGGGGATTATATTTGTTCTGCGGTGACATCACTTTGGATGTTAGGTGCAGATTATTAAAGCCGTGGTATCAATACCTCTTAAAATAAGTAAAATGCAGTAGAAATCGGTTAATCCAAAGTTTAAGGGATTAACAATACATTTCGGGTCACCTTTACTTTCGGCTAACACAGCCAGGTACTTTGAATCCCTTAAATAGGGGTATTTCTGTTTCCTTTATGAAAAGCATCATATGCTTATATTTACTAAATGAATAAACTTTAAATCAGTGAACTGAAAAAATAATTTCCTAAACTTTTCATAATAAATAATTGTAAAACGTATGAACAAATTATTATACGGAATTTACATACAGTAAGATAAATTTTATGTTGACTAAAATCCCATCATAAACGTCGTTTTGTGTAATCCGAAGAATTTTGTGAGGACTTTTTCCTTACGGAATGTAAAATTTTTCTAGTTAACCGTAGTTCCGTGCTTTTTCGCGTTAAACGAATTATTATGCACTCATAGCTATAGGAGACGAAACGAACCAATGATCACCCCGTGGTGATCGATATTTCGGATTATCCGTTTTCATATTAGCCGGTTCCACTCAATAGCATTCAACTTGAGAGGCTTAGAAAATGAAATTTCTAGGGTTTTCATTCCTCAGAAAAACTTTAAAATGAAATTTTGACAACCGCAATACGAATCGCCTCCTTTAACACTCTTGGAGGTTTTTAAAGACGAAACCACGGTGTTGTAATGACTTACCAAGTGAAAAAAATATCATCCATCATCAATCTGAGGAAGTGAAGCCCAGTGAAACTTACTTAAGGTACGTTCTTTTTGGAATTTGGATCTGTTTAGTCAGCTAAAAAATCTCTCTCTTGGTGGTGGAATTATGATCCCTCTTCTCTCACGATCCCCGATAAAAACGCTCGTTGGTGAGGCTTTACACAATTCGATAATTATCTAAAATTTAATCCCATTGGGTCGCGTTAATTCTTGGAACGACGGGAGAGAGGATTAGTCAACAGGAATCCGATTACAAAAGCCTTTCTACCTCGAGAAATGCCTCCCAATGGAGGACGCGTTCTCATTTTTTTTTTCGAAAATTCTCCATTTATTTCCCTTCGTAAGAACTCTCGGCTTCAATCGAACGAAACCCAACAATGAAAACTACGTTATTCTGGACGCGAATGATATCTGATGGCGGGAAGAAAGAAAAAAATGAGTGCCGCTATTTTTTCCAGCGGCGCGAACGAAATTCGGGGAGAGTGCGAGGGTGCCTAGTCGCTTTTGTTTTGCCGTCTGAATCGAATAAGAGCTGCAAAGTGAATGAAGAGGAAGAAAACGTGAGATTCGAAGTAGGAGGGATATAGGTGAGGAAGGAGACCGCGGGGAATGATGGAAAGAGAATGTAAAGAGATCGCATGATGTGAGGGTATTTGAGGGTGAATAAGATGGCTGATATCGATCATTCCCTCCCGCGAGGAGAAAACCTGGCTTCTTGGAGGAGAAAGACGGGGGGAAATAATAAAGCATCGGCTGAAACTGAGGATTAAAAATAAAGGGGAAGATGCGTTCCTTTTTTATAAGTGGAAGTCTTGATAAAGAGGAAGATTGGAATGGAAGGAACGCCCGGAAATCTTGGAGGGAAACGAGTACACGAGGCTGAGATTATGGAGATGAGCGTCATTCGAGTTTTCATTAAAAATGATGCGTCGAGTTGTCGTACAACTAAGGAAGGTCCATGTTCTCATTTTAAACGGATATTTAGAATTACTTCGTTGAATCGTTTAGATACTTCATTATTAATTATATTCAACTTCATTATTAATTATATTCAACTCCCTAGCCGCTTTACTAGTTTAATGATTACTATTTTAATGAGCTCCCAAGTTTTTCCACTGAAGTTACATTTTTACTGCAAATATTTTAATAAAGTGGCTGCATTGCCAATGAAATTATTACGTCTGAAATGATTGCTTCATTTTACGAAATTGTAGATTCAGAATATTTTGAGATATGTCATCAAGTCCTTGCAATGAAAAAGGTTTTGGTTTCATATTCAGTGGCCATGTTTTTAATAGTTATGATCTGTTGATATAGATAGAGGGGTAAGATTTCTTTGCATTAGTTCCTTCTACTTTTACCTTAATTACGGCGCGACTATAACTGGTCAAAGTCAAAGACGTTACAAGATCCAATTTTTGTTATCAGAAAATTTGAACCATTCATCAAATCAATGTATTGAATCCTCAATCGGGAAAAACTTGTCCACTTCGTCTTGTTTATAAACCCCACAGAATAATCGACGATTCGAAGTAATATAAGGTAGAATAGTGTTCTGCAGATACTTTGGAGAGGTCATATCGTACCTGTCCTATATCCATTTTAATTAGTAGTACATAATAATAAAATATTTCATAGGTAATGCAGTGGAATTTTGTAGATTTTCATTCCAAATTCGACCTTTTTGAATGTCCCAAAGGCGCCCGAATTCCCGAACGAATACCTTTTGGAGGATTGATGGAGTGATATATCACAATGATAAAAGACTAAAAGTAATTAATTAAAAAATGAAATGTAGTCGATAGATTCGTTCTCTTTTCGCTCAATGAAGGAATTTCGTGGTGCTTATTGATTTCACAGACTGTCAGCCCCTCTCGAGAATTAATGTAACGGGTGAGCAGGAGGGTAATGCTGCATTTCCTTGTATTTCTTTTGAATTTAACTCTAGCTAAGGTGATGGAAATTGATAACCTTGTTGTCCGAAACAAATGAGAGAGAGTGAGAATTTAACGTTTCTTCGTCTATTATATTCGTTACGCAACGCTAGTGAAAATATTATCTTTAGGAATACGTTTAGGAATTTTTTTCAATTAAACGAAACTTTCCTTATATTTTCATGAAAATATTTTTCAGACATTTTGTATTCACGTCTGCCCTGAATACATCGTTGAACGCTCTGCGCATTCCATTCTGAATTGAAAAATACCGATACCACCGGGTTTTTTTCTCTTTTCAGTTTTGTTTTCAAGTGAGAAATGCATGCATGATTCTAAAGACGTGCCACATTGTGGCAAGATAATATATTCGTTCTTTCTGTCCGCAAAACGTCCCTCGAATTTCAAAAGGACGCCTCAGTTTACTTTCTTCGCTATTCATTCCCCTTAAGATGTCAACCTTATGTTGCTCTTTATTTGTCCAAACAATGGGGTCCTCCCTGAAACTGCGAAAGTTCCAGAATATGCCTTTCCAACGAGAAGAGAATTCTTTGTCAGAATAGATCCCGCCGCATACTTCCGAACTTCTTGAATATACGAAAACTTTCCCCAGCAACAGAAACTCTCTGTGATGGCGCAGCAATTGTAGACCTCGTCAAGCCGTTTAACTTCAGACTCGACAACATTTTCTTTTATTTACAAGCTCACCGTTATGACTTTAAGTAGTTTTATCAGGAATGCTTGATATAGACTATCAGTGAAAATCGCGTCCAAAGCGTTGGTTTATCATTACTTGACATAAATTTTGATGTTAAAGTTAAGGCTGCTTATATGATTTTCATGGGGATACACATCATCTACGGTGAATAAAAATTCTCTCCTTTAGAGAATCAAATCAAGTTTATTTACCGCGATCTTCAGACTCATTTTTGCTCATGGAATTTTTTCTTTATCTTTTCGATTGTTATGTCTCTTCTAAGTAAGGAAAGTAATCGCGTGTATAGCTACCTAAAATTAAATCGGCTAAGTTATTTAATCAATGTTTCTTATAATTTTATTTCATCTGCTAGGGCCAATTGTTATAACCTATAAGTTCCGTCATAATCTTAGAAGTTAAGAATTAATTTAGACAACTGGAAAATTGTCAGATTTGCACTTTCAAATACAAGTAAGGAGATTCTTTTTTATTTGAATTATATTATAATGAAGAAAATCCACCAAATCACTGCTTAAGATAGTCTCCGCAGATTTTAACTATGATAAGATTCTAATCTTATTCACTTTTTAGTACAATAGACGATTCCATAAATTTGTTTATCCTAGTAAACCAAGGCATTGAAATTGACGTTTTTTATATGACGCCTGTCTGTGCTTCTTAATGTAGTATGTATAGGATTATAAAATTTTTTATGCATCCGAACAATAGGGTGCGTAAATCAAAACGATTCAATATTCTTGAACTCTACTGCCATAATTTTTTCGGAATTTCTCGCCGTTATAAAACCAATTTATGATGCAAATATTCTAGAGCTGAAATGTTTTTGGAAAAACATTATATTTAATATTTTTTTCATTACTATTCTGAACTTCCTTAGGTTGTCCCATATTAAAGTTTCTAAGTTCATGAGGTGAGGCTAATTATAATGGTATTCAACACCAAGGCGTCATTTTAATCCTCAGCCATCTCGTTGACTAAGATTTCAGGAGAGTGCTTTCTCATTGAAGGACGTGCACACAAGTTACGGTGAAATTTTCCCATCTACGAAAAATTTTGTTTTTACTTCGTCACTCATAATCGAGAATATGATGTGGTGGTGAAACTTTGGTCGCTCCGTAAACAACTTTAGATGGATATTTGGGTTAATCAATCGCTCACTTGAGTATATCTCAGCTGATGGATGATAGAATTTTATTAGGTCTAGGTTGAGTCTTAACTTTTCTCCGTACCCTTAACCTCTGCAGAAGACAGCTTGATATAGTGATTGAGAAATTTTCCCAAATTACACAACCAAACACTTCAGAAAGTCAAGTTTCGCAACTTTTTTTATTTCGTGGGAAGGAGCTCTTTTTCTCTCTTACATCGTCAATCATCAACTTAAGTCGTATTAACGAGCTCATAAAACTGAAAACTGGGTTTAACTATAGGCACTCCAATTTTCAGATTTAGTGCTATACAATTATTAAAGATATTACTGCCTTCTTGAGAAACTTGGTAGTTTGTAACGAGCGGTATATTTCCAACCGATTATATTCCTTTAATATCCAGGTATATTATTTTTCATTTACAGTTATATTCCCCGCTTATACATAATTAATAAGTATTCATCTTTTCTTCAATGTACAATACTAGTATGGAATTGAAAATCGGACTCATTTTGTTAATAATTATGCAATATTTTAATTGAATTTAGAGGTGATTTATATTAAAGTTTCCTTCATTTCGTAACCTCTGAATTTTGAATTCGTTTAGAGTTTCCTTTTAAAAATATAATTGTTCAAAAATTGTGCTAATTTTAGTCTTGAAATATTCGTATGGCTATAAAATATTTACTTCATATTCGTCATAAATATTTAGTTTAGAAATGTTTTAAAGTTTATGAAAGTTATAACATTCATGGAACAGTTGATCAGGATTCCATTCAGTTCCAGAATTCATATTCCGTATTTTTCATATTCAGTATTCATTATTTCAAACAATAATTAATGATTATATCTGTGATAAATTAAACTTTATAAATGACATTTCGTGGTATTCCATCTTACAAAATTTTCGTTGTAATCAATTTATGATAAACATAAATAATTTGGTCAATTGTATAAATTCTTTATAATTATGTACTTGTGGTATTGTACAAGTTATTTATGTTTATTGTAAACTGAACACAATAAATGATTTAACAACTGTGATGTTTAGTATAGAAGGAGACAAAATTGATATAGTATAACATAATAGGCGGACTTCATGGTGGAACGGTATTATGAAAAAAATAAAGAATAACTTTGTAATTCTCAACAGGTTCTGGTACTATTTGCATGATGTTGGCGTCGTAGCCTCATCCAGTCGTTAAATAAAAACATTGCAGATTACATAGCTATTCACCTCTATTATTGTTATTACTTGTATTTATTACTGTTATATGATATAAATCTCGCAAAATTGGAAAATCTCGGGTGAACGAAGAGGAAAAAAAACTTTCCGCAGAAAAACCAAAAAGAATAGCTCTTTATTCCCAAGCACAACACGTGGATAAACTCGAAACACCGAATTTTCCATCCTTTCGAGAAAAATCTCTTGCGCGTGAAACACATTCCTCCCATCTGTGGAGTAAATGAGATGTTGTTCATTACTTTCCTATCCGAGGGTAAACATCTCAGAATAGAACCCTTTACCACTTCACCTGCCCTCCCCTTCCCAAACTTTTCGATTTCCGTCCCTCGTTCCTATTTTTACCACACCTTTTCTTCCCCATTCACTCTCTCCATTTTCCGCAAACCAGTTTCATTATCCATCCTTACCCTCAGCTCTCGAAGCTGCCTCAAGAGGACGGAGAGCGGATTTCCCTTAACCTTGCCAATGAAGGTTTAAATCAAACAATCAATCAATCTCCCTTACTCTCATCCTAAGCCTTCCCGTCCTATACTCTACCCTCACTCTCTTCCATACTTTGTGATCCGTGTTTCTTCTTTCTCTCGCATCATTCCCCTATCATTTTTCACTCATTCTATCCTCGTTCTTTTGTCCCCGCATTCCGTTCGAATCCTCCGTTTCCGGGGAGCACACTGAAAGCCACAAAGCACGCATAAAGCACATTAAGTACGTGTCCTTGATTTGCCGGCGCCGTTCAGAAGTTTTGTTGCCACATTAAAGGCTGCGTGACTTTCAGTGCGACCTCTCATTTTTAAGCCGCCTCAGAAGCTGATGCCGTTAGTCCGTGGATGTCCCCAGTCTAATGGCTGTAGTCATCAGCCGAATCGTGCCGAGAAATATAACTTATAAACCCCTAATTTGGTTATGATACTGAATTGGGAGAAAGTTGAGGAGAAGCATTAAAGTTGAGCAATTTGTTAGAAGTTGTTGTATTCAGAAGAAAATAGAAGTATAAAGAATATCGTTTATGTACGGACATTGTGAAAGTAATGCTGAATGAAAAACGAATTTATGTCATATTTATACTGAACATTTTACTAGAGGTAATCAAATCATTCGTTCGATACCTTGTATGGAACTTATTCACTTTTAATGAAGGAAAATTCTAACTCCTTCAACTGAGAAATGTATCAACTAAAATTTCGACAGGCTCTCACATCTTCAGGATTCTTCATGCCTGAGGGTGTGGTAAGATCCTCGAAACCTGTCGCGTTTCATTCATAATTCGTAACTATTTCTAAACACGAAAAATTTTTATAAAAACGTTACTGAGGTCACTATGAAATTCTAGTTAATAGGATAAAAAATAAGTTGCTTAGCCAAAACTATGTGGATGAATATAATCCAGCAGTGTGTAACAAGAAACTAACGCTTATTTTATCTCAACGAGTACAACTCATTATAACTGTTGAATGTAAAAGTAAAAAAGTTCAAGCATTTAAACATTATGAATCCTTAAACCCAATTTACTTTCTCTTGATAATTTCTTAATTTAATAATTGTTGCCTTTATGACAGTTTACCGGTCAGAAAAGAAACCAATTGCACGCGCAAGGAACTCAAATTAAGCTTTGATTTCTTAAGTTTATTACTCACAAATCGATGTTCAATTACTTTAGTAAAACCTTTATCTTGCGTTTATAAAATTCGGAAATAAATTTTAACTTGTAGAAGATTCTTACAGGCTTCACGTGTACCATCTGCCACACGCCAAAAGACGGCTGGTAGGATATTTATGTAGATGTAGATTTAAGTTCTTCTTAAAGGGATATGAACTCTAAGAATTGATTTAATGTATTTTCAGTTTCGACCGTAGTTTGTCTTCCATGAATATTTGAAATCGTATTAGGGGACCAACAAATAGTGTTTCTCCACTTTCTCCTTTCGCACTATCTTCCTTTAATCCTCTCCAGGTCTCGCATCAAATTTTCTATTCCCAAATCATTTCTTACGCTGGGGTGGACATTTCTAAAAAGGGAAAGGATGGCGTCAGATCTGGGGCGAATGGATTTGTCAAGGAGGATTCAAGTGTTTGGCAGAAAGTGTATTTCTAGCATCCATTAAATCGGTCTTCAGACCAAGTATAATTCTGAGATGCGATTCATATTTGAAAATGTCACTGTAGAAAAGTGGCTAAAAAAGTCTCTTAGCCTAGAAAAATCATCACTTAAAGTTGTTAACAAATAAAATACCTCAAAGTGCGCTTCTAGAAATATCAACTCAGATATTACCCGAGTTGAAGGTATAATGTTAATTTTATGACTTTCATCTACTGAACGATATGTTTTGATTTTAAAACAAGTCAATTGCATTAAGTTAAGAATACATAGAGGAAGAAAACATATCAGAATATGATAGCGAGTTGTTACCAAAAAAGGAGAAAGATTTCTTAAAAAAGGAAGAAAGTTGCATAATTTAACGACAAATCGACAGATTGGCAACAATGAGTTAGCTGCATAGAACATTTAACAGCAAGGAAGCTCATTTCCGCTAGATGCAACAATTTCTATAGGTTTGATAACAGTTTTTAAAAGATATTTCATTAGGTTTGGAGATATGTTCTTTTTACGTTTTTGGGTTATTTGTGTTAATTGAAAACGATTCAGTTTCACAAAAATTTTCGTTTATTCTTAAGATTTTCCAGGACCTTATAGATTTGGAGAATGTTCTTAGAAAATCAATCTGGGTCTTTAATAGTTAGCTTATATCGAAATATCACCAAATATTTGCATCGTGATAGTATCCAATAGTTCCACCTGACTCATGTCTTCCATCTACCTCTTTACAGGCTTGTATTACATCGATAGGAGATTTAGCGAAATTTTAAACGTTCCTATGTTAATAGTTACATTTTTAAATTCACTTCCTCGTGTATGCAATAATTCTTTTACTACATTCCTTTTATGCACATCATCTTCCATTTCCGCTCACGGTGATTTCCTTCAAAATCTATCCATTGGTTGGAATATAAAGGATTCTTGTGCCCTAAATTCCCACGAGATTGCAGAGACCACTCTTCAGATGAATGGAAATCCCTTTAAAATTAAGAACACAGTGGGGATAAATAGGAACATGCGACACGAAGGAATTAGATCCTAAATCTCTGCGTTCCACCGTCGGAATTTGGATGCTGAGCGCCCTTGTACCAAACTATGCGGATTGAGAATTCTCGGAGAAAGCTAGAGCAAAATTCGACCGAAAGTAATTTAAAGCCCCTTCGTGTTTTATAACGAGCGGCCTTTGCATAAAATACAGCCGCGTAGGGCTGCATTTAAAATCCGATCCGATCAATAAGTTGGAGGTGATCTCGGTTGGGAATAAACTGGCAGGCATTGCAATATTGACGAATGGAAGTAACTTTGGGGAGGGAAAGACACCATTTGGAAAGAGTTACGTATTCCTTTGCCAAGTGAGCTGAGTGATTTCGCTTGGCAGTTAAGGATTAATCACATTTCCAATGAGTTTCGAGGGGAAATGGGTGGCAAGACAGTCTTATAAGAGAGGTTTTTGCGATAACCTTTAATGGCGGATTATTCCGAAACCCTCTGAGAATGTGCCTCTGAAAATTTTAATTCCGAAACGTTTTGTTCCGAATTTGATTTTGATTCGGGCCAGAATATGGTTAATTGTAGTTAAAACCAGAAGCGCCCAACGTATATGGCCATTGTAGGAGTTTAGGAAATTCTTCAGTTAAGCGAGTCACCAAGGATGCGTTAAAGTTAGACAATTGCACTTTCAAATCAATCTATATATTAAATAACTATGTGTGATGGAAAGTTACAGATTAAGTTGATACTATTTAGTTCGTGAGAATATGTAAGCATTCGCTGGAAAAGAATGATTTCAATCGGTGATTACAGATATTGTTGACTCTAGAATTTTTTTGGAGATCATTTTATAAAGAAAGACGGGCCAGTTAAAAACTTTCAGCATTGAGCGTTTTGGCCCGTGTAATGAATGTGGCGCAACCCTGGATAAAAGTTTGAGTTGTTTTCAAAAAAATTATTTGAATTTGACTGGAAAAATTCATTCACAGTATTGCGAAAGCTAACCTCGATCTCTTTTTATTTGAAACGGTGCAAAAGGACAATTAAATTTTGGCTTCGTGATGTAGCTCTCAGGTGCAATCCTGGACTGTCATTTATTTTCAGTGATTCATTCTAGGTAAAATTTTATTGAAATTTCCAGGTTAATTAATGTTATTTATATATGAATTTATATTAGGCTAACGTATAATGATATAGGTCATTGTTATATAGTGGTTTTACACGGTGAGCTGAGAAAAACCTTTATTCTATAGTACTAATTCAAAGGTCCCTTTACATAATAATATATTTTCTTTTAATATCTTTAAATGTCACATTTATTTCAGTATCTATGTATGTGCTATATAAAATACTTACATTATTTACACACAGTGTATGCATCAATCCTGGTTACTTAATTGTTTCTCACTATTTTCCGTTTCGTTTCTCGTTGTTCTTGATTTCACCTCATGGTTATAATCTTAATCTGTTTTTCCATCTTTATTTCTTTCAATCATCCAATTTGAAGTGAATTACGTACATAAACAAGGGAATATATACCTCATATGAAGTAATCCAATTCCAGAAGCGGTCTTTGTCAAGTTTAATATTGTATTATATATAACCGTAACTGAGTGCATACCTTTCAAATAACCATAATATCCGCAGCATTCTTTAAAGAATCTAGAACAGGATATATCTTCAGATCTTCCCATTTATTTTCTTTTCGCTCCCCATTAGACTTTATTCTTTGATGTTCATATCCGAAAATTTCTCTGAGAAAATCTTTCGCTATGAAGACGAAAGAGTAATGCCTGCTGTAGGAGAGAAAGGATTCATTTGTTTCCTCTTAAGTATTATGAGAGAAAAATATAAAATCTGACGGCAGAGGCCCATTTGAAGACATCAATCATTTTGATTGATTCTCTATCTTACGTATATATCTGTACTTCTTATTCCCCACCACTAAGGTGAGATGGAACCACCTGCGTTAAGGGAGCGTTGTGCCTTCCACTCTCCAGATTTATCCTTTCGGAAAGGGTCCAGGGGAATTCTTCGAAGCAATGAAAAAGATACTTTAGTGTGGCAAACAATAAAGAAATAACATTGACGTGTGTGTTTCATATAGTTGTTAACTTAATAATATATACGATTATCAAGTAGTACGATACTCAAAGTTTGTTTATTAAAAGTGATTAGCAGAGTGTAAACAATTCAGTAGGCCGAGGTACTTTTGTTCTTAGTTCACCCTTATATTATTCAACTTTTTATGTTGGGAGTACTACCATATATTGCGTCTTCCATTCTACCATATTTGCCATAAAATTTTACTCTCTGTGCCAGAAAAAAAAACACTTTTTCACGGCTCGATTCACCAGAAATACGTAATCCTAATTAATTTCCATGCTTGAGGGACCAAAAATCCGCACTGCATAGGGAAATGCTAAGCGTTTCCGACCTTTGTGGAACATTCCTAGGCGGTCGACTGCTTAATTTTTGGGAGGATTCCGCAATTGAAACCACACGGACGTTTTGAAGATTCAATGCAATGCAAGAATCGTGGCGAAATGGCCGGATTAAAATTCATCGCTGGAGTTTAATCTCCTGGACAATGAAACCTTTCGTGCACGTCGAAAAAATGGGTTCACGACTTCCTCTTTTCATCCCACTGCCTGTTTTATTTATGAGGGAGTGATTTTGTGTTTCCATGAAAATCCTTCCATATTGCTAAAATGGAAATGCATTCCACCGATTCGCCATATGTCACTACATACGAAGTTTCTACTTTCATGTAACACAACGACTCTTTTTCCGTACAATATTTTCCTGGTTTCGATTATTAAAACCATCACAGGCTTCTTTAATTCTAATCAATTAATAATTAATATTTGGTGGATACTTCATTGTGTTTCAAATCCCAAAGGGCAGACATACAAACGAGGGACTCATTTGGAAAAATTGAGACTGGGAAGTCCCACCTGCCATTTACCGAGACATAATATATTTGACAAAATAAGTATAAATTTTAATTAAAAGAATTAAAATAGAAGTCCTGCGAGCTAATAAAAGAAGAATTTACAAATTTACAATTTCCATATCCAGAAGATGATTTTAAATAGGCATTATAATTTCAATTACGATGTCAGAAAAGTCATTCGGTGTCAAGGCAAGTGAAGTTATATTGTACATATGACGAAAATATAATTATTAACAAGGTTAGAAACAGAAATTTTAGAAATAAACAATGGGCATTTATTTATATCAATTAGGTAAATTGGAAAAACGTTTTATAAAATGGGTAACAAAGAAGTCATAGGTGAACAAGCATGTAAAGATTTGTTTGTACAAAAGAAATCAATTTTTAAAATAAACATATTGAAAAATAACGTAATGATATACACAACGATAAAATGAAATGTAAAAGAAGGTAACTGAGTTATTTCGCCTCCTGATTCGTATTCTGAATGTCGAATTCTGTTCAAAACTATAATCAAAAACTTTTAGTTCCAGTTTTCGCATTTCATAAATTGATAGAGAGCTATATTTATCATTTTTGTGATACATATATTCACTTTAGCTTTACTCTTAAATTTTTAAAATGAAGTTCCTTAAAAACTTATTAATATAGTTTTCTTACTTCTTGTAAGAGATTTTCATTTTTCATTAGCTACAAGTTTCTGGATTCCAAAGTTTTAGCAGATATTTTCTCACTAAAACTTCCTCAAAATTTCTCCTGTCTTCCAGAGTTCCTAATCTACGATATTCTCTAGTTTAATTCTCATTTTCATAAATTTATTATTTTCTAAAGCTCGCGCCGAGAAGTACCACTTAGCTTCGTTATTAAGTTTTTCAGCACCCCAACAGCGTTTGTTTAAGTCAAAATCTAACCTGCTCTCTGGTGAAAACTCTGATTTTCGAAAAGTACGCAACTTTGAGATGGTAATAAGGTGGAACTAATGAAACCGGAAAAGGTGCTTATGCCAGCAGCTTCGGCAAAAGCAGCTGAATTGTTCCCTCTTCCACTACACGATTGTGAATCAATTCCCGTCGTTTTAAAGCCTCCGGTGCAAGCAAACTCAGCCTCACAATCTGTTGCAGAACCAATGCGGAATGCCTTTATCTCCCAACTTATTTTTCCCCAAACCGCACGACTTTATTTAACGGAAAATATTTTCCTTCGATAGAGCGAATTCGCCAACGTCGATTCCTCGAACCTATCTCACTCAGATCTTTGACGTACGTTGTATTCGAGAGGAAAAAATGATCTTAAACCACGCGGGAGGCGTATTTTTTTTTCGCTGAAGGACTACGGATGAAGGTAAAAGGTCGAAGGTTACGTGGATTGAATAGAAGTTCGTTCCTCCTCGTACCTCTCTTCACATTTACCCCTCACATTTCTTCTCATTCCGCCATACACCCTTTCAGAATCTCTTTCCCCTTTCCTTTATACCACTTTCCCTTTACAGAAGCCTCGCACTACAGCTTCAAACTATCATTTATCGTCTACCTCCATCTCCTCGTTTATCGGAATCTCCTTCAAGGTTTTTCGTTTCCAATCCAACAAAAGGGAACTTCACTTTACTCCTTCTCTCATGACTTCCGATTTCCCGAGAGTATAAGGCCTCAGTTCTCCCGTAACCATCGAAAAATTTCTCGGCTAACTTCGCATAATGGGTCCTAATTCAGTTCTAATGTTTGGCACTTGAGATCTTTTCTCGAGGCTTTTCGAGGAGGTTAATTTTTCAGCCTTGCATTACCAACCCGTTGTCTTTTACGTTGGAATCAACTTCAAAGTCAGCAATCAATTTTCTCCTCCGAGCTCTCGGGGTTACCTGAATCGTACGTTTGGAATTTTTGAAAACTACATAAATATTAAATTTTCTTTGTCAATTATCTAGATCAACATTACTGAAGAGTCGTCGATATTTTACCGACCTTTAAAGTAGTGCTTTTAACTCTTAATTAGTAATGGGGGGCCAATATGACCCAGAATGATTATTTTTTTATTTCCTTGAATAAAACTAAAATAATTAAAGACATTTCAACTTTATTTTTAGTACCTGGGGTTCGTAAATTAAAAATTGAGAATATCGTCAATTATGGTAAAAAAAAGTATTTTTAAGCAGTGTGACCTAATTTGCGACAAGTAATGTAAATATTTACACTAATTTAGCAATTCTTTTGAACGCACACATAAGGCTAAAATGTAAATCAAAAAGATTTTATTTTATTGATGAAAACACTCATAGTTTGAAATTTAAATATAAGCACACAATAGGAGACCGGTTTAAAATGAAATCCTGTGTCTTTTACTTAAAAATATTCACATTTATTTATATTTTTTATTTTAAAGCTTTCGAAAGCTTTTCAAATTATCACAAATTTTAAAACTTCGCTAAAATTTTATTAGGTTCATTAAAAAGTCTAAACAATAAGACTGTAAGATTCATTAAACTTAGTCTCCAGCTATACTTTGAAAGAACTAGTTATGGAGAAGGTCAAACATTCTTATATAAAAGTAATCTAATGACGAAGTACTGAATGATATGCAAAGAAATATCCACATTCGATAAAGTTCTGTCGCTAATGATGATCCACAAAAAATTCAACTTCTTAAATTTGAAACAGTCTCCAGGATATTAATTCTGGAAGAAGCATTACTCATTCCCTTCAGAGATGTTATTAATCACTCAAGAACTCGCATTTTACAGCCATCAATCCCCATACTCAGCCAAGCGGAAAAGAGCTGACGCGAAATTTTATCTGTAAATATTCTTTTCGAAATTTTGGGCAATTAATTTTGGGAAAGATATGGAAATAATGGAAGTTTTTGAAGGGAATAGAGCTGAATGGGCCTGAGGACGGAATATTTTACTTTTGAAAGAAAATTAATTTCTATAACGGGATGGATGAGGTTGGAGTTTACTTCTCTTCGACGTGTACTCTGCCTTCCACCTTTATTAATCTTTTTTATCAATTTATCCTTTCCACTCCTCTCCTCAGAATTCTGCATTAGTGTATTTTATATTTGTTGTTTCTTTCATGTCATCCGATCATGTGACTTATCTTTAAGTGCAGTTTTGCAGTACCCAGGTTACAGCTGGCAATGAGTAAAAGAAATAAAATCTATTTAATTATCAATTAATTAGATTATCTAATTAAATTCTCCTTAAAGAATAATTTACGTCTTGTTGATCGCATGATGTAATTCTGCAATACTACATTCCCAAAAATTTAACACAATTCTAGTTTCTAATGTTAAAATCAGAGCAAATTCCAATAAATAACATGAAATCTATCGAAGTAGGGCTAAATATTACTACATGTTTGAAGTCCCAGTTCATGCTGAAAAGATACAAGGTATTCGTCTATATATTACAATGTCATATATGAAAAGAAAATATCCGAATTTATTGAGGTAGTGCCAAGAACTAATCGGTATTCCATTTCGGTGATAAACAAGTTAAACTCATTAGCACAAACTCACGATTGTATAACAATTTACTTTTCCATTTCCTTCATCTACAGGTAATTTGTGATTTCAATTCCTGTTCAAATATATCGGGTATAAAGAAGCTAATCCTGCACTACAAAATCCTTCACACAAAACTTTTATGGATATAGTATAATTGTCGTAAGGTTAGATGGAAAAAGAGACTTTTCAATCTCAATTTCACCATAATAAAGACCTAAATAGGCCTTACAAAAGAGCATATATTTATTTAATGCTGTTCCCGTGGAATGATTTCAGTTACTAATTGTGACTAATAAATAAATACCAAATGTAGGAACTTTTTCGGAGAATCATCTTATGCCACTGAAAATGAAACTGAAAATTTATATTTAATGTTCCATGATGAATACATGTTTTTATTATGAATAATATACGATATAATCATTTTTACCGAAGTTTGGGAAATCAATTAATTATGTTATTATTCGTTCAAAATCATAATTTGTGAGTTATCAGTTATTAAATAATCATAATACTGGTGCGTTTTTATATCCGATTTCATCGATTAAAATATTTGTTATTTTCGACGTTACATGTGGATATATTTGAAGCATTGTTTTAATCGGAAATTGTATGGGAATCATAGGTATTATCATAATAAATAGAAGCATTCTGGGTAATTTTTTAAATTATTACGGTAAAAATAGAATTTAGCATCTCCATCATTCTAATGAAGTAAAGAGACAAGTGAAATTACAGATTTTATAGTATTTATGTCCAGAAATAATGAAGTTAAACTCAATAATTATCTTAATATTGCATTATTTTCTAATCTTTTGCGGCGAGGGGCGTGTTAATCTCTCTCTAAAAGAGAAAAGCTTGAGAAAAATTAATGCGCTAGTATTTATGAATATTAACATAGGAGTTAAAATGGTGCGTAAAGAATTATTTTCTTTTATGGACCTGCATTGAAGAAGAGATTCCTTTTTTCATTTTTAGTTAAATTAATGATTAGGGTCCAATGACCTTCTCCTTTGCCCTTGACTTTTTTCGACACCTTCCATCAAAAAAGAATCTCTTTTCTTATTTCCCGCTCTCCTCAACTCCTCTATCTTTCATAGCATCAGACTTTCGCTATCTTCCCATCATCTAGGTAACCTACATTCCACATTTTTTTTCTTCAATTTTTACTCACCCAACACCATCACATGAAATATTGACGGCTGACCTCCGATGCCTCTCTTTCTGGATTCCACGGGAAATACTTTTCAAACCACAACGAAATTATTTATCCCATCATCTCGGAGTTATCTCCATTTTCTTCGCTTATAATTCAAACGACCTAAAGGGAGATTGGGAAATTCATTTCTTACCTCAAGGTTTTCCTGCTTTGCCTCGAGACCTATTTAGGATCAGTTTTCAATTTTCTTTGATGATGAGACAAAGTACAACGTGGTGAATATTTTAGGTTTTCAATGGTTTGTCAGTAGAAAATTGTTTTGGAAAATTTCTCCAATTATGATAAATGTATGGGAAATATAGCTTGATATGATTTACTGGATTTTATTAAAATCATCGTAGAATCATTCCTCCCGCGGTTAGTATATTCTTAAATTTAGTTTTAGTACTTTCAAGTGAATATATGATGCTATTAAATATTTCATGATAATTTTCCAGAAATAAATATTATTTACTCAAGATTAAGAGTTAAAACATTCGAATACGCAGAGTGATATTTTATGAAATACGTAAGAACTGCCCTCAAGTGAAGTATTTTCATTACATTCCTAATCTCCAAATCACATCACAAATCACAATCACAATTCGTAAGATACAAATTTCCCAAAAACGCCAGCTAAGGATCATTTCTTTCCATCAAATTATGATGTGAATTCTCCTCCTCATTCAGCTAAACAAACCTCCCATTTTATTTTCTTACTGACGTCTTTAAGCCTCGCAGATGCCTCCCGATTCCGATCGGGGGAATGATAAAGCACCGGAATCTCTCCGAAATATCGAATACTCAGAAGATGCCTTGATACGTTCCATCTATCGCTTTCGATGAATACCATGGGAAGGCTATCCCCAGGAGAAAAGTCGGAGATTATTGTGACTGCCTATCTTCAAGGATTTTCTTTCCATATTCTCTATAACTTTTTGTAACTAGAATCACCGTGGATGCTGGAAGATATTCCATTTAGGAATCCATTAATTCTTGAAAGATTACTTTCCACCACATTATTGATCTCTGGCTTTTAACTCTCATACAACTGGGTCATTTTCTGCCTCCTGATGAATCTGTGCATAGGAGATAAACATATCTCTTGGTTATGAATTATTACCCTTCAACAGAGGGTCGTAATACCGGATTCAGAGATAAAATTTAAAATTGGAGAAAAATCACTATTTATCTCATAATTCATAGTTACAAGAGTTTTCTCAGAATCTAGAGGATATTTCCTGAATTTTAGTTGTCAAGGATGAGTAAAAGAGATGAAAGCACGCAGCCTAATGGGAATATAAATATTTAGAGAATAATGATAAGCTAGTTATTCTATAGTAGTAGGATTGTTAAATAATCCGTCGTTATCTGAGGACAATCGAACTCAGGACTGTTTTCACTGAAGTTGAACGCGCTGCCCACTTGGCTATCTGAGATCCCTGCGAGTTATCTTATACGTAAAAATGGTAAAAAACAGAAAATTAACTTATGGAATGAAGGAGGTACTTAAACATTAGTATTTGTAAATAGCTTTAAAAATGTGTGCAGTAACATATAATACAAAAACGCAGTTGATTACATAATGAACATTTTTATACATCCAAACTAACGTATCGATTTTGACGGAGATAGGATATTCAGTCTTTTTGTTTAGATAATTAGACATCCCACATTAATTAGATTAGTCTCAATTACAAATTTGTTTGTATAATCAGCGAAACCATAACACGTTGTTCTTTCAATATTACGAAGAGTTTGGGAAAAACAGCTCATTCTAATTACTACCGGTAAAACAGGGTTCCATGAAAGTTTAAAAATGGTAAACGGAGAATGAATATCATTTATTTTCTAATCGTGCAGAGAAAAATGGATTGATGTTACAAAGAAATTCTCCTATGATGGTCCATGTAATTACATAGTAAATTCCCGTACATTATTCAGGGAAACTGAATTTAAAAACCCGAATTAAGAGTGAAATTGGGCAGGAGCGAGGGGACTTCAATTTAAACGAGATGGAAGCACTTAAAGGGACGCTAGCGAGGATCCTGAATAATTTGCCCTTGGAGCAATAAAATCGAGCCAGACGGCTTTTATTAGTCTTTATTGTCACTGATCTACTTCTCCTGACCTTGTGAAACCCCAATCGCTCCATCACCTTCTCCTAGGTGAACGTGAAAACTGAGAAAGAAAAAGCTCATCTTTTTCACGAGTTGGTCAATAAGGCGAGCCACCCGCTGGAAACAAAACAGTAGGACGTCGTCGCTCATTCTCACCTCATCAAAGCACCTTCGCCAAATGAGGCGGTTTCTTTTGTCTGCCGCCCTTAGCCTCGAGTGGCCCTTTTGCAAACCTGAAACTAATCCTAAGAGTCGTCTTTGGAGACGTGTCCTTGGCGTCTGCCACCGCACGGAGAGAATAACTAGAATGCACTCGGTGGATTTTCGCCCAACTTTCAGCGCTCTGAATTTTTATGAGTTCCGCTACTTTTTTCGGTGGATTTTTTGACCCACTGAGAGCCGCTGCTCGGCCTCAGATGTCTGCACGTCGTAATGCGAAACCTCGTTTCTTGCGAGGCGGTTGTTTTGTTCCTCGGATGGGTTTTGCATCGATGCCGAGTGGGGATGTGAGAGAGCTAGAATAATGTATCCTTTGTCGATCGCCAGAGCCGCATTGTTACGTCATAACTACATAGAGGAGTTTTTTCCTATGTCGGGGGAAGAGGCTGTAGAAAAACTGCGGTGGCACTGTTAGTATCCTTGTTTCCTGCGCCGATGGAAAAAATGCCCCGTCTTTGTCATTCCGACGTAATCTATTTGGCTTAATCTATAGGTCAATCGGTCGCCTCTCTTTATTCTTCTATGATGCAATCTCGGTGTTTAATTTCCGTGAGCTGCATCTACGTTAGTGGTCACAGCTTCGTCGGTATGCTTCAAAAGTTTTTTCGCGCTATCTCCCGCCTTTGTTTCCATTTCGAGGCGAAAGGTAAATAAAGTTCCTTTAGAAACGGTGAACTGTGGTGAATAAGCGATTACTCAATCCTTTTCAAAGATCAGTTCATTCGGTTTTGCTTCTGCGGAAGTCTTCCTGAAGTTTACAAAGTATATTACTTTGTTGCAAGCTTTGATTTTCGGTGATATCGCCATATTGATAAGAATTCATTAGTATTTTAAATGATTTTCTCAGAGCATATCCCGATTATTAAATAATAATTATATGAAATCAAACGATTTATTACTTGTATGATAATAGTCTGGTAACAAGAATAGATAATAACATTTATTTGCAATTACCGTTGTCGATTCTAAAATTCACAATACCGGAAATTTCTGAAATATATCACGGATAACTTTGTGCCAAAATATATTTTGAACATCAATAATCATATCATTGCTACTTCTCTATTTTATATGATGATCATAGCAGCGTAAATCTGTAGCAGTTCCATGGATGTCAATTTATCGAAATTTTTTCGATTTTTTTTATTTCGAATCTGATCCAGTCTCAAAGAACGTTGGCTTCGATTGCCTATGGCGTACTAGCTTAGCAATGCCGAGGTCCCGGGTTCGAATCCTGGGGAATGATTGTTAGCGATTGTGACTAGAAAAGAAGTAAGAGTGTATCGTATAAGAGAGAATCGTCTAATCATTATGGTAAATATAACTATAAAAAATAATCTTAAGCTTCCATATTCAAATTCTCATCTGATTTACTCGTAACGAAAGCTGAATTTCATCTTAAATTTTAAATTTAATCATAGAACAATTTAATAAGGTTGGTCTTAAAAGGCTTATGCACCGCTTTGTAAGTCGTTTTAAAAGCTCCTATCCATGCTTAGGATTACATCACATTCACAATAATTTTACTACTATTACGCTTCCACAGAAAGGAATGAAATCCTCATCATCTAATGGCTTTCATACGTTATCTCTTTTATCTAAGCCTCGGTCTTTGATTCCATATGTGGCAACATTTCCTTCGCATTCCAAATGTTTTGTTCTCTCTATGTCTCCCTCACCTTCTCGTAGGAGCACCGGCATGTTCGAGCGTCAGGACAGCATCCGGTCTGAATACGGAGGCGATGGCGGCGGTCGAGAAGGCGGGGGAAGGTACGGCATAGTCCAGCAGGCGTCCATCGAAAGCGCTGATTCAAGGCTGTGCTACCTCACGTCATCGGAGGTGAGTTCTCTAATGCTCTCTCATTAGCATTTCTCCCTTTCTCAGCCATTCGATTTCTGCAGAACGAAAATTGAACCACCATCTTCATCTCGGTCGCATAATGTTGTCATCTTTTATTTCATACGTCGCAAATTGGTTTCAAAAGCAAGATAGAAATAAGTAACTGAAAAATGTATTTCATCTCAAATAAGAGAATTTACCTTTCGAAATTCAATAAGAGAAGCAGTTAAAGTTTTCTTTCACGAGGACTTTCGCATGAGGTGAAAGATTAAAAATTTTATTAAAAAAATTAAAATAGGAGTTGTAGGACCATTTTATAATTTAAATGAATAAGTATTATATTATGGTATGATTAAATGCCATATCTCGAATTAATAGAGTAGGATGAAAGTAATGGATGGTTTACGATTAAGTATAAGCAACTAAAATTCAATACGAGTTTGTATTATGAAATACACTCGTATTATAATCACCCTTAGCAAGTTTCATGCGCAATTAATTTATACTTGAACAAATTAATTGACTATTCTGAAATAATTTCTACTGGTAATAGGTCATTCAGTTTTCCTGACAATTTTTAAGGAAAGAATTTTCTGAATTTCGCGGTTAGGTTCCTGCAAAATATTTAATGAATAGCTTAGAAGCGTTTGCTCATAAAAATAGGAAGGTAACAATACTTGATTTAAAATAAATCGAGGATATAGTATGAATTGAATACAAGAAACAATGCTGGGCGTTAAAGGAAACCCAAGGATTAATTGAGATTCTAAACACTAATTCATTAAAGTAATTAATCTAATTACTCCGTAAGCTTTCGTGGAAAATAATTTACTCGTTTAATTTTTCTGAGCGCTCATTTGCTTGGTGCTCGTGGAATTATTTTATCATTACTAATCAAATGCCGTATTCCAACCTGATAGATGGATAACTTAAATTCGAATTCAGATTCCACCTTTACTTTCCATCGCCAGGGATTTCTGGCTAAAATTAGCAAATATCATCTCTTGCGTTCGTTGATCTCAAGCTCGCTGAAAAGTGAAAGCTTCAAATTGAAATCACCGCCAAAGCGGTGCAATTCGATAAATGTCCACAGTTTCATCTGCCCCAAACATTCGCTACATTTTTCGCTCCCCGACGAACTTCGATCGCTTGCGTCATCGGCCCCGAAAGAGGGATCAAAGCAATTGAAAAACAAATCAATCACGCGTCCCGATGGTTATGCGGTAGAGTGATTTTCGGACCGCGCGCATCTCCACACATCTCTCGAGGTACGTCACAATGTCATAGGAGAGGTAAGAGCCCATTTCACGGAAAGTGAGCTTCACTTGTTATGCGCGGAATGAGCCGCAGAGGCTGGCGAGATTCGAAGGAGGAGCTGAGAGAGGGAGAGAGCAACCAGCAGCATTCTAATTGCGAAGTAATTTGTGCCCCGTCACGTACCGCTGCCAGCGCTTGTGACTGAACATATCGACTGTTGTGGTGCGTGCACGTGCGATGGATGCATGTGCACCCCCAAGTGGTCACCCCTCGAGGGTTTTTGACCTTTCAATTGCACCCTCACGGAAAATAGAAATAAACAAGAAGCGGCATAACGAGGCTTTTTATACTCAGGGGGATGCTTTTTTTCCCCCCGTGATGACGCGAGAGAGATCATTGCTGAAAGTGTCTTGCTCCTTTCGGTCTCCGTCCGTCATATTCTTTTCCCTTTCCGTCCAAGGCTCGGCACAGCCTCGTTTTATTTCAATACATCGGTTTGCAGAGGTTTTTATTAAAAATAAAATTCAGACCGATGGTTTAAGAGGCGAGGGAAAAATCCCCTGGCGTGGTTCCAGCTGTGGGTGCTGGTTAATTGGCTTCCGTGAATGGATATTTTTTATAATCCTCCACAAACCCTTTCCGAATGAATTTTATCCCCTTCAGCCGTGTGTGTTTAATATGACCTGTATAGGCTCTCAAAAAACGCTCCACAGAGCGTTTTGTTTCGGCTATGATTTTTTCTCGTGTTTTGTTTAATTTTCGTCTGTGAATGAAACTCTATGGGATTTGTTTGAATTGTCCTACATGGCGACGGCCTCTGGTTTTCCCGCATGGGGTAATTAATGCGGTCACGGATAAGATTTTTTACGAAGATCCCTTACCCGTGATTGCATATTAATCTGTGTCCCCGTTATTTAATTCTGACTGCGATAACGTAGAATTGATAATTGCGATCGGATTAAAAAGTGCTCGAGCAACAGTAAATGGACTATTTATGAAGAGAAAAAATTGTGTTATCTCCACATTGTATTAACTCAAATGTTTTTAAGGAAAATGTTTGAAATAAATTAAACTATTTCTGTGGAAACCAAACTTGAAATGGAAAATGGCTACGCAAGGGTATCCACGAATTGTTTAATCTGAATAATGTAATGAATATAATAAAACGTATACACCCCGAGGACAGTTTTAATAGATTAAATTGTTCGTATTCCACTCGTATTTTCTCAAAAAATTATTAACTTACAACATTTTCTGCTCTGATGTATATGAAAAATCTTTTAATATGATAAAATTATGTTTATAAATCCCATTTTCCTTCTATCAAAATAAGATCGACTTAAAGGAAATATATTCCAAAGGCAACTTAACTTGACAGAATCGCTGAAAATAATATTAAAGCATAGAATATTTAAGTTTAGTACATTTAAAATGTTTCTGCAATGGTTATTATCAATCGTAGGTAAAGCATATACATTATCCATTGCATTAAATAATGACAAAAATGCCATTCATTATATCGCATTCAGTCTTCAATTGTACTTTTCGAAGTAAATTTTTCTTTCCCTCCGTTACATTTTTCTCTCATTCGGACATTTTGAATATCAAATTTGCCTCAATCCAATTCCGAATGGGAAACATTTTCGATCAATTAAAGAGGATGTACGGAAACAAACAATGGCGAGATTTACGTCACAAATATACAAACAGTACCCGTTCGATGGAAGTAAACAATCGAGCGCAAATGTTTGTTTTTAATAAAATGGGGGCTACCGGTATACATTTATACTGCCAATAAACAGACATGCGCTTTGGAATTTCTTAGTATGAAATCCCTCCAAACCAAAAGTTTTCCATGTAAATATGCTCCGCAGTGAAGCTGTACGAACTAACTCCAAACGTAAAACAATGGAAACAGAATATGTGACTTTGTAGAAGTTTTTCAGATAATTATCGATAAATCTTGAAGAGATTGAATCAATCCAATGCATGTAGAACGAAAGGGGATGGATTTTCCTTTTGGCCTGCCTTCCTTTGTGATTATTTCATTAAATGAATTGTTACTGACTCAGTTTTCTTGTGAAATTGAGAAAAAAGAAAAGGCTACTATTTCTCGAAATAAATTAAAAAAGATTTTAAAAAGTTGGCTACAATTAGCTTGCATCTAGAAAAATAAATCAATTTGTACTAATAAACAAGCAATAGTTAGATGCTAGATGCTTGTCACATAAAGGAACATACAAGACAACACAATTTCACAAATACTGTTGTGACAAAGAAAATACTGCCTTTTAATGGATGAGCCTCTGAAGGTAATCTCACTTATTTATACTATAGATTAAGGAATACCATTCCTACGAGAACTTTTGCAAAAATTAGTTAGTTAGTAGTTAAATTCACAGATAAGCATAGAAGATTCACATTAAGTTAATCTTTTTTGCTTAATTTCCGGAATCTTGACGAAATGTTCCAGAGGAGCGGGTTCATATTTGAAGCTAAAATGTTTGATGATTCAGTAGTAACGTTTTTAACTTCCACATTTCCATCGAGTTGCGCAATTTCACATAATCTTCCTTTACGATCTTTCACCTTGCCTTTAATTTCAGTATCAAAGGTCTCCTTTTCTACAGTCATAAGTGAAACGAGGGTTCGATTTTTACGACCGATTTCACCAGACAGAATGAGCCAAGATCTCATTCTCACGCATCAATCAACGCGATATCTGAACACGTTCGATACTTACTTCTAACTGAATTACGAGATTAGAGGAATTCGCCAAAATCTGCCAATAGAAATTTTTTGAAGTTCACTCGTGCTCTGGAAATAGGGCCATTTATCACTATTCAGGTTAAAATTTTATCAACGAAATGGCTAAGAATAATTTTAAATAATATTTGCTTTGAAGGAGTTAAAACCGTCGAGAAAAATTGAACGAAAAGATTCGTCCCGTTTTATTGATGGGAAATTTCATGTATTCAAGTAGATGGAATTTGATCAACATAATATTGAGTTGCTTCATAATTTAATATCTCATGGGAGAACACAAGTTTCGGCTCGCGTGTATACGTGAAATTAATAAAGGAATAATTGAAACAGAGTAAAAACCAACAGCACCAAAATCAACCAAATGAGGGCTGAAATCCTCTTTTTGTATCTTTGATAAAATTTTAAATGTAACCGCCCAGCCATAGAGTTAGGAGAACTCTTGATCTTGAACGACTGACTGATACTTTAATGAGGGTTGTAAAATAGAAGTAACGCTGGTTAGAAAGGAAACTACCTCCGCTCGACTCGACCAAAGCACTTAAACTCCGCAGGCCCAGAAGGTAGAAAGATCTTTTCGATTTTCCGCCGCTTCTCCTCGTGAAATCAGCGCATCCACCTGTCAAATCAAGCGAAAGGGTTTCGGAGAGGGGCAAAGGCTGACTTCGCTAATTCAGCGGAGCCGCATGATTGGGCTGTCGCCATCGGAAGGGGAGACTGGGTCACGACTTCTAAAGGATGAAAATGAGAGAAGGAAGACGGATAAGCGGTGGAAGAGGGCAGCGCGAGTTATGAATCGAATAGAAAGATCCCTTAAATGGGATGTAACGGTTCTCTCCTTGCAACCGTCCGGCGAAGGGCTTTTAAGGGTGAAATTCGGTTGATGATCCGAGTGCGGCCGAGCTAATGCAGTCCACGCTGGTGTCGGGGATTGGAAAGTGTGGCCCATAAAGGCTGACGAGGAATTATGGGAACTATTAAGGTCTCCAAAGAAAGGAGGCCCGTTAATGAAGGGAACCCATTTCAGAAAATGGTTTCGACAAAGCGAAATTTCTATGTGTTGTGCTGTGTATCATTGGCCTTTTACTCTAGCAATCGGTCGTATTTGGAGAAACGCGTGGCTGCTGTTACCTTTCAGGCTTCAATTTTTAATTTCTCTTTAATAATAATAATTTAATTTCTATTTCAATTTCTCGAGATAAAATATTAATCTACATTTAATCTGAACTTATAGTTTCAAAATTTATTTCGAGTTATTTTTGGTACAATCTAATTCGCAAGTTGATAATGCCATATTTAGATATATTTTAGTGAAAAAATAGGGAAAGAAAATTTAATTACACACTCTATTTTGCGTGGTCTGGATCACAGGGTTTAGATTAGGGGTGCTGAACATTGTTCCCTAGGATGGTCACATTTATCGTATGGTCTCATAAGAAAGGCCGCAACCCTCACGTCACTTTTGTGTTACATGTTGCCTACTTTCAAGTTGTTAAATTCGAAATTGTATATGAGAAAACGAATTCATTCGTTGAATAAATTGATGGAGGACATTTTTCAAAGTAAAAATCACTTTGAGTCATTATAAAGATTTGAATAAAAGCTGTTCAAGAGTGAATGTTTCACGAGGTGATTATAAACGATAGAATATGTAAAATATACAGAATAAAGAATAGTTCACTATGTTTGGAAAAATATATAACTTTTCGATGTCTTAATCTAGTGTTTGATATGTAGGAGATCAACTTTAGAGACATATGATTTATGTACAGAAATTGATGAAAATAATGCTATGAAGGACGTTAAAATTGTCCAGAAACTTTGGATTTTATAAACGTGATATTAATAGATAGTCAAAACATAAACCATATATTTAAATCATTATATTGGATCGTAATTTTTGTACTATAATATTCATTTGATAATAACTTCAACTTAAAGATTTAAGACAGCGTTACTGGATACAAGCTAAATTTCGAAGTTAAACTTATGCGCCCAAATCGATTTTCTGTCATCTGGGTAATATTTTAATAATTATAAGAGAACGAAAGTTCACCCCTGGATCATAATACGCGTATTATGCTACTTATTTTGCATAAAGGCGCTTTTCAAACGTTTTCACGAAGTACTTATCACATTATGTGTTTCAATTTATACTCGTAGGAAAGGTCTGGTGATTCTCATTCATTTGAGTATTTATAGTAATAGCGAGGAATCTTCAAATTTATATAGGAAGAATAGCTGTTGATTTATCGCGAAATATATTATCCCTATTATTCGGGAATGAAACCATTCGGAGAGAGTAACGATAAGATGAATTTAAAGACTCCTGTAAAAGTGAAGACAGAGCTATGCGCATGCTTTTCGCGCCGTGTGGAAGAAACGGAATGTAGAGAAAGACCTTGCGCACAATCTTGGTGCACAGTTCCGCCATCATAAGCATTTTTAATCATCGGATGCTTCCCTCTGCTAGCCGTCGGCGGGAGAATGGGGAGCACCTGACCCACAATGCCCCCTCTCGTCTGTTGAAATCTCCTCCGCCTGCAATATTCATTCATCTACCCGCTTGCCTCTATTCTTTCCTCGTTTCTGGCCAGAGGAAAACTAAGCTTGCTGTCCGAATGGAAGCTTCCTTTCCTTGCTTTCAAATTGCTCCATTCTCTCTCCTTTCCTTCGTCACTCTCCTTCTGTGGCTGGACCCTGGAGATGAGGAATTTTCCCAAGACGTATATTGCTCCATTTTTGGAGGTTTTATGAAAGTTGGGCGGAATGACCAAAATGGTTTGATCTCGAATTTTCGATGTTTCTGTGCGGGATCGTTTTATCTCTGCGGCTGCAGATTCTCGGAGTAACCTCATCTCCGTTCTCTCTTCCTCGTGCGCTTCTCATATCCACTTCATTATTTTAAATGATCAAAGGAGAGATTTTCCATCTTCATAACCTTCTTGACTTTTCCTTACTATGCATCTCATAGGGAGCGTCTACGACGCATAAGGCGCCCTTTCATTTTCTTTTTCATTTCTCAGAAGTTTTACACCCTTTCGTACTCTTCTCTCTGATTTTTATATTGCTCTTCAATGTTGTCTTCCTTATGCTTTACCTTTACTCGTATGCTCATTGTAGAAATAATTTATGCTTCTCTAATATGTATCACTTTTTCCATTATCACTAGCCAAATTTCTCCATGACATATTATCTCAACAGCAGCAAATTGGAGAATATCATAAATATTAAAAGCTATTTTTTATGCACCAAAAATGATCCCGTTAAGTAAACTACATCTGATATATACATCTAGATATACTTGAAGAAAAGTGCTCCGACGCATCAAAGCGATATTCATCTGCTCATGGAGTCATACCTTGGATTTAGCACAACGGCTTTGTATAAAATAGTAAGGAAAGAGGAACTACACAAATGGATTCTTAGCACAAATTAATGTTTTTCCATTTATCCAAATGAAAATGAATACAGAAAACAAAAACGAAGGTTGAAAGTAAAGTGATAACTCATTAATAAGATTAGTTGAACTGCAAATGTTATCAAACAATTAAATTAACAATTAAAGTTTACACACGTATCCTGGAACTTCAGATAGAACATTTGTATTACAATACTATTTAATTTATTTTAGGATACTATCGGCTATTTTTATAATTTTTCAAATTAGCCATGAAATGTAAATTATCTATTGTATACACAGCTGCGATCTGTTTCCCAGTGATATCACCGATAGAATTCAACGAGGAAAAATATCTTTAATTGGAAATGTATTTGAATACAAAATATATGTACTAATTAACCGCTTCATCAGAGATAAAATTTAACTCTCAAATGCATATTTTGATTTAGCTTCACTCACTAAAATAATTTATTGAATTCTAAATGGCATTCCCTTTAAATCGGCATTAATTTAATTGAGACTTCCTAAGTTTTGAATCAATGAATGAAATAAGAGTTTTTTTTATAGAAATAAACAGTGCCACAGCTGCTTCATGAACTTGTAACTAAATGGAAGTAGGATGTTTCACTTGATTTTGAGTTTTGTAAAATATTATTTATAGAGTTTTTAAAGTGGACAATATCATATTCCATATCAGGAATTTGTTTTAGAGTTTTGAATTTATTAATCAAAATGGAACGGAAGTTCAAGATCTGTATAATGATCAGTAAATATATTTCCCAAATGTTATGAATGGTATATTTTACTCTATTTTTGCTTGAAGGGATACTTTCCAAATTCGAGTATTTAATCTTAATTAAGCCCTGAAATTGATAAACCGTCACCGGGATCATCACGTATTCATATTTAAGGCTAATAAATTGGAGTTGAAACTTTTAATTACGTTAATTATCGCATCGTATGAGTAATTCTTGAATATCGAATTGGAGTCTGGAATTCCTGAATTATTTTTTAGCGAATGTAACATTAACGCAACGATTGTCCTAATTATTTTCTTTATAAAATATGAATGATTAAGAGATGGGAATTATTAAGATTATAAATTATCGTGCCTGTGAATATAGATGCTCTATTATTACTATATTTTAAATGTAACCTATTTTGCGTTTAATTTTGAACTGTACCGTTTAAGGGAACTCATCAATCTTGATTGCCTTGGGGATATAAAAGAAATAGCTCTTACATTTATTAAAGTAATCAGAAATAAAATCAGAATATGATCACGATGATCACTTGCGCTTTATTCTGAAACATATTAAAAATCATCCTTAATGGCTTTTATCAATATCTTTTAAGGTAATGCATTAATTATATCAGATTAAGTCCATATATGTTACCCCTTCTCTCTATAAAATACCAAGTTACTCAAAATAATATTAACTGGATGCTTCACGTAATTAAAGATTCAGTCCATCTTTGAACATTTCAGTCTAATTCCAAGTATCACCAAGTTAATACCATTGAGTGCAATGGATCATTATCTAAATATTTGGATGAGACAAAAAAAGTGTTTCTTAGATAAACAATACCTACCAACCAAAGCGATTCACTTTTATCTTGTACTCTAAAAGAAATTTTGCGAATTTAATCGAATAAGCAGGGTATTACAATATGGTTGTTTTAAAATTTTAATATTTTAAAGTATTCCATGTCGTTCCTTTTTATTCCAAAGTGATACCTTCCACAAATTATATCACTTAGATATAAGTTCCATGCCATCAGTGCCGTATTTACGAATGAGTTTATGGCCTCACAATCCATTGGGACCTCAGAATATTCGTAAGTTATTATTTATTTGGATCACAAAATCTTTTCTACTTAGTATCTGAAGTATAAACTGTGATATGTTAGGCAGCGTAACTTTTGATTCAATAAGCAATGATTTCACATTTGGGAGGTCAAGAAAAAGCTTTTTAATTTGCACCATATGACTTTCAATAAAAATTAAACCACAATATATTTCTATATATGTTTCTTCGCGTTTGACTGGGATTTTCCCGTTTAATTTAAAACGGCGAGGGATTCTGGGCTTTATTTAGCTAAATACCTTATGTCTAAACCCGGCCTTGATCATATTCACCAATTAAAATAAAAGAGATATTCCATCGTGTGACATCTAAGTTGCGCATCTCCGTGCGTTTACTATAGTTAATATGTTTACGATGAGTGCTTGTCACAACAACGTGCTCAAGTTCTCTGCTTAGGGAGGGTATATTTCCTCGAGAATTTCCCATCTATCTTGTTTCCTAATCTTCTCCTTCTTTACTCTCATCTCCTCAGTTTACACAAGAGCGGTTTTCTTCTCCAGTTTCCTCTTAAACGCCGCCCCTTGTCACACCCTTGCACACACGACATGTACATTTTGTTTTCTCAAACACGTTTCACGTTCCAAATTCCCAGAAAATTGTTTTTGTTGGTGCTTATCTTCACGTATCATGCGAGGAATTCTGGATTACCTGTCCTCCGCTACTTTCCGCGTTACCATCGCAACTTCGGGATATCAAAGGGAAACTCCTTATGTCTCTTCCTGTTGTGCACGTCTCACTCGCTACAGTTACGCGGACTTATTTTGGTCTCGCTGTTTTATTTGTCACTTTTATGAAGTTTTTTGGGGTATTTTCAGAGCAAAGGGCGTCTCAGGAATCCATTTTCAACTTTTCTTTATCTTTTCGCTCGCATCTTGGAGATACGCGGATTTTTTTTACCTTCGAGAACTCGGATGAAGAAGTTGGTATAGAGAGGAAATTAAAAGTACCTTTTCGACTTGAGGATGAATAAATGAGTTCCTGGATCTTCTTAAGGGTAAATCTTTAGAGGGTTATTTTGTAGTTTAGACCCAAAGAAATTCTTGTCATATTTTCGGTATCGTAGAAGTATTATATATTCAAAAGTGATTTGCTTAGATTGACTGATCTTGTTTAACGAAATATCATTTTTATTTAGTAGTTTATTCACATTTTCTAACTGATCTATCTTGTAAGCTAAAAATTCTTACATTATAGTGCTGTATTCTATTTATTGTTTATTCAAAGCATATATCACTTTGTTTTATCTATGTTACAGTCTTCTGTATTATAAGTTTAACTTTCATATCTGGCTTGGCATATTTTTTTCCTTACAATTTAGATAACCATCCGTAGATTTCACAGGTTTTTACATACCCTTACTAGCGGGTGTTTTCCTAGTCTGAATCATTTTTTTTTTAAGCGCATACTTAGATTTCTAAACCTAAATTATTTATTATTCTTCGCTTTTCTCTCTAGGTATGTATCTATTTCTTTGAATTTTTATAGATCGGAGAGTTAGATCTTTTACAGATCTTGGAAGAAGCTTATGTATAACTTTCAATGTCATTCTATTTAAGTCGTTCTATTAAAATTATTATTTGCAAGAGATTCATGAATACACCACTTAATGAATAAGTAACACAGAATTATAATGAATAAATAACACAGAACTAAAAATAATGAAAAATAGAAAAAGGGAAATATATATTCAAATTTGCGCCGCCCAATAAAATAAAATTTAATTGGTCGGTGTGTTTGATTTCTGAGTGCATCATTTATGAGAGGTTAGAAAAATTCTCCGATTACGAATATATGAAGCAATTTTTTTCTGCCTCATTTTCACATTGGCCTATTACGGACCGCGAGAAATCATAAGATTATAGATCTTATCTATACTATAGATCTTTTTCCTCCAAAAACTTCTTTCATTAAATCTTTGATTCTGTTTATAATATGTATATAAATTAAAATTGAAGGATACTTGAGCTAAAGGTGATTTATATTTCGCAATTTTATACTTTTAGATTCCATCAAAGTCTTGTTACTCTAAACCAACTCATTGAAGATTAAAATTAATTAGATAAATTCTCAGAAAATTCGAGCTATGCATTATTGGCATCATCTCAAGTAATGTTTTATAAGAATGCCGTAGTTTTTTAGAATTATTTTTTTTTTCCAGCACATTTCCTTCTCATTTGGTGCGATTTTATTCGAGTTTCATGTATCATGAGGAAATTCAATTTTGATCACGGAAATTTAGTTCATCCAATTAATCGTTCGTTGTTATATGCAGTAAATCCGACCTTGACAGTCGCCTCTTGGAACCCTTAATAGTTTCCGTGCCTAAATCCAGATTTTAGTAGTCATTATTTTCAAAGGAGAACGCCCATTTACGATCAGAGCGAAGGGGTTAACGCTAATAAAATTACCAAATCTATTTTTGATGGTTATTCCGTGAAAAATGAGACGAGTTTCCATCCGGAACAGAAGGAGTTCACGAATGTAGGTTGAAGCGAAAGCTTGCTAGAGACAGGACGTGGGAGAAAACATGACTGTTATAATGGCTGGCGTGGATTATTCGTTAGATATAGATACTGCTCACCTCACATTTTGAAATTCCGCAACGGGAACAAAGTGAAAAATAAAGAAGCGGCGCTGCGGTTTTTCCCGAGGATTTTTTTATCGCGAGTTTGTATAGCGTTGAAATCCCTCGAATTTAGGGCGCCTTCTAATGAATCCGAGGAGGAGTACCTTCCGCTCTCTGACGCCGCTCACTTAGTTTGATAGCACAATGAAAGTGCGCAAATTTCACCAGCTTTTAAGGATTTTACAGCAAGATATGGCTGTAGGGTAGTTAGCTTTTCTGACTTCCACCGTAAGGCTACACAGTTCGACCTTTATTATGAAATTTTTGTATGCACAAGTCTTACATGAGGGTTCTTACAGTGAGTTTCAAGTATCTTCCACGGCTGCCGCATTACTTTAATCAGTCTTTTTGTTAGTGAATATAAAATGTTAACTCATATTTCATGGTGAAACTTCTACAAGAAAACATTTACACAATTTTCTCTTTCTTATGCCACAAATACCACTGTTTGGGTAAAAGAATAGGATTTAAAGAACAATTTTAATTACTTCGAAGAAAAAATCATAAATATTTTTAAGGGTTAAGCTTGAAATTTCCTTGATCTAAAGATAAATGAGCTAGATTTTATAAGAGTTGCATCCAGTGCACATGTGTCCTTTAATTAATATGATAAAGTAACTTAAAAAGGAAACAAAACCTGATTGTATTTTAACTTATCTGAAATAAAATAGCGCATTGAATGGTAAAGAATCACAATTCATTCCATCGAAATATCATATTAAATTATTATTGATATGATGAGAATTATATTCACCACATTTACTATTTTATAAACTGAGAGCCTAAGAGCATGAAATTAGATTATTTTTTTGAAACTTTAGAAATCGATATTTCGTACGGAAATAGTAACCTGAAATGCCTAACGAATATTTATGGTCTCTCATATCGGGAAAATAAGATACATTTCCGAAAACTTTTCCTTTATGGTTGTTGGTGTTCCAGTTTTTTGATAATTTACGAGTGAAGGCAAACAGAAACAAACTTTCCAAATATTTTCAGCGATGCACTTATTGATTTTCCCCTATTATTTCCTCTCGCGTTGCTAACGTTAACCCCGCATCGATCGGTCTCCAAAGTTTAAAATTGATGTGCAAGTGCTCACACCAACGAACCATATAAATCTGTTGACACAATTTGAAGTACGTACCCCTCCTTTAATGCGAGAGTATTCTAGGTCATATTTTAGCGGAATCAGTCCACTAATAATAGAAAAGATATTTTTATATACACCATCATGTGTTCTGGGAATGCGATTCTTCTCTCTTCAGCGATTATTTTCTACTTTCTCTTCTCCGCAGGGATTTATTAATATAAGAGATGATTCTCGTTATTGGCTCCTTTCCAGCATCCATTCGTTCTTTTCATGAGCGATAGAGATATGGTCTACACGTGTAGTTACGATAAACCTGTAGTAGTAGTAGTATTTTTTAAAGTGCATAGATAGCTGTCATTCACACTTACACGCCCACCGAGAATCAAATCCGGGACTACAGTTTAACCGGTTTTAAGACATTTCACCAAAGGCGACCGCCCTACCCGCTTTGGTAACCAGTAACCCGAAAAATATGGAATAAGAATAAGACAAGTAATAGTTGCAAGAGTATTAATAGAGTTATAAAAATAATAATTAATAAAGAGTTATAATTAATAAAGTTGTAAGAGTATTAATAGAGTTAAATCAAATTTTACACTTGTGTTTGGTTAATAAATTTAAGGCTACACTTTAGGAGTTACGAATGGACTCTTTTCATATTTACAATATATAAGCAATTCCTCTTTTTGAAATACAGTTGGTGAGTGATGATTAAGAAACATAGCTATATGACGTGTATCCGTTAATTTTCGTTTTACGTCACCGTACAGAGACATACAAGCTCTAAAAGGTGACAGAGGCACCGATTGAAATGATGGAAGGAAATGGAATGCTGCAGGAGTCGATCGCTTTAAACAAACGTTAAAAGGACGGGACGGACATGCG
This sequence comes from Pachydiplax longipennis, assembly GCA_036926295.1. Lineage (NCBI taxonomy): Eukaryota > Metazoa > Arthropoda > Insecta > Odonata > Libellulidae > Pachydiplax > Pachydiplax longipennis. The sequence goes on from JAVFKF010000014.1 coordinate 16,780,470, forward strand.
TAATGGACGTGGAGAGATAGTTAAGCGGCTTCGTTCCAGGCTTAATTCATAGCGGCAAGGGCACTGCATTGATTACGCCATGCACGGGTTAATGGAATGCCCTTAAAGAGTTCCACGGGCCGAATCATTTACATCGAAGAGGGCCAAACTTTTTCGCAATTTTAAGCCGACCTCTCTTTCGGTTCCCCCGACGTTCATTTTGCGATCCAACCCATCAATAGTAATTTAATGAGAATCTCGCGTCAATGAAAGGACGCACCACCTCACGCTCTTCTCTCTTCCCCATTTAATTCCTTTTATGACGAATTTAATAGGATATCGGATTTTTCTCTCCGCTTGTTGAGTCTTTTTCTGATCGGACTCGCTTTCATTCTCTACATGCTCTTTGTGTTTGAGAGAAGGAGGGTGAAATTTGAAGGTTAACGGTAGTTTAAAATCTGATTCGAGTGCAAGAGTGGTATGGGTTCAAAATTTAAAGAGTCGTATTGGTGGCTTGATTTTTTAAAATTTGGTGCAAATTAATGTTAAGGAAATAGAAAAATTAGTGAATTTTAATTTTCAACTGGTTTCCTTGTTCAAAGACTATTATTTATATTCATGTTTATCTCATTTTTATAATTTAGAAATTCCTTATGTTTAATATTGCTCTCTTTTTGAACTGATTGAGGCTCATTAGACACCTAAACCATCGGGTCCGTTATGAAGACTTTTTATTTCAATTATGTCACATTTTAAATAATTTTAAGAACGTTAAAAGAATTGAAGTCTGCAGTTCATGCGGAGTTCACATCTTTTCGCATTGAGGAGGACTTAATTTTTTAAGCTTTTATAATTTTCAAGCGTTAATTAAAGAACCTATTATTATGTTATTTTTTATATTTCAATTATTATACATGAGGAGTATTATTTCCTTGTCATGTGACTGTACTTGACGTAAATTGATAATGCCTGTGATATAAGCAATAAAAATATATAAACAATGTAATATTTTCATGTGTCATACCGTAATTCTAACAAGTGTTTTTTTTCTCTCGAAGAGGAGTTCTCTTAATTTTTTATTTAATAGTAAGAGGCAGTGGACCGTGAAGCATGTCTGTATTTTTAGTACCTTTATGAGATTATATTTCCGGACTAGAAAGATAGACCGTTTTTCATTTTTCTCTCGACATTATCTCCGTAATGCATTTCTGCATTCTTTTTTTTCACAGCTGTCTATTTCACAAAAATACATTATGAAATTGAAGCTCTTTAGGCCGACAAAAATAGCACCTTAAAAGCTTGTGCTGTGTGCTCAAAATAGCGACGCGGCGTATCTCGGAGCGATTCTGATAAACAATTTTGCTTAAGTAATCCTTCAAATGCGGCCGTTAAAATAAAGTAGGTATGTTACCTGAAAAAAAACGAGTGGGGAAATGCAGCTACTGCTTTCCAAAAACCCCGAATTTTTTTTAAAGAATCGTACTTGTTTGGGGATACTTTTTGAGTACATCATCGTTTGGGGAGGGTTTCTCCACATCCGGGTAACTTGCAGAGCACGTAACACTTGGCTCGGCTCGACAATGTAACGAGGAAGAAAATATTGCGGACAAATCAAACGGAGAAAATTTTTGATACTTGGCTCTTTTCTGTTCCTTCGGAGGGAAGCTGGGAGGTCGGAATTTGCAGCCTGCAGCATCTCTCTCGTCCTCTCCCCCTTAAAACTGGACCTTTTCTTCCCCCTCTACAGCATCCCTCCCTCCCCATCTCTCTATTTCTATCCCTATTTTCTTCCCTATCTTTCTCTATCCGGGACATCCCTCCTCTCCCGGGCGGGGGATAGGGAGGGGAGGGTGACGTTCCCAACCGGGTCACGTGACGTGACGTCACACGCCCAATCCAGGCTTCGGTCGGTCGATCTGTTACGCGCGAGGGGTTGGTTGCGCGCGCATCCATTCCATCCTTATCAAACCCCCTCTCTTCTCCGGAGTTCCCTTTATTTTCCCTATTCCCCTCACCCTCCAACCCCCCATATCGGCCCATTCTACGCCCCCCTGACCCCTATTCCCTTTCCCCCCTACCCCTTCCTTTCTCTCTCTCTCTCCTTTTCTCTCCATTCCTCTCTTTCTATATCCTTTCCCGAGTGTCGGCCATCTCCAAATATGTTCTCTCCAGCGCCACCTATCTCCTGAAAAACGGACTGCCGCCGAAACCCCCTTTAGACCGGTGTTGGTTCATCTCAAACAACGTCCAAGAGGAAGTGTTTTCTCCGCTCCTTTTTTTCGCTCTTTTTCCACTTGTCGCGTCTTTTGTCCCACCTTCTTCTCGCCGTCCTTCGCCGATTTTTCGGACTCTTCCCACGCCTTTCGTCGCTCTTTTGTCGCGCCGAGTTTCCTTCTTCTTCCGCTCGCCGCCTTGCACCAAGACGCCCCAGATAAACTCCCTTTTTTCGCCCCGCTCTTGTTTCTTCGTCGCGAGCGCCTGCACCTCACAGCTGCCGTTCCATCCACACTTGGCAAAAAAATAACTCGCTTTTACTCCATCTCTGATAGGAGGGGATCTTCCACAACTGCTAAACCTTTCTCATTGGTTGGCCTCCATCGAGGGAGAGAGTGAGGGGGTCGAAAAGGGGAGGCTTGAGGGGCGGATCCACACGCGTGGAAGGAGTAAGAGAGAGAGAGGGAAGGTGTATGTGTGACTGTGTGCATGTGTAGGCGTGTAGGTGTGGGTGTAAGGGAGTCGTGTTTTAACGGAGGTGGGTTAAGAGAGGAGGAGGTGGTGAAAAAGGGGGGATTGCCCTCCCACCCGATGTTATCGCGGTTAAGCGGCATGGATCGTGTGTTGCTTGCTACCTAGGAATCTCCGTGTGACCTACAGCCGAAGAAATCCAAGTGCCGTTTGGACGTAGCGAGTCGAGGCTTCCGTAAAGCACAAAAGCGTAGAGGAGTCTCGTCTGTGAGGTCGCTATTCCGCGCAGACGTCGCTGGGGTTGTGGCGAAAAAAGTGTTCTGTGCCATACGGACGTTAGCTGCTCGCTTGTTTCTCCATGTTGAGGATCCACCGCTAATTCTGAGGGAAGGACGCGGGATTATACACGTTCCGCTGACGTTTTCCGGTCGGGCTTTCGGCATTACGGTGACCCCAAAAAGAGGACGTCCTCTTTCGCGAATTAAAACCCCCTCTTAACGTGTTGCCCGGCGATAACAGCGGGCGAAGAGCAGTGTGCGGGTGGAGTGTCAACTGTTTTTTTCGGTGCTGGTGTTGGTGCTAACTCGGATGAGGTATCAAGCGTCGGATTATCCCGTTTGGCCGCCGATGTTGCAACAGTCGCGTCGATAGCGTGCAGACGCGGCAGGAATATCCCTCCGGCGTATATAAAAGTCTCTCTTCCTCTCTCCCTCTTTCGCGGGTGGCGAAGAAATCGTTACCGCCCCGTCGGTAGAAGTGCCCGGAAAAAATCACGGATAAATTCGCCGACGAATCGACGGATAAGCCAGCGGAGGGATCTGCGGACACGTCGAAATCTGCACACACGGGTAATTCGAGCCGCTTCCAGGGAATAGTGCCACCGTCCGGGAACGGTGGAGGATTTTCTTCGAAAGGCGGCGACCAACGCCTCCGGAGTGGCGTGGAGGGTGTATCACTGTTGGTGCGGGGTGACCGTAGAGGGCATTTTATTGCCCTCGTGGATGGGTCTGAACACTGGAGAAAGGACTACGGCGGAAGATGCCGCCATAGAGAGCGGCGGAGGAGTGGAGTGTGCAGTGTGCGAGGCTGTGGAGGGCGCAGGGATAGCCGGAGGGGTGCGGGGGAGCGGGAGGGGGCCGGGGGGGCGGGGCAGTGGAGGAAGGGGGTCGAAGGGGCGGGGGGGAAGGGGAACGAGAGGGAGGGGGAGCCGCACCGCGGTCCAGGTGAATGGGACAGTCGTATCTACCACGGCGCGCGGCCGCGGTTCAACATCGCCATCCGCCTTGGGGGCGAGACGTCGTCTCCGGAGACGTGTCTGACGGACAGCTTACTCCTCCGCTACAGCCGCCGCCATGAAGATGAAGGTACGTCGTCATGGGAACGGATACACAAAGAAAGTAGTCCGACCGCAATCCGCCGACCACGCGTAAACACACGTACTCTGACACGCGGAGAGATATTTTGTTTACATAGCGGAACTCTTGTTGTCGTCATCGTGCGTCGTAGGCGTTGCGAAGGATTTTCGAATGTACGTCTCTTCATCTTCGGATGGAAAGTGAAAGGAGGCTTTTTTTTATCTGTGAAGTGAAAGTCAGCCGCGAGGTAATCCTGGAGAGTTGCGAGTTTAACCGTCGTTCGCATTCACTCGCCCGGATGAGTTGTTATTAATGAGAGGTTTACTATTTGGCTAGCATCAATGGAATCGTTAACGATCCGTTCCAAATTGCGCGCGCTTTAACAGAAAACGACGACAGGAAAATTAACGGAGGGCTTTTGCTGCGGATTTTTGGCAAAATTGCAGCGCAGTATTCAGGACAGATGATTCAAACAATCCGCGATAAAATTGGGCACGGAAAGAGATGAGGGTTGGCATTTTCCCAGTGACCATCCGATGCTCCACCCTTATTTATGATCCAGTTACGTATTGCGCCAAATCTGGACCCAATATTTTTTCCGCGCTCTTCAAATAATAGAGATTCTGCCCTCCTTACAGATGTTACCGATCCCTCTTCTCTTTCCACTAATGGAAGAAGTTGGTTTCGTTCCGGTCCGGCTTCCCTTCCTTCCTTCGGGCAACGCGGTCGACCGAGACCAAGAGTAATTTTCCGCAAAATCTCGAGTAACGGGACTCGCTCAATCTCGGAGATTTATCATTCGGTGACCTTGACCCCCATCGATAGCCCTTCTTTTGACACCGTGTCCATCCTCTGAAACCATTTTCTCCTACCATTCTGAACCAACACATCCCGCCAGTCTCGCAGCCTCCGCCCCCCGAAAACTCGGATTCAAGGTCGATAACGTTGGCTGGAGTGAGAGAGAAGGAGGAGGAAGAGGGGGAATTGCGCGGAGATTAAATGGTAATCTCGTAGAATTTAGGGTAAGGATGCACGTTGCGAATTACCGCGCCCTTTTGTTAAAGTTTAGTTCTATTCCCGCGCCCATTGAGCTTTGAACATCAGCGGAACGAGACTTTTAACTCTCGCAATCAACTTAAATTCTTGCCCTCGTCTGGAATAAATTAACCGATACCGAGCAAAATAACCACTGCCTTCGTCCTTGATCACTTAATGCGAGCATTCATCGCTAACAGCCATTCATGGGTCGCATAGAGCGATGAATTAACCTTCCTGTGATTGGTCGAAGAGAGGCACCGCCGATTGATTCATTCATTCATGAAACGCAAGGAACACTTATAATATTAAACTGCTCTTCCCTCTAGAATCATGCTTTGGTTCATCAATTTTATATCAGGGAAAATGCTTCATCTATTTAACCAGAGGGAAAGTTTGTAGCAAATTTCTCCAATACTCGAAATGGAAGAGATGATAACAGAAGATGGTTTTTAAACTAAAATATACAGCAGTAAGAAGATATTGCTTACCTAAATTAACTGTTAAATTAGTGACTTGCTGGAAATTGAATACAAAGAATGTTAAAATGAATATTAGACCTTCCATAGGTATATATTTATAAATATAATCTCTCATTAGGAAAGGAGACGAAAATGTAAAGAGACATTTTAAGGATATATTTTACATATAATAGTTATTCATCGTCATCGAAACGAAAAGGTAAACATTTCATGCATGAATAACACTGTCTTCATTCAAATCAGTACACTGAAAACACAGAAGTTAATGAATATGCAAATAAAGGTGCTGAGAGGAGCATTTAAGTAATTGCACAGCACCGATGTGGACTCAAAAGATCTGAGGCATTTCGTTTGTCAACAAAGGAATAGAGGAGATCATTCGCGACATACCCAATCAAATTACTGGAAAAGTGAAACATAAAGGGCGTAGAGATGGTGCAAGAGGGAGAGAGAAAGTTTGGCGAGAGATGAGGGAGAGAAGGGCAGTGGGAAGAGATGCAGGCGGAGGGAGAAAAGAAGGTGGAGAAGGTCTACAGCATGTTCGATCGATATTCGGGTGGCGGTCCACTGGTAGGGCGTCTTAAGGGTTCACAAAGAAGGAGAGAGAGGTGTGTTTATTTCCAAATTCCAGCCGTAACCAGAGGGGGGATGGGCTCCCGCAATTGACTCCCTCCATATGTAAGGCAAGCATTCCCTGGGGGGCAATTTCTCCGTCTGACCGATACCGCAGTAACATCCGCACACATACGCTCCCATTCGCAATCACATTTCGATGAGGAACCAAAGCGAGTCACATCTTTTCCAGACAATCCCGGAGCAAACACATAAACGTCCCGCTCCTGGGTTAGTGAATGTCCCCATTGAAAGAGTGCCCACTCGTTGGGGACTATCGCGGTTTCGCCCTCTTTCAAAAACGGCCCATTGATGGAAGGACGTCCGCGGGGTAGAAAGGGCTTGGTTTAAAGAGGTTTCGAGCCAAAAGACGGTGGTGACACCTAGGAACGGGGCTGATGGATCTGCAGAAATGTAAACAAATGGCTTTGCTTCGCTCCTTTTTGTCCCCGTGCGTTTGAATGTGCCTAAGTTTAGGTTTAATCAGAAATTCGGTCGCTTTGTGTCGTTTAAGGTCAACTGGGGTCTAAGGGTTAGATAAAGAATAAAGAGATCCACTCCATTTCTGTTATTTGCGTCTAGTACTCTGATACTTCGTTATCACCTCAAATAATTGAGTAATCCACTGCGAAGATAATAAAAAAATTTTCTGCTGGCGCAACTTTCAACTCTACTTAAAGTGATGGTGGTATAATACTGAACTTTTCTTAAAAGAATGCGAATTTTTTCAAGAAATAAACAATATACATTAATAGAGGAATAGCTGGAATTTGATAAGGAATAATTTTAGATTTAGGAATTCTAAATCGTTTCCGCTTAATCATGGAATTTCGCAGTATTTTCAATTATTTGGATACCAGGAATAATGACTAATCCTTTATCATTAGTTACCTAAGATTAAAATATATTATCATATTTTTTGTGTGACTGAGTATATGAAATATATTTATTTTGAATTTACTTCTGACATCCATTCTCCTCAATTTCACTCCATGAACTGTCCCACTAATGTAAACAGCTGAAAAACGTGCTACAAGTAGTTTAATTCGGCCCTAATCACTAATGTTTACTGTGTTTTGACGCACTGTATATGTAATTGTGGATATTCCTTTTGGATTACTCTTTGTCAATCTTCTGAAACCCCGTCTTCATCCTGCACACTAAATCTTAGCAATACTACATTCCTATTCAAGTTACATGAAAACAGAATTATTATTGACTCATTCATTTTCTTCGCCTTTGTATTGAGCCTTTTCTTTGTCTTTACACTCTCTTAAATTTTCCTCCCAACGATTCTATCACACCAGTCCAAGAAGACTGTTTCTTATTTATTTGTTTACTGCCTATCCCTCCTTCACTCTTTCCAATAGTTAAACATTTTTCTTACATTATACCTAGGAGAATGCCTTTTCTTTCATATATTTTTAAAAGCTTCCTGATTTAGATATTTGCAGCAAGGAATAATCTGTAATCAAGACTTTCATCTTCTAGTAAATTGAAATTCATGGCCACACCCTCTCTTTCCGCCTCAAGTAACCGTATTTTCTTTTGTTCCCTAAATTTGATGAAGTTACTCGAGAAATATCGTATGGCGAATACATAATGATTGCATTTTGATTTTTTATCTCAAATTAGGAACCAGTGAAGCTTTATAGCGATGGATTCACAACCGTCACCACATTTAATAAGCATTAAAAAGTAATAAATGCAACATATATTTAAATCTAATTTTACATTCCAAGAAAAAGGAACATTATCAAAATGATGAATTGCTTTAAATGTGGGGCAATAAGCCAAATCTTAGTTACCTTCAAAGAATAAAACAATCATCATTAGTTTAATAATTTGATGAATTTTTACATATGCACTAGGTACAAATATTATCTTCAATTGCAAGTATTAAATATCAATAAGTATTAAATATATTATGTATTAAGGGTGGCACGATAGATAGATTCGAATATATATATCAGAGAAATGACATCCCCTCCCTCGTAGCCTGATGTTATCTAATGATGTACACTATAATTAAAGGAATAAAGATTAGTTATGGGCTGAAAAATTGATGAAAGTATGTTTGTCTACATATTTGAAATGGTTTCAGTGCAAGGGAATGCAAAAAATACGTTATGCTCATTAATCCTAATGTAAAAACCACAAAGTTTAATAAAATACATAAATTTATAGTTAAATTATTATAAACAAAATTCTTACATTATAATAAAAAATACAAGTTTTGAGGTGCGATATGATTTACAACCGCCAGTTCAATTTTAGTGTTTAGTACAGAACAATTCATTTACTGATACCTTTTACATTGGAAAAATACATATTTATGGAATTCTAGGATGATAAAAGCAGATTGGTACGACAAAGAAAATTCCACGGTAATGCAACGGAATGACATCATTAGGCATCGCTCTTTTCCATTTTGAAGCGATCCAGCTCTTCTTCCTTAGATGAAAACTATTTAAAGAATCGCACCCTTAGCAGTCATTCGGGGAAGTTGCGGCATCAACACGTATTCCGCGTCCTTTCACTGCTCGAGACTCGAAAGAAGTGGAGAGCGCATTCCATCCTCTCATTATTCTGCGACGCCAATGAGATTACGCCACAAGTAGCGCCGTCTATATACGTGACGATAAGAGTGTCAGAGAGGAAGGTCTTAATCTCGAGAAGGACCTTGGGAAGAATGTCTTGGGGGAGAATCATATGAGATGTTTGGGAAGATAATCTCGTCATCTATCTACCCCTCACGACCCAAAATATTTTCGTCGAGGAAACGGAGCGGCTTTCACGTTTAGTTACGCTCCCAGTTTGTCTTTTGTTTTTATTTTCCACCCCCAGAAGAGAAAGTGTTTTGGAGGGCTTCGTTTGATGCGAACTCGTCCAAGGTATCGAGTCTCCATCGATCGCTTCGCACTCATTTGTTGGCGATTAAAAACTCGTTTCCCCAAACAAATAACCCGGTGTGTTCCCCCACAGATTGGGGGAGGATTTTCCTTGCCGTCAGTCCAAGTAAAATAAAATCATTAGTCGGTTCGATAGCGGGAAGGAAACCTGAGCTTACGATAATTAATTCGGAAACGGGCTCCCCCCTTCTGCTCCATGGGATACTGATTGATTCACAAAACAGAAGCCTAAAGATAAACAGAGTTTGTTCTACGAATAGCAACAGTGCATTTAAGATACATTTATGCTATCCACTATTCATCCTGTTTCTTCCAAACTAACATAATAATAAACTCAACCGACTGACGAAAGACTTCGTGGTATTCCATGGCAAAGTAAGAAATGAAAATGAAAACAACTTTTTCAGGAGAAACCAGTTCCTATTTATATCATTAACTCTGCAAAATAACACACAAGTACTAAACGACATACTTCAACGCTTAAGCGTCATTATTACTTGATATTTTGGTATTCCTCAGGGTTATTTATAATAAAAAGAAACGAGTTCCCCTTGGAAAAGTTGTTCTCCTTTTCATTTCTTTTCCATAATATTGTTACGCAATCAACGATTTCGGAGAATTGTACAGTAATTATTTTTGCAACCTTTCAACTATGAATTCCATTATAGTAAGGGAAAGTGGAGCTAATTTCTCATTCAAATTGTTTGAATGTTATATTCATTACTTAAGGATACACCAACTATCTCTCAATTCCAAATCAGATTACATGAAAAGATAAATCATTATCTATAGCGGTAATCAAGTTTTAGAGCCGCTGAAATGAAATTTTAAAACATGATTCAGTAAGCACACTCGGTGAAATATTTACTGTACAGAGTAATTTCTCCTGCCTGCGGCAATTGGATATCGCTCGTAACCTATTTGTCGACTTGGCAATGAAAAATTGAATTATCGGCTTCGAATCGAGAACAAAATTTCCTAATCCTGCTTGCAGGTAATGAAATTAGAGGAATAATTTAATCAGTTATCTCTGTACAATATAAATTTAATTGAGCGAATTCTATTTCTATATCCTATTTTCGTCTCGATGACATACATCATCTAACATGATTTTAATTAGTATGAAGAAACATTTGATATGACATTGTGATGTTAAAAAGGAATGTATCGGAATTTCAAGTGGGTTATTAAACTTCAGTTCAGCAAACAAAAAGTAATAGGATCATTCGTACCAAATTTAAATAACTAAATCGCTGAAATTGATATTCTAAATGAAATTTAAGCGGAAATTTCATAACCTCTGAGATTGATGAGTGAGTGATTTGATTTGTGGAGGAATGAATTTATTTTCATTCAGATTTTGTGCTGAAATTTGGCGATCCCTTGATATTCATACAACGTAAGAGATATTATTCAATGTCATTTAGCCGCAAATCATAGCAGTGACATGGTCCGTTTTCAGAGCTTAGGAGGGCGTTATTAATATTCTCCTCTCCCCCAACGATAAACCTTGCTTGTAAACACGTTAGGGTCTTTATCATTCTGAATGCGCTCCCCCGAAAATTAATCTGCTTCCTAGGAGGAAATACACGGCTGAGACTCACGCTCATTAAACCTATTAGAGGGAGAAAAATAGGAAATTTACCACGTCTACAAGGCCTATTCCAAACCTACACTAAATTCGGGGCGTGGGCCATATACTGCCCGTTATGAGTTTTTATATATTTCTATTTCTTTAATGCTGATTTCACAGCAGAAATGTCATTCCTGTCACCAAACCTTATCGGGAAATGTCGCCAACCATTATCTGGGAAATTAATTTAATCAATTAATAAATAATTCAAATTCATGATGGTCTAATTTAAATGATGTTATTATTGGAAATAAGTAATTTTTTAAGATCTATAAATTATGTGCAGAAATAAAAAGTTCAGAAAATCATGGAAGAGAAATAATAATACTATTCTCCTTTCATCTGATTCCAAGTTTCAAAAAGAGGATAAACATCCAGCTTATAACATGTGACAGATAAAAAGAGCGATTTTTAATTCTGATAATAACTCTCTATTCCATAAACGTTTCTTGGTAATGTCACCACTAAGTTATTGCAGTTATATTCTTTCACCTATCAAAAATCTTGAAAAATAAGTATACATTTTTTCAATTTAGTTGCAGCCAATTCCGGTACAGTTTTAAATTTTGAATACTCCGGAAGATTTCGTATGTTTATGTTTAAATAAGTATTCTACTCAAATTGTAACGGTAAACTTAATTTTCTAAATATTCTTCATCTCTGTCCCGCGATTGTTTTTCTTTATATCCGTGCAGCATTATCATTCTCTTAAGTTCTGCAGACATGGCTTATCCCTTTTTGTTGCCTTCTGACAGGGATATTACAAAGTATTTACGAAGAGTGTGAAGGATAAATATGAAAATAGAAAGATAGTGTACAATGGTGCTAGAAGTTCATACATCTTAAAGAGAATAATTTCATTAATTTAGGGTTAAAATCAGCGAAGCTTTTAAATCAGAATATAGATATAGCATGTGTGTAAGAGCGCGTCATTTTCAAATCCCAGTGAGAAAATGAATTTCCATTATGAAGTGAAAGTGAAAACGATGAGTCTCCGGAGGGTCGTAAAAGAACATCACGTCTGCTTTATACGTTTTCTTCGGACAATGGAAGGGCATCTCATAATCACGGAGGTTTTACGTTCGGTTGTTCCAAAGAAATTACCACTCCAATGGCCGTGAGTCGGTAAATGCGAAATTTTCGTGCGATTGCTACCAGACAAGTTGATTCATCACACCATTGATTTTGTGGATACAAGGCCGTAACTTCCTTCGGGAGTAATAAAAGCTTAATTCCTCATGCTATACATCAGTTAATTCGAGAAACTCCACCTCTTTCAGTTGGGAAAATGTTGTTTCAAGGCATACGGTTTCATCATTTTATTGTCTGGATTTCCTCGTTTGGCCGTTTTATTCCTCAATCATCTTCTTCTATCAGATGATGTAACTTCAACAAAAAACCTTGAATACTTTTGTATATTAATGTATCATTTCGTTAGTACGCTTATTTAAGTCTTCATGTTCATCATACCTGGTGGAATAAAACTTATATAATGTATTATTTAGTGTTCTGGTGTAAAGTTTTGTCACAAACTGAAATTTAACTCCTAGATTTTGCTCATCAAACATAACTGAAACATTTTCCCATTGTATGAGCTGTTATACTTCCATAAAATATATACTATGACTATAGCGAAATTATTTCTTGTCGATGAATCACTGAATTCATCTTGGAAATACTCATGATTCACCGGGATTACCCATGAGATCGAGAATCGAGAAAAGGTTCTGATGTTGATTGGAGAATGTCTTTTATAAATTAATATGTATATACGAAATAGATTTAAAATTTGTAATACAATCCTTACTCATACAATCTTATACAGTAGGTAATCGAAGGACATTAATGTTTAGGAAAATTATTTCTTAATTACTTCATTGATTGGCACAAGAAGGCGAAGGCTGTATCTGTTTGTAACAAATCTGTTTTAAGGTAAATACCTTATATAAATAATAGCCTAGATCTATCTTCGTTTAAGCATTACCATCCGATCCATCCATATATACAAAACGTTTTTGAAAATACAATTTACTTTACACTCTTCTTTTACGCATACACCCTGATAGCCGTCAGTTGCACGTGGTTGCAGGAACAACTCTTTAATAACAGACCCCTCATTTCGTATCACCCATTATGGATTTCCTCCTTTTGTATAGTTGTTAGGTAAAAAGTATATCTTAAATTAAATTATGGGTTTTTATTCTTCCCCTTTTATATTGAGTTGATAGGTAAAAAATGTATCTTAAACTTCATTACGCTTTGATTTATATCGAAGTTAAATATCCTGCACTCGTTATATACATATACATATATTTAATATCTACTTATGGATGTTTAACATCATTATTTTAGTTACAATTTCCGTTGTGTGTCTTCTATTTTGATCCCTAAATTAAGAATAGCTAACACAATGTTATAGAATTTCTCAACAGGTTTCTATCCTATGAACTTCTCCGAATTTCATTCCTTCTCATTTCTTTTCTTTGTCTTTCTAAATTCTTTCCAATCACTTTTCCTCCTACTAACAATCGATTCCCATCTTCCTTTTTCATCGCTTCCGATATCAGTTAATTTATCTCATATAATGTAAATGTTATCAATGAGGGAAGCTGAAATTCATTTTTTATTCTTCATGAAATGTTACATTGGCAGAAAACACCAACACTTTAATTGATAGAAAGGCTTTAAAGAAATTCCTATGAATTTTGAATCGTGCAGTGATACGGAGATAATACTTTCAAAGAAGATAAATGAAAGTATACCCGTTTATTGCGAGCTTTATGCATAAAATTCTTTAGAATTATTTGATAATCGTTCTAAAATTAAACGAAATGCATTGCATGAAGGAAAAGTTGCGATTCGGGGAATTTAAATTCATTATTATTTGATGAGCATTTATATATTTCTTCGATGAAAATTTACGATTGATTTAAAACTGCATTAAATTACGGGAATTTATAAAATAAAGCATTGCGCGAAAATTTGTATAGACTTCAAAGGAAATTATTTTGTTTAGCGGAGCAGTGTTTGTTTAAGTCCAATGCGATAATTTTAAATAGCTTAATGCGATTTAGTGGAACTCGTATTCCAACTGGTATTAAATTTGACGATTTACCAGGAAGACAAAACGAGATATATTTTTGTTGGCAAATACTAGTTTGTCGCCGTCCTGTTTCACCCAAACTCTCTTTGTAAGTTTTTCTGTAGTTCGATTTGGATGCTTTCAGCCGTGTTTTGGGACTCGTCGTTTTGTAATGTGCTGTGACGGCTAATGCCTGTCCGGAGCGTCGGGTGTAATGAATGGTTGAAATGAATGCTGATTCCCTTGCGCTCCTCTGGTGTCATATTCGCGACATGCTGAAAGCTAATCGATAGTTCGATTTGAAGCACGAATGAGGTTCCACTTATATCTATTACTGCATTGCTCACACTGTCCAAATAATGCTAGGAAACTTTTGACCAATTTATCGAAGTTGTGACTCAAAATTTTCGTCGTTATATCCAAGGAGTTGAACCGGAGCCGAACTGAAAACCGAATTCAAAAAGAAAGTTTTTATTTTTACGGGAACGAAAACAATTAAATTCTTGAATCCAAACCCAAACCAAAAATTGTTTTTCATTCCGTTCCGATATTCGTTTCCCAGCAATGAAAATTTTCTCAAGCGTAATTGGAGTAATTTCTCAAGGTTCATTAGACATTTCTAACTATGAATTGCAACTAAGTATTATTACAAAATTTAGTGTAATTTAATTGGAATAAAAAATTTAGAAATAATAAAGAAAGGATTCGGGAGGATATTATATCACAATAGTGGAAGTAAAAAATATCGGTTCTACCTAGTTCGACCTTCGCAAGAGTGAAACCATAATTGAACCGAAATTTTTACAATAAAAAAGAACTTCTGAAGCATTTCTAAGAAAGGCAATGTAGATGAATTGACGTTGATCCGGGGCGGTGCGGAAGATAATAAGTAGATGGGTATTGTATTTCGAAAATAAAAAAGGTGAAATTCAGAGATTTTCCAAACAGTATTTCAAGAAGGTTTATTATAAATATATTTTGAAATAATGATTTTATATTGTTACATTTAATCTTTTTTGAAATACTATATTTTGGGAAGAGTCCTTTAAGTAAAATACCCTTAGGGTAAATTATCCCTTCGGCTAACATACTTTTGGAAGAGATTGTTTTAATATATTATAATAAGTACAAAAACCTTAATGTTCTGATCGGAATGTTTCACTTTTCTCCTGCACTCTTAGAAAATGAATAATGAATACATTTACAAAAACATAAAATAAATAAAAATAAATATCTAAGAACATTCTACTTCATTCATGTTTTAATCGTCACCTTTCGTTTTAATGTTGAGAACGAAATTATATGATAATTTACCACTAATTCATAAATTTAACTCCCTCAAAAATATTTATAGGAATATTTCGGAAAATTGCTTTTCCTTTCCGAAAATTCGAATGTAACACATTTCCACGTAAATTAGGTTAAAGGGTGTTTGACTCTTTTATACATGTTGTCCTTACTAATGAACCGTCAAACTTTTTCCATTCCCTCGTTCATTACTGGAAATACTTTTTGCTGGGCGTATTTGTTTCTTTTACATGGCCATCGTTGACCCAAAAACGCTCTTCGATTACGTATTAGTCAGACACCAAGGTCTTATAATAGGAAAATTCAATTATCTCTCGCAATGAAAGTAATTTATTTCCCGAAGCACTCTTTTTAATTCCCGAAATAACGTATTTCCATCGGCGTGTTTTGGGGGAACTGTATTTCTGCAACGTCGCAAACCATCCGCTTTTAATTGTTTTAAAGCCCTCCTGTTACACGCTCTCTGGATATATCTTCTGACAGCATAATAATTCACTTTCCTGCTCGGAATTTCCATTATATCGCCGAGCCTACTTTCAAACGAATCGCTGGCACATATTTCCGATTGCGCGAAAAACCGAGCTTCTTGAAAAACAAAAAACTGGCACCGAAAGTCAATAAATGGAGGGGAAAATACGCATTCACTACATCGGTAACAATAAAAAGAATAGAAAACAAATTCACTCCGCTTATGAATCCCGCACTACTCCCAGTATCGGTAAAAAAATACGCGTCGCGATACTCAGAAGAGTTAAATATTGAACTATTTATGTTTTTGCCATCACTCGATTTTATTTTCATCAAATGAGCGTCGTCGTAAAACGCGACGATTTCATTGGGTGATGAAGCGTCGTTTTCTCCCTCCCTATTCTTTTCCCCTGTCGCACGCTCGAATAGATTACTGCAGCGCCAGTGCATGCTGGGTAAGGCTCCGCCTTGGAACTGGGTCGCGATGATAAATGTTTTTGGATGCAGTCCTGGAAGGATGAGAGGCAGAGTAAAATCCTTAGGAAACAGATTACATTAAGAAGGGCACCTGGCTTGCGTTTGGAGAAACCGTTTTCTTTGTGTATGATTTTTCCGGGGGGAGTTCCTCAAGGTTCCTTCTTAGGTCCCCCATTTTTTTAGCCGATAGTTTGACTTCTGCTATAGATTTTAAAGCACGAGTTGAAACTCGTATTTCTACTTTTTTTCACTTGAGTGGCGTTCGCGAGGAAGTCGCAGTTTCCCCCGTAGGATCGAATGCGCGTTAAATCCAGTACGATTGCGTTCGGGGCCAAAAAGAAGGATGTGGAGGGTGCCTATAAATAATACGTAGCGCATGCTTTCCCGCGGGTATCTGCGATACAAAGGACGTGTGGTAAAACTATAAATCTTCTTAGGTTCTTTAGTGGGAGAGATAGGTATAAAACATCTTTATGACCTGAGCTATCTGCCGCAGTATTTATGTAAATTTTCGGCCGGACAGCGTAATAAAGCTCGATTATAGATGGATTTTCGCTCCTTGTTTTTTCGACTTCCGTTTGCGGAGCTCGCGAATCCAGGTCAGTCACCGAATGCGTGGATGGATCATTTTTTCGTGGATCGATTTATCGAGATTGTCATTTCCTCTGGCGAGAATTCTGACTTCATTAAATTTCTCATTCGGGTGAACTGCCTCTTTGCCGTCGGCCAAAAGTTGAATTTTCGCGTTAATCTTCATTGGAAGGAATTTATGGAAGTTTATTTCCTTTAATTAAAGTTATGTCGAGTTTTGTAACTCTTGAGGGCTTAGGGTAATCAGCTTTTTTCTCTAATTAGCGAAGTTGAACCGATTTTATTTTCAATTTTATGTAATATATAAAACTCATTTCACCGTATATAATAATTAGTGGAAACTTTTCGGTGTATCAGATTACACATGTATCATTTTTGATTAGAACGGTGGTAAAGACTCATTTTCAAACTTTTTAATCCGTGCTGTCGCTAATGTGATACAGTTCGGCAGTAAGGTCATTAATGGAGTGCTCATTTCACGGCTGAAAACAGAGTGATGTCTGCATTATCTCCTTAAGCCATAAAATGGATTACGAAACCAGATGCGCCGTTTGCTTAAATGGTAAATTACCCCGCAATATGGGATGTGCATCTGGAGTGAGCATTCTGCGGCTTCAATTGGGAACTCAATCACTCATGTCGCACCGCCAACTCACCCAAAATGTGTTGTTATTTACTTTCGCGTCCGATCAAAAAGAAACGTCCCGCTTCTGAGTAATTGTTTGGACTCAAATTAAACCTTAATTGCTCCGAATTCCTTGGATTTCATTAAATGTTTCACTCTTTGTTGTGTTTCTTAGAAATTGGCAATACGACGGTGTGCGACTTTCTTTATTTCAGCATAGTGGAATTCTTAATTTAAAACTTAAATTATACAAAATGTGATTGATAGCATGAGTCGGAAGAGTTTCATTCAAATCATTAATTGATGTTTGCGATACGGATTCGAATGGGAAGTTGGTCGAAGGCATACCCACATGTTAAATAATACAAAAAACTCTTAAAAATATATATAGGGACCAACTCAAATTTTAATCATTCCTCCAAAGCTTCTTTTTCATTTTCATGGTTGTTGGGAAAAATAAAGCGATCGAGGTTTAAGAAATAGCTGCTAATTTTGTTTCATTTTCAACGCGTTAAAATATTCCTTAGCTGATGCAGGAAATAATTCTGTTTCACAATATTTTTCCTCTATTTTTAAATGTATACACGTATTTTGGGAATTGAAATTCAATTCTATCACCGTTACAGTAGCGTTTTTGTTACATCTCATAAAGAAGTCATCCCAGGCATGCAAGTTAGAAGTTCCAATGAAATCATACGATCATTTAGGATTTTAAACCTTCCTTTTGGGTACCATGATGGTAATCTAAATTTTATTTCACTAGAAAAATTTTCCCCCGAGTTGAGACACCACATGAAGCGGGTTGATAAACACGTAGCCAATTCCACTCGCTCTCCTTTTATCTATCTCTTCCATCCAACCTTTTTCCTCCTCGTTTCCTTTTATCTCCTTACAGGAATAGATAGAGACCGTAACAAAATCTCTCCCCCTTCCCTCTCGCAGATGCATATCCTCGTATTGTGCCATCATCCCTTCCCCGCGTTAGTATCCAAGTAAGTGGACGTTTATTTCCTGGAACGTATGCCCCTGGGAAGAGCTTTTTATTCTCCTCCCACACCTTTTCCCATTGCCCCATTTCCATCCCTTCGCTTTCTTTTCTTTCTCCTTTTCCTTTTTTAGCCCGTCCTCTTTTACCCCGGGACCCTCTTGGGGCGATTTTGGGTCCCCTTCAGGAAGTCGTTTCCCGAAGAAAAGTTGGATCGTGAATCGATCTTCCAGCTTCAGTGGGTTTTTTTTATTTTCTGTTTCTTTTTTCGGTCCTCTTTTCGGGGTCCGTAAGTCGCTGGATGGCCTTTTGATATGTGGTGTCTGTTACTCTCTCTATCTTCCCTCTTTCTGTGTGTGGGAAGGCGGAAGAATTATTGATGACAATAACCCGTTCCTCCTTTCATGTCTGGCTGCATATTCCCTCCGATATTGCCTCGTTCTTCTCCGCGTTTCTCCTCCTCTTTCATAACATCTTTCTCTTCCTTTTTCTTTCCCCCTCACTCTTCGTAATGTCTTGAACGCTTTTCCCCATATCTGACTGGTTCGCCTTCCTTAATATATTAGATACGTCGTTCTAAAGGTCGAGATTTGAAATTACTGATTTATATAAATTTGAGACACAAGCCATTTCATTTTGAAGGTACGGCTTTATTGCCAGGAAGTAAGCAAATCATATCAACTTATATCTATTGACTACTTGTGTTTTGTTCATTAATAAAGATGGTACTTTCTTTCCAAATTTATACGTACATTATAATGTTTTCGGCATTGTTGTTGGTCTCTATTACAAAAAATGATGCAAAGAACACTTTTATCTTTACCACAGAATATGTTTGACTACACTATCATAGTTTTGGCCCCTTATAAGGTGAAATTACCTGATGATGACTCGAAGATTCAAAACCATGACCGTGAAGTAGAATATGTTCTGTGATAAAGGTGGAAATGTTTTTTGATTATTTTTTTACTTTTCATCATTGGAAACTTATAAGCATCATTTGCAAAAATTCACTTCAATACGAATAAATAAATATATAATAAGTAAACAAAAACGTCGTTAGTTGGGGCAAAATAAAGACAAGGAAGAATTTAGTTGTAGATCAAATTCCTTCCTAGGTGAAGCTTAGGAAAAGCATCCAAAGCAAGAAAACACAAACAAATGAGGGTAAAAAACGTACACAAACCAAGGTATATGAGTATTAAAGGTGAAATTCTGTGATTATTTTCATAAGTTTATAGAAAATTAATTACTAACACAAACTCTTTTCTACAAAGCAACGTAAAATTCCTCTTAGCTAGCCACTTAATGTGTAAATAATTTCGAATAAAATTAATCAATTACTTAGTAAAGAAAATATTAACGCCATCTTTTTCTGCTCCGCTAATAATTTTGAGTGTCGATATATATTCACATTCGTTGAAAATTATGCTAAATAAAACATTATTTCATCTGATTTTATTCGTGTATATAATTTCTCAATTTTTCAAAGAATTGAAAATTCAGTATTGAATCTATTCTGTAGCCCATCATTGTCCATTGTTTCCTTTTTCCATCCTTACGCTCCCCATATGTTCATCCATAATAATGGATGTTTTTTTCCCTAACTCGTGTCATTCATCCCTCCCTCAAAGGTCCCTTATCTCATATTTCCCCTATTCGTCTTCTCTCTTTTTCTATCGACTCGGAATCGAATCTTGCGTTTTGTCTCTTCTCCATTTTCCACACAAAGAATCTTTTCATTCCATTTACTGCGCCCCATCGCATGCTCAGATCGGAAGCGATACGTTGGCCATCTTCCTTTCTTATGGGGAACTCGCTTATCTCTTTCCCTTCAACGCACATTCCCTCGGAGTGATTTTACTTTGATGCATCGTTAAACATCCGAATGCCACGATTTGGTGTATTCCGTTTTTGTCTCTCAAGGGTTCATTATCCCTAGCTGGCTTAAAAACCCCGCAAATGTGACGCAGCCTTTTTTTTACCCCAGTGGAACTTTTGCACTCCAAATTTTATTTTTCAAAAACGTTTCATTGCGGAGTTGAACACATTTTTCAACACAAGCGACCAATCAGTGGAATAGTACTGTTCAAAATTTCATCGCCTCGGATGAGGTTATTCGCTTCTCTGGAACTTTATCTTACGTACCACCGCATGTTGGGGATCTGATTAATGGTTTTCTTTTAAGGAATCCAAGGGCTTATTCTTATTGAATAGATGCTTTTAAACTTTTAATTTACATGCGGTGAAAACAGCAGTACAATAAATGGAATGCAAAAACTTTCAGTAGTACCTTTGATACCATGAAAGAAGGTATTTTCTTGCCTTCTATTATACTTCTACATAATTTTGTGAAAGAACATTAGCAAGTGCGTTCGGTCATCTTTTTGCATCTTTTTCCTTGTGTAATGATTATATATACAATAACTTGCTATTATCTTATATATACTTTAATTGGAAAAGCGACTAAAATTCTATTGAGAGGATCACTGATGTCGAAACCCTATTTTGAGTTTGGAGTGATTATGATGGTGCCGCTTTACATCAATTTGTAAACATCACAATTCCAAACCTGCAAAATGATACTGTATGGCATTCACTTAGTTTCTATTATTTTATACGTTGCACGCATTTTACTATTGAAAATTAATTCCTTTTTCATAATTATGGAACAAACTTGATGTTTATATTTGACAGAATTCTGCTCGAAGTTTAATTTTAAAGCTTAACTTGACTCATAACTCATTAAGTACCTGTTTGGCTTCAACTGAGCATCCAATAATACACATGGATCACATGATATCATTTTTAATATTACTAAACAATATATGTACATTTTTTATTTTTCATTACCTTTTTTGTAGCTTTGATTCGACTAAATTCTTTAAACTCATAAAATTATTTATAACACCACTTTTTTAGGTTTGAAACATTAATTATTACTGCCATTCTTTTCACGAAACTGAAGAAATTTCAAAGTAAGGAAAAGTCTCCTTATGACGCTTTCTTATACATTATCAATCCAAATCAATTCATTCCGTATTAAAATGGGCTTTAATAATTCTAAATTCTAAATCTTTAATGATTTCTTCAATACTGTTTATAGAAGGTGCACCAAGAATTCCGAATTTGGTTGTCGCGCCAGTTAATCACGCTCCATTTCTTCCGTTAATTTTATCTGATTTCCGAACTCCAGTGATCGGCGCTTATTGGATAATTCTTTCCGCAGCGAAAATAAAATAAAGAGATCTCGCACGTGGATCGTAGTCGAGGTCAAGCACGATTTATTTCCTTCTTTCATCTTCATTATCAGGAACGGGCTAATCACTCTTTTTCATTTAATTCGTAAAAAGGGATTCCGAGTGTAATAGAAAAGCTAAGCGAGAAAATTCGCCGATGAAAAAACTGAAACTGGATGGAGTACAAAGGGCACGTGGCAACGCAGGATGATGGAGGTGGAGAATGTGAAAAATTGCGTTCTATAGTGGAGATATTTTCGGTTATTGCGTAATTGGAAGGGACAATAATAGTGTGTTGGAGTGGGAGGAGAGTGAAAAAGTGGCTTACATGAAAGGGGAAGAGTTAGCCTCTATGAAAAGGCAGATAGGTGAAGAGGATAACAATGAAGAGATTTCCTGGTAATTGCTTACGCTGCCAATGCGCCCAAAATACATAATATCCAATTTGAAGGGTGTATTGAAAAATGCACTTTTTTCTCTATTGAATGAAAATTAGTTTTTTTCGTAAATGAAAATGGCCGTCCGCCTGCTATTTTAATAGATCCTATTATTCGAAAGCTTTTTATATGGAAACAAATTGGCGATATGATCAATTTGAGATATCGATAAATTGTTAAAAATCCTTAATTGGGAAAATTACGATGTACTTAATTCCCAGGTACGAAAATATGTTTCATCGTTGAAATTAAAGTGTAATTAAAATAATTCTACGAATTTTATCCAGTTACATTTCAATTAATTAATCTAAACGTTTGCTTGATATTTATGAAATATAATAAGGCATAATTTTCCATTGTGTACCTGAAATAATAGCTAGTATTGCACACGTGTTCTCTGCTATTTTAATAATTGAACTGTATATATAGTCTCATCGTTCAATAATGTTTAAAAGGTCACTCATGTCAACTTTGAATGCATTCAGTGTCATTTCAAAGTTTGATGCATAATTACTACTTTTCTTTTGCACATTGCTATGCATTTTCGAATCTATGACGCATCTTTCTTGGGATTTTATTGATCCCAAAAATCAGTTCTCTCTTAGATTTGAGTGCGTTTTAGATTCACAATTACCGTAAATCATTAATCTCAAAGAAAATTTACTTTTACTTTAAAGTTTAAAGCTATGATATATTTTCTCCAATGCAATTTGCCGTTTCTTTCATAAGCAATCACGTGCGCTCGCATTTTCTTTCATCAGTTTCCCGTAGAGTGAAGGCAATAATAAATGAAGGACACGCTACTTATGGCACCTTACTTTATGAAAGGTAAACTAAAGACATGCATACTAATTGATAATTAAAAATTAATGTTCCATCGCAAACGTGATGGAAAATGCCCGGACATGCACGTCACATTTCCAAATATATCCGTTTAATTGGTTGATTTTCCTCTAATGCTGAAATTAACAGGAAAGAGATGTATCATTCATTAGTGCTGCAAACAACATTAGGCCGCTCCCCTCTGTTGTACGCCCTGAGACGACTGCCTCGCTTACCGTCTGAACCCGGCCCTGCGCATGCCTTTAACTATCTTATTAAGCCTCCAACGTCAAGATTTTAAAGTAATATCGTATTCCGGAAGTGGGCCTCCCCTTGGATTACGAGTCTATGTTTTGAGATGGGCAATTTGGAAATCTGAAATGGCAGACAGGCAATAAAACGCGATGAAAGAGAAGGAGCGAGGAAAATTAGCGGAAATAATTTAAAAGCCTCGGCGTAGCGGTAGGGTATATTTCATTATTCAGGACAACGGGATGGAATTCGTGCGAAAGAGGAGAAATCTGAGGACAAATGGGCGAAAGGGCTAAAGCGCATATAAAAATACCGTGGCGAAGATGGGGCAGAGCGCAATGATCTCGCAGCACGCGAAAAATCCACAAGGACAACTTTCGAGCAGGATGTCACGCGCCGGTCGAATTCGACCGAGGAAAATATATGTGAAATGATTCCGAGCCCGGCGGAATGTATTTAATGACGTTTCGGATGATGATTTACGCGGGATAATATTTCCCCGCACGCGACTCCCCAAATTGTTTCCTATTATACGAGAGCAAAATATGTGATATCTCGGGCAGAAATTGGATCAGGGGGTGTTGTATTGTCAATGAATGTAGGTCGTCGAGGTTAATTCCCGGAGCGATTCCTTCTCCGCTTAATTGTTTATTTTAGCTCAGTAGAAACATACCCCTTTCATGCACGAGTCAACCATCTGCAAGTCGTTAACTTTTCACTTTTATCCCCAGCTCCTCTAATGAACAGGGTTTTGTTTACGTTCACTTCCACGGGTGTTTTGTTTTGTTCCACGGAATTGGACATGGCACAATCAGGTCGCTACAATTAACTTAATTAATTCCCGCTGCAGTGGAACATGCCTGTTTATTTTATTCTCCGCAACGATTTTTTCTCGTGATGGCTTTCCACTATTTAAAGCCGAATACTTCTGCGTCTGAGTGTACGGTGGTAAAAGAAATAGGTTTAGAAACTTCGGGAGTTTATTTAATTAGAAAAGGGATCTTTGATGTATCAAGAAGCTATTCGTAATTGCTTCAAGGAATCCAATACATTTTAATCTATGGGAATATGTTTTGGGAACGGATTCTAGCATCCTCAACAAACACGGATACGCCGCGAACAAATATTTTTCTATCCTTAACGAGATTTTTATTTTTTCCCTTTCACATTTTCGCTTCCCTCACTCATTCAGCGTCGAGAACGATTATGGTCCGCGAAAGCTCTTCAAAGCTCCATCTAATATGTATTTCAGAGCTCAGTTTTGCCGTAAAATAGAACTCAATTTAAAATTATCCTCCTCGCGAAGGAACGGCAAGAGTTTCAATTCCAGCAGCGGGAGTAATCCATAGGCGGGAGGGGTTGGAATAAAAATTAAAATCCTTTTCATGCGCGGATGGATTGAAGCGAACCGACACAACGGCCTACAGTAGTCGATTAAGGTCGAAAAATATCCCATGAGTCGAACATATCCGGGTCGTCGCACGTGCCTCGTGATTCACGCTCTCTTGGCGAAATCGAGTGCGGAATAGGAAATAAAACGGGCGCTCTATCGACTTTTTCTCCCTTTTCTACTCCCTCGATACATTTTTCTTTCTACTCTACATCTCTTTCGATAGTTTTCCATTTTATCGGGTTAGGAGTTTTTGTGAGCGCGAGATCGGAAATAGAGGGAGTCTCGTTTTTGCCGATTGTTTCTCTAACTCGTACAGTTTTTGAGGGATTTTTTTTTCGAATTAGCAATTTTTTTATCGGCGCGAAATAGGAAAAGCTAGGACTGCATTGTGCTATTTCTACCTTTGAGGTTTTTTGATACGTCGTCCCGCAGCAGTTTTTCGATAATTTTCAGTTTCTCTATGTTTTTGGATTTTCCGATCGGTTTTTCCATCCTCGTGGTGAAGTACCAAACGTCTCTTTTTTGTCCGTCGTCCACCGAGTTTTTCAGGAATAGTTTGACGGTCGGTTTTCCGGCTCGAGATCCTTTTTCAATATTATTCCTAGCTACGATTGATTTATTCTCCTCCACTTCTTTCACGCCAATTCCACCTTCAAAAGGGGGAACCCCTTAATAACGCCGTCATTCCCGAATTCGGCATCTTCCTCTCTCATCACTCAGATCCCCGTTCCCATTCGGATTCTTCTCACGTAACGCAGTCACATGTTCGGAGCCCGTTAAACCCTTCCCCTCTTCCGTACCCTTTTCACGCCCTTTTTACCTCTTCAGCGGCTGCACCCATTCCAGTCGCCTCTCCCAAAGACTCCTGGGAGAGAGGATGACTTCTTCTAGGTACGTGAGATCAGAAAATGTCGGGCTCATTGCGATCTCTCTTCGACACCGACCAGAGATGGAATGGAAGAAATGGCTGAAAAAAAGGAGGATGTATTAGTGGAAGTGGGATGGAAGTGTTCCAAACCATTAAGAGGAGACTTTGTGGCGTTTTCCTTCCTCCTTTTCTTCTAGCGGCGCGCATTGCTCACTTGGGAGCGAAAGAGGGAAAGGTGTGGATGTAGTTATTGATAAAAGATGGAGGGCGGAGTCAGAAATACAAGAGAGAGAAAAGCTGCATACTACGAATTGACAGTTTTAGTGTATATGAAAGTATACTCTATGAAAACCCCGTATAGTTTTTAAAGGTAATCTAAACAATAGTAAATTATTTAATATGCTCTGGAGATGACCTTAAGAGCATAAAAGTAGCAAAAACAGTTGTTACAGCTCTTAAGAATGGATACAAATTGATGTAAGATAAAGAAATAGCAATTAATAATAAACGTACAGTTCTCAAAAGTACATACAGTGCAGAACAGAAACAATAGAAGAAAATCAAACAGGTTACAATATATAATCTATACAATGGTAAAGAAAAAACAGAGTATTAATAATTAACAAAGAGGTGATGAAGTAATTTAAATGTATTTATCCTCAGGGATTGTTTTATCTGATTAGGTATAGAATTCTAAAAATTAGAGGCTGATATCGGGAAGGATATGAAATCAAGAGCTTTCTTCTCCTGATTATAGATCTTTTTTGCATTGATAACGTCATTGTATTAATATTTCTGCTCTAATTATAAACCGAAAATATTTGTTTTTGTGTTTAAATTATTATATTATTAAGGAGGAATAGAAGAGAAAGAAAGAGTCACGGTTGTTGGTATAGTGTTTGAAATATAGTATACTCCTAAACCGTATAAATATACTCCTAAACCGTATATTTTATACGGTTTAGGAGTATACTATATTTCAAACATTAACGAGGAACAAGGAAAAATACGTACGAAGATTAAAAATTCGGTATGTTCGTAAAAATATTTATAATATCATAGAAAACGTGAATAATTCTTCTGCGATTATTTATTTGCATACATATTTTTTAGTTCTTTAAAGGTAACTCTTTGTGTCTGAAGAAAGAAGAAGATAAATGTTGCGAGTAAGGTGAGAAAAGGTGCGTCATAATGGAGAGAATGGTTGAGTCCGATAGGGGGTCTGAGCGAGTGATGTAGTGGATGGGTCGTGGAAAGGTTGGTTCGATAAATGTGTTGAAGGCACGATGTGATTCACGAAAAGACTCAAGTTTCGGGGATTAGAACTTCTCGAGCGCTTCGTAGTGCATAGCGGCATTCATGCAGAAATGTCGCGGAATTTTCCGTAACTGTTTTAAGGCAAGGATTTTATAGCGCAGTTTACTTTGACGGAGCGAGTTATGAATGCATTCTAGTCCCAAAGGAAAGATTTGCTCGCGCTGAATCGACTTTCAATAACTTTTTCAGCCGCGCTATGATTTTTTTCACAGTTGGAACCGTACTTTAGATTCGTGCCAAATTTAGTCGGATTGCAGAAATTTTTTGTTGAATCGGAAAGTATTTTTAAGAACTTTCGAGCAGTAGCTAGCATATTTAGCCTCCAGGAATATATCTCTTGAATGCACCCAAATGAAAATGTGATATCACATTATTAGAATGAGTTTTCAAAGTAACTCGGAAGTCAAATAGCCGAATGATATACTAATACTAAACTAAGCGATAAAGAGAGTTAGGCTTTAGCAAATTAGGTTTGATACGTACTTATTTCAACGATAATTTTTTTTTAAATATAGCAACTTCATATGCTTGATTTTTCATTCCTCTGCCTCATATGATTTGGTGAATGCAAATTCAGTGTTACAACTTTAAAACTGATTAATCATTAATTCCTTGGGAATTTTAAGTATTTGTATGAGCGTTTAACTGCGGTTTTATTTTAAGTGCAATGACAACTGGCTTTATCGTAAATCAGTTATGAGGATGAGGAGTAAGATGCGATGTGTGACATATCAATATTCAAACAAAATGTTTCACGCAAATTTACAGACTGAAAGAAGAAAATTCTTCTTAGTTATCACGTTCTGAAACGTCATTTTTAAATGCGGATACGACTCTCTTTAATCCCAATCCCGTTAATATATTTATTTTTCTGGAAGAATAATGAATCAGTACATTATTTGAAAGGTTAATATTTTTTTAAGAAAAAGTTGGATTCTTTCCAACTCATGGATCTCTTTTGATTGTAGAAAAAATTCATGTTCAAGTAAGTAACTCCGGTGAATGAAGAATTCTTTCATGATTTATATCTCGTATTTATTATCTTGGAGAATATTGCGACATCAATAACTAAAAGACTTTGTTCTTAAGAAAATATTTCATTTTTTCCGTTTCCTCGGTGTTTCTCGTGCTGTAAATATTTTGAAATTTGTGTCTTTATATTTACAGAATTAAATATCATTTTCATATTTGCCGATTTAAACTAAAAATTCCTTCATATGCTTTCGAAACGAAACTAGAGCATTAATCGTGACTTGTCTATTTGAAACATCAGGTCCCATATGGCTAAAATGTTCTCCACAATACCGTTAATAATTCCTCGGGCGTTGAGATTAAGAAAAATTTTTAATTCCCGTCAAGCGATCAATAAGAAAACGCTCATAGAAAGATTTACTCCCGCTACAGACACATTTTCACAGCGTGAAAAGATGAAATATTTCTTCTTAATGCTGCCACTTAATGCAGTCGCAGGGCGTCTTGATGGACTAAAGATGTTTCTTAAGACAGTAAATTGAGGTTGAATGGAAGTGACAAAATTTTTCTCCCTTTCCATAAAAAGGGATAAAATTCGTCCAGAGAGAAAAAATAAACAAAAATATCGTAAGCAATTAAAAGCCGAGGAAACCGCAGATAAGTGAGAAAGTTATTTTCTACCTTTTCTTAGCCCTCCGCCTTTCCTCGACAAAAGTTGCGGATTACTTTTTCGTATTTCGTCATCAAATGGAGGAAACTTTTGGAACTGCGGAAACGTGATGAAAAAATGAGCGGAATGAAACTGCTTTTTTGCCGATAATTTTATTCGGTCCCCTTTCGAGAGGATTATTTGCTTAGCCGAACCCAAATCAGCATTCATCGCGAAACTGTAAAACTTGAAAGGGTTATATTTCGACGGAAGGAAAAATCTTATGGAAATCTTTTATTTGCGTTGAATAGAGAATGAATTTCAACCCCCACGATTATTCATGCACACTTTTCATCTAACTTTTTGTTTTTCCGCGTCTTTCAAGGATATTTTGAATTTATTTGTATTCGTGGTAATGAATTTTTTAAAAACGTTTAATACTAGGAATTCAAGAAAAATTTAATAAAGAAGTATGAGAAAAAAGTTTTAACCCTAAGGAAAATACGAATTAATTTCTGTATCATAACTTACATTGCTATCAGATAAAGGCAATTTTAAAGAACCTTAAAGTGAAGCCGATACCGATTTGTACTCTCCTACTCGCGAAAATTATATTTTATTATTGGTTTTAAGCTTCTTGGTATAAACTAATGGCATTCGAATAATAGCTTAAAGCAATCCATATTTTTTCTGTATCCTCAGTTTCCCCATTTTTAAACCTAGCAAGTTTGTTTAGTATAATATAGCATATTCCCTCTTAACCGGCTATCTCGAACTGCGAATCTGGTTGGTCGCCGTTTTGGCCAGTTAATCCGATCTCTACGTACTTTGGGTAAATATATATATATATTTCTCAGATGGAAAAATATTTACAAGACATTATGAAAATGAAGAAATATTCATTTTAACGAATATTGAACGTGCATTCACACTGAATAATGATAGGTAAAATTATTATATAACACATCTTCAACCAAGTATATAATTATTTTTTCAAGACGTCTGTAAAATGTTTGTTTTTTCAACTTCATTGAATCGTTCAACGCACAATCTTCCACTTTTCTTATGCAATATTCGGAAAATATTATATTTAAACCGAAAAATTCTATATGAATAAGCAGTGGGCATGTAATACGATATCTAATAATGTCAAAATTGTTATTTTTTAAATATTTTGGAATAGAAGACTAAAGATAAATTTGAAATATGCAGTAGTATTACATATTCGCACACCAGTCTTTCGTGAAATTCCTCCCACATCCTAAATAAATCAAAAATTTCATTAATGACATCACTACGTTAGTTAACTTTCAATCGTCAATTACACCAGTCATGAGTAAATTTTTAATCTCCACCGAAGAATACACACTTTCTCCGGGAGATTCCCATTATCTCGGCAGCTGAGTAAACTTTCTTCGCGACTTCCCAACCGAGATAGTATAAGTGCTCACTCGTTACGTCATGAGTTATTCGCCCTTTGTATTGGAAGGAAGGAAAGGAACAGAACACCTCGAATCGATAGAAGGTGGGAAAGGGAAGGGCACGTTTTGGGCACAAATCACTTGTTACTCGCTGCAAGTGAACTCGGCCGATAGAGGGCGGAAGCGTTGGATCGAAAGCAAGTCATGCGAAGGGAAGATGTGCACAGAAGTGGAGACGGTCTCTTCCGAAGAGACGAGCGCTACACTTGAGAAAGTTTAAATAAAATATTTTATCTTTTTTTCGTAACCCTGTACCTTCTATGTACGTACATTTAATATGCTGATAGATTGAATGTAAGTTTTCAACCACCAATATTACTTTTTGGTTTCCGCGTTTCAATCTCCTTTATAATTTACACGGTGGAGGGCAGAGTAAAAGATGTTCCGTCGTATATTAGTGGGTATCTCAGGATTTAGAGCTATAATTATACCAAACAAGAGTTCATCAAGGCATTCAAAGTAATCATACTCGAGATATCTATAGAAATGTTAATGCAATAATCCGAGTTGTAGTTTGAGGGATATTGTTTTTAGGTTTCTTAAAACTTAGCTGAAATTTTGTAGAAAATTATTTTTGGCTGCTACATTGGGTATGGCGTATTAATTTAGAAGCATTGCCACCCTATTTATAGTTCTCTATGTTATAAAAAATTATTCTATCAATGAAAATAATTTCTATTGATTTTCATCTATTAACAACGTGAATATTTATTGAGGAGTAGATATGGTATATAGGATAAACGTAATATTCGAAGACCTATTTCTGTCAATTACAATTCTTTATAATTCTCTTATACCTAAGAGGGAAAAATACATGCACAGAGAAATTCTTTTCCTCATTTAACTAGGTATTTTTTTCTTGAATCAGTGTACTCAATTACTTCTAATTTTATCCTTACGGAAACTTCGAGAATAACGTCAGGATCTTCCATGATTAAACAGAAGTTGCGATGCAGAATCACTCATAGTCATCTTATTATCCAACTCAAGGATAATAAGCTGCTCAACTTTCATGTTATCCATGCTTGTAAGTTTGACGGCTCTTATATTAGTTATACTGCAAGTTGATCAAGTACCGTTCTTAAGGCTAAAGTAGGCCATTACATGAATATTCAGAAAACAGATCACAGGAGAACAAAAGTTCGTCATTAAGTAACATGACAGTTATTGAGAAAATCATAAAAAAACTATTTTATTCACACATTTATTGCAAAGTGTAATGCAAACTGTTGAATTGAAATGCCATAAAATAGATATCTTGAAAGAGGTAATTTTTCAAATTTTCTCGCTCGCTCCAATTAAATGCCCACAGTCAATCATTCTTGATTAAGCTCCATCTTCATAGCTTCAATTATTTATGACTTGAAATGAAATTATTCTTAACTCGAAATGAAATATGTATTGTTTAATAATGTTACTTAGAATATATAACACTATTAGTTACGGAAAAATTTATTCTAGCAACGGTAATTTTTGTACATTTTGGGAAGTGTATCTTGCGTTTAATTCTGATAGAAACATAAAACTAGATTATTATGCCATAAAAATAAATGAATTTAAAGAAATGCCTCCAGATAATTAATTATATTCATCAGTAGATAAATTATCTAGTGATAAACTATCTGTAGATAATGAAATAAATTAATTTAAATGTGAACAGTCATTTATTAATTCATTCAGAGGCAGATTTATGATATCGTGTAAGAGAAAAACATTGTGAAATATCGGACTACGTACATCACGTTCCCTATGGAGTGTATTTGACATCCACTACTTTTATTTTAACATGCAGCCGTCGCTAAAATTAGTATATTATCTGAGTAAAAGTAATAATTCGCTAAATACGATGGGTATGTCATATCATAGTAGTTTTAGGAGAGATATTGCGTGGAAAAAATTAAGTTTTTTTGTTCTAGGATATAGCTTTCCAGCAACATATGTGAGTTAAAATTATTTTGATACAATATATGAATGCATGAAATGGAATAAATTCATAAGTTCCGAATGCTATCTGTTCATAATTTCATAAAAGTTTCCTCTTTAAAAATAATAATACTAGTATTGCTGAACAATTATTAAGCTTAAAATGATTGCGCAGTACTGAATAAATGATATATCAGCAACAAAAATACAAGGCTCTCTTAATTAATCACTTTTTGACAGCCGAGAAAGACGTAGGATATCATATAACTTAAATTTTAGCATGTTTGGTAACCATTGTTATGGCTTTAATTTACTTAACGTCGCAGGAAGGTTTAATTATTTTAATCAAAAAGAGAGTAATTGTAGGATGTTTTCAAAGTATTATTTCAATGGATATCTATCTAGGCTCTTTTTCTACCTCGCGTGTAACAAATGTATTCATATCAGATTCATTTCTCGTCCCATTCTACTCTTGCTCACGAAAGTAAGTAAGAGTAATTAATCCCTATTAATTAATAGCTTTCTTTTCATATGCAACCTCTGGTTACTCCTTCATTTCCTGTTACTAATGTAGAACGAGAAAGTGTAATTAATTTACATTAATCTACAATTAATACATCTTTAAGACCATCTTTTCTGTAATGTAATAATGTAATTAAGTACAATATTTGTGTTACTGACGCAATAATGAAAGAAGAATAATATTTCTGATGCAATTTAATATCCAGAAAGAATACTTGTCGTCGTTAAAATTTTAAAT
The DNA here is from genome assembly GCA_036926295.1 of Pachydiplax longipennis. Classification (NCBI taxonomy): domain Eukaryota; kingdom Metazoa; phylum Arthropoda; class Insecta; order Odonata; family Libellulidae; genus Pachydiplax; species Pachydiplax longipennis. The sequence continues at coordinate 16,812,812 of JAVFKF010000014.1, forward strand.
TCAAAGAGAAAACTTTAAAAAGGCAATGAATTTTACTGTTATTACAGAGAGAGCGTTTAATGGCTTAAGAAGGAGTTTGATGGCTATGCTATAATAATTAAAACTTCATCAAATACTCTGATTTATTCAATGATTTGATATTCCAACTGTACATCACTTTCTGTTCAATTAAAGATAATACCTGTCGAGCTCTGACTTATCGAAAAAGGTCTATAACCTTCATAATTATTGATAATCAACTGTAGTCTGCATCCGGGTGCGACACACTCACTGCAACATAGGTAGGCGTGGCTCTGTGAATAATTCTTAAATTATTTATTATTTTACCCTATAATCAAACATATGAATAAATAACATGTAGAAATATGAATTGAAAAAATATATCTTAGATTCGACAGCGATTCACGTTATACTTTTGAAAATTTCCTTTATAGTGAGATCGAACAGATGAGTATCAAAACTTTACGTAAAAAGGGTACCATATGTTTGAGAAAAAACTTGCATAATCTTAATTAATAATTCATTTGTTGGAATTCAGGTAATATACTACAGTTTTTCACCGATTTATTTGATTTCCCATACGCAAGTTTGGAGTTGGAATATTCCCTGATAAAGGCCTATTGCAATATAAGGAGATGTGTATGGCTTGATTCCAGAAACTTTTTGGGCATTCCTCGTTCGTATTTTCATACGTTAACATAACGATTCTCTATTCTTAACCCGGATACCACTCAAACGGCAAAATGATTCTTAAACCTCAAGTACATTCGGAAATATGCAATATTTCATATTTGAAACATATACCGAAGAATTAAAACTTAAAGTTTATTTTTATTGCCCAGAAATTATAAAATAAAAAATATGAATATTTTTGTTCATACAAATTTCTTCATGTTTTCAAAATGTTTAATGATACCCGAGTATGATTGATACAAATTCCAGGAGGAAATTAAGGATCCTGAGATAATTTCTCATTGAAAATTCACCTCTAGAGCGCCGCTCGATCGTTATGGGAAAAATTCATCAGAGGAAAAGATATACGAAGTTTTGGAGATGAAGTTAATGTATGGGGCGAATAAAGCTACGAGATAGGGCTCCTGTACCCTTTCTTCCCATCCCTTATCCTAACGGGTTTTCACAAGGGATATGCAGAGTGACGGAGGTAGGGACTGGTGGCGCCAGGGACGGATAGCGGCAGCGCCTGAAATCGAATAAAGGATATATTGAGAGATGTTTGAATCGAAGCGGTTCGAAAGTTAGGGAAAGAGGAAGTATTCGATATAGATCAGAGGGAGAAAGTCTAGGAAGGGCGGAAGGAAACTAGAAAAGGATCAAGACCAGCCATAATAAATTAACTACGTTCCCATCTTTATGATACGATGTAAAACTTCAGTAAATCCGACCAAAAACTTAGATGATATGGTTATACATCTCCCATTCAATCATAACCAGGAATTTGGATAAAAATTCTCGTTTCTTATCTTTGCGAATTTTATTTGTTATTGTTTTATTTTATGACACGTAATTTGATGAATTTGTAAAGAAAGAATCTTAGTGGCTTATCTTTGGATAAGATTAATCATATATTTTATGCATTTGGGTGTAGGTGATTTTTCCTATGTAATCGCCTATTGGATTAAGATTGGTTTTGGTATTGGTCGAAGATTTTTTAAAGGTATAAATGAATAAATAACGCTTCTAGATTGGGAAACGTTTATACTTGAAATCTTTCTCTTCCATGTAACCCATCGCTTTGTAGTACAACAGATCTAATCAGTAAATAATTACAAAAGATAATTTAAATAGTAGGGAAAATAAAAAATTTAGTTGTAGATTTAGAAATTTCATTGAAGCTAAGAAAAAAGTATCCATGGCAGTAAAGCAATCACAAAGAAGGGGGTTCGAAAAACCTGTGCAAACCTACTGAGAGTAATATCTAAAAGATAACAAAACAGATATCCTTATCATAACCTAGAAATATCACGGTAATAATAATAAAAGCTATACACAAAAGAGTTAATGTATCGGTTCTTAGTTCGACGTCCAGTGACTTTACCGTGATGTCATTAATTAATGGACATGAAACTTTAGCAGACGGCAAGGTGTTAAAGTTGATCATGGATGTAACATAATAATGGTAATTATTGATATAAATCATTCACATTATTTTCAACAATAACATCGATAGTGGGTAGATGTCTCGTCATACAAAAGGATTTTACAATTATACACACTTCAACACATTTTATTTATGGGTGAGTGTAAGACAAACTGGAGAAGCACTATAGGCCTAGAATTTGATAGAAAGAGAGTAGTATGAATCCATTACATGCACATTCACAGTAAGGTAAATTTAAATTGAGTTTGAGGATAAACAAAACCTGCATTGCCTCATAAATTAAATTTGAGTGTGCTTAGAATTGATTTGGAGCGGGACTGTTCTTTTCATTTTTTCTTCGAAGTTCTAAGCACAGAAATTCTTGTTTCACTTCAATTTCAATACCGCTTTAATGTATTTCCTTAGTCTTCAGAGATATTTACTCGAGACCGCAAGAAAGGAAAGCATTACCTTTCATCTAGCCTCAGTACACAAAAAAGATTTGTTCCCTTCACGATATCAAGAAAACTTGCCTCAGGACTTAATCCAGTCCAACCTTGACCATAAAGATGTTTTTTTCTCAAAGGCAAACGCGCCAAGAATTGAGAGGGATCAGGACGTGTTGAGGGGAGACCACTTTACAAGGAGCACTCATTGATTCTTTATGTTCGTGTGGTTCCGTACACATGTGGGGAGAGGAGGACAACAGCGGAGAGAGGAAGTAAATCATCTGCGCTCGTCTTGAGCGATAAACGACTGGCCCTTGTGCCTTCAAGTGGTCGCGACGATGAGGATCTCACGGAAGGGCTTCTAATTTTCCTCCTAAATTGATGATACACCGTAAAGACCCTCTGAAGTCTGTGAATTTATAATTGCGTTGTGTTTGCGTCTACTCGAAATGCTTGAAACGATGACATTCTGTTGATCCGCTCGAGTGAGTGGATGCTTAAAGAAGTTAATGTGTGCAATGTTTAAGATGGCTTATGCCAGCCAGCTCTTTCGCGCTTACTAAACGGGTTATTCATTGATTGTCTCTGATTTTACACAGGAAGCCATCTGTGTTTTACTTCTTCTTCCGCCGAATTAATCGTTTAAGTTTCATGAATAACTTTAAACTGTTTTATGACTTAACGATTGACAATTTCATAAACTGAATGCATGGCTTATCTCAGTTATCCTGAGTCAGCCTTCCATAAATACATGGGTAATTAAAATTTTAAACTGGTTTAAGTTATGCAACCTCTTACAACGCTATTTTATAAAACATAATTTTTTAATAGACATAAAATATTTTCCCATAAATAGCAGATACACTTCATGAATCCCTTGATGGATTTAATCACTTTAAATAGTATCTTTAAATTATTTTCATTACTAAAGATCAGTTTATGGAAAATGATAAAGGTACCCGATCAAGTTGTCGGTCTACATCTTGTTTGCTAAAGTCAGACTTAAGTCATATATATCAAATTAAAGGCCAATTTAATTATCGCAATGTACATAATAGTTTTTTGGTACTGTATGAATTTTCCAATGTTAATTATGATGTGAGAAATGCCTCTGAATTATGCTTTTCTTGAATTACTCTGTAATGACTTGACTTTATTAATTTACGATTAGAATCATAAAATACTTTTGTCATTGATTGGATATTTTTAATACAAAACAGATAATTAACATTACAGTCAATATGCTACTATTTTCATTTGCAATATAACTAAATATATCCTGATTAATACAGCGGTGTAATTTTTATATATCGTACACGGATATTTATGCTTAACAAATATTTTTACTGACAAAAACCTTTGAATTGATGCTCCGTGTTTGTTTACATGAATATCCGCATAATTAATCAACGTACATGCTCACAAATAGAGTGAAGCTCACAAGGCTCTGATTTCATTAGCTGCAATTCGATTTCACACTATTGTCCCTCTGAGTTTCCTATTCTCAAGAGATATCGCCATTTGCCTCTTTCAATTTCGTCCTCTTTGACTCCCTACGGCACATGAACGCGACATCCATCGCTAAACTGAGCTTCACAGATGTTCCTTAATTTTAGGTGACCTCGCAAAAGTCGAACTAAAAAAGAAGGCGTTCAAAGAATACAGATATCGTTCCTTTATACTTGGAAGATACTTCGTTGTTTCCCTTTCGCAGATTAGTCCCCTCTTTAACAACATTAATACCTTGCAGTAACTTAGATCCCGGTATATTTCTGTGAAGTTACAGTCCGGAACCAGTTGGAACCTCATTCCTACCAGTGTTAACAAGCAAGTACTATGGGGCTTACTAGGCTAGATTAGGAGCCCTTGGTTTCCTTACTGAACCACGATACTTTAAGCGAAACAAAAATATGTAAGTGGAGCACTATGACTCTACGAATAGCTCTTTTCTTGGTATTTTATAAAGAAAGACCTTGATCAGTGTCATTTATTCACTCATACCTCAATAACTTTGATATCATCATAGCGATGAACAAGACAAATAAAGATAAATAAAAGATTTTTTCTTTTTCTTGGACCAAAAGACGAACATTTTCCATTCATCAGGATATGGTAACAGGACTACCAATATTTGGGAGAGAGAGGGAGAAACATTTAACTTCTGCATGAAGTGAAAGATAAACGGAAGTGAAAAAAGTAATTACTGGTCATATTTGCAACAATGAGTTTTAGAAACTACTTCATTAGCCTACGAAGCACCTTAAAAATGAAAATTTTTCTGTCTTGGTGTCTGAATGGCGATTCATTTACCCGACACGTGTGGTTGAGTTCGACCCTTGGTTAAAGTCAGTTTTTAAACCAGATTCCTCTTAACTTTCAGTTCCTTTATCTATTTTAGTCACGCATTTTCTTGAGGTCGTTTTTTATATTATAGCGTTAATATCAAGGATTTATTTTGTTACTCAATATTTATTCGAGGGACCCGGAAATTGCACAGAAGCCCCTCTTCTATCGGAATTCTCTCCTTTATATTCAGATTTTGATTAGGTGAGGGCTTTTTATACGATGAATAACTTCATAATTCTTAATCTCCGTGGAATCAAGAATTATATGAATGGAAAGAGGTATCGATTCGAAGGAAAGTAATCACGATAATCTTTTTCTGGCCGTAGACTATCCGGACTTCATATTCGGTGCTCGCTCCGGGGCGGAATCAATAATTCCTCTAATTGGGTTTGTGTTCCAGAGAACCCAATATTTATATAATGCAGTTTACCCCAAACAATTTCGATGCAAAATTCCGGTGTAAAACTCCCTCTCCATGCGAATAACTTCGTTAGAGATATGAGATGAACGAAAAGGAAACGTGTTATTGCACGAAATTAAAATAACCGGGTTTGTTACCTTGAAATTGAAGTTGAAATAAGATAATATCGAAAGGAGTCTTTTTATTTTTGAGATTGAGTTGCCGAAAAGTTTATTTGAAAATTATTCAATAATGTTCTTGCTCAGCCACCGTGCTATAACGGTATTTACGTCAAATAAAATATTTAATAGCTTATTTAAAGTAGAAGTTTGAAAAATGCTTCGATAGCTGTGTTTTCGGTGAACGGACTAGTAACCTGCATTGGGTGTGAGAAGCCCTGGGTTACCAATATTTTAGAATAATTTCCCGGACTTCCCGTTCTATGTTCTCTTCTAGTCCGTATACTGACAAAACGGCTATCGGAAAGTTTTGAAATATCAAACCCTACTGCTATGCTCCTTTTTTCTTTCCTTCAGTCTAATTTAAAACTTATTGTTCAACTTCTCCACTTCAGGTAGTGAATGCACAACTATTTAGATTTCGTGTGTTAAACTTTGTAATTTTACTAATTATTTTTGCAAACAGTTTTCGTTGCTGAAGTTTGGACGGAGGTAGTTAATAAAGAACGTAGCTCAGACATTACCCTTATCTCTACCTGTCTTTGGAAATTATTTATGAATAATCTTAGGAAATTGCATCAGTTACGCAGTTACGATATTTTCATGAATGCAATGCTCAGATACAACGAATTTCATTAAAATGCATTTGCTCGAAATGTTCTCATTTAAGATCTGTAATGGCTTTATCCACCATGGCATTTTTTCATGGCACCAGTGTTTCGTGGCACGATTCTTTAGTTAATTGTGATCGTTAAATTCCTAATTAAATATCAGAAATTCTTCTTTATTAAGAGAGAGTATATTATCAGCCATGGTTAAAACCATAATCTGCTTAAAGCTACGCTTCATCGAAATGTTTCTATAGTTAATTAACTAATTCATACGCAAATGAGGCCCAAAAATGAAATAGCATCCTCTAACCGTGGTTGTAGTTGATATACTTTCTTGAACGAAATCAGTTCTCGCCTTTTTTCTTTTTGTATAATTCATTTCTATAGCTTTCCCATGAAAAAGTCCCTATTTATCTCTATTTGTTGGTCGGTAGAAGGTAGTGCCTTTTATTTTCCTCTGCCCAGCTTTATTCTCTGGGCATGATAATACCAAACACATTTTCCATTTATCCTCGGTCAATTCAGCAATATCTAGCACTGTTCCTGCACACTTTTTTCTGGCTCATTTTTTCGCATCGTTTTCAAGTGCGAATAGGACGCGATCTCATTCCTATCCGCTTTTTTCACGCTAACTATGTTAGCGAGTAGCCTTTGATTGCAATCTTTGGAGAATCGGGTCACCCTAGTCACGTTTGGAGAGAGAATTCCGAGAGGATAGTCACAAAATAATTATCTCTTACGCCGCTTTTTCCAAGCTTTGGTTTTGTTTTTGTTGAAAGACTTTTTAAAATTGTTCTTTCAAATCAGGTTAAAGGGTGGAAAGATTGTCAGAAAGGTTTCAGAAAGATTCTTTCCGAATTAAAAATGAATTAATAATAAAAGTGAAATAAAGGCATTTTGATAAAACGACGAGTTGAAGCACGTGCCCTGGATTAGTCGGTCCTACTTTTGAAGTCTCTTTCGAAGTAATAAATGGAATATGGAATTAAATGCGAGGTTTATTCTCAATGATCAACGTGCATGCAATATCAAAACTACGACTAAAATTGAAGGAAATTTTTTTAAAGAAAAATGGTTTTGCATGCGAAAATCGTACTCTAAATTTTTTGTTAAGATTGGCCCGAGAGCATGATTACTATATCTGAATTGAAGTATATTGGAAAAACTTATTTCTATTTCTAATTAAGGAAAGGGAGAATCTTAAAAAGTATTATTTATTCAGAAAAAATTCATTCCCTCACATTCATTGAATGATTTGAATATTTGTTAGATCACTCGTACAAATTCGCAATTTTTCGCAATTCGCAATCGAAATTTTGTTTCCAGTATTTATAATTAGATTACAAGAAAGGATCAAGATATATCTGGCTCAAAGAAAGAATTTCAACAGTTTCGAACCTTTACGTCTAATTTTTAGCTGAGAAAGAGTGAAAAATAATATTTATTTCACAATGCCTGAAAACTCATTAAATTATACTGTATCATACAAGAATTTTGTTCACCCTATTATCTCATAATTCACTCGTGCTAGGCAAAGTAAAATTTGACCTTTGAACAGCTCAGATTTTAGTTCAATGAGCAATAATTTAGCCATAAAGATGTGAGGATGCTAATAATAATGTAAGGCAATAACATTTATACCAAATTAAACTTACCTATGAGTTATCTCTTGAAGCCAGACCATGATGAAAAAACGAAGTAAAAGTATTTCCCATTAGTACACAGTGATAAGATGATATGAGCCACCAAAGAATGATTATTAAATGTTCTTAGCTTTTTTGCACTTATAAGGTTATTAACGAAGAGTGGTAATTGCCCTTTGTAGATGAGTAAATGCCATTTTAATAATGAATTCACATTAAAGGCTTACAAAGCATCATCAGTGGAAGATGGAAATTTCTTAGACTTCGAAGTATTATAATGTATTTGTAGCTTCGGATAAATTAAAGGATTACTTTTGCAAAGTAGCTTGGCTTCTTAACAATTCCTTGGCATAGTTATCGAGTTCACTCACCTCGGGGTCGTAATAAGATTCGTGGATTCGCGTCGAATATTTCAAAACTTTAACTGTGTTTGGGTTCGCATCTCAGCAACCCATTTTAGATGAAATAAAAGCGATCGTTCTCTGGGGATCGAATTAGATTTTCTAAGAGTTGCGAAGAACGTCACGATCTCCTATTTTTTTCCGCGAGTAGTTATCTTAAGACTTAGGCGAATAATGGAAGGAAAACGTTTTGACCCCGCAGTAGTGGCGCACAAAAACAAAAGAGCTCTCGATTTCCATTGTAATATTTCCTCCACCGGAAGCGCGACCTCCTCTCCCAAGTTTTAATAGGTCACCCGTATTCCTTGGATTGGAATTAGATCAGGAGCACGTCGAAAGATAAGTTAAAAAAGAAGGCTGCGGAGGAAAAAAAAGAATAACGCGACGCGAGGATTCCGAAAGAGACGTTGGGTTGGGCTTTTAACTTTTTCTCACCCCTTCCAACGGATCCCTCGGGAAAAGAGATAGAAAAGGAGGCGAGGAGAAAGGAACGACAGAAAGGAGGAAAAGATAAAGGCGTAGAGACGGGTGAGGAAGGAGGAAAAAATGGAAAAACGTCCACCGCACGCCACTCATAATTTGTTGAACCGACTCGCGGTGAAAAATAAGAGAGTTTTTTCTTCTAATGGGATATTCTGTGGGGATAGAGAAAGGAGCGGAGGAAAAGTACAAGAATAGGCGGAGGAAGGGAATTCCTCTGACGATTTTTTTCCTCTCTTTTGATAGTCGGTTGCTAAGCAAGCAAAATGAAAGGAGAAAGTGAAGTCGGGAAAGGAAAGGTTCTTTGGGAGCAAAAACGTGGCAGAATGGAGTCTAAGAAAGTGATGAAAGGTAGAAAAATGATGGGGTGTTGTGGGTGAGAATGATACTGGGAGAACTGCTGGGTGTGTGCGGAAGTTGGAGAGAGATTAGGAGTTTCCAACGTGAAAGGTTGGTATTTTCTCGGTGATGACGCAAAGTGAAGGAACGAGGTGGGAAAATCAACCGAGGGAGTAACAGGGAAGGAAATTGTCGAGTTTTAAGAATAGAGGTAGTGCTGAAAATAAGAATAATAGTCCATTGATATATAAACGGTGAGTTTTAAAGTCTATTTTACTATTTATACTAGGCACTTCCCAAAAGTTGCCGAAATTTAAAACACGCGCGCAAACGAACCTAACTGCTGTCAAATTCCGCTAGGTGGAATTGTATGCATTCTTTGAGTCCCTATGCCAAGTGTTGTTAGTATTATTAGTGAATTACTTCCTTGTTAGTGAACATTTTTTCGTTTTTATGACTACTTCTCCTCGTTATTTTTCTATTGCCAATTTGATCGAATAGCGTCCACAGAAACTATGAAATTAGTCATTCCCCATAAGATACAAATTCACCCATTTATTTCCATGAAAATTTTCTCTGTACTGTCGTAAAATATGTGAATGATTCATTACTTGCAGCAAATCATTGAATATAAGAGATATCTATTCTGAATGAGATGTTAAAATTAATATTAATACTGTCAAATCCTACTTCACTCATAATCCCTAGTCTTCTACTCGGAGGTATATGGAACTAAATAAGCCCCCATGAAGGTAATCGAAATTATGAAATAAAACCTGTTAACTTGCCGATAAGTACATATGTCAAAATTCTAAGAAAAAATTTTCAGAAATTTGATCTTACATACCTAAGCTCGTTAATATTCCTCGAAGTTTAATACGAATCTAAAAAAAGCTGAAGAACGCAAGTAGAATATAAGACCATGATATATTAAATAGGGAATCCATCTAATTCATCGCCTCTGTTCCGTGCTCCGTCCTTTGTGATGCTTATCTTCATTACCGTACATCTCTGTCAATTCCCTACAACGGCGAATACTTGGAAAAAGAGGCGCTGACCTAGTTTCTAGAAAACTGTGTTTTAATTTTCTTTGGAGATTTTCTGATGACTTTTCGGGCCATAGACCGTTGTTAATATTAAAACCGATATCACTGTGAAATTTAAAAGAGATGTGGTGAAATATGGGCGACAGCAAGCAGATCATACTCTTGGCAAAGAAATTCCGTCGTATCAGAAAATGATTAAAATAATCGATGTTCCTCTCATTAGCCATAAATAACGGTCTGTGTAAAGTATTCTCATCTATGCTGATTGATCCTGGTTTTAAGTTGCTTTTTTACTTTAATGTCCTTAGGATTATGTGGATGATTTATTGATGATCGGTGGATGATTTATTTTAAACTTTACCTCTTTTTGTTGAATGAAATAAAAATATACTTTTCGTTGCAAGGTGTAGCAAATAGCCTTAGGGCGTTGCACCGCATGCAACGTAAAGAGTGAGTGATATTAAATATGACATAATAATTACACAACATATACAATCGTCAGATATCCTTATATATACAAAAATCCATAGCTCATGGTTTTCATTGTTACTATATGTATGCGAACTATATTACAAGTGAAGAATCCATTACTTTTCTATTTCTTGAATTTCATGTTTAAGGAGTAAACCAGAGGCATTTATCGATTCGCCACGATAGGCGGATTGAGTTTTATTTTGGAGTTACGCTAGTTCTAAAAACAGTCTTAAGAAATTAATGAAGACACCTATATATCGATCACTTCTTCGGCGACAACCTCACCTCCAACTAGTTAAGCAGTTTGCTGTAAAACCAATGAAAAGTTTACACAGAGTCCGGTTCTTGGAGCCATCTAGCGGAAACTCCCTCAACTGCTTCGATAATCCAATGAGGAGAGAGCTCGTTGTTTTCGTTACAAAAACCTTCTATAAATGGAGAGAAGATTGTGGGGATGGGGCAAGGAGACTGAGACGTATGACAGGGGAGTGGAGAAAATTGGAACAGCGGAAGGGGGAGAAAGGAAAAACTTGGAAAAAATCAAAGGTCGATTCGAGGGAAGAAGTTGGGAGGGCAGATGATGGTTCAAATAAATTTTCTCATTAGTGAGAAACACCGGTCGGGAGTTAAATGAACGCTCGGAACAGGACATTGTGACTAGATAGGGAGGGAACTGACAGTCTTATTTCACGCTTTAGATCACGCAACGAGACGATGTTAAGAAGGATAAACGACTGAGATTAAGGCGACGACAGCCAAGGGGCGAAAATAAATAAGATTCCGCAAGGAGAAGAAATGTACAAAATGCCGACTTCTACCATTGCGATGCCGATTTAATCCGATGAGGATGCGATTAAATTAATCTTTAATCCGTAACGAATAAACGAAAAGAAAGTATGAGAGAAGCCCTGAGTTTACTAGCAACAACGTTATTTTGGAAAAAAATACTTGTTGGGAAAAAAGAAACGGAGCCAAACAACTCATGATAATTTAGTTATCCTCTATTTACCTCTATTTTAGTTTTTGATGGAAAATGATCAAACGGATTAGTGATTCGATTATTAAGAAAAATATTCGACACAAGTGTATCATAATTTAATAAAACTTCACACTTTCAGTTTGATGGAATACAATAATGATACAGTTATTCGATATAATTCATTGCTACTGAATAAATAAGTCCGATAGGGGAGAGAAATGACCCTTGCTATCAAGTGCTTTTATTAGTAATACTATTACTACAGTAAGTTTATTCACCAGATGCCATAAGGTTGTTTATTTTATTTTGAAACCAATTTTATTTCGATCTCATCTCAAACGAGCTGAGGATGCGCTAATTGAATTTAGTTAGGATAAAAATTAAACGCTTTCCGGAGGACAACGAAGCGTCAAGATTTAAGATAAGGATTTCAAAGAAAAAAAGTGAGATTTCGACTATCAATTTATTTGTTAAGCGTGCGGCTCAAGAGCTAAAACCAGCGTAGATAAAGGATGTAGAATTGCGATTTTTTTGCTGTATAAAAACGAAGGTAAATACTAATCATACTTACAGATAAATCATCACATATTCGATTATCTGCATTAGTTCAGGAGGTTTATCTCATCATCATGTCAGATTATCGAGCAGTTAAGGAACATACAGAGAACACTTCTACGACTAATGGATTATATTACAGACTTTACGGACAAAGTTAAGTCGAAACTGCGTATGTGTGAGAAAGTTTAATAAAATAAAAAAAAATATGTGAATGTGTGATATTTTCGCTGACATTTCTGTTTTATCACGTTAATTACGAGCATGTATTGAATTAGCACCATTTTTTAACTTTTTTGAATAGAAATATGAAGTTTAATATTTGAATTGCATATTAATTGGTACTGGCTTTAAAGTTGTTACAAAATTTGCGGAGAACTAGAAAGATTTATTTTGAATGTCTGATCTAATGTTGCTGTTCCTCACGTGTATTATTTCTAATTTTCCGAAGATGCTTTTTTCAGATTCAATCCAAGTTAGAATACTTTTGCCTTTTGAATTTAGAATAGCAGTTCCTCTTGATGAACACAACTTTAATCGATGTAATCTCTTTAAAATGTCGAAATTATTATAACGATGTCAAATTACTAGCAGAAAAGACAAGTTGGACGTCGATATAACTTAACCAGGAAGTACTAAACTGTTAAAATTTGCGACAGAAATCATGTTAGATAAAATATGCTCGAGATTTAGTGCATCCACATTTTATCGTGAGGATTCATTATATATTTAAATTCAATGATTAATGATTTATGATATATAAGCATTCACGTTCAGAAACTAGCTTTAAATTTTTCATGGGTATTACTCAGATTTACCTCTCGTTTTCGGTTGAAAAATAAACCTCAAATTATTCTGCAACGTGTTAAGTGATAATTATAACGGATGAAAATCACATGCTAATATAGTTTGTCCTCCAAATAAATTAGTGTAAGATAGGTTCTTCTGATGATATTTGGTGAGAGTATATATCACTCGAAAACGTAACGAATGACCTGCTCTTCCCCACGAGTGCTCTTCAATTTAACTTATTTATGTAATTAGCAGCTTCACAGAGTGGCCTAAGTGCATCGCTAACGAGTCTCCAAATCATTCAAAGTGTAACCAAACGGTCTTTGCCGCGTTGAAAAGCAAAGGACGCACGTACTTAAAAAAAAAGTGTCGAGAATGATAAATATGTCCTTCCGCCGACTTTGGCAAGTTGTGAACCAAGAGTTAAGAGAAACGTAAGGGAGATACCTTTTTTTTCTGGGAGTGGATACAGCTGCACACCTATGTGACAGAATGCTCCTTTTTTTTAGATAAGCCATCGCTTTGGCGCGCATAAATGTTTTTTCTCGACGTTTATTTTAGTCTTTTCATGGTCGCGGTGCGTGTCTCACCCTTGGCGGAAAAATGCCACTCAAAAATGTAGCGTAAATTTGGTGAGAATAGCAAGAAGCATATTAAAAAAGGAAAGTGCGCGTAAAAAGAGAAGAGGAAAGGTATTATGGGACAGTTTGTTCATTATTATCTGTTTATCGTTCTTCTTTTATTAGCGACGCCATTTTAGTGTTATGTCCGGTGTATTCATTTTACATCTCTTTTATTTTCACCAGAATATTATTTCTGAAACTTCTACCTTTGGAAGGCGATCTATAATAATATATGGCTTATAAATTCCGAAATAGAAAAAAGTAAAATTTCGCTAGGTTTTGAAAGTAGCGCTTCTGACACTGCAATTCTGTAAAATTCATTGCAGGTAAAATTACCATCAGGGACTTACTTGTACGTTTTCTTTGTGCGTGAATTCTAGAATTAATAAACAGTTGCAAAGAACTTCATGTCGATCAATTAAATATGTTGGTGATCGAATCATCGATAGGATTAATTTCATCTGAATTCTTCGGGTGATGATAAAAATTGTTAGTAAGATCATCTGATACGTCTGAAATGAGTTGAATTACAAACAAACAACAAAACCAAATAATTTATAGGTTTACTTTTTACCGTCATGGATTGAATTCCATATAAAATTCGGATTAATAAAAAAAATATTTCTAAATTATTTAAATATTTTATATGTTGGACAGTTGCACACAGACGTTTTTAGGTACAAATAACCGATATCTGATACTTTGCATACAATTTAAATATTTATATCCTAATGATGTTGACACTTTATATTATCTATCAGGCCTTTTAAATGAAAAAACACACGATGTTTTTTGGCATGGTATCCATATTTTCAGGATCTGACGGTAGTTAAAACGTGCATTGGATTCAAAACTCATTTCCGTCCTTTTTAGTGAGACGGAAAGATTTTTATCTTTTTCAGACTCACTGTCGTAATTTTCCATGTTCCTATTCTTCTCGCCTGTTATTCATGCCTAATATTGCGAATGATGTTGTAAGTGGCGATTTATGCTCCATATATTAGAGTTTCTCATTCGGAGCAAACGTTGTGTACGCGTGTAAAGCATTATCTTCGCCATGCGGAACCTAATCCACCGTGAATTCCCGTGACATAGGACCCGAAATTTACTGCTTTGGCTACGTCGTTATCTTTTAAAAGCATGCCATAGGGACAGCAACTTATAAACCATCTACGTTTCATATCTTTCCCCCTTAAAGTCATGTCTTTGTAATGTCTCCTTCCATTACTCACTGATTTTCAGGCTTTTCTATCCACGGAAATAGGACTGACTTCAGAACGGTTCATGTTCCTAAAAATTTGGATGAATCATATAATATAGTATAGTATAAGAATGTAACATGTAAATGATTATTGTGTTCATAAAAACATTTGGTTTAGATACCACTAAATCAGGTTATTTTTCTAACAGTTATTTTTATAGAATTAAATATCTACTCTTGCATTATAATCTAAAATTGCAGCGCCTTAATTTAGAACAGTATGGCTTCTTAATTTCTTAAACTAATTTTTAATATAAACATTATGAGTATAACTGAACATTTTTGTATATATTCGCGAATTTTTTTGCGGAATCATAGATATTGATTATATGTGGTAGTCACTGAATATCGTAGACTGTGATCCGCCAAAGAATAATTCTTAGATATAGTTATTACTTACATTGTTAGTAATAAGTAGTTCTGTGAGCACGAGCATTAAATCAATTTCAGCAAAACCAATGTGAATGTTTTCTTCATTAGTTGCCAAGTGCGGCGAATCACGGATTTTTCAAGTTAATTAAGGAATAGGACTTGTGATGATGCAATTGATTTACAAATAATACTTATATTAATTCATAATCTCATAGGTGAAGAAATCAACAGCATAATAATAATATTTTTATGCTCAGAAGATATCCATAAAAGAAAAATATAAATTCAATATCGTTTCTACTCACCAAAAATGTTAAAATAAAATTACATAACATATAAAGAAAAAACAGGAAAATTAATCACATTTAAAGAAAATGTGATAAAATAATTTAACTTTAAAGGATCGTGCCGCGGAGGAGTATAAATTCCATTTCCTAATGCATTCCAAAAATATGAAGAAGCAATCAGGAAAGATCTAATGTTTGTATGTGTAGTATAGATGAATCCTCTCCGAGTTGATATAGGAGTGTATACGACACACCTCAATCATAGGCGTAATGGATTTTAATGTTAAATCTTCGGAAGGGACAATCATTGAGAATGAAGATATGAGTTGCATATTTTAGTACCCGGCTAAGAGGAATTAAGGAACGCGTCCTGACAAATTTTAGATGTCTGAGCCGAGAGATTTCAAACTTGTCAAAATTGCACGTTTTTGAACTAAAACTAGCTTTTTCGCTAAAATTTCTCGTACACGTCCATACCGAATACACAGGTACCCACATAAATACATGCATTAAGTCGAAAGGTTTACTTTGAATCCTCGCGTCTCATCTCTTTACTTTTTGTCACTTGTGTGGTAACGTGTCCGGGAACGGATCATCGTTTGTTTTGCTTGGACCAAGTCCCAGAGTCGTGTGTGTTAGCTTCTAAAAATAGATGAAACATGTGTACCTGACCCACTTAGCAGCAACAAAATCTAACTCATACCAGGACGTAAGGTAACATTCCGGGCGAAAAATTTTAAATAAAACCTATATCGGAAAACTGAGTCTAATTTTTGCCTGTTTCCATAATTTATCACGCGCTTCGTTGGAAGTTCCAGATTAAACTCGTTCGGACGGCTGTTTTATATCTTCCCGTAATATGAGCTTGAAGTTGTTAGTTTGGATGATAATATGAAATTTTTTTCTAAAATAGTAAAATTGTATCCGTCGATATCTGATTTATTCACGTCCATCGCAGCAAAAAACGCTTTGAAAATTTCCGACATATTGCTTTTTGATATTCTGCCCTTGACAAACTTTATATGGTCATATTTAGTTCGATGAATCCAGTTTCCAGATGAAAACCCCTCAATTTCTCGAATTCATCCTCGTAGTTGTCAGTGACGATATGTTATTTTTGATGAATTGCTTTTTTTAGGCTTCTACCTCAACCATTTAAATCGCACTATTTTCAACACTACCGAGATGTCATTCGTTATTGTTTACTTGTCGTTAAGTCCAAGTAGTTTCCGCTTTAAGATGGATTTTCATTCTTTTCCTGTGCTACCTACTCTTAAACAACACGAATTTCAAAATAAATTCAAATAGAAGTTCTTTATTCTGCGACAATTCACGTGTCAAGACTTCTTTCCTAGCCAAAGAAGCTTATGATATGTTTTACCGTTGTGGATATTTTAAGATCAACTGCACTTAGAAATGTAGTTGATTGGAATACAAATACGAAGACATTCTAGAAAATGTCAAACTCTCAAGTCGTATTCGCAGTTACCATAGAAACTTTTCCATTCATGCAATCTAACTATTTCCACTAAAAGCGGCGGATATTAAAATTTATTTCTTTCTTTTAAATTCCCGTCGTGTTTCACGTTTCATTATAGGAATAATAGCCCCCTTTTAGCGATGTTTAAAATGCCACCTTTCTAAAATAAACTTGACAGGTCAAAATGCCTTTCATTTAATTTCCGGAGAAAGTTCAGCATTCGAGAGTTGAGATTTATTATGACTTATTTCCTCAATACCCGCATTATATTAAAAGGAGAAATGAGACAGTTCCGTCGTCCGATTTGAAATACGCAGAACGAATGGCGGATTTTAATGATAATGAGGACAATAATAAACATGTGTCGTTAATTCTACCGCATGCGGGATCGACGATCGCATGAGTTCATTCTTAACATTCCGCGTTTGTCAGCTATTTCAATAATCTCGGTTCAATTTTTCTCTCCAATACCCTTTGTCATTCTTACGTCTCAGCGTTCAGTTTTCGCTCTATCCACAACTCACATATTTGCGGCTGCCTTTCAATTCTTTTACTGCAACGGAATTCCACCAAGAAGTATTTTTATCTGACGTATTAAAGATGGATAAATATAGGTCGCCGCAAGAATTACGCCCTCTCGCGGAGAAATTGCGGATAGCAAACGGAGAGCCGGAGCAATAAAGGAACTTTTTAAAGGGGTATAAGAATTCATAGAAAGTTACATCCGCCGATGGAGAGGCGAGTTATTAAAGGTAATAAAACGGTGGTTAAAAGAAAAAGAAACGGTAAATTCGCCGTTTCGGCGGACCTCGAGGGGGTGGAAGAAGTTGTCCAAATGAGCAAGTGACGTAAAAAACGAGGGCAAATAAAAAAAGATTCCCTTAAGAGCCGTTAAACCCGAAAGAGCAGTATCAGGTGGAAGAGGACGGATTGAGGAGATGAGGAGAGGGGTGAAAGATAAGGAAATAAGATTATTGGACTGGTTTGATATCCGAAGTGGATAAAGAAGTGAAAGTGACAGGGAAGGAAAGGAGAAAGGTAGTTGGGTGAAGGAAGTAGAAGATAGAGAAACGCAGATAGATGGAGTAGGAAAGATAGGCCCGTTGAAACTTTTTTAAAAGAAAGCGAAATTTATCAAACGGCGCTTAAATTTAGCTGTTTTATCTGATTGTGAAATAAATCAAGCCGTCAACCCGTGCTGGTTCAATTAGAAAAGCAGTTTTTGTATCCTCAGACAGTTATGTGAAGTCTGACCATTCACTTGCGAGCTTTACATTCAGAAAATATCATTATCTTGAGTGAATCATGTTATTAGGCAATAATTTAGAATGAAAATTTATGATTTTATCTATTTCTTAATAAGTACAATCGTGTAATTCATTTACAATTAATTAATAATACAATTCTTAATTTCTATATAAAAGCCCCAAAAACATCCAGATATAGGACAGTAACAATTAGGTACTTATTAAGGGAGAATCTAAAACAATCTATCTATCTTTGAATAGACGCAAGTCATTTTTTGTGCAAACAGAACAGTCCTCAGTCTTTTAAAAGCGGCAGTTGCGCCTAGGTTCATTTTGAATGTATATTATCCGGAATTTACTTTATGATCCCCTCTGCCATAGGAAGCATTTCTATCTTAAACTATCTAATTGATGAATATTCGACTTACGTTCACAGATGTAACATTACGATCGGTCGGGTGTAACCTAACGTGACAGTAAGCCAACGACTATCAGTGTACCTGAGTAATCTCATGACCGTTGTGATTAGATAGAGCTGTTGAATCATATACGGTATCATCATTGCATTAATCAATATCAAGAGGAAATATCAAATAGGAAATATCAAATAGGGAGACAGACTGTAAATTATGTTTTAATATTTTTGTGTTTGATAATTCTTATCTTACGCAATACCTGCACATCGGAGAGAAATAGGTATTTTCTAAATTTATGTATCTTCTTAAGGAACGTGGGAAATGAATACCTGTTTAAGAAGTTCCAACTGATTTTGTATTACCTTCTTGAGCTATATTTGTATGAAGAAGGAAATTAAGAGTACTTTTACAGCGAGCTGAAACAAGATTTTAAAGTAATCAATAATATAGTAGTTTAAGTATGTAAGAAATAGCAGAGAACATATCGGCGATGAATTTAGTAATAATAATACCAATGTTTAAGGTAAGGGAATGGTAGAGCTTCCAAAAATAATTCTAATTAAACTTGGAATGCTGAGTTAAACCCTTGAATAATAAATCTCTTTTCGCAGAAAGTAGATGCATTAGTAATAATTGAGTCGGAAATAAGGTACGATGGGGAAAGATTAAAAATGAATATTGTTAAAGACATAAAATGCAAAGCGTTGCTTCAGAGAGAGAGAGACAGGCGACCACTCCACCAGAAAAAAATGTAACGAATAAGACAATAAAAGGAATTCGAATGAGAAAAATTACGAACGGAATCTCAAAATTTAGTTTTATTGTCGCTCTTGAGAGGAAGGTTTGCGACTGAAGAGAATTTTCCAGTTGCGCAGCGGTTAAATTCTCTTTTTTCCCATAAACAGTTTTGAATCGTACCCTCGGGAACGCCTTGTAAAAATATCCCCTTCTATTTAACTTGGACAAATAAAAGAATTCTGCTTCGATACGAGTACGATACGTAGACTTTTACCTCTCGACGACAACTCCGTTTATGTAAATAGGAAAAGACGCCCTGAATGGCATTACAAGTCGCATTGGGAAAGCATCTCTTTCGAGGAAAATCTCGGAAAAGGGGAAATGAAATACACACCTGAGGTTGTCGAAAGAGCAGCGGCGAAGGAGACTCCGAAGGATAGGATACGAGGAGGAACAGCCATAAAGAGAGAAAGGGGAAGAAGGATACGAGGGAAAAGAAAATAGGAATGTTGGCAAGAAGAATAGCTTGGGAAGGAAATTGAAAAGAATGGCCCGAAAGGTGAAACGAGGCAAAATGGAAAGAAAAGTAGAAAAAAAGAGGGTTGAAGTAGGATAAACAAGGTTGTGGGGGAATAGGTGATGAAGCAGAGTTATGCGGAAACAAACAAACAGCTTTATTCTGGCTAAAGTGAAGTCTAAAAACCACATCTCCATCATAATCCTGCGTTTTAATGGCGAGAAAGGGTGCGGAGATATAAAAATGTTTGTGAAAGTGAGACATTCTTTTTCATTTAGCGAAAACAGAGTTGATGATTGGACTCCTCTTAGTGCTAATGGATCAATCAAAGCTCGAGGGAAAATATTAAATCAATTATAGAGATTAGGAGAATAGAAATAACTTACTTCGTTAATATACTCTATTCATAACGTTAAAAGTACGGAAAACTTTCTGGAAACACACGATAACTTGTGGTTACCCTGTGGATAGGATCAAAGTTTGGAATATTGTTCAGTCAGAATCATCTTAAGAAAACTTTCTGTATTGGATATATTGTTTAACTCTTTACAATGAGAAAATACTAGAACTTGGGCTTCTTACTAGTGTTTGAAGTTTGCGAAAACATTTTCATATTTTCGTATCTACCTTAACTTACAGCAAGTATTATAACTCAAACACCTCGATATTCTTTCTGAAAATAAAAGCATCAATTTCAGCCATTATTGCTTTAGAGTATGTATTTAAAAAGTCAGATAGTTATAACCGATATGAATTCGCCGCTATTACCTTGATAGAGTTTAATATTTACTGAAAATCTATAGTTAAGTTATACATGAGATAGATAAAAATATTAATTGTAAGTTAAAGCTGGTATGGTGGAGTAACGGAGTGCATGCGGTGAATACGTAATAAGTTAAAAATCTTTTAACAGGCTCCTTAATCATACTTTAGTCGAAGTTTGAAACGATGACTTTTCTTTAGATTTAGACATTAAAGTAAGAGGAAGTTATATAATTTACACTCTATTCCTCTATAACTAAAATTAACTTTTAAGTTCATCCCTTTTCTTTCCTCTTTTAATTCATTTCGAATTCTCTTCAGCTATGATTTAAAATGACGTTGACATGCGTTCCCAGCATGCACAACTAGACCCAATTTCATAGCATAACGTTCACGGGGAATCTCAAATTCAGGACATTCCGGAATGCAACCCACTCCCGTAATTATAACCACCAATGGCATTAATAACGACTAATAAGGAGATAATCCGCGGAAAGGCTCCAAAATACATGAACTCGTTATGTAGTTCTTAACCTCTTGCCTAAATACGTAATTGCGGAATTATTTGGCGAGATTATCTTGGCGAAACAATAGAAATCGGAATCTCGCATAATTCAGGTGGAAGGGATGAGGGGGCGATGCTGGAGCCCCCTAGGCGGGAATCTGACGTCACGGCGCCGCGGCGTCGCCGTGCCCTGGGCTGCGAAATTCAGTGGAGGGGAGGATGGTTTATGGAAAAGCCGCTGTAGGGCGTTGCAGCGGCCTTACTGCTCGATGGATCGGCCGAGAACAGTCATATATAGTGTATCCCGCCTTGTGAGCGGAGGTGTCGGGAGGACGGCACGATAAAGAGGTTCTTCGCGGAAGCTTTTTTTTCGAACGGGAAATTTTCGTTCCCCCGCGGGAAAAACGTCGTAACAGTGCCCCGAAGTTATAAAGAAAGCTAACGTGTTGTTTCTTTTTCTCCCAACTGGAAGAAAGAACTTGTGCCGTGTTTTATTTATCCCGAGGCGATTACTACGCTCAGGAGCCGATCATTTTCCGAACGGAGGATGCTGGATCAAGTGGCTGTGAAAATAAATTTCTTTTCGTCACCCGTATAAAATACGCGGTGGTGTTTCTCTTACCATTAATCTTTTCACGTGTGTTTTCTCCTTTTGGTGAGGATCGCAGCTGTTTATTTTGGTATCGGAACGGCTGTCCGTTTCCTTCCTGGTGTACGTGGATCCCGCTTGTTTTTTCCGGGGCATAGATAAGGAGGGATTAAGTCGGGCCATGACAATATCGCAGAGGATAGCGAACTACGTGCCGTTTAACGTGAGAAGCAATAATATAAATAAATAGTTCCCGTGTTCCTCGCGCCGTTCGTGAATTCGTGTAAAGACCCGCTATCGCCACGGCAAATAATTTTCTACCTGTGATCGAACGCGGATAGACTAACGCTAGTCGAAACGTTTTTTACAACCGAATTATCTAGCAGTATCCGCTCTCTCGCGAAAAAGCAAGCGTTTCGAAGCGCGCTGACGGAGAATATTTTTGGAGGCTTCGTAGCGACCGTCTATCCAAAATGATCTAGAAAGAATCGCGACGAACAAAGAAAAAGCTCTTCTGTGATCGTTACCGAAATAAACCCGTGATAAACTTTTCAACCGCATCTATTTTTCCTAATACCTTACGATATTTTGTACTGTCGTGAAATCGAACTTTCTCGGTGGAAAAAATCGCCAATAATAATCGGGATGAAAGTGGCTTTCTCCGAGACCCATTCCTTCCATATAAGACGCCCCTTCGTTGCGGAGGCGTGAGAGTGAAACGAACTTCCAAAGTTTCCGAAGTTTTTAAGACCCCGTAACGTATCGGCGTCGGTAAAATTCGCGTTG
This sequence comes from Pachydiplax longipennis, assembly GCA_036926295.1. Lineage (NCBI taxonomy): Eukaryota > Metazoa > Arthropoda > Insecta > Odonata > Libellulidae > Pachydiplax > Pachydiplax longipennis. The sequence goes on from JAVFKF010000014.1 coordinate 16,835,187, forward strand.
TTTTAAGCGGCGATCAAAGTTTCGATGACATGTTTACTTCCAGAACGATGCCGCTTTTCACTCATTCTGTCGCACAGGGTTTCTCCTACGCGGTCTAATATAACGGATCCGCTCGAGAATATTTTCTTTCACAAAACGCCTAAAAACCTCTCGGCATTATTCTGGCCCGACTTAACAAGCACGAGGGGGAGGGGACCATCACATACGCAATGGTGGAAAAGTCCGCCACGTTGCCCTCGTGCGGGGCGGCGAGGGCAGCGCGGAGGCGGAGGAACAAGACGGTTCACTTCGGCGACAGCTTCGTTTACGCCGGAGGCAACGGCGGGAGCGACGGAAGAGGCACCGTCGCTCCCGTAGCCACGAGAGGTCCCTCTTCCTACGGCCCTCCATCCTCTTCCGCATGGGGTGGAAGGCAAACGTACTCGTTTCCCGAAGAGGAAGTGGTGGAAGTGGCGGAACCGTCGCCCCTCGCCTCCGGAGACGAGCGCCTCCAGCCCAACGTCCAGCAACTGTTCACCTTCATAGAGACAGTGTTGAGCGCTTGGGTGGAGGACAGCGGCGGAGGAGGCGGCGACGACGGCAGGGGGGGAGTGTTCCGGTGGAGGAGGAGGAGGCGGAGTGGTGGAGTGTCCGGTGGAGGATCCACGCGCGGCCCGAGGACGTCGCGGTCCAGAGGCGGAAGTGTCGGGAGCAGCGGTGGTTCACAGGTGCGACGGAGTGCGGGTGCGGTCTCGAAGCCTCCCCTCGTTGTGTCCCACGGGCGGCGCGATGCGGCCGAAGCTGACCGCCGTTTCGCGCACAACCATTGGCCGTTCGACTCCGAAGAATGCAATACGGAGTTCCTACGGAAGGTACTGATGGATCCGATACTAATTGAGATGAGACAGGACATTTTGCAGGAAGGAGCGGAAGCAGGCTGAGGATTATGGAAAGAAAGTTAGGGAGGTAGTTGTCAGTACCTTCGCGACAAAGTTACCGAGGCTATAGAATCGCAGTCGTATTAAAAATCTCGACTATTATCAAGTATTTGTAGGTAAAACTCAAGGATTTCGTTTTATCATTTATCATAGGACGTTGAGCGCGGAGACTAAAGTTCTCCGTCCCTCTATGCGGACAACCGAAGTTTACTCTTCGACTAGATCTTCTACAAAATCTAATTCAAAAACTGCATCTAATTTATAAATTTTTAGAACTTACCGATCTTTTCCCTGTTAAAGGGCTGGCAAATATTTATTGAGAATCTTCAAATTGAATGTTTTGAAAACACCTCCATTTTATTAAAGACGATGGGAGAAAAGTTTGAGTCCTTTGTGTTGACATTCATAAGGTCAAAATAAGTTCAAACCCGAACGATTTCATCATTCTATTCTTATTTATTTAATAATTTTAAAGATCAATTGGCTTTTACGTTTTTTGAGATGTCTACAATTCAAAGTGCTTGTTAAATACAGTTCCTAAGAGCGCGGATCAAGTTTTGTAACTCATTAAACATTTTTATCCGTCAAATCAACGAAAGGTGTAACGAAAATATTTAAACCATTTTTACTTATCATGAATACTTTAATACAGTGTCCACTGCCACCATATTACGATAATGTTATTTCATACCAAGATACTGAAAATCTTCATTTAATCTGCAAGAAATGAAGTTATATTCAAGCCATCTTGTATCTATAAATAGAACTTTCTTCACTATTTCATGCTGATTACCGTCACCTTCCTATTACAAGTTCGAAAGAAGAAAAACAAAATATTCATTGGGAAGTATTATCCGGTACCATTAAAGCATAAGACATGGTCGACAAAGTTCGGCGGAAGAAGTTTACTTTACCGGAATATATGATAGCAAAAACAGCTTTATATTTTTATTTTGTATTATAGTGATTATTTGTATTTGGAGAAATCAGAGTACTGATTTATCAAGAATTGAAAATAGCGCAAAGATTTTATGAGGCAAGTCTCTTATAAATTTCCTGACTTAAATAATAGCATATCTCATTCGGAAAAAAATAGGCTCTGTAAGTATCTAAGAAATTATTAATCGACGCACTATAAACGCGACACGAAAATGCCACCAAAAATCTACACTTTATGAAACCCAGAACTTTTCTATGCTCTCCGACGTAAGAAAAGAGAGCACAGCGTTTGGTAACAGAGATAAAACTCGGTTCGATCCACCATGCTCCATTTCTTAGTTGAGTTTCAACTTGCATCATCTTCCCTCTTCCAAGTTTGACGGAAGTATAATTACCTGTAAGCCATTTCCGCATCTAAGGTCACTGCCATTGCTCGGGGCGCCTCATGAATAAATCGAAAATTTCTCACTTAGGAATCGTTACCGTTCTGCCTCTGATCTATAATGGATGAGCCATCATCATTCCACCCCTCTGTTTTACCGAGCTACATACTCCAATTTCTGCAGTCTAGGACATGATCCCTTTGGGAACGAAGCTGAGTGGATAGAATTTCGGCCGCATTAACAGATTCAGTCCGTCGGCTTCTGCTGCACGATTGAATGTAGAATAGCTCGCGTTACCCCCACAACCTGATGCGGCAGGATGACCATTCACCCCGCGAAATGGGACAAAATCAATTGAAGCTAAAAAGAAACGACCATATTTATATACGAGTGGGAGGAAGTGAGTCGGGCATGCCAAGTCAAATTTCAGGGAAACTTTTTTGTATCTGGAGTCGACCTGTCGTTAACTGTTCGTTGACGCTATACTTTAACCGCGAAATAAAGATACATTCACCTCTGTTAATGTTTTTAGTTCGTTCTTTATGTTCAGCCAGCCGGAAGCGGATTCATCGGGCTAGTTGGCGTAATATTTCCCTAGGAAATTCATTAAACTCGCCTGCTTTATGTTGGCCATTAAAGGCTGTCCAGCCCTATGCAGTTTCAAAGGCCCAAAATAACGACGTCCCTCACCGCTCTATTGGCCTTCTTCCGCTAATTCCAAAAGGTAATTTTACCGCGTCGTTTGTTTTTCCCTCATATCTCGCAGGAAAATTATTTTAAGCGAGAAGTACCCTTTGTATTCAATATCGCGAAAATTATGTCGCCGTATATTTAAACCGTCGAAAAATTGGAGGGCCATAATTACTGGCTAAAAAAGATGTGAAATTCATTTTTACACGGCGTTAAATACAAGGGAATTCTGAGGGTACATATCGAGCGACAAAAAGTTATTATGCATACCCTTAGCCGATATTATGTCATCACATGGCGCCATCAAGTAATTTCTCCATTAAAAGTGTTTTATCGAGAGTGGACGTTTAACGCTGCAATTTGTGCCAAAAAGTTTAAGTCGGAATCGCACTCCTCTGCTTTTGTATTTAATGCTTAAGTTAAAGTGCTTTATTGCTTGTTACCTTTCAATTTCGAAAAATATTTTCTAATAAGGGCTAATTAATAGCTGGAATAGATATTTTTTAGAATAGATATTAAAATGATTATCAGCGTCATATGGTTATGATACTCACTAGGGCGTTTATCACAGGATCTTATCATTTCTTAATTTTGAACAGTAAATATAAAAAATGGAGAAAATATTTGTATATAGTAATAAATTATTACGAATCACCTTTATTGTTTATTAAGTTAAATATTATTTACATAAGTATTTATTTTAACGTTAGGCTTGTTTTTCTAGGAAATATACTCTTGCCGGTAATGATTTTTTAAGTAAAAAAGGTAATTAATAAAACAAGCGAGAATTGTCATATATACCACTTCAATGAAATTTTCTTCAATCACCACAAATAACCCATTATCAAATTCAGAATTTATTTTGTATTATCCCGACTAGGTGTAGTAAACGTTTGGAAAGAAACGCGAAAACTTGTCCTTTTGCATCGCAAAATGTACAATTTTTTGTATTTATTTCCATGATGGATTTCCACAATACATCGCCTGGTTCTGTGGAGCTTATTAGTAAAATTTCATTTATGGTAACGTTAGATTATAAAAAATTAAATTTCGGCAAAGATTTATTTTGCTAAATCTATCATCTTCATCTGCAGGGTCAATTTTCGATCACCCTTTCAATTTAAAAAAAGAAAGGATTCTATCAGGATTCCGGCGAAAAAAATGAAATGAATATCGTGGTTATTTCGTGCACTGCACTGCGCCTTCAACAAGATCGGCGATTATACCTTTTTCCATAATAGTTATACGTTCGCTGAGATAATGCGGATCCCTACCTATCCGCTCGCCGCAAATCGCATTAATGCAGCCCCTACAAAAGGCCCACGAAATGCATTCGATCCATTCTTTTCCCATAACGAGATAACGCTTTTCCTCGGCAGCGATTATTTTTAATTCAAAATTAAAAAAAAAACTTTTTACGTCTGAGAAAGAGGCGAAGTTTTTTCCCAACGCGTCGGTCCTTTTTTTAGGTCACGCACGAATTTCCGAGAAATCCGACTTGGAAATAATTGGAACGTAATCCAACTAACGCGTATAATTACATTTATTGGGATAATTGGATCAGAAATTACTTCCCTGCATTCCGCGACGAAGGTCCTTGATAGAGGCAAGACAAGGGTCGGTCTTTCACTTATCTTTTCCTTTTTGTAGGACGGAGTTGAAAAAAGCGTGGAAGAAAGTTAAATGTGTGATAGGCGGCTTGGGAAAAGGGTAGTAGGTTATCATTTTTTTCTTGTAAAAAACAGGTCTTCTCTTCCAAGCTCTCCCTCAGGGACTCAGAAATCACTTTGCAGTTACTTTTTCTTCCGCATGAAGGAGTAAGAGAAAAAACAATTTTTTTCAATTCATAAACGTTATGCCCTCAGAATAGAGAAGTAGGTTACATAAAGGCTAAGACGCAGGAAAAAGGTCTGGTTGAGAAAAAAATTAAAGGGAGGCATTCGGAGCTATCTTTTTTTAATTCACGAAAGTTTTCATCAGCAGTAATTGAACTTGAGACAAGTACCTAAAAATTACGAAACGACCCAGAAAAAGGCTCGTGACTTTAAGGGGATGCAGGAGGGAAAACACTCGCAATAGTATCTCATTAAAACTGCTTAAGTTACGTATTTAATTTATTCTCCGGCTCCTTGAGGTCCAAGAAAACATTATACTAATCTCGTTTATGCTAAAATTTCCTGCAAAATTTGGTAATTTTTGCATTCGAGAGAGACGGATTCTTCAGTAAAGACGTTTGCAACGGTATTGATAAGCTCTCCTCTCTATAAACAGTTAAATTCTAACTCGAGGCATGAATCTATAAGGTCTCACTTTAATTTTAATTACACCGATGTTTTTACCGATGACTTTTCAAACTAATGAATAAATGTACATCTCATTTTGTATTTTACTGGCTACTTAGTTTTGCTTTCCGAATTCTGAAACTGCTCTGAATTATCAAGAGCTGAAAGCTTCTTTTTACATGTAATTTAAACTCTCTACACAATTAGTTACTAAAGTTGGAGTGATCTCACAGTGGATAAAAATGAAAAAATCACTGCCTTGGTAATAGTTAAATAGAAAATGTTTAAGTGTAAAGTGAGAATTTACATTTTCAATCAATATTTCAATTATAAATCTGGCATTGGAAATTAAACGTTAAATAACTACATTTTCAAAGCCTAAATTGGAAGCAAATTCTACGATTGTTACTATATGGTGTAAGATAAAGAAAGCACACCGCGTACATATGGTCTGCTTTTATATCACCTATCCAATTCCGCTTCCCACACTCGACGTCTCCGCAAAAAGCAACGGACAATTAATGGCACTGGTTGCGTTGGCAAAATTCCTAATGGACAGACGATGCGCTGATTGCGTTTTGCAGAAAAAAAATCAGGATGGTGAATAATGTATTACAAAGAATGGTATGCCGTGACAGTTTCAGTGTCATGCTTTTAGTAAATCCCTAGAGAGACATCTTTCAAACGCCCCATTTGAGTTTTCAGGATCGGAAGAGAGATGCTTTTATCTTCGCTCCATTGCTAATCATCCTTTAATAAACATGACGTTTGAATCGGTGCATTGATACATGGCGCATCATTGTGATAGTCAACCTTATCATTCTCCATTGAACGACTTCAGATTTAGAAGCCCTTAAATGAACATTTTGGCCTGAAAACGTTGAAAGGACTCAATTGCTTCATAAAAATGAACCTGAAGTACAATAGCAATCAACGAAGTGTTGCAATATTTCGATTGCTTTGTTACTCAGAAAAGTTTTCATAGTGCTTAGATAGAATCCACAGCTTCGGCCGTGACTTCGTGGTAAGTCGCCATCAGGAACAAATGAAAGTCGAACTTTTACCAACCACAAATAATTTTATTTCGTAACGACCATGGTTTCGACTCATGGAGTCATCTTCACCTGAAGATGACTCCATGAGTCGAAACCATGGTCGTTACGAAATAAAATTATTTGTGGTTGGTAAAAGTTCGACTTTCATTTGTTCCAGTGCTTAGATAATAAAAAATCTACTGATAGTAAAGTAACCCGAGCTCACCTTAATAACGTTAAAACTAAGACCATCCAGTTCTACAACGAGATTTAGAACCTTGAACTGGATCTAAATTAGAATCTAGAATATCTTCATCTAACATCAATAGAAGTAATACCATCCAGTGCAAATTCTAGATCTCTAATTGGTGATCAGCAAGATAAGATAATTTCTTGAGTTCGCACGATTTTCCATTAAAAACGTAGCAGCTATAAGGTACCACACATCAAGATATTTTTGACGTTTTAGAGCGAGAATTAGTCAACTGTGAATAACTCTGAATACCTTTACACGCGGACCGATTAATGAGATCAAAAGCGAAATTAAACTTCATTTAATCATATCAGATGAAAATCATACATTACTTTCAGTTCAAGGGTTGGAAGAAGTTAAATATGCTACCTGTGGTGGATGAGAAAATGTTTTCTTCGCATTCCTAATTAAACTGAATCTATGGGAATCAAACGAGCGGAAATTATTCACCCACATTCATTCATTAAAGGAAAATCCTCCATAAATTAAACATCTTTGTAATTTAAGAATTAAAAATATGAGCAAAATCCTTAGACCAGTATTTTAATAAAGACTACGGTATAATTTTGCTTGCGGTCGTTAGCTTCATGAACTACCTTCACAATGGAATTATGTACCTGAATATAATTTTCATTGGCAATTAGAAAATACAAATTTTTTAATCCAACATTACGTAATCGAACAAGCAGATTTCTAGTAAACTATGTCTCTTTAAGTTAAAATATGCAATACAATAAACAGCGATGAGTATTGATGACGACATTTTAAACAATTTCTTGTTTCTTATGAACACGGAATTCTATGCTTGCAATCAATTAATTTAATGATTTTTACGTTTCTCAATATGCGATTGATAGCATTCTGATTACTGTTGGGAGTGAATTAGCTTATATCCATAGAAAAATTGAGCATTCATTATTTTTCGGGTCACGTAAATCCCTGACCTAGTAACCGGAGTAATCTTGTTTTGCTGCACGTTAAATTTTTTACATAAAATAATTTTTCCAACATACTCCTTCTTTTCCACTTAATCATCCACGGAGATTAACCTGGTCCTCACGACCCATCATGCGACACTCATGAATGAAATAATAAATTACTTAATCAAACGAATCCTTCAACTAACATCATCAGCAAAGCTTTGAATTTGGATGTAATGCAACCCTCGCCTCAAGCTTCGCAGCGCGTTTTCCGTCACTGTCGCTGACAACATATTAGGAAATAAATAAAAAAAGAGGGGAAGATGGCTAAATCATTTCTCTGACGTCAGAGGGAAAGCGCCGGCATCTCGGAGAGGAAACAAGAAGAAGAGCGTTATTCTTCTTTTTTTCTTCCAGAAAACACTGACTCTGATTAAAGATCCTACTCATTCCGTTCCCCTCCCATTCCTTGGCTCTCCTTTCCGCTCCATAAGCAAGGATTCCACCAGTTAATCTGCTGAAAAGGGTTAAAGATGAAGAGCCTTTGGTTTTAGGAAGGGGGAAGCAGCGCCGTAAATTATCAAATTACCAGTCTGCCGCCATACCGTTCCATCTCTCCGAACGACTTTCGGATTCGATTAAAAATCGAGAAAAAGATACAACGTGGGCATGAGATTGAATGTGTAATTCTATGTACTTATATGAAACCTCCTTTTTTGAAGTCCTCGGGAGCGGAATCTTTATGGGATCATTCCTTCCTTTTTTCGGATAAGCGCAGGGTTTGGGAAAGGATTGATGTTAAAACGATTCCATCTGGTTGGGATATACCACTGAGATGATGACTTTGAAGGTTTTATTTGCGTCATGCTTCCTTTGTCCCTTGAATCTGGAGCGGTGATTTTTCTAATCGATGGGAGTCCTGGCGGGGATTCGCGATTAGGATTTTAAATAGATTCGGGTAAAATATATTAGATCTGCGGAATTTATCAAACTGTTCTTGGAAATCTGAGGAATTTCTCCCGGAGATATGACATTGTAAATGGAAAAGATACACACTTTTTCAGAAATACGTTAGTGTGTGCGACTCTTTTACAAATTCCTCGCCGTCAATCTCCATGCATTTTTCAATGGATTCCATTCTGCATTAATGAAATATTGCAAGCAGGTACTACATTTTAAAAGGAATCTCAAGAAAGAGTAAAATATGATTCGATTCTATTGATTGCAAAGGTTTTGAATATGAATATCTTAGATGGCTGTAATAATTTGCAATATTAATAAACTCCGTAAGATTCTCCAACTTTGAAAATATTACTTTTTAAAATTTATTTCAGAAAATATGCCGCTTCATTGGTAGCTTTCATATTGTAGTTTCTAGCAGCCTTACTTGAAATAAATTCCATGTTTTTTATATATTTGAAATCATTTTGTTCAGACATTCATTATGTTTATTTCAAAAGTATTTGATTTCTATCCATTCTCTCGAAGACACATCACGAAACAGGCAAAAAATGTCTTTCTAGGTCGACCCTGAGTTTTCATTCTAAAATTACTTACCGAAATGTTTGATTTGAATTACCAATCTGATGTATTTTGGCAAAAGAAACTAATTACTTTTAGCGGCGTTCAGTTTGGCTCAAATCATAAACAAAACCCACTCGTGACCCAATCATTCCAAAATTATGACATGAAATTCAATTTATCTTGAAAATATATATGGTTCGTGTTCCTTTTATACAGGCCTAAATTTATCTGCGGATCTGATTCGGGATCCAATTATTTTCTTGATAATTCTTTCCTAAAACAGCCACAAAATTCAGTGGTAGAAATTAGGAAAGGCTGGAAAGCTGTGTTTGGATATTGTTAAAGTAAATTACTTCCGTGGCTGCATCGATCTCCGCCTTGTTTGCCTTTTATTTTAATTTGCACAGTTACATCTCTATCTCTCGAACGTAACCCACTTCATCCATCCGTTTGCTAATTAATTTCCGTTTAAAGAGTCCAATAATCCGGCAGATACGGAAGTAATTTTCCGCGCAGCGTGTTTTAATGCTTGCACTTGCTAGGGGAAGTCCTTGGGGAATATAAGAAAATCCGAGTTATATCTGTTTGGGTGAAAAATCGAAGCGAGATATCAATTTCCCCTCGCAAATCGTATTCCACGAGAATCAGTAATTCGTCTTCGGATTTTGATATTTTCGTTTCCTTTATCCGTAAAGGGGACCCAGATAGAAACAAAGGGAAGGGCAAATTCCTTTTTTTGTAGGGGAAACTTCTTTCGTAACTAAGAAGCGATCTTAAAGAGTTCTCTCCGAAGCAGCGTCGGGAAAAAGTTTTTTGATCGCCAGATTCGTTAACGATCATTGCTTCCGCTCGATTTGTGGAGTCTTCGCTCGGCTTTTTTTTATTCTTCAGCGCGAGTCTCTTTTAGGAAGGAAATTGTTGAGGTAAGAAGAATGAGAGGAGACGATTCATCTTCCTGCGCTACTTCTCTTCGTCGTTATAATAAAATTGTACCTTCGAATCGTCGCCTAAAATAGCACCTTAATTCTATCCATCCCATGACTATCGGATATAATATCATTGCTGTGAAACCTTTAGTTTGAATTGACGTTATGGGACGGATCTCAAAGTCTTTCCGCTGAGTTCCTTGAGGCGATCTATCGCGATTAGTCAAATCAGGTTCTTCGCTAATTCATATGCTAATTCCAAAGAAAGAGTTAAAGGTGACGTTTCATCTAAAATCCTCTACTTTGTTCACGAAAGAACAAGGTTTAGAAGGCATTGAAGTTACCGTCAGAACATTGTCGCGCACACAGTGCCTTTGCCTATAAAACATCCCATACGGCATAAAAGAATGTACGAATCGGATACCTCAATGACTAGAGCATCCTGGAATTGAGAGTACCGGGTTTGAATTTCGTTACCGACACACCATCTCATGTCCGTTTCTCCTTAGGAAGTCTCTCAAATCCATTATACAGTTTAATATTTGGATTATTTACGAAGGATTTTCGCTCTGTTTTATCGATTGTTGAAAAGGCGACTTAAACTTTTTATACATTCTCATTTCTAACTCTGTTACTGTAACTAATTCCACTTTTAATGCTTGAGAAAAGTTTTCGGATATTTTATGCATAAATTGTAGCGAAGTTTTACGTTGGAATATTCGATTCAAATAAGAATCAAAAGATTGAGGAAAATTTAGCGACGGAAACACCTTATGCTGTTCTGTGTTTATACAAATACAGAAATAATTACTATCAAAATTCAGAATATTCGTAGAGTGAACAGTACCATCGTTGAAGTACGTAAGTCAATATTCGAGCAGTTCACGTGAAGCGGAAAAGTCATGATTGTACTCTTAATTTTCAAATTTTAATTTATTTATAGATGTAGTTCACTAGAACATATTCTTATGTTCTATTGGCCAAAGTAAAACAATCGTATTTGTTCTACGTTCTTTATACATCTGCTCTAAATCTTAGCCTTATTTTCGTAGAATACTTCCGGGTCTACGGCCATGTGTAGTGGTCATTCAAATTAGGTCAGATTAAGAATCAAGCAAGCTGATGAAACCTAATTTCCAGGTCGTGAGTGTTTACGAAATAAAATATCAGAGGCCTTTCTGCCCAAATAACTGCTCTTGCAACTCCATCTTATTGGATTTAAAAAGTGATTCAAAACATTTACATTTTCATGACAATGGTATAGCATGATTTTTCTGGAAAATATTTAACCTTTAACCTTCCTTTATCCATATAAATTACTATAAAACTCACTGGAAAGTCTCCGAAGCGTCCCATCCCATAGATAACCCTCGTCAAACATCTGTGTATTCTATTTTATGATAGGCGTTTTCTTCCCTTTTTCTATTTCGCAAGGACACTAACAGCATCGCTGCATGGCCGTCGCACATTTTACGCGAGGTCGACCAAATCATAGGCCTCTTTTACTTCCGCTTAAGAGCGAATGTCCCCGAGAGAGACATTTTCGTCGAAAATTCCTCAATAACGAAACAGAAACATTTCCTAAACTGCTCCCTCCCTCTTTGCCCCGAAAGATAAATTCCGTGGACACATAAAAAGAAAGGGCTCGACTCCTCTTTGGCCTACATCCAAAATTTTCCATCAACCTCTTGTATTCGCGCTGTCTTTTCCCCCCGAAAAAGTTTTCCTTTTTCTTCCTCCGCCATTTTTCTCCCAGCAGTTAAAATCCCGCATTAGTGCCTCCGAAAAACTTTTAGAATTCCGTTTGGCTTTTCCCCCGTATTATTTACGGTGGCCTCGGCGGCTTAAGGAGGAGGGATGGATGAAAAATAACAGCGTCCGGGAAGATGGGGATATAAGCGGGAGAGACAGGTCGAATTCGCAATCTCCTTTGAATCCCCGGCACAGGAGTTGTTTCCGCAGGTGAGATTCCGTGCTCCTCCTGCGGCTTAAGACGCTGAATGAATCCTCCATCTCAGCAACACGTCCTCTCAATCGGGGAAGCTTTCTCGATTGGCTGACTTGGGAAATGGGTTTTCTATCCTTACACGTTTTGCCACCCTCTTCTTCCTTTCTCTGTCCTCTTTCTGACATAACATCTTTCACCTTCATCAATTTCCCCTTTCCTATCTCTTCCATCGGTCCTTCCTGTTCTGCCTTCCCTTCCCCACTTTCTATGTTTTGTATCCTTTGCTTGACATTCTATGGTAGTGACGCCCTTTTCTGTAGCTAATCCGGATGATGACTGAACCTTTTTCCTCCAAAGAATTGAACTGAAGCTGAAAATGAGCTGGCTTAAACTCTATTTTTTTATTAGCTGATTCTAGGGTGTCTTTGTGGCTGAAATCTGATAAATTATATAAGCTTTTGTTTAAGGACTCGTCAGGTTCCTTTATTCATCCGGCACGTTACTCAGGAATTCATCATATTAAAAATGAGACTAGGCTCTCTGTGCTCCTTGATAGCCAAGTGAGTACTGCGTTCACCTTTAGTGAGACAGACGTGTGGGTTCGATTTCCGATGGCGGACCACAAGTGCGAAATGACCGCATTGTCGAAGCATTTATTCAAATTACCTCTTTCTCTCTCTGCTCATGTTCCTTTTGACTTTTTATCTTTATTCTTTTCGAACAGTTGTATGTCGTCATCACAACGTACCGCTGTTATATTTTTCCTCTCCTTTGAGTTTTTATTAGATATTTTTCCAAAATTTAGTAGTAAAATCAAGATTCCAGTGTTAAAATTTCGAACTATTTAATAGCAGGAATGTTAGAAAAGATCGATTTAAGGTCGAACTAGATGCAATCACGGTTTGTATCTGTGTAGCAGTAAACCTAAAAAACAACTTATTCAATCACATAATAAATGTTGTTCATTTTCCTTCTTATATCTTTTTTTATTGTCTATTTAATTAACTTAATATCATATTTTTCGATATTGCTTGGATCAAAACTACATTTCTTTCTTATTTCGTTTCCCATCCACTAATCCTATCTTCCACTTTATCTCTTCTTCCATCAGTATATTCTCTCTCTTTTCATTCCTCCAGATTATTTGGCTTTTCTTTTTCCTTAAACTAATCCTTCCACTTTTTCTCGCTCCTTTCTCACTCAGAGGGGATCCTCTTAAGAGAATTCTTTTTTTGAGAAATTAAACGCAATCACCGCTTTATTATTCCGCTGAAATTCATCTTCAGCGAATAACTCGCGTTATGGAACTAACCTTTTTCCCTCTTTTCTTTTCCCATTCTCTCTCTCCTTCCCCACTTATTGCTCTCCCTCCTCCTCAGTCTTTTTTCTCCACGGGAAGATAAGTTGAACCCCTTCGGCATTTAGGGAAACGGCGCCCCTCCTTCCTCGAGATGGAATTGCTCGAGGACTAAAAACGACTGCGTAACGTTCATTACGGCTTAGACGATCTCGTCTCGTTTTTTTCTTGGCGTGAAGACATCTTCGCCATAACCGAAATAGATGATCGAGCTATCCCCTAATTCCGCCTCGAAGATACAAAGAAGATGTAAGAGGGAGAGGCTGAGTTTCAGCCATTATCGCGGATTAAACACGGCTGATGCATCCGAATTGATTCGTGTCCTCGACGAGTGAAATGATTTATTTTTTCTCGCTTGATCTTTATCCTCTTAGGTTTAATTGATTGGGCTCATAGGTCATTGCATTACGGAGCATAAATTCGAGTTCTATTTTGTTTTCCTTTCGTTATCCATACATACAGGAGTTCCGAAAAATGTGTGCTCTGGATGGGATTTAATTAACATCTCTACGGAATTTAATGGGGTCAAGAGAATAAATCTAGGATGAGTTCTTTGGAGAATTTGTCAAATATCCTAAAGTCGAAAACATTTCATTTCTATTACAAATTAAGTTCCACTTCAAGTTTGTCTTTATTTATTTGGCAGTGAAAATTTACAAGATTTGTGACATTTTAAATATTTTGCATAACGATCAGTAATAAGAAAATTAAGCATATCTGTTGGTAGAATAAGAATAAACCCAAAAATAAAAAATTCTAGGAGATATTGTATTTTTCTAGCATTTATCCGCAGGAGTGTAAACGTCTTGTCAAAAAGAGAGAGAAAATAGCCAAGGCAATGAGGATGAGGCTCTAAGGGTGTAGGAATACTGTAATTGCCTCAGCGTTAGAATTTGTTGAAAGATTTTCGTTGTTGCATTTGCCTGACCACTTCTCATATACCTGAGAATAGTATATATTCCATATTGTAATTGTTAAAAGATGCTCTTTATCTCTTGCTAATTAACGTCTTTGTCGTTAAATAAGTGTAATAGTGTAATTTTATTCGTTTATTTCTATCTCTGATGTTTTTGATTTTTCAGTTTTGGTTTCTTAAATCTAAAACCAACATTTAGCTCTTATTTACAACTTTAACATTATTTGCTAGCTATATCTATTCATATTGAAAGTGGGTTAAATGGAGGAGGGGAGTTTAAAGTCTTCGCCCAAAATAAGGACGTTATTTATTTATTCATCCCTTTACTGATTCAGAAAGATTACGTAATTACGTCATTTCTCCTCATCCAGACTCAGATACCTTTCTCAAACTTCTTGAAAATACTCTTCTCGCTACAATTTAAAGGGAAGCATTTTAATTAGTTTTCATGGAGATGAAATTAAATTTCGAGATTGAACGGTTAAGAGGAAAACTGAGGAAACTTAACTCGAACCTGGATTTTATTACTTTTATTCGTTAGGTACCTGGGCTGAATTAAAAGGTCTCATCCTAAAAAAAGAAAACGGTGGTTATTTGATATACTTTCAATAAACCGCTTAGTGATTCTCCAATAAATTTTTGTTTACGTGATATAAATCAAGAATCCTCTAGAAAGTTCATAAATTTTATTGGTATCGAATTCATATGAAAATATCGTTCGTAAAGGTTTATTACTATTTATCTAGAGTTCCGTGTATGCTGAACATTTCAAAATCGGTGCAGTAAATAGACTGAGGCCAAACGGTATTACTTCGGTTCTCCCATTTACAGTTAGTTATCTTATACATAGAACTCAATCTATGGAATTGTATGGAATAACATCGTATAATTCCACTTATATAATTCTAAATATGGAATATATTTATACAATTTAAGAATTGGAAATGTTCTGAAAGAGTGTTAAAAGGAAGATAAATTTAAGCTGAAATTTTAAGTTAGTTCTTTATTACTTTATCGTGAAATACTCATTTCGTTATTTATGGTAAAAAGCGTAGTGAATAAATATATTGGGTTAATATTAAACAAAATAGCTATTTTCTTTTCCTAGTATCCGTAATTTCCCTTTTTTGTACGTTCAGGAAAAGAAAATTGAACTTCGAATCTCTTTATCACATTACGTTAGAATGAATCCTAAGCACTTCCAACATCTTATTGATTCCCAACTTCCCTCGAATAAAACAGTAAGCAAGAGGTTCCAGATGTAAAACGTTTAAAAGGAAAGGGCTCCAAAATGAAAGCGCCTATATAAATGGATTCCGAAAATAAGGTCTCAGACACAGGAGCCGTGAAGCGAATAATTTCCTTTCCACCTAAAATCTTCAAAGGCGTTTTATATTGGCATAGAGGGAGGGTTAAAATAAAAGGCGTTTTATCCGACATCTGAGGGCAATCACAGCGACGTCTTCCCGTTGTTAACATCTCCCAAGGAGTTTGTCGGGTTTAAACGACCGTGTTCCTTGGAAAAGTCGTCTAGGAACGCGATAAAGGTGGTTACTGATACTAAGAGAGGTAGGGGCGTAAATTTGAAATTGTCCTATCCTTAAGGGGTAAGGAAGGAAACATTGCGCATCCCTTCCCACGGATTACGTGGGAGGCTCTATTGCCTCCTGAATGAAAGAGAAATTTTTCCTCGTGGTTTCCCAATGATTTACCGCCCACGAGTTTAAAGCAGCGAAGGTCTTAACTAATAAGGAGTCGATGTTGATAGGAAATTGCGTCAATTAGGGATGCTTTTTACTTCTAAGAGGAATTGAGGTGGCTATTTATAAGCTGCTAATCGTTATGGAGAAAACAGGTTTTTGGAGGAGATAAAACTCACTTGCTATTAAATTTGCGAGGGGCGTAATTCATGTCTGCCCCAAGGCTCGGGACGTGAATCACTGAAGTGCCTAGCTCGCAGTTTGCAATTTCGCGTGCCTCGGAAATTTTGCTTATGCCTGCTAATTAGGAGATGATTAATTTTACGTGGCTTGCTTTCGATAAAAAGATTAAATAGAACATGTTCCAAGCAAATTTTGAAGGAGTAATATGTTGTTGAGTGATTTCATCAAAATGGAATCTTTCGGAAATATATTGAAAATTATTTTTCGAACCGATTGATTAAGAAGAGTTCAATGTTCTTGTTTTGTATCGACTTTAAATAAATGGCTCAACAATTATGATTAAACATGATGATGAAATATATATCTTATAATTATAACATGTTAGCGGTGTAGAAGAAGTTCATAAGTTGGATATATTTCAAGCCCAGAATTATTAAAACTATAATAATAATAAATAATACATTTCGTTATTACTTAGGTTTCATCACTATAGAGTCGCATAGGTTCGTAATAAGATTACACCAAATAAGTATGCTTTTTCCCATATGTTAGGATAACTCGCATCTAAATTCATTAATTTGGATATTCTATCTTCTATGTATTTCAAATATACGTAGTTATTTATATGTAGCATAGTTTTTTAAAGAGCTCATCCATAGCTTATTACAACCTTTTTCGTTTGACTACTCCTGGAAGAATCACTAGGAATACAAAGATCAAACAATAGCTTACTTGATCTGGGTTGAAATTGTTATTCAGACTTCAATAGAGAAATAATTGGTAGATGCAATAGAGAAATAATTGGTAGATGCAGATATTCCACGGAAATGAACAGAAATAACTGGGCCAGTGTGTTTTATATCCTACATCTTATGCAAACCGTAAGGCATATCTGTATTGCGGGTTTGCCTACGTTTGAGGATATTGTGCTAACCTAAGGCGAAATGAATAGCAACGCACGAGTTACCCGCTGCTTTGCCTTACAAATCGGGCTCTCGCGAAAAGTTACTTTCAATTAACTCTTTACCCTCATTTGTTTTCAAGAACCTCTGCCTTGCGTCATTCGAAACTTGTACAATAAAGAGGGAACTCATGAATATTTGATGAACTGAGGTGAAGACATGATTTATAGCCGCAGCGGGAATGGAAACTGTGAGAGATTGCTTCGTAGATGGCGGATTTACAAAGATTCTCCGACTCAAGTATTTCGAATGTAAAGTAGAGCACCAAGGAAACTGCGCTTATTACTGTAACTATAAAGCAAATGATAAGTCATATTCCAAGCGATCTGGGGAGTTGCCAAAAAGACAATGGAGGGAAATGAGCATCTCTGGAGCAAAAAATTATACAGATTTGATGAAATAATTCATGAAAAGGGCACAAAAGGACTCGTGATATTTGGGAAAAGATTTTGAATGTGAATCGAAGATTTTTTGAGGGTTTTGTGTACATTGTGTTTGGAGGAAATGGAGACAAAAGATATTTCAAAGGTCAATGGTTGTTCCCTTTACATTCTAAGGAGTAATTGTATTTTTGAAAAGGCACTGCAAAGGAAACAAAAGGGTACAAAAGTGGAAGTAGTTTATAATGGATGAAAAGAGAAAATACACATAAAGGAAATGTCTCTCAGATCTTTTCAAAGTGCATCGTGGCTGAATTAACCTTAATTTGTTGCTGAAAAAACTGATTGCTCATAAAAATTAATATTTCCCTCTAAGAAGGGTTTCAAAAGGATAAATAAATTTTCTAAATTATTTCTTCGAATTCTTTTCCTGCGTGAAATTTCATGAAGTCGCTAATAATCCAACTCGTTCTTATTGTGAACTTGGCTCCTTAGATCTTTTGCGGAACCACAAGTAGCTCTACTCATAAGACTCACACCTCATTCGAGACGGTCTTTGATAACTGAAAATACATTTTTTTACAATATGTTCCTCATAACTTTTTTAAGTTTCATTTTTCTATTTTGTATGTATCTAGCAATGGACTTTCAGGTACTTTATCGAAATTAATAATTAAGTATTTCTTAAATTTACATTGTTTCATTTGCTCTCTAACCATCTTTATCCGGTAATTAATGTTTACAAAGCTGATTTCGAGAAATATACAATTCAAGTTTTATGAAACACCAAAAGTAAATTTTCCAACGTATCCATAACGATGATCCAAAGTGTATGAATGAACAAGAAGCACCTATTTCCTCATAGAGATAACTTTCAAAATCTTATATGTGGAGATGCTATGCAACCAATAGAATATAAAAAGGGTGGCCAACAGATTGATCATGATCAATCAAATTCAAGTTCAATTATATTCAAATGCATAATAGTCTAGCAGACGGAAAAAAAACGACTGTTAATCCTTTTGTTTCAAGAATTGCCAATCTTTTCTCTTTCAAAATTTTTTTCTTTTCAAAATTACTATCAAAGTCGACCGTATTATGAGATGAATTAGCCTCTTGGAATACTATTTTTCGATTTTGGAGGAATAATTCTCCTTTCAGACCTACATCAAACTTGTAAAACACGAACAAAAAACACCAAACGTAAATTTTTCAGAAGCTTTTGCCACTTTTTGTTAAACGCTTTTAAAGTAATCATCATTTTGCCGAAGTCTCGCCGTACTTATATGTTGATGATGAGTAAATTTATCGCTCGAGAAGCCTTTCATCGTTCAGCAGGCATCTACTCCCATTCCATATTATCAGCATTTCCCTTCCGCGACGGAAATTAATGCCCGAGATCCGCCACCCTCCCTCGAATCCGCGAAATTAATTCATACGAACCTTTAACGCTACGCAAGAATGGACAATTATTACAAAGAGGGAGCATCCACTCTCAATATTCTCGAGCGGTGGAGAATTAGCCGCTTTCAGACGGCCGACCTTTTCTGTATTTCTCTAAATATTCATGGGGCATTACTTAATTAACTTAATCAAAGTTTGCGATTGATTGAAAATGATCCTATCCTCTCTGATGAGCACAAAATATCTTCATTGCCAAATTTCCTGCGCATTTATGAAATCTCTGGAAAGCATAAATATATGCTTTCATCGCCTTATTAAAGTCAAAGTAAAATTAAATTTTTAGCTGATTTTTAGCTTTCAGTTAATCAAATTGATGATTTTGCTTAATTTATTTTGATGAACTTAGACAGTATATGCAAAGATATCTAATTGCCGAAGTTATAGTTGATATTCCTACTCTCTTATTTATGGGTCACAAAAGTCTTTTCCAAGAGTCTTTACCTTTAGTTTTATGTTTTGCATGATAAATATTTTTTATGGAGGGAGGTACCCTCCATCATTTTATAATAAGTATCAATATGTCATGTTATAGTGATAAGATTAAAGTTAAAACTCGATGAAACAAAGTTAGGGTGAAAAATTTAGTAATTTAAGAAAGCGGAAAATCGATTTCTTAAATTTTAAGGAATTGCTTAAAAATCGCCCAAAAAATTGAATTTCAAAATATTGTCCCTTTAATTATAAAAGTGCGCGTTTATCTTGAATTGAATATGTGGTAATAGTTTTCGGTCGATCAAAGTTCTTTTGGTGGATCGCAGTTTGAATAACGGTGATTTATTTCTTTTTAAAAAACAAAAAGGTACCACCTCGTATGCCGGTTGCTTTACCGCTTTTCCTCGCTGCATGAATTCAATGAATAACATTTAACGTTTCTTGTTGAATATACTCTTAATAATTTCCCAGCAAGGCGAGGGTTTTTGCGGACGATTAACGCCTTTCGCCGATCGATTTACTACTCGATCGTTTTGAAGTAATATATCAACAGATAATGACGCATCGAAAAACGTTCCAATCAGTCGACAAGAGCTGTGAGCTACGCAACGAACGAATTTAGCTTGCGTATTTCGAAGGGAAACTATGCGGTGGGCAGATGGGGAATGCAGGGTGAGGAACAAGGGTGGATATTCGGGGAGGAGGGTTGAAGTTACGGCTCTCAAGCGAGCGCAGCTTGGTGAAAGTGGCCATGGAGTAGGATTTGCAGTTGGGAGAGGAGATTGCGGCGGCTACTGGAGCGAAGACTAAGGAGATGGGTTAGTTAGACGTCGAAGAAGGGGGTGGAGGAGAAGGAAGCGTTCCTTGTATGGAGAAAGGATAATAGAGGACTGAATGTGGGAGGTGCGCTCCTGAAGAGAACGATCGAAGGCCTATGAAGGAAAAATGTGAATAATGGCGGAGAAAAACTGAAAGGAGACGAGAAGAAGTAAAAAGCAGATGGAGAGAAAGGGATGAAAATAGAATGAAAAAGAGAAAGGAAAGAGACGGAAGCATAAGAATCGTGAGAAAGTGAAGTGAAATTCAAACTCTTGCATATAAGAAGAAATTAAGCGGTTGAGAAAGGAATTATATATAAAGTGTTTGAAAAAGATTTTATGAGTAAAACAATAAGTAAGCAAGTGCCGTCTTTTATAAAATTAACGATAGTATAACAAAATTGCGCGACTGAGAGAAAATAATAAAATTTGTGATACCGTTTCTTCAGAATTTCCCGTATAGTTTTTATGTAATAAAACTAAATATAAACGAGTTAATCTCGGAGTCATTTTTACAAATTACTTAAACTGGAGCACGTATATATATAGAAGAATCTGCGGTTCAGCAACTTAAAAACAAGGCTATATAAAGCGCAATCTCGGGATACTAAAAAAGATTAGAGAACGATCTTATTTCAACTTTGTCAGGCACCATCTGGAATATACAGCAAGTATTTGCGGTTCGGGGAGTGAGATTTGTGCTCGTGAACTGCAGTGTAAGACGACAAGTTTAGTTAAATGATGCAATGATGATAAAGCAAGCGTTACGAAAATGCTCTTCTTAGGGACTCATTCTTCCCGCGAACGATACACTATAACAACAACCTTGGAAGTGGCTCGAAAGCTTGGTTTTTATGCCCTCTTACACTCGCTGGAAGGAATAGGGGTATTACGATGTAATGTAGATCTAGGCTATAATTACTATTTCATTCTACTACTATGAGTTTACTATTCGAAAGGGGATATATGAGGTCATGAAATTTACAGCAAAGTTTCTTCCCGAGAAAAGATTAGGAACCGTTCTCCAGTAAATTACAGGCATGACTAATAAATCACAACAGAATCATCTCGATTACTTCCAAACAGGAGTATATTTTTAGAATAATATTTAAAAATTATTTATTTAAGTATATTGCTGCCATATTATAATAAATAAGAATTACCCATACCTGTCTCAGAATTTTTTTATGCTAGTTCGTGTAGTCGCTAATCAAACATTCACTTTAAAGTAATCTGATATTTTAAAATTTAGACACGCTAGAATATCAATTTAATGCAGTAATAGTAGTTCATTGAGGAAATACTTCAAGGTGTTCGATCGGATTCAATGAATCAAACGATGGACCCAATTTAAAAGACCCTTGGATCGCCTTTCGCAACTCACATGCGTGAAAGCACGTAAATTATAAGTACTTTCAATTTGACAAGCGGATATCTGAGACCTCTCCATTCACATTAATTTCCGGAAACTACGACATTTATGATTAGAATCATGTTAATTGAGTTTCATCGACCAACATTTATCTCCCTGCATCATTCAATTTCATCCCATTACGTACGTATGGCATTCTGGATGATTACTTCCCCATTTCCATTTCCCTTCAGTCCGAGGAAATCCCTTCCATTATTTCTGCACAGTTTACTCGTTCCTCTTCCATTGTGATTCCTTAGTTTTATTGGCTTTGTTTTACTATTTGACTCAAGCGTGGTATATACGTCTTCTGGTTATCATATTCAAATCCATTTCAGATTAAATTTTTTCGAACCAGAATTGCAGGCTTTGTATAGAACTATCTACCATAATCATTGGTAGGTATCTAATTATACCTACATCTCTAACTATGCCCTGCAAGGCAGGAGATGTAAACATTAAACTTCGAGCTTCTTCTTTAAATGTGGCAATCGCGTATCGTTCGCGCAAAGAATGAGTCCCTGAAGCGCCTTTTCCTTGCATCTGTTTCTATTATTTTATTATTTTGTCGGATCGGCCGAAATAGCAGGGGAGTCGCATAATACATATTAATAATAATGATAATGACGACTTTATTGATAATGGTGAATTTTAGTCTTTCAAAGACCATTCTTAAAATTAACCATTACAAATATACAACACGTAGACGAACATATGCGACCATTCCGTAACCGGAAAAATCCGGTTAGCAGAGATTCGAACTTGAGACCTCGGTGTTGGAGCGCTATGATGCAAACATGCTAACCACTTCGCCACCGAGGGCGACAATTATTTTTACATCTACTGCAAACGTAAATCCTCTAAATTTACGAGGCAACACACAGCCTAACTTCTAATCTCTTTTCGCGGATTTCTAACCTGCGTCCGAGGATAATGTTTCATATTTGAACCATAATTTACAATTTATTATCCATTGAAGTTATTAACCTGCTGGAAAACGTTCCAAGACATAGATAAGAATAAAGTAGAAGAGCA
This sequence comes from Pachydiplax longipennis, assembly GCA_036926295.1. Lineage (NCBI taxonomy): Eukaryota > Metazoa > Arthropoda > Insecta > Odonata > Libellulidae > Pachydiplax > Pachydiplax longipennis. The sequence continues at coordinate 16,857,661 of JAVFKF010000014.1, forward strand.
AGGATGAGAACCTCTAATTCTACAAAGGAAAAGGTTTTCAACCTATCAGGATCACCTTGTTGAGTAACTTCCGTCATAAGTAAGTGCAGAGAGGAGCAATAGTTAATAGGTGTACACAACGCTAGCGATGAATATAATTTACGAGGTTGAATTACACCGGCTTCATCAACTCACCGAGGAATTAAATAGAGCAGCTGAAATAATTGGAGCTCGGCACCAAATCAATCTCTTATTTTTAAAGCGCTTCGCTGGAGCGTGGGAATGAAGGCGGAGGGGAAAATTAGTGAGCAGACAAGCATGGATGGTACGCATGTAAAGTGATTGCACGAGATGGAGGGAAAAAAGAAAAACTGTTACGGATGGGAGGAAAAAGAACGAAGTTTAATAATAGCTTATAGAAATGAGTCCCTCTTTGAAACGAAAGTCGAGAGCATTACTAGAGGGGAGAGGATGTGCAGCAAGCAGGAGGAGGACGGGATAATTGAGTTCGCAAGATGGGGAGGTGACTTGCTGTTGGGATAATGCATGTGCGTTGAAGCGGATGTGGAGTCTGAAAGAAGGGAAGGTTAACTCGGTGTGTAAGGGAGGAGAATAGATTATACGGAACAAAGCACAGTAGAAATTCACGCTGGATTAAAGAATAGTGAATGGATGGAAATAATACTTGAATTGACGGAATATCTCTCAACTAGCTTTAAAATGTGAAATGTAAGGGAAACTAACCCAAATAGTTAACAAACTCTCAGTCGTTGGTATAATAAAATGTTGTAGTAGTCGTTAGTATAATAATATATGATAATATGTTGCATAATATGGTAAATAGTATGTTATATAGCATATAGTAGTATAGTATGTAAATTGATGAACCATTACACTATACTAACATTCATTCAGCATAAGTTCTATATCACTTGTAAAAGAGATATCGTTTAATGCCGAATTTTTATCTGTTCACATAATCCATCCATTTGTCTGCAAAAATGCTAGATATGGGAATAGGATTAAGAAAGGGATTTGTGATAAGAGAGTAAAGTATTAAGATTAAGAGTAAAGGACATGGAATGAGAGAGAGAAAAAACATTAGCCAAAAATATGAGCATACAGAAATGGCAAGAAAAGGGCGTCGCAGAGATAAGCGGGAAGAAAGCAGGAGAACTGCAGAGTTAATGAGAAAATAACATTAAAGCCTCGTGAAAAAGGTAGAGAAGTGTGAGGAGATGAGCGGAAATTGTCATGAAGTGAGAGAAAACGTGAAAGAAGTGGCGCGTAAGTGAAAGGAGAAAGATGTCGGATATAATGTGAAAGAGAGAGGATATAAAAAGGAGAGTGGACGGAAAAAGGCACGTATGTTGTAAGAGGAAAGGGAGATCAAGTTTTTCTTTTTGGGATGGATAGAAAAAGAGAAGAAAACAAGGACTTGAGGATATGAATTGGAGACGGTGAAACTCGTTTAAAATGCTCTCGCTTAAAACGTTCGGTGGCTAATTCTGTAATTCTAAATTCTGAAGAAAATGAAGCTATCGCGGAACAATCCAATCCCTCTGTTGGAGATGATTCTGGCTCCGAAATAGAGTTAGACCTTTCTATCAGTCTCATCTCAGAGCAGAACGTTAGATTAAAAAGTCGCTCGGTGGTGTTCCCTATCATCACTATCTCAAATTACAAACATGTCTAAGTGAAACAGAGTTGCAATGCAGGGTTGTTTAGTGTTGATTTAAAGTCTCGGACATATCGTGCTCTGTGACGGCCTCTCACCATTACTGTTAAATATTCATTTTTCTGTTTGAATTTTCTGTCTGATAAAAATTTCTTCATTGTAGAAGTAAGAATGACCATGACACAAAGAAGGTTCTATCTTTGTCCGAAAAGCTGTCCTTTCTTAAAAATTTGACGAGAAAGCAATCATTATTACATGGCAATAGTTCGTGGACTCTCTAGATACTCATCTGTAGCTATGACAAATAAATAAACTGAAGAATATTTCCTTTCATTTTACAGCGTGATGCGCATGTCTAAAACTTAAATTGCCAAAAATATAATTCCCTTGTTTCCCACTAAACTAAGAAAATGCCCTATCCCGGTAAATACCCGTTCCCGCTTGTAGCACAATTATCTCAAGGTTCCCTGGAAAGCGTATTAATACTTATACAGTAATATTTAAGAAACGTATATCCTAGAGTTATTAAAAGAAAATAGTGTAATTGAAAGGATAAATCGGGAATCAAACTAATGAAGAGTCAAGGAAGAGAGCAAGAATTGAGGTTGGGTATAGCGATCGAGAAAATCAAGGGTTAGAAAGGCAAAATTCTTCCCCACCCAAACAGCTCCCCAATCCTCCTGTCGGCTTTTTGAGTAATAGTAGATGAAATGGTTTTGACAAGAGGGGTAGTAGTCAAGAAGATGGCCATCCCTCCAGCCGAAAAGCCGTCAAATCCATCTCGGCAATGCACGCAGCCTCACATCCTCCAATGAGGGCGTGAATACACGGCGGAGAGTGGCAACGATTATTGAGTAATGGAGAAAATACAGTGGAGTGGAAGACCGTGTTTCCGACACGTAAAGAAACAGAGCGTCGATGTCGATTTTTTCTCAGCATTCTGATAAATTAAGAGAGTTTAGGAGCGATTTTTTCATCCCAAATCCCTCCTTGGAAAACTGGGTCAGACCCTCCTCCCAAATGTCCGACTTACTTTAGATTCGACTTCTGTATTAATCCGGTTTCACGGGATTAAAGCATCGGTAGCATGGAGAGCTTTGATTTAATCAGAGGAGTGCATGGGTCGTAGTGGACGTAATGAAAATTAATTAAAAGATCAAGTCCGGTAATAGGATTGAAGTGTCTCTCCATATAGCGCGCGAGGTGTAATGCGTCATTACGGGAGTTCGGATGCAGGGCGATTCGATTAGACTCATTAAAGGGCACTCACTTTTTGGGGGTAATAAAATCCTAATCCCGACCTTCGGTTGAGCCAATGTTATGTCATGAAGATGGGCTTCGTAACCAGAGTTACGTTTATGTATCAAATTTTTAACCCAAACTAGGTGCATAACTGCAATCATACACCGCCGCATATGTTCCTTTTTTTGAGCATTCAGATAGGATGGCCTATAACTCGTTTACACAATATAAATTATACGTCTAAAAATGTCTGCTTGCGTAAAGAGGTTTTGGGTGATATCCACGATGGGAGCTCATTTGTACAAGATGACTAAACCTCAACTGTCTAAAAATATTTAAAAATAGTCAATGGCTTTAATTCTTCATGGCAAACTAGACTTCTCTAACAAAGTGAAAAACTTACTAAGGTAGGATTGCGCAATATGGGATGCCTAGGTAACCCAAATTCCTCGACAGATTACATTATTAATTGTGTTTGTCTTTTAAATTGAGGATCGTAAGATGATGTTGCGATTCCCCTATTTTTGTCGGAGTCAGAAATGCAGTAGATTACTTTAGCACACTCACAGCACGTCGACTGTTTTCCTTTAAGAGTAGGTCAGTTTTCTTATCCTGGATATTTTAGGCGCTCCATTTCGTAAACGTCGAGCAAATGCTCCAAAATCGGGAAGACATTTTTCACGTCGGCTTACGTAATCTGGAGAGCGTACTCTCTGTTATATCCCGCCATAGCGCATCGAATCGATAAAATAGTGTACGAAGGGACTTACACTCTACCGAGGGTAATCTAGATTTCCTGTTTTTCTCATGAGATCTCTTGGAAGAGTAGAGTAAGCTACATGTTGGAGAATGGAGCGCAGAAGAACGGGTCTCTTTCAAGAGCAAGAAGAGGATTTGAGAGTCCCATAAAGAGAGGAGAATGGTAGGCGTCGAGCAACTGTTTGAAAATGCGGTGTAGAACGGATCGGGAAACATCAAGTGGATGTTCCAAAAGGTCAAGTTCCCATCCGTTTCAGGCCAGTCTTCAGATAGAACCGACTTTCAAGATTCTTCCTTTGCATCCTCATAATTTTCTCGGAACAAAAGTACTTAAGAACTCCCCCAAAACATAGTGGAGGAAAATGCGCAGAAAATTAATTCCTTGGATTAACTCGGGGCCTTATAAATTTTTGCCAAGTGAGCAGTCAAGACTGCGGGTTTGAGATATTACGTGCAGCTTGTGCCGAAGGGTAAAAGCTTTCATTATAAATCTGCCCTTTCATAAAGGCCTTTGCTTTCGTTTTGAAAGATTGGGTATGACGTTGTGATTTCAAGTTTATTATACACATTTTTCACTGCTGCAGATCAGTTAAGGTTCTTCCGAAGCAGTAGTCTTTTTATTTTATGTAACGCAAACTGTAAATTTCTCCATAAGATACCTCTTTCTTCCTTTTCAATATCATTTTCGCAATCGTTCATGGGAGAGAAATAGATCATGAAGTTTTGGGAGTAAAGGAAAATTCTCGAAGGGTAGGCGTTGCTTGACCAAAGTACTTTATATCCTCTTTTGGAAAGTATTATATTTAGCATTGACCTGTTCCAAAAAATTCGTATTTATACCTAGTTACATATAAATATCCTGAGGCATCCGTTACACTGGCTGTCATGTAGGATTCTTTCACACAAAGCATCCCAAAGCACAGTTATAGGACTCTTAGTATTTCACAAAATGTTGGAAACAGATATTTCCGGAACGTCAAGATAAGGTTTAATAGCCTTCCGTTTGGTGAGTTTTCATCATGGGCAAAGGACCCTTTTGGAAATTCGCCATTTGGAAGTGGAAAAAATATTGAAACTTTTTTTTTCAAAGCTGCGACCTCTTCCTTGGTCCGAGTATTCTTCCAGCGAGCCGTGTCTATTCTACAGGAGATATGAGCTTTCAGAATTTGCCCCTTCACAGAGTAAAGCTCTCCACATGAGAGGGCATTATCATGCAGCTAGAGAGTTAGAAGAGTCACTTAGTATGCATGGAGATCGGGACCGACAGAGAGAGAGAGGGGAGTGAGAGAGGCATGAGGTCAGAGAGGGGTAAGACAGGTGATGGAGATCAGGTGAAAGTTCGAGGCTCAAGTTTATCTAAATGAAGATTATCCCGTAGGAGGCGATGGTACACTTTTCTTCAGGAGTAACGCCTACGATAGGGACGCGGTGGTTTGTAGTTCACATAAAACAAACGAGGTCCTCTTGTGCCCAATGGATAGATGCTTATCCGGAGGAGTTGTCGCTAATTGTGAGATACATCTTCTATAAAACGGGGCATTGGATCCCGGAGTTTTAATTGGTTGGAAAGAATGCGATTAAATGCATATTCTAGTAGACGCCAAAGGTTCTTAAAGAAAAAAGCTTCCAAAGTCAGTGACATATAACTAACCGTGGACTTATTTCACTCTACTTAGAGAATTATAACTCGAATATTATTGCTATTTAGTTAACCAATAGAAAATAATTGCATGAGGCCCTCTGCCTTTTATATGAAATAAAAATCTACAGTGAATCCCTCTTTAACATTAGTCCGCAATCGGTTTCATTGCTATGCGACATTTACTGAACACTTGCAGTTGGGTTAGATGTCATAATGGAAGGGCAAAAGGGGGTAAGGTTGAAAGCAATGAGGGTTACGAATTAATTTCAACAGTTGAAAATTAATTTAGGAACATGTGGTAATGGGGAATGTATAGTAATTCATGGACAATATTACAGTCCGCTGTCCTAATGTTTATTTCCTCTAAAACATCTAGCCTCCGACCTTTGTTTTCAAAGTGCAGAATTTCTGTTTGGTAATCACCAACATATCCGTGTTTAAATGATTGGCGAAGTTGGAGGACCTATTTCCGTATTATCGTAGCGCAGCCTGTGTTCCCTTGTTCTGATTTTGAAATTGCAGCCCGTTTGACCTATATAGAACGCATCACAAACTGAACACTTTAGCTTCCATACTCCACTTAGTTCATCTCTACGCTTCTTGTATTTTGGGTTCCGTAACTACGATCTTCCTCGAAGACCTCTTGACCCATGCCATTTATTTTGCATTTGATTTAACTTTTTAAGATAAGCAATACTAATACGGCATTTACAGTGTCGTACGTCTCAAAATTGGTACAACCGGTAAACAAAATCATTTAATCTTTTCTGAAGCATTCAAAGAAATTTTTTTTACATGCTTTCATCTGGAAGAGTAATTTATTGACGGAAGAAGAGTAAGAGTGCATGAGTAGTTAATAATAGCCCGATATTTATCGCATGATGTTGTTCCTCGAAAATATTTTCAGGAATAAGTATACATTTAGCAGATAGCATTAAGATTAAGCGGACATTGTAATCTTATGTCGTGCAGAAACAGAGACTTCTAATCCAAGAGACTATTTGAACCCCTTCCGCATCAAATATATTTTATTTACCTCGAATTTCGTTGTGTCAACTCATCAAATAGCACGTTCAATAATCAAATGAAAAACTCTTTTCAAAGCAATCCTTGACGTCAAATTTTGACGTGAGCAGAAGTACGAGTGGTAAGGCAGCACTGCTCTAGAACGTTTACCTTCCACCATTTCTATCAGAATGTAGGTTAAGTCGACGCGAGGTCTAATGACTGCTGGACAGTTTGTAGTCTTTGTGTATTTCAAAGGAACAATGGAGTTGCTTTGAGGGGTTTTGCTGGATAGGAAATGCGTCGTTGTCATTTTATGCGACCGCTGTGTGGTTGTTATTCTTCACTATGTTAGCTCCCGTGTATGAAAACTGTCTATCCTGTCTTTTCATGGGAAATTCACGTCGAAAATCCCCTTATTGCTGGGAGATATTGTGACATACACCGTATTATCCAAGAAGCGGAGACTAATTTGACAGGACATCTACGTTTTTCATGGGAAATTGATCAGCGACATTTTAGGAGTGGCAGTATTGCCTTTCACTTGGAATTGGCTGCATACGAGGCCGAAAATTGATTCATAAATGTATTAACAATCAGTCCACAGTGGAATATATTTATTTTTAAAGTAAAAGAAAGAAAAAATCTTTGTTAAAGTTTATAGTAATCTCATTTTTTATAATTACGTATTTCTTATACTTTTTCTAAGATTATGATTTTATGATTTTTGTTGTAATATTAAAATATATTCCATTGTAATAGAGTTCAACTTAATAAAGTCTTCCCTTGGAGAAAGAAATAGCACTACTAAGTATTTTTATTTCTTTTTCTATGGTTGTCCACCAAGTTGGGCTGAGTCACATCGATATAAACTTTCGCTTATTGATTAGATGCCATTTACGTAGCCACATTTTACTCTTCAGTGCCCAATATTTAAATAAATGTAAATGAATTTCGTCTTATTTCGAAAAAGACTGAATTCTAGAATCAACTACAGGTTATATCGGGATTACCTTTGCTTCAATTTTTATTCTATTCCTCAGCAGATACTATCCACAGAGATAACGAAAATTTTCGTCTTCAACAGGCTGATAAATTCATATAAATATTATTACGAACAAAATCGACCTAAACTTGTTTAGGTTAATTTTTTCTACCCTAAGCTTTTCAATAGCCATTGCCGCTTCTTCGCAATATTATTGTGAGAGTATCGCTTTCCATTAAATATTCGCCATTCCCTTGCGTATTGACTTTAAATTATTACTTGAGTTTAAAGTTCCCAAAATCACACTTAAGAATTCAATGGTAAGGAGCCGAGATCAAGAGAAAAATCGTAGTCTCTTATAGTAAAGTGGATTTCCTTGGAAGAATTTCTCTCTATGAATACGATGGAGTGCGAAGTCAAGGTTTCCTTCAGATCTTTCTTTCGAGTATTTACATTTCCATGAGTGGAACTGCAAGCTTTGTTATTTTTGCGATTCCGAGCCTTAAATAGAATTCTTTGAGGGTGCCTTCTTGTAACAAAGACAGTTCTGCGATGGTGGATCTGTTAGAACCACTTGCTCTCATTTAGACTTAGACACGAAGAAAAGTAAAAATATTTAATATCTGCGTAAATGATGCAGGAGCTTCCCATCGTGAAAATGTAGTGGAGAGAATCACGTTTAGACTTGGAATTATGACATCCAACCAGTTACACCAGAATCTGGAATAAAGAGGGGAAAATCATTAGGTTCCCGATTTATTCGCTCCAAAATACAGGGAACAAGCCGATAAATATTCATGAGATTAAAATCAAAGGAATTCCGAAGATATTTCGATATCTTGACTTCCCCCAGTGGTGATTCCGCGGTCGAACATCGATTGAAGAAAAGCCTTTATCTAGCCTGTTGATAATTTCGCTCGAAGGAACCATAGACCTTGTTGGCGTGTATGAATCTGTGTCAGACGAATTGAAACATTTTAAACAAAGATAGTGGGAGGTTTGATAGATTCATTAATCATCGAATTAGGCCTTATAATTTATTAATTCAGGAGAATCTTGATTCCCGCTATTTAAGTTATATGAAAGTAAGGAGACTATCCACTCTGCGAAAGCTGTGTTTTAGTTATTGTTTTTAGTGCCCATACATATATCGTCAAGCTTTAACTCGTAATTACAGCAATCTGCTGTCTTAATTTTTCTTGCTGAGAGTTATAAGTTGGGTAAAACCTACACAATAACTTGATCTGGAAGTAAAATTCTGAGGAATTTCAACTAAACTAAGGCTTCGCGGGTGGTATATTGTGATTTTTTTCGTTTAGGATTCACTTTTCTGTTTACGTACATGCTCTTACCTAATTTATTGATATACATATTTAAAATATACTAAATGATTTCCAGCCATTTGATGCTAAATGAAAGTGCTTTGCAGTTTACAGCTGTTTAAATCCAGGAAAAAAGCTAAGCTAAGAATTTAACTTCGGGCAGTCTTCCTTCAGTTGTATCTCGTTTTTAGTTCAGAAAAGGAATACAAAATGGAGTTGTCGCACATACAAAGTAGAGCTCTTATCGTTCTGTAAAATGTCGTGAACAACTCAGAAAGACGGATTTAATCCGTTCTATAAACAGCTTCTGATACGAACACTTGGAAATCAGTCGGATAGTCTATTTCACGAAACATTTGTTCCTGATTTTTTATTGATTTGCACAACAGTTACGATGAATTTAGAAATAAATTTCAGCAAAATTGATCAGCTGAAACCACGAGGCTTGATCAATAAGTATATCACCATAATATCCTTTCATACACAATTTTCATCAAGAGGAAACTAAGAAGTATACACGAATGAAATATATCTGTAAATTTCTTCTCAGGCTCTTGTTACAAAATAAAAACAGTGTACTTGTTATCCTAAAATCTCATTATGGCAGTGGAGACCCATTTCTTTGCAAATTCAAAAAGCCATTTCTGAGTGACCATACATTTCACTGAAACAAATTCGCACTCGATTATTGGAAGCTAGTCTCTTAAATTATAAAAGAGATTATGAGTTTTTTCGTTCATAGATTACATTATTTTTTAATGCATGTGTAGTATCTAGGTGACTTCTTAACTAACTTAATAAAACTAATCTATTATAATTCGTAGAAGGTAGACAACAGTAGAGTAGAAATTGCAGAAAAACATCGTAGATTGTAGAAATGCGTTATGTCATTCACATATACAATCTTTCATCCCTTACTCTCACACATCTTTTCAGTGCAAAAATCATTTATCATACGTAGGTTTCGAATAATATTTATGCAATAACAATGAACTTCACACTTTTTCTTTTATTTTTTTTTCTTGATTTATAACATAAGACATGTAAATTTTGTAAAATAAAATGTAATAATTTAATTATTGTTATGTCCAGGGGTTGCCAGAGTTGGAGGTCACAGATTTAACGGGAGAGATGAGGTCGACGCTTCACGAATCCAAAGTAAATGATGTATTATAATTTCTCTCACATAGACACCTAGGTAAAATATTTTGCTAGATCCTTTCATTTCTTGATAAGGACAATCACTGGCCATAGTATTTATAATTCTTTCCTGGATGACAAAATAGTCCATTTCCTTTGTTTCCTTTCTGTAGAGTAAATCTTCTTTCCTTAAAATATCCACTGGTACTCCAGTATGTAGTAGAAACCTCAAAACTTTCGTAAGAGAAATTTTCATACTCTTCCTCGAGGAAGATATTCCACTTCCAACGAGATACAAAAATACTTTTGAAAAAATTACATGTATGCTAGAAGAAACTGCTTTTACATCATTTATACCTCCAAAACAAAAAATTTAGAAACCCATTTGGATTCGAATGATAAATGAAGTAAAGTTTTCTCTGGTATTGATAATTTCTCCTACGTCCTCGTACCTTCCGAATGCATGACACTTTTAAGGAAAACTTGTATGAGTGAATATTCATTGTCAACATTTCTTATACTGTATACTGTTTAAAGTATTGGTGCCAACCAGTTCTTACCCCGGTAATCTGGTCGCTAAACTGCGTCATCACAGCTATCGTCAACTGCTATTGGACTCGCTGCATCGCTATCTATTCTCCTGCTGTGCCTAGGATTTCTTCTTTGGGCCATTCCTCTTTCTCCACACCATGTCTTTCTTCTCCCGTAGAGCTAGCCCAACATCTAATCAGACTATAAATGGGGTAAATCGATAGTTAACGGATCGATGAGGATTTCTGCTGGAACGACGTTACTTCCCCGTGTTACGGTACACTCCGAGCCGTGATTCTGGCACAAATTGTACTCTCTAAGGTCATGCGGAAGATAAGGTCTCCATGCTTGACTTCCTTATTTGTTGAAATTTCCGAAGCATGAAGATAGAACATCCAGCTGGGGATGTAATTGAAGACTCTATCTACTTCTTTTTCGGGTTCGAAATTGCTACGGTCTAATTTGGTTCTGACTAGATTAAATCGCCTAGTAACTAGTCATTCTATGAGACACTATTATTGCTTCGATTAAAAATATTTTACTAATTAGTTTTCCGTTCGATAGGCTTTATAGCTAAATTTATTTCTGTATCAATGCTCAAAAGTTTAATTTCGGTTTCATATGTTTAATATCCCTTCCGTCGCATGTTCCCTCTTTCATATAAAACTAATTACTTGCTATGCAATGATACTCTATATTTCATCTATAAATAAATAAAGGTAAATAAAAATCTACAAAAAATGAAGGTAAATGAAAGGTAATTGGACTTTTATAGAACACCGTTGACGTCCACAAAAAATTAAATTTATTCTTTAAATATGAATATTTTTATCCCTTTATGAAGTAGGAGCAATAAGTGTCAATTTTAAAAAAATTGAGGAGTAGGTGGTGAAAATTTTGCTATAAATTCTATTTCTGGCTTATTATTCTGGAGTTCTGAATATTAAAAAATATATGTAAGGTACCCTTGACTTCTAATTAATATTTTCTATCGCAATTAAACAGCATAAACGTCGCGATTTTATTATTAAAATGTCAAAAAATATAGACATGATTGATATTCCATCTCTTCCGTGTAGTTTGTTTAGGAACGAATAGAGATAGACGAAAAATACAATTATTAATCATTAACTCTAATTATAAATAAAATGTTTTGGCAATACTCTTTTTTTACGCAGAAAATGTCTTTTTCGGGTATCACGGTAAAACGACGACGTTTCTATTTAAGCTCCTTTTTCAATCGTGCCCCGCAATTTAGCTCCGATTCTAAATAGATCTTATCAGCGAGCCAATATAGAGCACATGGGCGTCACCGGGTCTTACCGAAACTTCGCTACAAGATAATAAACCCCCAGTTGTGAGCATTGCGTCGCCATCTTAGGGACCCAAGTCACGTCTCCCCTTGTTAAAGCTCGTCTTAGCCTCCCTTCCGCACCCGACCTATTCCCTTCACACACCCGAATCCTCTTTGTCCCTTCCAGACTTGTAGTTCTGCCCCTGAATCTCACATACCTTAATGATCCCGCCAAAGTCCGACCACACAGATCTTCCCCTTTAAATTCCTCCTCGGCAGCCTTCCTTCAGCTCCTGCCATACGCCTTTCCCTCCGCCTCAACTTCCACCCTTAAGTTCCCCTCATTAACCCCTGTGTCGGAGGGTAAAAAAGAAGGCGCGAGGCTCCTGGTGCGGGCAAAACCTAGCTTTCCATTCCCCTTCCTAAAAAAATCTCCCCTTCTATAATGCTCGCAGCCACTCCGCTCCTTCGCTGACCCATTTCCTACAATGTCTTTTTTTCTTCCTCTAATTTTCTACTCCGGCTACGTGTTCTTTCTCTCTCCCATTCTCTCCTCTTTACCAGTGTTCCTTCTCCCTTTATCCCGTACTTTTCATGTGGAAGTTTCTCTCTGCCGGCTATTTTTTTCCGCAAGTTTTCGTCATTATTTTTATAGCGCCGCATAAAAACTAATTTCATACTTTTGTTTTCGCTTCTTCCACGGAGTCTTTTGTCGTGGAATGATTTTTCGTGCAATGTTCCGCGAAGTTTTTATTACTCGCGCTCCGAATTGGGTGCACCTTAATCATTCGCTCAACTTCGTGATAGGTTTTGATTCTAGAAATCGGACACTGCCCGAGAACTTATGGGAATTGTCTCATGGTATCCGACGAAAGTTTTCTATTAAAACTTCTCTAAATAAATTCTAGGTTTTCAAAACACTGCGGAGGAACGTGATGTATGTTAGAAATGTGTCTCATATATCCACTCCGGATATGTTAGTATGACAGTGCCTTTGCCATACTAAAGGCTAGTACTCACTATAACAATAAAAATATCTGATCGATTCCGTTGAAATCTAGTGAAATTCATACATAAAAAGTATAGCGAGAAGTATGTTTATATTGTCCTCAAATTATATATTTGACGACCATGGCTTCGATGTTAAGTCACACCATAATTTATTGCACTTAAATTGTTACTGTAACTGTATTAACTTTTACTGCAATTTTAAATAGTATTAATATGATATTATTGACATTATGCAGTTCATGTTTAAGGGATAATTTCATCCCTTTTTATAGTTTTTTTCTTGCACAGTGTGATTTCATCTTAATCAACCTTTTTTTTCAATAAAACAAATATTTTTGTGTTTTTGTAGTATTTCTTTCCCGTTATAATTCTAATTATTGCATTTAACTTGTGTATAAAAAATTTGAGTTTATGTTGAAGGGAGGCCAACTTGGGCCTAACTTCGCCTTAATAAAGAGTTTAAAGAAGATCAGGTAATGAAGATCGTCTAATAGATGACCTGTGGACAGAACATACAAACATCTAAGTGTATATTTTAGATATAATCTAATATTCATCATCTAAATTTTATTCATTCAATTATAAACAACCAAGCAATTGGTTTTTTGTTATTGGATGCATAAAAAAAGCGGAATGAGATTTTTAGAGCTATGTACGTTTAACCCTGCCAGTGATCTCTATCTATTTACTTCTTTATGGGTTCTTTCCGGTTTCTTTGATGGTTCATCTCCTTATCTCCTCTGTTTCAAGAATACCTTCATAAGTTTCTCTCACGTCCACGATTTCCTCACCTGTTATCCAAGCCTTCAATCCCTTCTGCCGGAAATATCTTCCTCAAACTATTCCACCTTCCTTAACTTTTTTGATATCCGACGAGCGCGGATTCGCCCCGTAAGAGTGGTTTGCAGGAGTTCTTGAGGAACAAATCAAAGAGACATACTGACTCGAGTGAAAGACGTAGGAGCGAACTTGTGCGCTTGTTTATCGCCGAGAATCTCCGCAACGACACATACAAGAAGGCGTACTCTCGGCCCTTTGTGCGCTCGCCTTTCGAACGGAGATGTAAATGAATTTTAGAACGCAATATTTACCAGTCACGGTTTCGAAATTCGGCCCTAGCAATCTCCTTTATCCGTGCATTTAATTATGCGACTCCACTTTCCGCTGGCATTCCGTCGCGTCAGTGTCTATTTTTTTAATTTCCTCGAGGCAGGACGAGGGAAAGAGACAAAGGAGAGCGGGATGAAAAAATTACGGCGGAGTGAATTGAATAGGAGATAGGGAAAAAGCGTTATAAGAGGGAGAGACGAAATTACATAGGAAATGAGAAGGGTGCGGATGATTAATGCGAGAAAATTTTCCGAAGCCGATAAAGAAGCCAAAAACAGGGCGAAATGAAGGTTGATGGGCGGATGAGGAAAGAGTCGAGATTAAATGTGTGAGAAAGAGAGCGGATTCCGCCCGTATTTCGGTGGATTAATGAATGAATCTGTAGTATGTAGCCTCATTGTTAATCGAGAATGAAAGAATTAATTTATCGATTTTTAAAAAATGAAAAAATTTCATCCACGCATTAAATAATTAAATTATACGAAATAGAAGCAAAAAATATCGATACGGCAGAAAATCTATCCCTGGTCTTTCACTTTCCGGGAAAGTGTTTTAAACCACTTGTCCACCTTACCATGCCAGTTTGGTGGTCAGAATAGAGATATTGAATGATATAGTTGATGAGCGGTAAGAATATATGAATAGAATGCAGATATTCTAAATACATATATATCATTTCACGCCACGTTATGTTTATGAAACCTGCCGGGAAAATGAGAGACGTGAGCTTGAATCCTAGTCATATCGATAATTTTGGCTTTTCTTTCTCCTAGCCTTTGAACTCGCACTGCAATATGTTCTAAGCTATCCCTTATCCTTACTCCCTGGAAAAAAAATAAATATTTTGTGAGAAAACAGGATTATGGATTAAATAGCTACATTTGAAAAATAGTATTTAATGATGTACTTCAAACATTTTACACTAATAGGGATTATAAATTACACGTGATTCATACATTCTTCTCAAAACAATGAAGTTCTTATTGGAGAGGAGGCATTTGCTATCTATTCACGAAAAACAAAGTATTCTTTAATAAAATATGCAACAACAGTTCACGGATACTATATATTCACAGCTGTGCCAAGGAAAGCAAATTAAAGGAGACTCCTTTTCCTTTTCACTTATCTGTAAAACAAAGAGTATTATGATGTAAAAAATATAATTCTGGTTATAAACCTACCCCGTTTATAACGTGTTGATATCCGGTTCCGTCTTAACCGGGTTTTACTGTACTTATGGCCGAAAATACACGCGCATAGATCGGTAACTTGAGGAACTCGAGGATATGAAGTGACCCAAATCGAGGCGGAAAGCATTAAGAGGATGAGAAGAATTAGGAGTGAAATCGGAGAAAACAGAGTGAAAAGAAGAGAGGGGAGAAATCGAAGTCAGAGGAGGAGCAAAAGAGATTGGGAAATGAGAGCAGTGTGTGAGGGAAAGCGAGATATATGTACGTTCGTATGAAGAGTGGGAATTGGAAACGGAAGCTGTAGGTATGGATGCCTCCACTATCTACCATTTTTCACCAACCTCTACCGTATTTTGTAAAGCAGAGGCCCAATCTCTTTTCATCGCAGGGAGAATGGCGAGAGAGGCTTGGCAGGCAAGCGATATGCCCCATCGGGGTGCTTCGATCACTCGGAGAGGGAAGACTTGCCAACAAAACACACTTCTTCCCCCCATAGGTGGAATGCGCAAAGTGGGGGAGATTGGTTGTTGAGGGTATTGACGAAGGGAAGGGAGTGTTTGGGTTGAAGGCAAAGCGGCGAAGAATCGGGGAATAGCAAGTGCTCATTTTTTATTATCTCTACATTTTTGTCCGGCCTTTTTCCTCCTTCCCTTTTCATCTCCCACATGTGGGGATATGCGATGGCTTTTATGGCCCCGATCTTGTGCTCGGCCTTGTGCGTGAGGTTATGCGGTATCTATTCGCGTGGGAGTACGAAGATAGGAAGATGGCGGGGAATGCGGGTGAATATGAAAAAGTTGTTACCCTTTTTTTCCCCTCTCTCGAGATGGGAATGTTTGCTCAGTCGTTATTTGCACTCGCTTTCTCCCGCTGTTTGCTCTTTCTTATTGCTTTCTTTCATGGAGGGAATAAACGAGAGAAGAATGGCTTTGTTTTTAATATCGGTGTTTCCGCGACGCTTTTTGCATTCCCTTTTTTTCTCCGCTCAACTTTTTCTCTCTCGGAAACAACATGGCTGATGCCATCGAAGCCTACGTCAACTGGGGTTAATTTTTTCCGCGTCTGTTTCGGTGGGACACTCTTTTGTTCTCTTTCCATTCCATTGAGCGTTTTATTAGACTTTTTTATGGTTCATTCTGTTTCATTGTCATTGTTTCACTGTATGTCCCAATTTTCAGTTCGTTTGCTCCCCGGCTCAATTCTGACGAGGATATTGGATATTTGATTTCTCTCGCGTTCGCTCGTTCCATTTTATCTTAAAAACATGATTTGTGATGCACTTCCGTATTTCTCTCGAGTTTTCAAGTCGTCGATGGTCAATTTGAAAAAGCGTCCGTGAGATAATGGACTTGAAATCAATTCACGGAAGGGATATAAAAACAGTCATTACCTCTTCAAACATAAATAACCAGATACATCCTCTGAATATTGATTGAAATTTCGATAGATTTTCAAATATAGTTGGCCGTGATGGCGAAGTATTTAGCGTGCTAGTGTCTCAACGATCTCGGGTTCGAGTTCCTGCTATTTGAATATTTTTCGTTATGGAATGGTTCATCTTGTAATTACTAATATTGGTGTAATTTGAGTCTTGCTGTTTCTGTTAAGAATAAAATTAATATTTTTAACACCAACTTTTTATAATAAAAATTCTTGATTTATAGATTTGAATTTTGTAAGTGAAATTTGTAAGTAACGCCGCAATTTCTCAGCTTTAACGTAACGAATGAAACATAATATCAGAGCTATCTAAAAGAATATAAGTGCCAAGATGTCTTATCTATAACATTGCAAATATATTTCTTTCTAACTCGAAATTATTTCGTTATTTAGGGTGCTTTATTTTGTTACTTTGTTACTTACTTTTAAAATGTACTCTGAAGACAGCATTTCTATCATTTTAAACTTCTCTTACTTGTGTTTTTAATTAACTTTGACCATCAGGCCTTAAGTACTCTTTAAGTATCTATGAAATAACGTTGTCAACTATTCCATGGACAGTCTATTATTACTTTCCATCATAGGTGGTAGTAATTACATGATGAATGATTCTACCATGGGCTTATTTTTGGGTTTATTAGCTCTCAGAATCTCTCATTGTCTTGTCAACAAAAAACATCGGTGACATTGCATGGTACCTACTCATTTATTCCTCCAACTCTCATTCTTTAATTTGTACGAGAGCTTTCGGAATTAAGTCCGCCCCCGAAACAATAGAACGACGAGGGACAAGAAGTTTTAATTGAACCACTTGATCCATTAAATGGTACAATTTCTCTTGGCGCACTCAATGTAAATCTGCTTACAATGGTTTTCTCGTGCTTGCAACTCCAACTGTCTGGACTATTAAGCGAATTTTAGAAAAATAAACAAGCAGGCGAGCGTAGAAAAAGTCCTCTACTGAATCCATAAACTGGAGTCAACTTCCATTACGGAAAAACTTGTTTCATACGGAGCAGAGGGAACAAGGAGTATGTAAAGTAAGAAGTCTTATCGTTGCCTTCCGTACGGATCCATTTTTTATAAAAATCTCTTTCTGTGGAGTGCTCCGTCTCGTAGTAAAAGAAGGATCTGTTTCGTAAATAAAATTTAACATCTCGAGTTATCTACCGTCCGCGGGTTTCATAGGCCGTATTCAATCTTTCCATTGTGACCTCCATCTTCAGCGTACGACCATATAGGCGCACGCGCTTTAAGGCACGCAAACACGCAGATGTGAAGTGTGGCTTAAAAAAGACTCTCCTTATCCCCATTTCAGTGCGGAAAAAAAGCCGGCGAAGGTAGAATTCATAGAGTGGTGTTGGACGGGATAAATGGGTATAAGATGGGGTAAAGGTGATGGGAAAGTCTCGAGAAACAGAATGAGATTGAAAAGGAAGGAGAGGGAAATTGAGTCTGCCCAGATGAGAATTACCTTGAGATAGAGTGGAGTGCAGAGGGTTACAGCGGAAGGCGTGGGTGGATTAAGAAATCAGCGTCTTTCGTTGAGGATCCTGTCCGTTTTCCCTGAATTTCGTATCTGACATGGTTGTTTCGGTGGCATGAGCTGATGGGAAAAGGAGTGAGGTTAGCAAGCCAAATCTTTAAAAAATGAACTTGTATGATTTGTTTTTCTATTCAAATTAGAGCAGTTTGTATTCCGTGAAAACTCAAAACGGTATGACATCAGAAGTCAAGAGAGTTAAAACAATGCTTAGAGTGAAGAGAGTTTGTTTGAACTATTCATTATTTTAATTTTTGTGAGTAGTATTTAAAGAGGAGAAAATAAAATTTAAGGTAGATGGCGATGTTGATCTTAGTATTTTATAAACCAATAAAATTAGTTTCTGAAGAAATGAACTCTGATAACTAAGCAGAATATCGAATATTCATCCGTCTTATCGCAAGTGAAATTCTTGTGTAAAAAAGTGTAGAAACTTGTTGAGAAGGAGTCTGGAAATAGTTCAACGCCAAGTGAAGCTTAGCAAAACACATTAAAATACTTTAGAAGACTAAACAGTTACAAAATGCCGTAATAAAATATGAGATTCGGTAGATGTAAATTCGCCTTAATAAAAATAATTTGTGTAGTAATAGTTATAATGAAATAAGCATAAAATCGTTGAGCGACGCAGGATTGTTCAAGGTTTTTAACAATTCGTTCATTGAAGTTTTTGAAATTTAAAAATTACTCACAACGCACTATGAATTATAAGCCGAAATTTTACCCATCTCTTATAATTAAACGTTAGTCATTCACCGAGCGCTTATCCTAATCTGATTCCGTGACATTAAGCCCCCTTTTTCCTCAGAGAAATACGTGTAACGCTTGTTGAACGAAACTCAATCTGTCTTTAGCAATATCAATCCGGATTCCGCTCACATCTACTCATTGGTTGGAAGTTAATACAGCATATAAAGCGGCGTTTCCACTAAATAAAGCAGCCAAGCTATAGCCACTCCTTTCCTAATGAAGTAGCCCCACTTGTATCCTTTCCGACGTTAACGTGTTGTTGGCCGTCGATACTTTAGCAGGAAACATTTTACAATCGCATTCACCGGGCATTGATCATTTGCCTCGCCGTTTTGTCTGCGTGTGTTTCAAACGTCTAATCTGCATAAATGGTAGATGCGCCCAAATGAGCTTCTCTGTCTCTAACCCCAGCTTTGCTAAATGAGCCGACGGGAAGCAAGCCATTTGACTCGGATAATCTAGGAGTGATGTTGTTCTTTTGAGATTCCCGGCAGATGTTACACACATCGATCGAGTTTTCATCGGAGTCTGGAAACACGAGGCGAATTCGTGTCTTTACGACTTTTTAAAGCCATCGGTTATAGAAAATAAGTTATCACGTAGATCAAAGTATTCCAAATCGTGTACCGTGTGAACTACTGTGAGAGCTAATATTTATTCAAATAAAATTTGAAGGTAGTGTCGATGAGAAATTTTGAATGTTTGCGAAATGTCTGCTAATTTTTCTTCGCTGTAAATTGGCGTAAACATGAAAAATTTCACCACGGAATTACTGATGCTTGCAAATTTGAACAATTTGTACTAATATTTTATTATTTTTATATTTGGTCGGCTAGCTATTGTAATAGATGTATAGAATGAATAGTAACTCATAGATTGAGTGGAAATTTTTCGTTTATCTGCTGGTTTTTCTTCATTCAGAGTTTTAGCGAATACGCCAAAATCTCTACAAAGAACACTTTCCCTTAAAAGTAACAACTTGTCGAATATCTAAATCTAAAAAAATATCATTTAACCATAATTATGATTTCAAATTTAACATTCAACTTGCATATTGCTTCATATTTAACAGCAAAGCTAAAATTAAATTTCGTTAGTTTTCCGCAAAGTAAATTCCCAAACCTTAATGTATCCTGAGGTACTACAATAGTTAGGCTTACACTGAGAAATTGTGGCATAACATATTCAGTTGTTCTTGGGGATTAAAATTACGAGTCAACCATTTTATTGGGGTTAAATTTAGATCGTAATGATAATTAATCACTATACAACGTCGAAAACTTGAAATTTGAGTTAGCAAATGCACAGTTTTAAAAATAAAAGTATTATAGAATATGGCAACGAAAAAAGGACATATTACCATGGAAAATTTCATTATTGATACACCTACAGTATTCAGTTGATGATGTAGCTCCTTGGAAACTCTTTTTCTACTTTTGTACTGCTTTACTTTGTTACTATGCTTACTTTTCTAATTATAAAGCTTCTCAGCTTTAAGCTGTGTCTTTGGACGTGAATGAGTTTTCATTACATCTCTAATAGTGTTTATGTATAAATTTCTGTTGTTTCGTGTTTAAATAAATCAAGAAAGTTCACTGAATTCAATTAAAGCTCTACTTCGGTTCGTCTTTGTCAAACGTATCTTATGATTTTAGGCTTTTGACGTAGAATAATGGCAAGAAATCAATGAGATTTGAGGTAGTCCATAGAACGGAATTAGGGATACTGTATCCAAGATTAGAGAAGATCATTTGCTATCAATCTCTAGAGCCAAGGGTGTGCTTGGTACGAATAGGAGTAGATTTGGGAACGGAGCCAGAGTTAGATCTATGTGTCGCAGAACCATCTATGACTCCCAATCCTTTCAAGTTAAAGGTGCGCTTTTCGCAAAGGATTTACTGCATGTCACATTTATTCGTGAAAGAAGATTCAAAACATATTCGAAACATTCGAAATAAACTTTTTATTCACCGTCAATTCTCGCAATAAGAAGAAATCTATGATAATAAATTACCTCCCACCATATTATTATCGCCTTCTAGAGGAGATGATCTTTAAATTGCCTTGGGATGGAGAATTAAATACTAAAAAGCAGTAGTTAACGATCTTAATTAACAATTAAGCGACCTAAATTAAGGAGTACGAAAAATTTCCGTAGATGAATAACTTTCAGCTATTTCAGCTTGATAGTTCGATTCAGTTGCAAGAACAATAGACGATAGGAAGGATTATGCAATTTTATGATGAAGATCATTAAGATGTCGAGTTTTCTCTGCCATTCTTATCTATCAATATAAACCTTCACCTACTCAC
The DNA here is from genome assembly GCA_036926295.1 of Pachydiplax longipennis. Taxonomy (NCBI): domain Eukaryota; kingdom Metazoa; phylum Arthropoda; class Insecta; order Odonata; family Libellulidae; genus Pachydiplax; species Pachydiplax longipennis. The sequence goes on from JAVFKF010000014.1 coordinate 16,878,595, forward strand.
TCTGGATCCCAGCTATTTGGGAGTGGGTAATGCGTTCGCCTTTGATGAAAGCGGTCCCTGGTTCGATTACAGGTTAGAGCCTATATACGCAAAATGACCTCAGATATTTAAATATTTTTAATAACACTACAACCTACTCTGTCTTCGTACCAATGCTTTAGATGATTAATTGAAATAATCCGCTGTACAAGCGAATAAGAATGAGGCATAGTAATAAGGAATATATATATATTGTCGCTAATATGCAAAATATAAAGTTACAGACAACACATATGATGAAATTTATGTTTAAGACGGTTAGCGTAGCCTCTACTGCATAAATTATTCCTTCGAAACAAATTACTCTGTGAGAGATGCTACTATCCGTGCCCTCATTTACTGTGTCAAAAAATAGTCCTCGAGTCAACGAGAGAGTATCAAAAGGAGGCACGAATTACCCCAGTAACCTCATAGAACATGTGGGAAACTCCGTCATTCTTCAAATGTTACGAACTTAATACGTACCCAACACCTCTCCCAAAAATACAAGCCATTAATAAGTCATTATGAAAAGGCGCAGAAAGTTTCATCGGATCTCTCAAGAGCGGCAGTTTTAATTGCTCCGCCTCACACTCCGGTGAATAGCAATTCTCCCAAGCCCTAGAATGCGATTCGGTCGCAGTCGAATATAAGGATATTCTCCGGAATCAGGTCGCAGTCAATTATTTCCGTTGATATAAACGGTTTTACCGCGGGAAGAGCTTATTGTATCCGTGATTTCGAGCGATGGAAGCGTCGGAGTTTATTTTTGGAAGGTGCATTCAATGGCAGAGAGGATGCGCTTGTGTATCCACGCAACGACACGGAGTTTTTGTTGTAGGTTTATGTATAGAAGAGACTCGTGAGTTGTATGCGGTGAAGGAATGCATAAGTAATGAGTCAGAGGAAAAAGCGGAGGAAGGTGGCGCCTCAGAAGCGGGGCAGAAAAGCAACTAGCGGAGAACAAAAGAAGCCTAAGGCACCGCTAGGATAATTATCTTAAGAGAAGTAAGGGATATAAAGAAAGGAGGCGAAGGATGAGGGAAAGTTAAAGGAGAAATAAAAAGAAAGAAGATAAACTTTCTGGAAGAACGGTCGGCAAATAAAGGCCTTCTTTCTCCGTTATTTTTTCCTCAAGACGATAAATTGTCTCCTTTTCAATGCTTCTCGCGCTCCCCTGCACAATGCAACGCGGGGATCGTTTTTAATGCCTATTAAATGGCGAGGCTTTTGAGCAGAATATTTTTAGTTACGGTTTTCAACAATAGCGGAGTAGACGGTCTTTTTGAAAAAGGATACTAGATCCACCGAGAGGCAATTACTTTGCTGTTTTCATCCAGACTCTTGGAAGTCATGAATGCTAAGCATGTAAATTCCTTTGCATAGCCAATGCTTGAATAGAAACGGTAAGGTTTCTACCGCTGCATCATTTCCTCAATGATTAAAATTGCATCTGCATCTTTCTGTGTCGGAGAAAATATATAAAGTACGAAAAAGTAATTTGAAATGCTTATGGATGACATCTCTCTGTAAATTGCTACCATGTTTATATTGTATCTATTAAATCAAGCTTGTCTTTTAAAGTAAAAACACACATTCACTAATGTCAAAACACTATTACAGAGATTAACATAATTAAAATGATGAAATAAAATCACTTGAGTATATTATCAAAGTCTGGGAAGAGAGGACAGTATCATAGATTCTGTCATTTTAAAATGAATTTAATTTCGTAGATGTCGGAATAGCAATAACTGCTGCTTGAATATACGGCTTTCTAGTTTCTTCCCATGTGAAATTATTGACATTACTTTTTACTTCGTTGTTTGATTTTATTTAGAAATTGGTTCTCTTAAACAATATTTGATGAGAGAAAAATGATTTGGCCAATTTAATGACTTTTTCAGATCTCTCCCAATAAAATTTCAGTGATATATTATTGCATCTCAAGCTAATAAATGTATCTATCCATTTTTTCATTGAGTTTGATATGCTAAATTGAAAATAAATATTTGGCATAATTGGTAACGGGATATCTCGTCGCGAGAATTTATAGAGAAAAATTTGATGGAAAAAATTTACCATGGCTAACCTATATTTCTTGAATTGATATCCTCGAAATATATTTTAAGATGTCAGAGAGCCTCATTGAAAATTTCTGAAAGTATTATGTAATGATGTATGTAACTTTCTATGTTTAGTCAGAGTGAGACACGGGTGTACGCTGTTAGGCCAAGGGTTAATTGATGGTTTCCTATCATTTTATAGAATATAGTTGAAAGTAAAATAATACTAATGACTAGACTCCGAAAAATACCTTTCTACAACCAGTCAACTCCGCCCAAGGAAATTTTTAATCACGGACGTTTTTCATGAGGTTTAATAAAATCCTAATCGAAAAGCGTCTGAAAGAAACTTTTTACAATGATGAGATACGCCCGAACAATTCAATAAGGCCTAACGAAGTGAAACCATATCCTGTCCCATTGACGGTCGAATTAGTGAAGGAAATAAACGTGAACGATGTGATAAAAGAGGAAATAGCCGAGGGAAAGTCCGGGTTTAATTAATGCGAGGAAAATTACTTAAATTGAAAGTGGGAGTTCTGGAAGGAAGTGACGATCTGAAATAAAAGGGACGCAAGAATTGTTAGGGAGAGGTAAAAATGGGGGATTTGAGACCGACTTCCTCTCATGGCAATGTTCCCGAAGCTTGTATCTTTATTTTTCTTCTTCTTCACGGGTGGGAGAACGGGAAGATAACGGAACGAAATTATTCTGACGAATCTCAAGAATTGGAGGTTCGTTTTTTAAGCTTTACGGTGACCAGCGAGGAGAGTGAATGGATAGCAAGAAAGGAACGTTCCAGTGGAGTAACGGAGAAGTTTAAAGCAATTGTGCGGTGGCCGAACATTCCGCGGTGTATTTTAACTTTGGCCGTACGATGAGACAGGAGAAGAAAGATCGAGGGAATTCCGGAGATTTTTTCGGCTTGTCCGCTTATGTTGGCTCACAGAAAGGTGCTGTTTATTTTAATCTCAGCGTTAGGACCGGTTTCTTCCTCGTTTTCTGTTTTATTTCCAGATTGAATTAATGACTCACAAGGGAAAATTTCGAGATTTTCGGAATCTAAAAACAAAGAGTAATCGAGTCTAATTTTTCTCGTGGACTGGCGGGGCTGAGAAGGAAGGAGGATAAGTGAAGAAGCAAACGGAGGAAGGAAAGAATTGATGCAAGAATGAGGGAAGTGAAGGATGAAAATTGGAAACGGGGAGATTGATGAAAGAAAGACCTGGAGTAGAAACGAAATAGTGGGAAAGGAAAGAATGAGGGTGAAACAGAGAGCAATAAAGAGTGGAAGGAAGGTGATAAATGAGGTGGAATTGGAGGAATTGAGAAAAAATATAGATGAATAGAGGTCAAGAACGGACACCAAAAGGAGAAATTTGCGAAACAAAAGTAATAGGAGATAAGGGAAGAACGGAAATTAGAGTTAGTTATTCGAGATTGGGACGTTAGATGCAAAGATTATAATGAAACAGTAGAGTATGTAAATCGTGATTGACAAGTAGGATAATGAGAAATGGAAAGATGCGAGAGAGATAAAAACAGGCATATTACTAGTATATTATAATAATCATCAATCATTAATATTATGGTACTATTAATTATTATTACAGCAAGAAAATAAAATAATTATAATTAAAGGATTTTAGCTGTCCTGGAATAGAATTTTGAGTTAAATAAATCCTTAACAAGTGAATGCTACGTGATTCATTACAATTAAATACAAAACATATGTATTCATACCACTTATACTATAGAGGACACAAGAAAAATTTCGTTTTCATATATTTAAAACACTATATGCTATCTACCTTATTAAGCACTGCCTTTTTGTCTTCCATAGCTCAGTAATGAAAAAAGCTTTAGCAGATACATAGGAAAAACATCTCTAAAACGAAGAAATATTAGGATTATGAAGTAACACATTATTTTGACACGTAAATTGAAACCACGCCAACTTAAAAACAAGCTTTTCATTTGCCCATTTCTACTAAAAATATTTTTAGAAATTTATAAATATAAACGTACCTGTGTAATAAATATAACAGTTAGTTTATGAGCTACAAACTGGGGGAAACAGTATAACCGGCAGCTACTTTTAATCTGCAGTAAGAACCCTCTGCAGCATATTGATTAAGAGCAGGAATAGAGTAAGAGAAATTTCAAATCGAAAATCGAAATTGAAAATTCATTAAGAATCGAAACTCAGAATCCTCACCCAGATCAGTATATTCGATTTCAATAGCCTAAATATAAGTGACAGTGGCAACGAAACAGAATGTGCTGAACGGAAGACATAGAAGGAAGGAAATGAAGCAGGTTGAATGGAAGTAGAGGATTACGAATGGAATGGAAGTATGAAACGGAGTGGATTGAAGAGAGAGAAGGGGATGCTGGGGATGGGGAAGCTGGAGTTGGTGGTGGACAGGCAAAAGAGCGTAAACTGACGATAAATTATGGGAGGGATGCGGAATAAAAGCATGAATGCGGACGTGGATATTATTTTTTCCGCTCTAAATTTCTTACCTGTCATTTAACGCAATTTCGTTAATTACTCTTTCTCTCTCGGGAGAGATTCCGTCCTCCCCTTTTCATGCTTTTACTGAGCCATTTTTAGACATGTTTTTGATTTCGTGCCATCCTCTGCTGAGAACCGGACAGCGGATGAATATTTTGAGAAAGTTGACAAAATAATCGCGGTAATGATGCGGGGAAGAGGGAATAAATTCTCTTGATTTTGCGAATGACAATCGAGCTGCAACGAGCTTAATTAAATGCGGAAGATTCAACGGACGTATTACATACTTGTGAGTGGTTTCGAAAACAATCATCCGCCTGAGCGGATTCTTGAAGATCATCTTTATGCAAAAACACCCCTTTCTGGCCGCTCATATTCATTGCTTTGTAATTGATTTTGATGGGTCTGGTTTGGATAAAAGGACTAAAATCTCAAATTGTTATTCCTTGACGAAAAATGGAGGAGTTTTAAGAAAAAGATTATGTAAAATGGCAAAAAAAGAAGAAAATTATAATATCGATTCCGTGGGCCTTGATGCTATTCCATGACCGAAAGAGGAAGTTTAAAATTTATTAACGGAAAATTACAAAAGCGTATAACAGAGGCTCCCGGAAAGCCAAGTGGGCTGCGCGATCGACTTTTACGAATGCGGTTCAGGCTTCGATTCCCAGTAGGAATCCCCGTAAGTAATCAAGTCATTTGTGGAAGCACTTTCAAAAATAATGCTACTACTATAGCAAATAGGGCCCTGATTCTGTTTTGAGGCCTTACATTATCATAAAGTAACTTAAATAACTCCAAAATACAGGGGAAAATGGAGAATTAGAGTAAGCGCAGAAGGGAGAAATAAAAGAAAACAAAATAACAATAAATATGGAAGATCATGGAAATTAAGATGTCCATCTATTTAGTTGAATTTTCATTACTATAAGATTTATTAACACCTACATACATTCATTACACCATTTATTCTGGTCATTTATTTATCTTATTCAAAATGTATAAATATGATAAAATTGTGAGACTGAAATCCACAAGCTTTCGTTTCCGTTACCATATAAATATCGAGGAACATATTTTCGCGGAATTTAGCGCATTTTATCATCTATGAAGTTAATAAATCAATCCTTTGGGGTACGTGCCTGCAAAACGAAATTTATTCCTTAAAACTTTCTACGCCGCATTAATAAATGATACGTGGTTTTTATGAATAATAAATCAATTCCATAAAACTGTGTACCTTTTGAAGCGAGGCTTTTAGCGCTTTTTGATAAAAAAAGTTTCTATATATATTCCGGGAATTTTCTTTATTGAAATTATCATCATGCTTTAAAGGCAACGGTATAAATTAAATTGAATGTGCGCGGAGCAAACGTGATTTACCTCTTGTGTGGAATGTGATAATTTTAAATCAAATTAATTAACAAAAAGTATCTTTAAAGGGAGTCACGTATATCGCGTAGGAACAGCCTCCGTTTTGAATCTGATAAGCGGAGGATTAACTGGAAGGTATTCAAGGATATTCTCTGTTGAATATTTATTAACTTCACAGGAAAATTAAATAACCCAAAACTAATAAATTAAAGGAATAAAATTTTTAAGGAAACTAGAGCCTAAACCAGTACGCATTTTATAGTAATTATAGCATGGCCAACTAAGCATTTCCGCTGAGGGAAACTACAAAAATCTTTATGTGAATATCACTATCTATCTAAATTTAAGTTATAGTTTCCTTTAATAAGATTATACGAATAAGTGTATTATTTCTACCGAAGATGTCATTTCAGTACAGTTCAGTTTCTTAAGAATAGACCTATTCAAGATATAAAGAAGCCAGTTTTGCTGTGAAACATCCTTTTTAACTTGTGGAATGTTAGCAGTATTTTTTGCTATATTAACAAAAAGTAAAATATTTCGCTTGGTTCTAATTTCATGAACGCAGAAGGCACCCTACGAAAATTAGTGCCCGGACAAGCGAATATAAAAGTAAGTAGCGCGTTCATCTTCGTAGAAAGATTCGATTCCTGGGAGAAGCCCAAATGTGAAATTACCTCAGCTGTCGAGGCAATTTTAAAAGTACTACTATTGCTACTATTTTTTTCACATACTCTTTACCATTTTTAGCACCTAGTGTTGAGATAATTATGCGTAATCCATAATTATTTTGAAAAGGATCAGAATCATGAGAAAAGGAAACCATTTTGTGGAAGGTAAACTCTCTTCAGTCCACCGCAGGAGATTTATCGCTCGAAACAACGCTTGATTGCCTCGAATCGCTCCTCACTCGTGTCTACACTCTGTTAGAGAATCTCTCCTCTAGAAGAGGATGTAAGAAGCCGTGTCGAGTGGAAAGCTAAGAAGGAGAGATCAGTTTTAAGGCTTCGCAAGCTCCTGAAAGTGATGTTAGGGCGGAGACGTTAAAGACAGAGGCTCCCCCATCGTGTTCTTTACTATCCTCATCTTTTTCGCGAATTTAACTGCAAGTTGGATTGTGATTTCAAACGCATTTTCCTTGCGTGAGACCAAACACGCTGACAGGACTTTTTTTAACTGGAGGAACAGGAACTGGGGAAGAGCTGGCTCGGAAGATTTTAAGCCTTCTGCATCCGTGGGTCTTTCGGGCGTCTCATCAGCGTTATATCCCTCGCGTGAGTGCAACAAAGGGTCTTAGAGGTGACAGTACCGAATTGCCGTGGGGGCAGGAGAGAAATTAATTTGCGAAGGGCGAGATGGTTAGAGAGGAGAGAGGCTTAAGGCAACTACGAAACTGTTTCCAGGTCCACCCTCCGTCATTCTCTTCCCCCACGTCTAGAGGGCAGTGGCTTCTACAATGAATGGCTTAAGGGACCGAAGTCACCCCTCTCCAGGGAGCTGTAATACGTGTTGCATGCAACTTACGTAGCGTACGACGTGCCGAAAAGAAACAGGAAGAATACAAAGGCTCTTTAATGTCCCGAACAAATTGGCGGTTCAAGAGTCGAGGGGATATAAGTTACCTCGATAAAACGGGTTAAGTGGGATAGAAAAATGGGATCTGTTTATTTTTCGGTTGCGTTTATCTCGCTGTGCCGTGATGGAGTTAATGCATTAGCATTAAAATAGATTACGGACTGGAGTTTGCCATAATTCAGCTAGTGAAGGGAATTTCTCGCTTATAAAAGTTTTCCTCAGTGGAGAGTGATTGCGAGAGTTTGCCAAGTATCTTGAATTATTAATTTATCCTACTGCTCCAGAGTAACGTTTTCGAGGATTTATTATCATGTTTTATCTTTTTATTGAATCCATGATTTACTACTCTTTGCTTGTTATTAATATTTATTTAAGTTCCATAGGCTTATCTATTACGGTGTAGAGGACACGAACTCGGGGTTTTCTTATCTTAAGCTGCATTATAAATATATTCAGTTCAAGACATGGATTGCTTTTTAACATGATATGTGTGGTGGAGTGCATTATCGAGTCATTTCATATTCTCGTTTCGTGCTTTGAATATCAAAAGGTTCATTGACTACCTTCGCATTTACCATAATGTAATTTATGAAAAATCCATATCGACATCGATTTTCTATCATTCTTCACAAAGGCTTTCTTCTTTGTCTAACAAAGTTTTATGCAATAATGGAACTTATTACTCTGCCTCATCTGCAAGCAGAAATTATCTTAAAACGCAATATTCCAATGAAATATCTCCTATTCTCCCGAGAGAAAAAGAAAGAAACTTAAGAAACAAAATAATAATAAAACAACTCAAAAATACCCCAAAAAAGAGAACGCTGAAAGGAACATCTCAAAGATACCTGCAGACAATTGTTAGATCTTTAAGCGTGACGTTTCGTTTCCCTCTTTTGATTAACATATGAATTATATTTAATTTACCGACGTGCAGTTGTGGAGCAAAAAAATTTAAGTTATTACTTAGAATTTTAATTACCCATTACGATACTTATTATCTTGAAAACATATCTCTGAAACTAAAAACATTATCTTTGTATACATTACATCTATCAGCAGAAGGAGACAGAAAAGAAATTCCCTCTAACAAGAAAACGTATCTCGTTTTAAATGAACTGAATGAAAAAGATCAAAAAAGGGTTACAGATATCGGAGGACCACACCTCAGCGTAAATTGAGGACTCACATTCAAGAAAAAGAGATCTAAAAAAAAGGTGAACTATCTAAAAGGGAAGATTTGACATTATCAGGGAAGAGACGGGGAAAAAGATAAGAGTATAAATCGCTTGTACAAAATTTGCAAACACAAAGTAGCGGAAGACATAAAGATAAGAGTGAGGAAGAGAAAAAGGAGTGAAGGAAGAAAAGGCCCTCTGAGCAGCCTTTCGAAGGCTTTGACGAAAAACTAAGCTGTATCGGATAGCAGAGTATGCCCTCGGCTTCTTTATGAGGCCCATCCCTCCCCTGCAAACTATGCCTCACCCTTGATTCCATATTCCGCGAATGCTTTACTTCATACCACCGCATACTTGTAACAGCGTCGTCCTGAATAGAAACTCCTGTATCAAAATAGGATCTATAGAAAAAGTGTATAGCGCAAGGGTCATATGGGCAAACATGCGGTAACTTATTCATGGATACATGTTCGCAATGCATAGAAATATTCTTCTCCGGCTGAATTTTTGATGGACTCCTCGAACATCATTCTATCGAACTCGTTCCTCATTATAACAGAGAGAATATTCGGTTTTCAATGATAATTATACAATTTTGTAAGTTTTTGAGGCCATTTTTTTAATCATGCTATTAGTGATGGGAAGATTAATCGGAATCAGGAATACGTTCATCGGCATTGGAGGATTTTTAACCTAATTTTCGGCTCCACAAGGATTCTTTGGGATTTTCCTTTAAAAAACAGTCTTCCTTTTCTGATAACTCCTTCCATTTATGTAATTAATGATAAATATATAGATGCTTCTTAGTGGAACTATCCATAATAATAATGCTTATAATGGTAATTAAAGTGAACTCATTAGGCTCATTATTCTGTAAATATTATAAATAATGATTTCCTTCTCAATTATCTAACTTATCACAAAGTCAGTCAGTCATTAGTATCTGATCATTCAACAATGTACTTCGAGATTAATTACGGTTTCTCCGCTAAATTAAGAGTGATACTTTGCGGTTTAAAGGCTTTATGAGTTTATCCTACGATGATCGCGATAAAATAACTGAATTATGAATCAAATCTTTGATGTTAAAGATCTGAGGTCAGTTTAAATTGTGTCCAGATATTCTATCGCTTTTTACTATAAAGTTTACTATTCTTCTTTAATTTTAGAGAGAGATCTGTTGATGAATTGTTTAGGAAAATCTGTGTAATAAATTTAAAGTCTAATTAGAACTATTTATGAATTTTCCGTTGTCAGGGTAGGAAGAGCTTCTAGAAATGTCTTTTATCCTAGAACGACAGTTTTCTCTATGAGAATATGATTAGAAAATCATCGATTACTTTATTTTGCACCTAATAGTTTTTGAAATACCATCCATTACTGTCATCGTACAAATATTAACTGCTTCTCGTTAGGTCAAAGGTTATATAATTTTTGCTTACATCATACATTTACACGTACTTTTAATTTGTATATTTACTGCTTTTTATCATCTTTATGGTTATGTTGTTTAATTTTTACCCACATATTGCTTTGAGTAAATTTTTTTCAACCAATTTTTTCTTCTGATTTCAGGTGAGTACCTTTCATCATCTCTACGAGTTTTGATTTGAAAAGTCGTAAGTAAAAAATCGAGTTCATAGGGTTTTCCTTCATGAGAGTAGAATTTTTCAGCATTCATAACCTTCAAACGTTATGTAGTATGCTCCAAATCACCTTAGAAGTAATTTTTATATTTATGCATTTCTTTCGTTTTTTAATATTCCCTTCCTTAAGGAATGATTGAATCTATATTCGATTTTCTATGACACATTTCTCTCTTAAGTAAGATTTTACTATATTTCGTTCTTTTTTATTTATTTTGGATGGTAGAGTAATTTTTTAAATATCTTCGGAATCCGAATTGACAAGTCACAAATGTAAGGGTTATTTTTTAGTGCACAACGAATTATGGTAATGAAATTCGTTTTAAACTCTCTCACCAACTGCTTGAATATTCTTATATTTTTATAATGATAAATATTAATATTTTTAGAATAATAAAAATAATATATTGAATTAATAAAATATCAATATTTTATAATAATATATAATATTTAGGAATTTATTAGGTGAATTTTTATACTAAAGAATCCACTTAAGCAATTAACCTTTAATAATTCACACAAAAAACTAGACCCTAACAAGTATTCGAAATCGTGACCTCTGTGTTCCTAGTATAGCACCCAAATTTCTACTCCACCGGGGCCAGATTAACAATATACTATGAGGTGCTACCTAAAATTTCCCGAAGTTGGAATCATGCGAGCTAAAGGACTCAACTGCTGTCCAAAGCCACTGGGTGGAGTTGTGTACATTTTTTGTGTGACAGTATGTCAAGCAGCTTTATTGTCAACGGATGCGTTAATTGTTGGTGAACAGCTTTCCGTTAATACTCCTACTTGTGTTTGTGTTTTGTAATGGTCGAAATCAAGCGAGGCATTCAAAATCCATGCCATTATAAGCATTATATGACTTACATGGATCATTAATTGCATTCAGAAATATCATTGTCTGTCAGAATCGTTTCTCACTTAATTCAGATTCGTAATAATTTAATGTTGATTATTACTAGAAATGGAGAAAATGTAACACTTATTTAGATTTTCTAATTTACTTTCTATATAAATAAAGGATCTTCCTTGAGGTCTCTAATGCTATAGCTAAGATTTTTGTTATTGTTGATCACATCGATTTAATCAAGAATGAGAAATTACTCTATCATTTGGTTCCATAGATTTTATTCTTAAACATTAGGTATGCCAGGTGGTATTTGGATCGTTTTCCATTACTTTCAGGTTTACAATATAGCTAATTGCACTATGTATCATCTTGAAGTCCAGTATTACTTTCTCTAATTTCTTTATTGAACTCGAATAGTAAACTTTAAGGTGAACTAGAATTGAAATTGATATACTATCTTAATAAATTATTGTGTAGTCTATCTATCTACTACGGTCCACTATTTCAAATTTGAATCATACTCAGTAAGCATACTATTACATAAACCACCAGCTTATCAAATCTATAGGGCGCCAGGAACATTTATCTCATGAATAGGCATTCATAGGCATACAGTAAACGGATCTATCTCGTTAAATCATGCACTAACTGACCGGGTTCATAATAATCCTCAAGCCTAATATCGAAAACGTGGATGTAGTCGGTGCGTTGGGCGGTGCTTCACTTTTTTTCCTCTCGTCGAATGAAAAATGCAGCGCTCGCTATTTCCGGCTGACCGATCTCTTCTTTCCCAGGGATGCTTTCATGACATGCCCCGCTCTTTTATTCACGTTCATCCCATTCAGATCATTACGCTTTATTATTTCGCGAAGAGTTAATATCCTATACTTAGTGTGCTGAATAACGCACATGCTGAAATCGATATTCACCAGCCCACTAATCATAGAATTTGACTATTTATTTGTATGCTTAGAGGAAAGTTACACTAGGATATAATAACAATAATGACGACTTTATTGATAATAAGTTTAGTCTTTCAAAGACCATTATTAAAATTAACCATTACGAACATACAACGCATAGACGAAAACATAAGACCATTCCCTAACCGGAAAAAACCTGTTAGCCGGGATTCGAGCTCGGGACCTCGGAGCACTATGATGCAAACATGCTAACTACTTCGCCACCGAGGCCGGCGATGCATTTGTTATACATAGGGATTGTGTGATTATGCAACGTAGATCATTGCTCTGATAGTAGGTTCGAGTCTAGTGATTTATGTATCGAATCCTGAATTTAACCTAAATTCATGGCAAACAAATAGAATCTTATCACCGTTGAATCACAAAGTAGGATTTTGTATGCATCAGTATCTTAAATCACTATACTAGGAGTTCATTCCCTTTTACATTAAGTAACTGAAAAAATAAGAGCTCTTTCTTAAACCTCTATATTAGAGCTAAATAAATATAATACAATTTCGCTGGGTTTTCGTTCAGTTAATTACATTCATTCCTTTTATTGTTTTCATTGTAAGAGGATAAATCTCTTTGTTAAAAAATTTCAAAGTAAGTCATTTGGTCAATTGACAAAATTGATAAAGCGATAACGAAATTCGGTTGGGTATAAACTTAACATATGAATGCCCCTGCTGCAATCAACCCGTACCAAGTAATATGGGTCATTACAGATTAAAAGCTATAGCCGCTTCCACCAAAGGCGGACGCTCTACTAATTAGAGGAGCATCTCTCCGGCGAAAGGTTCTAGTTTAGAATTACTAATTAAATTATGATTCCCCAGCATTAATCTCATGTTGATTCTTTATCAAAATATGGGATAGTTTCTAAGGAATATATATTCTAATATACGACCTGAACTAAGCACTTTCCGTCTCTATAGAATGATGTTCTGTTGAAGAAAGCATATCTCCCTGTTTTTCAATCAAAAGATCCTATGGTGATCGGCATGGGTCAGTTTTATCATACATAATTTTTAAATAAGAGTGGACTATACACCTTTACGTGGGCATTAAAGCAAAGAGATTGGGAATGGATAGAGAGTTATAAATATGAATCTGGGGAAGGATGTTAAATATATAATAGTCAGATAAGGATAGGAACGAAAAAAATTTAAGAAGAGTAAAAGGAGATCGAAAATTGCTCCACTATATAGAAGAACGAAAAAGAAAATCTATATGGTATATATTGAGTAGATGTTGCTTGATGAGGGATGATTTGGAAGGAACAGGAGAATGGAAACCTTAGAGAGAAAGAAGGAGAAAGAAAATGATTGATGACATAAAAGATGGAAAAGGATATGTCGTTCTGAAGAGAAAAAGGGAGGATAGAGAATGTAGGAAGGCACCAGAAACCTACAGTAGCACACCACAGTTACAATGATACACCTTTTAGTGTAACCGCATACCTTGTTATTGTGGTGAATGAAATCATCCAGCGATTCCCATATTCGATCATCGTATGTTCTTAGATTTCAATACAGCAGTTGCTATTCTTCTGCTACATTTTTAGGTCGTAAAATATTGCTGTATCTATTTATTATTATTTAGCTTTAACACAAATGTAAAACATATAGCGATGGATATGTTTAAAATACTCAGAAATTACTTTTGTCGGTAAAGAACAACATTCAGCAGTTATAAGTCCTCAAGTCATGTTTTTTTTTTTAAATCAAAGCAGCACTCAATTTGTTTTTACTCAATGATACACTTGCATTGAATTTTGTTGAATCACTTTAATGTTATAAAAAAGGTCATCAAGAATGAATATGGAATCTTTCGTAAAAACACGTTACCATTATTTCAGAATGTATAATTTACATAAAAATAAATTATCGACTAAGGGTAGCTGAAAATAACGAGGTTGAAAACCCTTTTCTGTTGGAAGGCGACCTTTCCAAAGGTCAATGCATCGTTCAGTCACCCATTCGTCTTTCAACTCATTATGCAATCGCCTTGGAGCAGTTTCGTCCGTTCGGATTAATGCAAACAGTTTAGTGCCATTGATCTGTGCCGGGTTTCGTCCCGTTTAAATTGAACCGGATGCCTCTTTCCAAAACCTTAACCCCTTTCCCTCCGCATCACCGAGCACTTTTATTAGTTGTTCCGCGAGAGCCCCATTGTTTCCCGACTGAATTGGATTTCCCATGTATGAATCCGCATTAACGTGGCCGCGGTTTCGTCCCCGTGTCCCACCTCGTTGTCGCTGGATGACGTTCTCTCTCTTATGCACCCGCGCATGCGTAAACAGGCCACGCAATCATGCTCTGTTGGCCCGAACAACTCAACAACCAATGCCCTTTTCGCTCTGCTCCTCGATAAGCGTGAGTTACTCCGCATCCTCCACTATGTCCTCCTGTTTCTACACTTCCTCTCCCAATGCAGTCTCATGTATCATCATTCTTCCTTCCCCACCGTCAACGCGTTTCCACCCTCTTTCTCCATCGCACTACGATTTGCTTCTATTCCATTTCCGCTTTTTTTCTAAATCGCCTTTTATTACTCCACGATATTGTAGGATTATGATGAAATTGCTGTTTGAGCTAAGATTCTAGAAATTCAGCACCTGGACGGCTAAGTAGGAAAAGCGTTTCTACTTTGGTGTAAAGGATCGTGGGTTTTATTTTCGGTGGGGCCTAGATGTGTGACGAAATGATCTTATGCGTCGAAAAATGAAAAGGATAATAGGAATTTATTTAAACTTGAGTATAAATTTTGGAAATCACCAAATATATGCGAATCCGACTTAGAACATTGTTATTCTAAGACGCGTTGGATCTCGATCATTTCATTCTCTGCAAAACAGGGACAGATTTGCAATTATGCGTATTATGGGCCAGCCGATAGCTCCACTATAAAGAGGATCCAAAAACGTACTTTAATTCTTCATTATGCTGAAGAATCACCTGGAGGGTCCTCAAAGTATTCCTTGCGCCTAGGGGCTCTGACTGATCGAATTTGCTTCTGCTGCGAAACTTCTCCGTAATATAACAACCCCATCCACTAATAAAAAAATTATTAAAGATATTTCCAACTCTGTATCACTAAACTCGCCGTTTTTAAGTTAAAGATGTATGAATGAAATTTTATTTATGAAAACCAACTGTTTTACTATCGTTGGTTTCTACATATATACATTTCTTAGTGTCATTGCTGATTGTGGATGTATTTTTGATAAACACATTTATTTGACCATGATGTAGCTCTAGCACGCAGCATGCGTTATTGATGCTTCAACTCCTAAATATCTTCCCTTGGGTTGAATTACCTAGGTAATCTTTGGGGCGACTTTTATTACTTTTCTGATATAATTGCAGTGAAATAGCGACCACAACGTTATCTGAGATCAGAGATTATCTGAGAGTCACTCAGTGGTTGATATAAGAGCGGAAACTTCAAGAAAGAGAATTCAAATTGTAAGAGAAAGCTCCGTTGATTACAGAAAACAGTTGTACTTTTACTACGTCGTTACCGCGGAACATCGCAGCGTCGTTATGAGAGGAAGTGACGTAATATATTCTCTCCACCTCATCCTCCACTTCGTTTAGCAGCCCGTGTTTTGTCCCATCCTCACTCGACAGCCGATTATGCTCCAATTTACGTTCGAGTCCCCAACCACAGAGGGCAGGCATATCGTACGCTCCTTCCTCTCAAATAATCTGACCCTGTAGTGTAAAACGCGATAAGGGGTGAGGTTCGGCTATGAGACCTCGAAATTGCGAGGATCGTTTTTAGGGGCTGGAAGCTGGATTATATGTCCTCCGGGTGAAAGCGAGTCATTTCTTTATGATGAGTTCTCCTACCATATCCTTTTTTTGTACCCTTGTGGATTTTTGTGGACCAGGATGGAAAGATTTCGTTTTACAATCATCGATGAAAAAAATCCGTCGAAAACGTTCGAGATGAAAGTTGTGGTGTGTAAGGTATATAAAAAATATATATACGGGCCATTTACAGCAGTGATGTCTTGAATCTCATTCACTGAGCTCAAATACATCAACTTAAGCTATTAAAAAAAAACATGATGGAACTATCTTTCAGTATAAACCCTCTTAGTTCCGAACCTCAGTACTGGACATCTGGCAGGTTGCCGAGTTGACCGATTAGTCCGACCTGTGCCTATATACTTTATGCATTTACATGTCTTTTCATGCACATGTGGAAAAATTATTCTAAGGTATCCTGAATAAAAATGTTCACTGAAATGTTCAATGCGTAATAACAACATTATCTCATATAGAGAGCTAAATAATTCTTGCAAAATAGAAGATATAAACTGTAACCTTATTGCGTCATGTCTTTCTAAACAAAAGTTCGAGGATAATAAACATAGTAAAACTGTTTGGTTAATCCGTCGGTCAGTAAAGCGGAACCGGTAAAGAGGAATTATACTTTATTACCTTGTATGCACACTTCCAAAGTCGAAAAGAAAAACTCGGCATCATTCCTTTCGTTTTGTAAGTTTTCGGTCTTTTTATTGATTAATAAGTCAAAAATATCGTTAATGATACGATCTTAGACTGACTTAGGTTAAAAATAAATCTATTCATAGTAAATATGTGCATTACGAATGAATAATATGTAACGCATTGTGGTATCCTTGAGTGCCGCAACCCGCAACACTTTTATGTGTTTGCTGGTTGCCTACTTGTAAGGGGCTCTTTAACCCGATGAAACTAGAGTGTCATCAAAACGCTGAGAAGCTCGTAGAACGTACGGTTATCACCGAATTTTCTCGCGTCAAACTAACTTCGTGAATACTTAAGACAATGCTTACATATATTTATGTCTTTTCCTTTTCACCTGCGAAGTGTAAAGGATAATTAAATCGGTTTTACTCAAACTTTTGCTCGGCTGTAGATGGTTATGTTATCTAAGTTTTCTCATTTACTTCTCCTCAAATGCACGTTCTTATTTTACCGTATTGTTTGTAGAAAATCTAATTTCAATGTTAAACTTTCTTTTTTCAATGATTACCGAATTTTTTACTTTAATAAGTTCAAGAGTTAAGAGGAAATCTCAACTGAAATATCGATAATACTATTATTTGGTTACTTTCTATAACAGAATTGAAAATAAAATTAAACATTGGCTTTCGATGAGAGAGTCCCATTTTTTTGGAAGATTAAGCTTCTAGAAAGAGAAAAATTGGCGAATTTGACATTTATAATTTAAATTATGCAGACTCTACAAGTTATTTCTGCTTGTAAGAAGGATAAAGAGAAAAACAATCAGCCGCTGATTCTGATCTCCGCCTTAATTTTATTTCAGACGTAGAGTAATATTTATAAATATATCACTTGAGAAAACGAACCTCTATTCTCCTATTTTTGGATTGTGTTAGCTTTATTTGATTCACTGATTGTCAATACAAAACCACTGTAAAATAAAACACCGGATTTCTCCTATCAAACAAAAGGACAGCGGAGATCGTACGTCATAGATGTTCTTCAAAAGTAAACCAAAGCACATCCTCTGGCGAAATCCCTCGTGTTTACGCTCTTGAAAAGTGTGACCCGAAAACAAAGTTTGAAAGAGTCTAAAAAAATAACAAAATTCAGCCCGTTGTTCCTCAACGATGGTCTAGCCCTTATCACTGGAAAATTTCGTATTTTTTTATCTCGGACAATTTCCGCGGAATTGGCCGTTGGAAGTCGAGAGATGGGAAACTGATGTATGAAATGGAACCTTTTCCAAGAGTAGGGGTGTATCTAGATAGATTGCGTGGCAAGATATGGGGAAAGGCAAACGTGATATGGCGAGTTAGACTAAGTAGGAGGTTTAAAACGTTGGATGGGGAGTCGGATAGGATTATATAGATTGGAAAGAGAGAGAAGTTAGAAGAACGTGTTTGTGTACATAGAGGAGGAAGTTTTATTGCAGGGAGGGTTGTAAGGGGAGTAGCATAGTTTAGGCAAGGGAGGCTTCCAAAGTGAGGATGAAGGCTTGTTTTTGGTATCAGAGAGGTTGAGTGAGGTGGAGGGAAAACGGAGAGAGAAAGAAACTTGAGGGTGAGAGGCATGCTGGTCTCTCGGGTGAAGCATTTTAGAGGAATTTTCGGGGAAAAGAAGAGAAATAAAGGAAGGAAAGATATAGTTAGAGAGGGGTTATGTTTGGAGGAGAGAAGTATACGTTTGGAACTTTGGGAAAGAGAAGCTATTAGATTCAAGTGAAGATGACACACTACTTATATATGCGGGCTTTCAAAATGCGTGAGCTTTCCCGGAATTTTGTTTTCAGGAAAATGAGTTCCAGGAATGGTAAATTAAATGCCTGTTTATGTCTCTCAGGGCGGAGTGTTTATTTTTTTCCCCGGAAAACATCTCGCGTATTTTCCATTCTATGCTTGCTCTCCTAAGGAGTGTTTTTATTTTCTCTAATTAAGTCTATTCTCCTCCTAAACTTGTTCTCGATTTTTTTTCATTCTGCACCAAATTTTCGTTTGTAATTTTCTAGGAGAGGTTGATTCTTGGAAATTTTTGATAAAAATAGCGATCGGAACTATCGCTGATACTCCGAGACAAAATTTATTTTGAATTATTAATTCCATTCAAATACACCGCCCCATCTTTAGTCTCTTTATTTAGGCAAATAAATTAATTGCAAGTATACCTCATCTTCCTAACAGCTTTTCATCTTCATAATTATTCATAATGGAAAGTAGTAATTAGTATTAGTAACAGTACCGTATTTTCTTATAGAGACTATGTTACATACATAGAATATTAAAGTTTTTTCCCTTTTCATCGTCAGTCAACGAATTTCACGTAACGTTGAATGCGTAAATATTTTTATATTAAAATAATCAGTTATGTAATTTATAAAGTATCTCTCTATTGATCAGACTGCATGTAAGAAATAACAAATGTAAAAACGACCTGTTTCTTGCAATAAAAATTTCAGGTTCTGATCTATCAAAAAGTTTGGGTATTGCCGGAAAATTTTCTCGAGTTTCATTATTAATATGTATTAGGTTAATTAGATCAAAGTCTACGGAATTAGGTAATTGTATGCATTTCATAAGATGATGAGATTCCCTCACGCATTCGAATTCCCTAATTTTACGAAGGAATTAAGAGTACAGTGAAAGATTAAATAATCTATAAAACATTATAACTAAGCTTAATTTTTACTGTTCTATATGAATGTCACTGCTTCATCCAATCCATCTTTTGTTATCTTTTCTCAACTAGGTGCCTCAATTAAAGGGTTCGATATTTCCCTTGTATACGAACTTCTTTTAAATTCATTCCCTAAACGAATAACTGTTTAAATGACTTATTTATTATTTTACATGTTAATAAAATTTACAGATATAAGGAAAGTACATTAAAATACACAAAAATTAATCAATTAATTTAAAATTAATTGTAGTGAAAAAGGTCCAAGTTATTTTCTTAATATTGCATCCTCTGTCAGGAAACTGAAATTCAAAATTGAACCTTATCTTAAATCACCCACATTACATTCCACGATTTTCTCCATGATTGGCATACCATGGTCGATAGAGGTGAAAGCCAATCAGTTTTTCTTTCGATGAAACTCTATCACTGAAATGCGGGAACTGTCAAGTATAGCCCGATGCTTGTCATCGTCTCTGAAAGAGAAGAGATCAGTTTCTGCGAAGAAGGTAGCAAGTGACAAAATAAATTTGATGAATGAGGGAGAGTGAGTTGGGATAACAGATGGAGAGGTGCCAGAAAATGGTCATAAAATATTATGAGCTTGGAAGAGAGCCACTCCAACTCATGCATTTCTCAAAGCTAAGCGCGTCAAGGTTGTTAGGCAGAAAACCTTGGTAATTCGATGATATTTGAAATCAATTAACAGTATTAAAGATTTCCTATTGCATTGAATTTTTGAATTTTCAGGAAATTAAACTTTTAAGTAGATAATATGAAGGAGAGATCAGGAGGAAAGAGATCTGAATTTTTTCGAATTAGAGTTATTTCATAACCCTTAGCTTAATTTTCGGTCACATTGAAATTATTTAACCACCAAAAATGTCCCAATGTGGACGATAACTGACTTTCGGTCAATCAGTAACTTAAAAAATTTATTATTATTTGAATCATGGGAGTGTATAATCTTATTTGGTGAAATTGTACGGATGCAAGGCTTTCAAAAAGAGATGAAAAGTCGGGTTTTTAGTCCAATAGGATCAAATAATAAAGGAGAAAAGGAAGGAACGTTCACTAAATGCGAAAAATGATAGCCTATATTCTGGAGATAAACTCTCCAAAAAATTGGCGCTGTCTAATAAAATCATGTTATATAACTTGACATATTTCATCCCAAACATTCACAATTTCGAACGATGACGGATAAATTGCGTTTCTGTAATAGACTGCAGAGATGACAACTGATCTAATGGGGAATATGATGACCTCATGTGGAACATATTCAAATGATGGGGAAAAAAGATCTGTGGGAGGGTCCGGAAACTGATCCGAAGGTCTGACAAATTTTCTTTCGAGTCCGCTCACATATTTTATCCTCTCCGATTATCTAAATCCCTCATCTTAAAATATTCCACCTCACTTTGTCTCTTTCGATACGTTTTCATCCCCATTATCTCTATGCATTCACCCCTTTCGGTTGTAAATTACCTTCAATTTTTTTGGAAATATCTCACCAAAATCTACTGATGCACCTATTTTATATACTCAGGCGTCTATAAATTTTGCACTGCTAAAAAACTCCCCATAAAAAAGGTAGGTGAAGATCCTTTACCGTTCACCTTTAATTTTATAAATCCATTGAGTTATTCGGATTGGTTTGATAATTTAAAGTACTATAGGTTATCTGAATGCCATTTTGAGCGTACTAATGTTGTAAAATTTATAAGTTGCACTATTTTTACACCGAGAGTTGAAGTTTCAGAGACCTGTACCATTAGATATACTGGTTCCAAATACTAATTGTATCCAAATGTAATGAATATTCGTCTATCTCAGCGGTGTAAAAGCGAAAATAGTTAAACTCTTAACAATGAGTGGCTTAACATTGTACCAATAATTCCTATACCTTCTCGGCTGAAAGAATGACAATCTTCTAGTGTCTATCGTTAGTTCCTTAGATACTTTTAGTGTTGTTGCAAACTTCTCATATATAAACTCAAATTATCAATATTTCCAAGACTCAAATCTTTAAGTTAAGAGTTAAAACCCTATGAACGTTCCAAACGGCCATTTATATGGTATTTAGGTTTTTAGTTACCTCCTAAGATTCTTGATGAGACTGGCTTTTATTATGAAAGAATTATATTGTAACCTAACGAAGTCAATCACTCTGTTAATGAAGTTAACAAGTTATCTTCAGAAATTAGACCATCTTCTGTCTTATAGCCTTTTCATATTCCATGCATATCGTGATAGTATAAAATCAGAAACACGGGGAAAATACATTTAAATTATTAAATATTCGTGTATTTTCGTCCTAGTGTATGACTTAACGTAGAAAATCATACGTCCAGAGCAGGGAAGGCAGGACGCCATATGTCCATTAATTAAACGAGATGGGTTATTGTACGCTAGGGGGAGGAAGGAATACTCCGAAGAACATGAACTGGAGCAACGAAGTTTTGAGGTCGTGGTTTATAAGGAGCTAAAATGAGGAAATTACAGCAGCGTATACATAAGCGAGGTGTACGGGGTTTCAGAGAGAGAGGAAGTAGGCTGCTGGGGGTGAGGGTAGTCTTGCAAAGGAGAGAATGGTGGACTACGAGGCTGTTTGAACAAGTTTTAGCCCTACAGAACTATCTCCTTCTCCCTTCCTTTATTCCCTTCCATTGCAACGTTCTCCTTTACTGCGCTAATCTATAAGTTTCAGGAAGCGTCCGTAGTCTTGCACATCTTTTTGGGAGCCCAAGGTGCACGGCACTGATTTTTCACCCGGAAACTTTTTTCCAGCCAAGTTTTCCATTCTCGTTGATTAAATTGAAGGTCTTTTAAAACCCTGTACCGGTTTGGAAGTTCGTGTTAAAAGTTGTAAAGTCGGGGCGAGGCTACAGGATTTCTTTTTCGCTTCCCCGCACTTTTCATTCGTTTCGGTTGATTAGGTTAATGGTTTACACATGCGAAACGTAATTGCACAGGAAATTGCGAGCAAATGCTGGTTGATTTAAACGCGGAGTTGGTCTGAAAAAGGGGATATATATGGGTCGGTGGGAAGTTCCAGTTTTATCGTTCGCATCTAGAACCAAAAGCATATTCACGTTTCGTATTTCATGAACGAGATATTTTGCCCGTGAATATAAATCTTGACTTGAAGCGCTGCGCTTTGGACCGTAAGTAATTACGCTGTCCTGGAAAATTACTGTGATTTTGTGGCCGCGTCCTAAGATGCAATCAAATCGACGAAGACCAAGTTCCCGTCTCATTCTCAGTGGGAAAAGACGACATTCCCTTAAACAGAGAAATTCCGCATCTATGAATCGGGGGGTTGAGTTAATTCCATGGTTTCCTCTTTGAAACGCGAATGCTTTTGCCTTATTTCGGGCTTTAATTAACCAAATTGAACATACTTTTTTCCTCGGCGGAATGTAGATTTTCGTCCTTATTTCAATTATGGAGGCATTCATTATATTCCACAGAGGATTTTGCTGCTATTGAAATTGAATTTCATAATCTCATTGGGATATAGGAAATGAATCTGTGGAATGTCGAAACCTTATTTATGCAATGATAATTAACCTTACTTCAATAACTTATATCTTTACCTTTGAATAATCTAAAATAAGATACATTGACAGTATAAGAAGATCTACATCTACATTTGAATCCTACAATCTCCATTTCTGCGTGTGGCAGGGGGTGACACCATGACTCCACTTCCCCAATCGATTACTTTTGTATATCACAAGCCGAAAAAGATAATGCGACATGTAAGAATACCTATCTCTGATTTTCTGTCAGAACGGCCTTTTTAAAAGGAAGGGCGCCTAATATCGACTAAATCTTAGAAGAACCTACTCTTTCAATTCATTGAGTAAATTGAGCCTTATTTTAACTCTTACCTAACGACTTGTTATAGAATATTCCATTCTAAAATATCATATTATTTTACTTCATTTTCATAATGATTCAGAGATAAAATACAGCAAGGATAAGTAATATACAACTCTAAAAGTAACCGTTTCTGAATAACAGAATATTGACAAGAAAAAATGATGTAAGAGACTCCAGGTCTGTTTAATACACTCTTTTCAATCACATGTAATTATACAGTTAAATAATTAAATTGAAGATAAGAGCTTATGTTACCATATATGTGCGAGTAATTTTTAAACAGAAATTGTGCATGTAATGTTACGGGAAAACACGGAAAGGATAAAATTTCTTTCTTGTTTAGAATCCCATCTTGTTTTTTGAAACGCAACGTTCACTGATTTATTGTAACAATTCTTTACAAAATATATTGCCTTTCGTTGTAGCTTGTACAACCATCGACTACAACCTTTGACATTGATTTAAGATAAGGCTTGCTGTTTTATTTGCGTCTATCTTGTTATCTCCTGAATCCGTAATTGCGTAATGTGCTAGTCAGATTACAAAAAGCTGCATGAGCCAGGTTACGTTGGAATTGACTCTCGTATTTGGTTTTTTTTTGTTCCCTAATGAACAAATTCCGTCGCAACGCTTCCTATTGCTTCATTTACTCCGATTAGAACAAGATTTGATTTTCTGGCATTCATAAAAAGACCAAAAGAAGGAACAAGTTTCATGGCAAACACGTTAACTCTATTGATTTATCGATACGTACACGAGAAATAGTCCGCATTGCCTTAGAAGCTGGAGTACAGATAAATATTTTTACGCCCCGGGTCCCACTATAATGACGCCATCTATCTTCATTTCCTATCATTCCTTTCCCATAGTCCTTTTTCTCCCTCCGTTTCTCCTTCCTCTTCTTTCATTCTTCTTTTTCTCGCTCACTTTTTCTCACGCGCCCCTTCTTTCAAGTGTGTCCTCTCAACACTAGTGCCATCTAGAGATTGACAGGAGAACCACTCTTCGTGACCTGCTTCCTCGCCACCTCTTCTTTTTTCCGCTCCTCCATTCCTCTGCATCTCTTCACGCCCTCACCCTATCAAGCGCCCTACCCTTTTGTTTCTTTACCGTCTTTTATATTTTTATCCGTCCTCCTCATTCCTCGGTAGACTCCCACATGTACGCCCCCCTTTTTTATTTAAATATCTCGTTTTACGGAGGGGTAAAAGTACCTCTTTCGTCGCTCAGTTTTTCGCGCGCTCTCAAAATAAATTCCTACGGAATCCTGGCAGACATGTGGGGATTCTTTGTAAGTGACGCTGCTACAAGTTTTTCTCGAATCTTTTCCTCTTTTTCTACATCCTCCTCGAGATTGAGATCTGGGTATTCTAAACGGATGCTGAGGAGGAATCCTGTGGCGAGATGGCACGCGGTGAAGGAAATCGCATAATAGGGAAGTGAGGGATTTTTGTTCGGGATCAGCGGCCGTGAGGCCCGTCTTTGGAGTGGAGAGGGTTGTTTTTTTTCGGATTTGTGCATTGAAATGGGTGTTAAATATAGCAAGAGAATGTCGTGGCTGCATAATCTCGGAGGCTGGGAAAGGCGCTGCTCTTAGATTGATCTTCTTACTTCGTTGAAGAGGGAAATATGATGTGGTTGTTTCCGACGTATACCTGTTTCAAGGTATAGGAAAATTTATCAAATGTGGCTTTTTATAATCATGCATTCCAGCCTTAAATAGTTCAAATAGCTCGTATCACAATTTCGAAAATTAAACTGAATATTAGGCAATTTTTTGTGGAGGTTAACTTACTCAAAAATTTATTTGTTCCTTTGATATGCCATTTATGGGTTGAATATCTGTAATAAATGATGGTACTAGATAAGAGTTATTAGTGCAATTTATCCATAAATAACATCCTTATTCATCGAATTAAACTTTAATTGCCCATTGCATATTCTATTTTTTAATCAGATTCTGCCTAATCAAATTATTAATCAATAAAATGCTTCTAATTATATTAAAAATAAAACACTTTCTCTTACAAGAAAAAATTCCTTCATTTCTGAGAAAGCTTCCAGATGATAATCTAATATATATGTAGTAAAATCAAATGAGCAAGCTAAGGACCTTTGCTTTAAGAATCAACAATTATTAGTTTACTTATATATTTGTTTCAATTAACAAAAAATTATGGTTACATTTATAATGGGAATAACTCTGAATATTTTTTACGGCGCATTGAGATGACCTGCCCAAATTTAGAGACAGATCCTAATTATTCAGCGGCGAGTTTTAGCAAACAAAGGTCCGAAGTACGAGTACTAATTTGTGACCCCAGTAGATTATTCGCCTTTAAAAACAATAAGGCATTCTTTTTGGGGCTTATTTAAACACGAATCCCTCAGCGCCAAATGTGCCCAATAGTAAATCCATTGTTGCACATATCCTTTGTAAAGAATACATTGATTTATATATAATCTTTCGGCCGAGATGTGGTGGAAATACATAACTGAATACAGATTTTTACTTTTCCACAGAAGGAACTCCTCGCTCCCCTTCTGTGGAAAAGTAAAAATCTGTATTCAGCAGTTGATTTATATAAGCATATAAATGAAATTATTTCTACCTTTCTCTATCAATTTTGGTGGAAATGTTGGTATCTGCATCAATTTTCAAGACCCATTTATACTTTTGAAGGAGCCCTAAACTAATTACCGCTAATATTTTTCATCTTGGGAAGTTCGACTCCATCAATTATAAAAAAAGGACATCGGAACCATTGGACCGTGACGACCTCTTTCGTGCAAAATAGATGATCATTAAACAAACTCAATGCGACTAAACAGACATCGGAAGGCCTCCATTCCACTCTATTTATTACCCCACCGAAACGCCATTGAGGAATTTTAAGCGCCTTAAAAATGTCGCGGGAAAAAAAGAGGGCATCCGTTGAATAAGATAATAATTTAGCCATTCCGCCTCTTCGAACTCGAATGCCATCCTCTTTGAGAGCATCGGTGGGGTTTTTGATGATATATCAGAAGTACGAGAGGAACAACTTCCTTCATAAATTTTAAGCCGGTGTCGCACGAAGCAAAAAGAAACTCGGCAAAATCGAGAGTCATTTATTTTATTTCATTCTCCGCTCGACCCCATCCTTTCTGGGAAAAGAGCTTGTGCATGCACTCAAAAGAAGAAGGCCTATTTTCGAGACCGGGTCATAACTCGTGCTTCCCACGACGTCTTTGGGGTTTTCGCTCCGGCGAGGGAATCCTCCACTCTAGCCTCTTATTATTCAGTTCGCGGAGATTCAATCCTCTCTCACGTGTTTCCTCTCCGCCCTTTATCGCGGCACTTAGCACCCCGTGTTCATTTCCCGTCGACTCATTGCTTCGAGTTCCCTTCCTCCGATCCGATCTCTCCTTCTGAAGCCGTACATCTCCCTCTGCAAACTTCTCCCTATGTTTCCCTCCTCTCCTTCGTCAGCTTCTTTATCGCCCTCCCGCCATCCCCATCTTAATTATGTCCCCAAATGAGTCGTCGCTTTTAATTTTTCCAATCCTTTTATTCCGTTCGTTCGCATCCACTCGTCGTTCCTTCGCTTTGATGTCTGCTTTCTTTTTTTGATTCCTTCATTTCTTCCCCCGTTATTTTCGAATTTTCCCTTTTTTCGCCCGGAATTTTCTTCTTATTCTCGGAATGTTCCCTTTTTTACCGCGCTCCTATCTCGCTCCCATTGAAGTTTTTCCCCCTCATCCGCGCTTGTTTTCGGTCGCGTCGTTAGCGATCCCCTCCTCTAAGTTATGCCTCCGTGCGATTCTTCACCGATTTGTATACTATGGCGCGCTATTCTGCTTCCCTTCCATTAGTTTCTGCTTTGATCTTCTCGTTCGGATTCGAATTGTGATAGATGCCGGCCATCTCATCCTCTTGACAAATACACAAGACGTCTAACTCCCACTTAAACTCTCTCTCTCTCCCTCTTTAATGTTCCTTTTTCCCCTCGTACTACTCTCCTTTGCAGTCTCAAGGACGCTTTAATCGCATTTTGTTCCCTTAGAAAACTTTGAATTATTGCTTCTGACCGAGTGAAATTCTCCCGCAGAAGGGTTGCCATTGTAATATTCTATATGCATAGGCGATGCCCGGCTAAAGGAGGACGTGTTCTCGTTTTTCACTTGCCTTCTTCTGTCCTCTATTTGAAAATTTTGGGGTTTTGTCCTGCTTTTTCCGAGTTATCAATAACTAATCAAATTTTATATTCAGCAGTTATTTATTTGTTGAGGATCTTAATCCTATTAAATAATGGTATCACGGAGAGAAAGAGAATTAAGAGGGTTAAGAAAAAATGAAAGCTTTTCAACAATCCGAAATCCTAGCTTTGGACGTAATGAAAATGAGACATTACTTTCTTAGAGTACGTCGACACTATGTTTAGGGAAAATTATTGTAATTAATAATAAATGAATAAATTTTACTTTAATTTTTTAATTTTAAATTGATGAAAAATATACGCAAATTCTCATTATTTAGAATTCACATTTAAAAGAGTAGAAGATATACCTGTAGAATTGTGATTTTCCATTTGACTAAATTGCCAGGAATTAGAAAATATTTGAAGAATATTGAATTTTCCAGTTTACGGGAGACATGCAATATAAAACTGAATTAGCATGTTCTGCAAGTTTGCAACTTAAGTAATCTGAATCTTTATAAAAATAATAACTATGTGTAACCAATGATTCACCTATGCCAATAACTGCTAAAAATAAAAGAATAAATATGGTAATAGTATGGCAGAATAAGCATGGAAAAATAAATGCTTTTTTAATTTACTATACTTAGAAATGATAAAATATTTACTATCGGGATTTTATTATGCTTTATATGTCTTATTTTTATTCCATTCTTTTTATCTGACCTAAGAATTTGAATACAACATTTAATAAAGTTTTATAAAAAAGGGAAGACAGATACCCAACAAGGGATACTTGTTTTGGGTTAACCTCGATATACATTTGCATACAGACTTTCAAATATTTAAATGTTCCAACATAATATTTTAACGAGAAAAATTCGAAAATTTATTCGAAACAATTAATGAAATGCAAATGGACTTATTTTGAATTAAAATTCATACGCCCAAACCAAAATCATTTCAACAAATTTTCAGGGGTCGGAGAGCATTGTGTATTTTTCCATTCCCAAGACTCTCGCCAAACAACAGCGAAGAATGATGATATTTTGTTTCGTTTAGCATTTTCTTTCCTCTCTGACCTTCAACCGAAGCCTCGTGCGCCCTTTTATTCGATATTTCCTCCCACACTGGCAATTCTTTTAAATTATTACTTGCATTAAGCGCGGACTCCTGATGTTTTATCGCGTTATAAATTTGCCAAACTTTTTCCATTCCTTTCGCTTCCATTTGTGTTTTCTCCAAGCCCCCGAGCTCTTTTCTTCGCCGTGCTCAACTTTCCAAATT
This sequence comes from Pachydiplax longipennis, assembly GCA_036926295.1. Classification (NCBI taxonomy): domain Eukaryota; kingdom Metazoa; phylum Arthropoda; class Insecta; order Odonata; family Libellulidae; genus Pachydiplax; species Pachydiplax longipennis. The sequence goes on from JAVFKF010000014.1 coordinate 16,907,319, forward strand.
CCCTCCATCTTCCGCCACCGCAGCGCTAAGCCAATATTTCCACTCAACTCCGCATCCGTTTGCGCGACCAAACACTTTCTTTCCCATTCAAATGCGTATTCGATTCTCCTCCCTTGCGCCATTACAAGACTTGCGGTATCGACGGTTTAATGCTTGGGTTTTTGGATTCGGTCTCCCCTCTTACGTTTGCGGCTTGCTGCGAAATTGCTCGCGGATACTTGAGAGCATCTTGTATTAACGTAATGCTATCGGAAGGCTCGCTTAAGTGCATCGATATTGACGTCATGCTTAGATATGTAGTCCCAGCGGATGTGCGGTAACGCGTAGGATACTGTGTATAACCTGTAGTCGATGTATTGGTTTCTTCCTTATCAAGTGTTATGCAGTAGATTTATGGCAACGTTTGATTCTGCTCACATCCTAAATCTAAAGATGACTAGTGTTTTTAATTTGAGTAATAATGCATTATTTATGATAACAGTTAATAATACATAATTTAAAATTTTATACTTGCTATGAGTTAGTGAACTTGAATTGCAACAAAAGTGATTTTAAAACTTTGTATAACTTTAATATTAATCTTTTCATTCATATGTTCGCTTCGTTATAAACGTTTGGAATTCAGTAAGAGGGTGAAAATATAGTACGATAAAAATAATTGTATGAAGAATATTGTCTATTCATTGCTTAAATCACTCTTTGGGAGATTTAATTTTTAAATTAAATTTCAAATAAAAATTAATAGCTTTTTGGAGACGAAATTTATGTGGATCAATAGAATACACAGATTGTTTTTACGGACGATTATCATAGCAATAAGTATTATTATTTATGATTATCTATTAAGATCGTACTGATCAGTTCAATTCATAATGGTTTTGAATTATGATTAAATATTATTCGTTTTTACTCCTCATAATTCTTCAATACTCTTTTACCCGCTTGGCAGTAATATTTTGACGGGTTAAAAACGTTAATTTCTCTCCTTTAACTCAAAAAATCCTCGAAATATGTTGCTTTTTTCAGTCTTAAACCAAATGAATGTACATTAACTTACGTAACTTACAGAAAAAGTGTTCTCCAAGTCTAAATACATCTTATATAACTCGAGTCTCAGAGTGTTTCTCCTTTAATATTCGGCCATTTATATTAGTTTGTTACCAAAGATGTCAAATCAAAAAAAATATTTAAAACTACGAAATTCCCAGTATTCACATTTTATCAATTTCTGGTATCAATTTAAGTTTTATGCACGACACTTTTAAGCTTCAAATGTGGCGATTGAAAAATTCAAAATTACTTATGGCATGTTGATCGCGATGTAGTCTATAATAGGGGTATAAATATCGTACGATAAATAAATTATCTTACAAAATCTAACTGACATTAAATCCTTCGAACATGGTTGTTGGCGATATTCAGCAGTAAAGGAATCAATAAAATGTAATGTTTCCTTGGTTGTGTAGATATTGTTTGGTTTGTATAGTAATCTTATATAAAATTTATCACAATTATTAGAAGAATGAATGATATAATAGATTTTCATTATTTTAATCTGCGTTACTGATAAAATTCTATCATGAAGCCTCTGATAAATTCAGCGCGATGGCATCAACTAAAAGAAACACGCAATCCTCAAAATCCGCGAGAATATTGCACCAAATTTTCCTAATGCATTCGGATTTCATGCAGATTCAGGGAACCAATCTGAGCGGCAGGTTTAATTAAATTATAGATTCTGTCCATTCGCTTGACCCGCTTATTTCTCGAGAACAACACGGAGCTGCATATTCAGAACGGGTCAGTCTCACATCATATGCCTTACAAATTTTCCTCTTCATTTGATCCCTCGCTAATTCTATATTCCTCTCCGGTCGATTGCAGATTTCTCCCTCCATCACTTCCACGTCTCCACCCATCTCGTGTTCTCTCTCTCTCCTTTCACATTGAAAATTCAGCGTCTAATTTCTCTCCCTCCCATACTCATCCATATTTTCAACTTCGCTTGCCTCTCCGGAGAGCAATCTTCGGGGAAAGTGATGCAGTTCCTGCCTCCTTTATCCGAAAAGTGTCCTTTTCTTCCTTCAATCCAGCCCCTCCCCCCTTTCTTCCTTCTACCTCATTTATTTTCATAGTTTCATTCCGCCGGAGCGAGCACATTTCCCTATTTTTCTTCCTATCCTCTCGGATCCATTATTTCTTTCGGCGGCCGCCCCGCCACCTGCCCCCTTTCATCCTCTCTGTCATGTAATTCTTTCATTTGAAGCGAAAGGGTAGATCTCTCTTTTGTACCGTCCCGAGTTCTCATTTCCTCGCCAAGTTCCGTCCTTTCGCCAATCATTAGGCGCTCGAAAAATTTAGAAAAGGTGAATTCTTCGGTTATCGCTACTCTAAGGAGACGGAGGGGAAATAAATCTGGCGGAAATTCCGATGAGTTTTCCCGTATTTTCTTATTTTAATTCCGATCCGTTATGTTTATTTATCTTTTATTCGAACGAATGGGTCGGAATCCTCATTTCTTTCATTCCTCGTTTGCGTTCGGAATAAAAGTATGTTAGGGTCGAATTGATGCGCTACGTTTTTGAGGGGCTCTCCCACATTTGTTGGTTCCATTTCTCGTTGCGATTCTGCGGAAAATGCGGCTTTATTCCGGGAGAGGATATACAATCGACGTATGGACAAATCTCGCCTCTATTTGCCGATCAAATATTACAAGTTGACAATGGAAACCGGTGTTTGATCTAATGGTTCATCCAGGAAAATAGCGTCAAGCTCGTGTTTTCCTCATTAATATTAGGCTCCACTAATTAGTGAATGTTTTAAACATTTATAATAAATATTTATACGACTGCGGTGTTTAATGAAAGCAATTCACGAATTTCGAGGATCAGTTCCGTTATTAATTCAACGACGTGTAACAAAATCATGCAAATATATTTACTTCATCATTGAATGTGACAGACATTATTGCCTGATAGAATGATATATACAGATATTAAATTTATTTTGAAATATTGTTAGGTCAATCAAATTAATGATTATTTCTACAACAGATATTATTATAGAGTAAAATAGAAACTGCATAAATTCACAATGAAATGGAATCGACCCAAATTTTATCGAACTTCACATTGCAAGGATATTGATAGATCTTAGTCTTTGAATAATCTGGCTATACATATGTAATAATTATAAATATTAGAAATACTCTCCGGATAACACAATTGTACATTAATATTGCTTATATCCTGAAGAAGAAATACAGATTATTTAAAATACGCTTTCTATCGACAATTAAATACATTCATAACAATAATCACCTTTCGAAAGTGCAAAATATGACATGATAGTTCTATTCAAAAACGAAGTATACGTGTAGATCAATTAGATGAATGCAAATACACACCTTAGTCCAAGCGTAGTAGAAAAAAAAAACTTTATTAAGAGATTTTGTTTCTATATCCGGAATTTTCAATAGAAATTGGCTGTGTTGTCTTTCAAAACCGTTTCTGGAAAAGTTATTTTAAATTATCTTATATTTCAAAAGATTTTCTTTCGTACATTGATTTCCTATTCTCTTCGAGTTGAAACAGAAAATAAAATAGTTTCAATTTCGGACAACGATAACTTTCCATATCAGTATTCTACTAATAGTATTTAGAAAAATGTTTCGATTGTTAAGTCCATTTGCACCTATGGGCACCGGGAAACGCGCTACCTTCTTCGTTACCTGGGAGCTCATCAAAGTGTTTCTTATTGCCTTTAGCCTGTAGTAGTTCCTCCCTCATTATAGCAAATGAACACACACATGTATACAGAGGCGCAAGAGCAAAGCTATCCTGAGCAAACAACTGTAAGAGAGGACATCCGGTAACAGGAAATTAGGGAGATATGCCTTTTGTTATTGAAAAATCTATCACAGGTTTTCAAATTATGCAAATCCAGTGTGTTTCGGTATGAAGTGAATCTCAATATTCCGTACAGAAATTATTATTTTTCAATTTTACTTTATTGTTTAAAAAGAATACGGGTTTATAAAAATTCCCTGTTAGTTTTTATGTATTTTTTATTTTCCTCGTCAAAAATTGTTAGTCTTACCAAAATCCAACCGAAGATTTCTTTTAATATTTACGAAAACTTAATTTATGAAAGCTCGGCTTCCCTTTTTTCTACCTCAAAATGTACACGCATATACACACACACGAAACGCGATCAACGAGGATATACTTTCACTCATTAAGTCCAATATGTACATCTGATAAATATTTACATTGATCCATGATATTTCGTAAATATTTTCCAAATTATTGGGTTAGTTCGAGAAATTTTCGTTTTGAAGCAATTCAGAGTTTGTCGTAAAGCTGGTTATAAACCATATTTAAGGATATTTTTGGACTCCTTTATAGTTGTGACATGATTTTTTCCTCTCGATTATAATATAGCTCTGATTCAGCCTGACAGTTTTCGTGTTAATACTTTTCAATATACGATATATTTTTACATATTTCTGTACTACTATTTTTTAACTTATATATTTCAGCGTAAATACCAATGTTGTAGGGTATCAAAGGATATTTTCAGCTAAAATGAAAAAAGCAGTTTCCGCTAACTGCAGAACTGCTGGCGGAACACAAAATTGTTGGAAAGGCTTCATTTATTTTTTTATTACTAGTTGTTCATCCTCCTATATACCGTGTTTCCCCGAAAGTAAGACCTGGTATTATAATAATTTTTGCTCCGAAAGAGGTTTTTTTCGGGGGATCTCATTTTTTTTTCTACATGCAGTACTACACATTATTCTTTTGCCTTTGCATATCATTTACTTAAAGCACTAATGTTACTAGTATTATTGGTATTTCTATGCATTTATTCATTCATAATGTACTAGGTCTGTTGTGATTTTCTATTGAAGAACGAAATCCATCCATCTGGCTGACGATTTCCAATAGGGCTTATATTTTTAGAAAGTCATATATAAAAAAATCTCGAAAAATCCTGTTAGGGCTTATTTTCGCGTTAGGTCCTACTTTTAGGAAAATATGATATGCTATCATTAAATCCATGGTGACTATTCCTACACAGTGCCATATTTTTATGATGATACCCATAGATTGAATTAATATATTTGAAAATATTCTACTCTCCCGATAAAATTATAGAAACCTTCATGGATTTTAGTCATAAATTTGTTGGTTGACACTAGTGATGCGCGAATCGTGTTTTCGAGTTGAACTCAAATCCAACTGATTAAATTGCTCTAACTTCTAATCTAATTGACTAAATATTCGATTCAAAGTGTTCTGTCCATTTGTTTCTCGTGAATTTCTAAGATTGGAGCTCGTATTTTCTTTATATCCTACTAATTTTCATCCGCTAAAATCATTGAATAGTTATGTAAGTTCGATAAAATTTCGCTGTTTAAGTCATTTTAATGAGTAAATTATTTTTATTATAAGCGTACTTATGTATAATATTTACAAGTAACCATGAATTTCTCACATTTAAAATAGAAGACGCAGAACGATGAAAAATTAACGTAAACTGCGTTTTTGCCCCTCATCACTTCAATTCAAAATTTTAAATGTCGATTTAATTCGAAAATCTTTGTCTAACAGAAAAAATTCGATTCAGAAATTTCGAACTTCCGCCCACTTCTATTTGAAATTGGTCTGTGTTGTCTACATAGTGAATTGGAGGGCGTACCATCTCTACGTAGACATGTATGAGCCTCTGTATTATACCCTTAGAATATGAAAGCAGACGATATTTTCTCGGAATCTAGATCACATCAAGTCATTCCTCTCCCTCACCTTAGGAACACGTGAATCCCGCACGAGCAAGATGAAAAAGAGGAGAAAGAATTTCCTCAAGTGCTCACAACCTCGAGTTTCGCCGAGTCCCTCTCATAATGGGAGAGGTCCAGAAGTCCTTAAAGCAGCGGTGAAGGAACTCGAGTAACGTGCGAAGTCCTTTTCCGCGATACGTATTTCCTTCCGCGCAAAAAAGCTCGCGGTCAGTGCCCGTCGACTGGTGTCCTCATTAACAGTAGAGCATCTCTCTCTTCCCCTTCCAATTTCCCTGATGACTCTTCCCTTTTCGTATTACTCGGCGAGACGTGTGTTTGCCGAAACGAGAGGAAAAAAGTGTATCGCGAACAAACACATGCTCACACACGCCGCCTTCTTTTTTTCCAATCTCGAACAAAATTCCTCGGACGGAAGCAAGAAGTAACTATGAGCGTTTTAAGGCCTTGAATCGCGTCGTTGGGCTGAAAAACAAGCGACGGTCGCGTCGGGAGTGCGTTTCCCGCTAAGAAATCATAAATACTATATAGAATATCCGACCTTTTTCTCCCCGTACTTTCCCTTGCCGATCGCTCTGATATATTTCGGCTGTATTCTCTCCGCCTCGGACAAATGGAAGGCTTCCTTTCAAATTTCGGCGAGCGAGGAACATTTGCGAATCGAATTCCGCATCTGGGATTCCGAATTCCGTCACAAACAAGAACAAAAGTTCTTTTCGCAAACCGCATTGTATCAACAAAACGGGGACAGTGACATTTTTGAGTTAAAACGGGATTGATTCTGCTTTCAGAGACGTATCCGTTTGCTCGGGTTTAATGTATTAAGAGGATTAAATCGGATGCAGTTCCGTTTAAGTGTATTTTAAATTTTACATTACGATGAATAATTATAGCCGCAGAGGTAAACGGTCTCTGTGATGATGGAATTTTAAAGTATTTTAAACGGTCTTTGATGACGAAATAGGAAATTGTTTTAAAGACATGAAGTCTTGAGGAATCAGTAGAGTTGCTTTGTTAAACTTGAGAAAAATTTCATTAAAATAATTATATATTTGTGCTAGCTGGGAAATATCGTTATGGTAGTAGTGTCGTTAAAAGTGTTTCCATGGCTTAGGTCATTTATTATATAGGTTCCCACTAACAATCAAACCCAGGACCGCTTCCGCCAAAGTCGACAGCGCTGTCCACTTGGTTTTTGGGAAACCTCTGAATATATCATAGTTGGGGTTGTTATATGATCCGTTCCTATTTTTATAGTCATTTTGAAAGCTATAACCTAACTGAAATCCACTACTGATAACCATGAAATGTAATTTTATTGGTCAGATTGAAGAACACCACAAAAAGAGCACTTGGATTGAGGGTATTCTTCTGCTATAGAGAAAATAATTAGGATTTCATTCCCGTATACTCCATTATTACTAGAAAAGCTGGAGCGCACTATAGAAACTATGCTGATCCGATTAAAATAGCACTAGAGGAAATTTATATCTCTTAGTTGAAAATACGATATTTACACTGACAAAGTTCTTTAACCGAAACACTTCTTATTTCCTTACTTTTTTAATGTTTGTTTCTCTAAAACTGTCTTGTTAATCCTTACCATTCTGCGTATATCGACTCCAATGTTTTCTGCATATCCCCATTTAATTTACGTTCAACGTTTTTAAATTTTAGCTGTCTGTAGATCAACAAACGGTGGCTGTAATTGGAAACTTTGATTTTAATTCGTATGAAATTTACGTATGTGAATAAAATTGAACATTTAGAATACAATCCAAAACCTCATTACTGATGTAGCAAGTTTGATAACTTCGAATCTAAGCTTTCAATCCGAAGCTTTTCAATTTCCAAACAGTCTGACATCTTAAAGTTCTTTTCAACTGTCCGGAACTTGAAGTTCAAAATTCAGAACGTGTTCCCCGGTTATATTCGTATTCTAAGTTGTAATTCAAAATCATCATTTGGATTAAGAAGAAGAAAAGGAGTAGGTTTAAATTCAAATTAGTTTTAATTCAACTTAGATTTTTTCTTTATTTTCTTCTCTGTACGCAGGACAAGTGTCATTTCAGAAAAGTCACCCTTTTTAATTTTTTAGGCTGAATGAAATCTTTAAGAGCGAAGAGGAAGTGTCTATCCTTTTAGTAGCATTTCACCCTCTCCGAGCCCTAATGAATGAATGGAGGATTGCCCACCACAAAATGGTAATGAATTACTGGAACCAACGTAAGGCAAACAGTAGATGCAAATTCCTGTTTTCTCGCAATCTAAAAATCAAATAAAAGGGTAAGAGCGGAAGGAGACTCTTGCCTTTCCAGCTTCAACTAGGTTTACCGTTAAATTCACTCTAAGTGAGGCATTCTCCTTGAAGTTGTTAGTCTCTTTAGGCTTAGTTCTGCTCTTAGACAACCGTGCTCTTCGTCAGACGTTTGTGAACGTGTAGATCTAACTATTCTCGTCTACTTGTTTGAGAGATGTGATACTCTCATGTAGAAGTCATTCAGGTAGTTCATCGCACCTACTGAAAGATTTTCTCTAGAAAATCTCTGAGAATGGAAATGCATTTGTCGGAATAAATTTATTTTAATGCCTGCTTATGGTATTGAGAACATTTTGATCGTCACTATAAAATATATCGGATTTATTTCCCCGCAACTTTTTCAAATCTGATGAAATTCTCAGGGTGAGGATCACAAGGTAGGTTTGGATTAGTGTTTCCACAAAATCGGTTTTGCACAATTAAGGATTAATTACTTAAATCCTTAAAAAAGGTCTTTAAATGTCAGATCAATCAGTTATTTAATAAAATGTATGGGAAAAGAATTGCAGATCAAAAAGAATTACTTTACAATTTAAAAAATTGAAAGGATCTGCTTTTCCACAGCTTATTTATTTTCCCACGGTTGAATTTATCGATTATCTAATATAACAGTTAGCAGTTACGAAGGCTGTTAAAGTAAACCCTGGAAATATACTCTTCGTCTTAACTCAGCGCAATCACTGCTGCGCTAACATTTGTGTTTTCTGAGGAATAATTTACTTTCTTGTTTGTATCGTCAACTATGAATCATCTTCGGATAATAGAAAGCTTAAAAGTAACGTTTTGAAATACTTCCTAGGATTCCTTCGTGAAATTCACGTTGTTCCTAAAAAAAAACATTTCATACCCATTCGTAACTCCCAGTAGTGTCTCACTTCAAACAGTATTCGGATATTCATGCAACAACTTCGGAAGTTCCGAGATTAATATTTCACTTACGAGAAACTTCTAACGATATTCCAGTAACAGGCTGAATTCCGAGCTGCGCTCATAAATGTACCCACCCACCCATTTCGAATACATGCACAAGCTCATTCTCGTTTTCGCGAGTAAGACAAAATCCTTTTCTCTCAAGAAGTATAAGTTCCTCTCAAACGAGCATTCGTAAGCCGTAATTCCCGCGCATAATAACGTGCCAGTTCACCGCAAAGTTGCCGGTGCGCTTAACGCACAGACAAGTGGCAGCTGAGCTGGAAAGTGGGGTGGGAGGCTATAGTAGGAAAAGGCGTATCATAGCGAACAAACAAAGATTGAATGAGAGGTTATTGGTTGAATTAGTAGTGAGAGCATGCAAGTCAAAGTTTCACCCCGTGGCACTCTTGTGAAGGGGGATTTTAATGAAAAGATCGGAGATGAAAAACGCCCGTGTTAAATGTTCTCATTAAAGCTGAATACATCTCAAACGAAAGTTTATTTTTAGTATGAGGACTATTTCAAGGGAAACAATAGTCTGTTCTAGGATTTTCCTGGATAGTTCTGCAGCTCTGGGTTAATACCGACAAACTTGACATTTCAGAAAGGAAACTACGGTAATCCTGCGGAAGTTGGAGCATCTCAGATTGGAACTAACGCCTTGAATGTCATCATTATATTCTTCGATCATAGGATACGAAGTTTTAATAATTGAAAGATATTTCCATGAAATTCATCGTGTTTTATCAATAAAGTCATCTGAAAGATACTCTTTGATTCAAAATAATTGTATACCCCTTATACCATTGCTATGTTCTCCACCATAATTATTATAGGATAATTAGAATTCTATCGGTACAAAGTACACTTCTGAATTAATTAGTGATTGATTCTAGCTTTTTTACTTTTTGTAAAATATAAACTATTAATATATTTTCTTGGGCACTTTTCTATGTTATCTCAGTTTTGAGTCAGGCGATGTTATTATATATTCTAAATTAATTATTAATATTCTAAACTAATTATTCCCTTAATAAACGAATATTTTTCTCCCAGACCATACTTCAAAGAAAGTACAACATGCAAATTAATAATGTAATATCCATCTATATCATCTTCAATAGATTAGCAGACATAAATAACCTAATTGACGTAACAATTGTTAACTGCTACTAGTTTTCGAATTAATATATTTAAAAACATGTACAGTATTAGTGAATATACAATATAGAGATTTTAGATTGAAGGAAATTCAACGTTCCCATACAGCATTCTCAGTACGTTTCAATTCTAAATTAAAGTTTGCTCATAGGATAACTTGCAACATCATATGCTTACCGTACCATAGTAACTAAATTACTCTGACACCGACTCAACATAACTTCAATGTTTAACTTCAGAACTATAGTTATAAATGTATAACTAGTACAAGTAGTACTTTAAAAGTAATGTGTTTTTCATCATGGATTACCACTCCATCACTATTTAACTGATGTTTTTTTAACAATTCGATTCACGTAGGCTATCTATCGAAATATTTTCAATGAGATGAAAACTCTTGCTTCTGAGGCATTTCCTCAAACTCACCTATTTGTGACCTTCCCTTGGAAAAGCACTAATTCAGGTATAAATGCTATCAGGTATATGTTTATAGCACGATGGAGATCATGTCCTTTGGAACCAAGAGACAGGAAGGAGGACAAGAAAACACAGGAGCGAGCGTAAGCCTCAACAAAGGCACAAAAGCAGACAAACGAGACGGAATCAAGAAAATAAACGTAAGCAGAAAATAGAGGCCGTAATAAAGACGACGAAGAGCAATTAGGAGCGAAGGAAGGCGCGTTTGAGTGGGACGGGAGAACCGACGAAGCGAGAGGGCGCTATGAAAAAAGACGGCGTTTAAGCGTTTTTCTGTGGCACGCAGAGCATTCAATGAGCCAGCGAGGTTTAAGGATCGAACGAGCGAAAAAACGTGTTAGATTCCATGGCGTGCAATCCACCTAGTCCGCGGTCACGTAGAACTTAGAGGAACGGTTATTCTTCCCAAAGGAGTGGCTCTTCCCTACAATAGAGACGTTTTTTCCCCTGGTCGCCGAGGGACGGTAATCGTCAGGTGGACGAGAGGCAGACGTTGGAAAATGGATGCATTTTGCGCTCCTTTGGATGACTTAAAGCCTACCAATTGTCTCTTTAAATTCTACGCCATGAGTGGTGAGGATGTCTTCACAGCGCGTGCAGAGTATAACTTGGGAACGGTTTGATGGCGAGGTAAATATGGGTCTGGAGATCTGGGAAGATTGCACTCACGTTCCTAATCCCGTAGCGCTAACGTTTTTCAGTAGGGCGATTACACATTTCTTTTAAAATCCATTTCCGCGCGTCTCTTTATGTTCTCCGTCTTTTCCTTTCGAAGTATTTTCCCATCCATTTCTCCTTTCGAAATTCCTTCATGAACGTCTCAAGCAGTAAATGAATGAATAAAATACGCATTACGGCGGCTGAGAATTCTTGGACTTTTTGGCCATCTTTCTGCCGTTTAATCGCCTCTCATGACCGTCCCTTTTCACATATAATCGCATTTCACTTTATTTTTCTATTTTATGCTCAAGAAGTCTAACTGCAGCAAGAACCTGCCTCGAGCTGCGAAAATGAAAAACCGAGCCGCAAAAAATACCCGTTGTTCATCTGTAAAAATTACACGTTTTTTTTAGGAATGCAATTCATGTAAAATATTCCATCAACTTAGCTTTAGAAGGCATATTCAGTGATTTTTGTAGTCCGAAAAAATTAGTATTCTTGTTTATTAAAAATTTCATGGGATGGTTCTAAATTTAAATAGGCTCGGATTACATTCAGTTTAAGGATACACGTAAATACGTAACACATACAAAAACTACTTTACAATTTATATAGCATTAGGGATGTAAAATAATTTTATTATGTCATAGTGGAATTTACAATAAAATTTAAACGTACTTTTTTGCTCTACATATATCCAGCCGTATTCAATTTCCACCAATAAGCATTCATAAGGAGGAATAATGCTTTCCACGAGATGAAGTTTCGAATCGGTGCACATTGAAGGATACTGCGATATTGTATCAAGTATCTCTTTAATATCTATCGATTCTCAATGGTTTATTGAGAAATGGGTAACCAATATATAACACTTTATGCCTTCATTAAATTCGTTCTAGGGATTATTATTGCAGCATCAAATGTATGGATCAGAAATAAATCAGTATTTCGGAAATACCTCGGTATTTACCAAGTACCAATACTTATTTTCAAAAATACGTGGTAGCAAACGTTTGAGCGAATCTCTTGTAACTGTTATAATAATGTTCTAGTTTCTCTGTAAGATAATAGTGATTTTCAATTTATAGTCAGAGATAAAGAATAGGCTCTATTCGATAACATACCTGTGCCACAGTAAATGAACTAATTGCTTGAGAATGATGCCCAAGAAGGTATGAAATTCGTTTCAGCGCACTAGTAAATTTTTTATGGAAGCAAGGAGGTAACTCAATTGCGATCGAAATGTTAAAAAAAATTATATGCAATTCCCTTTTGTAAATCGTTTTTCAAGCGTTTAATCGAGGTTTGATAAATTCGATATTAAGGTATTTGGATTCATATCGTTCCTCATTTAAAAATAATTATTGAATTATATTCGAATACCGTGCTCAGCCAGTGCTTTCCTTCCCGTATCCCAATCAAGTAACCCTCAACAGAATTATTTTCGATCATTTTTAAATGTAGCCATCGAGGCTTGCAACCCCACGAGTGCCCATCTTGAGATAATCTTATGGAGAACGGAGGACTCATATGGGCTTCGTGGAATAGCGTTAAAAGCGCACACGCACCAATTGATGCGGATTGCAATCACCGGATTCTCGACGCCAATCGATACAAGAAATGAACAAAATTGAGCCGCACGACGAGATACGTGAAGCGCTAATGAAAATGGATTTATTCTTTTTCTATCCCCGAGAGATGGCATTCCGATATGCATAACATGGTGCACTCGGAACGCAGATGGATGGGTTTGCTTAAGGTCGAAATATTTGAAATGTGAGGGACGCTCAAGGAATTCGAGTCTGCGGAATTCCGGCTGAAGGGCTTTTGTAGCCTTGGAGATGTATATTGAACTGGGAGCTGAGTTCTACATCTTCAAGAGTGAATTTGAAAACTAAATTCGTGCTCATCTATCTGAGAATGATGCGATGTACAAATTTGAATCTCATTCGACTCTGAAAAACCCTTGTCTCTGCCCCTCCTGCGTATCCCACGTCTCCGCTCATTTCTTTCCCAAGTCCTCTATTTACCGATGCCCTAACCCCCGCTTTCCATTCCACTGAGGCCTTTTTCACCGAATCCCATATCCCTCCATTCATTCAACTGCATTAAAAGCTTATGCATTCCACAGAAATCACTTTCTCCTCCATTTGCTGCTACGGCTCAGGTCAGCTTAAAATATACTCGCTTTTACTTTCCATTCCGGCTTAAGAGGAAGTAATATAATAAGAAAGCTTCTTCGGCTTAGAGATTTCAGCGCCGTAGTTTTCGGTGTTCTTCAAGAGTTTTCATAGTAGCGCTGCTTTCTCTCTTGGCTCCAGTGAGTTTTCGGAGTTAATCGCATACATAACTGAATATATACACCGTATATATCCAAGTTATACCCGAGATCAGCTGAAAGTCGAACTTCTCTTAATAACTTAAATAGATTGAAACTGTAAATATATAGATTGGACCTCCCACACTATTTGGGTGCATACAGTAACTTGATAACTACATTTATAAATGCATAAATAGTAAATACACTTTTTAGAGGTTATAGTTAAATTTGTGCATCATTTTCGCCACATTTCATCTTTTGAAATCGATCTATATTGATGAAAATTGTAGTATTTGGATATGTATGGTACTTAAAGGATTATTCTCGGTAGATCATTTAGCCTGAAGACCAGTTAGAACTTCATCCCCTCTACCATTAACTTCCAAGAGCTAGAATATAGGTTTACTAGGTAAGTGAGGAATGAGACAGTTTACCGTTTATTCTCTCACCGAGTCTGAATGCTATACAGAACCCACGTAAGTGAAGATGCATGACTCTACGAGTAACACTTTCCGCAGTATTCCACTGTAATCAATGCCATTATTAAGCATTACTTGCATCTCCGTAACTCTAACTCATGTCATCACAGCCGCGAACATGGTCATAAGACGGAATCATCTGGTGGCACGGCCAACTTTAGAGTATCCTGCTTAAAATCAAGGGTCGTAAAAGTAAACTAAAGATATATTTCTATAAGACGGCGATATAAAGGGAATAATTTTTAGTAAGAGCGTCACTTATTTTCTTAACCCATTAACCGCTGTTTCTAAATATATTTTATAGTTAAAGAAGGAAACCCAGCATGAAAGAACAACTCTACTGATTACTTTTCAACATCAAAGACATCTATAAAACTTCCTCTAATTGCTTTTTAGTCAGATAAAGAAGTGAATCTCCGTTTGTCTGCTTGAGTTGTCTTTTTTTAAGAAGTCTTCTAGTAAAGACAGGTTTTTCAAATAAAATCGAAAACATTTGAATGCTCATTTCGAAACTTATTTTGAATGATGCTAAAATACCTTTAGTTTCGCTCTCTTGAGACTCATTCTTATGATGTAGGTCAGTCAATTTAATTTCAACTCAAACAGTGATGTCTAGACGTATATTTATTTAATGCATATTTTTATCTACGTATCCCTTACAATGAATATTAAGGAAAGGAAGCCGATCTACAATGCCTAACATTTCGTATAGTTATATATTTATTAGTATTTCATTTAAATCACTATTTTCCTTTACCTTCATCATTCACTTTTCTGTCTTGAATTTGATGTCGATATTTATGGTACTCTTTTCTTTAATCATTACTGTATCAGTCAACTAGTTTTTGCTTGGTATTATAAGGAGTAGAGTGACACAAAGATTACTTTTATGATTCACAAGTTAAAATTTAAAAACTTCTACACTTCCGCCAATTTAAAAACACAATCCACGACCGGTTGCGGCTCTCGATCTCCTGGGACGTTCGACGTTTTATCTATTTTTAGTTTTATTTTTGAATAATAAAAATGATTTTCAAATTAAAATAAGATTTCTCAGAACAAAACCTAAACTTATTGAGTTTCTGAGTGGGATAAAATGTATTGTTCTAATTTCGACTTTAGAATTTTGGAATCCAATAAAAAATTTTTTTGTAATCCATGCACTCTAGCTACGACGAAATTCCCTTCTGCGGGACTCCGTACTTTTTATACGATGTAAGCCCATAATTTGCACCCAAAAAATGTCCTCTTCCGTGCTCTTCACAATTTTATACGATTTCTACGAATCACGTGCGATGGCTTCGGTGGTTATCAGATTTCCAGCATGCATGGCTTTATTTCGAGTCTCCACTCATACATTTGGTTTGGAAAATCCTAGCTTTCAAGATGAGTCATCGAACTTAAACTGCTCTCCGTAGGGTTCAATAATTTTCACCAGAGTGGCTTCGGAGCCAAAAATTTCCGCTCTAATAACGCCCAAATCTAAGCGCATAGACTTCGCTTTAGAAATCGCAGACCGTTTGCTATTCCTTCGCTTTTGGTCACCCATGGCTGCTTGTTTTCTCTTAAGGATTAAAATTTTTCCGTGCTCTTGATAGAATAACGTTGGTATTTTCTTTATACTTTTCTATGTTTGCAACTTTATTTAATCATAGGTATGTGTAGAGTTACTCTAGGTCTCTATTTCTTCACGGTGGTATATATATATTAAGTATGTTGAGTTCAGTATATTATTAGCGTGCAAAATGTTAATTTAAATATATTCTCATAGAATGAAAACGGAAATACTCATGGCTATACTTTTTTCGATCTGTGTTGTTTCATTTCGCTACGCGATTGATACATATACACGACTTTGTTTTCAGGCAAAATGGGTTTGAATAGTCTTTTACTTACATTTGACCCCTATTCACATTAGAAAAATAAGGATGACGAAAAAAGAAGACAATTTCCGTTACAGTTACAGCACAGATAAATAATAGAATTAGCTATAAAGAAAGATATACAGGAAAGATAACATATTGTGATTTATATAAAAATAAAATAATAATTAAAAAGAGGAAGGAAGGTTGAAATAGTGAGTGAAGGTGGGAAATGAGAGTAAATCGTTATAATAAACGACTTTTACTGGAACGAGATTGATACTGATGACTTTTAACCCTTTATCTAATCCTTAATTATATAAAATTTAACAGAAGGAGATAGCATGACAAAATGTACAGAATTAAACTACTCTTTTGGTTTAAAAACGTCGGTTTGTGCATAGGAAAAATATACACCACGGAAGTGAAGTTAAAGAAATACTGTAACGCTGAAAAAGATATGATTCGAGTTTTTCAGTGTATTAGAGACTTGATTCAGTAAGAAAAGCTTAAAGTAGTAGTTCCTAAATACCGGTCATGAGCGAGAATTCCGAACATCCGATGGGAATGCGTTCCATAGTAGTAGCTTCGATCCAGATATAGTGATAGATTCCCTCCAAATACAATAATCCTTCCCTTCGACAATTCTCTTATACTTATCATGATGTGATCGTTATTTCATAAATACATTATATTCATATTTTTGCTACATGAACCATGAATAATCAGTGTAGTTTCTCAGAAAATAATCGTCCTTTACGATAAATTAGTTCCGATTCTGTTGTTCTCCGCTTGCGATTTGAATGCTTTTCACGTTTCACCTTGAAATCCCCAAAGAATATAATTCATCAGTTTTATCCTCTCTCATTCTAGATCCCACCTCTCTCTAATGCACACACATCCCTTTCTCTTTCAAACATCTCTCCTATTCACCATCGCACTTCTCTTTGTACACCTTCGCA
Source organism: Pachydiplax longipennis (assembly GCA_036926295.1). Classification (NCBI taxonomy): domain Eukaryota; kingdom Metazoa; phylum Arthropoda; class Insecta; order Odonata; family Libellulidae; genus Pachydiplax; species Pachydiplax longipennis. Next base: position 16,924,275 of record JAVFKF010000014.1, read on the forward strand.
CCTCGTCCCAAATACGCACTCCGTTCGAAACAAACCTTTAGCCTTTTGTGTCGAAACGAATCCTTTGTCTCCAGCGTTTTTAAGTGTCGCCATCGTGACCGCGGAGTAGAAATTCCAGCTTTTGCAGCTGCCGTAGAGAGGGCCCTCCAGCTGGGGAATGAAGGGAAATAAATGTCTCTCCCCTATGGCTGTCATTTAGGATGCGCGCTGCCTTTCAGCCCCCGCGACTATTGAATTTCGACCGAGGATTTCTCGATTCCAAAAGAATGGGGTTGATTTTCACGCCGAGGACTAGAGAGACGGGGTCGTGCGTTGCCTTTTTTTCCTCAGCGCCGTCGCTTTTGTAGTAAATATAAATCGTCCGTAAACTTTGCTCGGGTCGTCAGCGAGGTACATTTTAGCGACGTCACGTCGTATTTGTCGCGAAAATTTGGGTTTTAATGTTGTCGCGAATGAACTATTTTCTAGAAACATGCGGATGAGTGAATCGATTACAATCTTCTAATGTGAATTAATTCCACAGATTGTCAAGAATTTTATAGCATTCCACGACAGGAAAAACTAATCACGAGGACGCTGTCCTGTTTGAATAAAGCTGTAAAATGCTACTGCAGATGTTATTTATAAAAGATTCTAGACACTTTCAATGGAAATTTTATGTTAACCAGAGATGAAGTGTCCTAAGTTACTGCAGTACAGTGGACTATAAAACAGAGTGATTAAATATTAATTTTAAAGGAGGAATAAAAAAATAATCATGGTTCATCGCGACCTATATACGAGTATATTTAATTAGTATTATTGAATTTTAATTGATGAACATTAATTTAAAATTCATTATTAGGATAATTAAATTAATTTCGTAATTAAATTAATTTAATAATCCTAATATTTAATAATTTAAGTAATTTTAATAATCCTCCTGATGATACAATTTTCTGCGAACCGTTTGATGATTTTTTGGACCTCAATTTATTATATAGCTTGACTCTCATGAAACCGAAAATTTTAATTCTTGGTATTTTGCTGTTGAGAATCATTGAAAGTCGAAATTTTTGGCGATACAAAGTACATTTTTAACAGTATGTATGGTACGAAAACGGGACGTATGGTCAGCCTACCTTTGACTCACAATAAGGAAATAATGTTTTTAACACGTTCGCCATTGGTGAAAACGGTCCTAGGTTCGATTCCCATGGTAATTACGCAAACGAAATGACCTCACCTATCGAATCACTTTAGAAATATACCTGCTACAGAAACAAGTACTAAGTAATAATATTTCTCAGTATAAAGCATCTCAATCCCTTTCGATTACCCGGTCGAATTTCACATAAAGAACCTGCCGTAAAAAACAAATATTTTTGTACGTCATCAAGCGGAAAGGGATGCCTTGAAGTGCGTTGTTTTTTGGTGCATCAAGGATCTTCGGGATCCTTTTTTATCGCCGTCGACCGCAAAAATTTTGACTTTCTCCTCCGAATTTCCATTCCTTTGTCCACCTTTGCATCGTTTATTAATGGAAGTCAGAATGGAGAGGATGAACTCAGATCTTCAAAAGAATATGTTGTTATTTTGAATTCGCCAGCTTTTACGCAGTTTTTCTCTCCACGAAAATTTACATTTTATATTTAAACGTTGAAATTCTACTGTATAGAGAATGTTCGTCAAATTACTCTATCTACTTGTCCGTCTTTCAAAAACATCGCTTACAGATCTGTAAATTTAAAGAGGTGTGTCAGTGGCGAACACTTGTTCATAAATTTTGATATATTATGGGTTATACAATGGTAGGCAGTTTTTTTAATTGTCAATTATAACACAGCTATACTTCGAAGACGTACGTTAATCTTGTACCTCACAGTTGCGTTAATCAGGGTACACTTTGCACTTAAGTGCATTAAATTTGCTTTTAATCTAATTAAGTATTAACAAAAATCCTCGTATAAAAACATTTAATAAAAAATTGTAGTTCTTATCAAACATTTATATAAAATGTTAAGAAAAATAGAGTTACGTAAAAGGAATTTTAGGCATCGATGGCTTTTTTCAATTTAAAATACACATCAAAGGACACAATACCTTCTTTTTCCAAAGTAAGAATATCTTTGCTGCAAGCTATAAGATTTTTTATACCTATTCTTATTGCTGTAGCGCGTTCTCGTTGAGGTCGATGTTCTTTATACAGATGTGAGCTATTTTTGATCCAGGCGATAGCTTCTAACAAGCTTGTAATTGCCATGAATGAGGGACGATGAAAAGACAAGAAAATCAAGAACCACATAATTCCGAGATTGCATAAGTTGGGGCATTGCTCTTCTCTTATTATAAAACGAAAATTAGCATTTTTTCATACGTTGGTGAAAATTCAGCGATTGAGCCTTCTTTCCTCATCTATAGCAAAAGCTGCAATATTTTAACGGGAAATGGTAGGAAAACAGGTCACGCTTGTAATTTACAGCGGCGTAGAACCTTGAATGGTGACATCCTTTTATCCGTGAGATACGCGGGAGGAGCATTATATCTCAATTTATCAGAAAGGAACATAATCTTCAATTCCTGTTCGCTGCAATTGCAATCTCCTCCGTGGTTAAAACTTCATCGGAAAAACCATCAGCGCGGGGTCACCACTTTATCCGATCACTATCGAGGAAAGCTATACGTGATTGGCTTAACGATATGTATTTATCTGAAAATCGTAGTCTCTATAGGACGAATGAAATTTTAGCTCCAAATAATGCGATCGCGTACGATATTAAAAAAGAAAGCTATTACCGATAGAAATACCAGTTCTCCGTGGCCTATCTATTTAATACTCTCGAAATTAGAAGCTCACTGATAATGTTTGAAATGGGAAAATACTCATTGAAATGACGCATAACTGCGGTCGGACAATTCCAAAGGCCTTAAATAGTCCGGAGGTAGGTATGAAGGATAGTGACTTTGTACAACAGTAGTCATTTTCGTTCATGCGAACAGTGTTCAGAATTTATACGGCACATCACAAAAGAATTTAAATACGAGAAATATGTATTTTGTGCACGTTATGGTTATAACTTTTATTATTGCTGTAAATTATATCGTTAGATTAAAATTAGGTGGCAAAACTAATAGTAAATGCAAAATATCTGCGAAAATGTTTTCAGATGGCTAAACCTAATATACCCTTTCTCCGTCTTTCATTCCCGTCTAAAAAATAAGAGAAATGTAAAATTGGACTCTGTTCCATGTGCTGCGTGTATTAAAAACTGCGGCATTCACTTATACGAGGTATTTGCAGTTTTGGAGCGAAGACTGGGCTTATTAAGCCATTTCTTAATTTCATTACCCTTCAAATGAAGGTCTGGTTGAAATGGTTTTTAGAACTTACATAGGAAGAAAACTTGGGTGAAATTCGTCGGCTAATTTGTTGCAGCTAAATTCCATTCCGACGCATGTTTCCTATCCTTGCAGTCATCTCAGCTCTCTTTATGTCCAAAAGAACCTCTCTCTCCCCTTTTCTACCGCTTCTTTAACCTTTCCCTTCTTTTCACTTTTATTCCATTTCATCCCGCGCGTCAGGGCCGAAGGGGTTCGAAAGCGAGAGAGACTATCGCATCTCGATTCACCCTTCCACCACCAGGCGCCGCCACTTTCCCATTCCCTTTACCTTTTCTACCCCTTAGCCGTAATTTTATTTCGCTGTGCATTTCCATCTCTGCGACGACAGTTCTTTGAGGGCACAGGAACGAGATCAACTTTTTTTCCTGCGAGCCGACTGACTGGAATTCGTGAAAATAAAAGAAATAAATCCTTGTGGAAGCAGAGGACGGAAGCGGAAGGAAATAAAACCGAATTTCGAAAAAAAGGGAGGGAATTATGGGAAACGTAGGAAAAAAGTAAATCATCCAGCCGATTTGATGCGGGGAAAATAATAAATTGGGGATACCTTCTGATAAATAATGACGAATGCGGTGAAAAGGTGGCTTGTTTAGGTCGAGATTAATTAGCGCCTCTTTTCGAACGAAAAATCTCATGTGTCTCTTAGTACCATATTCCTTCGGAAGAGAAATTTTTAATTTACTTAGACTTACGCATCTATGTAGACATTCCTTCTCCTATCTTTTTACCTCTCTCACTTACTAGGTTCGACGTAAACTTTTTCTCGCTCGGACGAGGAACTGAACTCTGCTAGAACCAAAAACGAAATTTGCGTGCATTTCTCATGGTAAATTTCTCAAACCGTCTAGATTGGAACCCAGGATACCCTTAGATATTATTTTTAAACATCCGTTTTCGGTGAATAGCGCTTTTCCCTTCACACTCCATCAAAACATGTAAATAACACACCATTTTAAAGAGAAAGTTTCTCGGTTCCTGTTAAAAAAGACCAACAAAGAGAGAAAATTAGAAAAATTCACCATTTGGTCAAAAATCGAGTTACATTTTGGATTGGCCCATGGAGTTTCGTTGCTGGATGTGTACATACCAACATCTATCGATACAAACGAGATATATCGAAACAGACACTGATCCTCTACTTCCCCATCCAAATACATTTCAAAAAACACTCCAATCACTACAAAAAATACACGAACACTAAAATATACCTAAAATATAAACTTTCACTAATTAATCAATTGCTTTCAATTAAGAGAAATTTTCTCACGGGGCAACTAGTTTGCTCAAATCTCAAAAAGTTCTTTATCAAGAGACGCAGCAAGTACAATATGCTATTAGAAATGCGGTGCTACTACTGTTCCAGCTTACCGTATGATCGGCATTTTGATGCAAAATAGGGCGCTAGCAACTTCCTTCTCGACTAGACCTCTCTTGTTACTTAGCGACAAAGTTATGGGTAAAGCAATTTCCACCCTCATGACGTCTTTTTTAGGACGGAATAGCTCGGCTTTTAGGACGGGCAGTTTAGAGGGAAGAATGGAAGCTAGTTTACGTGAGGGAAGGGCAGATAATGCTTGCGACGGGATTTATTCCGCCACTTGGTAGCTCGCGGCCTTTCTCGCGATGCGTCTGCTCTAAAAGACCCTCTCGAGTAACAAGGACACGCATTTTTCCCTTCTTTACAGCAAAAATCTCCAGTGTGAGTATTTTTAGCGACTGAGTCATTCGCCGCAGAATTTCTGAGGAAGATCCGCAGTCGAACATCGGGATTTCGGAAATAAGCCCGTGCTATTGAGGTCTCAAGTTAGGGAAATGTATTTTAAAGTGTCTAAACACGGGTGGAGAAAAATGCACGCTTACCAAATGTATCCGCTGGCAGAGGTATCGAAGTTCGATACATGGGAGTTGGTATGTTTACTTTCCTACGGATAGATGCTATGCGTCGGGGATGTCGATACGTTACACCCGATATAGTTTTCAAGAGAGTTGACTTTGGGTTTCTTTTTGGAGGTAGACTTTACTTGCAATAGCTCGGATATTGCAAACGGAGCTCATGTAGGTCGACCTGAAACAGTGAGCTTAAAGTACACTAGCCTATCGAAAGTAGACCGACTGTATTTGCCCAGTTCTGTTTAGTCTTAGAATAATTTGAAAGTCCGGCTACATTGCACGTTACCGTTTTTCCTATTCTCTTAACTTTTTCATTTTAGTGTTGGACATTTTTTGCATACCGGCGAAACTAATATTGGTCGAATACTATATTTAAACAAGAACATTTAACAAAGAGCGTAAAACATGAATTCACTATTGAGGTCAATAAATACAGGCTTTCAAAAAAATCTAAAGGCTTGGTTACGCAAATTTTGTAAGATTTGATCATCCTTTTTGATAGTTTAAAATTTCAAAATGAAAAAAAAAAAACATTTCTTTTCACTTACGGTCATTATTATTTCGGTGGATAAGTTTTTTATACTATATATGATACTTATAGTTTTCCTGGAACACTTTTCCCCTATAGCAGCTTTAACGTCGCAGTTAAGTGATATATCTATTAACGTCATGTGTTAGCTAGCTTAAACTCTGAAAGGTTTGATATTTACGATCAAAGATCGTTTCTGAGAAATTTTCACCTTACTTATATATTTAATACCCTGCAAGCCGTCTTTCGGCTTGTAGAAGGAGGTAACGAGATTATATTACACTTCGTAAAATGTAAACAAGTTCATTCCTCTTTCTAATTTTCACTCAATTCAGTTAAATATCGCTCTATGTTCCTCATTTAATCACTACTTTATGTTCCTCTTAATCATTGTTGATATGATTATTTCCCATGAAATTGAAAAGTACTGGGTGTTTCAATAGCCACTATCAATTTCGATTGCATTCTTTTCCTTGTTAAGTTTTATTCTACCATAGACTTTTTTTAGGCACTACTATAAATACACTATTTCCAGAGAACAATTTTTGCCGGCTATAGCAGGCGAGGAATTGTTGTTGAGTAAACATCGACAATCAATAGTTGACGAGTCATTGGTTTGGAGTAGTCGTTGTAGAGCAGTTGTCCGTAAACCGACATAAAGATATTCATCACTAGTTCAAATTTGTGACTACCATTAGCTGATAACAAACATCAACGAATGAGTTTTGAGGTTAGATAGAAAATAAGAGGCTTTAAATGTGAACAAATTTGACACGAATTTGAAATTAAATTGCATACGAAATACACAACAGAGACAACTAGAGCTTTGTGGACACACTTGGTTCTGTGGTACACCAATTCCTTGCAGTATATAATTTTTATATTTGGACTAATTCATCAAGATTTTCTTCACTTCCAGATATAAATAGTAACTACAGAGAGTTATGCGTTACATTTCTCTTCGATCTTTCTATCCCCTCTCACGCCAGCTGTCGTATTGTTCACCCATATATCGAGCTATATCTCCTCAAGAAATTTTCTTCACATTCGAAGCTCTTTGGTGCGAGAACAATAATTGGTTCCGCGTCGTTTCAGCTATAACAAAGGGATTCACACGCCCGAGGAGAGGAGCGCTAACCAAACGGAGGCATTAGTATATTCGCGGAAAAACGAGGTCGCCAAGCATTATATCCTTTCACCTACGTAATTTGGGTGTATGCGAGAATGTGTATGAGCGCGACGTAATCCGGAATCGACATCACCGCAATCGATAACAATTACTCGTGGTCGCGACACAAAACGCTTGCCGCGGATCACAGTTTGCTCAGAAATAGAATCTCCGCCTACGATGCGGCATGTAAATTTTGTAAACTTTTGCTTGCAGGATAGAGAGCCCTTGACGAAAACATTCGGCTATTTATTCCAGGTATAATTTATGCATAAAGTGTAAGTGTAATAGCGTATGTTTTTCATTAATGAAAGTGTCTTGTAAATTTAATAGGAGAATGGTGAATCGTCGTAAAATCTGACCTTGTACAAAAAAATCCCCAAAATTTCCTCCGGGATTTAAAATCAAATAGATTTGTATCAATTTCATCAATAAGAATGGTATACTTTGTGCAACTTATCATAACCATTTGAGCCAAATCAAAATCATAACCTATACCACGACAGATTGATACTAACCCCAAATAGAATAAAAAATAACAGATCAGAGATTACTTTCATAGACACTAAGAAAAGAATTGCATACGTAACTGACGTCGCAGTCCACAAGAACTCCAATATTTTGAAGAATTATACAGAAAAATCTCTGTGAAATGTAGAGTTAGATTTCTAATAGTTTTGAGGTAAAACGTGTAACAGATTTTATGTGATACATAAGATACCACACAAAATTATAATAGAATGTATATTCGCAGAACAGTTGAAACCCAATACTAATTCTTTTTTATTTAAACGTGTAATTGTTTAAAACGTCTCACTTTTTCCGATCTTTCACATAACGTAAAAGAAATTACATAGATGTGGTAAATGCTCGCGAACGTTTATTTCAAAGAATATTTTAAATTTTCCGTGTAAATCCTCTTTAAAGCCCGCTGTAGAAAGGATGCATCGCGTTGAATCTGCTTGAAATAATTTATTCCACGTTTGCCTCGCGGCGAAAATTTCATGAGTCAGATACAAACATGACTTAAGAGCTTCGAGTCATGATAAATTCAAAAGTGCAAAGTTTAAAGAAAGCATAATCGATTTAACGAGGGCGAATAATGGATTCGACGAGTTTTAGAACACGCGAATGGCTCTTTCAAAAAGTGAAATTCCCCCGCTGCATGTTTAAATATCAGTGCATGTATTCTCTCCCTTTCTGCGGATGAAAACAAAAAAAGTGCTCACAAAAGTTTGGGATCGTCGAACTTATTACCGCATTGTTAAGCAGCAGCACACCGCACGTCTGAATGCGTCTCGCACGGTCACATACAATTTTTGTTTGCACTGTGTTTTAGTAGTTCGGCAACACAAGATATCACATTCGCGCCAATTGTGAATAAAATGTAACTCAAACTCTTGTTCCGAGACCCTGCAAAATGGCGAATATTTTCCATCGCATTTGTATGTCTCATTTAGTCTCGCAAAATGGAAACGCTGGATCAGGGGTGGCCATAACATGGCTGTTTGTCCTAGTGAATACGGTTCACTACCATCAACATTTAATAACGCTATAAGGTGCACAAGTAAAAAACTAGTCTCTCTTTAAAATTTTAAAACAGTAAAAATATCAATATTTCCTCTTTCCTTATTCTTTAGCTAAAATAAAAATACGTAGTTTTTTCTGCTTTCCATAAATAATGTATCAAAAATGAAGTAGGCTTTCTCTAAAAGCTGGAAAATTAAATAATCCTCCCGGTATTGGAGAGCTACGTTCTAGATCTGAGTTCCAGTCAATGTGATAGCTGAGAGCTGTAGTTAAAATGTTCTAATTTAAGCTACGAATCGTAATTTTAATCACCTGAGGGGAACATTGCATAGAAAAAATCTGGAATGAAGCTATACTAGCCATTCGGAGAAAAGTACATAGAATTTTATTCCGATATAGTATATCATTACTAAGTAGAAAAACTGGAACACACTATAGCACCTTAACCATAGGTGCACACATGCTAATAACTTTGTAGCTGTATCAACCGTGGCATGTATCAATTCTTACAAATTTTTTATATTCCTCGTGAAGTAGTAAGATTAAGCTAGAAAGAATTTCACGAGGTTAGATTTTCTCATTCGAGCTGTTTTATCAATTTTATTTTCACTGAAATAGTATTAAACAACTATAAATCAATGTATATACCTAATATTTATATACTGTACTATTTTTACTAATCCTTGGACAGCTAAAATCATTTCGCTTGTATGGGAATATGCTTCCACCTGGAATCGAGCCCGGGACCGCTATCGCAAAAATCGTTGACCCTTTGGCTATCCGGAAACCCCAAACATATATATTTCTGAAGATAAATTAAATTTTACGGAAACTTATACCGGCTCCCATTACTTTAATATTCCTGCAAGAGTCGCAGTGACATGACATTCGGCAACTCTGCGCTAGATTCATAAGATCAGTCAGCTCCTAGCTCTCCGTGGTCTTATTCAAAATATTTTAAACAAACATGTCCGGAGGATAATCGCGGAGGAATATATTAATATATTTTCCTTTCGTAGCTAGGTTTACGGCGGAAAATCCGTCAGCCTGAAAATAAATTATGCAAAGAAATGCTGAAGTTTCCTCGTGGAGAGATGTCTTTCGCATTGCAAACAAATGCAAATCTGCGCGACCGCTGTAAATTCCTCCCACATAAATCCCGCGTCTAATCGCTTTCACTGCATTTCTTTCCCTTCTCTACACTTTTGATCAAGGATTTGTCCCTTTTTATTCCTTCCCTTTCATAAATTGGCCCTTAGGACCGCATGCTAATGCGGCATTTGATGGAAATCGTCTGTGGGTATATTTATAAAATCTTCTCGTTATTTTTAATGGGGTTTCCGCGAGGAAACTAAAAGATTTTATTTCGCCTTTTTTCACTCTTTCTTCTATAAAATGTTTCATCACTCTCCGTTGATCTTCCGTCTCGATTGTTTAAATTAGAGAGGTGAACGGCTTTTTAACTTAGAAGAATTTCCGTTTTATCTTAAGAGTGACTCCATGTTATATTCGCGAGTAATGGATGTCAATAGACTAAACTAATATTTTTTTCGATTATTTAAACTAATAATTTTGATTCGAGCTTAATTTTCTTTGCGAACTCTCATTTAATCCAATTCCTATCCATCGTGGAATGGGATAATTTTAATATTTTTTGGTTTAAGGTTCATTGTAAAGGTTAATTAACCTCGTTAAGGCTCAAGTTCACCAATTATTTTGTCCAAAGCAAATTATTCACTTGACATTTAACCGAAACCGCCGAAGAAATTTCTCGTCGCCATCTAAGAATAAAATTTGGAGAAATTCAGCGTTTTGAAAATAAATATCTTTCGTAGACCAAACCTGCAAATATATTTCTTAACCGATCTGAAGTATTTATGATTAATTATATACTCATAATACATAGTGCCCAAAAGTACGAAATTCTTACGTGGTGAGATCAAAAATGTAAACGCATATATAAGCGGAAAGTTTTCCTAGATGTCGATAGAGGTTAATGCAGTGTTTCTGGATGCATACATTTCTACATACAAACAAAAACATATTCTTCAGCTTCATTGTTTGACTAGTATTATTTAATTCCTTCAATATTTTCAAAATCATCGAAAGTAGTTCCTTTAGTGAATCACTGATTACTGCGATTGAAAGTGCGTTTTTCATTGAATTTACCAAATAAATCTCACTTTCTCTTCCGAAATATCTATACATTAATGATTATGCATTTTCACTTCAAAGAAAAGGTTTCAAACATAAAAAACGAAACATTTTACAATACGAGAAATACATTAGTCCCAGGAGGAATCTTTTAATAAGGATTACTATCACCTTTAGTGATAAAGTACGTGTTTTGAGGCACATCTATGAAAAATGTCATGACAGCTTGAAGAATGGAAAGAAATGTACCCCTTGATATATTCTAGTTTGGAAGCTAAGTAGAACATAGGAAACCCGTCTTTTTCGAACGTATACCCCAAAATGTCCCTGTGCGGGAACTGCTCGAAGATCTCGCTACTGAGTTTAAGTATTCTAAACAGAAAGTTCTTAAATTGTACATAAACAGGCCTTATTAATTTGATAAACATGACCATCAGACACTCTTATAACCGTCTAAACAAAGAAATACCTTAGCGGTGTAATTTTCAAATTTTCTTATAATCAGAGTGATGACTCCTTTATTGAGGCACGGAACATTCCTCAAATGACATTGTTTTCAGTAACTTTTAAGCGCTGGATATTAGGAGAATAAACACCACTTCAACACGCTAAACCATGGTGTATTCTGGATTTTAAAAAAAAGCTTAAAAAACAGATAACGGGCAGAAATATTCAAGAAAAGTTACCTTAGCATATTTATGACTGAAATGTTCGAGGCATTTTCTTGAAAACTGCCAGATTTAACGCTTAGCTCCCTGCAGTATATTCTAATTCGTTATCCGACATTCCAAATATTGATAAGGACAACGGACCGACCGAGGAATGAAACGACTTAATCCATCCAACGCTAATCTGTCTCATTATTTAACTTCAACGCATTTGGGACGATTACGTATTTCTATCAATTCAGAGCACGTTCACCCACGCTCGTGCGCGCATTGGCGAATTTAAACATATAACCGAGATATTTCCGAGCGTAAATTATCCCGAGAGTACAACGACCTTAAATTCAAGTCGCTAACCTACAAAAATAGTTTTTAACCCCGGCGCGCCAATGCAAGAAGAAGGAAAAAGGCCTTTAGCGGAATTGCCCACATGAGCGGTGCGTGTTCGGTGAGCAAATTATTTCTCCGCCATTTACTCCCGTATTAATCCCGATTCTTTCTTCTTTTCGCCGTTTCTCCTTTCTCCGCCCTTTATCTCACTTCGATAAAGTAAACAGCGCACGCCGTCGCATAGAACAGCTAATGAGCAGCAGGAAAGGCATAATTTCCCTCTGCTGGAACAACCTTCCCCATCCCTTCGAAAATCTTTCTCCCGCGTTCTTACATTCCCCACTCCTTTTTTCATTTCCGACGTATTTCTTTTTTCTCCGCTTTCTTATATCCGCCTTAATTTTTTTACTTTCTCCCTTCATTTGTTTTCCCATCTTTATTGTTTCCACTATCCTTTGTGTTTCGTCTCCTAAAAACGCATTACGGCGATATTCTTACCCCGTTTCCGCCGAATTCAGGGACTCGAGCGAGGCCAAAAAAAACGCGCATTAATCCGCTTTTCCTTTGCGCCGCACGCCATCTTTAACCCCCGCATCGGTTTCTTGGGAGTTTTTAGACGGATTTTTTACTTTTTTCGCCATTATGAGTGCACGGCTACCGAGGGATAGCCGCGGGTAAATTTTCAGGTTCCGGCGAATTTCCGCATTGTTGATCCTCGAGAGAAAAAGAGAACTACGAAGACGTCTTTCTTTGCCTCGGCGGGACAAGAATACGCTTCGTTCCTCCGCCTCCCGCGGCGCTGCAGTCGCCAGCGATAATTCCATAAACAACCCGAACTAAGCTCTACAAGTATTTTCTCAAAATAAACGCAAAAAAGGGCCCGTGTTCTCGGTTAATGGTCCGCACTTAGAGTTCCGCTTCCTGTCTCGATTTCTTTTTATGCAAGCGATTTCACGACTCGCGCTCAATTTCCCGGAGGACTTTAAAAAAGGAAAAAAGACAATCTTTTTAACTCCATTCGGCGTCAACTGCGTTTTCTTATTCCGAGCGTAAAATTTGCAGCTAAGTCGATCGAGAGAACGTTCGGAATTTCTTGTGATGCCTGGCTTTTCTGGGTTTGCTGACCTTTCCAATGTTTATCTCTGTGCCTTACGCTCCACTGAATGTTTAGCTTATCTTCTGGATGCCCACAGGGAGGATGTCATCCTACGCTGGTTTTCTTAGGATTTCTTGTTCACCCTTCTCATAGGAATGGCGTCGATATTTAGAAAGGAAATCATCAACCTTAGATTATCTAATTTTTTTGTTTCCTCTCTCTATTCCGATATAAAAATTTATTTACTTGATAAATAATATATAATATAGAAATACCGTAGCGTTTTTCATGGTCTTGCGGTATATTACCGATTCTTGGAGAATCGAATCGTTAATTCAACAGTTCGGTCAATGAAAAATTCTGCCGAATATTTGAAATATTGGTATGAATATATGTGAAAATGTTTTATAAGTTTGGATTTTAGTATGGCTTATGCTATCTGTGTTTATATAGGAAATTTGGGCATGTGGGTTATATAGGTGATTCTGAGTCGATTGGTTACCTTAGGACCATATGTTTCTATGTAACCTTTTAAGGTAATCATAATTATTTATTAACCACAAACAGATTAGATATTACCGAATAACCTGTGATATAATAAAAGTCAGTTACTGAAAAACTGATATATGAAAGGAAAGAAAATAAATACGATTAGCAATAAACAATAAATACCATATTTATGTAAGTTTCAACTTTGTTACCTGAAGCATCGTGTAAGTCGTATGATAAAAATTTGTTACTGAATATGTGTTGCCTGATGATAACATGTTGAAATCTGCTGCATGCTCCACTTGCTGTGATTATAAAATTTTAGTAATCAAACGATTTTTCAGCAATTGGGTCAACAGCATAGCTAATATCATGAATAATTCGAGTGTTAAAGTATTTTAAAATTTTCATAAGACGTACTCAGCTACAATGTTGACAAAATGATAGGGCTTAATGGACCAATATTTGAAGAGGCTTAACTGATTCCCTATTTATCAGGTGATAAGTTGGGGATACATTATTATATTACTCCATATAAAAATGAGCGCAAGCAAAGTAAAATTTTCATATTTTATTCCCATCAAAGCAGAATACACTGAACGGGATAAATTTTCATTGATAACATGTTAAATAGATATTGTTTGAAATATAATCATTTCCACTAATATAGTGATTCCACAAAGTTAACCGAAGAAATTACGAGTTCTCGGGCAGGAAGCTAGGCTAATAATAGGTCGTGGAATAATCTGAGAAGTTTTGCTTCCTCCTCCCTTGGTGCTACAACCTTCCGTGGGTTTTGGTTTCTCCAACTGCTGTTGCCCATATTTGTCTATTTCATGTTAATTTTAAAAGCTTTAAATTTTAAATCTTCATGTTAATTTTTTCATGTTAAACAACTACCTCTATCCATCGTAGATCTTCTGTAACTTCATTATCTATCTTTTTTAGCTTCCATCACCTCCGCTAATTTTTTAGGCAAATATATTTATTAAATTAAAAAGGAATAATCTCAAGATATAACCATTAGCTTTGCGTTAAATTTTAGATAACATTTGTATCGAGGAACGTGTTATCGAATAAAGATTCAATTCAATTTTTTACAGAAAACCGAGACATTTAAAGAATATCGAAAACTCTTCCTCATGCTCTAGATTCTCCCACTGTAAATCAAATTTCCATTTGGTGCTTTTCTATAAAAATACGGAGCACCCTTTCAGTACTGATAAATGCTCGAATAATTTTCAACCAAAAAAATAACCACTATTCTAATTTCAAAAGTATCCACGTAGGCCCTGAATAAGGCTAGATTATTTTGTGGTATTTATGCGGCCAATCTCAGATTTTCCATTCGCTATTACCTATTCATGGGTACGGAGGCTGTCATACTTCCCATACCTCGAGCAAAATACCTTTTCCAGAGATAGGCTTCCGGTCTTCTTTATCCATGGAAGTCATAAAGTTTTTGACAGTTTTCTCGCTACCATTTGTTCCCATTCATCCGATTTCGGTACTGACCTCGATCGAGCGGGACGGAATTTATCCTGACGGCTACCTCTGCGGAGAAAAAGAACATGCCTCTTATTTGAATAACGAGCGATTCGATATAAATATGCATACCGAAGTCGGAAAAAAAGAACCGAAGGAAAACCCGCTTTAACGCTTGCATTCGGAATACATTTTTCATATACGATATTCTCGTTGTTTTTTATCCACGTATGTCTCCGTATATGCGATTCCTTTTCCGTTCGTTCCAACCACTCACTTCTCCTTCGATAACCTAGATCCCAATCCCATTCAATCCATTGTCCCGTTCCCCCTTCTATAGCCCGTACTTCTTCTCTCTGATTTCTCTTATTCCCATATTCAATAGGCTTTCGTTGCACCGTCTTTCGTTCCTTTTTTACCAATCTGACATAACGAAATCGAATTCCGTGCTTTTTAGCTCGACTCGCTTCAGAGTGTGGGCGGGAATTTTAGCCAACTCCACTCTCTCCGTTCCCGCGCATGCTTAAACGCGAAATAAACAGTGAAATGCGTCCTTTTGGACGAGTTTTTTTCTTCCAAATTTCAACTTAAGTCTCCATGTTTTCAAACGTAGGAATGCGAGAAAAAGAGTAACAATGCTAAAATGCTGGATTCCTCAACAAATTACATGCTTAGTGATCTTATTTGCCAGAATGCAAATTAAAGGCGATTTTCCAATTAGAAAAAGGGTTATATGGGTTACTTTACACATAATGGCGTGCACCTACGAAAATTCTCAAGGCGAGGACATAAAATTGTCTGACGGGAGCTGTTCCTTCAATACATTTTAGTTGATACATTCCTGTTTCTTAGATCTTCGAAATATTTTATCCTTGGTTTATCCTTTCTTTTCTTTCCCAGGATCCATAATTATAAAGACACTTATTCAGTGTTCTTTCAATTTTATTTAAAATTTTCTATTTAATTTCATAATTTTCTCTCCTCGTCCACTTTCATTAGTATCTCCACTTATTTCTGTCCACTTTTTTTGTCTCATCTTCCTCCAAATACACATTTCTGCTGCTTCGATCCATGTTTTTTCCTTTGAAAAATAATGAAAAAATTAATGTTGTTTCTCGGTATTTTAAAAAGCTAGGCGTTTTCTCTTAATAGACTTAGCTAATTTTACTTTAATTAACGTATATTTTTATTGCTTTATGCAACATAAATCGTCTTAAAAGCTCATATAAAGTATGTTCCAAAAGTAAATTTTTCATCTTTTTTAAGTCGGACACTTAATTTAAAAGGGTAAAGTTCGTACCCTATCGATATACACCGTCTATTTCATCATTAAAGTCTTAAAAGAGGAAAGAAAAATTAAAAAATTGAGTAGAACAGTGATATAGCTTAATAGTAAAGTGTGTGTATTATGATATGGATGTTTAGCTTTTCTCCACTGTAAGGAAATGGATTAAAAATCGGCCATATCTCTTAGAAGTGTTGCGTGTAAGAACACGAATGGGCTTCCGGATATCCAAGCGGGTAGAGTGCGTACGACTTTGGTGAGAGTGGTCTCAGGTTCGACTCCCGATGGGAGATCATATGAGCGGAATGACCTGAGCTGTCGAAGCACTTTTTAATACTGACTTATTAAGAACAAAAAATTCGGAAACAACGATAGCAAAGCCAAAATAGAACGTTGAAACTTTTTCAAGGAAAAATATCTGGACGGAAGACCATGAATACAGAAACCGCACGTTGCGGCGGTCTTGAAAGTTCGCCGTATTAATAAACGCCGAATTCACCGCTCTGAAGCATCACAGTATCACCGGAATTTAATCCAGCGATTTAGCTCCCGTTAGAAATTCCCTACTTTTATTTACGGATAATTACAATATTCGCTGCACACCTTTCCCCCTCTCTTTCCGAACAAAGCTAAAAATCCTCTTATGGGACAAATTCTTTTTCATCATACACCGGACGAATAATAAAGGAAACCGCATCGAAGAGATAAAACATCAAAGACTAGTTTCGGTTCATCAATTCGACTCGCACGCTTCATCCTGCGCTAGACATTCATTTGTTACGTGGGATAATCCGCACGGCAGACGTGGCTTTTACTCAGAAAACTCACGTTTCGGAGCCGTGTTTCATTTGTTCCGCCTCTTCCTGGAAACTCCGATATGGGAAGTCCTCTTTTTTGTATGCGGAATGAGGCAAAAGTAAAACGAAATCAGTGGATCGCTCCGCTCGTTTGTTTTTGCACTTCCTTCGTGGTTTGCGTCTCCGAGATGAGCGCAGTGCTCGTGTGATGTGACCTCTTTCTATATGTGCCCATCCACCAGGTTCCTCGTTACTTTTTTAAGAAGTATTTGCATTATCGGATCTGATATGTTCGTGGTGCACGATCGGTTCGTCTAGGAGTTGTCTAGCCTTCACCTCACAAAAGCCCAAACATTTCATTCCCAAGACGTGGATGACTAATATGTCATGGAATCGTTTATATCTATTTCATGACTGCTAGGTAGAGGATATCCCACAGCTCTCTTCAATCGAAATTTTCAAAGGAATATAGGAGTTTCATTTAAAATGTAAGTTGAGTTACTCCAGCCATGCGAGGCAGGGCCGGATCTAGGTGTACTGCCGCTATGAGTCGTATTGCATCTCTATGCCAATAATCATGCAGGCATATATACATACATACTCATAACAAATAAATAAATTTCCCCCTGTCTGGCGCAAACAGTTGGCTTGCAAGGTCCAAATGCAGAGAAAATATTTGATTTTTACATTAATACTACAGGTAACAAATATCCATAACTCTCGAATTTTTTGTTCCATATCACTACTATAGTTTTGCCATGAAAAAATCATCTGCGAAGGTTTTTTGGTGTCACTAACTTAGATCGTAGATATCTATATCTTAAACTCGCCTGTATCTCAAGCTGGCTCTGTTGCATGGTAAATGAAAGAGGACATAAACATAAACAAATTTGAAAAATAAAGAATATAATCTATCGTCGCTTAAGAAACACCGTATCAATTATAAGGTTTCAAATACTCAGTGAAAGATAAAACCCACCTCCCTAGCAAAGCAACTTTTCATTCGTTAGAAAGGATACTAATGCTATACTAATAGAAGAAGGCATTCAAGACTGAGAATCTTGCAATAACTCTGGCAGATCAAATGTAAACAACTGGATATTAGCTTAACCGAACTACTGAGGCAATGACGAGCTTCAAATATATGTTTTAGTAATAATGTTGACATATTCAGATACAGAAGAAAGCTTTCAAAAGGATTATCTTTTTTAAAGATAGAACTTTTATTTGCAAAGGAATTTCCTGTATCTATTTCGCGCTTTGTCCATCTTTTTAGTATAATTCCTACCTTATTCAGGGTTTTTTTTAGTACTTAAGGTTATTTGACACTATAATAGGAAATCTAAGCCCTTTCATAAAGTTCCATGCATGCTTTGCTAAGATTGAACATGTCTATAAAGTGCGTTTCCATTCAAGAGAATTTACTTAGTGAGAAAACATAATTCTATTCAAACTCCAAACAATTTAATATTACCAAATAACTATTAACGAATGAGAAGTACTCCTGAACCAAAATATTGCGGCATAACAAACTTAGTAACCTTTCGTTATCTTTGATCTGACCGCCAAGTCTCCTTTCCGTTTGTAATTAATACTATAATGTCTCACTAAAGAAATTCATAAGTGATTATTCTTTATATGGTATATAGGACATAACTTGTTCTCTCGTACAAAGTATGTGATTTTTTAATTTACTTTATGATATATCGCAATAGTCACATTTGAGTTTCATAGCAAATACACTATCCCGTTAATTTTATCCTACAACACAAGTCAATAGCTGACACTGAAAAGCTCGTATTCAAATCGTACGATAGTAAGTTCTTTAATTTCACAAATTGTGACCTCGATCGCTTTATTGACTCGCGGTGTATTTCTTCCGTTTCAGCGAAGGTAAACTTCCGAGGAACTCGATCACGTAAAGATTGATTATGATGGAAAACATCCTTACGTGTAGGGATTCCTTTGAGGAAAGAATCTCTTTTACACTGTCCGTCTGCTTCCTTTAGCCTCCCTCTGAAGTACAAGAGTATCCACGGTATTTCTTTCGCGGCAGCTTCAATATCGTTTAACCAAAGGCTTTCTGCTCTTTCCCTTCGGTCCGTCTCGTCTTGGAGATTTTTTTCTCTCCGCTAGCTGCGAGACGTTGCCAGCGTCTGTTAAGTATTGTATCGACCGCCCGTCTTGAAAAGAACGTGTACCTTCCACGAGAAAGAAATAAACGTTCGCTCCGAACGTTCCCGCATCGATATCTGTTAAATTAACGAGCGGATGATATATTTTTTCGAAGTTACACGCCGTTTTTCGATTTTTATCCGACGGTAGCTGTTTTCGATACGTTGGCGGCGAGAGTGCTGAAAAATGTTACGGTGGAGAGGAACGAATTTTTATTCCCCCGTGATTTCGGAGGTGAGAGAATTTTTTGTACGACTGTACCAAACAACGCATCCAATCGCATATCTTTCCCGACTTTTCGAGGAATAATGGCGACGGTTTTTATTCCACGTTTTACTTTTACCGGAGCATTCAATTTTCCGCACATTGTACACGTCCCTTTTTTTTAATAAAGCTTTTCCTTTTTTTGTATTCATATCAATTTCGGAGCGGATTTAAAGGGAATACGAAAGGGTGGTTTCTAAATATTTAACGGAATAATGATGCCTGCTGATATCCGAATTCAATTTAGGGCGTATTTCTTTAGCCATTCAAATCTTGAAAATGGGATTGCCATATTGCTTCTGTCACCTCGTATTTACAAGTATGCTCATAAAAAAGTTATTTCTCACCTTAAAAGGGCACATTATGCTTTGAAAAAGTAATTTATCATGTTGTATTCCAATATAAATAAAATCATTGGGTAAAATATGGAGAAGGTGCATACGGTAACACGCTGAAGCCTTAAGTAATATTGCAAGAAAGAAGATCTCTTACACTTTTTCAGAATATAGATTTAAACCTTCTTTTCTATTATTTGTAAATGCAGGATTACTTCCTTAAATATATGCGTTATAGATCATAGCAATGACTATGATCCAAGATTTAAAATTCTATTATATCCCTTCAGCGCAATTTCATGCAGTAGATGTATCTGCATGATGGAAAACACAACATTGTAACTGCAAAAATAAATGCATTATCGAGATCCGTTGTAATTTACGCAGAGATCGAGAAAATATTTTGAATTTGGACTCTATGAAACGAGCTATAATGGAAACGGGGCTCAAAGTTAACATAGTTAAAACTCCAAATCGTGAAGTTCAGAATTTGAGGGAAGCAATGCTTCAGTCATTTATATCGTCAATTTGTTACTTCCAGCGTAAATGAAAAATCAATACCGTCGCAGTGCAGTTTATTTCTCTCTGGATGCGATTTTTTATGAAACAGTCACGTAAACCTTATCTATAAGTTAAATTTACTGATTTTTACTATTTAATACCTTCATTCACACAGTTATACATGCAGTAAAACTTTCTTAAAACCTTTCTGCTTAAAACGCGGTTTTTCTTCGGTGCTAGTCCTTTCACACTAAACACATGGTGAAAATACTGCTTAATTCGCTCTACTACCCGCTTATGAGGGGGATTTTTCCTGCGACACTGCAACCCGCTATATTCCATCCTGAGCCTCAGTTGATAGATGGAAAATTATTATATTATTCTTTCTTGATTGCCTATCTGGTAAAAGCTGTTTCATTACAAAGTGAAAAAAGACCGAAACGGAGTAAAAAATGAAGACGCTTTGTCCGAAAAGCAGACCATTCTTAAGAACACGACAAGAGGGCAACCAACATTCTCTCATGATATGTTATAGCAGTTGCAGTTGAAGCAAACTAATAAAGATTTCTATTCTCTTATATGGTGTAAAGCACAGTTTAAAAGATTAAAGGGCCAAAAAACCTTCCCTTTTTTATATCGTATTAAAATAAAAAATTCATAATATCCTAATTACGACGCTATCTCCCTTATTAGATGGTTTTCACATTCAAGGCATCTTATCCGGGTTTTACTGTATATCTTCATTAAATTTCAATCAGTTTTAGAAATAATTAATGAAAGCATTCTTTTCATTATGCATAAGATAGCGAGAAAAGAGAATAACATGAAATATTTTTTACTAACTCTGGCTCTGGTTACTAACTAGCTTTCGTTGTTTTCATTTCGCTTGGGAAGAAATATCTAGCTTGATCGTTCAGCCATGTATACTATGTATACTAGTACACCTCCTCTTCTCATCGTCTATTGAAAAGCTCTTGTCACCTAAAGCCTTCATAATTGGTTTCAAAACATGATATCTTTGGCACTAGATCAGGCGAATATAAAGGATGTGAAAGACACCTAAAATTGAGATCTGTTATCTTTCCGTCAGCCCTCAGATACGTGTGTGACCATAAATTTTCTTGCTATAAGAGATCGCCAGAAGGAGGCCAACTACGTCGTTTGGATCTTACTGCAGGTTTCAGATGGTTCTGAAGAATGTAACCATAAATTCAATTTTCTGTTCACTATTTATCCTCTGGTCATTTAATGTTCTAGAATGGGACCCTAACTATTCCAGAAAAGCGTTAGCATCATTTTTCTCATCGACGGAGTTGTAAGAATTTTCTTCGGTCACATCTGCAACTCCTTTTTTAAATTTCCTAGGCCATTCACCCACTTGCTATAGTGACAAAAACTTTTTCAGTATTTTTATAAAATTCTTTTGCGTGTATCGACTTTTTTGCCTTCACTTCTCAGAAACCGGAGTACTACACGCTATCCTCCTTGGATTAAGTTTCTATTCTAAAAGGTTTTTATCTGCTAACGTCAAAATGATGGTTAAGACTAGAAAAACTGCATGGTAAGATTATTCACAATTAACAAAATACCACCGGAAAATAGAGGAACAAAAGCTGATGTAACCTTATTAAGGTTACTCTCTGACTCTTTGCAATTTTCAATCTCACTCCTTACAACTACTTACACTTTTCAGGCAAGTTCATTCCATTATTAATCGTTTTGAATCATACATTCCTAATAGTGAAGTACACTCTAAATTTTTCCATTCAAAATATTAATAGAAACATGTTCTCTCGAATAAAAATGAATTCAAATGCGCTTATTTAGATTTTAGGCAAGCGAACGAAGCGCCTCATTGGATTTGAATTCCTCCGCACTAAAAAATGTAACGATTCAATGGAATTGATGGAGCACGTATCACCTGATATTTCCCTTCATCCTTGAATAGCATCACTCATCTACAACGCAATGTTTGAGTTAATATCAGCGCTGATGAAAATGGATTCGGGACTTAAATTTTATAAATCGGCTTTTGAACGAACGAAATAAAAAGCGCGTCCTCCCATCGAACGTCGGAACCAGTAGGATTCGTGTGGGATCATAAGAGCTTCATTTGAATAGCAAAAGCAATAGCGTTGCTTTCGAATCCGTCACTACGCCATGCTGGTATTAAAGGCTTGGATGAGTGGAAATGGCGGTCGCTGACGCCGCCAAATGATAAGAATGGCTCGGGAAACTGGTGGAATAGAAAAGTGTAAATTATTAATATTCCATTTCCTACTCAGTGATGATTATAAAGATAAAGTATTAGTATTTTGAAATGTGCTTCGACGGCTTAAATCGTTCCGCACAGACAGAACCCCTCCAGGAATAGAACCTGGGACTGATTTCACCAAAGGTGAATGTGCTACCCACCGGGATACCCTGTTAAGAAGTAGTATTAATTGTTTTTATGATAGCACTAGTTAATATCGACGAAATAGTCAAAATTAATAATTTGAGTTAAAAAAATCATAGAATTTTTATTTTCAATTAAAACATATAACTATGGTAAATATATTTATTTTTATGATATATATTTTTTTTAAAGCGTACACCCGCGCCATCCATCAGTTACTAGAGAATGCATATGGGTCTTTCCATCTTTTTACTCATATCATACGTACGTACACGTAGAATTTAATTTAATAGATGACAGAATTCAGAGAATTACAGAAAAAATTTCCTCGAGTTTAAATAACTCTGACCTATCTTAAAGTCGGCTCCATTCAATTTCAATCCAAGTCTTATTTGAGAAGGAATTCTTTCTTATTTTTTAGATAGAAGTATTGTACATACGAAACAAGCTAGATTGGATCCTCTCATGACCAGTTTAAAATGTAAGAATGGAAATTTAGGTTCCCTATAACTCGCTGAAAATAGACTTTTATTATTAAAATTACTCTCTTTTTTGTTTTAACGCGATTTTATCACAAAGTTGAAACTCTGCTTTATTCTGACTAGAAAGGATACGTATCGTTCATCAAAAATAGGTTGTCGACGTGAAGCTAATCATTCAGTCGATGCATTGCAGGCTAATTATATCTGCCCCAAATATATGATGCGAGCCATGTTTTGATTTGCAGATTCCGGGTAACAAATCGGTTTCGTCTACTGCAACCGATTCCGTTTTCATGGAAAAATCAAATTTTGCGTGATTACCGTTACTAATCATTTTAGCCGACACTAATACAATGTAATCCTGCCAACGTGAAGCTCCAAAGTTGGGTTAATCTCCACATTTCCATGAAACCCCCCGATTCAGCCAAACAAACTGTATCTTTTAAAATTACTTTTATTCTTTGCATGTGAATTCATACTTCATAGTGAGCCATAGGCCCTTGCGAAAGCATTTAAATATCACATAGAATTGCTGGTGCTGTTCAATCAAATCCACTTTACAGGGATTTATATCAGGTATAAATAAATAAGCTCATCAAAAAACCTAAAAATGAATTTAGACCTACATAGAGAAAAACAAAGATTATAGTTATTAAATGAAGAAAACTATGTATTCCAATTTACGTATTTTAAAATTTTATCAGTTTTGAAAATTAAAATCTTTAGTTCGAAAATCAATTTCCAACATTTTGGTAAAGTATATTTGTGACCTCATGGTCGATCACTCCTACTATGTATGTGAGGATCCTTGGGATGAATTAATTTCATGATTTTCCATAATGATTCATGATATGCAGATGAAACATTTTTCGATCGATCCTTCCAACCCGCCAAGGAGGATCCTATTTTAATTGAAAAGAATCTAATTACTTCTTTTACGGACGTGGTGATAATACCTAAAGAATGTTTGAATGCCTGTCTATGAAAAAGTGATAAAATCTATGTGAATACAACTTACGAATGTAATATTGAATTCTTGCAAAAATATTTCTCTCTTAAGGTTCCCGAGAAAATAAAAATTCACTGAAAACTAAGAGAGAAAGAAAACCTAACAAAGGTTTAGTAAAGCTCGAAATGAAGCAAAGAACACCAACTCGAAAAGTGATGCAGAGATAAGAGGAAAGAATGAATGTGTATAAGAATAGAGGTTCGGCCACCTGAGAAGGCAAAGAGAGAACGATCTGACGAAATACGAGCAGCGGCGTGGACCAAAAACAAATGACGAACGATTGACCCTTTGGGAAAGAGCCGCAATCATCCTGTGGAGATCACTGCGCGATCAGTGCGCTCGTGCCCGAACGGAACGCGTGGAAAAATAACGGTCCAGTTGGCCCTTTATCGACTGAGCACCGAAGGAGGGGAAATTAAGAGAAAGTTGGGACCCCAAGTTTCGGGATTCGTTTCATGCAGGCAAAAGTGGAGAGCCAATCGGTCGAAATTGAATGCGATTGTTGGCATGAAACGCATCAATAATAGATTCTCGGCTTCCATCGAACACATATATTTTAATAATTGCACTCGCTATCATTTGCGCGTATTAAATGTTCAGAGCTTTCGATAAATGGATTTCGAAAAATATGAATCGGCGATATGTTGCGTGCCTACACTCACATGATGATCTGACAGAATACACATAACAGATTTCTCTAGAATTAACTTCTCGTTCAAATCTAATGTTTTCAAGTTTTTTGTTGCTATCATTGTTCTAAAATCCAGGGTGATGTATGTTTGACGTTAAAGTAGGTTAATAGTAAGGACTAAAGAGGAGAGTTAAGTTAAAGATTAAATTTAGATTAAACAGTTAAGATTAGAGTTAAGTAGCTAAGACAGTTAACTGTTCATGAGGTCTCGACGGATTTATAGCAAAATGATACGGCGATTGCAATTAAATTATTTATTTTTCTAGTTTTAATGCGTATTCTAGGATCACTTTCTAGTATTATTAAAAATTCTTTATCTCCTCTGTAAACCTCTTGTATCATATGTTACTTTTTAGCTTTTTACTTCGTCTAAGCGGTCCTTTTTACCCTTCTGTGTGGGTTGTTTCCTGCAAGGTTGATTTTTTCTTCGCCAACCTTCAGTTGCAAAGATTCTTTCTTTCACTGCACTCTTTCTTTTCCTCTAATCATTCTTAGTGCATATTATCAAGGCATACATGGTTAGGAAAATGAGAGATGACACCAGCCGAACCTCACCAATAAAGGGAAAATTATATATTTATCTATCCATCTTTATAGATTATTTTAAGGACTACAGGAGATCTACAAAATCTACTAGAGATTTACAAATGCTCCAACACACTGAATCGCGTAGCAACTTCCCTCCTAGTCCATCCCGAATGTTTCCTTTACTTTTCAAGTTCTCAAGCGGAGCAATCTTCATTGAGATGCGAGAAATGCTTGAGTACCGATTGATGAATGCCTATCAGTCTTCCGATGCATTTGCATCCTCTTCAAAGGTCATCAATGTATTCGACGATAAAACAGCACTCTTCATCCAGCTATGACTGATCATGTCACCACCACGCTACAGTCAGTCATGCGCTCATGTTTATTTCACGATCAATTTTAATACCCCTACGAATTTCTTGTACAAACTGCACCCAGAAACAACGTTATTTTAGTGACTCCTGCGTGTCATCTGCTTTCGGTCAAACACTGGGAGGATGAGGTTTCCATAGTTAACGATTGGCGTCTGCATGCTTTGCTCTCAGGACATAGACCGACTCATAGATGATGCAAGCGCGTTCCACCACACCACGTTTCACGCACCGCTTCCCCTGATGGCGTTTATACATGTGGAGTAGTTACGTCCATTCCGAGCTTAAAAAACAATGCGCCAAGGTGTGCATTCCGTTTGGTCCTGAGTTCAAACGTGCATGATTTGCTGTGGAGATGTATTCAGCATTCGGAATGATCTACGCTGAGTATTTAACTCCGACGATGAATTACGATAGAGCCCGGATATTAATTCCAAAAATTTACATTCATGTCCTAATTGAAGCAAAAATTGGATTCCGTTTATGTATCGATCGCATAAATAACGCTAATTAAACGGTGTGCTTATAATTATACCGCAAAGCTACAGTTAATAATCAGTAATTTGTTGTGGAAATGTCTGTTTGTGGCAGATTTGTAGCGCTATCGTTTTATGACAAATTTAAATGCAAATTTCGGTGCTACGATTCGTTTGCAGATAAGCTCCAAATCAACCTTCGTTTTGAAACCGTGTGCCTGGATACACCCTTATCACCATATTTGTTTTAAAAGAGGTAAAGGTTTTTGAGTATTCATCTAAAAATGTAAATTTTCTATGAAGTATTCTGCATAATATTTAATGACTATTATTAAATTATAAAGTTGTCTGAGCAGTTATTTGGATATCCTAGTTTTGTGATTTGACTTGAATAAAAGCTCACTGTCTCCTAAGATGTTTATATTCTCGTTTAATTCATCGCCATTTTCTTAACCAAGTAAATAAAAGTCATCAGCACCTTGTTTATTCTCAGGAGGAATCCATGGCATCCAAATTCTTTGCTCGTCCCTACGTCTAGATCAATAACAGTTTATAAATATAGGTAATTAATAAAACTCAATCTTTTCAATGAGTTACTCAACTTTGTCGGTTCTTTTATCATAATTTGAAAAGTTCCCATTCGCCTCAGAAATCTCATATCCAAAACTCTTGAAACAAACTTTTTAATATACTAAATGGAAAGGATAAATTCCTAATATGATTTATGAAATCACGATCAAGCAATTGATCATGATATTAAAGCTTCTTTGAAACTTCGCCCGAAACTTTTTAAATAGTTTTTCAAAATTTTAAAGTTTTCCGAAAATTTTTTTATCAAAATGTAAATGACAGTTTATAAGTTTTAGACGTAGGAAAGTATACTCTAGATTTTCATGAACGAAAATATCCAACTGAACCTTGACCAGTAATTGAGTCCAATTATTGCTATTTTATTCCTAAAAACTTACATCTAATAGTTTTATCTCCTACCGATTCCTTTCTGCTTCCTTCTGATATCCTTTGAGGATTTTTGTTGCATTAAATCCCTCAGGCAACATTAGCCGAATCCGAGAAAACAATTCAGGCTATCATCGGCAAGTCGCTGATAAAGATCTTTCAAAATCTCATCGTTTGATCATCTAAACGTTTCAGTTTAAAGTTGTGTCTAATGAGAGGCGTGGTAAAGAGGGGGCGGATCGCCCGGGGCGTCAGTCTTTATTAACTGTAGTGGGTGAGAAGTATAGCTACGGTGCTAGTCGTAATGAAAACTTCTCTATATATAATTGAGAGTGAGTGCATATTGACAATAGTCTTGGTTTATCTGCTAGGAGTTTTTCTCTTTTCTTTAATCTGATTGGATTAACAGCGAATTCTAAGAATCAAATTTATCGAATAAAATTAAATAAATATTGATAGTTACTGCGTAAACAACATCCTAACAACGGCTAATGATTTTTTAGAGGAGCTTTTTTTAGTAGAGGTAGAAACAACCGAATGTAAGCGTCAAATAATTCGATTGTTTGCTTAGAACTTAGATAGAATAATTCGAAGAAGAAAATTTTTCGATATTTCACTCTATCCTTATTACAAGTAGCAATCGAATGATTCGATACGTTCTTTCCCTTACTTGTCCTATCGAGTGAACCATTTGATGGATTTAATTTTTAACTTGCTTGACGCTATCGAGTAAACCATTCTATATTTTACTCACACTGTATCTCTAAATACATCCAGAACGAATTAAACGATTTCCTATAGAAACCTTTCGTAAATTAGCAAATACTTATGCTAACGAATGTGATTACGAAACGAATAATCTTCATCAACCCAGGTATTACTGTACTCTCTGAAAGATCGATTCAAATCGAGTATGATAAAACAATACCTTTATCCCGATCCTAATATTTCGTCTCAACCATTGTGTAAGCGATACAATATATTGTAGAGGGGATCTGGATTACACCTGTGTGTACCGCTAATCAGCATTTGCGCTCAACTTTACCGCTCACGTAATGAACGTACGGGCACAATCGATACCGTTTCCTCACATTCAGCCCAAATTTGCACGCAATTACTAATAACAAATCGCTCCGTTGGAAATTCATCGCGATCCCGATTCGCCAGCATTTTCGCTCGCTAATCACCGTCAGGGAAGAAAGGGAAAAAAATCCGGCTTCGACACAGTTTCCCTTTCCCCCGCCCAAGACGACATCCCTTTCCAAAGGGAACCTCCCGCATATATATCCCGCGGAAAAAAATCGGGAGAATCATATCCGAACGACGTGTATAAAGCGTGCAACGCGACCGGAATCCCGACAAAAAGTTACCGATGTAAATGGACCCGACGAATCAAAAAAATGAGAAAAGCGGATGGAGAGGGGAAGGACGAGGGGAGAGAAATCCATACGGACGTATTTTTTTCGAAATCCCGAATGTTTTTGGGATTGGGGCGAGAACGGGAGTGGAACCATGGACGGGGAAAGGAAGCGTTTGTAGAAATGAGGAGGAAATGCAGCGGTGGCATATTGAACCAGAAATTTTTTCGTCTTTATCCACTCTCTTTCTCTGTCCCTGGAGAAAGGGGGCTGCAAAGAGGGGGAAAATGGAATTTGATGGATGGAAGGGTGTCACACAGAGATTGTGAATGACGTATTGATTGCGGGGAAAGAGTGGAGTAATGAGGGGGAAAATAGAGGAGGTGGATATAATACCGGTTGAGGAACGGAGGGAATGAACTGAAATATATGGTTTGGAATGGAATGTGTGAAATAGAGATGGTCTGGAAACTGATTGGCCCGAATGGAGATCAAAATAACCGCGTATTTGCCCCGCTGCCGTAGAATTCTATAGCATAAAGAAAAAACCTCTCCGATCTGGTTCAGCGTTCATCGAACTAATTTAACGCATTGCGAGCGTATTTTGGAATGTTTATGTGCAATCAAAGACAAAATCATTGAATTACATTCCTTCGCATATGATAGTCTTCCGAAAATGTTTAAGATATAACTGACTAATGAAGGTTTCGAGTTTTCCTCGCTTTTGTTCAACCGAGTCATTCCTTAAAATTCATGATAACATCCACTTGGGAAGTGATGGTAAAAAGCATTTTCAATTATGGCGAAAAATTTATCACCCTCTCCATCGATGTTACCAGAATTATAGAAAAATACCAGAAGCACTTCCTGCTATATACATTTCTGTCTAGAGTTTAAATTCTAGAGATCAAATTTTAATTAAATTATGTTGTTTTCTGATGCTCAGGATTTTGCTGGAATATTCCAAAATAAATTCATAGTTTCATGAATATTTGCTTAATCTTATTAGAAGTCACAGCTTTCCTCACATTAATTCTTAGGAAAGGTTTTACCATTGATATAGATGAAAAATGGAGTTCACGAATTGGAGCCCTACTTTGCTCTATTCTGAAAGATATCAAATTTTAAGTACCACTGATCTACAAATTCTTTCTCTTTGAAAATTGGCCACAGTCATCTTGCCAAAGACCGAACTTAGTTTATAAAGCAGATATTAATCATATGTTTTCATTTGTGTGCAAAAACTTAAGTTTTGAAAAAAAATCAGTGGTTTAATTGCCATTTACAATTACACTTTTTATAACCAGTATCGTTCCTTCAACTTCAAGTTTAAGGATACTGGTAGTTATGAAGAGAATTTGAAAATCCTTTGAAATTTAAAATTCCTTCTAAATACCTCCGAGGAACTCGAAACTGTAGACCTTAAGATAATTTTCAAGTGAAGATTTTTATAGAAAATAAAGTGCTTATAAAATAGCGTATTGTTCGAAGATATGTGGAATAAGGGTTATGAATATAAGATATTAATGAAAAGAATTTGAAGTATTCCTGCATGAATATCACGCGCTGGAATTCATTGCTGCATTTGCCTCTTTTGTTTGGGTAAAATATAGCAATAGAGTCGAATAACCACCGCAACTTTATTCTGAGACGATCTCCATCTGGTGTGGGGGAGCGTTTGATGTAGTGAGGAACGAGATTTAGATATAGCTCTGGAGGATTTTGAGATATGAAGGTACACATGAAGAGAGACTGGCGAGAGATGCGGTTTGCAGGCTTGGAAACTGTTGCTGGAGCAGAGGAGGGATTTGGAGGTGTGAGGAAGTTTGCAGGGATGATGCGATGTAGCTACAGAGAGAGTTTGATTAATGGGAATTGAATGGCGGAAAGCGAGCGAGATGCGAGAGGATGAATGAGGAACCTCGTGTTACGATGCTGTGCACTGCAGCTGATGACAAAAAAACGGTGGGAATATTGGGTTTTGCGATGTGTGGCGAAGCCAATGATTTTCATTACACTCGGAATACATATCCGCCGCTACGTAAGTTGGTTTTGGGACGCAGCATCATGTTCGGCGAGTTACCTCGCGGAATACATCAGGACAGGTGGTTAGATTGGAGTTGTATCCAGCGGTAATTTTAATGCGCTCTTCAAACATCCGAGCGATACACCTAAAATAAATGGGATGATTTACTGCGCGATCTACCAGAGATCTGTATTACGTAGAGCGACGA
The DNA here is from genome assembly GCA_036926295.1 of Pachydiplax longipennis. Lineage (NCBI taxonomy): Eukaryota > Metazoa > Arthropoda > Insecta > Odonata > Libellulidae > Pachydiplax > Pachydiplax longipennis. The sequence continues at coordinate 16,954,853 of JAVFKF010000014.1, forward strand.
TATAATTTACTCGGGCGTAAACGTTTTTATACTCTTTTGTGTTTAATACTTGGACTGATTTGAAAATATTCTTTTGGGCTATAAATTTAAATGAATTTATAACAAATAAGTTTACGTAAAACACATTTCCCTTCATGATGTTGCTGTATGTGATCTGGAACGATGGTAGAGGAACTATTATATTCAGAGCTTAAAACTTCTCCATCTGAATTGTTTTATTTCTTGCCTATTTATTGGAGTGAAATGAATATTAATAGCCACCTACATTTCCAAATATGTAAAGCGATATCCTTTCATTTTACGATTATATTTCTGCGTTTCTATAAACTTATAATTAGATCGATCAAGGATAAAACCTAAATCGGGAGAGAGTATTTTTCACAGGATCCTAAGTGTATCTAGAGAATATCGTCTTGTCAATTTTAGTTTTGATCGTTTCCAAGACTTTTCTTTTATGAGATCGAAATTAACGTAAACTGAATTTATTTGACTGATTTTAAAGTGATTTTCCTCCCTATTTTAACGTAGAAAATCGAAAAAACATGTAATACCTCTTATGTGTAAGGAAATATCGACTACACGATGTCTAAAGCTGGATAATTTTCCAGTTTTAAATGACTTTTAGTGGTATATATTAATTTTCCGCTTGCGCAACTCGGAATTCAGCATTATATCCGAAATACTTATGAGGTTGATGTATTTAAAGATGAAAATATTACATTCTCGGATTTTATTGTAAAGGATGACTTATACACATATGAAATGATGACGAATATTGCCAGCCCTTTCTCAGGAATCACCACTGAGATGCCAAAAGCTTATTCCATGCATAAATTCCTCGGAGATTGAGATGATTGAGAATGAGGGTTGAATAACCACTTTTAATCATGAAGAGCCTTAGGTGTTAAGTATAGCCAGGATGCGGAAGATTGAAATTGGATGGAATTTTGAAGAAGAGACGGAGGCTAAGATGAAAGTTTAGTGGGAAGAAAGAGGAAGATTTAAATTTTAGAGGAAGGAAGCGGAGATGATGTGTCTCAGAAAGAGAAATGTTCAGGTATTAAGTCGCATAATGAGATGTATCGGAGATGTGGGGAAGACGGGGCGAATTATGCCGTTCGTAGAAGATTGAGGAGAAGAACGATGAAATTCCGCGCCAGTTTTAATGCATGCGATGAGGAAAGGAAGTTTGAGAGGACGAAAAAGTTTAAAGTTGAGTGTCTCCTGAAGAGGAAGAGCTTCGAGGGGAGAGTCAACCGGACCGTATATTTGCAAGGCAATTTTCGAAATTCGAAAATTGAGGCCACTTTAAAGGCAACAAAAGGATTTGATTTCTTCGTGCATAATTACGGACTCCATTAATGACTTTCGCCGAAAAGTTTAGTGGAGCAGAAGGAATGGCTTCGGACAACGCGTCAAGAGCAGGAGATGCGACCTTTAAGGAAAGAATTTAGATGGATAGGGGTTCATCGCAAACTGCGTTTAAACCGTAATTTAACTCTTAAATTTAAGTGTTTAATAAATAAGCAAACTTTAAAGCGTTAAAATAATGCAGGAGTTAGTATGATTAATGTTGGATCCATTAAATGAAAAATAAAGCGTAATGATTGTGTCTGCATGCTTATAAAAATTTCTATAAATACATCAGCTCGTAAAATTTAAGGCAAAAACCTTAATCAACAGTTATATTACATGTGTAATTAATATTTTGTTCCTCTATGGATTAACTAGTAAATAATGTAAATTATCAAGTTGACTTTCAATGTGCAATTCGACCGAAAAGCAGTGGTTTTATTGCTATTTTATTTTTCTTTCTCTGCTTTCAGCCGATTTGCACATTTTGTGTTGTGTAAATTGACTTGTTAAACCATAATCATACTGTCATTCACAGTAATACTAATGTATTACAATTAGTATAAATGTTATCTTATTAATCATTAAAAAAGAAATGATTAAACACACTCCCCAACTCAAACAATTCCTGAATGTATATGAAGAGCAGAATTTATCGGTCGTGTTTACTCGAATTTCCTGAGGGTTTCCTTAAAATCACAGTCTGTTCGCTAAACGATAACAGTTTTTCGATACTTGGCGAGTCGAAGAGGAACCCTCAAGAAAAACGAAATGTCATTCGTTTCCAGCCCTCATTGGTAGGTAGTGTATTCCATCCACTCGCAAAAGTCAAAAAAATATCGATCCATCCTTTCCCTTTCGTCGTTGTAACTAATATCGGAAAAAGACAAGGATTTTTCCGATACCTACCTTTCCATCCGACATTTTTACTTAGCCCTGAACTTTGGGACCCAACTTATTGATACGAAGAAAAAAAATTTCGTCCCACATTTTTTTCTCGCCCCTGCAATTCACTCCCTGAGAGTTAACGCCGTAATAAAGCCGAAATGAATTCGTTTTTCATTCCTTCCCCCTTAATACTTTGACCGGTTTAAAAAAAATAAAAGCTCTTTGTCTCTCTATATGGGTTCGTCAACCCGATGAGCGAAGGATTAATCAACCGCTTCCAATTTACGAGTAAATATTTCTCGCGGAATGAAAAGATTACTAAAACGTCACCAAGAAATGAAAAAAGCGCCAAGTTTAAAATGTTAAGAGCGATGAAGCAAGCGCGATGATACGGGGACGTGATGCGGAATAAAAAACGACTTCGATACACAAAAATTAGGGGGAATAAATAAAGATATTCCCTCGGCAATAGCCCCATTCGCACTCACCATTTTCTCCCTTCTTTTGTTTTGTCAAGATGTCGGATGACGACCGAATGTCGCTCACAACGGCCGTGAGCGACGAGGAGGAGGGCGATTCGGCACACAATTCACCGTATCGCGGTGGAGGCGGCGGTGGAGGTAGCGGAGGAGGCGGAGGAGGAGGTGGTGGAGGCGGGACCGGGACGGGATCCCGGGCGGCCGCGGGAACTGCTTCCGCATCGTTCAATTGCACCGGCGCCGTGCGAAAAGCAGGGTAAGCCTCTTTCTTTTTTACTCCACACTTTTCCATTTTCCGAAGCCCACGGCGCTGCCAACTTATGCACGTTTCTCCCGAAGCTCATCGAGCTCGTTTTCCGAGTAATTTCCTACTTAGCCTTAAGATACGATATCTCATCATTAACGAGTATCGATTAATTGAAAATTATGGCGCTGCTGCCAAGGTTCGCGTAGTTCAAAGCTGGATTATTTTTTGTGATTAAGCCACCCGGGATTTCTTGTTTAGTGCATCAAATTTTGTAGCGAATACTGATGAGAGTAAACATTCTACGTAAAAGTCCCACAAGGGTTTACTCAGAAAACGACCATCAGGTCAGCCTGATGATGATTGTGAAATGAGTCATAATTGGTCGTTTTTCAATATAAACAATTATGTTATATTTTACACAATGATTCCATATTGTAAATACTTCGTAAATGGACAATATTTTATACTTTAAATTGTAACGCTAGGTAAAACTGGGATCGTGAGAATGAATCTCGGCGTTGAAAATCAAACTAAACGATATTTATTGAAAAGATTTATAAAAAAAATATAAAGAAAAACGCTAATGAAAAAGTCTATCAATACCGGGACTCAATTCCAGACCTTCCATTTTCCGGGCTTATGTTTTAGCCTATTAAGTTATCTAGCCTGGACCATACCTTAGTAGTTGCTCAATTGACTAAAGCATCCGCCTGAAAAATGGAAGTTCAGGGTTAGGATCTCGGTCCTATCAGTTTTCATGTCCGTTATTCCCTGGAATAATGGACATGAATATTCATGGTTTACGTCTTTGCATATACGAGTATATAAGGTTACCCTCACTATCTACCTTTAGCTTTATTGGATTTAATTCATCGGACAGAGTAAAAAAATAAAGGATTACTGATTATTTACTTAGTGATAATGTGGAAGTTTGTTTATTCTTGAATGATAATCTTTGGAATGCAACCTTCTTTGAGAATACTGGATTTTGGTTTTCTAATCATATTTTCGTAACGGCATATTGTTAGGATAAATATAGATTTGAAAGATACAAGACGCTTACATTCTCCATGATACAATGATATAAATTTTGCTATGTATTGATATAACTCAGTATGATGATCCATGTAGCGGAACATATATATATATATATATATATATATATATATATATATATATATATATATATATATATATATATATATATTTCATATCATCTTTAGAATCAGTCTTCAATCAGTCATCTGTACACGTGATCATGTGAAGTTAACGCAAGAGAAAAATTATAAAAGAAATCATGATTTGATCGCAAGAATCATATATAATTACTTTGTTATCGTCTGCACAGGAAAATGCTAAAATTATTTTGATCGACAAACTCACGTATAATTAGAAGTATTCTTCATTCGAATAAAAATATTGGTCTTAAATTATGCTTCCGAGATCTAGACTACAGTTGCGCCACTGTTTATTATTTTCTAAATTTATTCTCATATTATATGGTTTGATACATGACCAATCGCTTGATATACGTCCTTATTTACTTTGATATTATTAACGAATTTCTCGTATTTATCAGAAAATAAAGTCTATTGTGGGACAAGTAATTGTTTGCATGATCGGTTTATCTGCGAAATGAGATCCCAAAGATCTAACGTTAGACTCACAATACTGGAAATAAATACGCTACGTTGGTGGCTACGTTGTTTGTCTTTTTCTCCTTTTCTTCGATTGATACCGATGAATTCATTTACAGATTACCAACAAGTTCGCAGCAATATTTCCATGATTCCAATTCATATCCATCGTGAAAAATTATTTTTTTAAATAAAATACCGATCCCAGTAGATGTCGATATAAAAGTTTATCGACAGGTCCTTAGGATGCGGTGGGAAATTGCATCCATTTTCAAAATTGATAGTTGAGTCAGAGGGTGAAAAAACGATAAGCTTTCTGGCGTGATTAGATTTTGCTCGGGTTGCCGTATCTTGACTGTTTTGCAATCGTTATCGGTTCTAATCCTTTTTCATATGCTTCAACGCTCCCATTGCCGAGGGCCATTACTACCGTGTTTCCAAATAACCAGGTCACCATTATAATAGAAGACAACATTTGAAATTTCAGGCGGAAAAGAGTTACCTTTCTGAAAATAAGTACCCATGTATCGATATTAGATACTCTTCTCCCGCAACAAGTACAGCATATGAAAGATATTTTTGTCTTCAGCTTATGATGCATTGCTTGATTTCTAAAGGGCTACATTTTGTTCGGTCAACTTCAATCATTTTAATTAGTCACTTTTATGCTTAGAGTAAATATATATGTTAATTAATCAATTATACCGTATTTTTCTATAACATATAATTCCTTTAATGCAAAACAGATTAAGGGGGACGTGATAGTGCTGGCTAGAATAAAAGATATACAGATAGAGATAATGAATCAACTTCGGTAGATGATAAGCGGCAAAAAATGTTTTTAAATTGTCCTAGCTCTCACAGGTGTGAAATTACCATTTTATCGCCGAAACGTTCTACTTTCACAATTTTTTCTTGTCTCATTCCAAATCATGCTGATAAAGTTGCCTATATTTCTCATAGTTACTTTCTCTCGCTAGTTTTGGAATGGAATCTTTATTTTAAAGTAATTTATAGCCATTTTATAAGAAATAACAAGAAAATTCAATCACACCAGATTTGACAGCTCTCAGTTTAATATTTCTCCAAGAGTATAGCTATGTTTCATGTACTAATTTCGTCATGCACCTTCGCCTTTTCACAGGTCAAATATTAACGAATAAGGTTTTATCATCTTGGTCCAAATTGCGAAAAAGGGAAAAAATTCAGCATAGACTATAATAAATGAAAAATTACATTTTTAATCTGAATATATCTCCAAAATCCATAAATTTTCTTCGATAATATCTCCGCTACCTTACTGATACTGTCGATTCCCTGCCGTTATTAGAAATTTTGGAAAAAAATAGATCAATTTTATATTTGTATCTAATATACTATAATATGTATAGCCTTGAACTTTACATTTTCCTGAAGATTTCGCATATTTATGTTAAAATAATAATTATTGATAATATTGCAAAAATAACCTTTATTTCCGAAAATGCATCCGGTCCATGCGATTGTTTTCCCTATGCCCCTGCGAACCTTTAATTCTTGTAATCTTCTTGCCTTGGATACTCTACAAATTTAAAAAATTCTAGTGCCTGTTACTCCTTCCCAACCCTTAGATTTCAGTTTTGAAGGTGTGAAAATATTCTTAATAGGTTGTATTATCAGTTAGACTCTTTCCTTTTTGATTCACTGTGTTTTCCTCTCAGGTCGATTCTGTTTTCCTTTTGCTGCAAAATTGTTGCGCTAAATGTATTTAGCTATTAAATAAAAATATAGACCTTGCACGACTTCATATCCGCAACGAAAGTTCTTAAAAATGTTACGCTCACCAAACGGACGCATTTCAATTCATAAAACATGACCATAAACTGGCAACATGTGCGCATGATACGGCCAGAACAACAGCTATCTGCGAAAGAATTTCACGCCGAAAATACCGTCACAAAAAAACACGTCACACAAACACAGAGCGTCGTCCGTTTAGATCCATAATTTTCCCTCGCCCCGAACGTTTTTAATCCCAAAATTATTTCCCCGCGTAAACCAACCCCATCACCCAATAAAACACCCCCCGTTTCATCCCCACGCATCCTGCAAACAGTCCTTTTTCACTAATTCATCCGCATAAGATAATCCTCTCAAATTTTTTGGCGTTTAACTTCTGTCGACGCTTGTTTCGCTCCCACCGAAAATCCGTCGATTTGGACGCCCTGCTTTGGGCGTCGCTTCTGCATTGAAAGAACCCAAACTGCCTCGCTCCCCTACAGAAGGCCAAATAAAAAATAAAACCGATGTGTATCTCTCCGGGTTCAACATTTTACCTTTTTTCTCGCGAAAAAATGTTCTTCAACTCCTCGCGTTATCCTTTCTCCTCCCTCCCTCTTACGTTACCTGTTCGTTTTCTCTTTTCTTCTCCTCACACCTCTTTATCCATCTGTTTATCTCTCTCCTCGTTTTCTCTCCATCACTTTACCCGGGTCTCTTTGTTGTCGTTCATTTTCCTCCTCTTTTCCAGCTATCCTTCCTACGTATTCTTTTCTTCCACTCTCCCCCTTAATCTTTCTCCATATTTTCCCTATTTCTACTACTCCTCCCACTTCTGTCCACGGATAAAAATCCACCCCTCTTCTACTTTCTCTTCAAGTCTCCCTTTACCTTCTATATTGCTATTTTCCTTCGCATGGTCACCCTATATATCTACTGGTTTTTCCTTTTCCATCTCTCTCTTTTAAACCCAGCTGCCTTTTCTCTCTCTTATCTTTTTATATCCTTCTGTTTTTCATTATCATTTTTCTGTCCCCTGTTTCTCATTGTTCTCCAATTTTACTTCTTCTACCATCTCTTTCTTTTTTTTTTATTTTCATCCATTTTCTCTTTACTTTTATACCTATCCTGTGTAGCTTCTGCTAAAGAATCGCATCTTTGGTTGGGAATTCCCAAACGAAATGAAACTGTGTAAACAAATACTTCTTATTATTATATTATTAATATTATATTCTTAATGGTTATGTTGGGTACTATATGCCTGTTCTTCATTCTGGAGAACATCAATTTAGTAAAAGATAAATATTTAATGTTGACCGAAATGGAGCATCGTACCGTTTAATGGTTTGCCTGAAGTAATATAACTTTCGCAAAATGTTAATTAAATCGTGAGAGTATTTCCAAGTCTCCTTTTAAGGACGAATTTCCGCTATATAATATGTATTTATCTACTTTTTCTCTGAAACTCGACTGAAGCAGCTGGTGATGATAGCCACGGTCTTTTTTCTTAAGACTTCGGACTTTCTAAAATCTTTATTAAATCTTTAATCTTTCCTTGAACTTTCTCAAATCCTTGCCTTTACAGTATTCTGTAGCGATGTGCCTATTATAAGACAGTTGGTTCTTGAATAAATGGCGAATGAAATAAAAGGCAGCGAATACCGTCTAAATCTTTTAATTTTCATTTTTGCACCATTTTATTTGCCTCTCCCTTTAATTTCACTCTCCATTTTGATTCTTCCTTCACGAACACAGTCTCTCCAACAAATGCACGTATACGATGCACAGTCTTCATATTAAAAATCCCTCCCCTCTTTACATAAGGATTAAGCGTAAGAAGGCATTGTACATTCTCAATATCTTCCTTTGAAAAAAATCGTTTCCCCGTGTGCCCACCCTCTTTATCATTCCACCCTCTCTCCGGTGCTTCTCAACCTCTCAATTTACTTCCCTCACTTTCGGTTTTTCGATCCTTTCCTCTCTGGCCATCCTCTCCTCCCCCATTCTCATTCCATTGTTGTTACCTCTTTTTTCCTTCTGCCCCAAGACCTCTTTCATTTTTTGCTCAAACGGAGGGCAACTCCAAGCTTGGAAGAAGAATGGTTCCTTCCTGCAACTAGTCGCTCACCAACATATATTAAAGCCTCTTTTTCGTACTTTTTATGCTTGCTTCTCCACCAATTCTTACTAATGTTACCACTTTTTTTACATCCTCTTCAAACAGAAGTTTTTGGCCCAAGGATGGCGTGTTTTTAAGTCGAAAGCAAGCAAATTATGGTAAACTTTGTAAAAGTATTTCACACTTGCGTCTACTCGTTTCAGATGAATTTTCAAGGACATTCATACTGGGATGTTTGGATATCCGTTCAGTGGAATGTCAATAAATATTAATTTTTAGTGAAGCTTTTGAATTACTTGCTTTCCTCTCGACTTATATTTGTATTTTGAATGTTTTACTAATGATGTGCGAATTCACTTCGAATTGGAATGACTGAATTATTCGCATTTCGAATCGAATCGACAAAATATTCGCTTCGATACACGATGTTTTGTCAATAGGCTCCTCTTCAATTTCCAAAACGGGAGTAAATTTGTAATGAGATAAGGAAAGTTTTTTAGATTATATTTTATTTTGTAAAAACACAGTCATTTTGATTCGTGAATTTGTTGTTCAGATGGATACTTATACAAAATATCCTATAAATATTTTATTTAGAAAATTGAAAAACGAAAAAGGTAACGGTGGCATAATTTTCCGCTACATAAATTTGCGTTTAATTTTTGATTCGATTTGATTCATTTCGAGTTTTTCAGATGTTGATTCGCTTTCAAACGTTTTCCGAAAATAGAAATAATTCGATTCGGTTCGAAATTCGAATATAAACCCACCTCTAGTTATTATATTACCAGAATGATTTCTAGAGACATAAATTTCAAGGAATATTTCTCAGCTTGCTGCAGGCCTTAATTCTACAAAATAAACTATATTTTCTATATTTCTTGAAAAGTTTTACTTTGATCAATTATGGCTTTTTCATCCGATTTATTTTCTTGCCCACTTTTTTCATAGAAATATAGGCATTCAGTATAGTAAAATGGTGTCAAATGTCACCGAAGCTTAGTATTTTAATTGCTCTTTATATTGTACATTTTAAATTCTCGGGTATTTTGAACTTAACTCGTTCCCTTTTTAACAGCAGACATTCTGTTCGAATGAATCTACCGTACTTATTATCGGAGAATTCTTTAGCTATAAATTAACCTTTTTTAAACTATTCCCCATTTATCATTTGTCCTCAACTCGAAGACTAAAATCTTTCTCTTTCGCATTATCGAACTCTCCATTGGAGCACCATCTTCATTAAAAGCTCCCTTTTAAATCTTCATTACTTCTGCCGAAACCTTTCCATTTCCCCTTGGGCATATCCATTCTCCTCGAGGAATCCCTCGCTTACTTAACACTATTTATTTAATAACTTTCCTTTTGTTCTGTGCCATTATGACTCGCGCCATCCATTCTTCCTTATCTCCTCACTTAATGAGCGCTTCTAACACTTTCCCTTTCCTCTCGAAAGGAATTTATCGGCCCTTAACTTTCTGCGGCGGAGGATTCGAAGGCAATTTCCCTTTTATAAATAATCCTTTAACTCCCTTCCTTCATCCGCAGCCCTGCCGATACCACTTTTCCCGTCAAAAGGAATCCGGAAGATTCGCTACATATACATTTTTGCTGCAATGACAGTTTCTCTACCGACGTTTTTTCTACAGGTTTCGCTATAAAGCATTTTCGCTATCATTTCACACGTCATATGATTTTTCCTACAGAGTATTTTCGTTACCAGACATTTTTGCTAAAAAGCATTTTTCCTACAGAAAAGATATGCCAAGTTCACAACACATACATTGTGGAATTCATCTTCAAATGTAAACACTAAGTAACCTCCACGGTATATTTTTTATTTTTAGCAGTTTATCAGAGGGGTTGCTTGAAAGAAATTAACAATCTACTGTGGAAATCACTTAGTATTTTCCATACTAGATGGGTGCTGTAGAACTCTATCAAGTGAAGATTGGCCATATTAATTTCATTTTAATTTCATTCATTTTCGGTTTAAATATTTCTCAATGGTTTACTATCTTTGCCAGATAAAGAAAACCACAAGATAAATATAATTTAATTCGATATAATAATCATCCTAATGCGTCCTGTACTAAGCTAACAATGAATTGGCAAATTCAAGGAGCATATACCATATATTGTAATTGTAAATTAGATATCAGTAAGTAGCGGAAATGTTCCGTCAGTAAAATTTATATTGAAAAACTCATCGTAAAAGAATGATTCGTAACAAATTAAGCAGCTGGCAGGACTACTTATAAAAATTTTTGCAGCAAAATCATCATTGACAAATAAAGAATATAGCGAAACTCCATGTAACGAAAAAACTTTGCATCTAAAAGACTACATATGGCTTGTCACAGAAATGCTCTGCAGCGAATAAGTTCAGCAACAAAAATACTCTGTAGCAAAAATGGTACGTAGTGAAAATTCTCTGCAGTGTAAACGTCGGTACCGAAACCACTCGAAAACTGTAGCGAAAAACCTTCCTAGACCCCCGTCAAAGCCCCCGTTTCATCGAGAAATTTCTCCCGCGTAATGGAATCGGAATTCACGAGTTCATTAATCGACGGTTTTTCTTTTCGATTGCAATTCGAGGATGCTTCGGAAGCCTTATTTTTATTCCGCGCATAAACTGGATTCCGTCGCATTTCTTTTATCTCCCCACCCTTCTCTCGTTTCATTGCACCGAAATGCTGAAAATGCACTTATCCTCGCCATTTGATATCGCGTTACCGCCGAGATTGGCGTTCGACGTCCCTTTCGCCTCCGAATTTTCCATTAGCCGATCATTAAAACTGACGTCTTTTGCGCTTCATAAATTGAGTCGAGTATCGATTGCTGCGGCTTCGACAAAAAAGGTTGCGCGTCTCTATTTCGACGCTTTCAATTTCGTTTTCGCAAGTTTCGCCCGTGACGAAAAACAATGCGAATCGAACTCTCTCTCTCTCTCTGGAAATCGGCTTTTTACATGTCATTTAATTAGAATTCGGAATGAGCAGTTTTAGGAAAGTTTCTCAGAGTATAGTTTTGAAATTACTTTTTCCAATGAGCCGTAATGCACCCCGTCCCTACGTTAAAGTGATATCCGTTATTTGTAATGATGCTTTAATGGCCAAATGATCATTAAAGCATCATTACAAATTACGGTAAAATGATATCTAATGAAGGATAAGACCGTACCAATTTTTTATATATTACACGGAAATGATTGAGAAAGTGCGTCCTAGATATAGGTTGCTTCATTTAATAAAGCAAAACACCTAGCCTATTTTTCATGTATTAGATATTAATTAAAGCAAAAATCGGAAGTACGTTGTGAGAAAAATCTATGCAACTAAAGGAACGTCTATGGAAAGTGGCTCAAACTTGGCTAGTAGCCATCCTATGTTTTCGGTATGTGTACCTTTTTCGACAATATTGCGTTTGTTTGCTTTTTTGCCACTGTTGTATTTATTCGTTTCCGTGTGATGAATCAACACTCTAAAAACTAGGTCTCATCCTAGTTCTTGTACTATTTTTTGTGTCGTGTATAAATACATTTTATTTTATCTTTAATTTTGGTCATATAATATTACTATATCAAGGCCCCCACTATTTCTACATTTATATGAAAGATACTTCAAATGAAGTTTTTCCCAGTTTTACGCAGACTCGACCCTGAAATTAGTAAAAGATAAGAAATGTTTTAAAAATTGAAAGGAAGTATAATAGTGATAAATCATAAAATTTCTTCGTATCCTGTTATAAATGACGTCTCTGAATTTTACAGAAAATTGTTCTCAGGAAACATTTATGGTTATGTACGTATTTCGATACCAATGATTACTACTTAACAGTCGCTAAGTTTTTGTAATATTCAAACCGAAAATCAAAAATAAAAATATGTGTATCACTTCACATACATACACCATTTCATACTATATTTTGTTGAAATTATTAGGTCTTCTTAATATTCTTTCATTCCTTATTTGATTACTTTAAAGTATTATAGAAATCGATTGCAGTAGTCTGGGTATTCCGGGATCACACTCAGCGTGAAATGATTTATGTTAGTACTCGGAGTGTTAGAAAAAGGTATCCTTTCCAAGTGATGAATTAATCGTGAATAATAGACGAAAAAATTTTGGATTCAAGCAAAAACTAAAGTTAGATTTTCTCCTTCGTTTCGCTCCGAATTCCCCTCTGCTGTGCACTGTACATATCTACCTATCTCTCCATTTCCTCCGCTCTTTCTCGCGCTCAGCTTCCTTTTTCTCCTCGTAACTCAAGCTGCGCTGATAGATTTATAGTAGCCTTTTAAAGAATTACGGCCCTGCCTTGCTATTCATTATCACTTTTGTCAACGCGAAAAGTGGGCGATTATTTTAAAATCGAGACAAACTCATTCTCTCCCATATAGTTGAAGAATGAAATTTATGAATCATTTTTAGCAAAGTGAGGGATTTTCCTGTATCTTTAGTGATCCCGCAACCAAGATATGACGATACATTAACTGTTCTTATTCCTTGGCTGTCTCATTTTCTCAATTTCTTTTCACTGTGAGTCGGACTCATTGTCTCTGAAATTTTGGTGTTTCGTTCTGACAACAAATATTATTGCATTTCGAATTGCATATCTATGTGGGGATTCTGGTATACATAAACAATGAATCATTTCAATCATGGAGTCATAAATTACGGCAACTACTAAATATTATTCCAGTATATGCATAAACCGGGACCGAAATGAGAACTGAAAAAAAAACAAACGTTATTTTTAGAGAGTTAGAACCCAACTCGAACCGAAAAACGTTTTATTCTAATTTTTATTATTTATTTATCAAATCAACTTATTTGGTTCCCAATAACGCACATTTCTCTTGATAGTAAATGGAGGTGGGTTGCTTAAACATGTGTAACTACGACTGACTACCTACTACTAATATGTTTCATACTAAAATTCAACGTATACGAAAAAATTAAAATAATTAACCAATATTTAAAATAGTAAACTAATATAAAAACATAACGACATTCGGGGAAAACAATTTGAACAAGTTCTACGATGGCAAAAGGAGCGAAACGAATTGAACTGTTTTCTCGTTCAACCTTAGCGAAAACCGGAACGAAAAATTTGACAGTTTTAGCTTTTAGTACATAAACCACAGCATATGAAAAGATCATAATCGTCATTACATACAATGTTTACCAGATTTTATCAGAAGTAATTTGGTCGATAGTGAAAAATGACGTTTTTTAAAAGCAGTGCTCAGACGACATCACAGAGCACGACCACTCCAAGATTATGTTTAACATCCCACTAAACTCTACAATGCCACTACGATTAGTTTGATTTGTTTTCAACATGAAACTGCGCCAAAAGGAAACACCGCTATGCGATTCTTTAATGTTTAGTCTATCAAAGGATGCGGAAGATTGGCTAAGGTGGACTTCGGGGACAGGAAAAACCCGTCTCATTTGAAAGGTACCGGAACCGAGAGAAAACCGTGTAATAAGTAGGATTGCATCATAAGTAAGAGCATGTGTGAGTGAGAGATGTTAAACGATTTTTACTGTATGTAAACATGAGTAATTATTTATGTCCTCGATTTATTTGGTTTCTATTGATCACAATTGCGGCCTCAAACATAACTTTTCGAGCCCAACATCAACACCTAATGAGGCTTATTCTCGAAGGATAGTGTTTCCGAAGGCTCGAGTAACTTGTCGCGCGGATTAAAACTTTCAGATTACGACAAAATTTAGTTGTCTCGACAACAATCATCATCGATGCCCGTGTGTATAAACTCGCCTTTGAATTTCTCACCAGATTTGAAACTCAAAGCCCGACAGGAAGACGTGTGTCTAATCCGCTCTCGGATTACTTTCGCAACCCATCGACATCTCCTCGAGGACGTTTCCAACGACGAGTCATACGAGCGCCATCTTGAGTTACGATCCCTCAACCCCAAGTTATGCCCACCCATCTAATAAAGAGGTACCAATCTCGTCTCTTGCGTGTTTTCTCCCTTTTTATCGCATTCCACCCTCAGCACTCTTTTTTTCTCTACCCCCAATATTCTACTCACCACCCCACCACTTCCTCTTTTACCTTTCTCCCCTCTCTTCCTCTTCGCCGACCTCAAAACGCTCTAACTGTATTAACACAGAATGTTCCTCCCCCTTCACTTTCACCCCCACCCCACACTAAAAATCGCCTCTTGACATTTTCCTCGCGAGTTTCGACGTTAATTTAGTTTCAGTTTTTTCCATCTCTCTCTCTCTTGCTTTCTCCCGCGCACACAGTTGTGAGAGGAGCGTAAATGTGTGTTGCCTTTCGAAGTCATTAATCGGTCTTCGGTGAAACGCCCGTGATAATTTCCGGCGTGATTTTCGCGGGAGCGAAATGCTCGTCGGGTGTTATTGCGCGGTATTAGCCGAAATTTTAAATGAGAGCACGTGCGCCGTTTCTACTGGATGATTGAGGTACTCGACGGAGATTCTTCGAGCGGTGTTCCATTTAACTTTTCACGACTGCGCAGCGATGAAGTTTTATAAGTAGATGAGTGGAGCCGAATGTGAAAAGACTCGCCGGAATGCTTTATGTTATGTGATGTATGTGAATTGCCGTCCTCTTTGTGAAATTTCCTCATTCTATGAGAATGGATGGGTATGGTGACGCCAGTCTGCACCCTTCAGCAAGTTTATTTTGTAAGTGATAAAATTAATATGATCGAGCGGTACTTTATGGAACTCAACACATTGAAAGGAAAAATGCTAAGTAATGTCCACATCAGGTTTATTGCACGAATAGTTTCGTCAACGGGTTGATATCTACAGGTGAAGATGTCAACCCTTTAACGAAATTGGTCGAACTATAAATCTACCGAGAAATCACGAGGCATTCTTCCTTTCAACACGTTGTAAATGATATGTAGCGTGTACATATTTCCGATTACTTCGCAATTCAATACTTATATACAACAAATTAAGTTGAAAAATAACACTTAGCAGTCTCCACGAATACCTGAGTTATTACTATATTCAAAAGAGAGTCACATCTGAATAGCTTTTCATCTTATCAAGAAAAACAAAATAAGTGTTATTTTATGAAAAATTCTTGTACTTTATTATTACTATTGATAAACTGGAATAAGGTTTAACACGTGGTGGCAGTCTTTTATATACATAATATATGTCATATAGGTTTACGTATCTAATGTATGATACCTAATACGTGCTTACAAAACATATACATTATGCATTCCTTACATGTCATCAATATTGTTCAGGATTTTTCAAGATTTATGGCTGGTTTTCGCGGATGCCCTATAGGTAACGGAGAATACCACCGTACATCACCTTGTCAAGCAAACCCTATCATCCTCCTGAATTGTCGTCTTTGTAGTAGCAATCCTCAATATTCACCCTAAAAATATCCCTAAACGTCCCTTCATTTCTGTTAAAACATTTACCATTTTCTGGCAATTGCATGAGGAGTGACCCAGGTGACTTATTTCATTCAGAAATCATAGTTAAAACAATGATATTCCCTAAAATTTTTACTTTAATGATTCAATTTTTAAGTTAGTGGTGTAATGTAGTTTGTGAGTTATCCTCATTGAAATTCTTTTGACTCGCTTACTTTTATAAATCATAGAATCGGCGTGTATTTAACGTCAATCTTGCTCTTTGGCACTGCCCAAACCAGATAACACATACTAGTATGCGCGCTCACACCTTTAACAGGACTTTTTAAAGCTATCCGTAGATTTTGGTTGTAATATTTGCCCCTTTTCTGTTGGTTTTTCCTTTTTCCCCGACTTCTGAAACGCCCTTTACAGTCAGCATTCTCACCTTCGTCAGCTTCTAAAAGGCATTTCGAATGTACACTCAAATGCTTCGCACACATTTCGCGACCATTCTTCAGTTTTTATTGCCAACACGTTCAGCGGCTCCGACCTTGCATCCTAACGCCATTTTTCACAGATTTTGAACTTGTGTATTT
Source organism: Pachydiplax longipennis (assembly GCA_036926295.1). Lineage (NCBI taxonomy): Eukaryota > Metazoa > Arthropoda > Insecta > Odonata > Libellulidae > Pachydiplax > Pachydiplax longipennis. Next base: position 16,971,323 of record JAVFKF010000014.1, read on the forward strand.
TTTTATCCTCCTTTCCAGAAACAGATGGCGTTTCACGATTTCCCGTTCTCTCCGTGCCTCGATATAATTAATTTTACGGTCCCGAAATATAGAAAATAAATAGAAATCGGAGTAGTTTATTATATTTCAGCTGCAGAAACAATATCACGAAAGGCAAACGGGAGTACCCTTTCCAACTCGAATCCTTCCCCGATCAGAAAAAGGTGAATATAGTTTGCCTAGCAGATTTAATCAAGTTTATGACGCTTTCTCATTAAATCAGAGCGCCCTCTCTGAATTGCCCATTATAATTCACGTTGAATCGTGACGGGAAGGTCATCCGCAGCGTAGCTTGTGTACCAATTTTTTCGAATCTTTTAAATTGACTGGGGTTAGTCAATTAACTTCGATTCCGTTCCGAGTGATCAGCTTTGATTTTATGGAAACGTAAATTGCCATTTATTAAATGAGCAATTCGAAGCTGAATAATGATTAATGAAGGCTGTTAAATATTCGCACAATGATGATGGATGCTATTCTCTCGATTTCTGTTTTTTCAAGCATCTCCATTAGTAGATTTGTTTGTTGACTAGCAATTTCGATGCATGATTTCACCCAGTCAGGAATTATGCCCATTTAAATTCCATTACACACAGTAGCTCATCAACTTTATAATGACCAGCTTTTGTATAGTAGTGTTTATAAAGCTTCTTGAATGTTTACAACCAAAATTCATTGATTATATATCCGTAGTTTTGCCTATTCAATCCGCGGCTCTAATTTCAATCAGTCGTTGTATTTTAATCTGGCCTTGAATTAAATATTTGACATAGTTTGAGAAGATTCTCGTCGTATTTGTTTAAAATACCAAGTTTATTTTGAGTTTCATATGTGAAATATTCATAGCAACGTCTACAAAGTCATAAAATTAAGATTCGTTATTATATGCGTTTTTGTAATGCATTTCAAAATATCAGCATGTATTATATATATTATTTATAGAGTTGTTCCAATGCTTGCAATATCTAATCGAATTATTCTATTCTTCGATAAAAATCTCGAACCGGATTGACATCTGCAAAACTGGAGCTCAATCAAATCGAATAAAAATTGAAGGAAAATTATGGTTCGTTGCCCTTTTTTGTTTCGCTTTTCAATTTTTTACATGAACTTTGTGTGGCACATTTTGTATCATTTTGCTTCAAACAAAAACTAAATTAATAATCATAATTAGTTTAGTTACGAATTGATATCTAATCTTAAACATTTCCTTGTTATAAAATAATAGCCATTGCTATTTAATCGTACGATGACGTTAAGCAAGAGATGAAAAAAAATTCGAGCTCCAGTTTTGGAAATTTACGAGATGCAAAGGGACAAGGCAATGTGTATCGAATCGAATATTTAGTTAATTCCTTTCAAAGTTCGAATAAATTAGTCAATTTGATTTGAAGTAAAAAGTATCATTCACGTATAATCACTTTTTATTTCAATATGATTATATCAAATGAAGTTCTCTGCCTGTTCTACCCATGGAATTCACCCTTTGAAACGCCTAGCTCTTTTATCAAGTTCCATTTTTTGTGAAATATTTTACTGTAAACTCAAATTGGTTAGTCGGGGAAGATCTAAACTTGGATTAACAAAGCGTATAATGTTTTAAAAGGATACCCTGTGCTACACGAATTAATTTGCATTGCCTCAGTCACTTTTATCTAGTTAAGTCTTCAAGAGCTTCGATGAGTCTTCTCAAATCAAAGACTGCCGTTGAAGTAAGCGCGACAACTCAAATCAAAAGATCACTTCTCATAACGATATCCTCTCGACCGGAATTTCATCTGATTGACGATTATAAGAAATTAAGACTTTCAAGTAATATAATTTCTGTTATGCTAAACAGTTGGTCAGATGAACTTCAACACTGTGTGATTGCATCAAGGAATTATTCGTTACCACCGTACCATCTTCAAATGAAATCCTCTGACAAACGAACGGCTCATTTGTGTATAAATGTAATCAAATGTTCCTTTCTCTTCAAATGTGTTTAATTATAATCAAATTAATAATAATATGCCGTATTTTCGAATCACTTTTTGGTTGTACTGAAACACAGATTCCGTCCGTAATTTTCATTAATCACATTCCAAACTTGAATGATTATGACATTACAAATACCAGAAATTGCCTTAATAACCAATGCTGATATTTCAGTCAGTATATGAAGTTATTAATCATAATCCGGGAATCATCTTTTTCGGTAATGAACGATGAATTGAAGTAAACCTCAAAATAGAGGAAAAAACAAGCATTTGATTGAAATTTTAGAAAAGAAGAAATTTTTTACCTTCACAAAGATTAGTAACCTAATTTTCCATCGAATCCAATCCAAACATCGATACACGATCGACAAAAATACACGACGTGAGCCAACAAAATTAAGCTTCAGCAGAATGAATGTTTTCATTTCCCTCGACGAATGGAAAATTGTTAAATGGGGACAATGAATAGAAAATATAAGTTTTTTTCTTTATGTCTTACTCAAAGCTAACAATGGCTCTTAGTGTACAGATTTAGCTATGTTTTACCTTTTTTGGAAACTTTGGAAAACGTCACAGTGAAATAAATTTAAAAACTTTGAGAATCAAGATACTGATTACGTCTTTTATCTATTATTTAAAATTAAATAGTTGTTAAACAGTGTTTTCCTGAAGTGAATAATTTTTCCCTTAAAATCCAAAACTATTTCTTAAAATTAATAACTGTACAACATATGAAGATGAGCTAAATGCAAGAGGATACTTTGTTTTCAGTCTTATTCTCGCTTAAATAAAGACATTCTTATTAATTAATTTTAATATGATGAGAAAAGGACCCCTGAAAAGGCAAAAGAATAATACGCTCGCTGTTACAAAGTAAAAGAGGCCCCTCGTTCGATTCCCGAAGGTAGCCCACAATCAAATTACCATTGTTATGAAGTATATTCATAAAGTAGAGAACAAAGAGAAACTAGAGAATAATACACTTGTCAGTATACTGTGGGTGTTATATTTTTCCTCAGGTTTTCATTCATACATGTAACGTACTTAATCAGCAATATCTCAATATTCCACGAATTAGTCAGAAACAGGCGTTGAAAATTTCGCCTAATAGAACAGAAATAATGAGAAAAATCATTTAGTTTAAATGCATTGTGTAAAAGTGACGGTAGATAGTTGCCTAAATTTCAAAAGACAGGTTCATTAATAATTTTAGGCAAAGAACTAATATGTACTAAATCTCTATGAAAAAGCCAACACACGCATTTTCATAGAGGATATATTTACCATGTAGCTAATATTTAAATTTTAAATTTCATTTCAACCCATTAGGTATCTCGAGTGCCCTAAAAACATTAATGGAACGAAATGTTTTTATTGAAACGTTTTAGTCAGAAGTTTCATTGTTTTGCTTAGATAGCGCAATTCACTAGTAAAAACTGCTCTGTTATTCAAAACTGTGAATGCATAAAGGATTAAACAAGGTGACACGAATTTTGGAATAAAAATTAAAAATTTTTCCACCCTCAGTCAGTAGCAACTCGCTGATAACGCAATTAAAAATCGAGCCAACCTGTTCGCCCTTTTTCCGGTAGGTGTAAATATACCGTGACATTAACCTTCCTTTACCTATCCTTCCTTTCTTTCCCATCCCAGTCTCTCTCTCACCCCAATGGCCCAATTCCTATCGCTTTACAAGCTCCGACGCCCCCTCCCAACCCTGACATTTCCACAGCATTTTTTTTTTATCTCCTCTCCGAAGCCTGCCATCATTCCTTGCTCACACCCCGGGCACGATCCAAATGACCGTGGTTCGTTAACGCCCTGTGACCGAAGAGCCGTGCGTGGCGTGTGCATATTGCGTGTCTAAATTTGTGGAAAGGGGAAAGAAAGGTGGGATGAGTGTGCACTGTGTCCTGTATGCGTTGGAGTCAGGGAACGTGACGACCCTCGATGGATGGGGAAGTCGGTGATCGGAAATTTATAGTGGCGGTGGTTTTCAGAGGGGAGTGCTGATAGAAAAGAGTAGCTTTTTGGGAACGTTAAGCAATAAAAAAAGACGTTAAGATTGACATTTATGATTTTTATTTTCGGGGGAGTGATGTCCATTGTTAGGGCCGTGATCGCGGTGTCGGAATGGGAGATATATTCTTCTTTGAACGCCGGCACCTGATGATTGCCTTTCCACATGGAAGGGCTCATATTAGAGTGTTGGGTAGGTTGCACTTTCCTGTGTTAAAATAGGAATATAGGTCGGATATAAATATTTTAGCCTTCCGCAGAAGGACGAGGCCGAGAGATTGACGGCGTTTTTTCCTCCCTTTTGAAAAGAACTACGGGTTTGGGAGGGAATCGAAGCTTCTGCCGCTGAGGCAGTGGTTAAAAATTCCCGATACGTCCCTTATACTCGACTAAATATTTCATCTATATACAGAGCATAGATAACGGGTGGATAGCTCGCATAACGTCAGCCTTTTTTGAGTTTGAAATTTCCAACGGTAAACGTAAATCCTACCTGGAGGGGGTTTATTTGATGATTATGAAGAAAATCGTCAAAATATTCACTATTTTATGTTAAATAATAAATTTATTGAAAAAAGAATATTAGTTGCAAATATTTCGGAAAACCGATTTTTTTTGCGTGGTGGTCATGTAGAAAAGAGAAAATTGAGGAAAGGAAGAACTGATGTGGTTAAGCACTGGTTTCTTAACAGCTGAGTAAAGAGATAGATTATATTACCTGAAGATGTGTTCTAGTAATTACTGAAAACAAAAAAGGTTTTTAGAGAAAAATAAAAAAAATTCTAATACAGTGTAAATGTAAATAATTACTAACACAGTAATAATAATTTATGTAATTGCATTGTAGATGGTGTATAGTAATGATGACAGATTGTAAGTTCCTAAGATCTCAAAACTTTTTGCTTGGAAGTAATTAACATTGATTTGATTCGGAAATTATTCGTAAAATATTGTTACAGGGTAAATATTCATGCTTGACGGGTCAGGGGTCAATGAGTATTGTTTATCAATATAGTACATACTTTAAATGTGTTGGTATATGTAAGGTATCTAAGTAAATGTTTTCTAATGTTTGAGATGCGATGTTAACGGAATCAGGGTGCCAACAGATATTCGCCATTCTGCAGTAAGATTGAAATAACTTAATATATGAATATCTTCAATTGTCGCATGTCTTAAATTTAATTGACGTCAGTTATCATCATTATAATTATTATCATATATCAAAACATTATCATGATTCTTAAAACATTCTGTCTCTGTATTTCAATTTCTCATATTTCCTCGAAATTATCTGTAAATATCGCGGATAGCAAATTTAATTTTCTGCAACTATTTTCTATCGGAAGTTTGAATAGGCCTCTGTTTTTCTGAGACTTTCCAAGATACAATACATTTGCTTTAAATGCACATTTTCAGCAAATACTTATTTTAATTATATGTCAAAAGTAATTTCATAAGTATTAGATGATGAGAAAAAATACTAAGATGGGGAAGATTACATTAGGACCATACGAAGTTTTCATTCTAGCATCAAACTTAGCATAAATTTATGAACCCTTTTCTATAGAATGCGATATTTTACTAAACTTTATATTTTCTCCTACGTTTACATTTTATAAAAGGTTTCCAAATATTAATATTAACTTATAAATTCATATTCAATACCGATATCGATATATTCGATACCTTCCGGCAAGAATACCTACTTTATTATGAAAGATAAACTATTAGTATTGTAAACATTTTGAATACAATACGTTTACGATATCACCTGTCCATAAAAATCTTTGCTAAGGAAAACACTATTAAGTTATGAATAAATACGTTTTTTGTTTAATCTATAGCAGTGGTGTAAGGCCTTTGCCTATCCAGGAATATTTTAAAATCCTGCGGGCCGCGTTTAAAAAAGATTAGTAAATAAAAATTACTTCGTGTATCTTAATTATTTGTTATATTGTCGATTACGTAAAGAATCTGAGAAACAGGAATTTTTTATTATGTTTACCAAAGATTAAGTTTTATCGCTCATTTCCTAAAAATTAAAACTTAGAAACAATGAATATTTAACTTCTACTTTTCTCCTAAGGTGATACTTGGGACTTAATTATATTATTATTAATTAATTCCTGTAATGGAGACCAAAAGATCCCAATTTCATAAATTTTAATCAATATTATAATTGACGAACAGGCAACCGTTCCCTAAGCAGAAAAATCTGATAAGCTGGAACTCGACGCCGGGACCATAGGGTTGGATCGCCAGTACGGGAACCACTTCTTCGCCCTCTAGTGTTTCCTCTAAGCACCAAAAGAGCCGCAGGCCGTATAGAAACTGTTATTGGGCACTTTCGGCCCGCGGAACTCGGGCTACTCAACCCTTATCTATAAGAATAAAGGGAAAAATACGAACTACCAAGATCTCAGTGATATTGTACTTCTTCCGTTTTCCGCCCTTAAGAGCATAATGGTAGATAAAATGTAAAAAAATGGGTTTTCTTCGTGGAGGCCACTTCTCAGGTATTCCTCAACCGCACTCACCGCAACGGCCCGCCTCAATCAACAGACAAATGGAAAGGGGAAAATATCAAGGGTGCCCTTAAAGGGGAAGAAAGGGCTCGAAATTCCAGAGGTGAGGTTGAAAAATTGCGAGGAAATTCCGGTAATTTCCCCATGTTTGGCGACAATAGACACTGCAAACGAGATTGAAAGAGATTGGGAGAGAGGGACCGGAAACAGTCGGCTGCACGCGGATGTTTTAACGTGTCGGAATGTGAAAAGGGTGTAGAGAAGGATTCTGAAGCGATTCAGAAAGGGAGGAAGAGATGGACGGCGGAGATAAGAAAAATTTATAAAAAGAAATGTGGAGGTCTGGCTAGTAACGAGGGTTGAGTGACTGTGGGTGACGCCAGCGCCTCGGTGGCAGACGAGGGAAGCTCGGATGGAGGGAAAAAAGTAAAGATGAAAGAAGGAAATTAAGGCAATGGGAAGGGTGAATATAACCAGGTATGGGTGGGGTGGGAATATTCCTTGCCTGACCTTTCTCCTGGGTTGAGATGTAGGGAAGTTGAGTGTGCGAACATAAAGGGATATCGCTCGGAAAACTGATGCTTGAAGGGTACACGCCGGAATGTGGGCGTGGGTGTAGTGGTGAGTAGGTTTTTAAGGCATCTGGGATGTTTGGTTCTGTAAGGTTACGATTCCGAGCGGTGTTTCTGCCTTGAAGGGAAGCGGCGAGGTCGCAAGGGTTCGAGGCAGTGTTTTCACCGCATATATTGACTCAGCTTCCTTTAAACTGAAAACGCGACGTTATATTTTTATAATTTCCTCTCTAAGTCGCCGACCGTAATGAACGCGGTCTGGGGAAAAAAAGGTAAGAGATCTGCGGAATCGGAATGTAAAAGGAAATTTCTAACACCAGCGATTCCACTGATGTAGAGATCCGTTTAACAAGGCTGCGAAATAAGAAAATTCCGATCTTTGCCTTTACTAGACTTTCCTCCCGCGGGTTATGGAGAATTAATATTAATTTATTCAAATTTGACTTTGAGCAGCTTATACAACATTCCATATGAAATTCAGACCAGTCTCCGTGCATTTATTACTGCAAAAATTAAAAGTAATTCGTTTTAAGGTATATTTGGGCCGAAAAATGTCATTTTGAATAATTATTCAATCATTTAAATGTTAGAAAAAGGTGAGGAACCGACGAGCAAAAATCTAAAATTAAACAGCATTTTAGAAATCTCAAATTTGATATTATAATTTTAACACACGTCTCTTAAGAAGTACATAATCACTATGAATAAATTTCAGAAAATTTTTGGTACAGGAGTACAAACCACGTTTATATCACTGTAGCATAAAAACAATGAAGTGAGGTTTACCATGCTTTGTGCGACTTATATTATCGGCTGTGATATATCATATGTACTTGAATTCCTCGTACAGGTATCCTAAATATCAACCAGATAGGGAGTTAACCGACGAAATTTTAATTCCCATATTTTGGAGTTTTTTCTTTATTTATTAATTTCGCTCTTGTCTTAAGTTTTTCAAGGATTTAGCATAAATATAAATCAATCGCAAATTGCCATAAGATGTATGTTGAATATCACATAATCATGCACTTTCAGAATTCTGTCGCAGAATGCTGCAGTGGTTAATCCTGTTTAAAAGATGATACATTCGATGCAAATGAACAGTTTATCCATTCTTGAGTTAATAGAAGTGTTATTAATCCCCACTGGGAACATCACTGTTTACAAACGAGGAGAACATAGATCGAGGATTACTGATTGTATCTTGGATACGTGCGTTCAAAAAAAAAAGCGGTCAAAATTGCCGGTTTAAATAGAGAAAGGCGCAATGGGAGTGGGTGTATTTGTGAGTCATTTATCTTTTGGGATTTTAGTCGCTGATGAGTAACTGCATTAGTTATTTCTCGGATGCGCCAAATTGGGAAGCCGCCCACAATAATCCTCGCGTGGATTTCGTTCACAATTTCCAAACAGCGCTCTTTGCGGGCTAATTATACCGCCTTAGCCGAACTGCAACACGATTGATCTGGCAGATCAAAATTAACGGATCTAGGACAATTCGCCAACGCCCCTTTATTACGCATTTTGTCGATGAACTACTATAGTACTATATGGAATTCAAGGGGAATTCGCTTTCAAGGGGAAAGCCCCTTTTGGTCTGTTCAGAGTTACCTTCTTCCACCCTCTCTTTACCCCCAACCCAACCAGGGCATCGAACCGGAACCGAGCCGAAAACCAGAAATTTCGGGATTGAAAAACGACCTCGAACCAAAAAAAATGAAATCTTGAACCGAAACCGAAAACCGTTATTATTTAGCTCGGATTTTCCGTTCTCAACAATTCATGTTTCACTAAATTGTAATAGGAGGGTTTGATGTGTAACTACGATATAGAGCATACTATTACTAAGTTTTATTCTTGCATTTAGTTTAATGTAGTTATATATAATAAAATAAATAATCTAAAAGAGATAATATTACGGTGGTCGAAGTGGAAAAAGTGTTCGAACCGGTTCGACGTTGATGGAAGCAAAACCGGCGTATAACCGGAATTCGGTCTTTCTGTTAAAAAAATTCGGTTTGATTCCCTGAACCTAACCCTTCCCAATCCGACTAAAAAATACACAATTCTGTTTTGAACAATCCCCACCCTCATAGTCTCACTAGGTGTCAATCTTCTCCTAGAATATATTTATAGGCTTTCTGCAAAACTACATCACCAAAAGAAAAAAATTCCAAATATTCTATAAGTATTAATAGTATTTTATTTCCAAAAAATCGTGTATACTAAACGTCAGCGTAGATAAGTGCCCCGCGGCATAACACTCCCAAAATTAACATTTATTCCACCCGCGACACAATTCGACGGCTCCATCCCTTCATCAAATCGAAACGTCTCCTGCAAGATTCATTTCACGCACCGTGCTATTTTTAATGATGGAGTGCGTCGGAAGAGTTTTCGAAGTCTGTATGCTAACGACCGTCACCACGTCTGGCGACACTCCGTCATTTGCTCAGCAGTTCCGTTTAAGTTTGACGTTAATCATTCGCATCCCGTTTGTCAATGCCCACGTATTGAAGTGTGGAGAGGGGCATGTGGTTTTTCGCTCACCGGACAGCTTTTCGGGTCCTTTGACGCGTCGCGTAGATTTCGAATGCACTGCGTACATAAGCTACGCACATCCAGTCATCCGGGAAATAATTTGGGCGGAAGAATGAAAGGGCAAAGGGATTGAAAGGACGGAAGCGGAGGTAAAGCTGCGTGGGATAGTGAGGATGTTTGGAGGGAGACGGATGTAGCAGTTAGCATTGAAAATAAGGATGCAGAATGAATGAAAAATAGGCTAATCCAACCCCTGTTTCAACTCTTCGTTTATAACTCGGAAGATCTATTATCATGTAAATAATTTTAGGATTTTATTACTGGAAACAAAATTTTCTAAGTCGAACTAATATTTCGAACACCATCCTACGATATAGAGATATAGCATATTTCTGATATCAATTACTAATATTTATTCTAATTCTGTTTTAGATTATTTTTCCCTGATAGTAATAATAATATCTAAAATTGGAATAGTTCCCGAAAAACTATCTTATCAGAAAAAAAATGTGATTACGAAGCAAATGCGAGATATTAATCCTTTTCTAGTATCCGAAGTAGACCCTTGCGGCGTCTTTTCATCATCAAATTAATTATTTTAAGCCTACTTTTATCCATAGACATTACAATTCATGAAAATCTTAGGGAAAAGAAGTCAATCTATATTTTTATCATAAAATTTATATTCTTTTATTTGAGAATCAAAATTATAAGACGCAGTCTTTTTCATTAACATCTCAATTACTTTGCAAATAAAAAAACCAGAAAGTGTATGCAAATACGCATGACTGTTGCATATACATTAACGTTTTTATGCATACGAAAACTTACAGTTGAATATTACATTAAATGAATGCACGATGAGTGCACATAAAAATTATAAATGAGTAAATACTGAATCTTCAATTGTAACAAGTAATTACTCTTCTATCTCTTTAGTTTATTACTTTTAGGATAGCTATTATCACACATATGATTATACAAAAGTATTTCTATATTCACGGAAGGTTTTTCAGTATTCCTGGTGGGCTCAGATGTGTAAGAACATATGGCAATACTAATAGAGTTGAAGTTTTATATTATAAAGCACCATTTATTTGTCTGTAATATATACATTATTAACACTAATAATTTCTGCAAATAATCTTTGCCATCTCGAATCTTGAAGTATTTGTCAAGTTATCTCCCGCCTCACAAAACACATTTAAAATTCGAGTCATTCCATGAATCGAAACTGAGCACTGGTCAAAACTCGGTCGATTTTGAAATTCCAATGAAGTAGCCAAGAGTAAAGGCATTCCGATTGAGGTTCGAGAGAGTGGCTTCCATCTTACATTCCCTCGATTATCTTTTGCTTTCCTTCACTTTGTTTGGCAAACAGAAGCCTATGAATAATTTCGAGAAGTCCCTTCAAATGATCCATTTCGACTCTGATTAGATCGAACCGAAAATCCTCGTCGGACGTGGAGTAAACGCATTGTAAACCGGGCGTGAGAAATTGCTGGCGTTGATCAGAAAAAAAGTGACGAAAGCGTAGCGGGAATAGTAATGGGTGCCGCTTTGGCTTTGCAGCGAGATGCTGCTGATTGTTGGTTGTTCCAACTGATGGAGGCAAAAAGAGGACGGAATTGATGCAAAAAAAAGTCCAAAAGGGATACACTTTCGACTCGATCCATCTGAATCGAATTGTCGAGAGGACTGTTATGCGCGCGCGAAGAAGGGGACGTGAGATGAAAAAAGTTACAAGGGCGGATTTGTCAAACTACGGGATAGTCAGTTAGGGGAAAAGAAACAATGCGAGATCACCCCAAAACGAAATAAACTCTCGTAGCGGAGCCCTAGGCAATGAATTTCACGCTCTATAAAAAGCCACCGCCACGCATTTGACAAACTACGAAACGGATCGTTAAGATGAGAGAAATGGCGCGGGACTAAGAGATAAAATAACCAAAGGTGAAGCTGTGGAACAAGAGAAGCGCGGAAGGAACCCACGGCGATAAATATGAGAAAGCTATCAAGTTCGACGAAGAAATAACGACGGAATTCGGAACTAACGTAGCGGAAAAATAAAATGTGTGTGAAGGAATCGGTTTGTTTAAAAGAGGAGATTTTTTTGCTCCGAATCGAAAAGAAAACAAATAAGAGGGAGGGCTATGAAAAGATGGAGTGTGCGAGAAACAGAATGTCGGGAAGCGATTTGGCGGGGAAGCCATCGAAGGAAGCGGAAAACTGCGGGAGAAAAAAGTTGGGGACGATTTGGGAAGTGAGTGGGTGGAGAGAAAGGTGCAGAAGAGAGAGGAAAAGGAAGTGGGGAAAGAGTGTTGGAGGATTTTTAGAGTGCGGAAGAAGAAAAGGGGCGTGGCGAAGATACTTCAAAAGGATATAGATGGCGGATAGATGGATGGCTAGATGGAAGATAACGGTGGGAAAAGGAGTATGTTTTACAGCTGAAGTCGCCCCAATGATGTACCGGGATCTCTTACATAACGTCGTTACTCGAAAACGTCGCGATTCTGAACGTCCCTAATTTAAGGTCCGAACCCTCTAAAGAGCCATTTCATCGAGGGTTAAGTCTCCTTTGGCCAGAAGTCTCGACCGTAACTGTGTTGGCCAATCTTTAGGAAATTTATCATCTTGGTGAAAAGCGATCTCACCCTCCGAATTGGAAGCAAATTTACGGTAGAGAAGACTCAAAATAACTTTGCGAACAGAACCCCTCGAACCCCTTTCCTGCCCCACGTAAAGCTTATAAAAGTGTCTGGCTTCATCCTAACATATACGAAATAGTTTAGACCTTTAAAAAACAGAAAGATACACGATTGATTATCCGGGATAGTTATGAGGAGTGTTCGCGAACATTCAGAAAACAAGGATTAAAAATTTTCCTTTTATTTTTTCTAATTCTTCATATTTATGTAAATGGTCAATTTATTATCATTTATACAGTCAGCCACTTTTTATTGTTTCATTATGAGTTTTCATCACCTACCTACGTATCTTTTTAGTAACAATAATGTCTTTACAGCCCTATTCTCCCTAATCCTTAGAAAATGCTTTAACCTGCTTTAACGATTCCTGCTTGTAACAGAACTTGAAAATGCTTGTGTGATTTTTGTCCTTGATTTCCTTTTAAAAACAACGGAATATATCGATGAAGAGTAATCAGTCCAAAGATTATGGTGGACACATTCTACTTTGAATCTTTTTGCAGATTTCGATTATTAAATTTTTGTTTCACTTAACAAAACCAATTCTTTTTTAAGTAATTAAAATTCTTGATAATGATTAAGAAATATGGAAAAATTCTTCAGATGTTTGAGACAAAAATGTTTTTGCTCATTCTGTTACTTTGATGACTTAATTCTTATCCTTCTAGACGTGGGTGAAGCTATATTGTACACATATTATATGTTCTTAGGAAATATTATATGTAAGCTCTAACCATATTGCCTCGTGTCTTTCTATGTAAACAGGCCGTTGTATGCATATCTAGTAAGGAGGGAAGTCAATTTGTCGAGTAAGGCGACGCTGTTTATGAGGTATCATGAAAATCTCATGAATACCTCTTAAACATTTGCCATATATGTGTATACGTCGACCAATTCCATCTTTTTGCACGCTTTGATATTATTCTGCTGACGACGGAAGGATTAAAAAACGCACATGCAAATATATCGAAGTTTTAGGGTCTGAATTCGAAAATAAATACGCAGATAATGATGTGGAGAAAACTGCGAAATAAGGAAAAACTGTTGGAAGAGGGGAGGAGATGAAGTTGTGAGATGAGGGGAAGATATTTTTCGAGATGAGAAAGAGTTTGTCTAACTCATGGAAGGCTTTATGGAGGAGTTTTTTTTCTGGATAGAAGGTTGGGAAGGTGGAGAGTGCAGGAGGCTCAGCATGGGGTGAAGATGTTGTTCAGAATGGGATTGGATCTTTTTTATAGAGTAGCGAAAACGGAAGGAGGGTTAACTGGAGGAGGATAGGGAATTGAAAAAGCGAAATTGGACGGGAAAATAATTGTCGCGGGAGTAGAAGTCCAGGAAATAAGGGGAAAGGTTTTTACCAAAAGGAAGGATCTTCGGAAAGATTTCGATTCCGGATTGTTGATGCAAATTGATTCAAAATTTAGAGAAAGGAGGAAAAAATTAAGTTGTCGAAATCGGTCTTCGTTGATTATTTTCCAGAAGTTTCCGATCCGACGTAATCTGCTTTTTTCCCTTGTGGAATCGTTCTCATCTTCCTTTGGATGGGGCGTTTTCTACCAGACGCGATGCTTGATTTTTGATAGGTTCAGTTTTCTGCATTTCTTTCCTCCGGATTTTTCTCCAAATGACGGATTCATCCCGCTTATGTCCGTTACTCGCAAATATGGAAATTTAAGTGCATCAATCTATTCACATGGAATTGAATCGACTTTAAAGTAAGCCCGCTTCCTTTAGGCGCTTTGCCTCTTTATTATCTTTAAGCAAATCTTTTTTGTGAAAACGGAGTGACTTACGAAAGCATTTTCTGTAATCACATATACTTAGGAAGATTAGGATGCATGATTTTTCATCGTATAATTAAATGTGGTATTTTTCACATATTTAAAAATAACATGCTTTCCGCAAAAATTTATTTTAAATTTTCTTTGGAGACTGCCTTATAATTCAATATATACGAAGAAGTAACAATTGATAGCACTTTGCGGTAACAACATAATTTAGTTCGCTTTGTTTATTTTCGTATTTCTATAACTTGGGCCGTTCAAAACTGTGACATGAAGTCGAGCTTCACCACCCAAAAAGCCTTTATTCAACTTCACAGAATTAAAAGTAAAAAGTCTTGCTTAGGGATCTTCAAATGCTGCATTTAGCTTAGGAAATTTTATTTTTAACATCGTGCAATTTTTTGTGGTCTTAACGATGTTTATCTATACACAGTTAAATAGTGTAATTAGTGTAGCGTATCTAATACCAGTAAATAGCGTAATAGTCACAGATTACGGCCTTTTTTCGGTAGAGTTCTTTCCATCCTAGCTAAACTTGATACTTCTTTGGTCTGGAAAATAACTACTTCGATTCCGTCTTCCCTTCGTTTTCATGCTAACAAACAAGCAATTCATAGAAAGGCATATTACGCTATGTCCATAAACAAAAATCTTCTTCAACGCTATATGAGTTTCTTTGATAAAATTGTATTTATATACAGATAGAACGAGTATGGAGTACCTTATGCGTGAAACATCGGAAATGATTAGTTTCTTCTCAAAGGAGTTTGAAAATTTCATTTTCTACGTTAATAACGCCATCAAATTTGAATATTAAAATGTTTTTTTTTTGTTATGGCTACTGTAGTTTTAGACGTTTAAATGGTAGGTATGGTATATTATATAGCTACAAGCATGGTTTTATCAAGGAAAAATTAACTAAAGTATGATTTTTGTTGAATTATTGTGATTGTTGATATTAATCCTCTAATCCTAGTATTCTATAAATTGTTTTTATTAAAGGTATAATAATGTGTAAATATAATTGACTACGATATTAAACGAAATATTTTTGACTTCGATATTAATGACTTTGGTTCATAGAAGAAGTAAGCTAACTCAGTATTGCTGAGAACCGTCTTTGACCTAGTTTGACATGAATCAGCTTTTCCACGATCATATTCAGACTTACAAAAGATAATTAATTTCCGAACTTTTCCCCGATGTTCATTAACCTAGGAAACGGTCCCTTAAAAGGATCCAGACAATTAATAAAGCAGAGGAAATTCCGTCTTATCCTACCTTAAGTACCCAGTGGACAACAAAGCCGACGCTGATAAATATCCCATTCCTTTTAAACCTCAAACTTTGGCCGCACACTTACTTACTGTTCTTCGAGCAGAGCGTTATTTATGCATGGTGCATGAAATAAACTTTAGGCTGGGCGTACAACAAGACTCCTTTTGTTTCCATCTTTCACTGCATTAAAGCCTATTTACGTGGGCTAAGACCACCTTTGATCTTCCCTCTTGAAGTAGGGGAAGGAAGATATTACAAAAGTAAGGCCTCAAAGAGGAGGAATAAGGCAAATGGTCGCGGAGAAGAATAGGACATATCGAAACGTAAAAATCCGGAAAATGAGGAAAAAAGGAACGGGTAAATGGAAATAGGGTCGGAGGAAAAAAAGAGGACAGAGAGAGAAAAAGTAAAGTTTGAAAGGGTTTGGTGTGTGTGTTTAGGGAAAAAGGAGATGAAAAGGGGGCTTGGAGAAAGTGGGAAAAAGAAGCTGTAGTCGACAAACATTTGGCGTGCGAGGAGCGAAATACCTTGGCGTTTTTAAGGGGATGTTGGTCCTGAATTTGTAATGAGCCTAGGATGCCGTATCTTTTTTAATCTCCAAAATTGTAAAGTTGGCTTGAATGGTGAAGGGATGGAGTGCATACCAATGGCTGGAAAGCTGTTTCGGAAACCGCGTAAGACAAGCACGTCTACGATCGTGAATTAGAAATTGGGTCGTGCGGCTAAGAAGATACGTTAGCTGCTAAAGGAGGAAGTTTTCCTACTCTTTTCCCTTGAAATTTAATGGATAAACCATTGTTTGTTACTTTCACTCGTATTATTTGAAGGAATACAATGATTCAAATCGTATTGAATACTTACCAAGGGCTAAGTTTATGCCAATCTGAGTGTGCTCGAATTTGAATTATATTAATGTTGGTGAAAACTAATATGAGATTTTTTGTTTCAAGAGTACCTGTGAATCATCATTTATTATTGAAGAAATATAATTCCTTTTTATTGCTAACTGTTTTAATATTGAGCTGGAGAGTGTGAGAAAGCATCGTGATACACGCATCGACTCCTTGTGTGAACTAATTCTGCCAGATTGATATGTAAAACAATAGCTATAGTAAATACTAACATCTTTATAATCTCAGAATGTGGTATTATGAAGAAGATTTTTAATCAAAATCTCTGTCTTGCTTAAGTCCATACTTTCTGACTACTTCCATTTTCAGAAATGTCTACGATTTTCGCATATCATCTGTACAGGTTTCTATATTTTATACATATTTCTGGATCATAATCTCCGCTTACTTTTATAGTTTTTAGTGCTAAATAGGCAGATGAAGTTGAGAAAAAATAGACTTTCTTGAAGATAAAAATTATAGAAGATAGCATTTGCTGTATCAATTAAAGTCAGATAAATCGGGTAGTAACGAATAGTTAAGAATTAGAAGAGCAGTTTTCTGTTAGCAAAATTTGTTATAGTCTCATTGATGGTATCATTATTACATCTCGAGAAATTGAAATGAAGAGGCGTCTTCTTCATTCTCATTACTTTCTCTTTATACGTCGATCTTTACTCCCCTACCCTCGAGGAATAAAGGAAGACTTCGGATGAAGATGAAGGACTGATGGATGTCAAAGGAGGCAACAGTTAAGTGAAAGCGTGTGCATGACAGAAAGCGGTGAAACCGTGTTCTGAAAATAGTTAAGAGTTTTCACTCCGAGAGCATTAGGCATATGCTTGGCCTTCGTGATAATAGCCATTACAGACGATTTAATATAGAAAACATCGTTCGAGTAATTGTCTTATTTCTCTAACCTTTAATTAATTCCACGATGATTCTTACTTATTAACGGTCACTTTAAGAAAGTTATATAACCTGAAACTGAGAGATTGATAAGAAAAGAAGCTGGAATATTTCATTCAATATATAAACTCATGTTTGTTGACAGAAAAATTGAAAAATTCTTTGGTGATACGGAAATAATTAATTTATAAGGCACAGCGCTTTTTAATTCTTTGAGAATAGAAATAGGAAACATCTTTGTATGGATAGCCGGATGAGAACTCAAGGAGATACAGAAGTGAAAATATTTACATAACAGGGACTCGAACCTAGGCTTCCTACTTTAAGGGACAGTTATTATGGGCTTACGGGCTTACATTATTACGGGCAGTTATTCCAAACACTAAATTACCATCATCTTCATCTTATAAATGCCTTGCAGGCATTACAATGTTAGAATTAAAAATATTTACTGTAAATTTTTATCCATTTTACATTAGAAATTCATTTGCGTATGATTTATTTTTTAATGAATATAGACACATAATTATAGGGAATTTTAATAATATCATATTTTAATAGTCTTCGTTTACCCTCCTCCCTGACAGTGATTATGAACTTTAAAAATGACATAGAGGATTCTGGCTATAACTTCATTTGATCCATTCAGACGAGGGTTAAGCAATACTGATCCTTTAATAATGAGAACTTTGACATCCTGTTTTATGTGTTAGTGCATTTCTAATGTCCGATTCACCGTGTCGTAAGGATAAACCTTGCGTAAAGATATCACTCCGTAACTTCTTTGGTCGAGAAAAACTTTTCACTCCATTTTAAGTAACTTTCCACCAAGTCACGAGCGAGTCCATTGCGGCAACCTTTTAATCGAACCTAAGTATCCGGAAAATATGTGCATTACGTATACCCTCGTGATTCTAGGGAGAAAAATCCTGTGTTCGCTCGAACAAAAAGTGATTCTCCTCAAATGGCAAAACGAGACTCCAAAGGAATACTTCACCGCTCCCGAAAGCCTCAAAAACTAGAACTATGGAACGAGATAGCTAGAGAAGGCCATTCTTTACCCCCTTTTCGTCCCGTACGATCGGATGCTTTTCGCGAAACTTCTCCCGTCCAGAGAGACGCAACAAAAGCCAGGATGAAGTAGATGCGAAACACTCCCACGAAGAGAAGGAAAAAGCGTTTGAAAAAATTCTCTCATCGTCTGCGCTCCGCATTCTCTCTTTAGCGTCAGGTAAAGTGAAAGGGTCCGGCTTTTTCTTTTTCAGGAGAAGCATTAAGAGAGAGGAGGAAACTATGGGAAAATTGGAACCGGGAAATAGAATGTAATGGAAGAAGGTGCCTTGAAGGCATGCAATCAGGCATACATTGGTGCAGTGCGGGCAGTCTCGAAATCGACTGCAGGCGCAATAGGGTCCCCCGCAGAATGATAAGTGGTGAGGAGAAGAGGAATTTTTCCCGAGAGGACGAAAAGAAGCAACGTGACATAATACGCTTCCTTTCCCCAATCATCGGCGTGCTTTGAGTCGTATCGCGTCGATCATCCCCCAAATGTGTATCGAATATAGTGGAGCTCCCTTCACGATGTACGATGGAATCACATTACGACGTACGTTCATTAGGAGACTTCGCTTCGCATCACGACTCGCGTCACGATATGTTTCCGATATTGTGTTCCTTTGCGACAGGCAGATACTCCGATAAAGTCCTACTCACTCAAATATGTACTGCATTGTAGTGAACATACGTCACTTTTTGATGGCACCATCCAAATATAAAGTGATGCAAGTTTGCCACGGTGTACTTATTTGAGTGTGTTGACTAAGTGTTTTAGAGTTCGATATATGACCTGATATATAAAATAAATATTTGATGTTAATTGTTGTATTTCCGTGGGGTTTAGTATTTGCGCGTCACAAATGTTGATTTATTTCTGTTTTACGTTTCCATTTTAATTCAAGTGATAAAACGAATTTCAAATGATTCTGTTGGAAATTCTCTTTAATAACTTGTTAAAATTGTTTATTTCGCAGTAAGGCCGTCGGAAGATAGCCAAGTCCTAGTCATTCCGATGTCCAAATTCGGTGATCCTAATGTCTGTTTTGCGTTAAATCTATTTTCTCGTGAGCATCTATCAAATCATCTTTATTGATAAATTATGAACGCAATCATTC
The DNA here is from genome assembly GCA_036926295.1 of Pachydiplax longipennis. Lineage (NCBI taxonomy): Eukaryota > Metazoa > Arthropoda > Insecta > Odonata > Libellulidae > Pachydiplax > Pachydiplax longipennis. The sequence continues at coordinate 16,990,741 of JAVFKF010000014.1, forward strand.
ATTATTTAAATGAAATGGCGAAGCCTCTTCTTTAAGCGAAACGAAGTATTTAAAACTTATCACTAACATTTCATGTCATTTACATATGACTTGGGACTAATTACCGGCAGAATGTAATTGAGTTCACAATACAATGGAGTCGGTGGAATGGATTGCTATCGTAAAGCGAAGGTCCACTGCACACAATTTGTACGCATGAATGTTTCGAGACAGGAATTATATCAGCACCCTTTCTCTCTTTTCTTATCAGTGATCAAACCGCCGGCAATGAATTGTGCTTCTAAGCTATCCGACGAAATCTATACCCTTTGGATACTAATGAAAGCAGATTTATAACGAGTTAAAAACTGTTAACCCCATGTATTATCCGAGCCTAACATCACACTTTGGAAGGAATTAGAACATCATTATATCAATATTATCATTTCATCACTCATTGTTGTTGTCAATATCTTTTAGCTTAGGTTTAAGCGTAAATTATGTGACCTGACTGTTTTTATCAGTACGAAAAAAAATATTTCGTGAAAGTGACATGCCTTTTCGTAAAAGTGACAAGTATTGCTAAAATAAACTTGATTTTTCTTTAGTTGTGTTTGAAAAACAAGTTTTCTGAGAGTTTTAACAGAACTTTATTGTAAAATATCGTGGCATTACCTCCACTATCTTTTAAAAGCCTTCCAAGAGTTTCGTAAATTTAATCTTTTAGGTTGGTAGCGTTTTTGTACTGTTGATTGTTGGATAGAGAGAAAGTTATTTGTTATGAGAAATTTTATACAATAATACTCCAAAATTTATTTTAAATTTGCAGTGTAAATAATTTTGTTGGCTTATTGTAAATTTAATAACACTGATAACATAGAATACTTCACTTTAAAATAATTGATGGTGCGGTGCGCCATTATAAAACTGAGAAACTCGCCTAATCGTAAATTGAGTAAGTCATCTTTCCAATATTCTTTGTTTTATATGAGGAAATACAGCCAATGGGAAATATTGACCCAACGCGACTAATTGAAGGTTAATTAATTAATATAGTCAAAAACATTTACCTCTGAGAATTTGTATACATCGGGATGAAATCAGGAGATGAAATACGTTTGTCCCCAAGGTAAATTTTGTAAAGAGGATTAGGTTACTCTCAAAGAGGATTACAATCAATAATTGAAGGTTCAGCTGTAATGTGCTCAAATTTAAAATGACCATTTCTACGTAAAAGAGGAATTAGCGAGAATTACAAGAAAAAAACAGAGAAAGGCGCCACTGAGTGGAAAGTAACATTTCAAAGAGAACGTAACATTTCAAGGAGAAATGGAGAAGATAGTCGCAAAATAAGAGGAAATAATACGCAAAGAGCGGATTTACCGCAGGAAGTGAAAGTGCAGAAAGACATTTCATGGAAATGGCAAATCCACAAAAATACTCCCTAATGAATGCATAATCAACTCCAAATTTAACGCTTAATGTGGATTTTTTTTATTTCTTAGTTCCCATCCCTACGGGGCAGTTCTCTGTTCTAACGATTTCATTCAACTCCTTAACATCGTTTTTTTTACTTGACTTGCGAATTTATTTTTCCTTGCGCTATCACTTCCACGTAATTTTCTACGCATTATTTCTGCGCCAAGGGATATAGAGATCTAATAGGTATAGAAGAATATTTAGGCCTCCAAATAAATGAAAATGGATATTGCTATACTAGTTCTGGACCGATCATTATCCTCGAACAGATCACGAAAATAATAAACATATTGAAAATTCAAGTATTCAAACTAGAATTATCGATTTAATCGATATGATATGAACATACGTTGTGTAATACCATCCAATAAGAACAAACAGCCTTCGTATTTTCCAGTCTTTAATATCAAAGCCTCACCCTATACATACATTAGGTATATCTTTCAATATATTGAGAAATTTCATACCCCTTTCTTAGCTAGGAGAGAAGGGGAGTTCATTAATGATATTAGGTTTACTAAACCCTCGTCCCTCCAAACCAGCAGCATCGGGCTAGAACGAAATCAAAGGATGAAACCGCAAAAAATGTAAAATTTAAAAGCTTCAACCCGGATCAAAATCGAAAACTACTGTTCATTTGGTGCCTGTATTTGGTTTCCATCGATGCACGCTTTACTTAAATGCAATTGGAGGAAGGCTTACTTAAAATGTGTAAAAACGGCTTGCAAGCTATTGCTAACTGTTATTCTCAATTTTTAAGTAATGCAATGTAAATTAAAAATAATTAAAAAAACTTTCTGAAGAATATTATACTACAATGGTCGAAACAAAAATAAAGAGTGTGAACTGGTTCGATGTTGGTAGAAGCTAAACTGGAATTCAATTTCCGTTAAACTGAAGCGAAAATCGGAAAGAAAAATATTACATCTGTTCCGCCCTTACTCTCAAAACTAAGTAGAGAAGTGGAAATTTTTTAATTTTTCTGGTGGATTCACCTGAATTTTTAGACGGAAACCGGTCGCTTTATTATCAAAAACGGTGAAAACACGACTTCCGCTTTGTTTTATAATATTTAAAATACTTGGAAATGAATGGATCATTGGATTATTTGATCGACGACGAACGAAATTTTTCTAGGAAACTCGGTTTTGACCCATTATAATTGGAACTCCATCATTATCCTCCCATGACATACATAACGCGCGACCACCTTTTTTTCGGAAAAATACATTCTTAACCGTTGCAGAGCACCCCGCGCTGTTTGCCTTCTATCCCGCGATGTGAATTGGACGGACAAAGAATCCTCGAAGCCGTCTGATGTGTTCTGGGAAAACGACAAACATGGCACCCAAAGCATACGTAAACACTCCGGCAGAGGGTCTATTGATGTTCAACAGTCACCGGTCGATTCTATCCGGAGTAGTCACACGAGAGGCAGCCCTTTTTCTGTGCGAGAGCGAATTGGTGGGTGGCCTAAATATAGCCCAGGCGTCGTTCCGGAAAATTACCGCCGAAAAAAGTTATGATTTGTGGAGAGTGTGCCGTTCAGATTTGCTTACTTATCGGTCTTACGTTAATCTGAATCTCGAATGTCGTTTCGCCCGCGATAACGTTAGATTATCGACGTTTCGAATTCATCTCGTTCAGTAACTCTCCTCCAAAACATGTTAGAAGATTAATTTCTCAAAGGTTTTCTCGATCGAAAACTTTCGAAGGTTAAACTGAATTTATTGGATATTTTACTTACGACTTAGAATCGCCGCCTCTTTCGTTTAATTCTAATAATAAAATCTGATGCTACGGTAATGTTTAGGCTTGAATGATAATCATCTCTGCGTGAATATCAAACTGTACAGGTTTGTGTAGTATAAACGAAAGAAAATTCAGCTCGTATAGCTCGGAAATTGTATTTATCAGCAAATATATCGTTTCGGTTTACATAGTACGTTCCTATTTAGAGACGTTTAAACTGTTTAAATTTTAGTAACTATCGTCCAACATTTATCCGAATGAAATTTATCATTAAAGGTGGGATCTTGTGAAAATCCATCATGTAGAATGGAGAGAGTCGTCGTACTTTTTACACAGCGATATTCTTAATTAAATTATTCTCTAATCGATTATTCTTAGTTAAATCTTTTCTTTAATGAAGAAACATGACCAGGTTTCGACGAATAATCGTCATCTTTAGGTGACGATGACATATACATACCTGAGGATGACGATTATTCTTAAAATCATGTAATCATGAAATCATTCCTTAAAGAAAAAACTTTTGTAGAAAAAGTACAACACCTCTCTTCATTCTAAATATTTATCTGAACATAGCTGAACGAAACGTTCTAACATCTCTAAAATCGTTCTTTAGGGGGTTGTGAGGGCACTAGTTTCTATAAAATACAAGATGAGACAAGAAGAAACATAAATTAAATGCATTTTCGAATAGAGATCGGTAATAGCGGTACACGATCTAATTCTTGAACCTGGTTTTCAGATATTCATGCATTTTTATTGCCATTTAATTTTCTACCGATATCTAACATGTCAAAAACCAATATGTGCATCGAGTACGATCGGCAAAATATACTTTATTCCTAGAAAAGATAATACCGAAAGCAAATAAAGCCTCGCTTCGTTTCCTTCGGTAGTATAACTTGCCCACAATTGGAATAAAGGCGAGATGAACTCGGCAGATATTGGAACCAAATAATAGCCCAGCATACATTAAGATAACCCCCGCAATGCTATCGAAAATCGCGCTACCTCCAGGTTAAGCGCCTCCCCGAGCTCCTTCATCCTTAATCCTTGGGAGCTTTAAAAAAAAAACGAAACACTCACAATTCCACCAAAAAAATGCACCATACTTTCCTTTTAATGCCAACGTGTTAGTTTTAGAGTGAGGGGAAGGAGCTCCTTCCCTCGACGGCTAACTCATAATCCCTGACCCCGATTCTCATTCCCTCGAAATAAAGAAAAAACAAAAGCTGAGACCAAACGGATCCCTCTCTTATTTTCCAAGGGAAAATTCTCCAGGCATTCATCTCTTCATCGAGGAACACACACAGTCCTTTCACCTCAGCATTGTCTAACACAACCCATCTCTCCGTCCCCTCCTTAATGCATCTCTTCTTGCCCTTCCCTCCACTTTTATCTTTCCACTCACCGTAACCTTTGACCTTTTGCGGCGGGCCATGCATAGGGAAGAACCCCTCCCACCCTCTCTCAACTCTGTGCTTCCATCACAAGACCACCCCCTTGTGTGCTGTGTGTCTCCATATATGCGCTTCTTCTGTCTGCCCTTAACCCCCGGAACACCCACGGTATTAATGGTATTATCCTCGGGTGTGGCTTAACGGATGTCTTCCCCGCTAAGTTTTCAGCTATCTTCTCTTCTATATAAGATTCGATCTAAATATTTCTCTGAGACTAGAGTTTCCGGAAACTTTTCTAACGCAGATTTATGAATATGATATATAACTTATGGCATAGAGTGAACTCTGGATTATCCGTGCATGATATTTTACTATACGTCGATGTTTTCCGCGTTCTTTTTGAAAAATGTAAACACAAAAGCACGCAATTTCTTTCTCGTTTTAATCCAGGAAAGACTTTTAAGGCTTTCTTTTGGCTACTGTAAGCCCTTCTCTCAGGAGCTGTGGGAATACGACTACGATGATAATACAGCTGCTAAATAGATCTGCGGTTGGGTGAAGAAAAATCTTAATCATTACCAAAACCTTCCCAAAATTCCGTCGAAAGTAACGGATCGTCTGTTTAAATAATAATAAATTGATGATTGACGAACATTGTGATCGTTATAAGAAATAAAAGTTATAGTTTGGATTAACCGTGTAATCTAATTGCGTCATTTTCTCTTCATTAATTCGGATAATTAGGAGTACCTTGTATTCCTTTCATTTTTCCTTTTACCCTCCCGGAAATTTTCAAAATTTTGATGAGAAATTTGTATGGGAAGGCTTTAACTAATGTAATGATCTATAATAGCACGTAAACTCCTGATGTCTTATTATTCCTTTTGAATTTTATAGATTTACCGCATTTAACCGGACAACTTACTTGTAAAATTGATACAGTAATTACATCTAATTTATAAATTAATTTATGCATTAATATCCTCTGTTTCTCATTATATGTTAATCTAACAAAATATAACTTTCTTCTACCAGCTTTAGTTATATTTATCGAAGATGAAGCAAAGCTATGCATTTTTTTGTGAAATATTTCTAAATGGTAGAAAACTCATTTTACTGCGTATAATTGATAGCATTGATTTATATTAAGTCGTTGAATTAACTCCACGCCAACTCTATGGATCTATACACACTATTAAATTCTAACTAAAAATTATATACCCCTAGTCTTCCTAACTACGATTTAATTATTTATCTATGTGCCGAAAATAATAAGATTTTTGTGATTGACGGTGCTTAATACCTAAATCAGCTGAGCTATTATCATATGAATGCTTTGTATCTGTTCGATAAAACAAAAGCTTTTCTGTTTCCATGGAGCCTGTTGTTCTACGACTATGAAGAAAACTCTCTTGAAGTCCTTTAGGTTTAAAAGGAAATTTTATTAAAGACTTGACGTAACCTCTTTTTAACTTCTGACTGAATAACCTTCGTCTGTTTTGCGCTTAAAAAAGCCCTCTCCGACTATCGTACACACTGGAGTAGTTTCTTGCCACTATTTTCCCCTTGAATCGAACTGCCGTTTCCCACTTGGGCGTGGGGACGCAGGAAAAAATACTATGAATCAGAAGAAACGCGTTCCAGTCATGGAAGAGAGCCAACAAACAGAAGGCGCGTGCTTCCGGACTCTGAAATATATGTATATCTCCACGACGATTCGCCCAATATGAGTTGCGAGGGTCGCCGCAAAAACTATGGAAATCTCTCTTTTCTCCGATGATTTTTCATTCCCTCTTCCGCTTCCGGCACAAGTTCGCGTCACATTATTTTCATTGATAATTTAATGGGAAAGTTTGATAGGTCATTTGTGAATGATGTAATGTCTTTCCAGAGCTCATTGATTTAGTCAGAAACTAAATTCTTACCATCTTACTCACTGTACGTCGTACTCCTTACTTTTCCTTTAGGTTCTTGAAATGACGACGAAAATAGTTGATACAGTCATAAGACGATATAGTCATAAGAATACAAATATCCTCAAAGAAAAATCTCAGATTATGTAAAAACTATGACATATATTGAATCTTAATACAGTTTTTCAAGTTTTAGCGACTGAAGGACCGAATTTGTCGCTACATAGTACCGTAGAGGACGCCCCTTTTTTAATAATGGCTAAAAAATGACTCTGCATCTTATTTACAACTTATCGACCTTTTATTTTACCGTTTTGCTTGTTTCTGCAATATCGAAGAAGATACGATCGAGATATCAAACGACTTTTATAGATTGGAATGTTCGATCTTAAAAAACTTACCCTTAAAACGTAAAGTTAAAAATTGAACGGATTTATAACTTAAGAATCAACAGTGCCGTTAAAAATTTGATTTCTCGAGTTTCTTCTACTAAAATAAGAGAGCGTCTTACATAATAGTGCGTCTTATCTGCTGCTATACACGGTAACCACACTAAGAAACGGCACGGCATCTTTAAATTCTATCCCATAAATTCCCCATTCGTACTTCCAATCCGCTTCTAGCGCTAATGAAGTTTTTCCAATTATACACCGCCTCGAGGTCTGACGGAACATACTGCTGAATTCTAAACAAGTGATTTTGAAAACATTCGAGCCATTTCTACTTTTTTCGAACATACTACTTTTTCCGCCCTGGAATCCGGATTTAACTTCCATACCGGTCATGTTCGAAATAATAGAATATGTTCAGACGAGGAAAGAACGTGATATTCCAGAAAGACCTCAGCGATTTTCCGGAATTTCGTTCATCCTTCGAATTAATTCGTCCCTCACTCAGACTAGCTTGCATCCCAAAAAATGCTTAACGAGAAAAATCCAATAAAAAACGACGAAAGATCTCTGATGCTAACGCGCCGGTTTTTTCCGCGAATAAAAAACAGAAAGGGAGGGAGAGATCCCGTAAAGTCGACTTAGGTTGTTTTGTCTCCCTGCTTGTTTTTCAGGCCCGCCTTAATACCCTTGAGAAATCTCTCAGCAGCCTCAAACACCCTTTCATTTCATTCCAGCGTGGCGTTAACGCTCGACCTAGCTGGCCCATATCCTTTCCTTCAGCCGATTTCTTCTTTCCTTCTACCTTCTCACTTCTCTCCATCTTTCCTATTGCACTTTCATATAATTTGTCTTCGTTTACATAAGGAACATTTTAAAAATCTATCCCTCAAACATTTCCTCGGTCGAGCCATTTCATTAGCCGCAAAGCTGAGCTCGCTTCTTCCGATCCTTTCAATTAGATAGCATTTAAAACGAATCATAAGTTCATCTTTTAGGAATATTTGCTGGTAATCTTTGGAATTTAATTTTAAATGAATTTCATCCCCAAAGTCATAAAGTCAAGATTTACATGCATTATCAGTAGGCTCCAATTTAGTATATATCATGCTAATTTAGAGCTCATATTCGATATAAATAAATGTAGATATATTAATATATACGCGCACATTAACTTGGCCTCTCCATTGAAATGAAATTCTACTTTTAGTCTTTCATTAATTAGAGGATGAGGTACTTTTCTACGTAACAGATTTATGATCAGTTTCAGCGAGTTTTAATATTTGCCAAAAATTTGGATTCTAGAGAACGAAAATTTGTTCATGATATTTCCATGTCAGTTTGTATTTTCTCTATGAGAAAGATTATCTGATTTAAAAATTCAGATACCACATTTTTTTAAATCTTTCTTCTAAGAATTTATATTACTTTTGTTTATTATTACTAATATGTAATGAATATAAAGGATATTTTTTATATCATACAGCTATATTAATGCGTTAGTGTTTTTCACATCTAAATCATCGTCTTCCTATGAAAGAACGAGGCAAATGCGCATTTCATTCGTTTGTCGAATTTACATACCTGAATTTAGACATGTATTCACCAAGATCCTATCAAGTACTTTACCCTTTCGAGGAAATGCATTCTATGGCAATAAATTAGTCTTTATCGCCTTTCCACATTCCACATCCGATTCACTCGATTCTTCTCTCTTTCTTTCCTCAGTGCATCTCTCGGCCATAACTCTTGCCTTTTCCTCCATCATCAACGGATGCTGCAAACCCCAGTCGGTGGTGTCCCTAATTTCTATCGCTCCTTCTGCTAACTAGGCACGCTTCGTTAGATCGCGGCCACTTGTTTTGTTGCTAAGCGATGAGAAGATGCTCACAAACACACCCTTGCGCTAATCCAATATTTTTCTGTTGGGTGTCTCATTGTGACCTCAATTTGTGTAGAGGTCGTTCCGCAAGAGAACGCATACGTCTCTTCCTGAGTGATCTTGGAGATAATGCGATTTAATCAGGCAAATCCTTTTGTGGGAGACTATATTTACTCTCTCCATGAGCCCGGGAAAAGGATTGCGAAAAAGTTTCGGTCCTGTTTTCAGAAGTGGTGTTTCTATGATTGCAAAAGGACTCTCTGATTAGTTTTCCTATGGTTCCTCTTTGTTAAAATAAGTTCCAGAGTTTGTCAACTTCTAAAGGCTCTGATGATGATGAAAATCTGATCGGTTCATCCTCTGCGGATCTATATTATTGGAATGATATTGGTGCTCCGGAATATCTCAATTAAAAGGAATTCTTGTAGCTAATATCTTAAAAAATAGCTACAGTTGCACCTTTATTTGAAACCGCTCTTCATATTAGCTATAACTAAGATTTTGATACAATAATATTGATATACTTGCAATGAATATTGTAAAAGTATAATAAGGATCCAAATATTTTATAGAGATATTTAGTGAAGATTCGTGCAATTTTCGGAAACTCATAACTCGCCTCATATATTAGCACATCTCTATACATCTATTGAACTTGAGCGTATATATCTATTGATATTAAATCCAAATTGCCATCCCTCTCTTATGATACCCTTGCATCTTTGAAAAAATCTGACACAACTTTACCTTAAACTTTCAATGGTAAGAAAGTTTGCCATTCCCTCGAAAAATACTGCGAGAAGAGTCAATATTTTTGAGAGCTTTTGGTCACATAATAAATGGTAATACATTATCTGGAAGATAATATTTTCTCGAGGACGAAAGCAAAGGAATAAATCACTTCGGCATCCCTGAAAAGCAGTTCTCCCAATCACCCGTTATCCACTTCCCTTTGAGTAGGCTTATCTTTGCGACATCCTTTGTATCCTTGTCGTAAAATTGCTATTTCATCCTCAAGTCATTCAGCTAAATAGGAAAAATATCTTAGTTGCTAGATTCCATGCTATTTTTCAGAGTCATCAATTTTTATTGCAAATGCTACATTAATGTATGAACTAAATTTAGATAGACTTTGGAAACTTTATTTTCTATTTGTCTTGTATTTCATGAATTAACTCATCTGTGCTCTTCTGCGTTACCAACATACTCATCTGATAGAAAACATCCACCTAATCGCGTTGTAACTTTGGAAACGAACGTGTCATCGTGATGGAGCGAGACAAGGCAGCTCTTTTGATAGATATGACTCCAACATTTTCCTTCTACTAAATTTAATCTCATATCACATTACCATCTAAATTAAAGTACGTTATAAAAAATTACGAGGAGAATACAGGTGAATCATATTCAAGCAAAGTACCATAGCTCTCAACGTTTGTTACGTTCATTTAACATGATCAGCCCGAGGAAATTCGCTATTTATATCGTGAAGTTTACCAAGAAAAGACAAGCATGAAAAATGCTTGACATTAACAGGACTAGATATCCCAATTTTATTTTGAAATGTAGCTAAATGTAACGTGAAAATTAGCTAAAATATCGCTAACAAGTAACAAGATTTAAACTTCGCCCATTATTTACCTTTATCTTCCGCTAAAATGTAGTTAAAAATTAAACGTCTAATTCTCATCTATAAACAGAACACCAATTTATATATTACATAAATGAGATGTATAATACGTATATAAATAATAGTATTTCTCTTATCAACCGAGCAAGGTGTTAGTTCAGTCTTTAAATAAGTCAAACATGATATGTTAAGAGTAGGGTCTACGTAGTAGAACGTGCTCCACAGAGCGCAAGAAGTAGCTTAAAAACGAGATATAGCGATAAAATCGCTAAATTAGCATCTATGACCGGGACTCGAACCTCGATCTTGATGATGATTTGACCAATTAAGCTATCAAACCAGAAAGTTCAGACAGACCTCTCAGGGAGACTATATTCTACAGTCTACTGCTTATTAAGAAGATTATTTACTGCCTTTTTCTCGCCTGCGTTTGTACCCTTTGAAATCTCATGTGTAGGTCCTTGAAAATAAATCTTTATATTGCCATACATTATTTTGATGGCAGAGCAGAGCTAAGGGGGAATAAATGTCGAGGGTTCAAGAAATTTCTATTCACAAACCTCCTCAAATTAGATGCTTCCCCGAAGAGAGGAAACTGAACAGAAGTAGTAGCTGCGTGATGTTTTTGTCATGCTGAAACGGTTGTGTATTAATGAGAAGCGATGATGAGCCTAAGGATGCGGAAGTAATGAGCGTGTGATGGCATATCTCCCTACGGGGAAACGGGGACATGGTGAAGAAAGGTTGTGGAATATCGCTCTCTTTCTTTCAAAATCCTATTCGTCCAACGTCACAACATCCAACACAAGCCCTTCTTTGTTTCTTTCCCTAAGAATACGCTCGTATGCCTCATGAAAACGTTTTAGACGGAAGGGAATCTTACGACCTTTACGAGAGAATATATTTCCATCTGGAATAACTCAAAGATTTTCCGCCAGAGTTGTTCGGTTGAGTGTTAATTATCTTAGATGCATCTTAAATTCGAGACAAAGCGATTAAGTTATCAACGGGTTAGTTAAGTCACGAAATGCAAAAAGATTTCAGTTTTTTCGTTTGTGAACAGTTTCTTTATTTCCTCAGAATAAACTACTCTTTATCCCTTGTATTCCTCACTTATGTATCATAGACAATCGTTCTCCTCGCGAACCTGGAATTAATTTTTAGCATTTCTAATTTTTTAAGAAATTAAGATATCAAATTTAATATTCCAATAGTTAAAGATTAAGATCATTCCTTTTGAATTTTATTATTATTGAATATAAATAATAAAATAGAATAAATTATATTTCATTATTTATCCTAATTTATCTAAGTCCACAAATCTGGTATTAAAAGAGAATTTTTTTATTCTTAAATTATTTATTGCATCGTTAATTTATCTAATGAAAGAACTGAGAAAGCGCTTAATATAGTACTACTACTACTACTACTTAATATAGTACCACTACTAGTATAGTACTACTTCTTCCACAAAGGCTCTTTTATTTTCAATTAAAACACCCGACGAGGTTACAACGATTGATCTTTATTATCAAGTTATGCGGTGACTCGTGAACATAATTAAACTGGAAATTCCATCGCGGAAAAATCGGGAGGTCGCCTGAGTTAAAATTTAGAGGGATCATTGCTACCTGGAATTGTTAATACGATACTCAACACGCTGACCACATATCTAAAAATACCTCTTGGATATCCCTTTGCCCTCTGTAGATTATTGGATTCGATTTGCAATGTTAAACAGCAAAACTAATGAACATAATGCAACTTTAAGTTTTGCCGATACTCTATTTGCTCACACGATATTACTCGATAGACTATTTGCAGATACGTCGAAGGGAGCTAAAATATATCTCGGCTTCGGCATGTATTAAAGTCAACATCGAATGTTTTCTTGCTTTTTTAATAGCAACCGCTCCATTTCAAACGCGTTTGTTTTCCTCTTCAAAAATGAGCCGAGAAAAAAAGATTCAAAAGTTATTGAAGGCTCAATTATTTTATCGTATCTGCGAGAACTTTTGGAGAACAAGCGGGAATCATTTATTCAAAGGCTTTAAAGAAAGGAGTCGGAATTAGCGGGGGAATTTTTACATTATCGCTCCCAAAAAATAATACTGGATTCCTTTCAAAATTTATTTTTTCCATCCTTACAGTTTTTCGAACCCTTTTTGTATAAAAACAGCGGGGACGGGCTCTGAGGGAAAAGTTTTATTTTCCAAAAAGTTAGCTAAGTATCCCATTAGGGTGGAGAATTTGCAGAGATGTAGTGAAAAAGCAGAAAAAAGTAAAAAGATAGAAGTCAGATGGTTTTTGAATAGAAACTTGTAAAAAAAGGAGCTGAAATGTTCATGTGTGATTGCTGGTTTTATGATATAAAATGCGTTAATAATTACTAGGGAAATAATTACTCATAACTTCTGAAGATACATTCTGAAGATGTTTCTCTTGCGTAAGGCATCTGTAAGAGATATAATTTAAATATACTGTGGCTGATTTCGAGCTTTGGTCATAACATATATAATTTTGAAAATAAAATGGTTCTTTTATATACCCTACATATAAAGTGCAATCAGTATTGGGAACCTATTTATTTATGTTATTGGTTTCCCTATGAGTATACGTTTCTATTCCATTTTACCGGAATTCAGTAAAAAAATAAAAACCTAAAAATTCAAATGTTGGAACAGAATTCTCATAGAGGAAAACAGGAAGGTATTTGCTGTTTCATCTAGATAGGTGACATTTGTAAACAAGGAAAATTTAGCGTCGGCTTTATTTGTACTGCTGCCTTCACCAAAGTACATTCTTGCCTTCTATATGCCATAAATGCGTTAATAAATTTCAACGTGAAGAATTTCAGACGCAGGATATATTTTCTAATTTAGAAACCCTCGGTCAAAACTCCATAAAAAAAATAACGTCCATAAATAATATTGTTCAAAGTCTTGCAGTCACAATATATCTCGTATATATTTACCTTCAGAAGTTCTATATCCTCCGTGAACACTAAATCTGGTCAAAATCACTATATCTTTCAATGACACATACCAATACATTACTAAGATCATTCCATAAAACTGCCTCTTGAATTCCTGATTTATTCAAATTAAGCTTTTCTCTTCGGCAAGTTTCTTTTAGAACAAATAATTCTATTATCTTTTCCTCGGTTTTGATTGATACTCGGTTTTTCCTTTTGTTTTATTTGTTTTATCACTTATTAAATTGCATCATTTTTTTGTTCTGTTTCATTTAATATTGTCACTAGATATGCCATTTTATTTTTGTTTCTCTTATAAGAGACACCCCGAGATCACTGAAAATTATTCTATTATATTTTATAGAAAATACCGTAGAGATCGCATTCAACTAATTTCCTGCAAATTTTCTCCGGAAATTAAATGAAATGATAGAGTAATGAAGTCCACAATTTCAATGTTAGAAGTATATGAATCCATTCTCGTTGTTTACCCAATAGCCTACTAATGAATTCTTTAAGAGTGATTCGCATTACAAGGAGATATAGGGGTACACTTGATGGATGTTGGCCTGGTTTCCGCCTGCTTTCTCAGAGCCTTAGATAAAGGCACCCCGAGCGCGACGTCGCCACCTAGATCAATAGCCTGCGGAAGTTTTTCGATGATAAGGATTGCTGTAACGGCAGTAATTTGCTGCTTTATATCTAGATCCTCGTATGGGTTGACCATGACTTCACTAACATCCCAAGTATTAGTTTACGATTCACGGTCGTCTTTCCTGTTGTGGAGAACATAGTTAATATTAAATTTGATGATCTGCTACTAGTTTAGCAAAATTTTTTGCTATTTTAGCAAAATTCCACAAAGAATGCTCTCATAGTTTTTGAAAGCTTTGTTAGTAGGTTCTCGAGTCTTCCTTCTAACTTTCACCTGTGTGTGCTCTCCATAAAATTTCTCTTTGAGATCCCTTAAAATATTTCGTTGGGGTAAGAGAAAAAGAGTTTTCCCCGGCGATCCTTAATTAAATCTCCTATAAAAACTTTTAAAACTCTATGAGAAGAGGTTTGCGTGGAGAAAATCATCATTCTCACACCTTCCCCGTCTCTATTTTGTCCCGTCTGTGTTTCCTCACTAAAGCGACTGTAAGCATTTTCTTTCTCTCGTAAATTTGTAGACTTAAAAGACTTACGGGTATGAATAACATTTGGAATTTTTTAATTTAAATAGTTACTCTCGTTCAAATTAAGTCCTCTGATCTGAATCTTAATTCAGCAAATATCAATCGAATCTTTTATAATATCTCGTATTTTTTTCTTTGTTTGGTTATTGTTTCTTATTATCATGCCATTGTTGTTATTATTATTTAAGTGTTTAATATTATTGTTAACATCATTATAGCACTATCATATTATTATTTGTTTGTTTAATTGTTTTGTTATCATTATAACTAATATTGCATCATAAACCATTTATGAAACCAAATTGTATGATTTTTAGTAACCAGAATCGATCAAATCTGAAGGAATATATTGGTTCAAAGCATTCCCAAAACAGTTAAATGAATTGAAAATTGACTCTAGGACAACACCGTACTATTTTGGAAGCCCTCCATTCACAGTTGAACGTTTTTAGCATGCTTATGTAAAATCAGTCGACCATGGATGAATTCTCCTTTCTCCTTTAAACACCGCAAAATCGAATATTTCATTGAATACCGATATAAAGTGGAGATGATAAAAATGACCAAACCTGCGGACTCTACGTCGAGGTGTCATTAAATATCACCGCGGACAGAGACGTAAATAAATAAGGAAATGAATGGGTATTTCAGTGGCCACGCTACTCCCTTCATTACCGAAATAAACGCTGGAGGGTCGCGTACCTCCGCTTATTGAAAAATAATGAAATGCGAACACATCTCTGTCGCGCTACTCCACAAATAGGACATTCTCGGCTCCACATTGAAACGAGAACTACGAAAATATCCGTGTATTTGACACCTCTCGGTTTTTACTTTTAATGACGTCCGCGTCATAGTTACGGAATCGCACATTTGGGCTCAAGGGAAAGGGTCGCATTTTTGGCACGCTCGGGATATTTACTGTCTCCTATGATTCGATCCATGAAAGAGATATGCCATCACTTTTAGCTTTCTATCTGGACTACTGATTCAAATTTACTAATAAGAAGACTCTGCCTCTAAGAATTTGTGAATTCTTTAAATAGAAGTCAAAGAAATATTTTTATCGATGAAATACAAATGAAAACTTGTGCTGTGATAATGTTTCTCTGGTGCTTTTATTCCGCGAGAAAAGAAATCTTTTGGTAGACGGTCCAATCATGCATTCACCGCCGTTTTCATTTTATTGTCTGCTGCCAAGTCGTTGCATCTCATAATCTCATGTTGATAGATCAGGCGATTAAAAGAGGAAGGTGGGAAACTGAAAAAGAGATTTGCGATCTTTTCAACCGTCGCACGATACATGTGTAACAATGCATTAGTTTTCTGCAAAAGTATATCAGGGCTGTAGAAAACGTATGTCGGACCTTATTGCGGATTTCAAATTTTTTTGATAAAGATCGGAATTCGACTTTTTGTTTACTGTTGATCCTTTGGGCATGTAATAGCATTTTATGAGTAGAATCAAAATTATTTTGTAAACAGAAAATGCATATTGTTATGGTGTAATTAAACTTAATTTTAAATTTTATTAATAAGTATAACGTTGGAGAATTTTCAACCATTTGTAAATTAGTTGATATCTTTATAATATCCTAATTACTATACATTATTGTATTTCATTTTATGACGTACTGCTTTCGGGAATTTTCGTAGGGGTCCTCCTTCAGAAGAAACCAGATTTTTGAAAAATTGTAATCAAATTAAGGTTACTTTTTGTCTCACCTTCGTATATGACCGGCTGGAATCCAATTCCTTGCTTAAGATCCCTGGTATTTCTCATGCGTCATGTTTTTTCTCTTGAAAATCAAAACGAGCATTTTTCATCACTCGGTATTGTTCTCGTCTCACCACATCGGCGATTCCTTTTGTTGGAGGAAAATGCGCCGAATTTCGCTCTTCTTTTCTCTCTCCTCTTTAATCCGCATATTTTTCATGGTTTGAGCGGTTTTTCTGTCGCCTAAAATTCGCGACCGAGGATTTCGTCAGATGCGAAAAATTGATGGCTGCAGAATTTCGTCAAGGATATAAACGTACGACCTCATGTTAAAGGGGCTCTTATCAAGCATCGACCAACTAGGTGAACCCAGTCTGAATAATCTTCTTTTCACTTTAATTTGCATATCTTTTACCTAATTGTTGCCTAAGAAAGGTTATAGTTAACTCAATATTTCATTAATGCTGATGCTTTATAACTTTTTAAAATTATTAACAGTATGAAATTATATGTCTGTCTTAGAGCATGACATTAAAAATGTAAATGAGCTGGAATCTTAGAAAACTAAATGAAATTTTACTATTCGGAATGGCTATATCATTCAAACCTGATTACCTTTAGTTATTTGCGCTTTTGATTCTCAATCAGTTGAAGCCATAAAGTTTCTTTAGAACTTTTATTTACATAACCTTTCTCTTTTAGTCAAACCTATATTGGTACTTATAATACCGCCAAATTATTAGATTGAGAGAAGTTCAATCTTACCCTTATGGTTAACTTCAATGCATTATGGATATAAACAAAGAGTATGAAAGATAATTTTTTTAAAGCTCCCTAACAAACAGTTTAAATAGTCTAATTAATCACTTCATGTCGCTAACTGGTAGTTATGCTTAACCTTCGTAAATCAAACTTGTGAAAACATAAAATCCGTTTTCATTTTCTTGTCAGACCTTGATGAGTGAACATAACTTTATCCATTTCTAAATACTTCTGTCGAGGAAATAATGCTTTGCGATATCGGATCTTTGCCCCCTAAGCTTATTTTGTAGATATGATCGCCCTTTTATAAGAATTACGGTAGCTCAATTAAATCTTTACGATCATTTCACCCATCACCAGCTACATTAGTATTACAAATGCAACTGCGCCAGTCTTTTCTTACCTAATAATGCACTCCACAAAATCAGCGGAGCTAATTTTCTGCGGCAGTGAGTCGCAACACGATTTCGGGCACCCTGCAGCCTCCGTTCCCTCATTCTCCTCCCTTCGCTGACCCTATAAAATAAATGCACACTCCCTAATCTTTTTTTCATCTGTCCGTCCGTAAGCATTCCCCTCCGAGATTCACATTCTTTCGACAGCCTCATTCGCTCCCCTTTGCACGTCCAATTCTCAGCAGACGTGATACGTCCGACGAATCACGATATTGAGTTATTTCACGGGCAGCGACGCTCAGCACATCTCGCTAATTCCGGCCGAGAAATCATTTTCCAGTTGAATCACTTCAGCGGATGCTTCATTACGCTCCAGGACACTCCTCCATCGGACAATCCAATACTGCACCTTAAAAGATGAACGACAGCCTTGCTATAACTCTTTAAAATTTATCTTTGCGGTTGAGGAACAAGAAAAATGACGTCTTTTAGAGAGCGGGGTAAGAGCAATCAAGGATGCGTAGATTAAAGAGACTTATCTGCAAACTCGAAGGCGTTAATCATCTCCCCTTGGGTTCCATGAGGAATCAGTCTCTCTCACACTGTATTGCCAAGTGTAATATACTGATTTTCTAACTATGTTAACATTGACCCCCGGTCTCGATGATATTGCGAGGGGTCCAAGACTCGATCTCGGGATCCCTTTGGAGAAGATGGAAAATTGTAAATTTTAATTCACATATTTAGGAAAATTAAAAGCAATATGCATTACACTGAAACACTTCACGTGTTTCGACCAGATTTCTGTGATGCTCCAATCACATTGGCTTTTTTGACACCTCAGTATATATTTCTATTATATGTTACTCTTATTTACAAATAAATGGATATACGTTTATTCAATAATAAAAAGGAATAAATATATAGAAATAAATATTACTTAAAAGATATTAATTTTAATTATATTGGTATGTAATATATAATTATAAAAATAAAATTTTATGGAAGCTCACAAGATAATGTAATATTGTTTTCTGTAGCAAATCCTGAAAAATTAAATTCTGAAATCTTTCGGATCTCTTTGCCTCATAATACGATTTACCTTAATTGTATACGCCCTTGTATTAAAGTAATCATATAGTTTAAATCGTACACAACTCTTCTCAACCTCATAATTTGGGGAGATGAAATTTCATAATTTCTTATCCCTAAATTTATAATTTCTTCTCTAATGAGTGATTTCTGGTTGAAAGTCACAATCTCATTTTGAAAAAAAGTTACGATAAACGTCTAAATAATTTTTCGATACTTTAAATAAAATTATGCTTAATTTAATGAAATTATGTTATCATTAGTTTGATTCGAATTAATTATTAAGGGCTGAATAGAAATTCTGAATAAATACTCCTAGTATCCTCCAACAGGCAGCTGGCAGAGTATGATGTAGAGCAATATCTTCTTGTCATCACTAATCATGATGTAATTAGTTTGTCTCATTAATAGAACTTCTATCTTCGTTCTAAAAATATATCACCGAATTATAAACGAAATTATAAATGCTAATTCAAGTTTTCCTAACCTTGATATGCTAATCACAACGTTGCTAATTATGGGAAGAAGGCTAATAGAAATACCCTTGAGGCATTGCATGTTGTCTCATTAAAACGTAATCACAAAGTTTCGTTAAAAATAATTCTATTTATCCCTCTTTTACAGTCACTGTGATGAAATTCAAATTCCGTGCCTTATTTCCGAAAATCTGATACTTTTCTTCTGATACTCCTCCGTCTGCTAGAAACATCGTTAAAGCCACACGGCGCTTTTTAAATCCTCTTAGATGGCAATTTCCGTTTCCCTAATATCTTTCTTTTTTAATTCTCCTGTGCAGCCCACGCCCGCAAGTAGGTTACTGTGCACCTGTGCACTCAAGTTCCCTTCGGAATTTGAATATTTTTCTTAATGAAGCAGTGGACTGCAACCAAGCCCATTCTGTCCAGAGGAAAATCCCCCCATGATTTTCATTTAATATGCTCTCTCTAAATAAGTAGGTTCTCAATTCCTCATTTCGCTAACGATTTTTGTTTTCGAAACAATGCGGCCGCTAAAGAGCTTCATGTTTTTGGTATTCCTCGTCTGATTGGATCAAATTAAATTCCCTTTAGTTCCGAATTCAGTTGCATTGAAAAGGGGCAGCGGAGAAACTCAAACTCAGTTGTGGCAGTACTTATGGAAATATATCCGAATGACCGTTGAGTCCAAAGAGAGGAAAAAGTTGAAATATATATCTCCAAGATAAAACTATGAAGAATAAATCTGGATCGTTCACTGCCCACTACTCAAAATAAAGACTCTAGATTGTTATATATACGAACAACCCAAAACTCATTTATGATAACTAGAATTTTCTCTGGATTAGAATGAATGGAAATGTATATAATTTTATGTTGAATGCCATTGTGGATTGAGAATACAAAATTTATTATGCATGAACCAGAGAATACTGAGCATTAAAAATTCCGATTTATTCTTTACTACCAGTGAAATAGAAAGTGCTTCATAATTATAACACACAAAACAATACACATACACAAATTAATGAGAAAATGTTCTAATCCCAAATGAATTCGTAAATACTTTCGTAAAAATTAAATCCATAATGAGCATATGATTGGAAACAAAAATATTTACCTAAATTAAGATCTCTCAGTTTTGTTTAAAATAAAAAAGAAATTTCTAAATTGTTATAGATTAATATTATCAATTACTAAACTATTTCGGATACCAGACCTTAAAATTTTTTATCCCTTCTGTACATATCACTATTTAAATTAAATTATTAGATAAATTGATTAAACTTGTTTCCGATCAAGTATGTAAATATAATTACTTAAGAAAGGAAAACATTGTTGGAAATTTTTTAAAACAAGAATGCAATGTCATCGATGAGCAAAGATTGATACTGTTGTTTTAATCAAAAACATGTCTCCTTTTAATTCACTTAGCGGCCAAACAAACTAATTTTTCGTCGAATTTACATAATTAGTTTTCGTGCCTTTCTCAGTGTGCATTGATCTATGGAAATGATCCAGAAAAACAAGAAAGTTCTGTAGCTCTACTATGAGCCACTACGGCCAATTGATATTGATTTCCGAATCAGAATGCCGAGACGCCTGTATTAACACCGACATCAAATAGAGACAGTTGCCGAATAAACACGGGGAGAGATGAAAGAACCAAAGCGTTCATAATCTCTCAATACGAGCTCAAGTCACTCGAGTTGCCTAGTTCCCCGCCAATATCAACATCTCTGTTGCGGCCGATGCATCGCTGTTTGCGCTTCCCATTTAAGTCTCAATGTGATCTCCTACACCAAGACTTCGATCCACACCCCAAGATTGCTTTCTCCACACTGTTTCTCTCCAATGGATCGCGAATGGGTTGTTATCTTCGACTCCGTGGGATATGTGTCGAGGTTTAGACTTTCCTTTAGTAGCTCCTCGTCGCGGTATCTCTTACTGTCGCTAGGAGGCGATGGTGGCGAAATTTGGGCATTAGAAAAACAAACAAAAACTAATGCTCCGACCAAGAGCCGAATTCACGCTTGATGGAAAAATTCAAGATGTTAATTTTACAGAATGAAAATAGAAAGGAATCACCGATTGATACTAGTGAAATAAAATTAATAGTTGTTCTCTGAAACGTTATCAATTATACTACACCCTTAATAAGCTTAATAAATATAATAACATTATAAACCGTGGTGTTCTAAGCTTTTTACCCATTTTATTAGGTCTAATGCAGTAGGTCTAATCATAAATGCTGATTCATGGAACCCATAGATCAGTTACCCGAATATCAATACAACTTACAATTGAGCTCTTTTATTCTTTGAGAAACCTTGCTTAATTAACAAAAAGAGAACTAATTAGATAAATAACACAAAGGAGATTTATTGCAATTTTATACGGCTAAGTTATGAATACGATTTTTTAATGAGATTTACGTTAGTTCCTTAGTACAGGATTTCACTGAATATAAGCCTTAACTATATCATTAACTGAACGACTGTATTGGTATATAAGTCTGAAGAACAGGATTTAACAATTTACTTCCAAATTTTTATCATGACTCGTTATAAACTTCCTGTTAAATAGGTCGTTCTGATACTGCGAAGAATTTTAGGGAAATAGATGCTAGAAAAGTCGCTTCAAGCATTCATTTTTCCGCGAACGATACTCAAAAGTGATCAATCAGGGAAGTAAATTCATGATGCAGGCATCCTATGCCACTCTCCGAAAGGCGACTTGTAAGGTATATATGTATAGGAAGCTATGAATGAATGCTCATGCCCGCATAAAAGTCGGAACCACATTCCGTGAGCATGCAATCTGTCTGACTCATCATTTCATTTTAAAATTCCTGCGGGAGAGGGAATGACGCAAAGATTACCTTTCTTCCTGTCAGATATAAAACTGACATGAATCAACTCGAAACTGCAATAGAAAACGGCGAAAAAATACTGCATAGAATCGTATTGACAACCATCACGAATCTCCTCTATCCCCCAGCTTGCTACAAGTATCCGGGAGAAAAAGAATGGAGATCGATGTACGTTCTTATCTTTCCGGATGAGAATGTCACAAGTGAGCCCACCATTAACAGCGCCCTTCGCTATCTTTCTTTTCAAAAGAAATTCCTTTTTTCCCTCTATTTCTCCCTATCTCCCTCCCGCCGCCATATTTCTTCCCTCTTGCTCACATATATGTCAGCCGGAAATCATCCGAAAATGCGACGGAATCCATTTTCCGAGAGGAGGTCGAAAATGAAATGTGAGAATCCTTAAAGGAGGTGTTTCTCTCTCACTTTCCTACGACAAAAAAAGTTACAATATTTTTCACTCTCCCTCTCATTCGACTCGATTACGTTACGCTGCAACGCTTTCCTTTCTCCCTCATTATATTTTTGCTTTACCTATCTCATCTTCTCTGATGGAATGTGAGAAAGGCGCCTTTTCATGATTTTTCTTAATCCAGCCTTCTTTCCACTCCTTTTTCTAGTATTGCGGGATTTTAGCTATCGTTGTCATTTCTCGTTTACTTCTCCTTATGTTATTTGTTTTCGCGAATTTGATGAGTGTTGCTACCCCTCCTTAATCTTCACATTAGTATTCTCTTGCAGAGATTGCTTCGAAATTGGTTTTAAATTAGCCCAACCATATCTATTTTAAAGTGACTAAAACTCTCTATGGACTGAATACGTAATTTTGCGAATAAATAAATTCTTCAATTTTTTCTATCAAATATAGTAAAGTCCAGATTGTCCTTGCATGATCATATACCTTTCTTCCATATTTCCACGGTATTTTTTTAAACTATCCTAACACATAGAAGCGTATGCATTTTCCGTTCTAATACAAATAGGACTTACGTAAGATCTTTTCTGTTGATCTTTGGGAACACGACTATAACGACACATTCGCTGCTGAAGAGATCCGCTATCGAATAAAAACAAATCTGTGAAAAAATAGGAAATGGGACCATGAGCGCAAATAACAATAAATAGTTTATTCACGTCATTTATGAACGCATCTTCCTCCCATCACTAGCCTTGAAAATCGTTAGTCTACTGTACATAAATATAAGTCATGTCTTCTTGTCAGATTACAACGAGGGAATCTTTATTTCAGTATCATATCCCTCCTTTTCATCCCTAGACTTTTTCCCACTCATTATATACGAATTCGCTGGCGATATTGGAAAATAAGATTACTTTTATGTTGATTATATTGGAATTCTGAATGATTTATAGGACCGCATTCCCATCGCAAATCCTACATTGACTCCTTTTTCTGTACCATTTTTAATGTATAGCGTCTTAAAAATAAAATTCTTAACGTCTTTTAATGTACGATATATTTTAAACTACATAATATAGTAGTATTAAAGGAAAATAAATATTAAAAACTAGGAAGTTTCATGAACAGATTTCATTAATAATGTTCAGTCATTCACTTCAGGTATCAGCAACATAATTATCCATATATGGTCTCTTATTCCCTAAAACATGCGTTTCTGACCTTTCACTTGTTAAATTTTTGCAATATAGATCCTGAGACACTTTTATGAAGGAACCATTTCAAATGAAAAAAGGAGAAAAGAAAGGGGCAATTCTTTAACGTTGCTGAAGGGAAAAAAGTTAATGTATTACTGTTTATTTAAATCCTTAGAAATTATATTCGTTGCATGTAAGCTTTAAAATCTGAAAAGATAAAAACCGTATGCTCAAAAGGAAAATCGAGGGAGTACAGAAGATATTCAGCGTCATCAAATATTCCGAAGGTGTTTGAGTTCCATTCTCAACAGCATTAAATCGCCTTACAATCTTTTAAATCCTTTCCGTATTCCGGTTGCGTATTATCTACTTACCTATTCATGCGCTATAAGTAATAGTCTCATATAAGAATATTTTCCATGATCCCTCTTAAACCTACTAGTATAATCTTCCTATTGCATTCAGAACAGGAAAAATCCTACATTGAGAAATATATGCGGTCGTGATACTGCTTCCTTTTTTCTGAATATCCTCTTTTTCGAGATGCAAAATATCTTTCGGAGGTAAATATATGGTATTTGCATGATTAGCCAATAAAAGGAATATGCAGTCACCGAGAGATAGTTCTTGGTTAAATGAAGAAATAAAGCGGGGTGGTGACACGTTCCGGAGAGTGGAACGGGCATTAAAAGGTCGAGAGGAAATTGGAGATATAGAACGGTAGAGCTTTTATCATGCGACGAAATTCCGGAAGGACCGACAAACAATAGTGCAAAAGGAGAAAATAGATTTAGAGGCGACCTCGTTGTCCTAATGGATGGCACGGAATGGCTACGTGCCATTAGGTGATGAGATTGCATTCAGCGCAGAGCTTTCCTTGCGTTCGTCTTCTAATTTATAACTAAGCGAGTGATGATTAAGGTTTGTGGAAGTTTGATAAGTTCGACAACCCAGAGCGCTGCTTTTCTAAGCAATATGCATTCCGCTTTGTTGTAATTGGCTCGCGGCCATTCTACTCGTCTCCATGCAAAAACTTGCGGCTTTGGCTTAAGGGGGAACTCTGACTATGGAGTTTCCAAACTTGGATTTTCATTCACAATGATATTTAAGAATGATAATCAGCAATAGTTTTTAACTTAATTTATTAATTTCAAATTTTATTCCCTCTTGGTGACTACTTGGAGAAAGATAAAAAGCTGCAATCATAATAATAAGTTACAAAAAAATAAAAGCAGTCATAATCAAAAAAGCGTAGGTTAGAATAATTTACAAAAAGTGCACATTGTTATAAGAAGCGTGTTCATTATTTATGTAACCTGTGATGAAAGTTGATAAAATCGTTTCATATTTTTACCATGTTTACCCATTCATACCCATTTAAGAAGCATTTAAACATAGGTTCGAACGAACTAGGTTAAAAATAATCCAATTCGAATGAGTATCTAAAGTGTTGATAGTGTATCAGTAACCTGCTTTAACATGTTCGAGTTAAAGTTGTATAAATACTGGTTCTCCTTATTTGAATTAAGTTTGTTCAGCGATTCCATTTCATATGTGATATATGTATTTTCTTCGGATTTAAATTGATGCTGCTCCATAGATGAAAGTGTCGAAATTTTGATCGTGTTCATCTTGCATCATGGATTTTGAAGAGCACAACAAATGGTACATTTGAAGCAGGAAAAAGAATATGAGGGAAAACTTCACCAAGTTTGAATCTGAAGAAAGAGCACCAGAAAGAATTTTTTCCGAAAATAGATTCTCTCGCTATCTAAAGCAGTGGGTTAAAAGACTGTATGTTTCGTTCCTTCTTGTCCTCCTCACAACTTACAAAAGTGATAAAGATCTGGTGATTTTCTTCTGAGGGAAGTAACAGACCCTCAAACACCAAGCTAAAGATTCTTCTTGCCAGTGGTAGAGAGAAAACTCCATTTTATCTTATGGAAGTCGTTAAGGAAAAATTTCATCGGTCGAAGTTGGACCGCTCTTGGTAGATTTACTTTTCGCTCCAACTCTTTGCAGCCCCTCTGGAAAATCAACTTTGTTTCTTCTTGGCGAGTATGCAAATGGCTGAGATCGTGAGTCAATGTTTGTCAGAATTATTCCAGTAAATATTAAAGTACCCATGACGTTTCAGTCCTTTTCCCCTAAATATACGATGTGTTTGCTCTGTAAGAAATTCAAAATCCAGAATTATCATCACTTATTGAAGGATTCAAACTTTAAATCTAACTAACACGGATCAATTGCTTACAATTTGGATATCGGTTTGATAAATGTGTTTAATATACTTTATAATTTTATGGATTAAATTTGGGAGGTTTATCACAGCATATATATATATATATATATAATGAAAGCGTATTTTTAGATTTCGCGATGGAAACTTTTTCATCATCCTGATGAACCTTGAAGTTAGCTGACCTTGATAGAGCTTCAATATAATCTCAAAAGATTGATTGATTTATTGATGGAGAATTCAGGTCTTAGAAAATACGCTGAAGAAATTGGGGTAGCCTCACCAACATATTGATCGGCGTACGATAGAGGTTGAAAGATTACATAAAAATTAATATTCAATGGAAGAACGGAAAGATTTTAATCAATCAAAAACTCCACAAAGAAGGAAGGCTTCGTCTGAAGTGGGTTTTTTATAACTTTACTTAATAAAAGGACTCGTTCAAAATCAATAGATGCTTAAGAATGCCTTTTCATGATCGTGATTATTGATTCTCATAGTGTAAAATCAATTCACGTAGCTTATTGTCCTCATTCGAAATTTGACTGATTTATTCTGCCGATTCCCGGAATTCCTTTTACTCTAATTCTTATTCGTTACAAAATTGCTGTCGAAAGAATAACAAATTATATTATTGTTAAAACTTTTACTCTTTATTTGATATAAAATATGGTCTTACATTAAATAATAATGTACTCATTTAATAAATGTCTACGTAAAAAACACCCTATGATTATGTAACATGAATAATTATGAATAGATAAAAGAATTTTTGCTGGTTGAATAACTTTGTCATTCTGCCGTGTGTACCACGCGCTTGGCTTGTAATATTAATCAAATGTAACGCTTTCAACTGTATTTAATTTAACATTCCTGAAGCAGCAATCCATATGAGCCAGTCTGTCATAAAATAACATGCTTCTTGATTTTAACGCCTTAATTACATTGTAGTTCTCCAAAAAAATATTTCGTGAGATACATTCTTTATAATAATGATAATAATATTTATTGATATCCTGATTTAAACTTTGCGTTTTTCTTAGGTTACCAGACAGAGAAGTCCATAAGTTGAAGACAAAACGGTAAATGGATCTTTAGAAAGTGGTTGTCTTGTGTGAAAGATAATAGAATTCACATGTAGATATTGGGAACCATTTTCTATTAGAAGGTTATATTTAGTACTCGGTCTCATTAGGTAGGCTGCAAGTAAAACCACTAGGCCTATCTTGGGTTGGGTGTTGTCTATATTCAAATATTTAAATATCGAAGATGAGAACAAGCATTCGTTCGCGGGGTAAACAGAAAAAGAACACTTTCTACTTTATTTTCACTTGGTTTCATTAGCGAAATCAGAAGAAAGCTATTTAAATGGGAGTAATTGTTTCAGAAAGTGAGTAAAAGAGCGCAATAAACGCACAAAAAGGCCAAATTTGGCCCGAAGGCCGCAGGTTCTACCTGATCTATATTTCTTGTGTTTGGGCGGAGGAAAAATGATGGTCGAAGTTATTTCGAAGTTCTTTGACATATTAGAAATACTACCGCAACATATATATTAAGGCGATAATATACACGGATTCGTATTCCATACTTTCCATGAATTCGTAAGCTAAAGAGTTACGAGAGCATGTTCTTATAATGCATTTAATTATTTGACAGAAATTTTCAGCTCCTGTGCAATAGATTAAGTATAACAAGGCCTAACAACTGCCACGCAATTATTGCTGCTCTTAGAGTACCTTCTTTACCAAAATGCTCAACGCTTACTACTCATTTTTGAGTTCAAATTAAATGCGGATTAGATGCACAAGACCATAGATCAAATGCGGTGAGACCACTAGGACAGAAGAAGCAATAAATGGTATAAAACGTATCTCTGCTAATGCAAACGCAGTCCAAAAGTAATGACCGGTGATACGGCACACGACATTTTCTCCGAGATCGTAATCACGCTGAGGCTTGGATTGCTTGAATAAAGCTCTCATATCTCTTTCATAGCGGATGAAGTCGTATTTTGAACCATAACCTCCCTTAAGCCCCTTCAAACGGTCCTAGATTAATTACCGAGAGTTATCATAGAAATCATCAGTAGCGCGGATTATTTGCCGCTAATTCCGTGATATTTAAAGCCTTTTTAATCTTAAATCAACGCTCTCTAATTCTGTGTGGATTAACAACATCAGGATAGTGCCGAGTGTGCGCATTTGCTGTTTAGATGAGCAGTAATCTCAGGAGGAAAGTTAATGATGTGGGAGTAAGCACTTCGTTGTTTGTAATCGTGTTTGTTTGCCATGTACATTTCGTGCTTGCTCGTATCTCCATGGCAGAATAAACTAACCACATCATTGGAGCACACATAAACTGGAGGCATGACAGTAAAAATAGCAATATCGTGGAAATAGCGAAGATGGACAATATCTCTCGAAGTGTTAAGGGATGTAGGGTTTTTCGGTAAATTTAATGTTTGAATGTTTTCAGTCTTCATAAACTCATTTTAATCCTCTATAGTTAGCACTACTTATCTTTCAACCACATTATAATTAATGCCTTAATTTAACTACATTATAATATAGGCATACTAGGCATTATATGGGCATTAATTTAACTACATTATAGAAACAATATTTTCCTTGAGAAGCGGATTGCAGATTTATTTATATGCTTAAGCAGAAAACGAAATTGTTTCCGGAAGGTCAAGGATAATGAATAAAGGATAGTTATCATATTATTTCTTTCAGTCTGTTTTTATATACCTGTACATTATGGCTGATCGAACAGTTGTAAAATGGTACAAAATTTGGTAGTTAAGTCATAAGGTATATCTTTCGATAAATTATACAATTTAAAATAAAATGACAGCCATTAATTTCTTATTGCCATTAATAAGTGTTAAAACTGCCAACGGAGATCCTAGGCCAGACCAGCGTTCAATTTCAGCTATTAGTAGACTTCATCGTATAACGAGAACCAACAGATTTATGTTTCCCAAAACTTTTGTTGTTATCGCCTTGGTTCCATACAACGCAAATAACCGCTCCCAACCGTCATGAATGAAATTAGTACGACTTACTACGGAGAATAATATGAAGCAAATAAGTAACTGCGATGATAAACTATCAACAAAATTCCTAAATGGCATTTCATTGCTAATTATTTGAAAAACTGTCTACTCTCTCTATTATATATTGGATCTTGGAATCGAAAAGGAAATATTGATTTCCCTATTTCCTTTGTAAATTATAAAAGAGTTTAATTTTATATAATTCATAATAATATTATTAATTTATGCCTCCATCCTATCATTTCAGCTAAATTATTTATTATATATTTCTATTTAACATAAAAGATATATAACATCATAATACATCAGGAGGACTTTATGGCAGCTTCACGTTTTTAGATTTCCTCCTTAATTCGAAATATCTGTCAGGTAGTGTAATAAGCGCCTCTGGAAATAAAAAAATGATCTCAAAAACGTGCGGCTTGTTGATAATTAGTGGAGGTCTGAAATGATAGGCTGATCCCCACCCAAAAATGTCGTGAGTTTTATTTCGCCAAAGCTTCGTGGAAATGGTTGGAAAAGTTTCCTTGTACCGCGAAAGAAAGAAATTGATCCAAGTCCTCTTTTTTTGGTGTCCGAAAGTTTCAAACCACTTTTCCACTTTTGTGGAAGTTGCTTTGTGTCCTCACGTAGCTCGTGGCGATGACAACGTAATTCCAAAAGTCAAGGGGTGATTCATTTCCAGCAAGAGAAGAAGAATACCGTCGAGGAGAATTCCTTCACAAACGTGGCCTCGGAATGGAAAATTTGAAAAAATAACTTTTTTAGCAATGCGTATTTCAAGTTTGCCCGATGAATTCATTCGATTCCGAGATTTCATTCAAAGAAATTCACGAAACAGGCTTAAAGTATCCTTTATGTTTAAGCAGCTGCCATACATTACTAAGTTTTTGTCGAACAAGCAACGTAAGTTCTAGTTTTTCAGATGATAGATTAATCTTTACTGTAGGGATTTGGCTTGTTATCCAACTTAGGACTAATGACACAATTTTCTTTCACGCCGCGGAATTCACTGTGATTAAATGCGATGGGCATGTTTTTGCCTTTAGTGAACTCTAAGTTAAATTGAGGAAAATCTCTCAGTTAAACTTACCCATTAATTGAATTAATCTCTATAACGACAAATATGACCTAACAGGAAACTCGGAATAATAATGATGAAACTGTCCAGCTTTAAATTATGTAAGGAATGATTTTTTCCTTTGCTAGTATTTGAATATGAAAAGTTTAAGAGATCATAGAAGCAAAGATAATATAATAACAATTGGTCAATGAAATAACATGGTGAATCTGGAAAACTTTATATTTTGAAACTTAATTTTATTTTCTTTTTACAAAGTGAACTCCAATATTTTCTAACGTGCTGGTAGTTAGTGATTTATTAATTAATGAATTCGAACTTCGTCAATAGACGAAGAAAATGTGAACTACAGTTTGGGAAATTCACGAGAAACAAACAGACAAAGCAGTTTTTACCGAATAGAGTATTTAGTCAATTCTTTGATTTATTTAGTCAATTCGAGCCGAAGTGAAAAAATGTGTCACACATCACTATTAATCAAGAATATTTCTGTACTAAATGAACAATTTTTCTTTATGTAATAAACATTTCGTTTAACCTAAACTTAGAAGTTTATTAGTTTAATTAAGTTAACTCTTACTTTAGCACGCAATTGCAACTTTAGCGCGAAATCTTTGTATATAACGGTCTTCAACGAAATATTTTTCCGTAAAATTTAGACGTAGATAAGCTTCGTAGTGTCTGCCTTGGTAGTAATAGGAATGATTTTTCCTTTAATTAATTTTATTTTTATCGGAAAAAGTATAATTTTCTTATCATTCCGCATCCCAGCTCACCTGATATTGTGTACTACTTTCACAGTACAATAATTTAACTACCAAATACGATTTATCTACCCTTATTTTTATAAAATATTGTAATATAATCGCTCGACAAGAATCTACTCGACAAAAGACTGCGGTCAATGAAAACATTTCTCCGATAACATCTCCGGAATAAATACATAATTTTCGAATCACTCCGAATAATGTTCTTTCGGCCTAGTCTTTACTGTATCTTTTCTCAAATTTCGGCAGAAGAAAAGGCCTTCATTAAAAGCGGTTGCACCTCAACCGGCAACAAAGGTCGTGGTTTTCTCTCATCGGAGAGACAGAAAAAGTTGGTGCCATACTCACCCTCCTTCTGTTGCAAGAGGGGAAAAATACGATCGGAGAACGGCTTAGCTACGAAAATCCTCCCTTAATTAGACTGGGCGATTTTTTTACGCCTCATTTTAATTTACGAGAATGAAAGAAACCCATTTAAGGCAAGGGAGAAACCGAGTCGTTGGGAGTCATCCCCATCGGTGAATATAACGTTGCTATTCGCATGCTCGTTAAGAGCCTCGTTCCCTTCCGGATCGTCGCTAATTCCTCCGCATCTCCTCCCTTAGGTACCCATGATCTTCTCTCTCTCTTAAGAATCCGATCACTTTGAGGCCCATCTCTCAGAGGAGAGAAAGAGAGTTTGCCCTTCATCCAATCCTACCTTTCCCTTTCCTTTCTCCTCCCAACCAATCCCTTTTCCTTTAACTTACCTCCTCTACCTTGCCTCTTTCTCAGCCAAACTTTCTATCCAACTTCTGTTCCGATTCTATGCGCAACTTTCTGACCGAACCCCCTTTCCCCGAGAAGCAATGATCGACCAGAGACAGAGGCGAATGACGCAATTTTCCAATTATAATGGATGTTTGAGTGTTCGAGGGTGTGGTGAGAATGATTTGGAATACGCCGAGATCGATCGGCCTTGCATTCTTCGCCGTTCCATCTTATGCGTGCATAACTGTCGAATAATCCAAAATTATCATCGGTATTCTTTTACTGTTAAAGACATGCTAAATAAATATAAACTATTATATATGAGTAGGAGGGAAGAAGGAAACTATAGAGAAAAATGTACTCAATAAAGCAGTATCTAAAAAAAATTTCGTGGATTTGTCAACGTATTAATTCTACACGAAATTTCCACGATTTTAATTCGACCGGTTTCGTGAAGATGTCAATACCATGACGAAACAGGTCTGAAACCTGCGGCTTTCAGGCCAAATGTGGCCTTTTAGAAAGAATTCTTCCTTTAAGGAAGATTCCATGAAAATCTGATTCCTAAAAATTTCTTACTTGACACAACAAATAAGCTTACATTACTGACTGTATGGTAGTTTAGATCTACTTTCTTAGATAATGGAAAAGGTGAAGCGTCTGGAAGTAGAGCTCGGTTCTGGCCCTCACTGAACGTAATGAAGAATTATGACAACTGATCCGTGTATATATTTGGAAAATGAAGCGAAATTTAACAATATAAACCAGTAGAATTTTTCTCAGGATTTAAATTCTTAGTTTTTATTCAATTTCTACATTGCGAAATTAATTTTGGTTGTTTTTTTTATAAAAATATTTAGTAATCCCTGTCTTCCAATATCTGTAAATTTATATTAAAATTTTCCATACCCATGACTCATTTCTCGTTGAAGGAAAAACATTCACTTTTTCTCTGTAAAACATACTTAATTGCAGAAAGTAAAGTATCCCACTTTACAAATTTTCCATGTTTACTTATAAAACCGACCAGTTGTTACAAATAAGAACGACAAGGGGTTACGGCTAATCTGTGCCGTAACCGGTCGTTAAAATATATCCTACGGTAACTTTGTAGAGTGTGTTTGTTTTTCCCTACATCTTTTGTCTTGGATTTCCGCACATTTTCGTAGGTGCAAAAGTCATAACCCTTTACCTTTTCTCAGTTATAACCGGATAGGGGATGGATATGGAAATTCTCTATTTCACTTCAGTAGTATTCTGACTTTTTGCGGCTGTTTTCCTTTTGTTGTTTGGGCGCTTTCCTTTGCCATCTTTTCGTAAGACACGTGACTAAAATTTCTCTCGTCAAGGCTGCGGAAAATCAATTCCTTAACCTATCCACCCTTCTTAGTCTCACCTTAAACCATCCTTAACCCAACCTTACTCTTCCTGCCTCCTTTCATTCTTTCCCTTTCACGCCTTAACTCCCCCTCTTCATTCCGCTCATTATCTCCCAAAGACGAACGCCAGAAATGAGGGAAAAAAAACATTCGCTAACGCGGAACGCGTTTCCCGCGTCGCAAAATCTTCTCGACTCAGTACGTAATCCGGCGCAAACAAAGGAATCTTTTCCTCTCTTATCGAACACTTTTGCACTCTCTCCACGCAGGAAGAGCGCCGCTGCAGTGCCTTTGCCACCGCTGTTTGACTACCAGAAGGTGGTTAGGATCCCGCAGCGGAGTTTTCCGCGCCGTAACCGTCCGAATACCTCTGCCCTTCTTTGTCTCCGTATCAGAGGCTCACTTTCACAGCAAATGAGACGACTGGTCGATGTAATGGCACACTCTATGTGTTGTTGAGATGGGCGACGATAGACGACGCGTTGGTGAAATGGAATTGCGCGAGGCCATTGGGAAAGCCGGCCGAATAGCGTGCGGTCTTCGCGTTAAAAAGGTGCTAATAGAGGGAAATAGGAGGACCTTGAGATGGAATTAATGGGGAAGAATGCTGACTATTCGCAGGGCCTTCTGAATGCAATATTCGAATGTGAAACCGTCTGAGCTTTCTTTTTCTTTTGAATAAAACCGAATGTTAAACAACGGTCGCTGATTAAACGAACACGGTAAGGCGTGACTTTGTGGAAAGCTACGAAAGAGAAAGAGCAAACTTCGCAGTTTCCAAAATTTTATTGTTATAGGAGTACTTCATTTCCTTGCATTCTCCATTTAAGTTTTAGTTATGGGTTTTGCTTTCCAGTAAGTATTTATATAATTATTTCTTTTGTACGGTACACGTTTGAAAGCCTTGCTATTATTCTATCTCATCAGAAGACGACCTTCCATAAAAAATAACTTCTCAAGCATAATGCCAAACAGTTTATTTCAATAAATCTAGAAAAAACATTTTATATCTTTTGAACCTGTGCAACGGTTAATAAATTCTTATGCAATTTTAAGCCTATGTGGTCATTATAAGGAAGAGGAACAAAGTTTTCCGTTCTCATTGTTTTCATACTTTTCTCTATTTTTCCGCATATAGGTTTTACAGAATATCTAAAGATCAAAATTCACGAATTGCAATGAAAAATTAGTTAGGAATATCTGAATTAGAAATCGAATTGCCAAGGATTGACTTTTTGATTGAAGAATTCTAAAAATATGTAGAAATATAGAAATCGATAAATCCTCCCTTCGGAAATCTGCGATGCTCTAACTTTAACTTTACAGTCTCTTTCAAAATATCGGATGTTTTTGAAATAAATTAATCTACAGTTTGTTTCTAACGTTAAACTATCCAATCTGAAGATATTTAAAGAATTCCTTAACAGATGGACTCTTGTTCCTTTTATCAAGGCCGTTACATCTAGTTTTACGACGGATTAGTCTCCAAACCTCCGGCATAAAAGAGATCCTAACCTAAAGTGGAGCCTATAATTTCAAAAAAGGATATTAAAAGCGAAGGATATAAAGGGCGAACTCCTCAGTTTTTATTTAAAGAGATTTAGAAGCATTAATTTACTACGGTTTGAATTTAACATTAGTAAAATCGTGTATATTTATCGTACTCTCAAACAGTCTCCATTTATTAATTGATTACAGTTGTCATTTAACACATGAGCAGGTTCTAATGCGGATTTTATCACCACAAAATTAAATGTTATTTTCCGAGAGAAAGTGTATCCTATAGTTTAAATTTAACGTAAAGCAGATGAAAATCAAAAATAAATGTTCGCAAATTGCGATGCGATATGAAGTTTACGTCATTTCGGCAGTAAAGCAGCATTGCACAACACCTAAGCTTGAAGTAAACGGTCTTCCCTCCTTTTCGATCATATTTAAAACTAGCATATACTGATAAACTTGCAAGGGATGTGCTTGCAAAAATCATACTACTTGAATGTATAAATAATATTTCGGAAAGATGAAGTATTGAAAACATTATTATGGAGTGAAGTTCATTTAAAATTGACTGTAATATCATTGATATATTTTGCATTAAAATCATAAAGCAATTTCAAATTTATATTATTTATATATTATTTATAAGGAAAAAAATGTTAAAAGTTTTTAATTTCAACAATGATAGAGTAAGTAAAGAAAATAAACGAAGAAATATTTCTCTTTTTTAGTTTGTATGTCGAATTTCTATTTATTACGATTTAGCACCGTTGAATTTGTTTATTTGTCAATTTTCACTTATAATTTCGGAAATGGTAGCATAAAATCACGCCTGAATTATTTTAAGTATAAGAAGAGATAAAACTGAACATCTAGGATGTTCCTTACACTGCAGGCGAATTCTCACGACAGTAAATCGAGCGTTAGTTGGGCATCGACTGAATCAGAGCATTGAACGGGAACCGAAACCTAAATCGAAAAAAGGAAACGATATTTTTAGCGGATTGAAAACCGAACCGGAAAATTGAAGTACTTGTTCCCGAACCGAAACCGAATACCGTAATATATTCCGCTCCAAATTTTTCTTCACAGCAAATGTAAAACAAAGTTACTCAAGTTTCAAACGAGGAAGGCTTATTTTCTGTATTTTTCAGAGGGATATAATGTTACAGTTATCGGAGAAAAAACCGGATCGAACCGGCTCGACATTTGCAGATATCTAAACCGGAACTGATCCTAAATTTATTTTCATTTTCGTCAAATTGGAACGATAAAACCGGAGGTGGCGGTATTACTGTTCGATACCGTAAAAAACCTCTTCTTAAACTAATATTTGTAAACTCCGCTGGAATGTTTAACAAATTATCTCCTTTAAACATACACATAGAATATAAAAGTGAGTTTTATTCCAAACATGATACCAGATTCCGGCACAGAATATTTTTGAGAAAAGTTTCAAAAAAAATATCACGTCTGTACGTACCACGTACTTGATTTTTCCTCCAAAAGCGAGCACTTTGCAGTAAAATTTCTCATCTGCACCACAAACCGTTTTATGGTTAAAAATGACTCTTATCGTTTATCACAGTGAGAAGGCGTGGAGGCATGATGAATAAGAAAAGACGGCTGCAAGAGAAAGCACTTGAAGGAAGTATTCCGCGTCGGACGAGAAATAGCGCTCGGAATACAAATGAGAGTGCGAAGATAAAGAATTATCGTAGTCGAATCGAGGAGACAGGAGGAGGTGCATGTGAGCAGATATAGGTTTCCGGAATAGAAGGGGTATTTCATGTGGGATCATCAATATCTCGCAGTTGTACTTGATTTGTTTTAAGGCTTTAAATCGTAGTACCGGAAATGTCAGTCTTAATTGATCGCTTAGTTAAGTACGAAATACATTAGCACCACTCAAGATGGTAGTCCTTATGTTTTTCATTAGACCGATATGTTATCCATTGGGTTATTAATCATGAAAATTTCAGTCTTTATTTCTATAGATGAGAATTATGGATGTCATTAGCTAGTAACGCATACCGCAATTTGCATTTTATACCACAAATTTCCAAATAAAATTCGATGTTTTCAGATCTTTTTTATGTGAATTCCACTTTTGTGTGGATACTACTTTTTCAGGGACGAAATTCCTGTCAAACGTGTGTCGAAATTTTAATTTACACAAACAATGTGGCTGTACGTTAATACGCACAAAATCTTATTTCGATTTTTATTAGAGGCAAGCGAAAAATTCTGGATTTTCTGATCACAGATAAGGTACTGCATTTTTAACTAAGATCTTAATAATACTTTGGGTACAAAAAATATTGGCTATATAAAGATATAGCTATGTAATATGTACCATGAAGGTAAATGTAACTTTTAAGAAGTCCATTTGGACTTATTCCAGTCACTAAAATATCGTGAAATTTGTGCCGAATCATTTGAAGAGTGATTGATTCAAATCTATTCTTATGATGATTTAATTCAGTCAAAACACTCCGAAGAAAATTCCCCCAATATCCGTAAAATAAATTTTGCAGGGTTTTCGCGAATGATAAACGGTTCTGAGAAATATAGACTATCTCGTACGTTCTAGCTCTCCAGTTCTGTATAGATAATATTTATTCAATTATAAACTGAACTCATTATACTATAAGGAATAATGTAGAACTCATGCCAAGTAAATCTTGAGAGAACTTGGCTCCAATGTGAAAGATGTTTCACAGCTCCCTCCGCTATAATAAGAAGAAAATAGCTTTTGTGGCTCAATCATCTAACATCCACTTCCTATGCCTCGCGAAAAAAGGACGGAGTTTTCTTTAAGAAATTCTTCCGTAATGCATTTCCTCCCGTATATACCTACTTTGCTATCTTTACTAGGCCTGACATGTTGATAGAACGGTCGAAAACGAATGGGAATGGACAATTTGAAGTGGAGGGTCGGAAAAACATTATCGAAAGTGGAAGAAACATATTGGAAGTGGATGGGAAAGGGACGTTGGAGAGTAGTATGAAGTGAACCGGATAGCTCCATTCCATTGGAATCCCTCTAGTTCAGCCGAGATTCGGGAAACGTTGGAGTGGAAAGCACGAGATGGGAGAGGGAAAAAGAGAGGACACGGTGGAATGATAAAATAAAAAGATGGAAAACCAAGCGAGTCGACCTGGGAAAGTAAAATCTAAAAATTACATTTCAGAACCCTGAAACATCCATACATTCATCGGTGAAAGTTTGACGTTTCTTTTCCTGTTTGCTGATTTAAACCTCTATTTGCCAATTCATTGAGACATTTTGACGTATTTTCTTTCTGGTTGGCAGTTGCAGATAGGCGCATATCTTCTATCAGTAGTAGTATTCTTAAAAGGGCTTCGACAGCTAAGGTAATTTTGCACAATTTCGAACCCGAGACCGCTTTCAAAAGTGTTGATTTCGCTGCCCATCTGGCTATCAGGTAAACCTTCGTCCTTGTAGAAAACTTACGAAGAGTCAGAAGTTATCATATCTGAGCTTAGCTTATAGACATTTTCCATTCAGCCGGAAGATTAAGTACGAAAACATTATTGGAGTAATCCTTCATGAAAATAGAGAAATAATCATATATTAAAGTCTTTTTTATTTACTGTCGCTATATGCACGGCGAAAGAGAGTTAAAATTTCGCTAAAATGGGAATAAATGTACCGCTTAATAGATGTTAAGAAATTAAAATTACTTAAATTCCCCTCGGTATCAGTTCAGAAACTGCACAATTTTGATATTAATATGAAAATTAATCTTAAGCAGTAAAACCTTATGCCATTTTGACTTCTAAAGATGCCAAGCGTTTAATGTCGCAAATAGCAAATAGCCTTATGTATAGTCGTTCCACCAAGGCTAGATAGTGAACTGTTTAAGGTTAATTTATCGACAAAAATCGCTAAATTGAAAACTACGGGATTAATTTAAAATTACGAGAATTTTTATCACGCGAAATATAAATACAATTATATTGCGTTGGTCGAGTCAGATACCTATTTTGTAAAATAGAAATGGGATAAAATCCAACAATTGTGAATAAAAAATGCAGCCATGTCAAGAACTAAGTTTTGACAAAGACCACTGCAATATCAGGTCTTATTTTGTGCGTTTTATTCCTATATTTATACTATATTACCCTTAAACTCAATCTCTAAATCGAAAAATATTCTCTACGGAACGAAAAACCACGTTTACACGAGCAGCGTTAAAAGTTCTCGATAGCCAGGCCCAAGTTTGAAGACCCGCATTAATCTTCAGGACCCCATCCTTCTGAGGGAATAGCTCGTTACCGCTTTTATATTTTAGAAACTCCACAAGAGAAAGTTGCGCTTCAGTTTAAATTATAAACGTTCCTCGAAGTTAATTTAATCGACTGGAAGGACCTCTTGATGAGGGTTGCCACAAATAAGTTTTTCGCGAAATTTACGAGAAAAAAAACCACGTAACTTCATCTTTGAGGTCTTGGCCGCAAGTACGCGGGGAAGATCAGATCATCCGATTTGGACCGTAAATCTAAGAAGAGAGGAATCACCTGCGGAGGAGATAAGTAGATAAGTGGATAAGAGGAAGGCACGGGAGCCGTGTTAGCGGAGAGCTCCGTCACCCTCGGTGAAGAATCGATCGCGGTGAACGAGTCGGACTCCCACTCACGCCGTCTAGATTATCTCCATCCCTTGGGGTTCTTACCACGTCAGGTTGTACTCTTCCCTTTTGTGCCAAATGGTTTCCTTTGTGATTCCCCAGCGGAACCCCAACGTTGCGTATTTCTGGAGAGTCTGGTCCAGAAGAGAGAAGGTGTTTATCCAGACGGAGTCCGAACAATTAATCACTAAGCCAGAGGAGCTTTTCGAGTCATCGGTCTCCATGTGCGAGCCGGCCTTTGGCATTTAGAGATGCGAAAACAATGTGTTGTCGATGGATGTTCGCCGGATGTTGTCCGGTGTCGCAGTTGTGCCGGAGAGTGGTTCACGTATCGCTGCGGGTGATCCGAGTGAGCCGAATTTCGATGAGAGGTTAAAAGCTCCCGAAGTGAAAGATACTGTTCGCCCTCATCCCAGAGCTCTCTTCGGTCGAAAAATTCCGTGAGGGACCCTCACACAGCCATCCCGCACACAAATGTTGCCTCAAAAACGTATAAATTTATCTCTTAAAATTTACATCACATAGCGATGATAAAAAGAGAAGGATTTCAAAGGAAAAGAAAGCTACCACGTGGAACAGTGAACAAAGAATTGAGGAAGAGACCTGCGAATTGTTTTCAATATAGTGTGGCATTGTATGGATCAGAGGCTTGGAAAATCAGAAAGAAAGGTAAAAATAAATGTTTAAAGCCTTAGAGACATGGATATGGAGGAAGATGGAAAAAGAGTGTTGGAAATATAAAGTGAAAATGAGGAGGCATTTAGGAATAAAGGCGAGGAAAAGGCTATGAATTATATGATTAAAAGAACTTGGGACGGTAATAGATATAGCATTGGACACGGCATAATATAGAATAAGACATTGCCTGAGAAGAGATTGTTATCATAGAAATGGAAGTAATAATGAAGGGAAAGCGGAGAAGGAGATGGAAAAGAAAGCAAATGTTGAATGGTATCACAATAGATGGAAAATGCGTGAAAATGAAGTGATCAGCTGAGAGAACAGTGGAGGTAGAGACCGTGAAGAAACTTGCCGATTGAGGCAGAAAAATAAGAATGAATAAAAAACGTTTTTATTATTGTGCGGAAATGTTTCGGAATCTACGATGAATTGAAAGGTTT
This sequence comes from Pachydiplax longipennis, assembly GCA_036926295.1. Lineage (NCBI taxonomy): Eukaryota > Metazoa > Arthropoda > Insecta > Odonata > Libellulidae > Pachydiplax > Pachydiplax longipennis. Next base: position 17,030,789 of record JAVFKF010000014.1, read on the forward strand.
TACTTTTCAGATATTGAGGAAAATGAAATGTGTGATCAGCCTGAAAAATAGTCATTTTCTACGATAAAAATCTTTATAACTGAAAATTACAGGTTGATTTACAGAATTGTTTTCCACTATAGTGAAAGATCTGAAATTTTGAGATAAGCAATCATTTGAAAATACCAATATCCAAATTGGAAAGTTCTATATTGGGAACCTCCTTTCAAAAGTTTTTCTCCCTTGGTTAAGCTACGATTGCATCAAAACTTCAAGAGAGCTACGCGAAATTAAAGTAACCTTAAACAGGTAATAATAGTTGCTAGTATTTTTAAACTGCTTCGGCAACTGAGGTCATTTCGCACATGGACTCCGACCGGAAATCGAACTCAAGACCGCTTTCATCATTGCCACATGCGCTGCCACATTCGGAAGCCCTCTTATAACTCCAACTGAATTTCATGCCGTGTGAACTTATGAAATCCACCAGACATTAGCTACAATCGGGAAAGCTGTTATTGCGACTCCTCAGTGCAATTTGGAATTAAAAAAAGAAACTTCTAAGGTCATTTAAAGGGAAGAAGGAGCAAGTTTGTTTTCATTACGTAACGGAATGATTTAGTCCCTCTTAGTTCCTCGGCAAATTACAATGGAATTAAACATGTAGATGCAATTTGACCTTGGGGCGTGTCTGGTCGTTACAGAGGGTCGAGAGGGCAGAGGAATCCTTAGCCTATTCGCTCGCAATAATCCACGTCTCCCCGTCCTCAAGGCCACTTGGACAGCTCTGCAATCCCCTGTACTCGTCTCACGAGGAAATTACCCACCACTTAGCAGCACAGCTTTGTTCCCCATTTTAACACATGTACTTCGAAACTTCACCCCGTTTCAGCTAAATGTTTAATCCTTAAGCGATTTAGCACACTTGCGTATCTATCAGGGAAACACGTGCAAGTGTTTTAGACTAGAATTCCTGCAGAATTCCTCACGCTTTCATAACATGATTTCCTTTAAAGAGACTTTAATATTTTGCGTAATGATATCATTCTTAGGAACGTTCAAAGTCGTGGACATAATCATTTCCCTGAATCAAAATCTCGTTATCTCCATCTTCGTAATCTGAAATATGCTCTTCTTAATCGCAGTTTGATATAAATTAAGAAGCTTAACGGGAAACAGCTTTACTTGGTTTATCATAGAAAGGTTACAAATTTTATTGTTTTTATCGCACGTTTTCTGTCGCTTGAGAACTGAAGAGATTTTCTATAATAAATTAGCGAAAGAGAGAACTTTTTCCATAATCTTACTAATATTTAAGGCAATTTTTTTCATTCTTACTAGCATACATTTCCACTGCTACAAAGGAAGTGAAAATAATTAAAGTATTTGACTACTTTAAAGGCTCTTGCAATGAAAAGACGCAGAATTTTTGTTTAAAGAGATTGTTTAAAAGTTTTTCAATATTTTACTCCATACGCATACTATTTTTATATTCCTTTGTATTTTTTACTTTACACATACTTTATTGTATTTTCTCATTTATTCTTTATTTTTTATTAATTTTATATAAGAAAGAACCAACAAAATCCATTAAACCATCAAAAATTTTTGATGATTTACTGCTTGGTTAATTTGGTTGCAAGAAGATTAAAGGTATGTTATTTTTATAGAATTAATACCCAGTATGACAATCGTATCCAATGAGTTCAATCAGTTCGTAAGGTTTCCATCCATAAGGTTTCCAGCTTTACTCTTGCGGTGCGATCAATGCGTTTGAAGCGTCAAAATATTTTCAAGTTTTAACGACAGATATCGATTCAAAGAGTCTTTCAGAGTTTGAATGTCCTCCCCCGGAGTCCATTCCCGAATTCTCATCCAAAACTTCCTTAATATCGCAGTTACATAATGATCATCAGAGTTGACTTTGTTCCATTCCCTTGAGTGGAGGTAGAAATTCAAGTCTTCACAATGCCATACGACCCATTTAGATAAAATCTCATTATTAATACCTGATTTATCAAAGTTTGGAAATTATTTATTATTATAATGCTTTTCCGCTCAGATTTATTTCTTTGATTTGATTGTGGATCATGTGTAACATTTTTTCCGATTTTTCAGCTCTTTCATCTTTTATCCCTTTGTGTTTCTGCTCTTAACGAATAATCTGCTTTTCAGTTTTTAACTGATTTCCCTCAAATAATTTTTCAATCTAAAATTATAATATATATCTGCCAATCATTCTTCACTCTCAGCGCTAAAAATAAATTCGGAAAAGCATCAGCATCGATGAATCCTGTTGCAAAATTATGTGAAAAGAACTCAGATCATATTTCTATATTTATTTTATATTGTTGATACTATTAAGCAGCCATATGTATTCTCACATAACACCTCTCGTTGGCGAAAGAGGTTTGAGTATATTCAAATCATATTGGATGATCTTCTCTGTTTTGCTTCTTAATTGAAATCATTTTCCATTGAAATCGGCAGAGGAAATTCATTGGATTTTCGAAAATATTACATATTTTTTAAAAGTCGAATGACACTGTTGCTTTACTTTGCGCATCGTTGTAATTTATGCCTAGAAAAAAAGTTAGCGAAAATTGATCAGGAAGGCATATATGTAGTCAAAATCAATCACTGACAACAAATTGCGAGTTTCAAGTTCAAGTTCAAATGTTATCATAATCGAACAGAGAAAAGAAAGATATGCTCTCAAAAAATAGGGAATCAGTTGCAATTTTCTTAGAACCAATTCTTACCTATATTTAGGTCCGTTTTTCGAGAAACACGGCTCTCTTTGCATTAAAATTACAATCGCAAAATCAGAAGTCGACTTGTCAAGGGCTACAGATACTTCTATCTCTAACTTAATAAATCCTTTACTTTTTAGTGAATCGGATACATTTCTGTCTGCCCTTTTATTTTTCCACTCCCACGTGATCTTTAAGTCACGTTCGAAGGAATTTCATAGTGCAGTGAAATCTTTTGTCTCTGTCGTTCCGCTGCGGGTGACAGGTGATACTTGCACCGCCTATCTCTGCGCCGATCGCACGCTTCAGCAGACCGCTTTGTGCTACTGCCCCGAGTCGACCACTAGCGAATTTTGCCATCCGTGGCTTCAATCGCAACAACGAGCACAGCAATACAGATGAGTTTCCGTGCACAGTGTATTTACTTAAAATCGGTCCGTCTCATTTCAGGGACTTCAATAGCAACTACGACATTGAGAAAGTGTACGTTTGTTGCATTTTAAATTTAAAATTCGCTAGTTATCAAGCATTTGCCTTATGCCATCGATATCTAATGGACACGAATATCAACAAAACTTTTAATTTTTAATCTTTCGAATGCTTTAATCATGTTCCTTTTTATTGCGTTATCGTGAATCTCATTATTAATCTATTTTTGTTGCTTAAGTAACCAATTGATCAACCGTATTAAAATACAAGAGTACGTTTTCAGTTGAAAACAGGGTTCGAATTAAATTCTAACTGTAGAAATAATAAGACTTCAGTTAATACAGTTAATACAGTTAATGCTATATCTTCACCCCTTCATATGGGCGTTTTCCCGCACAGTGGGGTTTTTGTCTTCTTCAACCTTCAATTGAGAGGATTTTTCTCCACAAAACTAATCTTATTGCGTTATTGTATTTTTCCCTCTTCTAGTTCTAAGTATTAAATTAAACTTATTAAAAAATCAAACCTAGATTTAAGAAGCCTATTTGGGCCCAACCTCGCCATACGAGTATATTCGTATTATAAAGAGTAAATTCATTCATTCATATCACCTTATTCCAAGGCATTTTGCGTTGTAGCTATACATATAGATGTATTCAACAAAGAAACCTTTTAAAGTTGATATTAATTTAATGAATACATTTATATATGGATTTTTGATTTAATGCAAATAGCACAATTTTCAATTTTCATTGTATCATGAAACCTTTTATTTTAATCTAAAATATATTAGACAAATACTACCCGTTGGTACCGTAAATATGATGAGTCGTTTCAAGTTCAGCGGTATTTGACAGTGAGGAAGTTAAATATTTATAAAATATAAACAAATAGTAACTGAAATACAATACTGTTTAAAGTGCAGTGGCGTTAAGTTCCGTTTATTTTATATTTTGAATCAAATTTTCACAAAACATAAATTCTGATTACTTAACATATTTTCTGTTATACTTGTTTCAACCTGAAGCTTACCAATATTGACATCGTTTTGAAAATTTTATTTGAGTCAATTGATGTCAAATACCTCATGAAATTGCACTTATAAGAGCAGTTATAAATCCGAATGCAACATTGTATTTGAACGACTCATTAAAGTTTTTAGGCAATTCCCAACTAAACTGATTAAAGGTTATTTCGAGGTTAGGTCGAAGAGAGGCCCACTCGGGCCTAATCTTGCCTAATAAAGGGTCCAATAATAATAAAGATTCAAAGAGTTTAAAATTTTTAAAGCAATTTACGATTAAAAAATCGATAACTTTTATCCCTAATAGATTTATATAAAGGCAAATATGTTCAACTTCACAAATCTGCTTCAGTTTCAAATAAGTTGAACGTTGGCGTCCAAAATAGAGTTTAATTATCTTGACTGAATATGAAACTCAGTTTCCGAGGAAGATTCCCAATTCTATGCCCTATTCCAACGTGAAGAGAACAGAGGCACGAAAACCGCAAATGGAATAAACTTGAAACGTCCGCGTTACATAGAAAAACATACAAAAAGAAAACATGGGGTACAAAAGCCATCAGAACCATCGTTGTTAAAAGTACTCGTAAATCAAAACAGAAAAAATAGCTCAATCTTAAGTTAGATGGCAAAGAAAAGAAATTCCCATTAGAATAAGATCTGGATTACGGCCTACCGTGGCAAATTTCAAATATATACGAAGAATTTTGTGAGGAGATCCGGGGAAAATTCGCCAGCTTCACAAAGATCACCGAGAAAACATTCTGAAAGTTTCGAGCACGCTCAAAACCTGAATTCGAACTTAAATTCTCCTCGAAAATAAAACGGACTTTATTGTCATCCCCAGTTTTCGCTTTTGTTCCTGCGAATATTCTGCGTCGTTAACTGGATACAATCGACGGGAGAAAGAATATTTCAGCTCTCGTGCCTCTCTCGCTGGAGCAATTTATCGCCTCAGACATTCTCCATTCTTCCCTCACTTTATTCCTTCTTGCCAGTCATCCCACCTTATTTCAGATATAAATATCGTGGGGTTGGATCTTGACATGGAAACAGCCATTTGTGCTCGTTCATATGTTGCAGGAAGGATACTAATGACTAAAGATATCAAAGGGGCTCGAAGTAGTCACCATCTATTCCAACCTCTATTCTGTCCCATTCCATTCTAGCTCTTCCTATCATTCATTATAAATCCTTTTTTCTCATATTATCTCCATATCTTTCCATTCTTTAAATGCATCCTCCATGATCTATCTTTTGCTACTTAGTTTTGCTTCTTTTCCTTGCGCATCCCGTTGATATTACAGTAGGACTTAAACTACTAAATCAGTTCCTTCCTTTGATCTCTGCAGTCTATTGAAGCATTTACAGCTGTTATTTCCTTTGATACTTATACATTATTTGATGTTTGCGAACAGAGTTTTCCAATCTTTTGTATTGCAGTTAAGTGTAACAGGCCCTCTATATTCCGATACATTGCGTTATATTTGTCACTAGAGCTACTTGCTTCCCTTGCTTCAGTTCCCCTTCAAAAATCTGTTATAAAAGATGACTTTACCTTAGCCGATCCGAAAATGAGAGTAAAATAAGAGAAATCGATGCTAAGAGAAGTCGTTTTAAAGACTTCTTTCTGAGAACGATATGCGATAACAACAAGCTTACGAAGTAGCTCGTACAATCTGTGTTTACACCTCCTGCCTACACCGAACGGCTGCATACAGGGTATTATTGCACATGTAGTTATTCTCTCCCGCAAAATAGATCCGAATCGCGCACCATTTTCTTGTATGTATTGCTTTATTAGTTATCATTTCCATAATATTCATATAACTATTATTTATTATTTTTAATGCTCCATCTTTCTTCCTAATACACTGTTCGCTCAATACTATTTCTTTCAGAAACACTCTGTAAATAATTTTTCTACCGTAAATTCTCTAAGTTTTACTTAACAATAACTACAGAATAACATTTTCTGCAGTAATTAATAATAAATTTTATAATAATGAATGTATGTATACTAAAGATTATTTCAAATAAACATTTCGTTTTCTTTAAAGAATATCCGATATGTGATATCTAGGTTTATCTGCACATCTATTCCCCAATATTTTTCAATCATCGTCCATCTGTTTCCTCTTGTCATTTAATTCCTGATTGCTTCCGTTCATTGTTTCCCTCAATCATTTTTTCCTCCATTCGCCATCCTTCATTTCTCCACTCCATCTCGTTCACATACACGTTTCACCGTTTTTTGCAATCGTTTTTGTTTAAGTCCATCTCGATCTCCGTCAGTTTGCCCGATTCGTATTGCTTTCATAACTCCATTTCTTCCCCTTACCTCACGTCTGTTCTCGCCATTCTTCCGTTCTCCTCGGATCTATTTTCGACAAAACAACTTCATTTTCCTCCGTATTTTTCCTCTTCGCTTCTCTCCCATCTATGCCTCCCCCTCCACCTGTGCCATCTTCCGCCTCCCTGTCCACCCCAAGGCCTGCTATGACGCAATATCAGATCTTCCTCCGACCCGAGAGCATGCCATTTCAAACGGAAAGCGTCCTCGCGCATGCGCTCCTCTCTTCCACGGACATTCTTCCCGCCTTTATTCGTATTCAGGGGAAGAACATTTATTTTCTCTTCCCTCCCCGTCTCCATTATGAGCTTGGAAAAAGTTTTAACTTCGACCACACTTTTTATTTCGGCTCATCTTCCTCCGGTGCGCTCGACGCCATTTTGTCTAACTTATTTATCGGAATATAATGCCTTGGCCTATTTATTTCGCATTCTTGCGGGAGCCTCGGCTACGGAGATGGAATTCTTAATTGTTATGTAAACACCGGCTAAGATGTCGCCGGAGTGGGGCAAGAGTGTTATATGTGTTAAAGCCATGGTCTCCGGTCTTCATTTTTGCGGAAAACTTTTCTCGTTGATTCAGGGATTAAGATGGCGGAAGGAGGTTGTTTTGAATACTAATAATGATTTGAATTCTTTAAGAAAACTCTGACGGCGTATCCGAGACGCTTATCGAACGAACTCAGTTGTGCAAGCGATTACCTCGCAAAAACGGTTTGGAATAAACTTATCGGTATAAAAGCGCCCATCCGCAGCATCCGAAATATATTTTTTTATAATAATTGCGCCGAATGTGTGTCACACTAACAGCGCTTCATTTTCGGGGGGAAGCTCTCAGAGATGTACGTGAATTTACCCTCACAATCGATGAAATAAACTCCGGGGTTATTTTCATATTTCTTTATGCACGTTTAGATATTTTAATTTCGAAACCGTGAAATTGGAGCGCGGATGTGCAGCAAAGGGAGTATTGAGCTGTTGAAAATGTTCCGAATCCATGAAAATAGTGTTGTTTTGCACCTAAATGCGAGACGCGGCGTTGCGGGTAATGCAAATATGGAAACTGCGAAATTATTGCACAAAGAAACTAGGATATTCATACAAAAACGAGTATCGTCCGCAATTCATGGAAGGATAGACCTATATATCCTCATTTTAGACCGTTTTGACGATAACTTGAAAAATATCCGCTAACCGTTGAAGTGTAATTTCCCTGAAATTTACTGTTCTTGTATTTAGATTTTCAGATAAAAATGTTCGCTTCCCTAATTGAAAGTTACAGTAGTTACGGATAACTCTATCCTAACGACTCCGATAAAGGTATTATATTCGTACGGATTAGCTTAATCAAAAATATTGTTATTAATATATTTTCATAATCATTTTCATATATTCTTATTAACTGTTATGAATCGCTATATATTGTTATGTACTATCAACTATGGAATTTTTTCTCTTGCTTCAACTTCACTCTCCCTCTTTCACCTATACCCTGGTACGCTGTTTGCTTTACCTAAAATGTTAGTTACTATAAATGTCAGTTGCTGCATTGTCGTAACATTAGCGTCTTTAGAAGAATATTATGTTTAGTAAATGCAAAATAACTTCGATAGAATACTGTATCAAACACGAAAATGCTGTAAATTTGAAGCAGCTTGCTTGTTTAATTACTTCTGCTTTGAGAATGTAATGAAATTACTTTTCTAAAAATAAGGACTGGTGCAGGATTGATACGAAGTTATTCATTCCATGATAACAAAGTTATCTAAGGCTCGGTATACGATGATTATACCCAGTAGAGATAAGAATGGGAGATTTTTTTATTAGTTTGATGTTTTCTTAACTCTTCGATGCATAATCCCTTGAAATATATTCAAATTATATTTTTATTCTAAAACATTGCAAGATTGCCAAGGACAATGATCGCCTTTGAGTCGGCCTCTGGTTATAGCACATAACATGTGTAGCCAGAATAATAGCAATAGCATTAGATTCAAGGGCACAGCATTTTAAATTACTCAGTATTCAGGAAATCAAAGCTCATTGTCAGTGAAAATTAGCGCAAGAATTTCAATTTTCCGAAAACGATAAATTTATGTCACTGAAACCAGGAATTTGATCTCAGTATAGCAGCACATTTTTAAGTACTTCAACGGCTGAGATAATTTCACAATCATAGACCCCAACGGGTATCGAACCCGGGACGGCTTTAACTAAGAGCGAACTAAGGGCTGTTCATTTGGCTATTTGATCTCATTTTCGGAAAATCATTGGGTCAGCTTGCATAAGTTTAGAGTTTTCTTTAATAGTAATTTTTACTTCGACATTACCCAGAATGTGCACTTATTTTTCTTTCATCGATTTCTTGGAATTTTTTGAGAAAAAAAAACATTTGGTCAAAAGAAACAGACTAAAATTGTCTCATTTGAGATCTTCGTCACGTAAGATTTAATCTCCGTCGATTTTTGGAATAAAATAAACAAACTATAATGCCCTGAATCCCTTAGGCGCATTTTGTGTGGGCTCTCTACGTTTCCCTGGTAAATGCTTTACTTATTCTTAAACAGATAAGAATGCGCTATCCTTCTAAAGGAAAATACGAAAGACCTTTTATCTAAAGTAACGGTATGCATTCCGTAGGATTAAGCGAGCTATAATCGGAATTAATCTTCCATGCGATGGTCGTATACAAGTAACGGCGTTTATAAGGACCAATCGGGTTCTCTGATACGGCGTCATAAGGTATCCGAAATTCATTTATTGGTAAAGTTCATACTTGATGAACTTCGGGAGTGTATAGTGTCGCTAATGAAATCCCTCTCCCTTCTTCGCGGAACTGAATCGTGAAAGTGATTTAAGATCCTTCGGAAGGGTTTAATTTCGGCTCAAAGTCTCACCTGAATGAAATCCAACAGCTCTTGTAGCTTTTCATCTGCCTCGTAAATGAGTTATGTTCGTATTCTCCCCTGCGATGAGATGTCCTCCAAAATGCTCTGCCAGAAAACATCCAATCAACGCAATTATACACTGCGATTGCGACTGAACATGTTGGATGAAAACCGTTTCATTTCGTAGGATAGTTCAAGGGAAGGAGCTATTTGCTGGTTCGTCTCCTTAATTGCCGATTTCCTCAATCGATACGTCCCTTTGATAAATTACACAGATTCCAAGGTTATTTAGCGCTAAATAGGATGTCTTTAATGCCAATTTTTCACATTCCACGTGATCCAATCACATTCTGTTTCCCTCTATCACTTCGGTTTTACTCTATCTAGTTACTCTGTGGATTTACTCTTAAAATTCTAACATACTTTACTTTCCCTTGACCTTCTTGCTACGTAAAAGCAAAAGAAACACCATTTGAATGAAATTTATTCCTAATTTATCTTTTTTATTGTGTTCAGTCCACATTTTAATGAAGGAATTCCACCAAATCACACCTGAGAAAGTTTATTTTTTGACGAAGTACGCTGAGAATTTTATCGCTAAATAAGATCTAGGTTAATTATATGAAATATAAGTTTTTCCTTTCGTCGAAATAAATAAACACTTGGTCTTACATGCTCCGAATTAAAACATTGAACAAATAATTGCGCCGGATGGAGTGCTTAACAGCATAAGAACATACAGAATGCCATTAAGCATAACAGTAATAGACAATTGATGTAAGCTGATCAAATGGAATTCAATGGAATTCAATGTGGTCATCATGAGGTACTCATGTTGACCACATTGAATTCCATTTGAAGATCCATTCCATTACGTTGTGGAGGTAACATAAACAATGTGTCATGGAAATTTATATTCATAAACACTACTAGTAAGTTAGCCATTGGAAAAGGTTTGTTATTTTCTTAAATTTAATCAGTCTTTGATTGGAGAACCACCACCCTTTACATCATGAAATGTTTCCCCCTTCGGGACATTGTTTACTCAGCACAGGTCCAAGGTAATCTCATTTGAATCTCGCGAGCTTGCTTAAAATTCAAGGTACAGTTTAACTGCGGAAATTTCTAATTTTGCCCCATTTTCTTTCTTGCTAAGGGTTAGGACTTACTTCAAGTACATTTCCATGAGCTCAGATCATTTCATTTGTTCATTTACGCTTGATTATATTCGCCTGAAATCGAGCGCATACTTTGAGGGCAATCGCTTGAAAGTGGATGAAGTTTCTTCTAACATAACACGAAATCGCACGAGTACAGGAAAATTTCGCAGGAGCTAAACTGTTCTTCGGTAAAAGTTGTGTGACATTTTCTTCGAAGAAAGGGAGATTTTCATTCCTAAGAGTGATTTGATACGAGTTTCGAATTGGGCAGTTTTAGTGAGCCTGGAATGGCGTCTGAAATAGTTCCATTGGATTAAAAGCATCGCTAGACGAAAAGAATTGCGTCAATTCGAAACTGAAAGGAGTGAAACTATTGTGGCTATAAGTGGTCTGAAAGGAGGCTGTAGCATTTTAAGAGCTGTAGTTTTACTGCTGTTTGCGAACAGTACCCAATAATATTGTATATTCTATAGTAACCGACCCCCTAGGGACTGATTCGGTTACCGTTTTGGCTGAATAATTTAGTTTATATTCAAACTAAATGAATGTCCATACGTATATATTTTCACGTGGGAAAATAAATAAATCAAAACAAGGATACTTCTCACCCCACTTCATGACCGATTCCGAGAAATTCTGAGAATGGTATTTTAGTCGTACACGTCGTTAGTGAGCCGAAGACCTATATAAGCCTTGGTAATTTTTTAATAAAAACCGAAGCCATATCGGACATCATCTTTCAATGTAAAGACATGCTGTGCTCATGGCTAGTGAATAGGCCGGTTAGCGCGAAGCCGGTTAGAGGAACTACAATGTAAAATAACAATTGATTTGGTATGTCCAGGAAAATTTCACAGTACCCAGGGACGTCGAAATTCCAAAAGTTGACGACTTCAGGCATAAAAAACTGCTTTTTTTTAGAAACGCAGATATTGCACCTCCTGAAAACGGAAACTTTTCTTCGCGTTACTCCGGATTAAAAACAGCGTTTCGAAAGCCTCGAGATGTATATCAGAGTGCGTGTGCATGCCATTAAAAATATTGCATTTCCATGTCCACTGCTGCAGAAAGCAACGGCCGACTAGGAAAAGATTTTCTAGACGCAGCTCCAGAGCGGAGTTCCCTCCATTTTTTAATTTGGTGGAATTGGTCTGCGCGTTCAGTTATCCGGATTCATTATTTTCGAGCAGCTTTTCCCCGTAAAAAATTCGATACGCTGTTCTCCTCACTTTTTGTCCCACTCATTTATGAATGATTCGGAGTCGCTATACTTTCTGAATCGAGAGCAGGAGTGCCTTTCCCCTCTTTTTTTGTGTCGGCGCGTGTCGAGTAATTTTACAGCAGAGAACATCGATCCAATTCAATCGGGATAAAATATTCCAAAACACGCTCTAAGTAATTTGGAATTAATCGCGATAAGAACACCTCTGCTGATATTGTTTCTTCCATAGTCTAACAAGGGAAACTACGGCTGACGCGCTAGTCCCACCCGTGATCGAACTAGCTTCCTTTCGGCGAATCCCAACCCCAAAATCAAATGCAAATACGTTCGCCACGCCAATATTCAACGTGACCCAAATATTTACCCCGTGGTATTTCGATTCAATCGGCAAAATAAATGAATTAAATTGTATCTCTGCGGCTTAGCGATGATTTAAAGCTGCGATCGTCGAATCGATCAACGGACGAGTACATTGTGAACGCAATGACCTCTAGCGCGGATAATTTCGAGTTTCCATCAAATTTGATTCCGTATAGGTCTCCGCGAGTAAATATGGAAAACTTGGCTAGTGTAATTAAAGTAACTCATGAATTTAAATGTATGTTGACGGAGCGACCGCATATAAATTGATTCTTCGAATATTTAATTTCGTGCTCTGTTATTTTTCCATTTGAGAAGTTTTAAAACGATGAAAATATACTCTATTTTCCCTCACTTTTGTTTCGTCGATTTATTTGAAAGTTGTGCAATTTAAAAGCGTTCAATAGTGATCGTATCCCAACCTCTGTGGTCTGAAATTCCACTTTTCGTGTCCCCGAGACATTCAAGTTCCACCAATATGCACAGAGTTCGTTTTAATGATTGATGTAATTTAATAATTTGCGAATACTTGGTTCGTTGGTGAATTACGGGGAAACCATTGGAATATTTCCTTAAATTAAGAAACATAATAGAAAAAGAAAAAGTAAACGGAATAAAACGAAGCGACGTCAACCTGCTCGTGTTCGGCCATACAGGCTCGTAAGTTCAAATAGTAAGACGCGTCCCGCTGGTTGGGAAACACTTTTCTAGAAGATTTAATATGAAGCTAAATAGGAAAATTCATTGCCCTATTAGGATATGTGCGACTCTTATACACCTTTTAAACAATTTTAGGGAGGGTAATATGAGAGCTTCTCCCAGGACCCGGCAAAATTACTGAACGAGTTCTGCAGAGATGTACGCTAACTACCAGACCCTGCAAACACCTTTTCAGAAAGATTGGAATAATGAAAATTTTATTCAGAGTCAGGGTGCTTCGTAACCCGAGAACAGAGAAAAAAGAAAGAAACCACAAAAAACGTACTGCTCCTCGAATGCTTTTATTGTGAGTAAATTTCAGCCACCCGCGATCCCTTCAGGGAGCCCTAACCTCTTAAAGCACAAACGAGCCTTCAGGAGTTCTGCATAAAATTACCATCCTCTCACCTGGCATTCTTTTATTGCCGCTAGATAAGTCCCGGAAGTTTCCTTCTGCGCTTATAGACGTTTAGAAAACCCTTCCATATTGCCGCAATGCGACCCCAACACGTTTCTAGTACCCGCCATAAAAAGGGAATTTCTCTTGTATAATCTTCCAAAGAGCGGAATTTTTCATGGCATTTCGTTTGTTTCTTCCCTCAGGTTTCTCAGCGTTAAGAAGTGGCTCCTCCGCAAGAAGCACCAAATCGAGCTGGCGCGAAAGAGGGGTTGGAAGGGTTATTGGGTTTGCCTGAAAGGAACCACCTTGCTGTTTTATCCGTGCGAATCCCGTGACGAAGGACGGTCCGTGGAGGCGGCGCCGAAGCACCTGATCATCGTGGACGGTGCAATCATGCAGCCGATACCAGAACATCCAAAGAGGGACTACATCTTCTGCCTGAGCACCGCTTTCGGAGACGCCTATCTGTTTCAGGTAGAATGCTATGCCATTGAAGTGGACTGTTTACAAAAGAGAGGGAGTGAGACATTGAAGTAGTTGACGAGGGAAAAAGTAATTTTTATATTTTTCATTCTTCAACATAGTTGTCGTTACAGTCGCATAAGTGTTTACGTTGTATAATAATTGCCGAAATATATAGGGTTGAGTATCCCTAATTCGAAATGCATGGGTCAAGGTTGTTTCGGATTTTGGAATATATACATTATTCAGCGAAGTTTAAGAGAATGGGAATGTAGACTTTCAGAAAATTTACTTTTTATCTGGCATCAAAAACATGAAAAAAAATGTAACAAACAAAAATGCTAAAGTATGTTTATTTGTCACATGAGATTGATCAACCAAGAACTGAATCCCATAGATACAAAGAAGATGCTTAGCATTGGATGGAATTTTTAATATTTGTGATGTTTTGTGTGAGGTTCTTTATTAAGAGTTTTTCATCTTATATATTGGTGATGACATTACGGATGTTTATTGTATTATCCAAATATATTGAAAAGCAAAGATCTGAAAAGTGAGTTGATGCAATTTCATGGATATATTAATTTCGGATTGGGGATACTCAGCCTGTAATGGCAATCCACGATATCACGTTATTAAGTTGTTAGCAAGTCAAGATAAATTTCGACAGTCACAGTACATGAAATAATCAAAATGATGTTTAAAATAATTAACAAACAATGAAACACACTAATATATGAAAACTATAAATTCAATAAAATTATCTCTTGTCTATAATAATGAATGTATCTTTAATTTATATACAAAACATGAATGTAACATGAAATAACGCATATAGATAGTTTCCATTAAAACGAAAATATGGCATTACATGATTTGTGACACCATGATGATTTGATCCTTGCAGTTTCTAGAATTCTAATTTAAAATGCAAACATGATTTTTTCCGAAAGTTGAAATAATTGAATCAAATGGTACATAACGGAAAATATCACTTGCGAGAATTTGATGAAAAATCGGGAGGCGAATACAAGTAGCAATTTTGATTCGTTCTTTCTTGGAATAACGAGCGTAAAATGATGCTAATATTAAAGTGAAAATTTTGATTGGCTATAACGAGTCCAATCAGTAAAAGAGTGGTTGTGATTCTAAAATAGGATTACGCCTTCATTTGGGGTATTCCTGTGTCCTCCTCACTTAATGAATCGGGAATTTATAACTTCTGGACTTCACAATGATGAAGAAATTTGTTTGCTCTATTTTATTTACGCGCATCGAACTTGGTTTTGGAAATATCACTCCAATAAAGTTATATAATATATGACAACAAAAGCCCAACAGAATGTTCTCGTTCCAGAAATGAAGCGAATTTTCTGGAATGGCCGCAACATATTATCTCGTTATAGTAGGCAATTTTCAAGTAAAGGAGCTTTCCTTAACGACCTGTTTGTGGCTAGGAAGCCATTAAATCGTGATCCTTAGCTTCAGCGATTCCGCGAACTTGGCTTAATGGAAAACCTTCGCGTCTATTGTTTCTCCCGAGAGAAGGCATTCACGAATTCTTCTCTTTGCAAAATATGCATATAAAGACTCTACTTAGTGGCTCTTTCTATTCTATTATCTATTTGACTAGAATTTCCGTTGACTTTATTTATGAAAAATCTTCGAAGTATAAATTTACAGACCTGCAACGTTTCGTCTAAGTTTATCACACGAATCCGTTTATCGTTGATCAGATTCGTTTTTCCTGTTTTGCATAATGAAATTTATTCCTCGATTTCTGAAAATTGTAATTGGATTAGTTATCATTAACATGAGTATCTCTGAATACCTCTGAGGCTTAGGTGCTCTTTTGAAATTTATTTTTTCTTCGTCGGCACCTGTAAAATATTCCTTTTTATTCTAAATTTATTTATATCTATTTATCTGCTAAGGGAGGAGAAAAGTATTTGTAGCATGTAAATCTTTTAAGAAAATGTTTGAAAATTCTGGTTGTGTTACCGATTTAGAAAGGTCTGTCATCATCCTTGTGTGAAGAAATAGAAGTCAAAAATGTTTTTATATTGCGTGACCGTTCCAAATTTATATCGACATACATTAACTTTTTCGCTCCTATCGCTCACTTTTTATTATTCCATTTAATTACAAAATATTTCTCCCTCACTTCGACTGAGAAGTTAAATGTTTCGCCAATCATTTTTCTGATAAGTAATGGAATCCTTGCAATAATAACATTATCTCATTTGAATCAACTCCTTTCATCCTCATTCGCGTTTTACGATCTCACGAAGCTTAAAACTTTATTGCGTACAAAGGTTGTTTTTCTGAGTTCGAACCGAAGTAAGTGCGACTTCAATTGAATCGAAGCAAGAATCTGGAGCTGGCTTTCCGTGATTCTCTTTCTAAATTGCTGCCAGAGGAGGAACTTTTCAAAATTCTAACCGTATCCTTCAATAATCTCATCTTCATTTTTGCATCCGCCGGATGATAAAATCATTCACCGCTGGAGTGACTCGGATGATCCAACAACGCGTTTTAAATACAGAAAATATTCCAACTGCGAAGATAGGGCAATCGCGGATTTCGCCGTCAGCGTTTTTTATCCGTATCTGGGTTAAGCCCTTGAACGTCTGCTTGCCATTAAACCTCCATAGATTTAATTGATTTAAAGAAACGACCGAAGCGAAATAAATCTAATTTCTCGAACGGAATAACGCACGCAGTCATCCGTTTGGAGATTCCCGCATAATCGTCCCCATCGATTCGAACGGTTTTGGGTCAGATGAGATGTAGAAATGACAGTAGCGCGTACGCCAAAATAATTGCTGGATCCGATCTAGGCGGTTAAATAATTTCTATGGGGAATCACGCTCCCATCCATTTTATTTGCGGAAATCGCTGACACCGCGATGGGGCAAAATAAACGTCGGGATTTCGACATGAAAAAGGAACCGATTCGATCCCCCGTTGGAAATACAGTGCTAATAACCGCAGATGCAGAATCGATGCGGAGCTTTGCTGAGATACTCCTTACTTTTTCCTCGTTGAATTCGCAGTCGCCAAAAGCGTTCTCTCCTTCCATTTTTCTGTTTATACTGACGTAATTCGGTCGTAATTTTTATTTAAGAGGGCCTTATTTTACTCGCTTTGAATGAAAGCGCTTCGGATTTTTCAGACAACCGTTGCACTCTTTGGGAATTTCGCTTGCGTTGCGCCATTGTGACACACGTCTATTCACGTGACGAGATCCTCTTCACGTTCTCGTTCGAGAAAGTAAGGCGCTTAAAAATTCTTTACTCTTAGCAAGAACGTACTGTTTTAATTTCTTACTTGGCCTATTTTTTGTTTCAGCCTCCGAGGCCTCTTGAAATTTATAATTGCCAGATTTATATTTTTTCAGCAGTGCGACCCGAAACGTGTGAGGCTTTCTGTCATTTTTCGCAATTCTACTCGCTTGCAGTCTTTACTCTTCACGCATGTTAAGTTTCAATTCGCGATGCATTTAACGGAAATCGGTCGAAAAGTATCATTCGGCACACAACGAAGGTAAAGAGAATGCAGTTGATATTAAGTTGGTATATAAATCTACAGCATTTTCTGCAGTGCAGAGATTCAGACGGTTCGCACCGGTTCACGCGAACAATTCTTTGAATTTCTCGACTTTACCGAACCTAAATCTATTTGTAACGATGGTAGTAGAAGTATATACGCAGAGAACTGCAGTCTGCTCTTTACAAGAATGTATTTAAATATTAGATCATGAAATACTTCATTTTTATTTAACCTTAAGTTTCATAAACAAATTTTTAAATTGGGATGATGAGGGAAAATGTAGTACTTACGACTGCAGTACGTTGCTGCATACTCCACAAGGATCGGTAGATGATTATAAAAATTTTTTATCCCACCACTGGTTGTCTGTACGCTGGGTTAAAAATCGATCTTTTTTATTTGCTTCCTTTGTCTTATAGATCCTCAGTTGATATATATTTGTGACTATCTCACTTTTTCAGTCAAATTTAAATATTCATTTCAATGTTTTCGATTTCTATTTATCGGTAAAAAGCGAACGGAACTAAGTTAAATGACGTTCTCGAATTAGGTTTTCAAGCTGACAGAATATTGCTCAACAGCTGCTGAGTGAGTCAGTTGCTGCTGAGGAATGCAAGTGAAATACTTCAACGAATATTTTGACGAACTATAACTTTCGCAAAGCAGGTTTCGTACATTTTCGCATAGCCTTATCTAGGTATAATGAGGCCCTAAGCTATTGATGTTAGTGAGGTCTTTTACATGTCCAGCTGACCTTCGTCAAAGACAAGTTGTCGCTATTTTTTGGTTGAATATATACTTAATAGTAACTTATGAACCTAATAGATATTTAAAGCCATTTTCATATGACAAACGAATATTTTGGAAATGTTCTTCCGGTTGTTTTTTTCATTTTTTTTTGTTAAGGTCTCCAAGAGAATGGGTTTTAAATTTTTAGCTGTTTGAATTGTTTAGCTAATACGTAAATCCGGCACTGCATTTTCCCTAAGAAAGAAACGGTGATCCCCAACACAAGCAGCATCAATCCCCATTTGGACACAAGACTCGCTTGCACAACTTAGAGTAATTGCAAAAATTCTTAATGTTCCCTTGGTTGTGAAGCGCTGTGTAAGCATCCGCTCGTCACTTTCCAAAGCGAGGCAACACTATTTCCCGTTACTGAGTCAACATTGTCTCCTTACTCACGCGTAGTTCTTTAATCGGCATCCAATTTTCCTCTGGCGTTTCCCTTTCTGGCTGCCTCCTCCTCATTCTTTTTACTACCAACGAGATTTCAATTCATTCGGCACGAAAGTGATGAATTTTCCTCGAGGCGCTAAAAAGAACACCTTTCGAAATTCCTTCCTCCTTAAGTCTTTCACGACTCATATTAACGACGCTCTTGACGCCTACGGAACTTCCGAGAGGAAATTCATCCTAAACAGAATTAGTGGGATGTAGACGCTCCGAGATGAGTTGACGCGATGCTACGGCGAGTGAGGCGTCCCTAAGTTTGTTTGTTTTTGGTTATCTTTTCACTTTTAGCAACCCGGTATCATTTCGTCCGATCGGGTTCCAGTCATCTCTTCGCCAAAAGATTCGGTGCACGCTCCTCAACCGGAGAAGGTAGTTTTGAATATTTATTCGCCTCTTTCCCTATAGCCGTCCGGATCGTTCTCCTAGCCATTTTTCAAAAAAATAGACTCCGTTTTGCGAATGTCGACGCCTCGCTTTGTTCCTTTGGCCGCGTCTTCCCGAAGGCTTTGGGGCGTATCTCGAATGAGTCGAGTGAAATCCGTTATCGTACCCTTTGCATATTCTCGGCTTTTGTTTTTTCCAAATAAATGTTTCCTCTTTGACGTTGCCTACTTTTCTACGAATAATTTCCTCGCATGGTCATGGAGCATGGGGCGACGACCAGACAGTAAAAGGAAAGCTTCCTCCGAAAATACGGAGTTATCACTTCCTTTCAAACGGTTCATTTGCTTCGTACGAAATGAATTATTCTTTCACTGTTTATTCTTTACGGTTATCGTCATGAAGAGCTTGGAGATTCCACTTGGTATTCAAAACGATCTCTTTTTTCACGATGATGAATTCATTTTTAGCTCTAAATAATTTAAAGATGTTTGAAATGTTATTACTTAGTTGATGTGTTGTGTATTATTTGATGTTAATGTTGTTGATTTTTATGGTAATATGCTATTTATTTCCACCATTGCAAATGATGCTTTAGTGAAAGATACTGATATTAATGGGCTCCCGGATGGCCGAAAGGGAAACCCGTTCGATTCCCGTGAGAGCCTACTTTAGCGAAATGACCTTAGCTGCTGAAATACTTTTTTTTAAATACTGATATTTATTTCTTTCTCACTCTTATTAGCTTTTCTCGTAAAAAAACTGTTGTTATTCTTCCGAATCAAAATCAATTATTATATTTTTAACGTAAATATCTTTCTTCTATTTAAAGTCAATGCAGTTACGGTTGCATTTATTAGACATGAAATTAGGATTAAAATGAAATTTGAATGACAGTACTTTCATTTAATTCATTTATGAAACCGAAGATACTTATCAGCCAGTGGTGATTTTTTTCACGAACGTGCTTCGACAGCCGAGGTTATATGTGCCTTTGAAGGCTTCCCTCCGGGAATCGAACCTGATAGATAATGTTCTCACCAGATGCGTTGCCCGCTTGACTATCGGAGGCTTTCTTTAGCCAATGAACACATACGAAAGGTCAACTTCATGTTATCTCCAAGGTAATATACACCATTGACCACGTTTCAGTATCGAGCAGTATATAAGTTTAAAAAATTCAAGTACCTAGTTTAAAGACACTATGAATCCGATAAAAAAAATTAGGCGCCAAAACGTTGTAATTGGTTTCAAAATGTTTCGAATTCTTTCGAGGGATGAATTTTCTCCAGCAGTATTGGAGTTCAATGATTAATGTGAAGTTTCATGAGTTGGCTCTCTCTTTGACTGTTTTTGTTACTGTTGTCCTTGCAGGCACCATGCCAGGTTGAGCTGGAAAACTGGGTGAACAGCATCCACAGTGCGTGTGCGGCAGCCTTTGCCCGTCATCGGGGGAAGACTGGAACACTGCATCTCCTACAAGAAGAGATCTTCCGACTAGAAAAAGCAATCGAATCGGTGGGCTATTTGTTATTTTCTATTGCTATTTTTTTATTTCTAATAACCCTTTCAAGAAATCACATCAGTTTTAATCGTTATTTATAATATATATTATTATATATATTATTTTCACTATTTTAGTCGGTATCGAAAAACAAGTAAGATTGATTTCCGTGCGTTTCTCTTGGTTGCAAATAAAATACCTTCGAATATCAAAATAGTATTTATGTCGATTCATATTTAAGCTCGATTGGAATCGTCGTGAATTATCTATGACGGAGCTACTCTACTTAATTTAATTGAAGTAGCACTGCTCTGACAAAGCTTAATGCTTACAGATCCTGTTCATTGTATCGTACTCATATTTTTAGGAATATACGTGCGGTTAAGAATATTAAGTATTCTAATAACTTCTTTCCTGCAGTCATGTAAGATCTGTGTGATATTAAATTACGACCGTGAATCATATGCAATTAATTGCAAATATGTCACACCATTCTATTATTTTCACGATGCCAAACGTTAACAAACCAACTCATCTTTGCAAAATGCTTCGTTATTAAATCGTTTTGTATCAATCATTAAAAGAGCAAAGGATTTCGTTCAATTTTGACCAGTTAAAACGGTTTCGTTACCCAGTAATGATCTATTCTTTATAGTTAATCTACGCAGTGCATAACATAATTTCTAAATATGTACTAGGTATCTGATTCCAACATTCATATCACATATTCAGTTACAGATAATTGATATGAAGTGCAATAGGTGCTTTAAGTCATTGAGTATTGATCTCTCCAACCTTTGCATTATTATCAAAATTCCTCAAAAAAGTCATGCCTATAGATATTTCTTCAAAAAAATTGATACTACTTTGATTGTTTGGATTCTTTCATACTTTAATATTCGAAGCTAAGTACGACACTTAAATTAATACATATATAGACAGTGTTAACTATTAGGAGATAAAAAGCTTGAAATTGCTTTCCCTGAAGCTAATATGTGATGGTTGACAAAAGGGGTCAAATCACAAAGGTGAGGTGGAACGAACGCCTTCCTTGTCCAAAGGGAATCATGGTATGGTAGAATGATCTATATGAGATATGGCTCTCGGCGGGAAATGAGTCATTTTTTGGCTAACTGAATGGCATGGAATTTTAGGTTTAGGAATTATGGAGAGTTCTTCCAATGTGTTCACTTTCTCATACTCTACAGTATTAGATAATCAGAAAATAAGATAGATTTATGTTGAAGATCTCACTAATATTCGATATAATTTTTTCTGCACAACTCTTGTGAAAGAGTTTCTTTCTGTTTAGTTTAAATGGACGGACTTATATTCATTGAAAGTCAACATGTAATCTTTGATATTTTAGTTAGTTCAACTACTTTGAGTATTTCACATTTAGAATTTCATGATAGCTTATGAGAAAGAGATTTAAGGATGCAAAAGACGCTATTTCCAGTTAATATAAAGAAAAATTCATAACCTATTTAAGGATTATACTCATAATAATATACACTTATGATGCCATTTCGTAAAATTAGAATCTTAAACTTAAGAGAGGTGTTGCTGTAATTAAACCTTATCAGTGTCGTTTTAGCGATCCCTGATCGGCAATTCGTTATGAGTCTAAACAGTACCTAGTAGTATAGTAGCATAGCGAATGAGAGAAAATCGAAAACCAACGTAACTGATTAGTATGGGAGAGAATGCCTTGAAGATTTCTCTTCTAGCTTTTGAATTTCGTGCCGCCTGACGTCTGGCAGATGATAGCTGCCGATCGAACGCGCCTTGGCTGTTGCGCAATTACGGATATTTGAAAATTCGACCACGGGAGGTATATAACTGAATTAGCGGCTACTTCCTTATGTAAATGTTGCCATATCGCAAAAACATGGCGTCTGTTATTATTAAACTTGTTCTTCGTAAGTATGATAAGAACATTGACGTTAATGTTCTGTTGTTACATCGTTGTAATGTTTGTTTACTACCGTACGGCTGTCTAGGATCAAAAACTGAAGCACATGGCTGAACTTCAACAGAGTGTTGTATCAGATCCAGTAACTAAATCGCAGATTGGATCTCAAGTAGTGCAGTGGGAAGAAAATCTTGAAAGACTTCACTGTGAGCAATTTAGACTTCGGTGCTACATGGCCTCCCTTCAGAATGGCGAGTTGCCTAATCCTAAGGTAAGTTACCTTATCTCATCAACAGAGTTAAAGGTGAAGTCTTACATTGATATTCAAGGATTTTCGAATGAGTTCTTTCAAATGATGTATTCAAATCATTGTGTCATTCTTGTTTAAGGCTTCAGTTACCTGTATTACTTCTCACTCTTATCCTTTAACCCAATGAATTTACTTGAATTCTTGCTTTCACATGCTGAGATGTGGTCAATTCACTTGCGCATTCATTGATGTTTTGCCTTTAAAACTATTTTTTATTAAATGTATTCAATATCTAATCATGTGTACTATTTTTATTTTCCTCAGAGCCTACTGACCCACGTTTCTCGTGCCACAAAGGGCACCCTTAACCGCCTCGGGGTGTTCACTGTTTCCTCTTTCCATGCCTTTATTTGTGCTCGTTCTCCTTCACTGCTCAACAATCTCCTTGCTGGTCGCGGTGCCACTAAACGAAGGGCACCAGCGTTAGCTGCACTTTCGAGAAGTAACAGTGCTAGTGGCAGTGGAGGCACTTCTGGAAGAAGGTCTTTGCAGCATGTGGGTGGCGAGGGTGGGTCATCCTCGAATGTTCGAGATGAAAATGACAAGAATGTTAGAGTATCGCTTCCTGATGGTCAGGTAATTGTCCAAACCTCACCTCTCATTCCTTATTACTTCATCCTTATAGTTAATTTACTTGGAGTTTTATTTATTCTGTCAGTCATTTCTTAGGTTTAATTTCTTTTCATAATACATGTCTCTCACTAATAGATGCTTTAGAAATATCACCTGATGGTTGGGTACTATCTTATTCTTTACTTGACAGAAATTGCTACTCTTCAGTATCTTATTACTTAGGATCAAGCATTAATGAATTTGATATCCCCTCCTTTATGACTGTTTAATCAATGTTTGATCTCTGTCTTTTCGTAAATGAGGTATCATTAAAATTGTTAAGTGCTGATATAACTAAGTAGTATAATAGTTCTGAATTGAGTATATTAATTATTATTGCTTTTTGGGAATATTGACTGAATAACTATAACATATTGAAAAGTAAACGCTGATCACTTCAGTCAAAAAGGTCTTGATTTTGTCTTCATAATAATATGTGAATAATCAGCCAAATGTCCTTTTTCTTTATTATCATAATCAACATTCAAGGAACGGTATCATTAAAAATTCTCCTTCATGTTTATCACTTGAATGGTAAGTCATATGTTTCATAATTGGATGTGATAGTGTCTCTAGGCTTCAATTTGTCTCCCATAAATAAGACTTATTTGTGAAGATCACTGGCATTATTTTTCACAAATTTAAATTTCAAAAACTAGCAATTTATAATTGTGTGTATATATGTTAGAAATAGTATTATTTTCTATAGTTTTTGATCTATGTGACTTAACATGTCTTTATTTATTGTGTGTCTACAGAGTGCTGTGGTTTTTCTCCGTGATTCGCTATCTGTTGAAGAGTTCCTCACTGCAGCCTGTGCTCGAAGGGGCCTTAGTCCAACTGAACACTTTGTTCGAGTTAAGAAACGCAGGGATATGGAGGATACAAACTACTTTGTTCCCCATCGCACTGATCTCATTGAAACATATGTAAGATTTCTGTTTTCCATCTCGATAAGTTAGTACAACTTCATTCTCATGTGAAAAAATTGAATGCTTAAAAATAAATAACCCAATTTTTGATGGAACTTATTCATATTTGTGGGCATAGTTTTTTGTTTTTATTTGATTGTATATACTTGATGGATTCTGCATAAGTGGACCTATTTTACCCCCTTAACATTAACAATATGCTCTTATGTAATTCCAAACCATTATCTCATCACCAGTTGTATTTGTGATAAACATTATGGTTTATAACCTTAAAAGTTAATTAGAAATTTATAATTTAATGACTTTGTTCTCTAATCAGAATGTAGGAGATTATACCCTATAGATTGCCTTAATAATAATATAATTGGAATATTATTTTCTTATTTCATTCTACATCTAATAAGTCCATCTAGCTATATTCTTCTTATGAGAATATTCACTAAATTCTTCCACTGATTTTATTTTACAGTAGAGTTTTGTAAGGACCTCTAATTCTCAAATATTAATATTCTGTTCTCCAGTTGCATACCCATGAAGTGGTGGAAGTTTGTGCAAAAATCCTGTATCAAGTCGAGCTACAACGCACAACACTGGAACATATGTGGGGATTTTCTGTGGAGGCTGAGCTTATGGAAAATGCTGATCGCCAAGATGAGCTCTGTTGTTACGTTAGCAGAGTAGAAGATAAGTCTGTTGCTATGCACAATGGTAAGCAAAGCAATTCTGAGGGAATGATGAGAGTTCTACCTCAAAGGTTGGAAATAATGTTTCATTGCTTCTTTTTCAGGGATCATCAAGGGAGATGAGATAATGGTGATAAATGGTGCTATTGTGAGTGACTTGGACATGATGTACTTAGAGTCAGTTCTTCAAGAGGAGCTGGCTTTGTGCATGATGATGAGATCTTCACGGACTGAACCTCCAGATCCAGCTGGACTCATGAGGGGAGCCACGGATGATATAATTGACAGTCTAGTTTGTCCTCCCCCACCAACAGATGGCTTGATTCCAGAGGAGGTCCTCTCAGGCCTAATTGTTCCTGCACCTGGGTGGAGTGAGTATATTCTTCTGAAACCAATTGATCCATGAATGCTGTAGCAGCTAAAGTATTGCTGCATCTCAAGTTCTAAGTCTGTAAGAACATTTTATGTCTCAAGGGTAAGGGGAACGGTACTTCACACACTGTGATCCAATAGTCATAAGGAATCCATTCTGCCAAAACATTGCAGATACCTGTTCTTATGTTTGCATCATAAATGTAGAAAGAGGGCCTCACAAGGGCTACTGCAGCATTTGTTTATTAAATTAGCTTATATTTATATTAGGAAATCACATAATTCTTTGTGAATTTGAAGAATATTTATCAGTTAAAATAGTTTTGTTTCTACCAAACAGATTCCTCATAAAGAATGCTGTAGGAGACCAAATAGAAAGAGATAGAACCGTAAATTTAAATAAAATTTATGTCACTAACATTGAAAGTGTATAAATTTACAGATAAGCATTCCTTAATTACAGACAGAGATGATTATGTATATAAAAATACAATTTTGATAAGAAATCAGATTTGCAATTTATGAAAAGGGTCAGAAATTCACTGATCTGCAAAGTCATGTTCGGAATACTGATGGGTGGAATATAAAACTAATCTAGGAAAATGTGAATTTGCAAATGTACATATTTGCAGTTTAGTATTACTTTCCCCAGCAAGGAAGTAGCGCACAAGGTCCTTGGCATAGAACCAAAGGATAAACTGACATTTTCCTTTTAATTTATCCCTAGAATAAAACGAAATGGAAAATGTTAACATTTGTCTAATTCTCTGTAACCACCTTGAATACAAAGATTCTACTTTTTTTAAAGTAATTTTCTCTTGAAATGATCTTGTGCTTTCCCTTTGTCTTGTGTGTAAAGAATCTCATGCTTTAAAACATGTTAGGTTTCCAGGAAGTCTTCATTCATAAATTTCATTTATCATTTTCTCTTCATTGTTTTTAATATTTTTACCATAAATTTCAAATATTACGATTGCTTAAAATTTTAACTAACTGTTTTCATTGTGTTTATTTTATAGAAACAGAAACTTCATCAGCACCCTCATCGACTGACACAGCCAAGGCTTCCAGGGCCAATTCCTTTGAAATTGAGAACTTGCTCAAGGTAAGAGCTCAAACAGTCATCATAAGATTTCAAGCAATAGCAACTATTCTAGAGAAATTATAAGATACATTTGTGTAGTCAAGAATTCAAACTATCAATCCAAATGATAAATAACATATTTTTAGGATGCTTCTAAAAAAAATTCTATAATTTAGAGAACATTAAGTTAAACTGTAGGTAAAAATTTGAGTGTTTAATTTTACAAGACTTCCATGAGTAATAATCATGTTGTAACTTTCCAGACGGCAGAACAAGTGACTGGTTTCTGTCGCTCACCATCAGAAACTAGGAAGTCAAGTCCAACTGGAAGTGTAGCCAGCGGAGTTGGTGTTGGTGGAAGTGTGAGTGGTAGCAGTTTAACCCACCAACTGTCCACTTCATCCCAGCAGCAGCAGCCTCTAAGCAGTAGTAATAGCAATGTTAATGTTAATGGCAGTTCCTCAGCCTTACTGACACCTAGTAGGCAGCTAACTGACGCTGAGAAACTTAGAAAAGTGATTCTTGAACTTGTTGACACTGAAAGGACATATGTTAAGGTGGGTTTGAAAGGGCAGATATCAGTAATGTACATTATTATGTAGATAGATCCAGCATAAGTGTAATAGCTAGAAAAGCACTACCCAGCAGTTACTGTGTAATGGTTTGGAAATGAAGGTAAGTAGTGGTAAGAGTTCAGTAAATTTTAATTTTGCAGAGCTGCTTCACAGATTATCTGCTATTTCTACATGATAGTACTTTTTATCGTGTAGCTAATGTAGATATAAATTACTTTAGACCCTCAAGACAAGAGAAGCTTGTTTATACCATACTTACTATGTACAAAATAAAGTATTTAATGGGACCTGTTGGATCAGCTGTTATAAATCAAACATCATACTCCTAATATGTTAATGAAAATGATAAGAGAACACATATCATTTTTCATTATTTTGGAGTCCTACTGTAAATTCGAGGCTGCATCAATATTATCCTAATATTTTGCCTAAAATATATTTAAAGTTGATAGAGTATATGTTTAGACAATTTATATATTCATAAAAGGCTTTAATTTGTATAGGAAGCCTAATTTTTACTATCATATACAATAGTGTATTATTCTGCATAATTTATATTTATACTTATAAATAGGAAATAGTTACATAGTGGAACTAGTTATGTATATTTACTTGCTGCATATCAATGACAACTTTGTTTATTCTAATAAAAACTCCATAGTATTTGGAAACCGTTACATCATCATCACTTTTACATTAAAAATGTATTTTCAAAATTAAGTTAGAAAATATGACTTTGCCCATCATAAATAATAATTCAGAATAATTGTGAAATCTTTTTTAAAATATTTTCCTAATTATTGTAATGATATCTATTTACTTAAATTAATCTTTTTTGATTTTAGCATTTAAATAGTCTACTAGAAAATTATTTGGAGCCGCTCAAGAAGGAGACATTCCTGTCAAATGCAGAAGTTACTGCTTTATTCGGTAATATTCAAGAAATAGTTGCATTTCAGCGATTGTTTCTGCAAAATCTAGATGAAGCTCTCCAATTGGAGCCAGAGTTCAATCATTTTGAGCATCCTGGACAGTTCAAGGTATGCTCACAAAAGACTGTTATTGAGATGCTTTAGTTTACTAATGCAATAAGTGAATTAATGAATCAATCTTTATTTCCAGAATGTGCTCTTCTCCATTGGCAGTGCCTTCCTCTACTATGTTAATCATTTTAAGTTATATAGTTCCTTCTGTGCTAGTCACTCAAAAGCACAAAAGGTTCTTCATCCCAGTAAGTATATGTAGTAAAATTATGAGTCCTGTATTGGGTGGAAGTATTTTGTAGAATATACTATTTAGTTAAGAATTGATTGAATTACAAGTTTTATTGTGCTTTTAAGAGTTAAGGCACCATAAATAAAAATATTTCTGTAATATTCAATTTAGTTTTCTTGCTGGATTGTTTTGGTTGTCATTGGAAATATCTAAATATTTCATAGCAGCATGCAAGTTTCAAAAGTACTTAGGACATCCTGATGAAAATATGTTTAAAAGAGAAATATTCTATATTCTTGAATTTAAGATTTTTTTCTATTTTTAGAGCATCAAATAACAAGTGCTTTTTAGATTCATGATCTAAAATGCATAAAACCAGGTATTCCAACTTAATCCTTAATATTAAAATCTATGATTCAGTTTTTCCCATGGCCTTCTCATTAGCAATCATTTAGACTGTACAGATGTGTTGGGATACATACCACAGCAAATAGCTTTCATTTTCCATTTTTAACCTTGATTTCATACATCTTAATTATTTCCCCTGATTGACTTCCAAATTAAGGTGCGTTTAAGATTTGAGGACATAGATTCATTCATGCTAGATTAGTAGTTTTATAAAAATGAATTCTTAATTCAGTTGTAATGAATTAATATTTGTGGTTCATATTCTGCTTTAGTTGTTAGTTGTTACATTAATGAAAACCAAATTTTATCCCAGACGAAGGAAACCAAGCATTACAAGAGTTCCTCCAGGCCCGAAATCCCAGGCAGCAACATTCCTCAACTCTAGAATCTTACTTAATTAAACCAATCCAAAGGATTCTCAAGTATCCACTTTTGCTGCAACAGTTGAGGAACCTCACTGATCCTAGATCTGATGAACATACACATTTAGTTGGTGAGTGATTGCCTATATTATTGCTTTATTCTGTGATTTTTATTCAAAGCTTTCTTTTGTGGATGCAGGAGATAATGTTATGATTTTTCATAGAATAAATTGATAATAACTTAATGTATCCTAAACCTTTAACTGCTTCATTCTTTCCCAATTTCAAGTAATTCCTTTTTTGTATGAAAACATGAAAGTTAACCACCTATGATAAATGTTTTCCTTTTTTCTGCCATAAGGAAGTTGTCTTCAAATATAAGAGTTAAATAATATTCAATTTTAAACTTTTGCTTCCAAATTTGTAAGGGCATGCTTAGCTTCAGGGATACCATAACTTAATAAACTACAAAGAAATTTATAACAGTTATAGGGCTTAGGAAATTTTTGCCAAAAAGTTTAGTTTATTATATCCTATGTTTACATTATTCTTTTCTCAATGTTCACAACGATATTGATTTCCTATAATAACTCTATACCTCTCTCCATAGTTCCTTTCAGATCCTTGTATGATGTCGTAATGTAAATACTAGGTATTTAGATTAAGTTATTTTTGATTTTTTGTTAGCTCATACCTTCTCCCAATTTCAACAGTATTGAACCTAATTTATTTTTGAATAGAAATCATCACTAGCTTTACAACAGAATCTTTTTTGTTTTTGTCAACCTTTTCTTGTGTGATAAACATTCCGTACATGCTAGTGAATACATTAATTAATTTACAATTGTTAGGAATTGTTTTGCATTTATTTACCTCTTGACTAGATTTAAATGAAGTTTGCAAATATTTTATATGATAAAAATACTATATTTTTTAATTATACAGAGGCTTTGAAAGGCATGGAAAAAGTTGCTGAGCACATAAATGAAATGCAGAGAATCCATGAAGAGTACGGAGCAATATTTGATCACCTCTTCAGACAACATCAAAAGTCTTGCAAACAGGTATTTTTCATGTTTCTTAGGAGCAATATCATTACTTTGAAGTACATGTTTTGACTTTTTCTCATAATTTTAATTTTGCAGCCAATTGATCTCAGTCCTGGCGATCTTTTGTATTATGGTGGTGTTGAGTGGCTGAATATTTCAGACTTCCTAGGTAAAATAAAGAAAGGATTGGAACTTCATGCTATGTGTTTTGTTTTTAAATCGGCAGTTGTCTTCCTATGCAAAGAACGGTTGCGTCAGAAGAAAAAGCTCATGGTGAGTTCAGTCAATAGTTGTCAACCAAATCTTGTAAAGTATTCTTCACCAAAAAATGCAGATTTTTTTTTGTTCATCCTGATATTGCTGAATCTTTCTCAGCATAATGAAATATTTTATTTTGAAGATGCTTTAACATTGGCATTTGTTGACATCAACTAAAAGTCGACTACTTGCCAATTTTAAATTTAAGAGGATGGCAAAGTATGAATTAAATTAATTCATTTAAAAAATTCACAAATTTCATTTACCATTCAATTGCTCTATTTTTTTCAATATTAATCAGCTCTTGTTGGTGAATATATTATATGAAAAGCCCTCATATAAATATGTTAGCTGTGTTGGCATACATATTTAGGAATTTAATTCTTTGAATCAATTCCCTTTCTTGAATTGTAAATAAAAAGATTTTTAATCACTCTTGAAACAAAATCATTTTCACTAGCTCTCCTAATTTATTTCATTTAATATTTAAGTTAAAATTTTCATACCTAATTCTAATAGTAATATTTTTTCTCTGTCTCCCTATGAAAATTGTGGTTACATTATCAAATCCTTGGTTGTCATTTCTAGGGTGTGTCCAGTAAAGCTAGCTCGTCTGAGGTGGAAATAATCAGATATCAAGTTTTGATTCCTGTTACTGAGGTGCAAGTACGAGCTAGTAGTGCCAAAGATGTTGTCGATTCATCACACTTTTTATGGGAACTCATTCACCTTCGCAGTCAACTTCAGAGACGTTCTGAAAAAGTTTATGTTCTGTCAAACAGGTAAGCTTATCATTGAGACATTATAATAATTACATTAGATGAATTAAATGTATGTAAAATTTTATTTAAGTTGTTGAAAATGATCATCTTAGCTCTCCCTTATAATTTCAATCTCTATGGCTGTAATATTTATTTGATTATTTCATAAAAACTTCAATGGTACCAACATGAATATTATGAATGGAAATCATTCTTTATTTCTAAATTATTTATTTTGAATATTTGACTTGTAATTTACAATAGTGTACAATTACTTTTTGTTTACTATTGGCAATTAATAAAACATTTATTTATTTAATCCTAAGCTTGAAATTTTGTAGATCATGAAATAACAAGATTTTTTGTTAAACTGTCTTATCATTAGAGGTGTGCACCTCTTCAAAATTTCCAATCAAATCGGTTTTTTGTTCAATTAAAATTTTGAGCTAGATGCAAAGCATTGAATCGATTACAGATTTTAATATTGGATAATCATGTTTCCTTTACTCATTTTCTGTTTCATTTTTCAATATTTTCATGGAGTTTGTATAGATTGTTGTATATACCATTTGTGCCATTTGAATTTGATTCAGAGAGAAAAAGCAGGATTTGCACAATCGTTGCTCATAATATTTTCTCTTACCCTACTGATATTTAGTTTTCTGAAAATAGTATGGATCCACAAAGGTGGTTTGTTTCAAGTTTTGAATTAATTTGGATCAATTTTTGTCCAAAACAGTACGCCTGATTTCCGCAATGCCTTCCTGAAGACAATCCGACAGATCATTAGAGAGAGTGTAAGGAACATGAGTATCCCAGCCACTAAACCTGCATCTTCAATGGGTGGTTCAGCAGCAGCATCTGCAACTTCATCCAACACAGCTACTCTGGGAAGACCTGGAACAGGAGGAGCAGCAATAGGGTCATCAACAACAGGTGTTGCTCCAGGGGCTGCGGCTGCAGCTGCTGCAGCTCAAGGCTCCTCTCATACTCTTGGGAAGCCATCGAGGAAACCTCCTAAAGGACCCCAAAGGCATTCAGCTGGGAACATTGATTATGATAACTTGACAGGTTCAGGAGCACAATCTGAAGTAAGTCCTCATACACATTTTTCTCAGAGTCCTTTCAATTATCTTTCCAGGAAACATTTTTCATATATCACCTGATTTTAATAATCAGATCATATGTTTCTACTAAATATGAATTTGTCAAAGGTGAAGTACATAATGGCATGTTATGCCCCTTTTTACATATTTTCTCTTCCCTTAATCCTCCATCATCTCACATGATTGTTTGTTATATGATTACTTGTGTAAGATGCTCCTCATATTCTATCAAAATCTCTTATTCTACCAATAATTCTCACTATTCTGTTTTAAACAATATATTTTTCACAAAATATTAATGTATTTTATTATTATAAATTTACTTAACTTAAAATCAAACTTTTTCATTGAATAGGTTAGTGGCATAGGCAATAAAAGGTGTGTAACTTTTGAAAGATAGGAGAAACAGCTAAAAAAATCAACTTAATGAAAATCCATGTATAATAATTTTATGATGATTTTTAATTATAAATCATGAAAAAATTATTCAAAAATGTCATAAATGGATGGTTAGATAAACTGTATATAAGGGCTACAAAATATAAAGATTTTATAAAAACCGACATTCAAGTATTTTAGTCATCTGCTGTGTCACACGGTCATGGAAAAAGACGTTTTTATTTATAAGAGATATTAAAGGGATACTGCAGATATTTAGAGATATGTTAGATAGCAGACACAGTTCCTGCTTCAAAAGTAGTTGTTAAAATCTATGAGAAAAAAATTTCACTTGAAAATATATGCTGGGGTACCCACAAGTAACAGAGGGTTAATTTGGAGAAATTGATTAGAAGGATGTTAGAATGTCATGTACATCTCATATAGCAGTGACATGGAATGGTAATTCATCATCCTGCAACTTTCTCTTCCTCTTCAGGGTGAGAGAGGTAGAGGATCTGCAGGGTCAACATCTAGTGCAGCTTCCGTTACAACAGCTGCATCATCAAGGGAAGATGGCGATGGAGGCGTATCCACAACAACAACCACCAACAATGTCAACACTGGATCAAGCACAGCATTTAGAGCTAGAAGCAAAACTGTCAGTGATGTAATAGGTGAGAATATTGTGTAGATGTTTTCTCTTAAGCTCATTCAAGGTTTTCATTTATTTAATTTCCTAAGAAACAGAGGAGAAGCCAACCATAAATATTTGAGTGATTATGATAATTTCAGTTCATAAATTTTCAAGTAATACATTACAATTTGGTTATTATCTGGGTGTATGGGGATAAGGTTTACACTTGCATTGTAATAGAAAACTGTATAGGAAACAATGAAAAAGACTTTAAAATTAAATTTTATAACTACTTTATTTGTGGAATATTATAGAAATTGATGCTGTCTTATTTAAATGCATGCCCTACTCTAACTACTAAAGAAAGTTTCTAAAATACTCCTTTATTTTCTTTTGGCGCAATAGTTGATAGTGTTCATTTGTCACATAAGTCATAATGTTCTGCAAAGATAAAAGTTATACTCTCCCAGTTGCTTGTCTTACATTTGCAATTACAACTTAAATATGCTGCTGACCAGATTGAAATAATAGCTTGTGGTATGATGCATCTGAAGAAACTTGGAGATAAAATTTGCTACAAAATGACCTACAGCTAACTAAAAAATAGTAAATGTAATCATTTTGATGGACACGGTGAGGCCTGCAGTATATTCAAAGTTGTAATAAATGCAATTACCGTATTTTAATGTATTTCCATTGCAAATTCAATAAATTGATATGTTGTGCCTTGTTGTAGTGTCTGAGCCTACAAGTAGTGCTAGCAAAGGAGATGGAGGAGCCAAGTCAGAAGGAGAAGAGGAGATAGGAGGCTCTAAGACTGCTCCCCCAACTCCTACTCCTCCTGCTACAAGCACAACCACCACAACGTCGTCTTCAATGAACTTAACAGCTCCAACAACTGGACGAAAAGCAGGCACACTTGGGCGAACTCCCAATCATCTGAGTCTCAGCACCACATCAACATTGTCAGCTGGTAGTTCAAGTGGAGGTGGAGGTCAGGCACGCCTTATTCAATCTTCTCACCAGCCGGAGAACTATACGCCGCAACCTGTTAAAGATCTTGGTAAGGGAAGAAAATGCACTCTATTTATCATTTAAATGTGAGAAAGAAAAGTTTTCCTGAATAATTTTATCAGCTTTTCTTTTTTTCTTTTTATGTTAATAGATGTCTCAATTCATGGGGGCAAATTATTCATTATTTTAGTTTTAAAAATAGCTCTATCAGTTTCACATTTTAGATGGCATCAGATGGGTTACATTCTTAACAAGTAACAATCATATGAAGTTATTCTTGGGATAAAATTCTGGTGCATGCACAAATACAAACTGTCACTTCTGAATTTCCTCCTGTATTTGAAAGAAAACAAACTTATGAAATTTTTTCGTTTACACTGAATGTTTATTTTAGAGTACTACTTTCATATATGTGTGAGAATTCCACTAGCATTATTATATAAAAGCTCCTTTTACAATTTATATATGTTGCCATTTCATCACAGAAAAGATTGAACATTTTTATACTACACCTCGGAAATTTATTAAAATTTGCTCTGATATTTCAAGCAGTAGTAAATGTTAATTATGAGTATTTCATAAATTGATTATGACTAAATTTTTAAAGTGTAAAATCATTATCTTTTAAGTTATGCTTTGATTTAAAGTAATTAATTACCAAGTAATATGGAAGGATAATTGAGATTGAGTGAAATTTATTAAAATATCATGCTACCATTAAAATTTGAGAGAATGCATGAAAGATTTTTTTTTTCTTCAAAAATTGATGCATCATTTTTCCATCAGGTAACACCTGTCTATTGATATTAGTATTTTTTTTAAATCTACCCATCTTTTTGAAGCTTCATGTTTCTTTTATAATCTTTGTTATCCTCAGTCCCCATGCTAAGATAATATATTGCTATCTCATTCTTATAACAGGACATTATCGATAAACGTAGTTAGAAGTATTAACAAATGCAGAAACAAAAATACTCAGAATAACCCTTTGTTGTAAATTTTCTACTCGTTTAATAGAAAAAGAGAGATACAGTTTATCAAGAGATATTTTTAATGAAGATAAGGTATAATTTGGTTTGCGTTGTATATCATTTCCTAAAATTTTCATCCTTTTCTAGTTTAAAGCATTCTTCTGTAAGATATTACCAATTGCTTTGCTAAAACACTTTTATATAGGTTCTCCCGTATGGAAACCTCGAGACCTGGTAGGTGAGGCAACGACACTTCCTCGCAAGGGCAAGTCTTCCACTTCAGATTCTGCAGGCAGCAGTGGTGCAGTGTCAACAACCAGCAGCCGCTTCTTGGTATATGATGATTATAGCTCCACCTCTCTGTTCCCGGGCCCTGGGGTCCCTTCCTCATCCTCTTCCCCTGCCCCTACCTCGTCAGGAAAACGAGATGATAAACCCTCATCATCACAGTGATTTGGACAATTTTTTTGGGTCTAAGCCCAGTTAAATGTTTCAAAAACGGTGATTATGGGTCTGCCAGTTGAGGAATGTGCCCTATATTTTGATTGAAGTGTACACGTTGAGCACAAAAGAAAACTTTATGAAGCAACGACAACATGTATTTATGTTGGTGTTTCAAAAAGTCTAGTCCAACGTTGGGTTTTGATATTTGTTTTATTGAAAATCTTCTTCAATATTTTTATCCTTTCTAAAACAGTTAAAATTCATTCATAACCCATACTCATCTTACTCTAATTCTCTGGATACAATTTCCTGACATCCTTATTTCTCCAAATTCAGACAAGTAGTCTTCTATCCCAATTATTTAGCTGAGTTGTAGTCTTCCTTATTTTAAGGTACAGTTCTACAAATATTTTTTATTTTTTAATTGACATGAATTATTTCAGGCATTAGTATTTTTGTCAGAGGGCAGTATTGTGGAGCCTATAAAGCTATCAAAATGAAACTTTCATTGGGATTGACAGTATTAAAATAAAAAGTTTTGCATATTACCTAATATACAAAGGTAATTGCAAAGAATTTCAGGGCCTGGTTTTCATGAATGAATGGGCTAATGTGTAAATGGTAGATAGACAATAGGGAATGGACTATTTAATTAGCCCTTCATGCATTAAAATATTTATATATTCTTTTACACCAGAAATCGTATGATGGGTATCCAAGGGATGTTTTTCCAAAGTATCAATGTTAGAATGGGATGGAGAGGATGCAATTGATTTGTGGTTAAATGAACAATCAACTTCTATTTTATGGCCACCAGTTATGATCTTGAAAGAGAAGTTCCATTGGAAGTTGTTAGTAATGTTTTTAATATTTTGAATTCAAGATAGT
The DNA here is from genome assembly GCA_036926295.1 of Pachydiplax longipennis. Lineage (NCBI taxonomy): Eukaryota > Metazoa > Arthropoda > Insecta > Odonata > Libellulidae > Pachydiplax > Pachydiplax longipennis. The sequence goes on from JAVFKF010000014.1 coordinate 17,067,164, forward strand.
AGAATATAGTTGAGATTGCAGTCATAGCTACGGAAGACTATGATATATAAAGAATATGAAATAGATTGAAAATGAAATTCTTTCAAAGTAATAACAAATTTTAGTCACCTAGCTCAATGGCCAGAAGCCAGAAACAATATACAATCAACGAGAAATTGATACTAATCTTTCAATTTATAAATTTAATATTCCTGGAATTTATATTCCTTGGTTAATGCTTTTCTCTGAATCATTTATTAACAGTGATGGAAAATGTTCTATTTAATAATATAATGAAATTTCTTTTTCAGTAACGTAAAAAAGTTAAAGTATTCATGATTGGTAAAGCATAATAATAAGTAATGAAAAATGGAAAATAATACTTTTATTTTGTCTTCACCAGGGTATGGTTGGAAGTACAAGATTGGAAAAAATCTTAAGTTCAGAGAAGGCTAATAACAGTTTACAGAGTTAATAATTTGTGCTTAGTTGTTTTATTTTTTTCCTGACTCCATGAAAGTTTAAATGCATGCTTATGAAACATCCTTATCCTAATCTTACTTTTGTTAATGTTATCTTTTAAACTAAATAACTGATCTTCAATTTAATTTGCTTGTTATTGTTATAAATGTATGTACTTTCTAAAAAATAAGAATATTAATGAAAAAATTGTTACATATATTCAAATATAAGATGAGCTATCTAAAAATACTAACAAGGGGTTAGTGTTACTTCAAGATACAAAGATTTTATGAAGTAACAGGAGACTTCATTAATTTTTTTATATTCCTTTAATTCTGTTAGTGTAGAAAAATGATTTCTATTTGTCCTTCAGTAAAAATTGCTGTATTGTTTCCTCTTGAAATCATCTTATTTTTGGATGTGTGTGATATGAATTCATATGAAAAAGTAGATATCTTGGTTCCATTGATTTTCATCTGCATTTTTCATTATAACATTAAGTATAGCTGAAATCAGTATTAATATTTGAATGAAATAAAACATGACGTTATATTTCATCTTTAATCAAAAATTAAGTAAAATATGTATAACTGCGTTTTCCATCACTGTCTTGAAAGGGCATCATGGGAAACATCTTTGCCATAATTCAAAATTTTGATTATTATCAATAGTTCTTGGTTTTCATTCTGGGAAAATATTAGAAATTCTTCAATTGCAGCTAATTTGAATATCATTCATTATTAACTTTAATGATGGTTATGATAGGCTGTTGGTCTGCATAGCTCAAGAGTGGGTGAGATTCTCTTTTGTGGCAGGTTGTGAAATTTTTAGAGAGTTAATAATTTGTGTGAAGTAACATAAATACTTCTATGGCATCAAACTCTTTGAAAACATTTTCACTAAACCTTCACTCCTCTACCAAAACAATCCAGTTGTAAATACATGTCATCTGTTGCATAAAATATCATTCATTTTTCATCATTAATTTCTCTTTTTATGAAAAGGATGAGGTGGACAAAATAAATGAGGAATTAGCAAGGGTATGAGTTAATGAATATGCAGGGCAATGTTAGTTGTTGAAAGCGCACTGCAATTTTTTTCTCCTTTTGATGTTTGTACTTAGGAAAGAGGTGGCAAATGAACGAGGGCGAAATGAGTTGATTATGGAAAGTGTACTGCCCAGGGCTGATCAACAAGATGGAGGACCTGCGTCAATGTGAAAGTGTTTGGAAGCCTTGTATTGTATGTTTGTGGTGAAATGTGTGTATGACGTGGGTAAGTGTTACAATGAAAACTCAAAGAACACCTCCACTTTGTTTGTGTTCCAGTTTTAAAAACCAATTATGAAACTTTTAATGGAAAACCCTGTGTTATGTCTTAAACTGTTCTCATTGTTTCTTCACTGTCATGGGCTGGTGTATAATTGCCATTGTAGGATGGTGGTGTGAGTCAGGGGTTCATGGAATTATCATGAAAGTGATTCAACTGCAATTGGTTTATGATGGAGAATGATCTTGTCTAGATAGTAGTTATAAATTGAAAGTAAATGACGTATATGTCTGAACACAAATGTTTAAGTTTTCGTTCACCTAGATTAACTCAGTGAATGATTTCAAACAAAGTAAAAATTAAACGAGGGTTAAAGAATCGCTAACGTGACAAGAAACGTGTTTAGGGATTTTGTAATTCACATGAAATGAAATCATGTCCATGAATTATGAATGCCATGCATTTGTTGAAAATATGTATTGCATGATACTCAGTCAAAACTTGAAAAAGTTTCAATCTCAATAACATATGAAGGGCATATGAAATTTATTTTTGAGGATGACAGGTACTCGAGTATTACCCATAAGGTAGCAAGGGATGAAAAAATTATATGAAGGGATTATAATTGGTTTATAGCCTTGTCAAGAGATGTGATTGTAGGGAATCGTCTTGGTGACAGAGAGGTAAGGTTCTGCTCCTTTTGGTATAGCTTCAAGTTATGGCTCATAGGAAATCCTTAACTGCTCTTGGAATGCATTTTAACACCATGTGATACATATTCATTTGCATATGATTCATTAAAATCATTTCTTCCCTCTTCAACCAAACCTTTTACCATACCTCTTACCCATCTGGATGAGTATTTGGCTCCATCTGTTCAGCTTATTGGGATATATAATAATAATAAATATAATTATAAGTGAAAAATACTTTAAGGCTCACTTTGTTCCAAAAACACACATACATTACTTACTAATAATACTTGTTATTATTCAAGGTACTACTAAAAATGTGTTATTAAATCTGTCAGCTAGCTTGTATTATCAGACCACCTCTTTGTATCTTACTCTACTGTGTAGTTGAGTGGAAACAACCAGAATTGAAAGTTGTTTGTTGTTATTAAATCTTGTTTTACCCCTTGTAAAATTTTCTTCTCCAATGGGTATTGCAGTTGGAATGGCCCTGCTCAGTAAAATTTTTGTCTATATATGAAAATTGAAATGATACCGGCTATGATTTTGGGAATAATGATATATATGCTGATTATATATATATATGGTTAGTAATGATTGTAGCTAATTTATTTGTTTCATTTGGCGTGCTGATGCAATCCAAATGCATTTTCTGTACTGCCAAACCACACGATAACATTATGTGTTCTTTCTTGATTCTTATGGTGCAAATGTTATATTGTGCTATAAAAAATGATTGATATATACTGCCTGTCTATGAAATTCCATTAGTTGAAAATTTTTTGGTATGCAATTGTGGTCTTTGAGTTGACCATCTTTTTTCCATTTACTAGCATATCTGGATTATTTTATGGACAGGCTTATTTGCAAGTGAAGTTTTTATTGTCATTGGATATGCTTTATTGTATATAAATATGCATGTTTAAGAAGGAGATGTCTATTAGTTGAAACAAAGAGATACCCTTGTAAAACCCTTGAAAACCCTTCCCTGCCTCTTAACCTTTCTTCCACTTAAGCGTACCTTGAATTCCATCACTTTACCCTGTTTATCCCTTCCTTCACATTCTTCCATTACCCATTCCCCAGAGCACTCATCTACATTCTGATTGTTAAGTATTCTTGTTGTGAATGTCAACTGTACAGAAAAAGAAATATTCCCATTCAAACATCTCAATTTTCAGATTGTAGGTATACACATTGATTGCCCTGTAAATAGTATGTGCAAAGCTTTCAAATAAATTATATTGAAGTCATTTATCCTTTGTGTGATTTCTGCTAGTCCTTGTTATAACCCATCTTTCTTTTCTAGTACTAATGATTCATAATCAGTGCTCTAGAATAGAATGTTTTATATCCTGAAGTAAATTTGAGAAAAGTACCTACTTTGAAGTTTCCTGATTCAAAAATTTGATTCATTGGTGTAGACTCCTAAGGCAGCTATTAATTAATTTGAAACTAACGTTTATTCCTAAATTTTAGTTTTATTATAACATCCATAGAATTGTCATTATTCACATATCATGCCACTTATGGAAATACCTAACTTGTATTATGCATTAAGGTATTTTTTACTTAAGTCTCTTTAGTAAATAAATACTCTTTGAACAAAGTAAGGTGTAATCAGTTCCATGCGTAAAATTTAGTATATCATAGCTTTGATCCAACCTTTCTACATATGTTCTTTAATCAACCAAACTATTCATCAATTTCTGTTATTATTAGAATTTAGAAGTAATAAAACAAATTATCAAGCTTTAGCTTGAAAACCGATTCAGAATAATGAATTAATGATATTCTATAAGTATTTATTGACAAAATGTTTGAAAATGCATGTCTATTTTCATATTTACCTATGGATGTACCTATATTTCAACCAAAAATTCAGTCCCACGTGATGAATTATTATAAGCTTGCTTCAAATGCCTTTCAAGTTGTTCTCTTTACCTTGGATATGGTACTGTTAATAATTTTCTCTCCTCAGACATATTCCCATAAGCTAAATAAATTGTCTTTCTTGTTCAAAATTAGCAAATGAGGTAAAATCAGGATGCCAAAGAAATTTTTATTTTCCATTTTTATCCCACAGCAACTTTTCTTAGTTATTTTGTTAATCAGTCATTACTCAGTTAATAAATCATACTTCATGCCTCTTATGATTAAAATAAATATCTGAAAACATGATAAAATTACAAAAAAAATAGCTTTAACAAAGTATTACATAAAAGTCAAATTTTAACCTCTGATCTCTAGAACTCAAGCATGATTTTAGATTGCTAAAAAGATCTACATATTTACCTCAGAAAAGTTAATTTTCCACAAATATGTTAAATTTTGACTTTTTTCAGGATTGACTCTGTCTCAGGTGAATATATTAATAAATTTATAAATTATTTCTTTCAAATTACATTAATAATATCAGACAACCTCAGAATAGCAGGTTTCATGCCAGGAAGAGGAAGCACAAAGCAATTTTTTCCTTTAATGAGTTAATCCATTCTAGATGGCAATATTCTCTTAAAAAACCCTCCTTAATGGTAGAATTTTAATATCAGCAATTACTACTATAAAGAAAGAACTCTTAGGCAAAATCATTGCAATAACATTTAGTTTGCCATAGCACCATGCTGCATAAAGGAATATGAATTATCCAGGGGCCAAGTTTGAGAAGGAAAGATAAGAAATCCTCTAGAAAAGGGTCAGAAAGGTTAGAATGAAAAGTGTTGTATTCGCGAGATAGAAAAGGTACAAAGAAAGGCAATACGCTTTGTAAAAAATTGCTATGATAAATCGGTAAGTGTTACTCGGATGCTTCAGGAGGCAGGATGGGAATCTTTAGAAGAAAGAAGGCTCAATCAGAGATTTAAATTACTTGATAAATTCAGACAGAGCACGTTCATAGAAGATGTAGCCGATATTATGCGCCCTCCTTGCTATATAGGCCGTTCTGATCCAGCGAGAAAGTTCAGAGAAATAGATGCTAAAACCAGTCGATTCAAGAATTCTTTTTTTCCGAGAACAATACGCGAAAATAATCGACTGGGCAAATAGAGTCCTGGTGCTTGCACCCCCTGCCACACGCCGAAAGGCGGCTTGCAGGGTACAGATGTAGATGTAGAATATTACACCTCAACCCTCTACATCCGCATTTACCCACAATTTATACCTGCGTCGTTTATAGACAACAGTCGTTCGTTTGCATTGGAAAATCTCCATTGACTACAGACTACAATCTTGAAAGTGTGAAGTGAATAAAAGAAGAGTAGAAAAAGGTATCATTTTTTATCAATACTGAGAAAAAGTATAAAATAAATAAATTACTAATAGATTAAAATTGAATCAGTATGATGAGATGTATAAGTTGTATAAAATTGGATGAGATTTATATCTACAATGAGCCATATTACTCTGTTTTGCTGGCATATTCTGGATAATTGTAAGATCTTCCCTTGTATTTGATAAAAGGGTTTGGATCTTTTGATATGATTTATAGGTCAATCACACTGTGGTGATGTCAAAACTCCTGTTAGAGTTACTAATTGCGATGGCTAATTTAGAACTTAAGGAATTAATGATTGTTATAGCCAATTTTGTAAAACATACACAAATACTTAAATTTAATGAGCCATTGTTTTGACTTAGCAGCTGCTAAGTAAATAAAACATTTTACAATCATGGCTTTGAAAGAATAATACAAAAGTTGATTTCTGCACATTTGGGAATTTTTTACAGGAATGGAATGGGGAGATAGAAAGTCTTGTAAAAGTAAGAGAATTATGTCTGGCATTGTATGTCAATTATTTTGGCAGAATTAATAAATTAGGCAGAAACAGGACTATTTCCTTGATCGACATAACCTAGATATATTTGATAATGGATGATATTATCAATGTCAAATTTTGTTTAATGCTTACTATGATATTATCTTATGCTTCCATTCTATTAATTAAAAAAAGTCAAAAGTTTTATTTTGAAACATGCCTTTTACTGTACTTATGATTTCTTAAACTGCTAGCAACATCTTTAATATTGTCTTATTATATGTATTCATTATTCTTTTGGCATGTCCTATGTATGTATTGCAAATCTTTGCAATACATACGAGGGTGGTCTGAAAAGTTTCCGACCCCAGATTTTTCAGAAAACATGTTGAGAAATGGCGAAATGTCGGAAACTTTTCAGACCACCCATGTACGTACATAGGACTTGGGCAAATAAATACTTATTAAATGCTATGAAGAGTCGAATGAGGTCAAAATGGCTGTATAGTCTGCTTGTACCAATTTTGTTGTAAATATGAGTGTATCAGGAGAAGCATTATCAAAAACTAAATGTAGTTTAAATTATTAATATGATTTTCACATCTATGAGTGGTGATAGTTATAAGTTAATATACAGGGGAAAATTTAAACTCATAGCAGATCCATTGGTTGAAAGAAATTTCAAGGATCATTGACAGAATAGCTCCAACTACAACTTCATGGATGGATTGCTTGCAGAAAATTTTCAAGTTACTATCTGGGTGAGAGATGGCAAAATGTTCTTGATTCTCCAAGCCAGGGGCCAGGCTAATTCATAGATAGCTAAAAGTATCAAAGCTGTGTTTGTCCATTCAATAGTAAAATGTTTTGTTTTGAAGGTCATAGAATCTTACATTGTTTGGACATGAATAAATTAAATAAAAATACATTGGATGAACATTTAGCTCAAAACAAATTTTACCTTTGCATGTGATCTACCAATTCCCTATTTAAAATGGAAGTATAAATACATTTACTAGTAATTATTATTTATTTAGATATCCAAGCATTAAAATATGGTTACTATACAATGGATGCAATTACTACTGTATAATATAGATGAATGTATAAATAAGTATTGTGCTTTCAATTGCTTGATTCTTACTATAAAATCTGATGCTTGGAGTTCATTATACTTACTTGAGAATAACTATTTTCAACAAATATCACTCATTTAAAATAATGAAAAAATAATTTCTACTTTCATGTAAGCATGTGAAAACCAGATTACCTTTAAAAACTTAATACGGTGTTATAATCCATGATATATAAAACTAAACTTAACAAGCAAGTAGAACAAGAGGTTGATGAACTCCTCATGCGTTATACGAGAGGAATGATCGGTTAAATCAAGAAACATACGAAATACAGAAGTAAGAAACATAATCGAGTCAACTTTAACTACAAGCCACCGAAATGCGTGCACAGGAGTAATTATGTTAACTTTCTCAAACGTTTACTATTCCTAGGACTTCTATTCTGAATACATATTTTAAAATTTATAAAACCAATACATAAATAACTCAGATATAGTTTTACAGTATTATTATACAAATGATAATAATGCTTGTATATTTAAATTTATAAATGGGTACAATACATTGACGCAATCACGACGCTTTGTTTTGTCCGAAATATGATATTTGCAAGGCGGCATTAAGCCTTAACCTGCCAAAAGTTATGGGGTTAAGATAAGTATTTGAGGTATAAGGGTTGGTTGCGATACTATAACCGGCTATTGCGTAGTCGCACATAAACACAATCTTGATTCTTCTCCACGATAAGGAAGCATTAGATAGCTCAATATGTGACGAAAATTATAACGACAAAAGCTATATTTAATTAATGCATTTTCAAAGACAATATCGTCCAATAAGAATTGTAGCATGTGAATTTCATTTAAACGTTTGAATTCGTGCACTGAAACAGCGCATTTCCGTGATTTTGACGGGATTCTGATAAAGCTCTTATCTTAATAATTTTTCATTATTCTTTTTCTGTAATTATAATGCTAAAAGTTATGTTGCTACAGTTTTTTAAGTAAAAATGATTCGAATTATTTCCCTCCGATAGGAGCTAACGAACCACGCTACACCGAAGTTAGATTTCAGACTTTGAGAGGAATAATCTAAAAATTACTGCGACTTATTGTAAGATTAGCATTTCTACACGGATGATAAAGCGCAATATCGATAAAATATTACGCTGCTTCAAAAAATCACTCTTTGCCGTTTTATAGAAATTCTGTCTTGATTATAACGGCTGATCGTCACATTAACTGACTGGTTTGTATGAAATACAAGAGATAAGTACACCTCAATGGACAAATGTAGTTATCAATTTCCATGCATTGATAAATAAAGGCTTTATTGAAACTTAAAGATTAATAACAGGTTAAATTCCAATAACTTAGATTTGGCAACATTGTCAAAAATTCTCATATTTAATTTTCATTTGTTTTGCGACTGATCTTATAGACGGCGTTAGTATATTCCACCTTGGGAACAGAATGTGCTTGTTATTGAAATATTTAGAATACTAGAAGTGTCGAATTCGGAAAATTTTTCACTGTTTACTCCGTAAATCTCCATAAAGGTAAGCATGAATGCAGTTCTCGAAACTATGGTTGATTTTCCACTCCGCCGATATGATGCTTTCCATTTAAAAAGCTTAGTATGTTTAAAAATAGATTCCCCGCTTGCTGTTTACGATGGAAATGTATTTTGTATAATTGGTAATTGCTTTTAATTTGGTATTTCTCGCATGCAATTGGAAAAAGGATCCATCGTACTTCCTTCGTCCGTAGTATTTAGCTTTACTTCGTCATTTAGAGAGACGGAGGTTGTCTTCTGTATGTAAGGAGGGCTTTGCACAATCGGCGCTTGAGTTGTATTAGCATTATCAACTTGCAACAAATATATTCTTTTGATTTGGTTGCCTTATCTTCTAGACCATACGTATGCTTAGAAGTTGTTTTATTCGTTAAAGATGTTTCCAAGAAAATGCTTAGATTATTCATCATAGCTGTGTTTCGTGTTGGCTACTATACAAATAAGAAAACTCATCTTTATCATATAAAGATTTTATTTTTTGCTATACATAATTTATGATTTCCACACCCTTGTTCTTCATTTTATAAGTGGTGTAAATTTTATTCTCTTATGAAACATTGATGGGAATTGCAGTAATTTTGTGAATTAAGGTTTAAATCCAGCCTTGTGTAGCAAAATATGTAAGATGGTGATTCCCTTCGACTTAATTTTATGACGTCAGCTAAGCATTTTATTTGCTTTCCGTTGATATTTATTGCAAAGAAGCATATGTTTTAGACCATCAGAGAATCAATATGTAGCCTGTTCATACCTTTCATTCCGTAATTCATACTTCCTCCATTGATTCCATCAAATCACGGTTAGATGTTAAATTCTTTATAATTTCGTGAAAGTAAAATTCATTCGGAAATTGTTTGTTTCCTGTATTTATTAATATTCGATCTTTCTCGCAGGAAAGTTAGCAAATTTTCTTGTCAATGAAATGGAATTGCTAATATGAAGATACTTTAATCAGCTTAAGATGATAAAAGTTCATGTTTCACCTTTCGTTGTATTATACTTCATTTATTCAGTTTTAGACCTCCTAATCATTTTCTGACTTTCTGTGTGATGCCACACAACAGGCCGTTTGAATTTGATATTTTATAATTTATGCTCTATTCAAATGATATTTAAGGCATTGTTTCGTATAATACTTTGTAAATTAGTTCTTAAAATACTAAATTAAATATTCTATGGAGGCTTCTCAAAGTTTACTTTCCTATAAATTGAAGTGATTTCATTGTTTTTCTTATGAATTGTATCTTCTCATTCATAATTATCTCAGAGAATAAAATTTACTGCTGGTTCTGATATATATAAATCTCATATTTTAAATTTCCATTCTGTCTTTACTATTGATTCATTAATTTCTTTATGTTAAGAGTTTCGTTATGACAGGAAAATGTTTATAATTTTTTGTTTTAAGTCACCACTACTCTTATGTATTCATAATAATTTATCTCCATCGTTTGATTGAATATTATCTATCAGAAGTGAATATTTTGATTCAATCTGCGTTATTTCCTTTCTTATAGGTAATTCACAATGAGTGGAACACGCTTTATGGTGCAATGGGAAGAACACCCCTCTCATTTGGCTAGTAGACTTGGTCAACTACTTGAACATCAAACGTTAGTTGATGTAACTTTAATGTGCAACACCCATACTCTGAAAGTACATCGTGCTGTTTTAGCAGCATGTAGTCCTTATTTTGAGGTAAGTTAGTCCACTTTTTCCATTTTCTCTGCATTAATGGCATTTTCATCCACCGTGTACAGTGGTTCTGCCCTTACTTCCAACAAGATGTTAATAATTTCTATTGTTAAACATTTTCAGACATTGTTACAATCTATATTTCAACGTCAGCTTGGACAGCATCCTCTTATTGTACTTAAAGATATGCAGTTTTCTGTCTTGAAATCATTGATTGAGTTTATGTACTGTGGTGAGACAAATGTGACAGAAGATGATTTAGGTGCCCTTCTTCAGGCTGCAAGGTTCTTTCAGGTTAGTGTCTCCTGCTCATAGTGGGGATGTGAGTAAAAATATTTTTCTTAATGATCTTTGATGGAAATTAAATTAATTTTTAGAATGATTTGATATAGCTCTAGGAAATTAATTCTTCTCCTGAAATGTGCTATTAAACTAATGCTAATGTTAAAATATTATTGAAATCTATCTTTTATTGATTGTTCAAATATTTGACTGTGGTGACATGGAATGTAAATCCAATAGAAATTGCTGAGTTTGTTCATAAATGTCTAGCTCTCTTTCATTAAGAATTTCAGACTTGAACAAAATTGCAGACTATTTCCGATCTGTTTTAGTTAGTTTAAACAAATGTGTGAAATAGATGACAGAGTGTCATAAGTTTCAAAAGTCAAGTCAAGGTTAGGTGAAAGAGAGGTCCACTGAGGCCTAACCTCTCCTAATAAAGGGTCAAATAATAACAATAATAAGTACAAATTCCTATGTGAGCAACAGTATACAGCATTGATTCTAAAACTTTGGATTTTTGAACAGGTCAAAGGGCTGTCTTCAATGAGTCGTGAAGCATTGGGGATTCCTGCACCAAAAAGCAAGTCAACTGTTAATGGTATTCTTGTTATCTGCACAAAAGTAGTTGCAATACCTTTATTTTTATTCTGTAGATAGTGTCATTTGCACATAGTTTATCTTAGAAAATATTTTCTTTTTGCTCCTTGCTATATTGCAGTGTATACAATGAATTGCATTCTTTTTTCACCACTGCAACTAGAATTAATGTCTTGATTTAAATTCTATCCGAAAAACTTCCCAATCTGTAGCAATTCACATAGTTACCAAACTTTTGCCGAAATTACTGTATTACCTTCCTATATTTAGGTATATCTTTTTCCATACAATTTCCTTAGTATTTGTACCTAATATTCTCTCAGTGTTAAGTTTCTTATCTTGTCTGACCTATTTGTTTAAATATTGATCATTTTATGCAAACTGGTTGCAAAGGTTTATGATGATTTCATAAGAAATTACTTCAGTTTAAAATTGAAAGTCAAAATCAGTTTTCTTATTTACTGTATGTTTAGACTATAATGCTTTATACAGTATCTAAGTATAAATTTTACAAATTTGCCAATATTTTTTCCTTACTATCAAATGTTACTTTAGCAATGGTTATCTTGGCTGATTTATACTGTTCACGTAATTTAAGTAAACTACTAAAGCTCTTTATTGGTTTAGAGCAGTGATCACCATCTTTTTTCACCTACCTCCCACCTCTTTTTACCTACTACTCACTGTACCTTTCTGCTTTTGAGTATTATTTCCCTATCACCTCAGTAACTTAATTTAGTACTCATGGAAATAATAATAATAATGTTTATTTATACATGTAATTTACATGATACCATTTCCTCACCAGGTATTTTTCTTCAATTATTCTATTCTAGTTATCATTAAGATGACTGATGTCACAAAGAATTTATAAATTATATCTTATCTCTCATAAGATATTACTTTTTTCTTTGTATTCTCTGAATCTCTTCTTTGTAACATTATGCCAGAATTCAGACCTATTTAAACCATTATCACCCAAATGAAACACTTTGTATTAAAATCCACCACTTTAATTCATCACCACACATGACTGGTTTTGACTAATAATAGTCATCATCAGGTGAGGAAAGCAGAAAAACATGGCTTCAAAGATGGTGAAATTTTGGCTTACGAAAAATCTAGGATTTATTTATTTATTGTAAAAAACGCTGCAATTTGGTCTTTGGACCAGGTGGCAACGGTGGAGGGGAAGAAAGGAGTTACAATTACATGACTGTCTGGCATTCGCCCTTAGGCGGGAGGAAAAACCCTCCAAAAACCTCCCGCAGACAGTATAAATACAACAGTATACAATACAGAGATATAGTCAGTATGTACAGAAGACATTAATAGATATCAAAATTACATTAAGGTTACATTACTAGTTATAAATACATTAAAGTTACATTAACAGATATAAGCAAAAATTTATAAGCGTTTAAGCTTCTTTTTAAAAATTTTTATGTTTCTAGGCATTGGAGAGAGAAATTCTCCAGGTAATGCATTCCATTCCCTTATACCTCTATTAATAAATGAATATTTCGCTACATCGGATTTCTGTTCACGTTCCTTAATTTTTAACTCATGGTCGCCGCGTCCGATATAGTTAGGGGTATGGAACCTCGATCGCAGTTCCTCCCAGCCGTGATTGGAGTTCCACGTATTAAATATGCCCGTTAGTCTAAATGTCTTCCTTCTAGAAGATAACGGTTCCCATCCTAGCTCATCTAACATTTTACTAACACTCTCATCCTTTTTATGCCTTCCGGTTACGTATCTAGCTGCTTTCCTTTGCACTCCTTCGAGTGTCTTACTAAGTCCTGATTCATGTGGATCCCATACATTAGTCGCGTATTCAACAATCGGCCTAACCAAAGATTTATATGCTCTTTCCCTTACTCCCTTCCCACTCCGTCTTAGATTTCTCATTACAAAATGAAGATTTCTATAAGCTTTCGAAGTAATATCTTCGATGTGGCTCCCCCATTTAAGTTTTTCCGATAGTTTAACACCTAAATATTTGCAGTCGGGTACGGTGAGTATGGTTTCGTCATTCAGTGTATAGGAATTCATTTCTGGAGATTTTCTTCGAGAAAACTTAATATGTTTACATTTACCTACGTTAATCACCATCCCATTTTCTTTAGACCATTCAGCTAACTCTTTTAGATCACTTTGCAAAATTTCTCGATCCCGCCTCTCCCTTATACGCCTATATAATATGCAGTCGTCTGCAAAAAGCCTTACCTCGGATTTAATGTTCTTTGGGAGATCGTTAATATAAATTAGGAAGAGCAATGGTCCTAAAACACTACCTTGCGGAATACCCGAGGCAACATCAATCTCTTTGGAGTAGACATCACCTACTCTAACTCTCTGTTTTCTATTTTTTAGAAAATTTTCGATCCAGCTAACTATCCTAAGATCTACATTTAACTCACGTACTTTCGAAATAAGTCGGTCGTGTGGTACTTTATCGAAGGCCTTAGCAAAATCAATGACTACCGCGTCAACTTCATCCCTTACATCCATAGTTTCGGCAATGTCTTGAACTAGTCCTAGGAGCTGCGTCTCGCATGAGTATCCCGGTCTGAATCCGTGCTGCCTCTTACAAAGCCAGTCGTTTTCTTTCCAACCTACACGAAGATAATCAGCTATAATTTTTTCCATTATTTTGCAGACTTGGGAAGTAAGACTAATCGGCCTATAGTTATCAACTGATGTTTTTGATCCACTCTTATGTATAGGAATCACGATTGCTTTTGACCAATCGTCAGGGATGCAGTTATTGTTTAGAGTTGCTGTGAACAATGTTCTAAGATAGGGCACTATTGCATAATCTCCCAATTTAATTACATCACTGGGGATTTCATCTGGTCCTTTCGATTTCCTATTTTTTAATGCACGAATCTTTTTTAAGATACCCGAATCAGAAAATTGGATATAATGAGGGTTACTCTCTGACATTTGTGATCTATTGTCCCCATATATTGTTATGCCTGCTCTCTGGGCGTTATTTCTATAAACCTGTGAGAACCAGTCATTGAATGCCTCAGCTACATCCTGTTCCCGAGTTAAATTATCGCCTACGTTAGTGTTGATTGTGAGTACATTATTACCATCTCCTTTTTTACGGCGTAAATATTTGTAGAACTCATTTGGATTACCAGAGTCCCAGATTTGTTTCTTCCTGACTCAAATCCTCTTCATAGAAAGCATATCCACCTTTGCTTGACGAAATTCCTTTGTTAATGAACTTGTGTAGTTGTAAATATATTGGCCACATATGCAATGTCTCTTGAAAATTCTGAACAACTTAAATTTTTGCCCCTACAAAGTGGAGAAGTTGGCAGATATGCTGACAAATACTGATAACCACATATAATATAAAGAGAATGCTGCTGATGGTGGAATAAGTGAAATGGTCACAAAATCCAAAAAACCATCAAAAGAAGGATTTCACCTCACCTAATATGTATTTCACCTCCAATGGAGGCATCTTCAGAGGTTGAATCATGATCTAAGATTCAACCACTGAAGTCTAATAAGCTGACCATTCTTCAAAATATGATGAGAAGATAACCAGTATTACACAACAATACTCTGTGAACTTTCTAGTTGTCCTGTTTTCAACCATTGCAAATAAAGCAAACTAAGAAAGCACCAGTTTTTTTTTACATTTTTATTGAGCTTTTTTATCATCAAAATGAATCTGTCCATGGACAGGTTGCAGCTGAACATTTCCAATCTTCTCTAAACTCTCCTTTTATTTGTTGCTTGTAGCTCCATTTTCCCTTAAAATCAGAGAACATCTCAATCATTTTCCTACCCCTTCTATGCTTTTACTTTATTTTTCCTTTCATAACCTTGCACATTTGTTTGCCAGCATAAAATATAAATGAAGTTTTCATAACATGGTTATAATAAGGTTTTCTCTTAATCTCTCGAAAAGCATTTAAACCAGATTTTTCTGTAGTTTAGTACTTCGTCTTGTCAGCTGTTTAGGAGGATCATTTGCTGAGCTGATTCTCTTGATAATGAACTCAGCAGAACATACATTTTGATGCTTTGCTGCAAAGAGATCATCTATTTGAAACAATCATCATCATCATCATCTTTGTGTTTCATACTGGCCTTAATAATTTTGTAAAATTATATACCCTTAAATTATAATTGAGATGTGCACAAAAATCACCTTCATTATCACTTTACCAATTTCAATATCTATATTCAATTCAATTTTTTAAAATGGCTGAGTAATTATAGAACCTGTTAAACTTAATTCAAATTCAATTTCTACATTTTAAATTTCTTTGTAATTTCTCTAAATATAAATTCTTCCAGTTCTGTCCACTATAAGAGCAGTTTAAGTCTGCAATCTTCTTCCATAAAGAGTAGTATGTAGTTATCCAAGAATTTGAATTATTTGAAATAGAGATCACCTTCCCAGTTAATTGTGTGTATACTCATTGAGCTTTTTTACTTTTGAATTTATCCCATCCTTAAAGCTCTATTTTATACTGTCAGATTCTATGTGTTGGATTAACAAGATGTTTTAATTAGTTTTTTTTAATTAAACATCAACTTATTTCTTACTTAAACACAGCCTATTTTTTGTAATGTTTATGCATCTTATGAGGTGTCTGCAGTTCAGGAAATGAATGCAGGACTACTAATAAATGTTTAAATTTGACCGAAATAAAATAATAGATATAGGCTATTAGAGGCCGCCACTGACATAGGATATACAGCACCATGGGACACCTTGCCTCAGGCGGGGTCAAAAATTTAAGACATTCCCTTCATACTGTGTAGTGTGATAAACTTATTAGCATTTTTACAATTTGTTATAGTCATTCCCATTTACCTGCCGTTTCTTCTATTCTAGTTTGTTTCTCCTCTCATGCTCTTTCCTCAACACCATTCTTATCCTTTTCAACCTTCTCTATTTGTGTTACTCCTATTACTCCTTCAATGAAACAGTTTTAAGACTTTATAAGTATTCTATATTTTACTACAGCTTACCACAGACTAGCTTTTGTACTTTTAGTTAGCATTAGCTCTTTTAAGCTGATCATTCAGTTTAAGTCGCAAGAATGAGTTGCATGCCTGTCTGATATTTTTGTTATACTTTACTGCTCTACTTTGCTATTTTTAGTACACAAGAATGGTATATGTTCTGGTAAGTTAATCTCAGAACAATTGTGAAAATTTTGTTAGAACTTTGAAAATATTCTTTGCAGGTGATACTACCAAAGCTTCAAACAAAGCAAGAGCAGTTGAACCTGAAAACAAGGTCATTACACAGACAACTATTGACCACAATCAAGCAGTGCCTGAAGAAACAACCATCAATGAGAAATTGGTGTCTAGACCAGGACCAGAAGCATCAGCTGATACAGCGCAGGTGAATTTATTTGTTTTTACTTGAGATGTTGTTACCTAGTATCTTGTTGGATTGATTTCATGTACAAAATTCTTTATTGTTTATAGTATATAGTATTTATTTATGCATATTTTAGATTTATTTTTCATTATCATAGACTATTTTTTATATTTATTAATTCTGTCTTTTAGCCCTCTTTTTTGACATTTTATTAAAAAAATATGATTATCGTTTAATGATTTTGTATGTCTTTTTGCAAAATTTCAAGTTAATACTAATACTTGAATCTTCACTTCATAAAATATAGATATTTCATTTGATGTTAAAGAAAATGCACTTAGCCCTTCATTCCCATACAAATTTTATCAGTTGAAATTACCAGTTTCAATGCATGAGTATCATCTTCAAGTCTGATATTCCAAAACACCAAAATATGTATACCTTATAAATGTTGGCAGAAAAAAAATTTGTAATTTTAGTAAAAATGGAAGGAGTGGGAGGGGAGTTGGAAGTAGATTTGCCAATTAATTTTTTAAAATTTCATGAGATACCCCATGGAAAAGAGACTAAATCAGAAAAATATCACTAAAAAGTGGATTCGCTTAAATTCATGTATTCCGTATAAAATATCAGGACCAAATTTGCCCAAATTAAATACTTAACATATATAACATACAAATCTTTTATGAATTGAATGTTATACTATTTTAAGTCAAACATGCAAGTGTGAAGATGATTGACATAACACAATGTTCCATATTTAGTGAGAGTTGTTAAAGAAAAGAGTTGCTGAACAAGGAAACACTCAATAAAATGGCAACTGTGGTTTTAAGGGGAGGTAGGAGTCAAACAGAGAATATAAGTGGGGAATCAACTGGGAATGCTTGATTTTTAGCCAAGTTGTTGCTGAAGTATATACATGTATGTTATGCATTATGAGATGTGTGTATTTAATTACCATATAAGCTCAACATTTATTGCCACTCAATGTTTCATTTGTATGTGCATTTGGATTCAATATATTCTGTTGAGTGTTTTTATTAAATATTCCTTTCTTTGAATTCTAAATTTATGTTGTCAAGTAAAAAGTATTGATCCAAATTATTCTGTCCATCTAGGTCCTTCTATCCCTCTCTGGAGAAATTGATACCATAAGGGCCAACTCAAAAGAGGATGATAAGGTAGCAGCAGAAGATGCAGCAATGGCTGTAGCCAAGGCACAGGAAGAAGAAGAAGCAGCAGCAGCCAGTGCTGAAGTTGCAAATGCTGTTCATTCAGCCAACCAAGCAGCACCTGTAGCACATTCTCCTCAAGTCCCTCCTGGTGGCTATCCAATATATGTCCCTGGACCTCGCAAGAGAGGAAGACCACTCAAGCGCCAGATGAATCTTATATTCCAGGTAACATGACCTGTTCTTGTTCAGCCTTTAAAAATTCTCATCAAGTAAAAATCTTAGAAAACATATCACTGGCAGAGGAGTTACTTTTATCATAGCTGTACATTTGGGAATTCCAGGCTATGCCCTTCTTCCAACAGTTGCTAAGCTAAGTTATTCATGGGAAGCCCTTTCCTGAGAAAAGTCCCTATTTTGTCCAACTTATCTTATCCCCTGATTTCTTTTGGTTTTTCTCAATATACTTAGCATTGGAATCTCCTCAGACCCCATTGCAGTCTATTATATCCCTTCTAAGGGGAATATTCCTTATCGTCTTTGGATGCTGAAGGGTTTATAAAACCCAGCTTTGGTGTTTTCTGGGTATGTATTCTCTGACTTCTATGAAACTTTCACAAGGAATGGTCATCTTCTCTGTGGAGAATTTAGATAGATTTTTAAATCCTACATAGGTAAAAGGCTAGGGGTTCCATTTTCATCTTTTTCTAAGGTATATCATCTGTTGAATTATGCATTATCCATTTTCCAATGGTATCTGTTTTATTAATCTCCTGAAAATTCATTGGATAATTCCATGGAAAGTGATAAATTGGGGAAAAGTTAAATGGTATGATTTATACAGAAATGGAAAATGTTAAAATCTGGTTTGCCATAGTCTAATCATATTTCCAGAATCAAGAAATTAAGGGGACCATCGCTTTCTTTTTCTAATTCAAATTTTACATCTTGATGGAATGAATGTTCAAAAAATTAAAAAACATTTTTCACTCGTTAATGTTGTCTCCACTCAACTATTAAAAACATCATCAATATAATGGCTATAAATGAACATAATTAATTTATTTGTTCTCTAAATTAAACGACAATTATAACATTGTTCTTGAGACTTTAAATTGAATGATTGCACAATATTATCTGATATTTAGTGAATGAGGTTTTACCCAAGATGCAAACAGAGAGAAGTTACATTTCTTCCACAGTTTATTCAGAGATTGACAAATTTTTGTTACTGATCTCAGGAAAACTGGCATTCCTCGCCTTTTTTAATTGCTCAGATATGATTGATTTCCACCAAAATTTGCCTCTTCCTGTGAATTTTAATGAGATTTTATCATATGTAATGATGTATTTATATTGCTATCTCTTATTGTTTTTCATACATTTACTACTTTGTTACTTTTAGTTGGATATATTAATTTCTTCCTGCTGTATTTACCTCTCTGATAAGGTTAGCGATTTTGTCTGGTTCTATCTTTTACATCTTTTATTAAGATATATGTAAATTTTGCACAAGCAGCTCAGTAAAGGAAAGTTTGGCACCTATGTCCAAAGTTGAATGAATAGAACTTTTTATAAGTTTTCTAAAGCGTTGTTTATTTTGCAGGAGAAGGTAATGACAGATGCTGAGATGGCATTAAGGAAAGAAGCAGAGGCCAGCCGTAAAGCCTTAGAAGCACTTCAGAAGGAAATGTGTGCCAGAGACAGTCCTACTGCTGAAGCTCCTTCAAATATTGGTCTTGCTGGTAGATCAAGAGGTGGTAGGAATGTGGTGCAGCACCGCGTTCAACAGGTAACACAACTAGGACAGGCTAGACAAACTACACAAGCAAGAGAAAGAGCCTCAAGTGGCAACGTGATCACCACCACCCCTGCCAACCAGAGCACCAATGCAACAGCAGCAGTTGCCAATGTCACCAATTCTACTGCTGGAGGTACAGTGATGACACAGTACATGGAGGTGCTGAAAGAAGCTGGTCTTCCCACGGATGTGCCAATTCTCATGGATAGTGGTGATGGTTCATTTGTGACTGTTAATGAAGAAGTCCTCATGAATATTGTTAGTGGTGGAGTGATACAGTGCCATGTGGAAGAAGGTGGCAATATAGCAACATTTACCCCTGGTGATGCCAGAGTAATGACTGCGGAAGTTCAGGAGGACAGTGGCGAGGGAGTGGTGCAGGCCGTTGAAGGGCAAAATGAGATGGAAAATGCTGATCATAGGGAGTTGATGGATGCCAAGGAAGAAGCAGAAGGTTTGACCATTCAGGGGCAAGTTAGAGGTCAAGATATGCCCAGTGTAGATGGAGATGAAGGGGAAGGCAACATTGCATTTAGCGAGAATGAAACTGTGGTACAGGAGGTGGAAGGAAAAGAGGGTGAAGGTGGAGAGACAATATACATGGTTGTGGAGGATGGTAGTGGGGCAGTAGAAGGGCAGCAAGTCATCAGCCATGATGGCGTGCCCTTATGCAAAGTGAAGACAGAGACTGTAGATGGGAAAACTATGTACCTGGTGACACGGGACGCTACCAAGACGATGCAGTGTGCCATTAGTGAAGGAGCATTGGTGGTTTCCGAAGGTGATGTGGTCCAAGGCATTTCAATTGCTAGTGATGTGGAACTGGAGAGGAGTGACAAAGATTCTTTGGTGAAGGTGAGTTGTTTTCATGTCTCTTTGCTCTATTAACGTTATCCTTTCATAAATGAGGAACTTCAGAATCAGGTTTCAATGGTAGATAAAGTCATATATAAAACTGAAACACAGGTTATAATAAGTTACAGCTCATAATCCACTGTTTACGCTTAAGAGAAATGCTCCTGCAACAACTGTCTTGTTGCTATTAACAAGACTACAAACAGTTTTTGAGTTTAACTTGTTTGGCCTCCAGTAAAGTTTTTAATTTTTATGCATCCCATAGTTCCTCTGTGATCAAATTACCACACTTAGCATCAAGAACTCCTCTTTACATATTTTTCTATATTTTCATCAGATGTGCATATATTTGTATGACTTTCTATTCCTTAAATAGGCATTTTCTTTCATTGGAAATTACAAAATCATACTTCTTAAATCTTCATCTGTGTGTTTTTGTTTCGATTTTATTTCCCTCCTGCCTTCAAAGAGTCATATCCCAGATAATGACTCATTGATTAATTGTATGACTACCCTTTTTTATGAATTGTACCTATAATTTACTCAATTGTTTCATTATGTATATTATTTTAAATTACTTTGCATTTTATTACGCTTTACTTTAATGAGTTTCTTCAAGAATAAAATAAAGTGCAAGATTTTATATCTGCTCGATATTTTATTTCTACCAAAGAAGATTTTAAGAGAGAGATGAAAATCTAGTCTCATTTCAAGTAGATTCTATCCTAATAAATAATTCATTTGTGATTATCCACTCACAAAGGTTTCAGTTATTCTCACATAAAGCATTTGAAGTTAAGTTTTGAGAGTTATCCTTAACTTGGACAAAATTTATTAAAAATAGAATAATGTACAGTGATATTGAAATTCTACACAGATGATGATGAATATTGACCAAGAAAGGCTCAGCATTTATTATTTATTTTCTTACATAAATTATGATATATTGTCACTGCTAGGGTCATATAGCCACCCAGACCCCTTGTTGCCAGCATTTCTTTTAGGTAGACTTTCCTGTGCTAAAAATAGTTACTGCTTGATGGCTATAAGCTTTCAATCTCCCTGTAGTAATATTGACAAATTTTTGTTTGAAATCCTTTAAAGGTAACTGCAAGTCAAGGGGTTTGAACCAACATTTATTTTGTGTAGAAAATCTTTTTCAATTTTGTCAAGTTTCCTCAAGCTGTTTTAGGGGCAACTACATTGTGAAAAATTTGTCATAATAACTGCAGTCACGCATTTATATTTCCTTTTCGCTTATGAATGCACTAAGCAGAACTTTTTTCTGATTCGCAGAAGGTTGAGTATGAAAAGCTTGTCCATCTGCCATCTTTGGAAGATAATGATGGGAGCATCCAGGACACAGTTGTTCCTACATCTCAGGAAGTTAAATCTGCAGAAGAAAATATCAGCAGTGATGTAACAGAGTTGTCTAAATCCAGTGAAGAAATTGTTTCAATGGCCTCGAGTGATGCAGTTACTGAATCAGATGCAGTTGACGGAGCTGAAGGCAAAGAAAAATTGCAGCCATCAGGAGAATTCGAGCAATTTGTAACTGAAGTTGCATCTGGATCTTCTGCTATTGTGTCTAACAAGAGGAAATCTTTGGAAGATGCATTGCCACCCTTAAATAAAAGGATGAAGGAAGATGAAGAAGAGGATAGCTTGGTTTTGGTATTGAAGGATGATGAAATAGACGAGAATTCTGCTAATGCCGGGGAAAATCAAACAGAATTCATTATAGCATCTTCAGAAAATGCTGAAGCATGCAAAGAGCAGTTGCAAGAATCTCTTTCACCTGCTGGTAAGTGTTACAGCAATTCATTCTTACTGCTTTCATCCATTTATTGTTTTATATTCTTGTACTCTAATAAATGTAGATTTTTATGCATAAAAAATAAGACCCTGTGAAAATAATTCCAAAGATTTCTTGAGGGCTAAACATTAATGTAAGACCAGGTCTTATTTTGGACTAAGTCTTAATTGTGTTGTTG
This sequence comes from Pachydiplax longipennis, assembly GCA_036926295.1. Classification (NCBI taxonomy): domain Eukaryota; kingdom Metazoa; phylum Arthropoda; class Insecta; order Odonata; family Libellulidae; genus Pachydiplax; species Pachydiplax longipennis. The sequence goes on from JAVFKF010000014.1 coordinate 17,089,742, forward strand.
GAGAAGTTTAAGTTCACTCTTAAAGTTGTCTGTTTGATTATTGTCTAAGTAAGTGAAAAAATAGAATCCAGTCCTCACAGATATATTTAAATACAAAAATCACTTTTTATGGAAATGAAGATGACTGACTATTAGCTAAACAGCTGAAAGATTGGCAGCCATTCCATAGAATTTACAATTAATCACATACATCAAAGCACGGCATGTTTTTCATTGAGGCATTTTTGTTTCTGTTTGCGAAATAAAACTCAGTAATACCTCTTTTAGAAATGGATGATCTAAGTTATCACAAGAGTTACTTTCTAAATAATTATATCATTCAGTTCCAGTTGGTGATTTTCAAGGAAAAGTGGAGCTTGCCACTGGACCAAGGAGAGAAGGCAGGTCTCTGCCAATGTTACAGGATAGTGATGAAGATATAAAATCTAGTACAATGTGATGAAGCTCAACTAATGCAGTTGATTCTCATCCTCCATTTTTTAAAAGCTCTAGAAGCAGTGGTTCAGCATTTTTTAATAACAGTTTAGTGTGAAAGCTATCTCACAATCTGTTGCAATGAAATGAGAAGGCAGTGTTAACAACATTACATGATGTTGTTGTGTTAATAGTTGTATCATCGGAAGACTTCAAACTCAGTTTTATCAGCTGACACAACAAAACTTTGTAAAAGTGACATCTTTTTCATCATTTAGTTAGTTTTCGTACAACAGACATTTCTTCAGGTGCTTTCAGAATACCTGAATCTTATAGTCTTGGTTACAAAGAAATTTTATTGGTGATATCCATTATTTATTAAATCAATGGATCTCACTTGTGTATTACTAAACTTACTAATTTACCCTATCAAATTGGTAATAATATATCAATTGAGCTAGTATCTCTTTGTAATTATACTTGGACTTGAATATCATTTGTATACTAGGACAAGTCTATTATTATATATCTATATATACATATATATGTTGAGGTACCTATTATAAGCAAAGCATGCATTGAATTGATTATTTAACATCTAATGTCATAAATGACAAATTGACTCATTTAAATTTGTCCTGTACAAGCAATTTCGCATGAATGAATGTCATTTCCGAATTTGTTTTCCTTGGAAAATATAGGTTTTTACTTGTTTGGTATTTGAATACATATTGTTATATAAAAAACCAATTTTAGATTAGATAGTTTAGGGTAGTTCTATGGTGTTATGGTTTTACTATTTATGATTTTCCTCAAAATGTTTGCTTACAGAATTTAGATTTCATAAAACAGAGCATGAACAATTGCTTAAATTTCAGTTATTCTTGGTTTGATCCAATCTGTGTGTATTTACATTTTTTAGTCGACTTTAGTATTAGTCTTGCATAGTTTCATGTTTTAAACCTATAAGCTACAACACACTCAAGTAGGCAATAAATATTTTGGTGATATAGATAAATGTTGTGTGCTACAGTTGTACTAAATATCACTGAAAATACATGAGATATCTTTTTAAGCCCATTGAATATCTTCATATGAGTTACTAAGATGTCTCTTCCTGTGAGTTAGTGTTCCGTGATCTATAAAAACCTTGTCTAACAAAATATATGCCGTGTAAGGAATGCTGGATTTGGTTATCTTTACCTGTATAAAATTAAATTTACAATTAATATAGTGTTTTTCCGTCAGATGGGTATAAAAAGTACTAATGGCTATTTAGTAGGAAATTTTCCACTATGAAATTTCAAGGGAGCTTCCTGTGTCATAAATTATTTGTGTAAAGATTGGATTCAGCGTCAATGACATACACATGTTTAAAAAATTGTTTTAACTTCTTACATCGTTCAAATAGATGTGTTATATTTTTCTTAAAACTCCTTAGAATAGCTCTCAGATAATATTTGTGTGGAATATTTTTCAAATTATACTTGCACTCATAAAAGAACATATTGTAAAATAATGCAGTGATTGTTGTTTTAATGTGATAAGGTATGCCCTAAGAGCATCAGTCCGTACACAATGCTAAAAATATTTTTACTCATTCGTATGGTTAATCTGGTAGTATTGTAACTGAAGCCCGAACAAAATTTTTTCTAAGGTAAAACATTCATTAAACTTGTTATCTTTACATCCTGAAACTTGACTCCACAATTAAGAAGCCTAGGTTTCAGAATGTTTATGGCTGTTGAAAGTCTTTTCTTCAATTGGATGCATTATAGCCTTGTGGTAACCTTAATAAGGATTAATAACTACCTGATGTATTCCTTGAACCAGCTAAGGAGTAGTAACTTAGCAGTAAGCTTTATTTTCTATTTTTGACCTGTATCAATTGTCTTCTACAAAGAACTCCATTTTGCAAAAAATGTATAATTTGTTTAGTATTAAAATGCAGTAATGTCTATCATGATTTAGTTTTATTTCATTATTTACTAATACATGAGTATTTTCCATAATCAACATTTGAATTAATGTTGCACCAATTTAAGAGGTTGAACATTCTTTGGTGTGCTCTAGTTTTCAAGTAAAATGGAAATATAGTTATGGGATAGCAGAATCTACTAAAGTGTGTTCCACATTTTCACTTAACTACAGCACTTCTCAGCATCATTGTTGTCAGATCTACATGTCTCAAAAGCTGATTAAAATCTGATAGGATAGGTAAATAACACTGAAACGTTACCCACTTACCTTGTATAAAAGTTATTACTTTTAATCTGCATTGCATCATCTTTTGAATTGCTAAAATGCTTAATGTGATATAATTTTTCCTAAAGTTGGCTATGCTACGATCAAAATACCTTATGGTGAAGCATGAGTAGAAAGTTGACAGGATGCAAAATAAAAAAATATTTAATCATGAAATGTAAAATAGTCCTACCATTCTTTGCAGAAGTCTATTCAAGCTGATGAAAAAATAAGTAATCAAAAGGCAGAAAATTTGTATGAGAGTAGTACATTTTTTGTATAAATATGCAGCTTAGAATTTTGTGATACGGTATCATCAAGGTCTTGGGAACCTGCTTTCTATATTGGTTTTACCAATTTTAAGTGATATCTCCCAACAATATATTTATTCTGGTACAGGGAATGACTCTTTTGCTCTACTGTTAACAAATAGGATGAAAATCATTCCAAATTGTGAGAAGAATCTAAGATATTTCTTAATAAAGTAAAAGAAGATTTCCCTTAGCCAGAGAAAGGAATTTTTATGCATTTCAGTTATGTAAATTTGTTCTACAGAAAACCAAATGATATTTTACACAATGACAAATTTGACTGGTTCAGCATAATAAAATCATATTGAAAATATACTTCATTTTACTAATATTTTACTAATAAATTGAATCTTATTAAAACGCCTCAATTGGGGCGATGCAAACCAAAGAAATTGCATCTTTTGATATCACTGTTAGTGAGCCTACAATTATTTTACTACTCCTAAGTTTGAGTTATTCTGCAAACATATGTATTAGGTAAAGTAATAAATAATTAACTGTGAGAGCAATTATCTTTACAACTTTGGATTATCATGTTGTAGGAAAAGGATTGTGTTTTGACCAGGATATGACAATACTTCATTTGCTGTGCATTTGAAAATGAAGGGCTTTATAGCTCTCATTTTTAAATAAGTGCTTCACACTGGAAAGTGATGAGATATTCTTTAGTTGGCCTCATTTTCCACAGTTTAAGGTGCGATATTTAGAAAGTTCAAAATTATTGTGTAACACTGGGTGTCTTCTCATCATAGTTTGAGGACATTTTGGTTCGGTCAGCTTTTAAAACTAAGAGAGCAGTTTTCTATACTATTTTAATTTAGTCATTTATCATTCTAAATTGCATCACGTTTTATAACAAACAGGTAATTAGGATAAAATAACATTTTTTAACAGTAGTTGAGAAAGGCTGTCACAAAATAACTCTCCCCCAAGACAACAATCCATTAAACATTGTGCTGACAATCATTTAATCGATAAATTTTCAACTTGAGTTTGGGATGAAACATAGAAATTGGCAAGTGACTTTTACCTGACATTTTGCACTGTAACAAGACTGATTGGAAAGATTTCACTGAACCCCAGAATGAAAATCCACGCCAAAATTTTGATCAGTTTTTCAAAATCTTAATTTCCTTCATATACTGTTATTCACAAATTAGAGATAAATAAGGAACCCTATTTGAGAAAAGGTGACACAAAAGAGTAGAACAGAGGATGGTGATTTGATTCCTGGTGGAAGCCCACGTGCGAAATGACCTCAGCTGTCGAAGCACTTTCCACAATACTACCAAAAATGCATCCTCTTCTGAGGGGGAGTTTGGTTTACAGTTTTGACTGTGTTTGCTTTACAGCTGATAATGATATCATAAATTTATTTGTGGAGAAAATACTTGGAGCAACATGGAAATTAGGGGGCGTATGACTCATTGGCATTAACACCATCAATATTTTTCACTGCTTTTCTGAGGTGGGATTTTAAAGCCTCTTTGGAGTCTGAGTTCACACCCTGGATTGCCAGTGCATTTGGAGAGAGAAACTCAGTTGAATTCACTTACATTGGCTAAAAAGAAAGTTTTGTTGCCACTTATTCACTTTCTTCCACAAGATAATTTCCAGCCTTTTTCCTTAGGAAGTACTCTCCAATAGTTCATTTTATCTCCTCTCAAAGGGAGGGGTTTGAAATCCCCAAAGCCACCCCTTTGGCTTCGCCTTTGTTTAAAAGTAATAAAAAATAATGATTTAGCACCAGTAGGGGAAGTGAAACATTATATGCAGGTGAAGTGAATTAACCAGCAAACATCTTGGTTATGCCTCTACAGTGTGAGCAACCTGAATATACACATAAAATCATTGTCAGGATGCAAATGAAACAAAAGTAATGTAGAAATAATTTATTCTTCATAATAAAGAATTTGGTTTGTTAACTTTATTAAGATTTGTTTGACATATTATATAATCTTATTATTGCAAGGCAATCTTCAAAATTATCAGTGCTTATAATCTTCTCAGAGAGTTCAACAAAACGAAATATCATTCTCCCTCCTTTGCTTTTTCAGAATAAAACACGGACATTTGCTTAATTGCAATAGACTGCAAAATATTGGAGCATTAAACAGTTCACTATTCATAATTGCCTGTATTTCCACCCCCGAATAGAAAGAAACGATGGATAAGTAATTTTAGGTAAAATAATATATTATGATAATATTAGTAATTACGTTATGGCTTCAGTTTAACTAAAGTTTTTATAATTATGACGAAAATCATAAGTTAGACAAGCAGCTTCAAAAATCCATCAGAGATCTTTTGTTCCTTGCATAGTTCTCTCGTTAAGAATCAAAGGGGACATGGATCATTCATTTTTATTGTTGAGCAATCGTAATGATGATGAGAATTGATTCTGATTTCTTCGTGGTTACCTGCATCCAGCTTATTTCACCAGCCTTACCCAATTAAAATCTCATTCCCACCTGTCAGACCCGCCGAGTTTCCCGCTGCCATTCATTTACCGCGGTTCAACCAGGTTCAACTGTCGCGCGGAAAATGCGCATGGTTTATTTCTGATCATACGGAGAATTAGTGATGGCCGAATAGCAGGTGTTTTGTGCCATAGGTAAATAATTGAATCTTTCTTTTTGTGATATCTTTAATTGAAAACTCCTCCCAATGGTGACGATTGCTAAACGTTCTAATTTTATTCAATAAGGTCTTTAAAATCACTGAAAACGTTAAAGTAATATAAATATTGTGTAAAAAAATTAGTAAGATGGAAAAACCAGCAGTTCTTTGGAAAAATCAGAGATAATTTAACATGTAAATTGTTAGGAAGCTCTTTAAGAAACTCATTTAATTTAGGCACATTGCGTCTCAATGGAATGCTTTTTGTACCAGAGTTGTATCAAGTATTGTTCCAAATTACTTGAACCTATTTTGAATTTTTTTTTCTAAGTCTAGAATTGAAAATTTGGAGTATTTATATTGCCATCATTTTTATACCCTCTTCTCTGAGTTCTGTTATTACTTCGGATATCCTAATGAATGAAGGCTAAGGGAAAATTTCATCTGCTGGCTCCATCAGTGATACTGCGTATGATCAGCGATTGTCAAACGTTGAAATTTCTTGCCAAATTTTTAAATCTTAGTACACCTGTTTTTCCTTTGCTTCTTTACTGAAATCTAACTCATCTCATTCAGTATAGATGAAGTGCTTGGCTCTTGGAGGAAATTAAGAAGCGAGTGCCTTGAATGTCGATTGCATGTTAGTCTACTGCTTCCATGAAGGAGGGGGTCCACTACTTCCATAATTGAAGGTAGTCTTTTTCATGGGTGAGTGCATATTTCTTTTCGTACTTTCATTAAGGAATTAGTAAACCAACTCAAAGTTAATTTCATCTGATTCGTTCATAATTTGTCGACGAATGTAGTGTGCCATTTCATACTTCTAAAGGTAATTTAGAAGTGTGTTTGAGAATTAAGGATCGAGTGTCAATAGCTTAAAATATTTTGGTGCCAAAACTTGGTTCAGTCTTGGTTTCAACTTGAGTTTATGGTCAATTATAGAAGTAGAAAAGAGGAAGTCATTGCCCATTTATATTTCTGCCTTACATGAAATTTGACTAAGAGATTTAATACCTTTTTAATTGAAAATTTTCTTGCATGCATGTCAAATTTGGAAGTTCGATATTTAGCAATTTCTTTTTTCCATATTGTTGAAATTTTCCATGAAGGTAGTTATATATGCCAAGTTTTATTTTATTGAAAGAAAGTGTAATTCGATTTCTTTAAATCATTCATCTTCATTTCATGAAATTTAACAAATTTTATTGGGACGAGGAATTAGAGTTACCCTCCAGAAATTATTCATATAGGACCATCAATGTCTTCTCACTTTTATATTTCAAAGTAACTTTACTCACTTTACTTTGATATCCTACGTTGCTATAAAAGAATCAATGAATTGTTGAGCTTTCCATGACTTATTTAAATCTGTCCTATTAACTGTTAATCTGACATATTTTTCTGTAGAGTATTCATTGGAAGTTGTTATTTTAATTTCAATACTTATAAAGCCATTGGTGTGGACACATATAATACAGTTCGTGCATAGTTATGCATCCTTCCTGGAGGTGAGAATATTTTGTAAATCACTTTAGATAATCACAAGTAGACATTTCTTGAAACCTATTTAGAACATTTTATTTTATGTTGAAATGTTTTGTAACTTGCAGTGATATATTTAGTTTATCCTAGGTATTTAATACAATTTTCCGGAAAGTTGACACTTTAGATATTAATTGTTATGAAAACATTGAAGCCTCTATTCAAAGGATTTAGAATTTAACATGTGTAAAAGGTGGATTTTCCAAATATGATGATCATTAGCTCCTTTTCTTGATTTCCTTCTTCATTAGCCAACCATCAGGTATGTTCTTAGAAAAATAGTCTTTTACAGACATCTGTCACTTAGATTTGGGAAAACTATTCCTCATTTGATAAATAACTCCTTTTACTTTATACAACAAGTATTTGCTTCCTATTTTCATTCGTGTCTCTAGATTTTTAAATTCTGCTACATACTAGAATCAATGATTCAGTAAATATATTTTATAGTTACTAATTCATAGGGCTTTTCTAGAACTCCCCATTTCTTGTTCTTTTCTCTGTTATTGTTGTAAATATATTGTCAACACAAGGCCCTCCTGCTGTGAATCCACTTTGCTCTTTCCTAATAGTTATTATTTATTCTCTTCTCTTTTATCATACATCCACATAGTCTTCCTATAGCAGTGGCTACTATAATGCCCAGATAGTTTTTGCATACTTTTCTTGAACCTTTCTTATAGATCCACATCAAATCTGCTTGCTTCCTTTTATTCATGAGGAAGCCTTCCTGATTTTCTTTTCTGTGTCATGTCTCATTTTTTCATACTGCATATGGTTTTCAGGCTCATTTGTTGCTAACCATTTGTTAAGCTCTTTTATGTAGTACACAGTATTTCGATTCTTTTGTCAAACAGTAATCCTAAAATGATAGTTTGAATCCCTATAATTTTTGTAGTAGGTAGTATTTTCATATTAAAGGAACTTTGAATTGAAAGTATTACCATTATAAAGTTATTTTTATCTTCATAAACAGCAACTATTTCAGAACCATTCTCATGTATAGTTTCATTTATTCCTCAAATTAAGGGAGATGATGATAATTTGCCAAATTTCTTTGTGATCTTTTTGAAAATATATATCTTTTCTGAGAATAAGAATCTCTATTAAATTTCCATTTTTATAGTAGTTCTCCCGATTTCGTAAGACTCTCATTTAGCTAAAGGAAAAAGTCTGTAACAAACCAGTATATATAGATTTTTCATTAACACAAGAGCCTTCGTTCCTCTGTTAGCTTAATCCGGTTGAAGACACGTTTACCATATTCATTATTTTAATTTTAGGGAGTCTAAATATTTTCGGATATATACTGTGTACTTTCTTACCTAAGAATTTTCCCCATTGCCTGCTCGTTCATGGCGAATTAACTTGGAAAGTAGTTCACACCACCTTCAGTTCTAAATTATACGGTTTTATGTAATATGTGTAAGTTAGTCCCTTTTTGTCATCGTTCTAAATTTGCAAATACCATGCATTGATTGATTTTACATTATTCCTTGCCCTTAGCGCGATTTGGATGATTCTATCAAAATTTCTCATCCTTTTTGCGCTTTCCATTTCCGAACGTTGCACTGTTGGGTACAAGCCGTGAGAAGGATTTTAGAATACAGACAACGTTACTGTTAACTGTTTGTCTGGATTCTAAAATTGTTTGAACTTTGAGCCCAGCAGTGCAATTTTTTGAAAGTGGTAAACTGAAATGACTTGACATCGAAAATTTTGCAGCCGAAAAAGTAAGATGTAGGACATGTGACAAATAAACGATTGGGCCGCCCGCCAAGCGGGTTCGAGGGCTGGTTTGCGGGTCTAAGGGCACCCGCAACACTAAAGTACGGGCTCGAATCCGATTGTTCCGAAGTTAGGATGAAGAAAAAACTTCCGGTGGGGTTGGCGGCCCTCTAATCCCGAAAGCGCTCGCGACCGGATTCGAACCCGAGACAGTAGCGTCGCGCCGAGGTGCCTCGACCCACTACGCCAGCCTGTCGAACGGTTTTAGAGATGCAGAATTTCGTGCCCATTCGTCCAAGGCTATCCTGAGAAGAGTATTCATTTTCCTTTAGTTGCTCACGATTCATTGTCCTACCGTTTTCCAATTATCGATAAATAACTTTTTTCCCCACCGCGATCATGATAAAGCAACCTATAATGTTTAACGTACAAAATTTATACTTTTTATTTATCGGCAGCCGGAAAAATGACGATTATAAAGCACGAAGTTTCCTGAAGTAAAATTACGATGATAACGCTCAGTCAATTTGCTAATTAATGAATTCGATATTTTTATCACACTTCGAAATTAATGAGAATTATTTATTTACGGTGATAGCCCTTTTGCATATAACAGTACAAAAATTAAGTTATATTTAAGTATAGATTCAACGAGAATGCAGTGTTAAAAATATGAAGATTATACTGAATACATAGAAATTTCCAAAATAAACTTTTTAAAGTAACGAGAGAGAAAAACAGTCATATAAAATACAAGGTATTAGCAATTTAAAGTACAAATATTACATTATATTAAATTAAATGATGATAAGTTACAACAATCTCATTTGTACAGGAAATTCCAGAGATTTCAGATAAGATAAAACCTATAATAGAAATTCAATAGAATATACTAGTAAAAAATAAAAAAGAACATTAATTTTCTAATGCTAAATAAGTAATTATAACATTATCATTCATCATTTGACCTAACAATTTTAAGCATAGGATGGGATTCAGCTGGTTCTCACCAGTTCTTTGAATAAGATATTAAATACAAATTCTCTTAGAAAACGTTAATATACTTCTTCTATTTAATTTTTTTCTCCATCTGCATGATCTTTTTCCCCTTTCACAAACTGCTTATGGAGTTTAACTCCTCTACAGACAATTTTGTTGCATTTTGCTCTTGCATCCAAATCTTACTTGCTTACATATTTTAGGAACCCTGACATCAATATCTATAATTTCATTCACTATAGTCAGCTGAAGTTTTACTGGAGATATTAGTATATTCATGCCCCTTTTTTCCAAGCTATTTTCTTAACACCCTCATGCTTCCTTCCATTTAACGGCATTCTTCATGTTGTTATTTTGCTAAAAGTTCTGAAGTGTTGCTTATTTTTCATAACTTTACAAGCATCACAGGCAATACTGCTTGAATTTAAAGATAATTCCTCAATTAAAGGGCTGCTTGGAGTATGTTGTATTAGGTAGCAGGAAACACCCTCTGATGAATGTACATTATACTTGTTTGGTGGCCTTTTCAAACAAAAGCAATATGTTGAATGTAATGTTTTTCTCATCAAAACATCATCCAGAATCATACAGTAGAGGAATTACAGTGCAATTGCATTAGAAACGAGTTTTACTGTTTCTAGAATAGGTTATATTTTTTCAGTTTCATCATTCAGGGCAAATATTTGATTATTTAGAAAGATATCACTGCAGTTACAAAGCTTTCCATTTGTTTTTAAAAATTTAACATTAATTCTTCCTCCGTTTTTTATGTTTCTTTAAAACATGCCATGACTTCCTCTTTCTTTTGAATATTAGATTCAAAGTTGTGACATTGTTTCAACCTTTTGCTGAACCAGTTCATGAAATTTAACCTAAAAGTACTCTTATTTTTTAAGGTAGCACTCTCTTTTTTTATTTGTCCCTCAGAATTTTATTACGTGATGGATATTACTGCCCTTTGAATTTCTCAAGTTTAGAGTTGTCTACTCTTGAACTCCCAATTCATTGCGAACTGTGAGTTCTAAATTTCTAGCATTTGTGAACTTCCTGTTCATTGATTATTTTTTCTTCTGAGTGCTAAATTTCTTGAATTTGCCTATTCCAATGACTTCAAGTGTAATCAGATCTCTTGACTAATTCCTGCCTCAAAGTCTTGCTGACAGTTCAATCAATTACTGCTGTTATAGCTAATGCATAAATTTAAGTGATTTGTCTTTCTTGTGCAAGTCCAATTATTATTTTGCTAAATTTAAGTTCAAATTTCTCATCTTTCATTGTATATTTTTCTTTACATTGGGTGCCAAAAAATTACTGAATGTTCATCTCCAAGTGCTTCTAATTGCCAAAATTTAAGTCCTAGTGACAGTTCAATCAATTACCACTAATTTAGCTCATTGCATTTTGTAGCAATTTGTGTCTTTCTGGTATAAGTTCACCATAGAATTGTGAGAAATAATCCAAAGAACTTTTTCTAGTAGCTTCTAGAAATTTCATAAATTACGCCTTGAGTGTATGCAACCCGCAACACAACATTCACGCCTTGGGCTTATGTAGCCCGGTATACAAGCTTTTTACGCCTTGAGCGTATGTAACCGGCTAAACAGGCCCTTGCGCCTTGATGGTATGCGACCCGCAAAGCACCTGCTAGTAGTGAAAAATTATTCTAAGTCCCCAAGGTCATTCGGCAGGTTAAAAAATAAGATGTTTTTTCTCTTTCATACCATTTATTGAACTTCAATGTACATTCTCATTTCAGATAATTTTTGCCTTCTGTACTTGCACTCTCAGTGGGTGGTGCTACTCAATGTCTGCATTTGGAATAATTCCAAACTTAGAATTATCCTGAATGCAGCCATTGAGCAGCACTACCCACTGGGAGTGCAAGGGCAGGAGGCAGAAATGGTCCAGATGGATGCTGCCACAGCAGAAAACAAATGACACGTCAAAATCTTCGAGATAGGTTCGGCCAGTCCGGCTCTTCCAATACCAGGAACGTTTGGGGGTTGGGGCAGGGACAGGATTTTGGGAGAGGTTTGAAAAGGTCCTCCCTGCAAATTTCTTCATTGAGCACTGTAATAAATGTACACTTGGAAATTTTGCAATAAAAATCACATTAAAAGTACTTGCTTGAAACCTTCATTTTTTCCCTCCTGCTGCTGGCAACAGTGAAAAATAAAATCTGAGAAATGGACATTTATAATGACTTCTCTGGAAAAGCTAATTTTCGAGGAAATTCAATGAAAGGAAGCAGTATAATTTTATCCTGCAATTAAGTTACATTTTGAATTCAATAACATCACATACAAACATGATTTTTTTGGCAATTTTTCAAATTGTAATTGATAAGAAAAGATATCCAGATAATTCCAGATTAAAGGAAAATTTTCTATTCCAAGATTATTTGCAATTTTATAAAGAAAGATTACATTTGAATACTCTCCTAAATTTTGCTCTATGTAGCCAATGAAAATTAGGTTTCATTCCAAAAAAATTTGAAATTAGAATTAAAACTGCTGTATTAAAATTGGAAACTTAGTCTAGGTGCAAATTGATCACTACACTTTAATTATAACGAGCGATTATTATTAATTAATCAATAGCCTCCTTCACCTTGAAATATTGTGAAAATGATGCAATACTACGGATACCACCTCAAATTAAAAATGCTAAATCATTGACTGAGCAACGAACCGGAAAGGTCTCCACCTAAGGTTAGTGTATAGATTTTTTTATTCAAAGATCTTAGCTTTATATTCTCTTATCCCGAAATTTGATTTAGCTCTTCGAAGGTTACGACAAACATTACGTTTAAGTTCCCGCAGATAATTGGAACCGATATTATTCACATTTAGTACTTCGGCGAGAAAATATTTAAAGGTATCAATCTGATAATTTAGTAAATTTTAATTTAGAGGATTGGAAAACTCACGAGGGATAAAGTAGGGCACTAGTTGAAACATCAACCCTTATCTATGATATTTAAAAGACAGAGGGAATAGTTCTTTGTAAACCTGCTTTATGTGACGTCAGGGAGAAGATACGAAATGCAGACAATACAAGAACTTTAGTAAGCTTTGACGTCACTATGGCATACGCGTATTTAAGTATTAAAACCTTTTCCAAAATTTTCCCAGAAGAGCTCGGAAGTTCCACCACGATAGAGAGAGAATAACTGAAAGGTCCCAACTCAGACCAACCTCATCCTTAAATCGGGTAACCGAAAATTGAATCTGTTCACGAGGCTCTGTATCCTGTCCACGGAATTTACCTTTGTTGGAGACTCCCTCACACAGAAAAATATCACTTATGATAAGAACTGAAAAATTACAAATGATTTATTGTTACGTTTGGAATTTCCATTCTGGTATGACTCGAGTCTACCTTTACTTCTGACGGCCTTGCGGTGTCGTTCGCATTAGAATTAGGGTTCGAACGATTAATTTGAACTTAAGTCCTACTTTGATTTCGAATTTGACCTTATCAAGCGAATATAAATCAATTCAAACAGTAAATTTTTAGAAAATTTCACTCAGAGTTCGGAGATGAATTTTAAATTCCCGAAATCCAAATGGACGTAAAAAATAAAAAGTAAAACGAACGCAAGAAATTAACTCACGTTATCGAATTAAACTAAGCACATGTAAAACCAGGCGATCACGCCTTAAAGTTAGTCTTTTCTGCAAACCTAACCTTAAAAGCCAAACAAAGGGTTAGCTCTCATTTTCTTTGTTAAGCTCGTAAAAGCATGTATTAGCTCCAAACTTTCGGAGTAAAACCGTAAGTTTATTCCAGTCGGAATTTCACGTGATCAGTTCTAAATTAAAATTATTAATACTTTCGTGAAAAAAATCTAAAATTAGTATAATGCGACCGTGAAAAAATGTGTCACACGGCGAAATTCGCGAATCAAACCTAGAAGTAAAATTTTTATTTGCTTTCATCATCAGATCCTTTGAAATATCTGAAATTTTTAGAGTACAATTCGACCGTGAAAGAATGTCGCACTTCGAAAGAGTAACGAGTTGAGAGTAATAGCCACGGCTTAACGAGATTCTTAATTGAAATTCATCAAGCGTATTCATTCCCTCTTCAAACGATCGATGAAGTATAAGTCAAATGGATCGCACCACGCACTACCTCTGCGGAAATTCCGAATTCAAAGCAGAACACCTAAACTATGAATGACTCGCACTAAGTATGTAACTGGCCACACGGCAATCCCTAACTAAATCACAGAGATAACTATTACAGGAGATATTATTAAGGCACAAGATACTTTGAGAAAAGAATGGAGAACTCACTACGTGCATTTCGATCTGAATCCTTTTGACCAGCTGGTGAAGTCAGGGATTGTATAGTAGTAGAAGACGAAGCACCTTCGGGTAGAGCTACGAAGACATCCAGCGTTGTGTGAAAGAAACTGTGCACCTTGCCAAACTTGCCTGCAATAAGAGGGAGAAATTTCATGTTATTTTTGTCAGTGGAAGATTTCTATAGCAAAATCACGATACTAATTTCTAAAATGACTTCAATCTTAAGATACTCAATGCCTTAGGTGTATTATTCAAATTAAAAACTGAAATTCAAACTAAATAATCTCACACAACACGTATATATTGTCCTTACCTAAAGGCAATATCGATGCAACCAAACTACTTTCTGAATGCAGCTGGAAGCACACCGTCGATCGTCACCGATGTTGAGTAAGACAGCTCAAGTCGGCAATTAGCTCGAGAAAAAGACTATCTAATTTCTAAACCTGCCTTATATAGCGTTAGAGAAGAGGGTACCATGGGTAAAAGAGACAGACGAAATGCACTGATAATAAAATGTTTTTTTATTCAATTAAATTTCGAAAAAATACGACCTTCTCATATAACACCTTTACTTGATTTCAAGTTATTCGAGGTTCGAAATTTGTTTTTTACACATTTTTAATAATCTTATTATTTTTTACATAGGTTTATTCGCAGCCATATCGGTAATTTATATGGTTCGTTTAAAATAAATTGCAGTGCGGTCATTATCAACTGTAGCGAAAATTTTAATTAAAATCTAATGCTATGAAATTATAATGAAAGGCTTAGTTCATCCAGTTTTTAAAGAAATATTTCAAATGTATGATTCAAGTTACTCGGGATTCGTAAATTGTGTATTATTTATTTTTATAATCCTATTATATATCAAAAATATTTATCTATAACCATATAGGTAATTTATTTGGTTCGTTAAAATTAGGCTGTGCTGAGATCTTAGCCTCCCAATTCTTAATGTATTCATGCAAATAAACTGTAGCGAAATTTTTCCCTTAAAGTAAACCTAATGCTATGAAAGGCTCAGTTAATCCATTTTTTAAAGAAATATTTCAAATATTTTAATGATTGAGGTTGATCATTATCTGGAAAGCAGAACAAGCTGCAGGATATATATTTTACTAATCAATAAGAAAGGTCCAAATTTCAAAATTTTAGTAGTATTCTGTATAGGTTGCAAATTTCAAATATTGCAGTAGTATTTTTAAAGGTGATTTGACATCTATGACATCTTGCCCATATAGCCCCCACCTGGGACTCAAACCTGAGACCGCTTTCAACATTGCTAAACATATGCATACACTGCCAAACATGTACACATTTCCACATGGCTAAATTAAAAAATTGCTCTGAAGGTAGCCCAAATGCCACTTCATTCATACTAAATGCTACAAAATTTTGACCCAAAAAGAACTGCAATTTTGAATGCTGCTACAACAGCTGAAAACTGCTGAAGTTCAACAAATGTATTTAAAGAAATATTGTGACTTTTATAAGCAAAAGTTTGATTCTGGTGATGGTAAAAATAATGGAAGATAAAAGCATAAGTTTCTATTATATGTAGGTACTCCTCTGTTCAATCTTTATATATTTTTTGTTCCTGTTTCAATTGTTTAAATAAAGCCTATTTACCACAACATCTAGTTAATCTCTCACTCTTTTACATGCTTGCCAAACAGTAAGAACAATATTCAACATTTCCATCATCAAAAAGATCTACTCACCTTCAAAGTCTTTGTGAGTCATAGGTTTTACAATGTTGTACACAGCACATGCCAGCACAATCTTCAGAATATTGGTTAACTTTACTCAGAAAAAATACTTCAAAATTGGGAACCTCCATTTCAGTTGCTGAATAAAATATTCTACTGTATCCCTCTTTTTTTAAATATTTCATTAAAATTAATTTGCTCAGCATCAATAAGATTGTTGCACAGTGGCATCAAGCTATGGCTCTATACCAAAAACAGCAGTTATTAGTGATTGATGCTTTAATTTCTAGTGAAAAGTAAACTTTATTCCTTTTAATTCAGTCCTAAGCAAAATGTCAATAGAAGAATGATTTCTATGTTAATAGTAGAAAGTTTTCCTTCTCTTTTTGTTCTTAGTTCTTGAAGGATTTGCTTGGAATATTGTATGTAAAAATTTTGCCTTTAGTTTATGCATACAGCCCATTATCATTACTCAAGACAATGGTCGTATGTCTATGAGCATTCATTCCTTGTTGATTTATGATATACTTTTTCTGACACTATAGCATATTGTGTGGAACTTAAGTAATGATAGAGATAGAAATGTTATATTTGTTAATCAAGGTAAAGAAATTAAAAGGAAAAGAAAAAATGCCAATGTCTATTATCATTGAATTTATTAATGTGTAGTTTATATAAGGTTCTAAGAAATACAATAATAAATCAATTTTTTTAGAATATTCATTTTCAAAATTCAATTTCTACAATTCATATTGCAATGAGAATAAATTAAAACAAGTTATGTACACTTTATTTGTTCACCCTCTTAAAATTTACAAATTTTTATTTATTACAAAAGTATTCAAGTAAACAATTGAACATTTGTAGACTAGAACATACCAACACCATCACTGACATAAACCTTATGTTGTGCTTTCAAATCTTTTTTTGCTGCTCCCAGCATTTTATTACACAAAACCAATCAATTGCTGTACAGTTTAGAGCATAAGAAACACAAAATGGTATATACCTCAAATATTGTGAGACTGAGTGATCCATGATGTTAGCAACTGAAATATACTGCAGTAGCATATAATAAATTTGTTGCAAAGTAAATTTTCCTAAAATGAACAAATACATAATGGTCAATGTTATTATTGGTTCAAAGTGTCCTGAACTTGCATGTCACAGTATGTAAATCAATTATTGCAACTAATGTGCAAGAGAATGCTTCACTACAATCACATAACTTAAAGCTCGAACAAGATGTTTATAATTTGTCACAAAACTCATTAAAAGTGTGCATGGCCTCAATTATTTTGATAAGTTAACCTTATTTTGAAATCTACCCTACTATGTACATCAGAATTTATGCTGCAATCATTTTTGAGATTTTGAACCATAAAAATCAAGAGAGAAGTTCAAAAAGCTCTCAAATCAACAGCTTGTGAGATCATTTCTTGGTGAAATAAAACAAGAAAAATGGTCATAAAGCAGTGTTGCAAGGATCACTGATGATAAATTTCAGCAAGCTCATGCAGGTAACATTGAATGAAAATACAATATTTCTCATCAAGAACTTTCTGATTGATTCACATAGCTCAAACTTATTTACTTTGGTATCCTCTATGTATTTACAAAGCAATAAACTTAGAATACAAAACTTAATCTTTTTGGTTATTAAATATGAAATCTATTCCTTCAACCTTTTTTAAAATAAGTACATATTAAATGTAGTCACTTTGTTCAAAACAAATTGACACATCAAGAGGGGTAAGTACTTCCAGACATTCTACTAGCATAATTTGGCAGGGGAAGATTATTGATTTAAAAATATATTAATGACTGTAGAAACAGTTTGAGAAACTAAGAAATTCTCAACAGAAAACCATAATTTTGTGATGTTTTAGGCTTAAAAAAGTGGAATATGATGCAAAGATATCCTCAAAAACATTTAACCTGACTCATGACAGTTAGAAGACAAGTGGAAGTGAATTATTCTCAAATGTACATTCTTACTTAACACACAGTGGATACAAATTTTCTTTTTCTAAAAAACAATACCATTAAATATTTTTCTGCATTTGAAAATTTTATTATATTTTATTATGATTTTTTAAGAATAGTTATCAAATTTTTCATACAGATTTCAGAAAATGAACGTGTCATAAGTTTCAAATTCAAATAACAATAATAATTTCAAATAATCCAGTTATTTGATTCTAACAGCAGTACCATTCATTATAAAGTAAAGATCAACCATCAAAATCAATGAAGCAAGAATTCCCAGCCAATTAAAGAGTTTGATGAGTTGATATTGAAAATAAAATTACAGCAAAAAAGTAAAATATCTCAAACAAATAAGAAAGTTTTTTTTACTATGTATCAGTTTTGAGCAAATATATTATTAGATATTATATTGTATCCTATAAATGATGTAACTTTAAGGTATTGATTGAAATGCAATTATAGGGAGAAAATAGAAAAAAGATAGAGAAACTATTGACTCTAGGATTGAATATAAGACACTTGAACCAGAAATCCTATTCCACCTAGTATAATACTGTAGATGAGTTGTACACATGGCAACAATTTTTATTTATTCAAAATTTTCTTCACACATCTAATACTATCTAGAAATAGAAGGAAAGTTATAGAAAATCACTAAAAGTGAATATCTCTATTCATCTGGTAATATACATGCACCATATTACACACTCATGCTTATCTGTCTAGCACTCATCTCAAATAAGAATGGATTTGAAGATCAACTGAGAGAGGAAAACATCTGATACCTCAACCTATCAACTCTTCTTCAGAATGTAAAGTAGAAAAGATGGTGATAATAGTGGTTAAAAAATATATCGTTATACACCACAATAAAAGATTTCCGGAATTCCAAGTAAAAAATTTCTTGAAAACATTTCTTTAAATAAATATGAAAATAGGTGCAGAAGGATATAAAGAAATTTATAAAAATATACAGAGATTTGTGTAAATGATGCATTAAAAGGCATCAAAGAAAAATCACATAGAAGTATATATCACAGATCAAGTAAGGCAGGCAAATTCATTCATCCTCATCTTTAAAAAACGCTACAGCTGATGGTATTTCAAAAGGAAAGTTTTCAAAATGACAATTTGGAAGTTTAGAAAATAAGATACATTAAGTTGTATGATTGCTATGAGAAGAAATAAAATGCAAAATTCATTCTCCAGAGTTACACTATACAATGTATAAAATAATTTGATTGTAGCATTTGTTGAGAGCTTGAATTAAAATGAATACTATGAGATGAGTATAGCTTAAATTATTTTCGAAACCTTTGGTGAATATATTGTTTTAGTTCGCTCAGAGATGAAACTAAAAATGTTATAATAAGGCTGTTAGATTGTTAAGATAAGATTTGAAAATTACTTTGTTTTATTTCTCTTAGATTTAAAATTTAAAATAATTTTCCTTTTAAATTATTTTATGGAATGGAAACTTAACCTAAGATTAGTTAAATTCTTCAATCTAAAGACAAACTTCCATAAAGACACCACAAACTGCCAAATCATAAGCTGAATCAAAATAATTAGATTCATTTGAAAATTTTTGTAACAAAAAGATTTGTAAAAGATATATTATTCCATTGATAGATGGGCTTTTTCCCAAGAATTCTGCTGAATGCATTAACAGAGTAAATTTTTTGCAGAATATGATAAAAAGCATGATAATTAAATATATAATGCAGTATAAAAATTTGTACATATGCTATCATTTTTTCACTTTGTATCCCAAGAAAATCATGTGATAATGTACTTTCTGTAACAATTTATAAGAAATTAAATATTATAATTAATAAGCAAGGGTGCAGTTACAATATTTTTCAAAGCATCATTTTCAATAAAAACATCAGAGCTTTTAGAGATTTTAGACGGACAAATGGCATATAGTGTTTATATTTAAAAATTAGAATTGTTAGCGACTTAAAAATGTAGAAGAAATTTTCAGAAAACCTTTAGTAACACAAAACCTTGCAGGTTACCCAACGATTATTTGAATAGTCAAAGAGGAAATATATATATCCTCTAATATTCACAACTTGAAGTTATCTGCTCAATATTTTCAGAAAAAATTTGAATTTTTATATAAAAAAGCTTACAGAAAGCCTTCCTATCTAGTCTAGCAACACTCAAAGTCAGATACCTCAGTAACTCATTTGAATATTTCCCTAGAGACTAATCTTTGTGATTTCCATTGCACATAGCACGCTATGCCTCTACGCTAATAATTAAGGCAAAGCCTATGTTGCTTTCTCCAAGATTTCAAGAATTAACCAAAAAAAGGGAGCAGGTTTAAAAGGACTCTAAAGACCAAGAAGTTCCAACATATTTAAAAACGTTTTCCATATTTTTCAAGAATGATTGCTATTAGTGAAGGCAGCTAAGCTATTTCAAGGTGTGCAGCGGAATTTTAAGCAAAGTAAAGTGCTGATCCCTACTGAACTGAAAACCTAAAAGCTCCTCCTTTAATTCACAAACACAATAACCTTGTGCACATTAAGTTCTACATTTTCTAGTGCTTGGTTCAGTTCATCATCAATATCAAATTATTATAAATTAAATTTTTACAAATATTTAGAAAATTAATTAATGATGATTAAGCAATCAGCTACCAACATGTATCAAAATCATAATCTTTTTTTTCAAATTAGCTGCTTTCCATTATTTCACTTAGCATTTCCATTTTTCATTTACTTGCATCTTACAAAATACTGTGTTTATAAAACTTCATTTTTCCCATGTTCATTTTGATCGCCTCCATTTATCTACCAGTATAAACTAATAAAATGTTTATGTAAAATTCTCCTGAAATTACACCTTATACAAATCTAAGAAAACATCCATCCAACGTGATAAGGCCAACTTTTTCATTTTATTTATAGGATGACTTAAGTACAAGGTCAACCTATAGTATATTTTTAATTTTGCACACCAAAATTTGATGAAATTTTTATCGAAATTATTTCTAAATTATTTGTTTTATGAACATAAAAACCCTACATGTGTATCTCATTTGAAGAAACTCAGACTAAAAATATCATACCTCAGTATCATTAAATAAATATATAAATCCAAATTCTTTGGCAGTGAATTGATATGTTGAAGTACTTAATTTATCTTAGAGGAATATCTCAACTGCTAAGCACTAATATGAAATCTGGGCTGAAAGTATTCGAGGTAAGTATTCATTTGATTGCTTGGTAAGTGTATGACTTAACATGCCTTTGCAAAATTGGTAAAAGAAGTGTACTTCTTTTCAACTCTATTTACCAATATTATTAAAAAGGTAATCAGCTCTTTGTGATGAAAGACAATTTTCCCCTCTGGTAATGATGGAATTGCAACATCAGCCTTTCATGGTCTGCAAGGGGTTGGGCCTACCTTTCATCTCACTGAATTCCCCCAATTCAAATGGAGATTCTGAAAGGAAATTATCAGTATGATTACAACTCATCATTTCTATAATACTGATCAGCAAAATTTATTTGTATTGCAAAAGAATGTTAGATATGTTGAAGATAAGGATGATTTTATGTATTTTAAAGGCACTCATCAATACTAAAGAATTTATAAAAAATAGAAAAATTGGAGAATGCAGGTGAAATTTTGGTGGATGATGCATCGCATTTCCGATCAATTAGATTGGGTTAAATGTAAGAGGAGACTAAATAGTATCCATCCCAAAAAAATTAAGTTGTTATCTCTTCTAAGTGATTGAGAGACTGAAAACTGACAGAGAGAAAAATGATGGCCTGTTAATTGAGAAAAGAGAAGATTAAGCACATTAACTGAAGTTTTTATAGCAATTAAAATTAAAATGGTATAAAAATATAAAAGATACCCACTAACTTTAGCATTCTTTTGAAATGAGATGACTGAGTAATGGTCTATTCTAGCAATTACTGATTTGGTGACTAAAATAACTCGTTTCATTTTATTGCTCAAAATATGGTAAATGTTGACATAATTAGAAAAGCAAAAATATTGGGTATGAGGTATTCTTGCATAGAGTGCATCTAGAAAAATTTGCAAGGAGAAATGGACACAGCGAAAGTGCCAAATGACAGCTCAATCGGCTAGAACAATGGTTAGAGTAACTCTGCAAGTGAATTTTATAGATCAGTCATAATTTTGCCAGAAATTTTTGTGCCTTCTGGCAATAAAAAAATAATTTTGTAGGATTTTTAAACAGATACCAGCTTAGAGATATATTCACAAAACACAGAAATATATGAAACAATATCATATTATCATATTAAAATATTAATTCCAGAAAAGAGATGGAAAATAGGAATTGCCTTCAAAATTCCATTGCAGTAAAAACTTGACATCCAGAGAAAC
This sequence comes from Pachydiplax longipennis, assembly GCA_036926295.1. Taxonomy (NCBI): domain Eukaryota; kingdom Metazoa; phylum Arthropoda; class Insecta; order Odonata; family Libellulidae; genus Pachydiplax; species Pachydiplax longipennis. Next base: position 17,111,993 of record JAVFKF010000014.1, read on the forward strand.
TCACATGTGATAGCAATAATCACAGATTTAACTGACCAGGATATGATGGGCCAATGGAAGATACAGCAAGTGGTAAAGGTCTACTGCTCTCTTCCAATGGCATTCCAACTGTCCAAAGTGGCACTGCACCGATGTTGTCACCGACATTTGTACCATTGGTACTACATTCCCCATTGCACTCAAGTGGTGCAGTCCTTCGATGCCTCCACATGCAAAAATTCCTCCTTGAAAAAATGCAGCAAATTCTAGAATCTAGAAAAAGGCAAAAAGTCAAATTACAGTATGACAATCATTGATTCACTATTCACAAGTTCTATTTATTGACATTTCTAGTGAGTTTCTAATTCTAGTAGTGAGAATCAGCTGATTTGCATCAGTTTGCTTGAACCAGTTCTTAGACTTTTGTGAGTTTGCAAAACTGGTTCCTAAATCTATCTAATATAGTAGTAGAAGAACTACATTCCCAAAGGAACTACAATACCCTCATTACAACAAGAATACAATTTCAAAGCTGGATCATGAAATAACTCAATCTCTTTTCATTTTAAAGTTTGGTAGACAAATTTTCAAATTAGAATGATAAGAGAAAAGAATACTGCAGTGAATGGCTGCATAATCCTTAGGGATAAGAACCTATTCCTAAAATTTTTGAATCCCACAATAGTATATACATGCATTACCATTTTCATAAAGCTCCATACAATATGGAACACAAATGGTAATTAAATTTTAAACACTAGTTGGGATAATTTGTGAAAATTTACTTCCTGTTGATTTTATTTTGTGTGTAAGTTCATCATCTATATTTATATTTCCAGATATGCCGATATGTGCTCTTTCTGTTTGGAAACTAGAATTGTGAATTTTTTAGTGCTTATTCTATGTTGATCAATATTAAATTTTATTGATTTACTACAACTTTCACATATTCTATACCATGCCATTTAGCAGAAGAAATCTATTAAATATTACTATCTTCATAAAAACTATAGATAATTCTTTACACTCACCTGCTGATGGATCTGAAACTTTTCTTGATTTCATTGAAATGCAGAACCAATTTAAAATTCTTCTTTGACAATTAGAACACCTACTTTTGCTCTCAGAATCACTTATCCACTTCCCTGAACGATTAGAACCGTCACTATGATTACCATCTATCAAAGTCCTACGGGAACTTATTAAAGAGGAGGCTACTTCTCCTTCAGTCTTCTGCATATTTTCATTTGGCCCCACCTTAAGAATGGAAAAGGGGGAATAACATTACGAATCTCACCTTTAATTTATGCAATTATATGAAATGAGATAACGACAAATAAATCAACTAGATGAAACAGCACTCACCTGCAATGGGTTTGTTTCCTTATTTAACCTCTTCAGCTTAGCTCTCATCTCCATCTCATCCTTTTCGCACTGAATGGCCATGTCTTGCTCAACACGACTATTTAATTGTTCAAAATCTCTCTCGATTAAGCTCAAGAGCCATCTGAAAATAGAATAGTTGACTATTTAAACCAAGGAGCACAAAGATGATCTATTAACTCTTTATAAATGTCACAGAAAACACTCCTGAAAAGAAAGCTAATGATGCTTCCACTATCCCTCCATTCTTTGAATTTGCCACAATTTATAGGATATTGGATTTTATAAAGACTGTATTAACTTAATAGACAAGCAAAAAATTGTTAGATTTTGTCCCATTGTTTAAACACAATTATAACATTGTTTCTCTAAAGTTTGTATTGTATGTTAATATTAAGGCTCCATATACCTGTATTTAGAACAAATGCCCTTTCACATACAAGATTTTTCTTATTACTGATTATTGTTAAGATTAAAGAGATATTCTGCGCCAACTTACAAGCAAGCTAATGCTTCATAACTAACATGCTGACCATATACTTAACATTAAATTTTAAGGAGTTTTTATGTAATATTCTGGGTGCATCATTTTGTACAGGTGTTATTCATTTGCTAGGTTTCATTGTTTATGTTAGATTTCATATGAGGTTTTATTTATTTCCCTTTCCGTTAAAATTATCATAATTTCCATTCCAGTTATTAGTATACACATAGAGTAGGTGCGGCATATTTATATCATAATTATAAGCTACTAGCTTACTCTATGCTACTAGTAAGAGTATGTGGCAATGAATTCTTACTTGAATGAATTTTGGATGACCAGGTCTTCTTTTTTCTGAGACTTCTGAAATGTGAGAGCAGAGCATGTTTCAAGGAGAGTGGGACATTTTCTCTCATTTACCAGTTTCTCTAGGTCCAACATCTCCACAATGTCTATCTCATCAAGAGCTCCAGGGATGTCTTGCTTATTTCCAAGCCTTTCAAAATGAAAAAGAAACTGTTCAATTACAAACTACAGAAATGATAAATTAAAAGTATGATAATTGCTACAGAATACAGAAATACAGTAAGAGCAGCAAAATTTCTCTACCAGGTCATTTATCACAACTATTCAGTATAAAAGGCAATTAGCAGGGTACTCATATACAGGTTGATGAAAATCATGAATAGCTTAATCATTATATCAGATATAGGTCCTATAAACAAAATTTCAATGAAAAAATCCAGTCAACACATACTCAAGAGATTTGGGAAAAACAAATATACTGTTGTCTAAAATCTGAGAGTTAAAAAATGTGAAATTACATTTATCTTAGTCCTACTTACATTGTATGAAGCCCACAAGTGATAATTAACATTAACAAGTCAACATGTGGTTGCCCCTTCACCAATAATCATATATCTTCTTTGGTTGTTTGCAAACAACCGACTATTAAGATAGACATAAATTCTTCAGAATACATTTAGATTATCTGAAAATATCCTCTGCTTTAAAATATAAAGATAACAAAAATATATCATATATTTTAATGCCCAATGTAATTTAGGCTCAATTTAAACTTTGGTAATAGTTATCTTCCATCTTTGTAGAAAGGAATTTGCCTGTCCTCTTTTTGTCCAGTTCACCTTTCATTTTGTATGGTAAAGTTATCCTTCCATCATATTCTTGGCTTTCATATACTTCTTTTCCTTCTGGTGGCTCATCTTGTGCTACTTTCACTATACTTTATACATCTATTCACTTTATATGATCATTCCATTTGTGATTTTTTAGGATGCTCACTCATTACTGTTTTCTATCTAGCATGCTTCACTGATGTTATAATTATGTACAAAAATAAAAATGGTTATCAAGTAAAAAAAGATGTACTTACACCAACAAAGGCTTTCCAGCTAATTTTTCATTTGATAAGATACTCATCAAAATGTCTCTGCATTCTTTCAATCTACCAGTATCAGCAGCATCTAAAACGAACACAACCCCATGAGCCTGTGGAGTAAGAAAATTGGTAATTCAGTCTCTTTCCCTTTCTCTAGAAATCACATTTCTGCTTAACATAATTTTGGAAGGTGTATTTTTTTGAAAGGTATGCCTCATCCTGGAAAGACAGAGATAGACAGTCATTCATAATAATATCATTAGAATTCAAGAGAATAAATGGATTACCTACATTATAATGAAAAGATAACAAATTCTCTATAAGAAACTCTGAAGTGTGCTAGAAAACTTTTAAATCATTTGCCTTTAATTCTGCATTTTGAAAATTCAAGTAGAGGTACAGTGCGCAACTACTGCAGGTAGTTAGTGATTAAGGAAATGGTACAGAGAGGAGCTGAGTCATAAACCTGCTTAATTAATTACTACATTTAGGTGCAGCAACATACAAATCCAAAATGCTGAATGAGATAATGACAGAAGTGTTCCTCTTGACATGCCTTGCAATTGTGGGTTCCCAGTAATATGTTCATGTTTTGAGAATTACTCTTCAAATAAAATGTGCTTTAGAGTGGCTATTGAGTTAGTTATTTCGTGGAGGAAATTTCTTCTGAAGCATTCGTTGCATAATCTAAATTTAAACTTGGCAGAGTAACTAAAGAGTACTTGACACATGATCTTCTATTGCATGGAATTACAATGTTTCATTGAATCATAGGTAATTCAACAGCAGAGGTAAAATTGTATGCTCAATGAAATTTTCTTCCGTGACTTCATTTTATCAGCAACAATACGCGTAAAGAAATGTTGAACATATAAATTCAAAAGGCAATTTTTAATTTTATGTATGTAGCTAAATCAAGGATTTAACATTAAATTTCCAATAAGCATTATGAAGAATAACAATTTGTATTTTTTCCACAGTATTTTATTAAAAACAATAAAAGGAAACAAAACACGACTAGTTTTAGAGATTGATCTCCATCATCAACTTGATGATTATGAACATTTATCACAAGCTATTGATGCTTAAAAATTTAACAATGATTATCATTGTTAATAACTCAGTTTTTGAGCTGTTGCAATAGATGTATTGAATACCTGGTGCCTTGTAGATCAAGTATGACATTATCCAGTATCTGCTGGTTTTCATTTACTTGAATTTTTGGGAAAGTACAACATCACCTTTGTAAGTGACAAATTACCAATAACCTCCCAAGTGTCAAAACTTACAGAATTTAGCATTATACTATGTTTATGATTTCAAAATTCAACATTTGATGAAAATATCGTTTCACATCTAATTGCAAAACTATGTTAAATTTAATTGATATGCTTCAAAACAAATTCTCTATTAAACTGATTGTTGAAGCTGTAACTTCATAACAAGTGGGAAAAACAACTTTGTCAAGTTTCACTGAATTTGTCCAGTGAAACTTTACAAAATTCCCTATTCCTCTCAGTGGTAGACACAGGGTTAGAGGAATAAAATATTATGAAAGAAAAGATGTATAGTGATATATTAGCTAAAGAGAAACCAAGTTAACAGATCTTTAGGGTAACGAAGATTTTTGCTGCCACTTTCTGGACTTAACCAACCCACACAGCTTGCAAATTATTAGGCAATGCTAGCAAAACAAGACTAAAAATTACTAAAACATCCAAAACTTGCCCATTCTTGCTCATCAAGAAAGAATATGTTTCTTCTTAAGTAAATTTTATGTATGTTCTTTTACTCAGGACCTTGAGTAAGACCACGCTTCGTCAACAATAATCTTGTCTGATGAAGAAAAAACCAGGAAAAAACTTTTTTCCTCTGCTTAGGTATCACTGTAATATCTGAAGCAATAGAAATATGGAACAATTGAATTGAAAATTATAGAGAAATTTCATAATGGGAAATGCTAATGATGTGCTATTCCTGGAATGGAACAGGGTATTTTGCATGTATTATTCTGGCTTAGATGATTTATTTTGCTTTAGACAAAGGATTCATCAAGGGTATATCTAGAAACTTGCCAAGGGTTGATTTTAGACTATTTAGTTGTGAAATCATCTCCAATCAACTTTTAAAAGACTTTGTCATGATAAATGTAGTAGCTGCACAGTAATATTGGATAAACTACTTCATCTGATTTTGATTCAAGCTCCTTATCAGATCATATGCAAATTGCTAAAACAACGAAGTAGCCAAGTTGGGGGCAATCAACTCTTCACTCCCACCTGGACCTGTCAATGGAATCAGAATGCCTTTTCATGCTTTACTTTTTATTTTATGAATATACAAATTCCTTGTGTTTGAGTTTCTATTCATTACATTCAACCCATTTTTTCTATGTTCATCTTTGTAATTTGGTTACTTCACATTCTTATCATTCATCTACTTTGTAAATCTGTTTCTAACAATCCTCTCCAGGTCTCCAAAGCAGCATAATATTCCTAACGTATCAGTCATGTTTTTTCTATTAACATTCATTCAATCAATATTGAATCATTACTAACTCCAATGTTCTTGTAAAATGAAAGCAAGTGCATGATAGTAACTACAGTTTCAGTGTGCTGATATTAAAATAATTTTGATGTATAGTTTAAAAAATAACAATGTGCAATTTCATTAAGTACCCCCTTGATAAACAAAGACAGTACTATTATGTCCATAACATTCCTAATTAATATTGTGTGCCAGTGCTAAAAAACATGCAATATTCTTTGTGCTAGGTTGGAGTTTTTTAAATGTTAAAATTGAAAAATAAAAGCTAAAGATACACAAACTGGTAATGACTCACACCTTTTCTGTATGAAACTTTTCCATAGGCATTATACTCGTAAAACTGGATACTTCTCCATTACATATCCAAGTTTGTTTTGTGCTAAGCCTATTTACCTTTGTTTTCCAATGAAATTACTAATACTTACAAAGCAAACATTGAAAGATGAGTAGTATCAATCATAGAATCATTTTTGCAGAACTTACAGTATTTTTATTTAATCAGAAATTAATGGTTATACATTTATAAATCAGATATACTTCTAATACTAATGTATAATTGCTAGTCAAACTCAACCAAATGAATACAGTATAAATTATTTATTCAAAAGCCTAAGGGGAAAAGTTATCAGAATCAAAATCAATAGCAGCCTATGAATTTCCTTATTAAACTTAATGAAATTCACTTCATTTCGAAAGACTTAACATCATTGAACAATAAATACTCAAAAATTAGTATGCAATAACATGGCCACTTTTTCATCTCCCATATCAACTTAATCTAAATACTCTGAGTGAGGTATATAGTAGTATATAAATAAAACTACACTGGAGATGTTCTAACTGTGAATAATGCATTGTATAAATGTGCCTCACACCTGGCTAAAACTATTAAATTCTGAATTGACTAACAGAAGATTCAATATTATATAGTTTGCAACTATACTCTAATCCATTAAACAAATGGGAAACATGAAAAGAGAATAAAAATGGGAAGTGAAAAGATTTAGGAAAAATAACATGGCAAACGGAGTCGTCACCCGGAGGAAATGCATGGAATAAACGAAAGTAAAAGTGTGAACTGGGGCTTCATACAAAACATCGATTGCACTTCAAGAGTATAGGGTCTAAGCCGGCCACTCGCTTTGCATAGAATGTTCTGAAAGCATGAGAATGGCATGATAGTTGCTCTGATGTAGTAATGCATCGCCCGTGAAATGGAAGACTTGGATAAGAATACCAGTCACATCAGAATGTTTCCACTTCCCTTTATCCTTTGAAATTGCAACGGCATTTCTGCCTCTGAACATGAAGGGGTAAAGACAGAGTATAAGACGCTGGACTAAGAATATATTTTACGTGGTACTAAGGCAACGGGTCTGATCGAAGTTCTGGGAATGTCTTAACAACAAACCAATGATCAGAGAGAATGAATATTTCACCATTGAACGGATCAATCAAGATTGATCAATATACGAGATAAAACTACAAATACTAAATATGCTTACATCGGCGAAGTAGTTATCCCATATTGATCTAATTCCCGGCCCTCCTCCCAGATCGTATAAGATCACAGCTAACTTTTTAAACACCAACGATACGGTCGAAAAACCAACTGTTGGGACAACACCATTCTCAAGTTCTGCCAGTAAAAATAGAAAAACTGATGAGATTTTTATTCCTTCAAATGCTTTCTCTACGCGTTGTAATTTTATCTCACCTCCAGCAAGGCCTTTTGCTATAGTTGTTTTGCCGGCACCTTCAAGGCCTAATATTAATAACACCACTTTCCTTGAAGAATAAAATTTTTGATTAGTGGATGAATATTAAACTTGGCTCATTGACATTTCTCGTCTTACTTTTGCGATTTTCGATTAAGTAGTTTCAACGAGGAGCAGTTTCCCATTTTGCTCAGCTCATGGGTGCATTTCGTAAATCTATCATGTTTACATATTTTATGCGATACCACCCGTGTTTGACATTACAGCATGTTGAAAAAGCTTATGCATTGGCGCTATTTTGCGATACATATTTCAATTCGAGAATCACTTTCTCTTCTCCGATAAACAAATTGTAACCATCATAAACAGATGATTCACTCTTAAACACAAATGTTTAGTCGCAGCACTCAGACGTCAATCAACCGAACCCCATGTTTGATTCAGAATCTTATTAATCGAGCTCATGGGAAGTGGCGCCACGGGTTTCAATCTCCCATGAATTTGTTAGACTTCATAAACGATGGGGGTGGATAGGACAGGGTAATTTTCTTAATTCCAGGGCATGCCGACTCCTATACATTGGTGAGTCACACAGTTTCCTTACCAGACGTGGTTCATTGTAACTCTCCTAGTTGACGCAGCGGTAGTTCTGGTGGCAATATGAACTATCTGAATGAAATATCTATTGATGCGCTACTACCGATATATGTAGTTTAAGATTAAGCTATTTTACGATATTCCCGATTAAATATAACAGAGTAGGGGAAAAACAAAAGATATTCATTTATGACATATATGTTAGGATATATTCAGGAAATACACGTTAAACATTATAAGATAATTTACATAAAATTTATTTATGCAAAAAATGAAATATCTGACATGTATGCAATACATTATAATGCGAAAGCAATAGAAATTGCCCTAGAAACTAATGAAAGATTCTTCAAATTGAAGCATAAAAACATCAAACTTAGGTGAATCCTAAATTGTGAATACTATAACTGCATTTAAAACATCACAACGTGCTAGTAAAAGTATTTCTCAGCTAATATTCCATAAAATGAAGAGAAATCCAGTTTCATGGAGAATATTTTATGAGATATACACACTGTAAGTAACAAGACATCGATCGCACTCAGTCATTAGCAATGCCTTAGGAAGGATAAGGTTTTAAATGTCATCTTTTGCCCTTCCCCATAGAAGTGATATAGGTATCAAGTCATAGTAGCCAATAATTGAAAGTTAATTGTAGAGGATGGCTGCTAAGTGCATCAATAGCATCATCTGTCTTTGAGATATTTGTTGACATATTCAACTACATGAATAGAACAGTTCAGAAGGCTAGATCTACACTACCACTAAAAGGTGGCCTATGAAAGCCTTCATTTTAAATTTTGGTCGAGGGCTGAATTATTGGCACAGGATGGTTAAGGAAAAACAAGAGGATACTATGAGGTTTTGATTAATATCACTCTCATAGAGAGGGTGGCTTAACAATTTGAAAGCTTTTCTAATGCTTTGCAAGGAATTACTTACAAGTTGTTAGTGGACCAAATGCTGTTGCAAACAGAACTGAATGAACATCTAGACTGCAAGTTTTACTTCCATCTTCCTTAATCCTAGAATGGTATGACAAAATAAATATAAATATATTTTAAGGATGAACATTCAACAAAGTTTCTCCTCTGAAACAATTTTAAATGGAATGAATTAATGCATGTACTCTATCTCAATGCAACAAATAAGGACGGAAATATAAATCTTTACCTTTGAGGATGGTCATCAGTGAGATGATTTATTGACCTATACTAAAGGATTGAACGTATTAAAGGATGTCTGATGGAGGACCCCACAGACTGAAATGCTTTTACATTGCATACAGTGACAGTGAAAGAAAGACCAGCTTCATGGCACTGCTGCAACACCTCTTGCCTGAAGGAGAGGCAGAGATAGTCTATGAGTCACTGAAATAAAAAGGAAATGGGTTGCATCCATTTTTTTGGCATATCAAAAACCATAAACACAAGGGAATACTTGGCAAGAATCTTGCTCCTTCTTTTATGCCCATGACCCCCAAACCCAATCAACTGAATTGTTGAAATCACTGCTTCATTATAGACATTTTGTCAAATATTACATTAGCGCCAGACCCTTCTAAAAGTTACATAGAAATCGCTAAAATGTTAAAAAGTGTAAAAGATTAAAGTGAAAATAAAACATACTCAATCTTAGAACATGAATCACCCAAAACTTTTTAATGGGAGGGGCGCATCTGCCCGATCTTTTGCATAAAATTGTAACCAAAATGTTATTTTAATAAGTATATTTTCAATTTTATAGCACAGAAAAGCCTTTTTATCTTTGGCTTAGTCACAATCGGGCAAAATAATGTAACACTATTTTCCTATTTTTACAATACGCAAGAAGGAATGAAATCCTTACTCGATCATGTCTCTTAACTATAATAAATTATACTTGATGGAGTTATATTCAGGTTATACACTGTAATTAATTCCCTAATTACATCATAAAGAAAAACAAATCTCTGTAATCATACTTCTTTAAATAACATACTAATTATTGCGTTTACTTACACCTTATTTATAAATTTAATTTGTGACGAATATTCCATACTCATAGAATGCGAGATGGCACTCAATATTTCTCTTGTCAGCGTCTCCAATAATTGCACTATTGCGAAATTAGGAATCACTTAGGAGTAAATCAAAGTAAAGGAGATTTGGCGCCTTAAGAAAAGGGGAAAGAGAAGTGAAGAGAAAGCAGAGAGGGCGTGACGTGTTTCAGAATGAAAATAGTGGTGAGGGATCGCGCATTAAGGAGACTCCAACACTTGGGTGAGTCTGGTCTCCTGGTGGCGCCGCCACTAGAGTCTGTTTTGTTGATGGTCATCATATTGTTAAAGGGGTTAAAGGTAAACAATGCTGCGGTTATAACTTACGATCGGTCATGTAATTCTGTTGTGAATTACAGTACATGTACCCGTTTGTAATATTATGACGTTATAAATGAATAATGAAAGAAAAGTTGTAACGAAATTGTCACTACCGTGCTTCATTTTAAATGTTCAACTTAAAATCACCAAACCTGGACCAAAAAGAATTTTTGCTATAAACTATAATATTTCGTGATAAAATCAGTCTTCAATCATTTTATCTTTCCGCTTTATGGAGGATTTGTTTCACGTAAGTGGTAAGTTTTATTGAGGGGGTTGGATGTTTTGAAAGTGTCTAAAAGAGTCTTCGGAAACCTAACGACGAAATGTACCCATTTAATTCTATGGAATTATTTACTTATGTCTTTTGGTTAGACCTGACAGTCAAACTAAGTTTGGATAATCTGAATCTATAGAACAATTTCATTTTCATCCAAGCACGTAAGCGTTAATCTTAGTTTCAAATTTAATTCTTCGTACTAATGCTAATTCGCGATTTGGATGTAATTGCTTGTATTATTTTGGATGCGAATATGAATTTTCATAATAAGAAGACTAGCTCTTGTGTTAAACTCGTGTCTTGATGCAAATTAATTTTCTCTTAAGTCAGAGAGAAATATCGAAGATGTGGAAATTTCGAGCTATAGCAAGAACTGGGGCACACTTTCAAAAGAGTAGACTCTTGTGTTCTAGCGCTAAAGGAGAAGAAAAGTTGCCTAAAGCTCAAGATGCCTCTAGTAATCCTAGTGCTGAATTTAGTGCCCGTAAGTATTATTGAAGCTACAGTATTTAAATATTCGTCCAGCGACAACCGCTAAGAAATGTTTTTATCTAACATTTATAATTAAATGTAAATATAGGTGTTCTTCACAAGCCAAACAAAATTGACAAAATGTTATTAGTATGGGATAAGAAATACAAGACCGTGGAAGAAGTTCCGAACTTTGTACCGTGAGTATTATTAACCATTGCATACATTTCTTTTTTCGTTCATTGTTGAAGTTTTCCATTCTCAATTAAATTTTATCGAATTACGTTTTATAGAGTTTATCTTTAATATTTAGAAGAATTATAAAGTCAGAATTAAGAAATTTAAGTGATACTTGTATTAAGGAATTTATCGCAAAGTTATTTTAGTTACGTGCAAACCTTCACGTCAGCTCTGGATAGTTGTACTTCATAGATTAACTGCTTGGTAATAATGAATTTGTTTGTTGGATCATAGTTTGTAACTGTATGTACTTTCTTTCACATCCCTGTTGTTAGCTCTCTTGTCACTCATTAGTCTTGTTCAATAATATTGTCTTTGTTTAAGGTATGGTGTACGTCAATTTCACTTCTTTGCTAATCCTTGGAAAACTAATCAAGATTTTTCCAATTGCCATACTCTTTACCTCTCTTCCTTATAAACCTCTGCTGCTTCAGACACCTCTTTCTATCTTTTCATATGCTCTCTCTTTTAATTATTTCCCTTCTTATAATTATCTCACATATCGTAATTCATCAAAATTTTCTTAGTCATTGACCCTTATCTCATCAGTTACCATCTTATTCATTCTGCTCCATGCATTGAAATAAACAAAGCACATTTCTTTTGCATTGATCATTTAGCCGTTTGCTCAGTTTGCATTCATCCATTACTTGGTCATTACCAAATTTACCCTTCCTTTTTTCACAGAATCTCCTTGTATAACCCATTCCTTTTTGCTTTACATATATTCTTCTAGTAAACTCAAATTCTGCTTCTGTATGACAAGATTGCCAGAAGCACACTTCAGTATGCAGCTGTTATTACAACGATTCCTTGCTTAATCTCCGACTACTTACCACCCACCCAGAAGCATGTCAGCCTTTTGGCATTGTGGCTATTGCCAAAGACACTGTAATCGGAGGAAAGCAAACTGATACAATGCAAATTATATATTTTCTGTAATTGAAAAATCTTGGTATAATTATTTACTATATTGACTCATTAACAATTTTCTATTTACCAAAATTTTATTGATGATAAGGCTCACCTAAACTTAATATTCCTTACAGTTTGTGTTATTTAGACTGTATTTGTAGTAAGGCAACATTCCGTGTTTATTTATTCATTGGTACAGAAAACTACTTACTAAATGTTACATCTAATACTGGTAAAAGGGTATACTTTGTTCCAAGTTTAAAACTACTAATGTGGAGTTTTATAAATTTCATTTTATTAAGGGGTGTTATACCTTTGAATGAAGCACTTCCTTTCCTTTGAGCCTGTGTCTTGGGCAAAAAGTCTACAAGTCTTTGAGTTTACTACCCCTGGCTGTACATGCCAATTTTACTGTAAAAACTTACTCTTAATGTACCGCCAAGAACAATGTCTATATACACAACTAAGATTCCTTGTATAATGCTCATAATATGCAAAATAACAAAATAAGACAGCTCACAATAAAAAATATACCAAATATAAAATAAATTTTAATTTGTCTTTTGGTTCAGAACTGAGGATGTATCTTTCATTTACTTATGCTTTAGTTTTGTTCATGGCTATGATAATATGAAAGTTACTAGGGAATGATTTATGAATGAGTGTAGGGAATGATTGCATTCATCTTGGTGATATCTTATTCTGAATTCTGGCCGAGTAAATAAATCAAGGGTAAACTATCTTACTCCTCAACTTGCCTAATTAGCCTCATTCCTTCACTAAGGGTATCGGTATCTATCATGCTTTCTGGTTGATAACCTAATGGTTTTTTAGGAAGGGTTATGCTATGATATAAAGCCAGCAGTAGACAAAATGTTGCTCTATCTCCAACAAATCAAATAATTTATAGAATAAGAGATTAAATGTATCAAGTTTGTAACCCTGAACAAATTTGCTTCTACATACATCCTTTGTCATTTACATTCAAGTCTCCATACTGTTACAGTACAGTTTGCAAGAACTAATTAATTTGATTATGAACCCCTTCCCTGATGCATTATTTTGAGAATTCTCTTAAAAAATCACCCTTAATTATAAAGCCTCATTTAATTTTCTTAATGCCTTATTTGATCTAATATATGTATAAAAATAAGTGTAAAAACTGGACATTTAGTCAAGTTTTAAAATCTATATTTAATTGTAATTCCACACAACCATGTCATAAAGTACTATTATACTCTTCAGTGTTAGGGAAGGTATTACATAAGTTTATAAGAAAACCATTTTCAGAATATGGTTATCTTCAATAAAAGAAGCCACGAGATAAAGGCCATTAATGGATTTAGGGTAACTGACAATATTTTCACCATCAGTTGAGAGTGAGTATTGAATTTCGTTGCATACACTCCTTGTTTTATATTTCAGTGCAATTAGTCAAGGAATCAATTAGAAAAATTTAGCAAGTTAAATCATTATATTAAAAAAAGGGTTAACTTTTCTTAAGTAGGGATAGTGATTTTTCAAGATAAATTGAAATAGAAATTTATTTATGAAATTGTAAGTATCATTTCATAAATTAAGAGTCCTAAAGAATGAGTTTGCAAAATGAATCATGCCTTCATTTCTCATAGTTTTCTTAATCTTATTTTAACTGTCTTTCAATCTATTTTAAATAAGAATAAGCTAGTTAAAAAAATCATGGCTTCTTTATAATTTCAAATTAGGACTTAATTTTGCTTCTTATAAATGTGGAATGCTTATAATAATCCCAAATTTTAAAATTTCATCAAAAAAAGGGGAATCTAAGCCTTATTGATAGACCCTTATGTATCGAATTTTTCATGAAAGCATTATCAATTTCATCACAAAAGCAATATCAGTGGCAAGAAAAAGAATTGTACCAGCAGAGTATACTTTTATGAATTAGTTATCTCAAACAAGAGTCAAGGGCAAGATGAAGCATGCGAGGAGAGCAGAGGATACCAATAGAGATAATGTAAATCATTTTCAGTAGTTATAAAAAGATGACTAGTTTATGCAGTGCATCTGGGGATAGGAAAAATCCACCTTATATGGTATTTTTACCATGTGTTTCTTATGAAATGGGTTAGGAGAAAAGTGCCAATCAAGTGTAATTGTGTCTTAGTCAGGCTCTTTCAGTATTTCATCCTATTTCTACTATGGAAGATTTAGGAATCAGTTTAGCAAACTCAGGAAATCCAGTGAATCTGAATCCCACCACCAATACAGGGTATGAGATTTAGTCTTAACTAGTCTTTGAGCTAAATTTTTTATAGACAAACCTAAAGTTTGGTTTAGGAATGTTAGTATGCTAAATTTCTACTACTAAAGTTGGCTAAGAAATGTTTGGAGTATGTAAGTCTTTTCTAAATGCTCACATCAACTGACTCCAAAGTGGTCTTTTATGTGTATATAATGTTCAGTAATCTAAACATTAAACTCAAAGACTCTCATAACTTAGATCTAAACACAGAATCCAATTATGCTCTAAATCAGAAGTCCCTTTCTGGATCTCCTAATCCCAGTTAGACCATTCCATTTCTATTATCATGTGGGTTTTCCTAGGTGCATGCTCCAAATTGTTCTTCCTGGTTCTTCCCACATGTTGTCACAAATTGTAGCTTTCCATTAGGTGACAAGGATGAAAAGCAAATCCTGTTAATATTTGTAGAGGATAACATAATTGAAATTGTAGTTCATGGACTATTCCTGTTCTTTTTATCACAAGAAGTTGGTGCACTGGCATGTCAGCATTACCTTATTATTAATTTACCTTACATAATTAATATTATATTATTGATTAGAATTCTCTAATTTCAAATGATTTACTACCTATTAAATGTAGCTTTTCAGAGCTGTTTCTTTGTGAGTTCTAGTGAATAAATGGCAATGAGATATAGTTTATCATCCAGACTTACATACTGAAAGTAAAGTTATCCATTTCATCATTAAAAGCAATGTTATGGTTGTATAAGAGTACTTGGGGTTAAATACCTTATCGATTACCAATACATCAATTGAAAGGTGTTGATATTTGATGATCAAATGCTATATGATGATGGCAAAGGTGTGAATTTAAGAGAGTGAGTTGCAAATGCATGTGATTGTAGTTACTTTTTCAGTATCAAATCTGTCTTCAACATGTGGTGGGTTATGTTGTACCTTTTAATTTCCATTGATTATATAGATATTAATTATACTATTAAACTATAGTGGCTTTAGCCTATGCCATATGTAGGTGAAGACCTTAATTAAATGATTTTAATAGCTAAAATATGCTGTGATTGCTTTCAGACCTGATCAGATGGAGAGAGCACGTAACTGGGCCAGAATCAAGATAAGCATTTACATGATAATAGGAACAATAGCTGGTTGCATTGTAATGATATACAGTGGAAAGCAAGCAGCAGCAAGAGGAGAGAATGTCACTAAGATGAACTTGGAATGGCACAGAAAAATGAATGAGGAAGCAAAAAGAGAGAAAGAGAAACAGAGCTAGTCATTCATGGAGATTATATGTTCTCGTGATGGATATTTTTTGCAATGTTACTATGAATATTGAGTGTTGCTTTTGGATAGTTTAGACATTTTGGAGTTCCTTTCTTGTGGCAGTATTTCTTCCCAAGGTTGTTATTGGTCATCTTTACAAGAATATGAAATAAAAGCTATTTTTTCAGTTCATGTCTTAATGGTTATTTAAACAACATTACAAAAGTAACACTATTGGCACCTTATAAAATATGTGCATAGCACATATCAAGTATTTCAACACTAACAAAATATTCTGATATAAAAATGTTCCCACTTCTTATGGAGCTTGCATTGCCTTGTTGACTCCTAAAGCCCCAAACTGGAAAGAGAAATGCCAGCATTAATACCTGATCCAAACAATACCAGATATTTACTTCAAATTTCATTTACCTTTCCTTACATATTACTATCAGGAATTTTATAAAAAGATCTACAGCGTTCATAATAAACCTTTAGACTCCTTTCACTCACTACCTCTTCCACATTCAGTTCTGCTTGCAACAAACGTAGCTGGGGAAAAGAACGTAATTTATAATGATAAAAAAGTTTGTGGTAATATACACTAGTTTTACTGGCAACAAACATAGCAGGAGAAACTATGAAAAGATTTGAGAATAAAGGTTGAGATAGTCAAATGAACATACCTTAGTTTGCTCTTTCCTTAAAGACTTCAATAGGTTAACATCATCCATAGTTTTCTCTCTCTGAGATTTCATGTGCCGCACTTTATCTGCTACAACAGATATACACTTTTTAATAGCCGATTCTCTTTCTTTGTAATTATTCTGCAACTAGTAAATTTCAGAATATGTTAGAACTTTTTTTCAAATTTTCACAGTAAATGTATTTTAATGTCATTGAACTCCAATGCATTACATGTAATACCTCCACAACATATGAAACAGATGAAATGAACTGCTTCCAAACTATCAGAGAAGAATAGGTCATGGTCAACTTTTTCATAACCAAGGTAGAAAAATGAAGGAATAGATACATGGGAAACTCACTTGCCTCTACAGCTCTTGAGTACATCACATCAGACCAAAAGTCACACTTATATCATTTGGTTACGAAAATTACGAACAAAAATTTCTAACATTTACTTAAAACTATAGAAAATCATACTCCAAAAGTGTTTGCAGAATATCTGATTACAATAACCAGATTGGGAGGAATGCTTAAAAATTCATATTTTATGATAAAGAAAGAATCTATATAATTAAATATATCTTCAAGAAGATGAGCCTCTACAGTCTTGAGTGTTTTATTTTATTTTAATAAAGAGAATCTATGTAGATAACAATTACAAGCTATGGCTGGACAATTAAATCAAGCACCCTTGAATTAAAGTAAGTAGGGGTAAAAGATTCAGTATTCTAAGATCCAACCGAAAAAGATTATCAAAACTGTTCCAAAGAACCATCATAAGATCAATAATTAATCTTAAGATACTCTGATTTACGTGAAATACATTAAAATTTACTTTTAAATTACCACAAGGCATTAGATGACCTTACTATTGAGATTCCTACTAAAAATCGTCACTCATTGTTGCAAAGTATACACCGATTCCTTGGATGAGTGGAATGATAGCCGATATTACAATACAAATACGTATATTATCCAATATGAGCACCTGAATGCCATTTTTCCTTACTAAGCACGCTTTTTGGATCAAACTAGCTATAGGTTTTCTATGCTATAAGTATCAACCGGCGTTCCGCGAAACCGTAAACAATTTTCCGGGACGATCCATCAGGAACTTCTACTTCGGGTAGATATCACGTTTCGGAAAATCTTACCTTTTCATACAAATCTTTGCAAGTTTTCGTTGCATCCACATCAGCTTTAAACGATTCTGTGGGCAATGAAGTGTTCAAAGTGTATACAATTTTATCGTCCAATACTCTCATTTTCTTCAAAGTGTCCTGCAGATAAAATAAATTTTTGAGCGAAAATAATCCATATAATTTTTTAACAAGAAGACAATCTTTTAATTGTTTCAAGTGTATGAAATATTTTCGAACTTCACTTAATAGCAACAAATTACATGCACATGGTTGAAATTTAATTATAAAGAATAAAAGAGCCCAAGAAAATTCATGACAGAGAAGTCATCGTTAATAATAATTTCCACTAATATGCAAGTAAATGCAAACGTTAGAAGTAAACCTTACTTGGAATTCGAGAAAATCATCACATTCCGTGTATGTGGGCGCTGCCATTTTTTGGATACACTCATCCCCGATCATTTATCCCATGATTCTTTGAGAAGGGCCTTGAAGTTGAAAGTAGTTGCAAAATAATTTTCTATGGAAATTTCGGCTTAAGCATTGCGTCAACACATACCATAAGGTAGTATTAAACATTGTCAGTAATCTTATTTCATAATGTTTATTAAAATTACGACTTAATTCTATCTAGGTGAAATAATTATTCTAGACTTGTAGGTCAGTTCTCATGTTAATATTCCTGCTAACCATAATAAGTGAGAGTTAGTGGTGTACCAGGTTAAAATTTATATCGTTCTTACATTTTAATGGTAATCCTAAAGATTTTGTAATGATATGTGGCTTTTATCGTGGGAATACTTCTTGTATGGCCACGCATTGCCTTCGATTAGAATTAAACGTACCTGTTCGTGAAGTCATTCTAACAGATGTCGAATTGCTCATGATTTTATTCTCTTAACTAGACACTTTAACTTCTAGAACGAAGTATTTTGGAAGAAATTAGTGGTGAGTTTTTCAAAATTGAAAATATCCGTCAAAAACGTGCACTTTCCATTTTCGCAGATGTCGGGTGCAACACACAAACATCGGTACAAAAATCAAGCTCTTGATTCTCAAGAGCTAAGGCGTAGAAGAGAGGAAGAAGGAGTTCAATTAAGAAAGCAGAAAAGAGAGCAGCAACTCTTTAAACGAAGAAACGTACACGTACCAGAGATATTGAAAGATGAAGAAAGTTCTGGATCTATGCAGGTTTGACAAATCAGTTGTGTATAATTTCGTAGACAGTGTAATTATTTACTAATCAACTAAAAACACTTTGCAGGAAGATCTTAGTCAACCATTACCTCAGAGTGGGATTACACCTGACATGGTGCAGGCATTGTACAGTGAAAATGTAGAGGAGCAATTGGCTGCCACGCAAAAGTTCCGAAAACTTCTTTCTAGAGAACCAAATCCTCCTATCGATGAAGTTATACAGACCGGTATTGTTCCGCGAATCGTTGAATTTCTGAAGAATAATACCAATTGCACGCTTCAGGTAAGTACATTCTGTAATACTAGAGATAAGTATTGCACTTATGTACCACAAGTCATCCCTTGGTGTTTTAGTTTCTCCTTTAATCAGTCGATTAATTTTTATTTGCACGGTAATCCTAACTGATAAAAGTATAGATAGTTTTAAATAGTTTTGATAACTATACCTTGTGTATCATCAATATTCTAATGATTGAAAGTCCTCATTTACATGTAATGCCCTTTCTTTCAACAAAGCAGCCACCATCTATCCAACACATTCATTCATCTTTTTCCCAGTTCCATTTGGACTGCAAATACACACTATGCCATATACTCAGATCTATTTACTTTACAATTTCAATCTCAGTATTTAATCGCGTTCACGTAATTGTATTGCCGAGACATTTTCGGTGTTAAGTCAAAGTATTATCCATCAGATTACTTGAATACTTTTAATTATGCATAAATTTAGCAATTAAGCCAAAGGGCTTGCTTGCAAGCCATTTGGCTAAGTTGCAATTACTGGCAACCCATTTATTTACAATCACTATTAGTGATTGTAAATAAATGGGTTGTAAAAATAACCTAAAAGAATGGTGAATAACTTAGGATAGAAAGTATGAGGAATAAATAATGGATAGGCATGCATTAATGAGGGAATTACACATTCATGCTCCTTGGTTTCCATGACCAAAATAGATCATTTTTAAACTATTTAGATTAGATATGGATTTACACAATAATTCAACCATCTCCATAGATTCTGTATAACTTTTATTGATTTATCTTTTCATCACAGTTTGAAGCTGCTTGGGCACTGACAAACATAGCTTCAGGTACCTCAGTGCAGACACGCATGGTGATTGAAGGTGGAGCTGTTCCAATATTTGTGCAACTATTAGGATCTGAATATGAAGATGTGCAAGAACAGGCTGTTTGGGCTTTGGGGAATATTGCTGGAGACTCCCCAGAATGTCGTGACCATGTTCTAGACCAAGGAATTTTGGTGCCTCTTCTCCAGTGAGTTTCCTAGTACTTTTACTGAAATTTTGTGAAAGATTTTACAAAATAAGTAGTAATAATTTTATTGGCTGTGTTGGTCAAATATTTGATCATAATCTTAGCAGCAAAACTTTATCTAATCAGCTATTTTCAATGCATCATCATCAGGCCAAAGATATCCCGCAAAGAGTGTATCATTAGAACTCAGATTTGTGGATGTTTGTGGAAAATCCAAGTATTGAAATTTTCATAATTATATATAGATATCTGCTCTGCAGCTTGGCTGAACTATATTACTCTAGCACTGATAATTTACTAATTACTCTTTCTACTACATAGATAATTTGTCATCATTGAATGGATGGCAACATAGTTATAAATAAGGTATAAGTGGGGCCCACATTGATAAGATAACCTAAAAATTTAACCTTAACTCAGGCAATCTTACCTGTGTTCAATTATTTGTTGCCCATCTTTATTGTAAGTTGATTTATGGTGGGAAATTTAATCCTAATCTTTGGAAGAAAAGGGGTCTTTGTACTATTTGTATTTCCTTTTTATATGTGTTATTTTGGCCTTTATTCTTTAAATATTTGTCATTATTTCTTCCAACGATTTTATAGAGAAATTTGTACATCGAAATATTGCCCTAATCACCATTTCATAATGATGATAAAATGTGAGCCAGAAAAATGTGTATATGCACAATGTAACTAGCAACAATATAACTTTAATGTCTCCAGCAATCGTAGAAATAAAATGTACTACTACATTTTAAAATTTTAAGATTGGATAGGGTAGGAAGAAAACTCATCCCTTTGTAGGGCAGAGAGAAACATTCAAGTGGTTATTCCATTCATATAATTTGAATTAAATTTCATGAAAAAGTTATGGGGAAAGTGCACTTAAACAATTTCAAGTTTGCTGAAATGGAAAGAAAACTACTTCATTCTTTATTTTGCTTAGTTGCTTCATTTCCTCTCCCAAACTTTCTATAGCTAATGAAGTAGATGAGGTATCAACCAGCCTTTGGGCTATGTATCACTTACACACAGACAAGGAATGTATTGTAATGAATGTCATGCATTAACTCAAAACTTAAGCTATGTAAAAACTTTTTCAGGCTTCTAGGAAAATCATCTCGTCTTTCTATGACGCGGAATGCAGTATGGGCATTATCTAATTTGTGTCGAGGCAAAAATCCACCTCCAAATTTTGCCAAAGTAAGCCCTTGTCTGCCAGTGCTATCCCGTCTGTTATTCCATGGAGATCCTGATGTCTTGGCTGATGCATGCTGGGCACTCTCTTATCTGTCCGATGGAACAAACGACAAAATCCAAGCTGTAATAGATGCTGGTGTTTGTCGACGACTTGTGGAATTGTTGATGTATGTAAAAGTTTATTCCTTCCTTCATGAATTCTTATTGCAAAAATATTTGTATTTGGGTATTTAAATTGTATATTAATTATTGTATGAAGAGACATAGATTTTATCTAATTTTTTCTTTGTGTATTTTCTTTTTTTCCCAAATTAAAGTAGTTTTCAAGTTAGTTATACATTATATATTTATGTACAAATCGCCTTTTAAGTAAGAAATTACACTAATTTTGGTATGTTTGCTTCAATTTGAAATCCAGCCAGTTTTGTATGTGACAGAATGCAAGCAATTTAAAAATTCTAGCTGAGATTTTAAACCATCTGAAGTACTGTTCAGTGCATTCTCTTTCTTGTTTTATTGCAATTTTTCCCTTCACAAGATGATGAACAGTAACTGCCTTGTTTGCCAGCATTTCATATGCTTACAGATCCAAGGTATTAATTTGCAAATTTTGGTCACCATTATGTAAACCATCCATTTACTGGATTGGTCAGTTGGTCTCTCTTTCCTGATATTCCTAAATGCCAAAGATTTATTTTCCAAGGTTTTTGTAGATGGTATCTGTCCTCAGTTTATAAGTTCATTGTTGTCATTCCTTGGGTATAATGTTTAAGATTTTATCCAAATGGATGGACTCAGGAAACATGAAAGAATGGACTGATGGTCTAAAAGCAGGGGTTCACAACTCTTGCCGATTAAGGAGCCACATGTGATATTTTTCAAGCTTGCAGGCTTCTTTTCTTCAAAATATCACTTAATTTCAAAAAAATTTGAAATATTGGTAGAAAACTGATCTTCATTCATTTTATTTCTTCTTTTCTGTTAATGTGATACTTGGGGTTTGCATTGCTTACGATGCTTTCGCAGTGCAAATATTATGAACAAAATTTAATTTTTCACAACTCAACCTTCTTTATCAGAATCAATCATTTCATAAGTATGAAATTTCTTTTGATAAAAAATGAAAACAACTATTATGAGCTGTAAATTTACCTAATAATAACCATAATTGTTACCAATAAAGAGGTTTTTAAGTTGACTTTGTGTTTAAATATCTTCTATGCAGCTAGTGAACGTTCCAAGATGTGTTATGTGGCTCTTGTTATGTAATTGTTGTATAAGATGCTTGATCTGCCCTGCATCATTGTGAACAAACCTTAAAAAATGGCTTATTTGCATTATTACTCTTTTAGGCATCCTCAGCATAATGTTGTTTCTGCAGCATTGAGAGCTGTGGGAAATATTGTCACTGGTGATGATGTTCAGACTCAAGTCATTCTCAATTGCACTGCTCTACCATGTCTTGCTCACCTCCTTACATCCCCATCAGAAACGGTGAGGAAGGAAGCCTGTTGGACTATATCCAATATAACTGCTGGAAACAGACAGCAGATACAGGCAAGTTTAATTTTATTACTACTTTTATACATGTCTGTCTTGTTGTACTGTGGCCAAGAAGCTATCATTTATTATAGCATTTGTTGATGATAGATGTTTAAATAAATCCACCAATGATTAAGAATCCAAGGTCTAAAGAAATAAAATATCAAAGAAAAGTTATTCGATCACTATTTCTTGGTCTAGTTGAATCATTCGTATGAATTTTTAGTGATTCACATGATAAAGGTGTGTGTTCTTTTTTAGGCTGTAATTGATGCAAACATTTTCCCAATCCTAATTGATGTATTGCTTAAGGCTGAATTTAAAACAAGGAAAGAATCGGCTTGGGCCATAACTAATGCAACATCTGGTGGAACTGCTGATCAGATACGCTATTTGGTGCAGCTGGTAAGTTCTACATATCTTGCCTTTCTCTGTAATTGTAGTTTTTCGTATTTATTAATCAAGATTAGGCCTAATCTGGCCCCAGTTTCACTCAACCTCCTATGTTAATGTAACATTTATGAAATTAGACTATAAAAGATGTGTATGGCTAGTTATTAAAAAAATAAATTTAAATAAAATATAAATAAATATTAAAACTGAATAAATTCCCAAGATTCACTAGTTAAATTGTAGTATTCCTTGACAGGGAATAAATCAGGAAAATTTTTCACGGGAAAAATATATACTGTTTAATAATTTAGTAAAACTGGGGAAGAATAAGAAAACACCACATACCAAAAGTCATCAAAATCTATGCTACTTGCACTTGATACTCTCCTTGACATGAGATGTATAAAAAGGAAATAATGAGTAAAAAATTGGAAGCCAACTTATATCCACAACTGTAAACAATATTCCTAATAGACAATTGTGATATATGTATGAGAATGTATGTTTTGCCATCAGCTTTGCTATTATGGTGTCCTCTAAATTTTGAGGTGATAAATGGGTTTCTGACATTCTTTAGGCATATTTCTGTCCCAAGGGTGCAATCTTGGACAAGCAGCTAGATATAAAAAGTAATATATCACCTACGATTAAATTTGATAGAGAATGTTCATTCAGAAAAGGAAGATGCATAATAATTCCTGTATAGCACAACTCAGAGTTTGAAAGTGAACAATTTTTAACTTTGTGCAATTGTCATATTGGAAGAGAAAAGAGGCAAGTTGAGAAAACAGTATAACCAAAGAGTTCTGAATGTTTTACCTATTTCAACAAGTCTCTCCATGCTATCAAATTCTGCAGAGGCCGCTAAAGCCTGTCAAAAAATTACTGGGTAAGGAAAGAAGCATATTGAGGTATATTAATGGCTCCATCAGAAACTAAAAAAGTTACGCAGCCATATGAAAATGTGATATGCATGATTTACTAGTGATGAACTTGTTCTTTTGCACTCCATAAAAGAATTTATAGTTTTAAGATTATATTTTATTTCCAGCCAAAGAAAATGTTACTTTATGAATATGTGGTCCAAACGAAGGCATTCTTAGGAAATGATGATTAAATTCTTCTTGCTGCTGTTGTAAATTAGAACATTCAAGATACTTCATACTCTCTGTAAAGCAATTCGCTATTCTGTTACTTTCTGTTTGTCAAATTTTACCTGCTAAACTGTCTATCATTTTCTTTTCATTTTCCTTTTGGAAAGTGATCGTAAGATGTAGTAAACTGCCTAACACGTGCCAGTAATCCATTATTATTCTATGAAATAGCTAGTTTCTAGAAATTCACATGTTGTTTAGAACTTTGATCATTAGGAGACCTTAAGTATTGCATATACTCTTTTTTTCTGAAACATTACTTTAAGAACTTTTTGTGTGCTTATTCTTAACATGTAGCCATTTCTAATTTGGCACAGTAATTATAATGTGAGCAGCCAAAGGTTAAGTCTGGCAACAGCATTTGCCATTTGGACAATACTGTCAACTAAATGTAGAAGGGAAAATAGGTTCATTGTACTGCAGTTACCTAAACCACACTTGTAGTATTCTGGCTCAATCAGAAAAGCAAGGGAGAACCATCTCACACTACATCTTACCTAGTATTCCATATTCCTTTTACAAAGCTTTTTGAGGGGAAGAGCACCCAAATGTTTTTTTGGCTTGATGATTTCACAGATTAACATACATTGCAAAGATATTTCATTCCTCATTCACTTTTTATTTCCTTTTGGAAACATTAGAATTCTGGAGTTATTTCTTATTTATGATCCGTTTTGAATGAAATTGATGTATATTTTCAGGGATGCATCCCACCACTGTGTGAGCTCCTCACAGTTATGGATGCAAAGGTTCTGCAAGTTGCTTTGAATGGATTGGAACATATTCTGAGATCAGGTGATCAAGAAGCAAAGGCTCACAGTGGAGTGAATCCTTACGCTGTGCTTATTGAAGAATGCTATGGTAAGATCCTTCAGGATTCTACTATTTGTATGCTCAAGTAGTTGGTGTCATTGGTTGATAGGAGGTTGCCATTTTCGCGAGAATTATTTATGCATAATAATTAAAATACTCTATAGGTAGTATAAATCAAACCTTTGTCATTTTCCTAATGACATGGGCTCCAAGGATTATAATTATTAGAAACATAACTTGCAAATAGATTGGCTATCTCATGAGAGACATTACCCTCTCATATTCATATACCCTTTCAAAATTCATATAAAATTGCTTCAGGTAATCTAGTACTGGTTCTCAATGCGTTTATGTAATTCCAAAAGAATTTTATACCAGTTGGAATAGAATTCTGTACTTGTTTAACAAAATTATCATAACTACTACTAATTTCAGTCTTATATCAGCAGATGACAAAAAATTCCTCAAAAATGCCGTGATTTAAATCTCCTATGTGTTCTATGTAACTTTCTTTTAAGTGCTAATAATCTTATAGGTTTAGTATTATACCAACAAGGAAATCTGGAATTATGAATTCTTTTAACAGGTGTTCATTCAGAAATACTCTATAAACAATTTCAACAAATTTACAGAATTTTTGTTCCATACCAAGCCCCTGTAAACTGAATCCCAATAGACTTCAGACAGTAGATAAATAATTATCAAAGTCACAGTTCCTTTATTCTAAAACCTTACAGTTCAAATCCGGGTCATCATTGCACGTAATAGACTTCAAATAAAAAAATAGAATAGGAAGGTAACCCTCTACAGAAAATAACAGATTGCCTTTATGGAAGTTATTGTATATTTATAAACTATTCCTCAGCTAGAATATTGCAAACTTTGTGAGAAAATTTAAAAACTTATTGATTACCTTTTGGATTATATTATCCTTATTTCCTCATATAAAACAGTACTATATCCCTGAAGTATTATTTTCAGTTGTTTACAAATGTGGACTTATGTTTGAATCAGGTTATTTATTCTTGATTTATATGTTAGTTATCTTATATGTTATTAATATTGATAAAAGCCATTCAACCTTTTATTGATCCCTCAATTGAGGAACTCCCTTTAAAAAATTGATACCAGTTTCACTTGAATGTAATTGTGAATTTACTTATATATTTTAAAATTTAGATACAATCACAGCTAAGGCTTGTTTCAGTTTATTTCCGAGGAAGATCTATCTTCAGTTGTCTTGCTTTATTTCCACAATATCTTGCTTGATTGAAAAAGTGATATATGTATACATAATGCATTTGTGCTATGTTATATAATATCATTCTTGATTTCAAATTATCTTTGCAGGTCTAGATAAAATTGAATTTCTCCAGTCACATGAAAACAAAGAAATATATCAAAAAGCTTTTAATTTAATAGCGCAATACTTTAGTACAGAAGAGGATGATTCTAGAGTGGCTCCATCAGTAGACTGTGATGGCCAACAATACCAGTTCAATGCAGACCAGAGTGTCCCAATGGGTGGATTTCACTTCTGAAATTTTCCATTTGGTTGCCTGTGCTTTCTATCTCCTGCCCATTACTACCCCTCTTCCACATCTGCATCCTTTAATCGTTACCTTGGTATGGTGCAGGAAGAAATCTTGCCAGCAGTCAAGTGAGCTAGGCTGCTGCATCATCAAGAAAACTTAGGAGAATCTATAAGTGTGTTGTGGAAGGAATCTAGTGTGCCGCTTAATTCATTGAAAGAAAAACCTGTCAAGTGAATAAATAATCTTAAGGATTAATAGATATAGTCATCAGTAGTGGTTCTTCTTTCGTCTCCTGAAATTTGTAAAGGAGAGTTATCTTGGGTTTAATGCCTATTCCTTTAAAAGGATAAAAATTTATATTCCTTTCTTAAACTTGTGTAGATTGATAACTTTTGTATAATCATGCATGTAGCTAAAGTTTCCTCATGTTGCAATAGGTATCAATCTGCCAGATATGGAACAATCATTAAATTATTTATTTAGTTACCTTGGACACTGACCGTTGTTAGATGAACTTGCTTTGATTGAATTGTTGTTTTTATCCCTTTGTAAAATAAAATCAATGAAGCTCTAGCATAGAATGTTTTGGAATTTTTGTTATGGTTTGGTGAAATAATCGATGCAATTTCTTTTTGACATTATACATTAATTGCAATTGCTGCTGTTGCATTATACTATCTTCATGCTGTTCAGCTGTCAGTTATGTCCTGTGCTTTTTAAGTATGATGTGCAAAAACCCTGCTCATATGTCAGGGTTTAGGTGATGCATGTCTTGACTTTTATGTTTTTCTACAAATTAATGTACATTCTCCAACTGTTTTATGTTAATGATAAAACTCATAAACATAAATTCTTCTAAACAGTAATTTACTAACTGTACTGGTCATTGGAGGTAATCATTTTTTTTCCTGCCCTATAACTCCTAGGCTATGTTTTTCAATTCTTATTTTGGCATGCTTCTTAGTTTGCTAAATATTGTTAAAAAAAAGATGACTAAAGATAATTTTTTTTCTGTTAATACTTTTGGATATGGAATTTAAAGGGTGGCATTAAACCTGCAGGATATTAACAATCTCATAAGTTATTAACTTGTAAGTTTTCCCGATGCTATTATCATTCAGGTCTTTTTCAATTTAGCAAATTACTTTCCTATTCTTTTACAGCGTAAATCAATTTGCCGAGTCATAGATTGGATAAAGTTACTTGATTGCATTTAATATTTTCATCGATCTTAAATATTTGTTTCCTTCAGATACCAAAGCTTTGAAAGGGGAAAGTTCAATGATATTAGCATTGGGTCTCTTGGGTATGTGTTACTATTAGATTAATATGACAAGAACATACAAGTTAAAAGTGACAATGTGACTAGAACACTGAATAATTTGATGCAAGAAATGGAGAAGAAAAGGGGGGAGTGGCCTAAGGACATTTTTCACTAGTTAAACTCCCAGGTTATCTTGTGAATTCTAGCTAATGAGAACTGGTGAGCTTCACTGGAAAGTTCTTTCAGCATTGCAAGAGAATTTGTACATGTCAGGATAACAGTGTTTCTTAATATTTATAAGCTTCAATAGTCAATTATTACCGTTGTCTTACCATGAAACGTTTTATTTGATGAAGCTGTCCATCTCTGTATTCCTTGGCAGTGGTGCTTGCTTCTGTTTTCTGTACATATTGTAACTTTGGCCATGGAATTATTATTTATCGTACAATTTTGATTTAATTTCTGAGAGTTGAATGTTGAATCATGTTTTGTCAATTGTTTAATCTGTTCCACTGATGTGGGAATTTATGCTCAAGCATCATCTTTTGCCCAAGTGTTGATTTCCAGGATGTGATTGTGGTAGTTGTAGCTTATTTGCTGGTTAAAACAAATAGGTGCCTTGGTAAGAATCTCTGCTGACTCGAATCCCCTCTTTTTTAAATTTAAATATCTACCTCAGTGACAGCATGGCTAAAAATTTTAAGTTTTGATGGTGGCAAGTTTGCAATGCTTCTTAGTCTGCTAAAATTGGTCCATCAA
This sequence comes from Pachydiplax longipennis, assembly GCA_036926295.1. Classification (NCBI taxonomy): domain Eukaryota; kingdom Metazoa; phylum Arthropoda; class Insecta; order Odonata; family Libellulidae; genus Pachydiplax; species Pachydiplax longipennis. The sequence goes on from JAVFKF010000014.1 coordinate 17,140,844, forward strand.
TGGGAATAATCAATGATCTTTGAATAATTGCTACCTATTCTCAGCAGCCACTCCCCATTATTTTCAAAATTTTGATTTCTCTATGTGGTTTTTGGAGGGTTGGACTTAAGTTTTTGATGAAGTCAACATCGTTATATAAAACTATCTTTGACAGACTGACAATTATATAAGACTGTTTTTAATCGACTGGTGACAGGAGTGCTGAGGATGTGTAGTTTTTCATAATGCTGATAATATGTAATATGCCATAAAGCACTACAGAAATTCAAACTTATTTCTTGAAATTGATCTGTGATAAGATAAATGTACCAAAGCTTTTCCTCAAATCAAAACCAAATGGCACAGTGCTGATAGCATACTGCATTTATCAGTTGAAATACCCTGCCTTGATCAATTGGAAAAAGAAACATTTGGGATTAACACTGTAAAAGTAAACTAGTCATTTAAACTATATTCATTTGGATGGTGGAAAAGCATTGTGATAGCAATCTTTTACTTGTATGGGAGCACCATAGCTGAAAGAACACTGCAATCGTTGTAAATAATCAAGGCAGAGGAAAATGTAAAAAAAATCAAGATTTAATTGAAAGGTGTCAGAAACTTCTGTTATCTGAAGCATATGTATAATTTGAGTTCTTTGTATTATCATTGAAGCTTAATTCATTTCTTTAATAAATGGAATCAATATAATAAGAGTAGCTCCCTCTTAACCATTTTATTTGTTTCCATTAGACATCTATTATCGGTTCCCTTTCAACCTTCACAAAGTTAACTATACGAGACAAGAGTGGCTCCAACACATCAGCATGAAGTTCTGTTCCCCACTGTTCCTGCAACAAATTACTAACAATATGATAAATGGACCCTTCTGAATCTGCAGTGATCTTGACTGTGAAAACATAAACCGCACTCTCGACGTTCGGATAGTCGGGATCCAACATTGAATGCAGATCTGTAGCAGCACTGGGTCGCAAATTCTCAACATTAAATATTAATAATTTTTTACATCGAGAAACGTTCGTAAGTTTTTCTGAAAGCAGATAACCTGCTTCGAAATTTGAAACAGTTCCTTCGATCTTCAATGAATCCAGATCCCCACATAAATCATCACTGTGTTTCAACTCAACTGCCTTTTTTGAAACCTCATTCGCCAGCAATCTTGCAGTCTTCTCAGCCTCTGCATACACCATCACAATTGTAAGGGGAGCCTTATTGTCCATTAAATACTCTGCAACTTGCGATTCAATGACATTCCATAATTTTGGATCTTGATGATCATATTCTGACTTGAGGAAATCTAGATATTTCCGCAATTCATTTTGTTTGACTTCATTTCCACTTCCTTTATCACCGCATAGTACTTGGTAAATGATAGCCACAAATACTGCAAGGAATATCAACACGTTCCGTACATGATTATACCACAGGTTTTTTTTAGTAACATTGCTATCTTTCGCCCTCGGAGATCCTGTGCTCGCTTCCTGCAAATCGTGATTTGATTCCAATGAATTTCAAAGTAAGAACTGCTTATTCAGTTAGACCAAATTAAATTATAACACTTGGTAAATATCCCCATCACACATACTACTTTCAAACTTCCTTGCTTACTCGGATTCGTAAAAACAATACTGTGCTAAAAGCTAACAAAACCTTATATTTATTACCTTATTAAAAGTAGAGTGGCTTTTAAGTTTTATTGCCTTTTCGTCAACTTTGTTCTCTGGCGAAAAATCCTCATCCGCATCAATTTCAGAGTCAGAATCGAGAGACCGATCCATTTTGACGTTACCGGTTAATTTTTCATTTGAAGCCACATTGTTGTCGTTCTCACGAGATTTTCGACCACAAAAGTACTGAATTAAAGGAAAAATAACTTAAAGCTTACAATTCTACAGTATATACTCCTCTAAAAGAAAGATTAGAAAACACGATTCGCCATTGCACAATAACATGACATCCACCTGTGCCTTTCTGCAAACGACCTATGACGTTTATACAAACAGGTAAAAGAATGATGTCCATCCCTCCGACTAGATGTCAGCACTCACCATTGCTAATAAGTTCTCGGTGGTTCTCGGAAATCCAAGTCATACTTCAAGTTGCGTTATATTCAACGACTTGATACGAAGCAATGTAAATGAAGTCGTCGCTTTTAAGCTAAACAAACTATCTTTCCTCAAACATCTTATTGTTTACTATGTAATATTTATACAATTTATTTACGCCCTTCTAATTAATCCCCAGTTCTTTAGTCCCTGAATTGTTTCAATTTAATTAACCCTAGGGTAAGCTTTCTTACTCCTCGTGTCTCCACCGCTACCTCTCCAATTTCAATTCCTTCTGAAAGTTAAATTAATTATATTTTAAATCAATATTATTCCTTAAAATATAATTAATTTAACTTTCAGAAGGAATTGAAATTGGAGAGGTAGCGAAATCAATATTATTCCTTCGCTAACTTAATGTCAATTTTCCCATCTCTATACAACTCTTATATTTCATATTTATCGGGGGAGTTTAGAATCGAAGTAGTCTTACTTCTATATAACCTATTAGGTATCGCGCGATAACACACCCGAATAGCCAAGAGAGCGGCGCGTTCAATTTTGATGGAGGCGGTCCTAGGTTTGGCTCCCGGTGTGCTATATGTGCGAATTGACCTTAGCTATCGTAGAACTTTTACAAATACTAATATAATATTCAACAGGCCATTAGCACACAGCGCGGCAAGTGATATTTCACAGGCGATGAGTTTCTAGCAGGTGGTTCTAGGAGCCTTTTTTTGCCTCCCTTCTTGTGCCGATGATGAATGTCACTAATGATAAATCGCTTATCGCCTCAAGGAATTCTGTATCATATATAGATGCGCCTGCCAATGAGAGAGACTTGACATAATTCACGCTCAAGTGGACACACATTTTTAGGTACCCTTTTCTACATGTGACGAAAATTATTTAAAAGTTATTCACCTGTGCTACAACTCAGAATAATATAAATACATATTGATAAATGCGCAGGATTGGGTATTCAATAACCTGAAGAGTGAAAATCCAATATAATCCGAAGAATAAAACAAATTATTATTTTCAGTTACCTGTGGCTGATTGCTTTCATTTTATGGTTATTCTTTTTCCATGTTCGATTGTTGACTTGATAGAGCTTCAGTGGCTGGACGGAACCCTGTTTGTTCATCCTGCAAATATCGATTCCAATATATTTTAACGCGAGAATGGCTTATCCAGCCTGATTATATTAAATTATAATACTACTTTCAATATCATAGCGAATTTAGAAAACTGAGGCCAGGAAATCGAATATAACCCGAGGAAAAAAAATTACTTCCAGGTACCTCTGATATTTTAAAGCTTTCTTTTTCCATGGTCTATTCTTGACTTGGAAGAAAGTTAGCGGCTGAATGAAATCGTTTCTTTTCATGCTGAAAAATAATGATTCCAATTAACTATTATGCGAGACTTGCTTATCCACCATGTGCAAATGAAATTATACTACGTCTTTATTAATTATAATATAAATACAATTAAATACCTTAAACAAATTACTATTTCTAGATACCTCTGAATTTTCATGGGCTTCATCCTCCATGATCATTTTTTTATTTTGGACTCAGACTGAAATCTTGAAAGCTCCGTGTTCAGACTCTGGTTATCATCTGCTTAATATCTTAGAAATTTCTCTCAAACTGCTATCACGAAATGATCAGGGTCGTACTTACTTACCGCAGAATCATATCGGACTTTATCGTGTGGATATGATTCGATTATTCCCAAATGAATATAATTTAGTCCTGAATGCAGTTTCGATTAAATTGTCGGAGTAGTTCGAGAAGTAACCAAAAATTTTCCAGAAATAATATATATTATTGAGGATTGACATCGAATATCTTATTATTTCATTACCCAAATGTATCATCATCTCCTTTAGCATTATAATAACAGTTGATAGGTGAGAAGTATAAAGAATAAAACCTTCATCCACTATCTGCTTGAAAATTCAAAATTTTGCTGAGTAAAGAGAGCATTTACTTATTTAATGTTGCTCACTGCAAAACTTAGGCGTGTGATATTTAAAAGAAACAATAAATGATACAAATACAGTCAGTATGGCTAATATTATTTAATGAGCCTTACATTGGAAACATGTCATGCTATGAAGATGTAAGAAAGCATGCATTATTTCTGAATTAACAGTTAGCGATGTCAGTTCAATTCGAAGATAATGGAAGGAAAAGGATCAAAGTATCATAGCACATAAGGACGTGCACCCAGGTAACACGGGCTTGATAAAAGTCTAACGTCTGACTTTTTAAAATCAGTTCCTTTTCAAGTCCGTTCCGTTTTTCTTTAGCAAGATAATAGAAATTCGCGCCGTACGCGCACATTTACGCTGCTACCCCTGCTATCTCTTGCAATGCTAACTGCAATACAGACAACAACTGAGGACTGAATTTCGAAATCGCCTATGTTATGGGTGTTCTGGCAATTCTTTGGAGAGCAGACTAGGTATGGGATAAATTCTCCGAAATAAATGTAATATAAAAATGGGAGGTAAACATAAACAGGCTCAAAGGACCAAAAATAACGCACGGGTAAGGAAATATCGTGCTAAGATAATTCACATTTAGCATTGATAACAAGTACTTCAAAATATCAGTATGAAGTGCTTATTTTTTATTATTAGCCATCAAGTAGCGGGCGGAGCGCTGAATTACTTAGGAATTCTTCCTTGTTGGTTGACTTTGGTTCAGGAAAGGATGGAAGCTCTAGAATTTTACCTGGATTTTCACTTAGTCAGTCTGAAGATACGGACTCGCCTAAAAATGCAGAAATAGTGCTTCTTATGAAGAAAATGTACAAAAAGGATTCTACAACAAAGTTGAAAGTAAGCCGCTCTATGCTATGTGAATCATCCCTCAACAAGTGCATTCGTATCCTTGTAGTTGTATCTTTTATCACAATTTTCAATTCAACAGGCATTGCAAGAATTCATTGATTTGTGTAAGCGATCAGATGCAAGTGACGTTAAAAGTGTATTACCTCAGTGGCCACATTTATACGGTCTTTTAGCTGGAGATATCGACCATCGCGTCAGAGAAGCAAGTCATCAGGCTCATGGGCAACTGGCTATTCTGGCTAAAAAGAATTTAGCTCCTTATTTAAAGGCCTTAATAGGACCTTGGTTTATCGGTCAGTACGATACGTATGCTCCTGCAGCTTCAGCTGCCCGCTCTGCTTTCCAGGTAATGCTCAGTGTTAATCCTCAAAGCATTTGAAATACTTATTTATAAAATGGATGGACTTTAATTAATTAATTCTTATTTTGTTCTCCAAAGGAAGTCTTTCCTCCTTCGAAATTCGTCGAAGCCTTAGTATTCTGTCAAGAGGAAATATTTAACTATATATTCGATAACCTAATAAATCAAAACGTGTTGAGTAACTCCAAGTAAGTATTTAAAAACTATTCTATTGTTTATCTCAATGTAGTAATAGTTAGCGGTGGATATAATATAATAAGTAATCATGAAATTATTTCACGCTCAGTTAGTTTGCTCACTCAGTTTGCATGGCTTACTCAATCTGATCTTTATGTAATCCATCATAATCCATGAATGGTTTCTTTTGATTTTGTGGCAGCCACTTCTAATTTCGCTAATAGTATATCTCAATGAAGTTAATTTTTGTTATCACATATTCAAACCTACATCTATACTTACATATCTTACACACTGCCATATTGGGATAATTGCTCTTCTGTTTGGAATATTCGATACCTTCAGATCTATATGTATAGCTTTTGCTTGTATCTTTTCATAATTTCCCTTTCATTATTTTAAGTTATTTTCTCCCATAAGGATTTCTTTCTGTGAATTCCATGATCTTTTTATTAGACTTCCTCTCAAGTATGTACTACACACATTCTCATCACACTCCATTTCTTTTGTCTGGGTGAGCACTAAGCACATACTTCATGTAAACCACAAATTTTGCTACAATCCACTTTCATTTATTACCCACTAAATACTATGTCATTCTCTCCTATGTTTGCTGAATAAACTGTCCGTGCTATACATTCTAAGAGCATTCAGTTTACATATTCTCCTGACTTACCCAAACTTACCTGGCTTTTGTTATTGCATTATAAAAATATAATTATCATAGGTGATTCAAGATGACTTGTTCATTTTCAGGAACTTTTCACCTGAAGAAATGGAGGCTAAATTAATTCGACTACTTGTTAGTAGTCTACAAAGCTATGCATTTTATTTGCAGCAGCTTCCCTTTACAGTTCTCAAGGATTCAGAGCAAATGAATAGGAAACTGATTTCTTCTGGAAAGTTCTGGAAGTACTCTTGTGATAAGTCTCCATTGGTATGTAAATTGTGTTTATATTTAAAGTGATTACTACACAGTTTCTTAGTGGATGGTAGTTAAATAATGAGCATCTGCATAAATGTGAAAGATAATTTGTTTATATCAGAATTTGGAATTTTTTGTTTTGGACTAAAAGTGACTAAGTTTTATAATTTTGCTTAAAATCATCTTCTGTTCAGTTTGAAAGTAGCTGTCACTTTGAGACTAAAACTGTGGAAGATTTCTTCTTTCATCATTTTGTTGTAATTATTTTGCTGTCATATAAAATCAGACTAAAATATTTAAAAAATATTGAAGAAAAGATAAAGTTAGTGGCTGAGGTATTTAGGGGGAGTATTGCTGAAGTAAGTTACTGAAGTTAGAATGTAATGGAAAAGACTGAGGGGGTAATAAATAGCTTTTGAATGAAGGAAGTGTTTGGTTACAAAGAAGTTAAGCGTTGACCTGGGCATTTGAACCAACCAAGAGGTCGAAGACTCTTGGTTGTATATATATATATATGTATGTGTGTATATTTTGTACTGTAAGTTTTCAATGAAAATTTAAATTTCAAAGTTTTTGGCTTTAAAATAGTCTCTTGAAAGTCCTTTCCTTAGTTGAAACATATTTGTTTGTTATATTGGGAAAAATACAATTTAAAAATAATATTGCTTTTGCAGGTGAGAAGCTCTTGGTATTTGGCATTGATAGCTCTCTGCCAGAAAGCTCCATTTCTGTTGGATGAAGCAAGCTCTCAAGTAGCACATGCTGTCTTCAACAATCTTGATGAAACCGATCCAATTACTCTACCATTAGTGTGGGAGGCAGCTCTTCATGCTCTTGTTACCATAAAGGTAAATTTTAACTGGTTTTATTATTAGGTGTTTCAAAAGGAATTGCCCTATTTCAAAATGTTATACTTACAAAATTTAGCTATTGTCTAGATGCTGTTTATGCACCTGGTAATGGCCAGGTAGAGTATTTGTAGTAACTTATCTAAAACTCTAAACTTTGATTAAGATCTTGTGAATATTTTTCAATTAGTTCCAGTTTTATAGGATGATTTCATCAATCAATATAGTTTTAAGGTAATGTATAATAGATAACTCAGTATGCAAATTATGAATATGTATTATAGGATTTAAAACACCAAAACAAAATGTTAAAAGATTATTAAAATGAATAAATTAATATTAATTTACTTGAGTTTAAGTAAAAAAAATAGATATAAGCGTATAACAGTCAAGAGGATTTTCAGCTCTAAATTTTAGGAAAGAAATGTGTGCTATATGCCAATAAATATGGTGCTTTCTTTCTTAAGGTTATTAATGTTTCAAATTCTCTTCTTAATTACATATTAGTATTTTACTCTCACAGCATCAGGGTTACAATTTCTTGTGTATTGGCTAGTTATAAATTTATTTTTTCTCTGTAGAACAAGTGTTTGTAGTTATGGAGTATAAAATTTGTCGAGAAAGAAGAAAATTTGTATTTTATATAATATAAAATAAGATGAAAATAATTATAGGGAATATAAATTCTTTTGATAAAATGTTGTCCAAGAGTGTATTTGTACTTAGCATAAGCATTGGATTTAATTACCTTTTCCTGAATTCCATATTCAGTTGACATGTTTGGACTTCTACATTTACCGCGAGATAAAAATAATTGTAATAAATTTTTCATGAGACTTATAAATTAAGTAATAGTAAGACTAGCAGCCCTAGTGATTTATTAATTTATAATTTAATGATTATTTACAACTAAGTAGGTAAGTGATTGTCCTAACTTAGATGAGTTTTTCTTTTTATATTTTCTGAAAGATATCAAATGACTGAATCCATGTCACAATTGGTAAATACTCCTTTATTTTAGGATATCTGGTCTCAGATTAATCCTCAGAAGGTTGTACTTCCCAAATTATGGCGAGTTTTGCAGGATGGAGGACAGGGAAATGCTGCCACAATTTTTCCCAATTTATTGCCACTTCTCAGCAAAATACCCAGCCAAATATTAGATGATGGAGAGGTATTCTACAGAAAGTTTTTTGACAGCATGAGAAATGGGTGAGTTGATTATGCAAAAATTAAATGCAGTGGTATCAAAAACCCTGAGTGATTAATTTTCCAAAGATAAGTATTAATTTTGAGAGAATTAGATTTGAAGATCAAATGATGCTTCCTAGTTTTAACTGTTTGCACCATGAAAAATGCACTTGTTTCTTAAAGACGATCTATAAAAGTTTCCCTTTTCTGTTGGAAAGTTCTGTTTAAGCTCTTTAAAATCTAAATAAGTTATTTACACCTTAAAACAATGACAGTATTCTCATTTCGCTTTATTTGCCACAATTGAAGAAAGGACATCTAGTGAAGTATCGTTGTATAATACTGGCTGCCTTCTTGTCATATTTTTGAGGAATGATCAGCTTTTTGTAAAAAGAGATTCCTTGTTACAAGTTCACAAAACACAGCTATCAGGATAGTGTTCTCCACGCTGATAGCAGTGTTTTTCATTCAGCTGATGCCAGATCATTTAAAATGCTCTCTCTAGCAACTGTATCTTAAGTTTGTCTGTGGCCCCTTTAGGAAGTTTTTATTTGATGACTAGGGTGGTGGCAGCATGCATGTTTAAGTATTAAGTGAGATAATTTTTTGAAATGCATAGTAGTAGTTGTAGTGCTGTCTTTGAAATACATAGTGAAGTTAATGGTGAACTATGTATGAATGTAAAATTTCTTTTTCATAGCTAAATATTCGTATTTATGTATTGTACAAGGATGAGGTATATTTAACTTAGTGCAGATACTGGTGCAATTAGTAACCCTTAAAGAAATGAAAGTGAAAACTATCAACATGACTAGGATTCGAAACCTGGTCTTCCATTTTCCAGGGAATTATTTTTACCACTAAACTTCCATGCTGACTCCATATTATTCTATTAACAGGATGCTTTTCTCACAAAGCTAGTGGTGCTCTATATAGTGGCTTTAAAGTGCAGTTAGAAACTGGGTGTATTAAATATCTTTAACTTTTATATCTTAAGTTGAAAATTAGAAATATCATGGATGATTTTATATTTTATTTCAGATTTAAGCAAAAATCTGTTCAGCTCAGTCAATCAGAATCAGCCGCAGTTTCAGTCTCATTCATAGAGTGTTTGAGATACGTCATTATGATGCACAAAGAAGAACCCAATTTCTGCAAAACTCTGCTATTTGATCAGGTAAGACACAAGTTCCTTATCTTAGGTTTTGAAAAGTTAATCATTATCGAGTGCATAATCAAGTGCAGTTTGACTGTTGAGGGTATATGTATCTGTGTGTACCACCTCTTCTGTGAAAGTTTTCATAAATTTTCATTTAGGAAAACTTTCACAGAAGGTGACTTGTTTCCCAATTGACTTTCTGGAGGTATTTTTCTTGGTCTTTCAGTTCTTTATTCCTTTAGTATATTCTCTTTCAAGTATGCTCTCTTTTCTTTTTCAACTGCCAAAAATAAAACCTTGCTTCTTTCCTCTATTATCTCCATTTTCACATTTTCAGACTCTCTGGAGAATCCCCAACACTATGTGCTATACTCTGGATCATTTTGTAAAATCAAAAACTATTTTTGTAATGAACTTCATAATTTTTAGTAAATGAAAATTTCAGGATGAAAAAGTTCCCTCTGAAGGATACATCAAATATCTACAAGGAATTTACAAGAAATCTATTTTTTCCTCATTAGATGCATGGTATTGATTTCTTGTTTTCTCTTTTTTCATTTCAGCTCATACCTGTTTTGAAGACATCCTTCACAGATAAAAAACTGGCATTAAGTACCAAGCCATTGTATTCCCAGACAGCTTCTCTGATTTATTCATGGAGTAAAAAATCTTCCGAGTCCTCCTGTTACAAGGACCTGGTGCTTAGTTTCTGGTCAGAAATATCAGATTTGATTGCAAGTCAAATACACGAAACTGAAAATGATTTTGCCTTAACATCTAAAAATCATTTGGAATTCATTGTGTGTTTAAAGGACCCAAACAAACCTCTAAAGAAGGAAAACTTAAAAGTGACTTTTACACAGCCTGAGCAGAAACCTGATGATGCTGGCTCATACAGTTGCACAGTGAAATGTTGGGATGATGAAGACTTGGGACATCTACTCAATTTAGTACTTCATGTGTTGGATGATTACACTGATGAAATACACTTTTCTAAATCTCCTTCTCATGTGGAGGCTCTGGTTGACCTGATACTCAAATTTAATAGTGAAGAACTTGTGCTGAAACTGGCAGAAAACAGGAATGAGGGCTCAGAAGATTCCTTTTCTTTCTGCAATCTATTAATGTGGCTTCAAGATCCTGCCATGCCCATCTCTAAAATTATCAGAGTGCTTTTCATGCTTCTTGTTCAACTTCCTACTAAAGAGAAGGAAAACATCTTGAGCTCACTTTATGAGGTAATAATTATATCTGCTATAGCTTTCCAACCCCAAGTTACCAGGTTTGAGTACGAGATAACTGGGTTATTCTTTGCTACAGCATGAAATATACACACATTATATTTATTTTTGCTTGCTAAATTTTAATAGGATATTCTCTGCTTTCTTTTGTAAATTTTTGTTATTATTAAAACATCCAACATTGAGAAAAGTCATGTAAAGGAAGGGAATTCAGGCACAAGGAAGTTGGCCAAATTCAGTATCTTGATTTATTGCACTTACAATCATATATTTCACCCAATCTGGTGGACTCTAAATTTATATGTTATGCTCTCTAATGATTGTAAAAGGGCAGGGGTTAACAGAGAAACTTGCCGGGGGGAGCTGTGGCTGCCAAAGAGAGAGGATGGATTTAAGACATATCCCAATGAAATCTTCTGCTATTAATTTTTGAAGAGCATTTTCTGTGATAAATGGAGTAAATATACAGCGATTGTGGAAATTTCACTATGTACTTAAAAATCAAGTTCCTTAACAGATCCTTGGCAAATTAACTGTGCTAAAAACGTTGGGGGGGATCCCTTGCCCCCCTCACTCCTGCATCCAAAAACAAAAAAGGTTGATTTATAGTGCCTCATTTGTGTAAAGTTTTATTTTTAAAGGTTGAGCTATCTGTAGCTATGTATAATAATATTATGCATAGTAATTTCAGTATAACCAATAGGGTATCGACAAAATTAAAATATGTTAATATCTTCATTAATTAAAAATTTTACTATCATTGATTTTATGGATAGAATTCAAGGAGAGTGAATATTTAAATTGATTTAATTTGTGCTCTTTCATTTTGCAAATCAAATCATATTTTACTTTCACGACATTTAAAATTATTCATTGTCTAATCTTCTTCCATTTATTCAGTTCTATATTTATTCTACTTTCTACTGGATGTTATGATTTCCACTAGATATGATCAATTCTGTTGTCTGAAATATCATTTGATGCTACTTATGCAACTTTTAAAAATCTTTTTCCAGTAATTAATTGTGTTGGATTTAGTATCCTGTTTCATGCTATGTATGAAATCTTCATTTTTTTATTGTAGAATTCTTACAACATATACCCTTCATCATTTTTACATTGATTCTCTTGAGACTTACTATACTTGTTTAACCTTTACATTCCAGTCTCCTATTATAATCATTATATCTCTGTAGTTCTTTATAATGATACTTAAGAAAATATATCTGATTAGCTCCATGTAATATTTTATTATTTTACTCACGCTACTTTACATGTTTGCAATTATTGTTATGTCTTGCTTGCAAAATGTCACAATATATCATTTGAGTCTATCATATTTATGATTTTTTATATACACCTTTATTGTGTATTATTTATGTTATTGGTGTACTTTTCTGTTTTCAGCTGGATAATGTGGTGTTGCAGTGGTGCATAATGAATGCAATCACTTCTCATCATGATGATCCCAGTATTAAATCCTGGCTGAAAAGTTCTCGGCTTGCTGACATTCTTATTAGAATTATAAAGGATGCCCTCAATCAGACCCTTGATGGACATGTGGGAGTAGAGAAGAATAACTTTCAAATAACATGGGACCTGTTCAAGAGCTGTTTCTCCAGAACAAATGATGGAGGTAAGAGTTATTACATGCTTATATAATATGAATGTGTATATACATTTATATGTATGTATGTATATATTTAAATTTACAAACGATGAGAGAAAGACTTAACTAACCACTACAGTTTTTTCTTTGCTCAGCTTCCATTAAAGGGGCTCTCACCTTTTAGAAATTTCTAAACTAAACACTTAAAAGATTCCTTGAGCATAGGTGATTTAGAAGGTATATCTGTGTGATGAAGTTCACTTGGGCATCGGTTCAACAATATAACCCTTTTCTTTGCTCCTAGCATGAAGAAAGCACATTTGATATATGTACCTATAAACATAGTTGCTAATTTAGCAATTTTGTTGTTAGATCTAGTCACTTTTTAATTCTCTTAGCAACTTATTTTTTGTTTTGGTGACATCTGGCTCTCTATCTAACACATAGAAACATACAGACCCTCCTACATGAACTTTAAGTATAACATATTTGTCTTAATTGAATAGAATCAATTTTAGTTCATGAAGGAGTCATAATTTATGTTATATAAATGTAACATCTGGACTTACTTTTTTATTTATGTAAGCAAATTCAAGCAGTTTAACTTCTTTCCTCTGTGATAATTTTTCTGGTCTTAGTTTATTTTTAGCTACTTTTCAGGGTACCTCTAGCACCATTTTCAGTAATAAATTGCCATCACTGGTGCTAAATATATGTAGTATTTATGTTCTTTTAATTTATTTGTGATTAAAATATCATATATATATATGTAACACAAATGTTTTGGCAATTGGAATTTATTTGTGAACTTTTTTCTCTCTTTAGATTTTCCAGTGGCTACAGAAACATTGACAGGCATATTAAAAATTCTTTCTGGTGCTCTTCAAGTCCTTCCACATGGTGCAGATCCTAACTTATCTGCAAGATTTGTGGCTGAGTTAACTAGTGCTCTCTTTGAAAGTGACCCTTCGGTGCTCCTACTCACAGATACCAATCAAAGTTCTGAATCTCAGCCCTCAGGTAAGGTTTACTTGATGGTGTGCTACTGTAATGCACAATGAAATATACATCCTTTGAGCCTGAAACGTACTAACTTTAGGAAATAAATCAGATGTTTTCATATTTCAGATTTTAAGTAACCTATAAATTACCTTTTATTCTCTAGGCAGTGTACTGTGTGAATTGGCAGTCTCAATGTTTACAACATGTTGTACTGGCCAGTTGCAATCTGCAGCCCTCTCATCCTCCACCCTCTCTCTTCTTGGCTCCTCATGGCAGCTACTCATCTCATCCATGGCACAAGCCTTGCAGATACAAGAAGAGATCAACCCCTTTTTAGAAGTGGTCAAAAAATTTGCAAGTTCAGTTTGTGAAATGTTGAATGGATCGTCTTGGACAGAGGGGATAGCAATGCAGACGGTGACTTTCATGAAAGTATCAACTGCACATCTCACAGATTCACAACAAAAAGAATCTGTTCTCATCTCACTAGGTCATATTTTCTTCCAATCTGTAATGGATTCATTGGAGGGCAGGAAAGGGGCCAAAGACACTATCTTGGACATGTGCCTGGCTGCAGAGGTTCTCAGGGATTCCATTTGCCCTTACCATGAAGTTCGCATTCACGAGGGACATCCAGAAGAGTTTTTGGCTTTGGTAACAGCATCCATTTACATTGTCACAGTGCTGACCAAATTGCAAGTGGAGGATGAGCCTAATGAGGATGAAACTGCAAGCAGGTGTTCAGATAGCGGAGCACAGCTTTCAGTCAAGTTCTCTAGCAATATTGTGGAAGCTTTGGAAACCTTCACTCTATGCAAATTGATTGCACTCCATTTTAAAAATGTAAGTTTGTTTTGAGTTAATGTTAAATTCTGCATTGTGATGCATTCCTAACTATTTGCAGTAACGTAATAGTATGTCTTTGGAGATATTGTTCCACAAAAGAATTGATAGTAATGTTTATGCAATTTTTGAGTGTTTTCAAGATGCCTGTAAATATTTCTTTATCATATTTTTTGCAAATGTGAAATGGTAACCCAAATTATTTTTATATTTAAGAATTTTAACAGTTTTATACCATGATTAATTATTCTGTTATAGAAGGAATTTTAAAAGATAACCAATTAAAAAGCTAACCATTCTTTATCAAACCCAGGATGCCTATTATCAAAAGCTAGCCAATTAACTCAGAAGTGAATAATGGAGTCAATATGCATTTTTAACTAAGGTCCATTTATAAAACAAAGTTTTACATATAAATTCTAGAGGGATAATTTTGTATCATATCATGCTTAAATAATTTCTCTTTTAAATTTTATCATTATTTTAATTAAAAATATATAGCTCATTTTAGTGATTGTCTTGTGTGTTTTCACTCTTGTTTAAGAAGTTTTCTTCATAAACTGAATATTAGTTTTAACATTTTAGTAATGCTTGGCTGAAGAGGTTTTGTGGTATTTTCAAAAAAATTCTCATTCTATTTTCCAGGATGTTTTGAGCACAAAAATCAATCCCAAGTGCAAATTTTTGAAAAGTGGTCTTAAAAGTTTGATTTCATCCATGAGCAATGCTGAAGTAGAACAACTGAAGAACTGTATTTTATCCCGGTAAGTTCTTTAATTATGTTTTCTCATTCATTGTGGTGCCTGTAATTATTTATAAATTAAACTGTTTTATTCTAATACTTTCAGAGTAGGTGAAGATAAGGGACTAGGATTCTGGAACATAAAATATTTATTATCAGACATTCTCTGCGAAAAAAACATGTTGAATGTTTTTCAGAATTTGAGGTCAGATCCCCACCTGAACTCTCTCCATGTTCAGCTGATTCAGGTGAGTTATTTTCTTTGTAATGGAAAAGGTCTTGAATATTACCTGCAATCTTTGTTTATAGAGACATCCCTGTCTACATTTTCCAAAAGATCAGGAAGTTTTATTTGTAGTATTTTCTTCAACAAATGTAAAAAGGCTTTATCCTGAATAAATGACAAAAACAGCATTTCCTTTTCTATTATATCAAACCAGAAAATCATGTACTTGTTCAAATCTTGTTTCTAACAGCTTATAAATGACCTAGTTCATTGACAATCTTACTTTTCTATGGGTATCAGTTTTTCCCCTTTCCTAAATATTTCTTGTTTCTGTGATGCTGCAATTGTATATTTAAATTTTTAAATGAATTCTTGGTATGAAAATAGCCAACTTGGGCTCAACCTTCAGTTCAGCACCCTTATCCTTGCTGCATTTATTTGCTCTGAGCTCTACTCACTATAGATAGGTGAGGCTTAGACCAGCATGATGACTATAATGTATGGATATAAGGTAAAATGGATATGATCATAGACTTTATAACCCATTGTTAGTAAATCAGTTTGTCTCAGAAATGTAGGAAACCATGCAAAGTTTAAGTTTTAAATTTACATTATCTTTATTTATATTCTTATAGATATTTTCTCCACTACTAAGTGGAGAAGTCCTCCAAGAGATATCTTCAGAATTTGTCGACAAAATGCAGCTAGAGCTCTCAACCGAAGGAGACAGCCAAGTTTATGATGATAGAGCTTGGCCTCAAGGTTCCCTCTCGGTGTTAGCATGTGCTCTGCGAGATGCCCAAGAAAATGCAGAAGGAAGTTCACTTCAGAATACCATGAAAAAGGCTCTTGAATGTATTACCTTGAAGAGGCTCTCTGGAGAATGTGCCATCTTCTCTGGGTAATTATCTTCTATCCTGATAGACTTTTCACAGCCATCTCTTCCTAAATATTTATATCTTCTTTCAGTTCTAGTGATATCAATAATTCCAATCCATCTTCATTTCTTTCTATAATATTTTCTTTGTGTGATAATTTTAATCAAATAATTCTTAAGTGATATTTCCCAAATCCAGCTTATCTTCTGCTTTTTTCTGTCGTTTTGGATATGATCACTTCAAAACTACATCATTGTGGGAAGTGAAAAATTTACTGTTTTTTATTTCATGGACAGAAACTTGTCGAGTTTGAGCCACAAGGATGTGTGCATGGTGATAGAGGTAGCTGATTTTTTGGAGGCTTGTGTGAAGGGTGCTTGGATGAAGATGCTTTCTGCTCAGGACTGGGACATGGTGCTGTGCTCTGTAGTTAAGTGGGCGCAGCATATTGCCTCTGTTGTTGAAGATCTTAGTGATGATAAAGGTAAGCTAATTGCACTTGTGATGGACACAAAGTAAAACTTTTTTGTCCATTTAGAAGGCATACTAATCTCCTCTAAATTAGCAAAATACCCTTTTGCCTTTTCTTTTTTGAAGAGAAACACTAATATGATAGTAGAGATCCATCTATGGAGTCCAAGGCTCATCATTCATCACACATTTAGTGTTAATCTATTTTAACTTACAACTATATGCATAATTATAAAATGCTCTGAGTTCTCAAGAAGAAAGTGAAACAGTTCATATTTGAAAAACATAATCTGCAAGTCACTGTTCTTTTATTTACAAACACCTATAATTATATTAATTTATTTACTCAAATATACCTATTTGTTAGTGAATAACTGTGAAATTCTCAATTTTGCACATTGATCTGTTTAATGTCTAAAAAAATTTCTGTATGCTTATATCTCTATATGTATTTATTATAAAGGTAAGTTTTATCAGTATTATCTTATTATTTTTATAAAAACAATGAAATTCAAATTGAGAGTACCTTGACAAACCAAATCTATTGTCAGAAGGGCTTTAATGTGCTGTGATTAAAGAAATAAGTCAATCATAATTAGTAAATAATATTCATGTTATGATTAAACAACATCTTCAATTTCATTTCATAATTTTCAACTTTGAACTCTTCTTCTATTTCCAAGTTTGGTGGCGCACTTTTGATCATGCTGGCTTGATCTCATCTATCTTCCGTTTGCTGGCTTCTGTCATAGAAAGTATTGAAGGAGACCAAAAAGAAAGTGTATCTCACCTTTCTGAGGATTTTATTAGCGAGTGGAGGAATGTTTATGCTCCTGAGATTTATCATCCTCTAATCAGAGTGTTTTTGGTGATGACAGGTAAAAATAAGTTTATCTGCATGTAATATAAATATATCCAAGCTGGCCAGTAATGCATTATGCACATAATTATAATTTACGTAACTGTATTATGGGCAATCTTGTTTTTGGGTTGATCCCACATTTTTACCTAGGTGTTTGGGCTTTATGGCAAAAAGATTACAAAACCCATTCCTTTTGTAGTAATTGGTTCATTTTCAGTTAATACAAAAAGATTATTTATAAAGATGATATTGATTATGATATAATGAAAATATCTCACATCCATTCCCATATATATTTTCAAGTAAGATTTGCTCTTTATAGCAAAGAGAAAAGTTAGTGTAAATTATATTTGTATTTTCCTAATTTCATTTCTAACCAAGGGAATTCTTAATTCTTAGAATTAGAGAAATTGGTTGGAAGAAATTATAGAAGGTAAGCTGAGTGAAATAGTCATCTTCTGAGGAGAGATTGAAAAGAGATTTTTGAAATACTTGTTATAAGTCCTCATTTTGATAATGTTATATATTATTTATAAACATCAATTTTTGGTAACCAGTGCTTTTCTCCCTTCACACTCTATCAAAACATATAAATGACTGACCATTTTGAAGAGAGAGTTTCCCAGTTCCTGCTAATTATTGACTGACAAATAAAAAATGCACTATTTGATCAAAAATCGAGTTAAAATTTGACTTTGCCCATAGAGTTTCATTACTGTAGATACTGTAGTGTAGATATTGAAATCTATTGATACAATCAAGTTATGTGGAAATGGACACTGATACAGAATATGAAGGTGTGTGTGCCCTTTGGTCTGTGGCAGGGGGTGTGAACACCGAACAATTGAGCTACATTTTTAGCCTGTTATTATCACATATTGTTAACAGAAGGAATGAGTCCTATAATGACTTGTTCTAGCATCTATTTCTCTTATGTTATTCTCTATCAGATTTGCTCAAGTAGCTGGGGGTTTGCATAATGTTTGATATGCAGGTATCTTTTAGTGTTTGTTTAATCTTTTGTAGTGTGGAGTGTATGTTGGAATGTATTGGTCTGGGAAAAACAGTATCAGTATCTGTTTGTGAAATTTTTGCACAGGGCACCTAGTTTTTTTTAATTAATTTTTCATTCTTATGGTTCATCCCTTTTTGAACTTTGCCTGAAAGTACAATTTACAATTTGTCACATATTTTTGAATTGCAGAGAACAAAATAAGTTCTGGTTCAGTATGGGGACACATTGAGAAGTTGCTCTTCGAGGATGTGGTGAGACCTGTGAGAATTATTCCAGCTGGATATGTCAAGGACAGTCCATTTCCCTTTCTCTCTGACTACAAAGGTGATCATAAAGCAAGCTATCTGGCCTACAAACTCAGTGCTTATCTACAGTCTACTGAAGTACCCTTGCAGACCGGTGCATATCATCTTATTCTCAAGTATGTTCTTTTCTTAAGCCTAATCCTTTCTTTGATTCATTCTTAAAGATTTCATTAGAGCTTTCTTTTTCAATGTTCAAAAGATTGTACTATCTTTAAACTGATAGCTATACAGAAATTAAAAACTTCCAATGTTACTTGTGATTTAACTTTGTTTTGTCATATGTCATCATCATATTAATTTAGGATTATTCCACCATTAAACAACTTGGCCCTTGGCAACAACAAAGCCCTTGGAGTTTCTACCACTAAGCTAATACTGCTAATAATATTGTCTCTTTTTAAGACTTTTATGCACTTCTTCAGTCTTATTCTTTTTAACTTGAAAATATTACATAGTAGCAGTTATTTTTGTATTATGAGGATCTAATAATTGTTGCAGAGCGTCAATAACTGTATTGATCTGTGTATAACACACAGTAATTTGAGGAGAAATTTTGAAATGGATATTAAATTTAATATAGATTGGAGCTCCAAATTTTCTAAATAACATATTAATACTAATGTTATATCATTATGCTTATGTCAGCTTTAAAAAATTGGATTGAATTTAAAATACTGAAACATGCCTGAAAAAATAGGAAAAATGAATAGTCTTATGTTTTTTTTTTCAATTAGGTTAAAATAAAACTGTAGTATATAATTATGACATGTAAATAGAATTTCTATTGTAAATTTTAGGAGAAAAGGTGTATTTTATACACCGGCAAATAAAATATCTAAGAAATGGGGAGTATTAGAAAATATATGCACAGGTATATATGGGACTTATATATTCCATTATGCTTTCACCACAGAAATTCTCTAGGTAATGTCTTTGTATAGCATGTAGGTAGTTAGAAAATTCTGTTGTTACACATTCTAAACCAGCTAAAATAATTAAAATATTTTTAATTTTTATAGGTTGTTACCAAATATATTGGCTGAGGACATGAAGACTGTCTCATCAGATGGGTCTGATATGGAAAAAGTGTACGAGAAGCTGTCTTGTTTTCACTTGCAAGAGAAATTGAGTGAAGTGCAGTCTGTGGTGGACACTATGCTTATGGACTTTAGGTATTTACTTTATCATTAAAATTTTGTGCAGATATAAACTTTAGAAAAAATGTCATTTAAATAATAGGCAACGTTTATTGCAGTGACAGTTGTTTTTATGACACAATTATGTTGCTTATGAAACATATCAGATAATCATAATAGTTTCATCATAAAGAAAACAATTGTAATTAAAATTTACCACATTGATATTTGTGTCTGTTTCTTAGCATCATCTTACAAGGTATAATATTATAGAAGCATATCACTCTCTTTAGGATATTTAAATGAGCTGTTGGTCAAATTATTACCGCTATTTTAATTGAATGATATTCCTAATCAAAATATTAACATTTATTTCACATGTTTAGTATCAATTTAACATATGCTTGCATGCAGGAAGGAATATATTAAAAATAATTTAATTATTATAGGTAATTTTCATCTTTGTATACCCCAAATATCTAAGTAGGTAAAGGTGTAACAATTATCATAGAAGTTATTCAATATGGGTAGCATGTTAGTTATCCCTTTCTACTCCATTGATGCTTTTATTAAAATTGCTTCAATTGCCTAAAAAATAGGTGATATGTTTGAAAATTATTTGGCCGATGATCTGGATGAAAGACCTGTTAAAATGGTTAAAATTACAAGATTGATGGGAAATAGATTTATAACTGTTACTATGCATATTTGTATCTGTTCATTCAGTGAAAATCAAATGACAGATTGTTTTTTTTCTTTTCAGGATTGGTGACAGTTGCATGGTTCAGCCATTTACTGATACCTATACTTACACAGTGGCTTATTTTCTCCAATGGAAAATCATACTTGAAATGTGCAGATTGGCAGTTTCAGAACTTCGCTGTCATTATGCTCAGTGGCTAAAGTAAAATAAATTTTCTCTTGCTGAATATCACTGAAATGCTTATATTAGGAGTAAATTTATTATCAATGGCTTATTTTTCAGGGATAGTGGACACTTGAGCAGCCTGCTTTTCAATTTGTTCCGCCTATTACCAGAGCATCTGCTTCATGGTTGCAGTGTGCAAAAGAACCCAGTGTCATCTAAAAAACTATCATCCATGTTTGAATACAAACTGGCAGCAGAAGCATATGATGGTAATGTTCTTAAATTTTATTATTCATTAATTTTATTCATTGTTGGCGTATGCAGTTTTGCCCATCAATTCCAGTGCTGTTTATTAATAACTGAATTTTATCAATCCTCATAATTCAGACTACCCATATTAAGTCTGGATGATCATGATAAATGTAGATCCTCACTATAACTCAGGATCACCTTCTCCAAAGGCAAATGTATTACCCACTTTGCTATCCTGGGGCATATATTGCACAAATATCTCTGAAGAGTCAAACTATGTGTGGGCATATTCCTGCAAATCTCTCCTAAATATTACTAGTTACTAGTAGTAAATAGTTCTTTTGAAATGGTTAGGATAGTTTTCCTTAACATATATATTTCATATGCTTTTAAATCTCTTAAACTTCTTAGGCTCTGTCACAACTGAGAACCTGGATCAGTTGGTTTGCTGGGTATGGGGTGATTCCTTCCGTTACTTACCAGCTCTTGTTCGTCATTGGTGGAATGACCTTGAGCCACGCCATGGCTCCACTGTGGAACGCCTCACATCCCTGTATCTGTCTCCATTGCTATGTTCAGAAGAGATGAAGGCTGTTCAGGCAGAAGAGAAGACATTCTCTAACATGTCTGTGAGTAGTTTTTCCAATTACTGCATATATGTTGCATGTAATAAGAATAAATTCTTGTATATGTGAATATAATAACTAATGTAAAAGGACTGTATTTGAAGTTAAAGTGCTAAGAGATTATGGAAAATAATTAATTGACATAAGTATAAGGAAAAAACCAATAAAATAATTTTATCACAACACACACTGAAGAAAGAGTGCTGCAACATTTTTCATGATAAGGATGTCTTGCATGATTGCGGGACAATCTTGGAAGTATACATGCTGTGCATTTTTGCATTTATTAACAGCAAAATTCTTAGACTTGTTAGAGAATATCCTCAGCAAATTTCAATTGAGGAAAAAAAATGAAATTTCAAAAGGAAATTGAAAATTTTCCTTTAGTGATGAAACCATTAAATGAAAATCCGAATATTTTTGGGTTTAGGAATCAGAAAAATTTTAATGTAATTTCTGATTTAAAAAATGATTATTAAGAATCTTTTATTTAAAATTCAATCTTCCATTTCTAGCACTAATTTTAACTATATATATACAGGCTCGTATATAATAATAGATAAATACCACTTATTTTCACTGTCAGTAAAACTAATACCTATTGATCTTAATGGAAACGGCGAATACATCAGAATTTAGACAACTTAATAATGAAGGTAAGGAATACTTGAGATTCAATATAGGCTTTAACGACATTCTTAAAAGAATTGACTTACTCAAGAATAAAAAATCAGTCGGGCCAGATAACATTCAGGTAGAAGCTCTAAAAATCGGCGGGCGTGCTGTAGTATACTATTTACACAGGATATTTACTATTGCATTGAATAATGGTGAAATCCCGCAGGACTGGAAATCCGCTACAGTCATTCCAATTTATAAAGGTGGAAACAAAAAGCTAGCAAATAACTACAGACCCATAAGTCTAACGAGCGTTGTATGTAAGCTTTTCGAAAAAATAGTAGCAGATTACTTAAGGAAGGTTTGGGACAATGAGAACTGGATCTCTGACTGCCAGCACGGATTTAGGAAGGGTTACTCCTGCGAATCCCAACTTTTATGCTTTAATCGCGATCTGGTGGAGGCCCACGATAAATCAGAGCAAGTAGATGCAGTAGTGATCGATCTATCGAAAGCATTTGATGTGGTAGATCATAAAATCCTCATGGAAAAGGTTTCACAGATAAATATAGACACAAGGATAGTTAAATGGATACATTCATTCCTTAGCGACAGAACCATAAAGGTGAGGATCGGTGAAGAATTATCTTTAGCTAAAAATGTAACCTCCGGCGTTCCTCAGGGAAGTGTTTTGGGGCCCTTACTATTTTTAATTTATATTAATGATATGCCGAAAATTGTTAAATCAAACGTTCGTTTGTTTGCTGACGATTGTATTATTTATCGAACTATAAGAAAACTTGAAGACTGCGGAGTATTACAAGAGGATCTAGCAGAATTGAATGCATGGCTTACCATCAATAAATTAAAATGTAATGCTAACAAGAGCAAATTAATAAACTTCAACCGGAATAAAATTAAATTTAATTATATATTAGGAGACTCATGCGTGCCAATAGATAAGGACATAAGATATCTAGGGATCACTTTCAGTAGTAATTTAAAATGGGCTAATCATATCGAGAATATAACCTGCAAAGCAAACAGAACCCTTAACTTTGTAATCAGAAATCTTAAGAAATGCAATAGGGAAGTTAAAGAAACAGCATACTTAACGCTCGTTAGACCTATGCTTGAATATGGCGATAGCATTTGGGACCCGCATCATAAAGGACTTACAGACAAATTAGAAAGGGTGCAGAGAAAAGCAGCTAGGTTTGTTTTGGGCAGATTTGGGAAGACGGATAGCGTAACTGAAATGATTAAAGAACTATGATGGGAAAAATTAGAATCGAGACGGAAAACAAAAAGATTGGGGAATATTTACAGAACTGTCACTGCAAAACCTTCGTTGATAGAATTAAATAATAAACTCAGAGAACCGGATTACATTGGGAGAAACGATCACAAACACAAAATAGCTACCCTAAAACAGAGAACGGATACTTGCAAGTTTTCATTCCTTAATCGCGGAAGAGTCGAATGGAACAATCTACCTGAAGAAGTTTTCGAACCTTTTCCTCCTTCCTGTAAAGCATTTGTAAATAGAATTAAAAGGGTTTTGTAGTTATATATTGCAATTATATTTGTATTTAGTAATTATCTCTGTATCTTGTAATTATATCTGTAATTATATTTGTTGTTTTATGATGATGTACTGCCTTCGGGAGGTTTTGGGGGTTTTTCCTCCCGACTAGGGTGAATACCAGGCAGGGTATTTTATTTTCTTTTCCCCTTTTGATACTACCACCTGGCCTGGTGCCTACTTGTAGTATTTAAGAATAAATAAATAATAAATAAATAAATATCAACTAAATATGACATTTAATGTGAATTTATTTTACTTATATTTTAATTTTACTTATTAAAATCTTCATGTTTTTTAAAATCATATTAGAATAGTTTGCATTAGAATCTTCATATTTCTTCTTTCTTATACCCTCTTCTTGAACTTTGTATAAAATACAATTGTTCTATTTTGTTTTAAACAGGTTAAAATTGTAAGTGTATAAAAGTATCAAGAATTGAATAGGAATCTGTTAAAAAATTTTGCATTGTCCTACCACTGATTTCCTCACTCAGTATCACTTCTTCACATAAGATCTTTCAAATATTAGAAAGCAGAGTCGTGAAGCTGCTCCTTACCTATTCCATATCTTAGGCAATGTGACTGTTTAGACCTAACAATTAAAAATCTCTCAGTGGTCAGCCACTCATACAAAGGTTAGAACTTGCCTGTGTAAATTAGAATGGGTATTCTTATTTAGAGTACTTTTCGGAAGTGAAATAATTCAGCATGGACAGTCTCCAAATTTTTATAGCATATGTAATTTTATGCCTTTTTGTACTTAACCCTTTCAGGGTAGAGCAAAGGTCTAAATAAGGTAGATAGACAAGGGTCTAACTAAAGGATAGCTAAGTGTGTGCATGTTTCTTTGTACAATTGCCATGGAAATTGACTTAGTGATTTATTGCAGGTCAGAGTACACCCTGTGGCTCGTGAGGTGGTTGCTGTGTATAAAGTAGATGATGCAGAGGCTGAACTCTCAATTCAATTGCCAACCAACCATCCCCTTGGACTTGTTAAAGTTGAGAGCGTGAAGAATCTTGCTGGTCAAAGCCACCGCAGCAACTGGATGAGGCAAATCACTATATTTCTTAATTATCAGGTGTGTTCTTTGACAGGTTATTGACCAAACAGAAGGTGAACTTTTTGTAAGTATGTTCATATAAGATGAGTTTTTGAATGTGTAAGGTTAATTTTGATGATTTAATCTGTGACCATCTCAAGAGCGTATATGGATGTATTTTTTTTTAAAGAAAATTTAAAATTGACAATCCAATTTTCTCTTAAAATGTACTGCATACTCAAATCATCAATCAAATTGCCAATTTCTAACAACCAGCTAACAAAGGTTAGGCTGGTTTTACTTGTTTATCAGATTTTCTATTGTGGTCTCTGATGCACCATTTTATTACAGTTACTATCATGTAACCCTTATTTTTGGTATTTAAGAACACTTAATTACTCTGCAATTTTTGGAGATACTTTAAGTGATTATGATTCTTGATTATTTAGTTAATAGTTTAGGGGAAAATGTGTTCCCTTACTGTTGTAATTCTTACTTATGACACCGATATTGACACCTTTTTTATTTCTATAGAATGGATCCATATGGGATGGACTTACACTCTGGAAAAAGAACCTTGATAAAAGATTTGAAGGTGTTGAAGAGTGCTACATTTGTTATTCCATACTTCACAATTCTAATTACCAGATTCCAAGACTTCTGTGCCAAACTTGCAAGAAAAAGTTTCACTCTCAGTGTCTGGTAAGTTTATTGCATTAATCCAATGATTTTAATTTTACAAATTTTCAGGATTAATTAATTATATTATGTTTTCTTTGTAGTACAAATGGTTTAGCACAAGCAACAACTCAACATGCCCTCTCTGCAGAAATCTATGGAAACATTGACTTTGAGAAGAATAGAGAAGAATATATTTTCATAATTTTCATTCCTGTTGGTTAAATGGAAGGAAATTGTTGTGTCGGTTTTTATGATGCAAGAAAATAAAGTTTGTTTAAAAAAAGCATTATTACTGACTTAATTTAATGATGATTTCTTTCTCACCAAACTCTATAATATTATACTAATACATTTTTAAGTGCTAACACTCTAAGGACACATTGCAATGTGTAGGGACACAATATGGTTAGGTGCATCTTTAGAATGCTAGACCCCATCACTGTGATATGTTTGTGTATCTATGTGTATACCTATTATGTATATATCTGCTTCTCTAGATATATCTATCATTTATGTAGTAAAATCTGGTTAAGAGTTTTTGGGGACCAATCAAAAACCATATCTTATGCAGGATAGGATAACATTATAACAGGGATGTGTAACACTGGTTGCCATATCTGATGCTTTTAGAGTATTTTTGAGTTAGTCTTCTTTTCACAAAAAAAGTCTTAATCACTTACATAGTTACAAATTCCAATTCACAGTGGAGAAAGAAAAGGAATTGTATTACTTTTTCAGAATGCTTGTAGTTCATTTATTTGTTCCCTGTTGGATTTCCACAAAACCTCATCTGATACAGTGGATTTTATTATTTCATCAGTTCACAAATGAGAAAAAATTTTGTACTTAATGCAACAAATGAGGAATGATAATGCACATTTCTTAGTGTAAAAATATTATATTTGTCATTATTATTAAATAGGAATTATATTTTAAATACCAATTCAAAGAAAGGGGTTGTTAATCCTTGTTTGTTGCATTACAATGGACCCTGAAGCTATGAAGGTATGCTCTAGTGAGGACATATCACGTTTTAAAAGGATTGAAAGTTTTAGAGAATGCTTTCTTTTGTAAATTTGTTTTTGAATTTTTGTACGTACTTAACTAATAAGCAATTTTTATCACATGTGCAAAAAGGGATAAACTACGAATTGTTCAATGGGTGTAGTGGGAGGCTGTCAGGATGTACAATCTCTGCAAGAGGCTGCACATCTCGCAAAACAAAATTTGATATTTCTAGAACCTTGAATTTGCAACCAAAGGAAACACTCCATATCTAGCTTTCCACATGAGACAAACTTGATTGAGTAATTCTTACCCTATCTTAGAGTATCTAACATTGGCTCTGAATGAGAGTCAAAAGGTACCCCCTTAGAGCAAGACAGTGGGAAAGAATGATGATGTAGTTAATGTAAAAGAATTCTGGTCTATAAAATGAGGCAGACATTTGGTTTAAACAGGTTGTAGTGCATCTTGAGATGGGAAAAATGTGTGTCTCAAGCGAGAAGCAAAGCATCTCAATAGGTATTTTTACTATGTGATTCATATGGTAGGGACTGGGAGATCAATTTGAAATAATTTTATATGAAGTCCTTCCTGAATGCGTGGAAATATATAACTATATTTACTCTATTTTGAAGATAAGTGAATTACAATATTTACATAATTTACAATTAAAATTAACAATTGCTCAGCCACCATAAGAGATGAAAGAAAATATATTACATAATTCAGATATGATAATGGGATAGTATATGTGGAGGAACTGTGGAATGGAATGTGAAACGCAGGCAACATCAGGATAAAAACTGAGTATGAAGTAGCAGAAGATGACATTGGGCTAGATTATGAAATTGAAAGAGCATGCTGTGGTATCAAACCAATGGGTGTCAGACAATCAGAGGAGCTGACAGTTTTTAACCCACTCAAGTTTCTGAGCATTTCCTTTAGAAGCAAATTCTCAAGGATTTGTCAATAGATATATGGAAACCTTAAAGCTTTTCTTAACAATATCTTATAACCACAATCAATAATTCCTGAAATATATTACTTAGTGCACAAAGGTGGACCTCAAATCCAATCAAGGTAAGCTAACAGCAGAAAAACAATGAAAAAGATATTTGAGCCACAGTAGCCCAAGAGGGGTAATTTACCTACCTCAAGATTTTAACACAAAATATTTTGATAATTTGGATTCAAAGTTATTTGAAAATAGTATGTTTATATACATTTTAATATTAGAAATGAGTACTTTGAACCATTTTCATTTTCTAATTTATTGTGCCGAGTAAAAATAAAATGACAATGCTTGGGGTAGTTGAAATACCCCCTTGGGCAAAGAAGGGTTCAATGATGAAGAATAAGTATAACAATGTAACTTTTTATAACAAAAGAATAATTTATTTTCCATGAATTACAATGTTTCTGAAAAAGAAACTGACTCAAGAACATTGTTCTTAAACAAAATTTTATTCCAGTACTATCCTTACTAACCACTTAACAAACTGGCTGAGATATTAATTATTCTGCTTCTTACAATTTGAAAAATCTGGATTCTTAGTATCTTCAAGAATACTTTGAACCACCAATTCAGATTTCAAGTATCAAACTATAATACAGACATTTTCAACCAATGATCAACATAATATATATCTCTCATTCCAAGTCATTTTGAATTTTTAGGCAGATAACAAACCCTAAGCACTTGCAGTAGGAGATGAGGCATTAGTTTCATCAGGCAGAGCACCAACTTCCTTTAAGATATCCTTCTTTGCTGCAAAATAGTCTCTATACCAGTAAATATGATCTTTCTTCTCTTGCACAGTGATGTAAGGATTTTTTGACAGTCCTACACAAACTAATTCCATATAATGCCTGACTGGACCTTTCCTTGGACACCATGGTTCCAGATATCTCTCCAAGAACACATGCTCTGTGAAGAAAACCTCCTGTTCTTCTTCTAAACCTAAACAAAGATTTAATGATAGGCTAACATTAGTACTTGTTTCAATATGATGTAGGTATGAATCAAAGAGCTAGAGAAGCTAAATTAATATCATGAACTTTAAACTTAATTAAGGGATTAATTTGAATTTTAAATGATTAGAATCAATTAAAAAAGGATTAAATGGCCACCCAGGCATGCAGCTTAGAAAGAACTCTGGTAATAAGCCTCCTTGAATTTATCTACTCATATAACACGGTATTATAGTTAACAGACAATTGTGAAGCATAAAAAATTCACATGCCTTGCTCATTGTCAATTGGGAATTTCCAGAGCTTTCCCTGCTCAGTCCACAAAATCATTTGCTGGAAATAGTTCCTTGGAGGATGGGAAGTGGAAAGTCGAACTTCTCTTTCTTGTAGCTTTTCCCAGATGGAAGGAGTAACTGGGTCATGTACAGGTTGAGAAAGCTTTTCTGCTGTAAATATACCTAAAGGAGGGCCTCCAAACAGATCCACAGAAGCAGCTGGCCTGAAAATTAGATGCTTTTCAAAACTTCTACTTCATATGAGTTTTATTAATGAAAAAAGATTGTAATATACAACTTTTTATGGCAGTTTATTTATCCACAGGGAATGTAAAAATGAATTTTTCCAGGAAAGGATAGAGTCCAGTAATCATATTGTCATATTTTCTTATGTGACTTGCACATGAGAATGGTAATTAACTAATTCAAAGTTTAGTGAGGAATTATTAAATTATTACTCTTTCAGCATTTATTGCAAATTAAACAGAGAAAACTTGCATAGGTGTAGAACGTTTTCAGTGACTGGCTCATTCCATATTAACATCATTCTCTCCAACAATATCAAAGGAAGAAATGAATCAAAATGACAAATTAAATTGATGAGTATATTACCCTTTAGAAAACCTAGACTGCTTTTTCACTCCAGACATAGGTCTCCCAAGCTTAGCTTGCTCTCTTCGAATATCACTCCACTGTTTGGTAGCTTCTTTCTGTTCTACTGCCATTCCACCAAGGACTTGGCTGTGAAATAAAAGAATATTTTAATCTCAAATCAGGGGCAACTGCAATGTTTCTGTGACAACCAGGCATCAAACCTTAATACTATTCATTCCAGTTCAATGAAAAACAAAAATATTGATTCAGTTCATGTTTTGCTCCTCTTGCCTGCATCAAACCAGAATTTTTCCAACTGGTTTCTCTCATTCTGACTTTTTCATTTAGGTTACATTGAACTAAATTTTACATTAAAATTTTGCTAGAGTTAGTTGCAAGTTGTAGTTATACACTTTGGTAAACCTTCTCTCAACTAAACTTAAGTAAAATAAGTAATGTTGGAAAATGAATTGGTTCATTAATTTCTGTTATTTTGATTTAGGATTCATTCCAGAAAAAATAAAGTCTTTTTTGGTTCAGTTCTACTTTAAAGCCTTGATGAAAACTGATCAATCAACAGTGTGAATGACAACTGGGTTCCAGACAGATGAGCAATGAAACAATAATTTTATTGAGTATTGCAAAAACTCAGGGACATCATTTAAACGACTACAGATTGAGTGACCAAAAGAAAAATATCAAAATATTTAGAGAGATTATGTAAAATTTTACAGTATCTCATGTTTTGATACACTATGCTAAACCTTACACAAGCAAACTGAGAAAATGAATAATCAATAACTTTGTTTGAGGCACAATTTCTTAACCCTTACATAACAGCAAAATTCTGATGGAAATGCATCTAGAATTTTCAGCTTTGTAAGAAGATTTCTGAACCACTATACAGAGCACTTAAATAAAGGTATGTAAGTGCATGGGGGATATTTTTATGATTTCTGGATCCTATATCTAGATAAAATTATAAAGTGATATAACTATAGCAATTAATAAATTCTATAATTCATTAATTATGAATTAACATCAGAAAATTCAAAATTGCAAAGGCTTTTTGATATCTACAGCAAAAGAAGGTGATATGAATTTTGATTGCATAATATCATTTGAATATTATCAAAATACATATAACACACATACATTCCATTGTCTCACCTTAAATTTGATGATGATCCTTTGGTAGATAACAATTTCTCTAAAAGCTCAGATTCAGTTTCCTTTACATTCCCTCCTAGGCTTTTGGCAACATCCTTGGTGGCATCAATTACCTTTTTATCTGTTATAAGGAATGTTACTTGTGAAAAAATTACTAAGGAAAATGTGTTAAAATAAAATAATTTCAAGAGACATATGTTACCTATTGAAACTCCACTTTCAGTTTTAACAGGCTTCTTTTTTACAGATCCTTTTGCTTTGGCCAGATTCAAACCAGCTTTTTGTTTTGTCAAAGGTTCTTCCTGCAGTAAAGAAGACCAAAGATTGAGTAAACTGTATGGTCATTACTAGAAAATATTCATTAAATATGAGAGGTGATTTGATAGCTAATATTTACTCTATAATGAAATTTTTATTCAATTTACAGAATTCATTAAGATTATTTAATAAGCATTTTTAAACCACAAAATTCAAAGCCAACAATTAGAACAATTGCCACAACATAGAATGAACGACTTAGTAGTAATTTTGACGGAAACAAAGCTATCTCTCAAAGGATGAACAAGGGTGAGGAAACTGGAGAAACCAGAGTAGAGCCGGATGGAAATCATGGGTGATTAGCACAATTAACTACAAACCCTGAGGGAGGAAGATTCGGGTAAGAATCCTAAAGCAGGTACACTTGATAACCTCAAATCTTGTAACTCACTGATAAAAAATACTTAATTCATCCCTTCATGGAGAGTGGAAGCTGAGCCGCTCGTTTTGAAAATAGAATCTCACTCGAGTTAGTAATCTGTGGTTGAGATTATACTTAATTAAACATTTCGATAAGGCCCAAGGTTAACGATCTCTTTAACTGAAAGGTACGAATACCCGTGAGCTGACTAGCTAGCACTTATATGGAATGATCTTTGAGTTAAGCTGTTAAGTTCTTTGAGTTAAGTGTCAGTCAACACTGATGCAAGATTTATTGATCATCCATTGTGATCCAAAGCCAATTGGGTACTCTGTTAATACTTCTATTTAGAAATGTATTAGGAATTTTCCAAGATTGTATATAATTCTCCTCGCATTCGGTAAACATCGATCCCAAACGTACCTTGATCATCTCCTTTAGAAGGTCGTGTAGCTTCATTTTAGCATCACCTCTGTCGTTATTTTGGGATTTCGCATCAGCATCTCTTTCATTCTTGCGGCTTTCCCTAGATTTGGACGGGTCTCCTTCATCTTTACCATGACTGGAAGTACATAATCTTCTACCAAAAGCCGTAAGTATACTTTGTTCGGGGGTGATACTAAAATTGAAAGACTTTTGATTAGATGCTTGGGTCCTGAAAGAATTTTTAACCAGTATGTAAATGAATTACAATTTAGCCGATCGAAGGAATCCAACACTGTACATGCTTGTTTACTTAAAAGAGAACGGAACACATGAGCCGGAGATCTTCGTTAGGTAGCGTTTATCGCCCGTCTTCTGACGAGTTTCGTAAACACAAAAAACGTATGGAGCCCAAACGGTGGGTGGCAGGCGACACCAAATAACTATAGATAATATCGCTAGATGCAACCAAGAAGTCGCTGAACTCGTCAAAATTCTTACTGAGAAGTGCCCAAAAATCATTTGAATTACATTTTCTACTACACGGAGTTTATTTAATTGTAGCTGCTATCGTAAGGGATTAATATTTGGTGTCGGTTTTAACGAACAATTTATTCGAGAATGGAGTTGCATAATCATTAAGTACTTTTTAGCCAATACATTCAGTTTCTCAAGAATGGTTAAGGATCATGCTGTGAAAGAATGAACTTTTAACAACCCGCAAGTTGTTAGGATGTTTCTCTTTTGGAAACTTAACAATTGATCGTAAGCTTCTATCAGAGTTATTCTTTGAGAAGTATGTCAAGCGATTAAATACGTGAAATTAATATTTGCGCATTCGGTGAAATTTTTGTGATTTGTATCCTCACTGAACCGGTCAAAATTCTTCAGAAATTTAATCTATATAATAGCATGAATCAATACTAATTCTCTCTTGAATTCTGATACGCATGTGTTCAAGAATGAACGTTATTGCGAGTTGTATAAATTAATTTTTTACTCTTAAGAAATTGATTAATTAATGATAATATTTACAATTATTATGAGAATGGATTACAAACAATTCGTGTAATAAATTTCAAATTTTGTGATGGTTTACTCACAGGTAAGAAATTCCTGGTGACAGAAGCATAGATCTGTGAAGGGGTAGTGGGGATCACCTCCCTTAAAAGATGAAATAAATAAAATCACACTAAAGCAACAGTTGCCAACTGATAGTCCTTGGACCATGTTGGTCTGTGAGAAACATGTGGCGGTCCATTAAGAAATGTGGGCATTTATTACAATTATTATTATTGTATTGTGAATCCTCTTCAACATATGGTAGGTGAGCAATAATACAAATCACACATTAAATAAATGTAAGTTTGATCACTAATTAATAAAAGTTTGTATGAACCTTGCAAAAGCTTCATATTATTGGTCAGTGGGATTCAAAATTGTGTTGAGGTCCACAAGGTCTGAAACGTTGGCAACCGCTGTGGTAGAAAATAGCCATGAAATAATGAGATAAAAGCCATGAAAGAAGTGGAAGAAAAAAGGCAAGCACACCAAGAAAACCAGGACAGAAAGGTTAGTAACAACCTGGCAAATGATGAAATGACAAAAAAGATTGAAGGAGTCAGACACACCAAGAGATGATATGGCATATATTGCTGAGCTTTGAAAGTCTATCAGAATTGCAACAAAACAAAATTTGAGGAATTCCAATGAAAAGGTCATTTAAGAGGCTATAGAAAACAACAAGAGAATGAAAAAGACCATATAACACCTAGCAATTGAGAAGAAACAGTTCCTAGCCATAGAGAAAGGAGACTACAGTAACTTGCAACAGACTAGCAGTCATCATCATCATCATCTGTTAGTTTGCTTGCACAGGTCTTAGTTATCATTCTTCCATTTTTATATATCCTCTGCCCTTCTCTTCATTTCTGCATATCCTTTATCATTCTTCAAACCATTGATCTTTTTAATTCTTCTTTTCTTCATCTTTCCCTCTACTGCTCCTTCAATCATTTCCTTTAACAAGCAATTCTTTCTCAATGTGCATCAAATCCAATCTCTTTTTCTTTTATTTATTAATTCAGCTTTGATTTTAAGAGTAGTTCATAAAAATAAATTTTTCTTTTTTGATAGCATGGGCTTGACCTTATCTTCTTTTCAGGTAAGGCAGCATTAAAGTGTGTGATAAAGGAATTGTATTTCAAGTCAACATTTGAGGCATCATATACCTCTTCCCATGACCCATCATGGCAACATGATAAATGTGCAAGGAATTTTTCTATCTAACAGTCATTGAAAATACACCTGCTGATGTAGCTTGTATTAGAAAAATTGGAAGACTTCAGCAATTTGGCTGAAATATTCAGCCCAAGATGGTCAAAAAAACCAGTGGAGATGTTAGTGCAAGAGAAAGTTTCAGGAGGTACCGTATTTCCCGGCCGATAAGACGCACTTTTTTTTCTCCTAAATGTGCTGTAAAATTTGCCTGCGTCTTATGCGCCGATGGTATACAGATATCACGGGTGTAACTTCGTCCTATAATAAGCAACCGTTTTGACAGGATAAATAATTACCATTAAGTATTTTTTAGTGTATCAGGCATAGAAAATAGTTCAATTCATTAAAAATTTTGATAATAGCACTCTTTTGAGCAGGTTGTTAGAAATAAAGTTTTAATACGTCGATGTCTAACTCCCTTAAAAAAATTCCCGGATAAATCAGAAATGCATACAATGTAGCATGTTTAGTTTAATCTTGCAATGGGTGCTGCTGCAAAACTTACATGCATTGAGCTAAAGGAGATGTCATCTGTATGCTAATACATTGTATCTCTCACGATAAAGTCACGAGTCTACCGCCACCACCGGCACTCAACCTTAGGTAACAAAGTATGAGCTCGGTGTTCAGTCAGTTCAGTGCGTAATACGTATCTTTCTATTTAGTCTGCACATGTGCTTCTAAGCACAGAAACTTGGTAATTTCTGTATAAAAAGTCAAAATTGGAATAACCTAATGGGATCTAAAGAGAGAAGATTGTCGTACAGTATTGCATTTAAACTTGAAGTCGTGAAATATGCTTTGGAACACGGAAACCGGGCAGCTGCAAGGCGTTTCGGCCCACCTCCAACCGAGAAGATGATACGAGAATGGCGGAAGCAGAAAGTAGATTTAATGAATGCAAATAAGAGTAAGAAAACTTTACGTTCATGTTCTCCGAAATGGCCAAAGCTTGAGGAGCACGTTAAGACCTGGATAATAAATCACAGGAAGAACGGGATCACTGTTTCAACAAAAATGATTTTAATGGAAGCGAGAAAGTTGGCGATAGATATGTCTATTGCCGATTTTTCTGGGACAACGTCGTGGTGTGAAAGATTTATGAAGAGAAATGATCTGTGCATGCGTACTAAAACCACAATAGCACAAAAACTGCCACCCGAATACGAAAGAAAAATTATCGAATTCCACAAATACGTACTTAACCTGAGAAAAATGAAAGATTGACTTCTCAACTGCAGCCTTTGGATGTTTCAATCAATAAACCATTCAAGGGATTTATGCGTGAAGAATGGATAAAGTGGATTGAGGCACCAACTCACGATTTCACACCGACCGGCAGAATGAAACGGCCGTCAATTTCTACCGTTTGTGAGTGGGTGAAAAAGTCCTGGCAGAAAGTAAAAACTGAGACTATCGTAAAGTCTTTCAAAAAGTGTGGAATCAGCAATGCGCTGGATGAAAGTGAAGATGACATTTTGTATGAGGAAAGTGACGACCCCCGAGAAAATATCTACGCGAATGATTTTAGCAGCAGTGATGAGGAATTTCTGGGGTTCTATGATGAATAAACTGATATATTTGCTCATTAATAATTTTAATTTTTTTTATATTAAAGTTCCGTTTTTATGTAAAATGTTATCATTAAAATTCTTTTTTTTATTATCCAAGTATTTTAGTTTTTTTCGTAAATTCTAACCTGAAAAATCCAGGTGCGTCTTATGCGCCGGTGCGTCTAATAGGCCGGGAAATACGGTAAATCTGAGATAAAACAATCAATGAGTGGAAAGAAGAATTAATTATAATTATTAATAATATATAATTAATTAAATTATATATTAATTAATCAATAATAATTAATATATATATATATATATATATATATATATATATATATATATATAATTAATAATATATATATTAATTATAATAAATTACTCCTAAACCTTAAACGGTTTAGGAGTAATTTATTTTTAAAGTTTATACTAACGACCGTGTCTCTCTCTCTTCTTTCCTTCAATTTAGATTAATGAATACTAAGCATAAATTTAAAATAATGGTCAAGAGTGAGACGCAGACCTTTCTATTCAGCAGTGCTCATCTTTTTCTGACTCTAGCTCTTCTCCCAAAAGATTCAACTTTACATCGGTTTGTTAAAATATTAGAAAAGTTGCGTACGACGTTGATTTCTTCGTTCAAGTAGATTATACTATGAATTACGAAAACTGTTTCAATCATTTCTTCTTCTTCTTCTTTGTTCTTTCTGTCCTAGGACAGGTCAACGAAATTTTTGTCTCCACAGCATTCTGTTTTGGGTATCTCTCTTCATCTCGACATATTTCCTTCCTTCTTTGATGTCTGTTAGCATTCCATACTTCCTCCGTCCTCTTCCTCTCTTCCCTTCTATTTTCCCTTCTATTATCACTTTCTGTATTCCGTTCCTCCTTAAAATATGTCCTATCCAATTTGCCTTCCTTTTTCTAATTTCTTTCAGAATACTTCTTTCTTCCCCAATCCTCCTCAGTACCTCTTCATTACTAATTTTATCTTTCCAACTAATCTTTTCCAGTCTTCGCCAAAGCCATATTTCAAAGCTTTCTATGTACTTTTCTTCTCTCTTTTTCAAGGTCCACGTTTCGGCTCCATACAGTACAATGCTCCATATGAAGCATTTCGCAAATCTTTTCCTAGTAGCCACATTGATTTTCTTTGCTGTTAGCAGTTTTTTAATTTTATTGAATGCTACTTTTCCTTGCCCAATTCTGCTTTTTATTTCTGCTGTGCAACTACCATTTTGTTCAATTAAACTTCCTAAATACTGGAATGAACTTACTTGTGTTAGCTTTTCTTCTGCTAACCATATATTTAAGGGTCCTTCTGACTTGGATATCCTCATTACTTTTGTTTTCCTTATATTTATCCTCATTCCATATTCTTCGCTCTTATTCCATATCCTTTCCATCATATTTTGAAGTTCTTCTTGATTGGTTGCTATGATAGCCTGATCATCCACGTATTTGATGGATTTTATTCTCTCTCCTCCAACTTTTACCCCACCTGTGTCTTCCAGAGCTTCTGACAGTAATTTGTCTGCATATAAGTTGAACAAACATGGTGTAAGACAGCATCCCTGCCTGACTCCCCTTCCTATGGTAGTTTCCTTTGTTTCCTCGTCCCCTATTCTTACAACTATTTTCAGATTGACGTACATTTGCTTAATTAATCTTCTGTCTTTCCAGTCTATGCCTATTTCTCTCAAGATTCTTAACAAAACATCCCATCTTACCCTATCAAAAGCTTTTTCATCGTCAATAAAGCAGACACACATCTCGCGGTTCAACTCTAGCACCCTCTCCGATAACATCCTCATACATCCAATCGCATCTCTCGTTCCTCTACCCTTGCGGAAACCGAACTGGTCATCCTTCAAGTTTTCTTCTATTTTCCTTCTCATTCTGTCCAGTATAACGTTGGTAATAAGTTTTCCCACGTGTGAAATAAGACTTATAGTTCTGTAGTCTTTACATTCCTGTGCATTACCTTTCTTTGGTATCGGCACCATTATCGTTTTTAGTAAATCTTCTGGCCACTACCCCGTATCATAGATTTTATTAATTAGATTAGTAAGCCGATCAATACCATTCTTCCCCAAGGACTTCAGAATTTCCACTGGTATTTGATCTCCTCCAACTGCCTTCCCATTCTTCATTTTTTTAATTGCCATCTCTATCTCCTCTTTCATTACTTTTGGACCTTCATTGTCCCTCTCTCTTTCCTCATAATTCCTCAATTCTAGCTCTATTTCTCTTCCTCTGTCATTTGTACAGTATAGATCCTTTATATATTTCTCCCATATTTCCTTTATGTCTTCGTCCTCTGTTCTAATCCTTCTCTGCTCATCTTTCATACCTTTCTTTGATATAGCTCTTATTTTTCTCATAGTCAGCCTTTTCACGGTATTGTACATTTCCTCAAATTTTCCTTCTTTTTCCAGTTTTTCAATTATCTGGCACTGTTCCTTCATCCACTCTTCTCGAGCTTTGTCAGTCGTTCTCCTCAATTCATTATTAATCTTTCTATATTGCCTCCTTCCTTCTTCCGAGCTGACTCCCTTCCACTTCCGCCTTTCTTCCATTTTTCCAAAATATCTAGATTTATCCAGCTTTTTCTAGCTTCTTTCTTGTTTATAGTTCCAACCTCCTGTTCAAGCACTGTTAATATGCATTTCTTCAGATCTGTCCATTCTTCCTGAATACTTTTCTGCTCTTCTCCATTCTTCAGCTTCTCTTCTAGAATTTCAGCAATTTTCTTTTTATCATCTTTTAACTTCATCATGTTCCACTTCTTTGCTGGATGACTTTTTCTCTTCACATGCTTAAGCCTAGTGAGTATGTCAATTATCAGCAGATTATGGTCTGTGTCTGCATCTGCTCCAGGTAGTGTCTTTGCGTTAATAACACTATTTTTAAACCTTTGGTTTATTATTATGTAATCGATTTGATAACGCTTGTTATCACCTGGGGCTTTCCACGTGTACAGCCTTCTCTTATGATTCTGGAACCACGTATTGGCTATCCAAAACTGTTGTTGTTCACAGAATTCTACCAATTTCTCACCTCTTTCGTTACGTGTTCCAAGGCCGTATGCTCCCACACTTTTTCCTTTCCTTCCATTTCCTACTACACTATTCCAATCACCCATTATCACCGTTCTCACCTGCCCTTTTCCATTCTCTTCATACACTTGCAAGGTTTGTTCATATTCTTCTTCGACCTCCTCGTCTTCTGCAGTTGTCGTAGGCATATACACTTGAACTACCAAGGTATCAACTGGTTCACTCC
Organism: Pachydiplax longipennis; assembly: GCA_036926295.1. NCBI lineage: Eukaryota > Metazoa > Arthropoda > Insecta > Odonata > Libellulidae > Pachydiplax > Pachydiplax longipennis. The sequence goes on from JAVFKF010000014.1 coordinate 17,179,659, forward strand.
TTATTTTTAAAGCAATTACCCTTTCAGAACATGCTATTACCTTGCTTATCCTATCCACAATTTTCTTTTTCATGATGAATCCAACTCCTCTATTCTTGTTGCTTCCACCCTTGTAAATCATTTTGTATCCCTCATATATGATTTCTCCCTCTCCTTCCCACCTAACTTCGCTAATTCCCATTAGATCTATTTTATTCCTTTCCATTTCTACTTTTAAGTTTTCTAATTTACCTTTTCTATTCATTGTTCTTACATTCCAGGTTCCTATTCTCATTGAATTTTTATTATTCATCCTCTTGTTTTTCTTCTCCTTGCTCCACAACTGTCCTATAGTGTTACCCACCCGGAGATCCGATTGTGGGTAATTTTTACCTCCGGAATATTTCATTATAGAACTCGTCATGCTGCAAAAACATAAATTCGTACAACTAGGGAAACCATATGGTTCATTAGTGCGGTGGTTTCCCTTTTGCCTTCCGCACCCTCTGCCGTTGGCCACCATGTAGCTCGTCCGCCTTTAGGATCCATTTCTAGATCCATGGACAAGAGGATGCCCAGACCCATTCTAAGATGGGGGGAGGCTTATCTCGGCCTTTATTCGGTCTCCAGTGCCGCGTTAGCCACCATTAGATGCCCAACCCCCACCACGAGGAGGTGCGGATGGATATTTCCCTTCCTTGAGGTCTGGGACCTTAACATCATTTCCCATCCTCTCCAGTACTTTGAGGGATCATTCATTTAAAGGACCAGAATAGGTCCAATTTTTAAATTGTTTACAAACGTCACTTAGTTAACAAAAGATTCTGTATATAGCAACCTGCGTATATTTACGTCTAGGACTTAGCGTATGATTAAAATATTAATCTCTAAGTTAACAAGTGGTACATATTTCATTTATCTGACTATTTTATCAGGAACCTGGAAATGTTTTCTTTTAAACGGTCATTCATTTATTTGTATTGGAGGAAGGATAAGGGAGAAAGGTCACTGCCACCAAAAATGTACGTTTTATAATAATAATTAGAGGATTATAGATGATGATATTTCGGAAATTATGATGATAACTCATGATGATATTTTCGGAAATTCTGTTGTGAAAAGTAGACGGGTTACACTTTTGAAAAATTAGGGAGCTCGCTGCCTATTGTATGAATCAAGAAATTATGTTTACGTTGGTTGAATAAGAGCAATAAAAATTCAATACATATGTTCTAATTACAGCAATAAGTTAAAAATTAAGCTGTTGGAAAAGCACTGTTTCTAACTTATTTCAAGCAAGTCATGCAAATCTTCAATGAGTAATGGATTCTACTTTTATTAGTAGATGTGAAAAAAATGACCCCTTATACAGATTACATCTTGACGTGTTGAAGGGACTTTCGTATTTCTATGACGTAGAGAGTTACAGTAGCTGGAACATTGTTCCTAGTGGGGTCTCTCATGCCAGAAATATCAATAGGTAGGAGAAAAAGTACACTGCTTCAGAATGCATGGATTACGGCACGATTTGTTTAATTTCTCCTGCGGCAAAAGTCATTTTAATGATCTTAAACAGAATAATCGAGGGAAAAACTAATGAAATTACCTGTTTTGTTTTCATAGTGGGAATGGAAGAGGGATTCAATTGGGGTAATTAGGTTACTTGTAGAGCGAAGCTTAGAATTTAAAAGGGACTCTTGTTAACTTTGAAAAAGCCTTCGAGAGAATTCAATGGAAAAAACTGATTATGATACCAAAGAAAATTGGGCTTGATTGGAAATATAGGCGTTTAGTAGAGCGTTTGGATTTCAATCAAACCGAAAGAATAAGAGTTGCTATTGAGGAATCATGTTGAGCAGAGATAGGGAGTGTAATATTGTATGCGATCGAGGGATAAATGCTAGGGATAAGACAGAGGGGGGACAAAGGCAGATGTAGTTAGACGAATTAAGAGGTGGGAGAAATTACTGGGAATTGAAGCAAAGGGAACTGAGTAGGTAAGTGGAGGGGTACAAGAACCTACCGAAAGGTATAACAGTTATATTAAATGATGGAAATAAGAGTGATATTGGAAGAACTTACAATAAATCTTGTACCATAATCTAAGATCCTTCAGGAATCAAGACACCTCGTTTGATATTCCAAATCCGGGACCTGTGGTATGAGTTGAAATTAAAGGTTTCTCATTAGAAAACGAAAATTTGACGCTTAGAAATCATAGTGGATTGTCAAATCAAAATCGCATCTTAAAATTCTATGGCAAAATCCGAAAATTGAAAATAATATGAATATTCACGGCATCTATGGACGGTGATTAAAACGGAAACGTTGACAAATATAGAAACCTACGGTGCTTTCGATTGTCCTGAATCTCATGGAGCATTCCCAAGACCATATCTTGGGGTGGGGAGTTTCCCACAAATGGTGCATCGCCGAGATTCAATCCCGGAACCACTTTCACCGTAGTAGAACAGGCTGCCCACTTGGCTATCCGGGACCTCAAAGGTCAGACACCATCATCTACCGGATAAAGACACGAATTGAGAATAATTAGGTTATTAAAACTCAAATAAGTCAAATTATAAAGATGTAGCATTACTCTCACGATGACACGCTCCTTAGGTTTTCTTGTCATATGTAGCCAGGTGACTCCTTCGAAAAATTAGGGTCCTTGATGCCTATAGTATGAATTTAGAATTAACGTTCATGTTTGTTGAATGAAAGCAAACATCCTAAAGATTCAATACATATGTTATAATTATAGGAATAAGGTAATAATTAAGCTATTGGAAGAGCTTGTTTTCTAACTACCTTCATACAAATCCTACAAATATTTGAGGAGAAATGATTACTTATTTTGTGAGTAGATAAGAAAAAGATGAGATTAAAGTGATATTGAAGTTACTCACAGTAAATCTGGTTCTAGCCACCCTTACCTGTCATTCAGGATCCAGTTAATCTCTCTTTATATATTAACGTACTTGGAGCCTGTTTCAAATAAGGAGTGAGAAAAGGTAGATATTAAATAGCTTCCTCAAATGCATCATATTACAAAATATATCCGAAATAAAAACAGCTATATGAGTCAGATGCTGAAACGTAGCTCACCTAGTTTACACCTACACGAGGCATAGGAGAGGCAGTAGGAGGGTGTGTTTTTTAACCTCCTTCATGCAGATCCTACAAATGATTAAGCACAAATGGTTACTTATTTATTGAGTAGATATGAAAAGATTATATTAAGGTGATATTAAAACTACTCACTTTAGATATTGAGGCAAATCTCTGATACTTCCGGGGATTTGAGCATTCCTTCGATGGTATGGAAAATCAAATCCCCGACCTGTGATATGAGATAAAATAAAAGGGTCACATTAGTGAACGAAAAGTTGTCTCTTAAAACGCATAGTGAATAGTCAATGCGTCTTATAATCTAGGGCTAATGGGCCTTCACATACAAATATATCAATTAAAGTTAATAATTTGAAATGCATATTCTCGGTATATGATTAAAATTGAAACGGTGATAAATATAGAAACTTACAGTGCTTTAATCAAAATTACTTTGAATGCCCATGGTGCATTCCCTTGGTCCTAGAGGAAGGAGGAAACGGACGATCCACTGTAGGAGGAGGACGAGGAGGTGTCCTGTTAGGAAAGATTCAAGTCGGACTTTATTTTCAGTGAAAATTTTTCACGACATAGATAGTATACTAGAGAGATCAAATTTATATCAGATTTTCAAATACTATATCAATCATTGCATCCGTAACCCTTACTTACAGTTGAATGGTTCTCGCAATTGTATACTGGCCACCGTCGCCTGTCCTTCAGCAGCCAGTATACCTCTCTATTCAACCTTATGCTTCTTGGAGACTGTTCAAAATAAGGAGAGAGGAAATATAGTTACTAATATAGCTTTCTCAAATGCATCATAGAAGAAAAATTAATCAGAAACAAGAACAGAGTCTCATGCTGAATCATAGCTCACATTCTTAAACCTTACGTAGATTTATCATGCATAGATACTTAATACGGTACTACTACCTATGAATATAAATGAGCACATAGTTCTCACTTAAATAATACCTCATAAGAACCATACACCCTTCCCGTTCTCGTTCTCCTCTGGATCGTCCTTGATTCCTCAGATCTGTAAAAAAATATAGCAAAGGATAAGTACCATAGGAGGTAATCAAAAATCAATGCTATGCAGAGATATTTGTTTTAGAATACCAAAGCAAAACGTTCGATTTGAAGCATGATTTTATTTCTCTCAAGGGGTACTTTATAATGGAAAATTCATCACGCTTGTTGTAGATACACAATGAATACGGTTTACCTTTCTTCTTCCTCTAGTGTAGCTTCGTATGGACAATGGATCGCATCCCTCCTACTGCCTCTCCTATGCCTCATGTATACGAAACCCACGTACAGTTGGAGGCTTGTCCATACTAATGTGAGATAAAGAATCTCACAGTGTACCCAACTGGCGTACACGGATAGATAAAGGGAATACACCATGGCTATATATGGCACTTCTTCCGTCAGAAAAAGAACCACTAGCACCAAAAACGCTAAAACCACAGATATACCACCAAGTACTGACATGTTTGCAAATTCGAAATTCCAATTGATTCGTTGTTAGGGTAAGTCGATTGTTGCGGTTGTTATGTTTGGAAATTTAGCATAGGAATTTGTATTTCTTTTAGAATATCACATCGGATCAGATTATTCATTAAATCTTCCCATATTTTTACATTTGCTCTCACCACGTGTTTAGCTGCGTTAAATTTCATATAATTTCATCGTCAAAATAGTTATAATCCGGCTAACATGTAATAAGCATGCGTAACTTTTGGAGACTGGTATCGAGGCTATATTTATTCTGCATCGCATTAAGAAACTTATTTTTCTATGTATTAGCTGAAGATGTGCTCTGCTTCCCGAACATTGCTGCCATTCTACTGAAAATGCCTCTACTCATCGTTCAATGGTCGATCACACGGAAATGGACAATGTAAATTCCTCCCCAGTTTAATTTACTTCCGTGTGATTCTCTGTAGGACTATTTCACCTTATCTTATGGGAGTGAGTGAAACCACACGTATGTTATAATCGAAGTACATTTTGACAGGGTTCACTTAACTCGTTAATATTTTAGACTTCGATACATAGGTCTCCAGTTCTCATGAGTATGAACCACATCAGTGAGCGTTTTTACCTCTGTTCGTCTTTAAATAAATATCATTTAACGAAACAGAAAAGATTTAGATATATTCTCGTTGAAGCATAATATCATTCTGCGACATTAAATTTGAATCAGCCCACGTTCATGTTTGATAAGCCATAGTTAGAGAAGGAAGTCGAACCCTATTATAATTTGGAATGCTGAGGACATGAAGCTCGTTTTGAAACTGCCATAGCGCTGTGATATTTTGTAGTGCTTTCATATTAATTCCTAAATTTTGACATGAGAATCGGCCTCCTGGGTGTAGGACCTAAGTTGACCAAAGCGTTATAATTATCGTTAGTTCAGAATTAGTTGCACTATTGGCATTTTATTTTAAATCCCAAGGTAGGTTCTGAGCTACATTTTTATGAATACAAGAATCGATTAGAATTAAATGTGGGAACGTGGGTTATGTCTGAATTATTTTCCAGAATAAGTTCTGATTTTAATTTAGAAATAAATAAGCTTACGTAAAAAAGCTTTTTAAAGTAAAAATTATTTCATCCACAGAGGTCATCGGGTGTATGCCCATGTAAGAGTCAGTGAAATCCAAGGGGACTGTTTTCACGGTGGAAATTTATCTCCGGGAGGGAAGAAATTAACTATCCAAAATGGGAACCATCATGAAAAATATAACTTGAATGTTGGTTAAACTTCTTTAATTATACTCACATAATATCCGCATAATGTAGGAAACGAGAAGTGCGTTATCTTTGAAACCCAAAATAAACCGATATGAAAAAAATAGCATGACTAGGTTTCGAACCCAGGACTACCACTCTCAGAATACAATCCGGGAAAGGGGAGATTTGGTTCGAGACCCAGTAATGCCACTATTTAATTGCAACTCAGTCAACGAGTAATCTTGAAAGAGTCAAAAAAGAAACATAAAATGTCGTAAAATGAATTTCCCTTTCTGAAGAGTAATTAGCGCAGAATATTGGAGGACGTAGTGAAACGTTGCTAAAATATCGATCTTTTTTTGGTCTACATTAGTTGTCTTTCTTCATTACTTAGCTGACAATTCAATAGTCTATATATGTGAAAAATGAATGAAACGGAAATCGAAAGAAAATATTCAAATCAAGATTTGTATAATTTATTCCAGAATATATCCAAAAGATAAAATCGAGAATAAATTGCGTATGAAGTAAAGAAATAACAAATATTGTTTGAAGTAAAAAAATTCCATTATGATGCATCATTGCATTATAGGAAGTTCATGAATGAGACTAAAGAATGATCTTCAAAGACTGCTTGAGCTACGGATAAAATCCAAAGCATTGCTTCGAAGGGTTCTCCGACACTGGGGTCGATTCCCACACATGGAGATTCGCCGAGAATCAAACCCGGAACCACCGAAGACGTAGGGACTGCCCACTTGGCTAGCCTGGACCTTAAAGGACTCCCACATAATCTAAAGATATTTAGACATGCATGAAACGAAAATAAAGACAATATTAGATAATAGAAATTAAAAGAAGGTAAACCCGCGCGAAAATTTCTGCCACGAACACTCAATTTCTACACGCAGATACATTTCAAGAAACACTTTAATCGCGACAAACACTTAAACACATTAAAATATACCTTAACTCCTTCATATTCTGTGTGTGCGTCCGTTTCGATATACCTTTATTCTAGTGCTAGATATTGTTAGCTACATCCAGTAAGAAAAATATGGGAAAATTCAAGTTCTTGCGTTTTCTAACGTCTTACCGCTCAAACCTAACTGATAAGAGATATTTTTATATCGCATAAATGTCATTAATGCTTTAAAAACATTCTTTTTAGCAATAAAATCATGAATAGTCATCACTATAACGAAACATGCATTTTATACTGGGAGGAATACCTCAATTCAGTACATGGATTTATCACATAACTAATTTAGACAATAGTCAAAACATCACCAACAGCATTACGTACTGTCTGATTACCGGTAATTATGTTACACTTAATGCTTTAGGTTGAACGTATATAACCAAGATAAAACAACAAAATTTACCATCATAATCCACGTTACTTATTTATTTCCAAGAATTTTCACACGAAACAAAAAATATTACTTCTACTCGTCTGCAATGATACAACATCTTGTCCATTCACTGAATCAGACTTATTTAATTAATGAATAAAATCCTTTAAGCAATAGACAACGCGTATGTAAATTATGCTTATTTAAGAAATCTCCCGTTCAAAACGATATATAACTAAATAGGGATGTACACAATTTTATAATAATCACCATTTCGTTAAAGATAACACTAACTGAAACTTCAATTTAGATAAATAAATACTAAGCATAAATTTAAAATAACGGTCAAGATTGAGACGCAGACCTTTCTATTCAGCAGTGCTCATCTTTTTCTGACTCTAGCTCTTCTCCCAAATGATTCACCTTTACATCGGTTTGTTAAAATATTAGAAAAGTTGCGTACGACGTTGATTTCTTCGTTCAAGTAGATTATACTATTAATTACGAAAACTGTTTCAATCATTCAAAGGACCAGAATAGGATTTCTATCCAATTTTTAAATTGTTTACAAACGTCACCAAGTAAACAAAAAATTCTGTATATAGCAACCTGCGTATATTTACGTCTAGGACTTAGCGTATGATTAAAATATTAATCTAATATTTAATAAATGGTACATATTTCATTTGTCTGACTATTTTAACAGGAACCTGGAAATGTTTTCTTTCAAATGGTCATTCATTTATTTGTATTGGAGGATGGATAAGGGAGAAAGGTCACTGTCACCAAAAATGTACGTTTTATAATAATAATTAGAGGATTATAGAAATGAATCATTCAACTCATGATGATAATTTCGAGGATTCTTTTGTAAAAAGTAGACGGGTTACTCTTTTGAAAAATTAGGGAGCTCGCTACCTATTGTATGAATCAAGAAATTATGTTTAAGTTGGTTGAATAAGAGCAATAAAAATTCAATACATACGTTCTAATTACAGCAACAAGTTAAAAATTAACCTGTTGGAAAAGCAGGGTTTCTAACTTATTTCAAGCAAGTCATGCGAATCTTCAATGAGTAATGGATTCTACTTTTATTAGTAGATGTGAAATAAACGATCCCTTATACAGATTACATCTTGACGTGAAGGGACTTTCGTATTTCTATGACGTAGAGAGTTATAGTAGCTGGAACATTGTTCCTAGTGGGGTCTCTCATGCCAGAAATATCAATAGGTAGGAGAAAAAGTATACTGCTTCAGAATACCAGGATTGCGGCACGATTCGTTAAATTTTTCGTGAGGCAAAAGTCATTTTAATGATCTTAAACAGAATAATCGAGGGAAAAACTAATGAAATTACCTGTTTGTTTTTCATAGTGGGAATGGAAGAGGGATATAATTGGGGTAATTAGGTTACTTATAGAACGAAGCTTAGAATTTAAAAGGGACTCTTGTTAACTTTGAAAAAGCCTTCGAGAGAATTCAATGGAAAAAACTGATTATGATACCAAAGAAAATTGGGCTTGATTGGAAATATAGGCGTTTAGTGCAGCGTTTGGATTTCTATCAAACCGCAAGAGTAAGAGTTGCTATTGAGGAATCATGTTGAGCAGAGATAGGGAGTGTAATATTGTATGCGATCGAGGGATAAATGCTAGGGATAAGACAGAGGGGGGACAAAGGCAGATGTAGTTAGACGAATTAAGAGGTGGGAGAAATTACTGGGAATTGAAGCAGAGGGAACTGAGTAGGTAAGTGGAGGGGTACAAGAACCTACCGAAAGGTATAACAGTTATATTAAATGATGGAAATAAGAGTGATATTGGAAGAACTTACATAAATCTTGTACCATAATCTAAGATCCTTCAGGAATCAAGACACCTCGTTTGATATTCCAAATCCGGGACCTGTGGTATGAGTTGAAATTAAATGTTTCTCATTAGAAATCGAAAATTTGACGCTTAGAAATCATAGTGGATTGTCAAATCAAAATCGCATCTTAAAATTCTATGGCAAAATCCGAAAATTGAAAATAATATGAATATTCACGGCATCTATGGACGGTGATTAAAACGGAAACGTTGACAAATATAGAAACCTACGGTGCTTTCGATTGTCCTGAATCTCATGGAGCATTCCCAAGACCATATCTTGGGGTGGGGAGTTTCCAACAAATGGTGCATCGACGAGATTCAAACCCGGAACCACTTTCACCGTAGTGGAACGTGCTGCCCACTTGGCTATCCGGGACCTCAAAGGTCAGATACCATAATCTACCGGATATTCTAAAAAAAATTAAACATACACGAATTGAGAATAACTAGGTAATTAAAACTCAAATAAGTCAAATTATAAAAATGAAGCATTCAACTCACGATGACACGCTCCTTACTTTTTCTTGTCAAATGTAGCCAGGTAACTCCTTCGAAAAATTAGGGTCCTTGATGCCTATAGTATGAATTTAGAATTAACGTTCATGTTTGTTGAATGAAAGCAAACATCCTAAAGATTCAATACGTATGTTATAATTATAGGAATAAGGTAATAATTAAGCTATTGGAAGAGCTTGTTTTCTAACTACCTTCATACAAATCCTACAAATATTTGAGGAGAAATGATTACTTATTTTGTGAGTAGATAAGAAAAAGATGAGATTAAAGTGATATTGAAGTTACTCACAGTAAATCTGGTTCTAGCCACCCTTACCTGTCATTCAGGATCCAGTTAATCTCTCTTTATATATTAACGTACTTGGAGCCTGTTTCAAATAAGGAGTGAGAAAAGGTAGATATTAAATAGCTTCCTCAAATGCATCATATTACAAAATATATCCGAAATAAAAACAGCTATATGAGTCAGATGCTGAAACGTAGCTCACCTAGTTTACACCTACACGAGGCATAGGAGAGGCAGTAGGAGGGTGTGTTTTTTAACCTCCTTCATGCAGATCCTACAAATGATTAAGCACAAATGGTTACTTATTTATTGAGTAGATATGAAAAGATTATATTAAGGTGATATTAAAACTACTCACTTTAGATATTGAGGCAAATCTCTGATACTTCCGGGGATTTGAGCATTCCTTCGATGGTATGGAAAATCAAATCCCCGACCTGTGATATGAGATAAAATAAAAGGGTCACATTAGTGAACGAAAAGTTGTCTCTTAAAACGCATAGTGAATAGTCAATGCGTCTTATAATCTAGGGCTAATGGGCCTTCACATACAAATATATCAATTAAAGTTAATAATTTGAAATGCATATTCTCGGTATATGATTAAAATTGAAACGGTGATAAATATAGAAACTTACAGTGCTTTAATCAAAATTACTTTGAATGCCCATGGTGCATTCCCTTGGTCCTAGAGGAGTGAGGAATAGGACGATCCACTGTAGGAGGAGGACGAGGAGGTGTCCTGTTAGGAAAGATTCAAGTCGGACTTTATTTTCAGTGAAAATTTTTCACGACATAGATAGTATACTAGAGAGATCAAATTTATATCAGATTTTCAAATACTATATCAATCATTGCATCCGTAACCCTTACTTACAGTTGAATGGTTCTCGCAATTGTATACTGGCCACCGTCGCCTGTCCTTCAGCAGCCAGTATACCTCTCTATTCAACCTTATGCTTCTTGGAGACTGTTCAAAATAAGGAGAGAGGAAATATAGTTACTAATATAGCTTTCTCAAATGCATCATAGAAGAAAAATTAATCAGAAACAAGAACAGAGTCTCATGCTGAATCATAGCTCACATTCTTAAACCTTACGTAGATTTATCATGCATAGATACTTAATACGGTACTACTACCTATGAATATAAATGAGCACATAGTTCTCACTTAAATAATACCTCATAAGAACCATACACCCTTCCCGTTCTCGTTCTCCTCTGGATCGTCCTTGATTCCTCAGATCTGTAAAAAAATATAGCAAAGGATAAGTACCATAGGAGGTAATCAAAAATCAATGCTATGCAGAGATATTTGTTTTAGAATACCAAAGCAAAACGTTCGATTTGAAGCATGATTTTATTTCTCTCAAGGGGTACTTTATAATGGAAAATTCATCACGCTTGTTGTAGATACACAATGAATACGGTTTACCTTTCTTCTTCCTCTAGTGTAGCTTCGTATGGACAATGGATCGCATCCCTCCTACTGCCTCTCCTATGCCTCATGTATACGAAACCCACGTACAGTTGGAGGCTTGTCCATACTAATGTGAGATAAAGAATCTCACAGTGTACCCAACTGGCGTACACGGATAGATAAAGGGAATACACCATGGCTATATATGGCACTTCTTCCGTCAGAAAAAGAACCACTAGCACCAAAAACGCTAAAACCACAGATATACCACCAAGTACTGACATGTTTGCAAATTCGAAATTCCAATTGATTCGTTGTTAGGGTAAGTCGATTGTTGCGGTTGTTATGTTTGGAAATTTAGCATAGGAATTTGTATTCCTTTTAGAATATCACATCGGATCAGATTATTCATTAAATCTTCCCATATTTTTACATTTGCTCTCACCACGTGTTTAGCTGCGTTAAATTTCATATAATTTCATCGTCAATATAGTTATAATCCGGCTAACATGTAATAAGCATGCGTAACTTTTGGAGACTGGTATCGAGGCTATATTTATTCTGCATCTCATTAAGAAACTTATTTTTCTATGTATTAGCTGAAGATGTGCTCTGCTTCCCGAACATTGCTGTTATTCTCCTGAAAATGCCTCTACTCATCGTTCAATGGTCGATCACACGGAAATGGACAATGTAAATTACTCCCCAGTTTAATTTACTTATGTGTGATTTTCTGTAGGACTATTTCACCTTATCTTATGGGAGTGAGTGAAACCACACGTATGTTATAATCGAAGTACATTTTGACAGGGTTCGCTTAACTCGTTAATATTTTAGACTTCGATACATAGGTCTCCAGTTCTCATGAGTATGAACCACATCAGTGAGCGTTTTTACCTCTTTTCGTCTTTAAATGAATATCATTTAACGAAACAGAAAAGATTTAGATACATTCTCGTTGAAGCATAATATCATTCTGCGACATTAAATTTGTATCAGCCCACGTTCATGTTTGATAAGCCATAGTTAGAGAAGGAAGTCGAACCCTATTATGATTTGGAATGCTGAGGACATGAAGCTCGTTTTGAAACTGCCATAGCGCTGTGATATTTTGTAGTGCTTTCATATTAATTCCTAAATTTTGACATGAGAATCGGCCTCCTGGGTGTAGGACCTAAGTTGACCAAAGCGTTATAATTATCGTTAGTTCAGAATTAGTTGCACTATTGGCATTTTATTTTAAATCCCAAGGTAGGTTCTGAGCTACATTTTTATGAATACAAGAATCGATTAGAATTAAATGTGGGAACGTGGGTTATGTCTGAATTATTTTCCAGAATAAGTTCTGATTTTAATTTAGAAATAAATAAGCTTACGTAAAAAAGCTTTTTAAAGTAAAAATTATTTCATCCACAGAGGTCATCGGGTGTATGCCCATGTAAGAGTCAGTGAAATCCAAGGGGACTGTTTTCACGGTGGAAATTTATCTCCGGGAGGGAAGAAATTAACTATCCAAAATGGGAACCATCATGAAAAATATAACTTGAATGTTGGTTAAACTTCTTTAATTATACTCACATAATATCCGCATAATGTAGGAAACGAGAAGTGCGTTATCTTTGAAACCCAAAATAAACCGATATGAAAAAAATAGCATGACTAGGTTTCGAACCCAGGACTACCACTCTCAGAATACAATCCGGGAAAGGGGAGATTTGGTTCGAGACCCAGTAATGCCACTATTTAATTGCAACTCAGTCAACGAGTAATCTTGAAAGAGTCAAAAAAGAAACATAAAATGTCGTAAAATGAATTTCCCTTTCTGAAGAGTAATTAGCGCAGAATATTGGAGGACGTAGTGAAACGTTGCTAAAATATCGATCTTTTTTTGGTCTACATTAGTTGTCTTTCTTCATTACTTAGCTGACAATTCAATAGTCTATATATGTGAAAAATGAATGAAACGGAAATCGAAAGAAAATATTCAAATCAAGATTTGTATAATTTATTCCAGAATATATCCAAAAGATAAAATCGAGAATAAATTGCGTATGAAGTAAAGAAATAACAAATATTGTTTGAAGTAAAAAAATTCCATTATGATGCATCATTGCATTATAGGAAGTTCATGAATGAGACTAAAGAATGATCTTCAAAGACTGCTTGAGCTACGGATAAAATCCAAAGCATTGCTTCGAAGGGTTCTCCGACACTGGGGTCGATTCCCACACATGGAGATTCGCCGAGAATCAAACCCGGAACCACCGAAGACGTAGGGACTGCCCACTTGGCTAGCCTGGACCTTAAAGGACTCCCACATAATCTAAAGATATTTAGACATGCATGAAACGAAAATAAAGACAATATTAGATAATAGAAATTAAAAGAAGGTAAACCCGCGCGAAAATTTCTGCCACGAACACTCAATTTCTACACGCAGATACATTTCAAGAAACACTTTAATCGCGACAAACACTTAAACACATTAAAATATACCTTAACTCCTTCATATTCTGTGTGTGCGTCCGTTTCGATATACCTTTATTCTAGTGCTAGATATTGTTAGCTACATCCAGTAAGAAAAATATGGGAAAATTCAAGTTCTTGCGTTTTCTAACGTCTTACCGCTCAAACCTAACTGATAAGAGATATTTTTATATCGCATAAATGTCATTAATGCTTTAAAAACATTCTTTTTAGCAATAAAATCATGAATAGTCATCACTATAACGAAACATGCATTTTATACTGGGAGGAATACCTCAATTCAGTACATGGATTTATCACATAACTAATTTAGACAATAGTCAAAACATCACCAACAGCATTACGTACTGTCTGATTACCGGTAATTATGTTACACTTAATGCTTTAGGTTGAACGTATATAACCAAGATAAAACAACAAAATTTACCATCATAATCCACGTTACTTATTTATTTCCAAGAATTTTCACACGAAACAAAAAATATTACTTCTACTCGTCTGCAATGATACAACATCTTGTCCATTCACTGAATCAGACTTATTTAATTAATGAATAAAATCCTTTAAGCAATAGACAACGCGTATGTAAATTATGCTTATTTAAGAAATCTCCCGTTCAAAACGATATATAACTAAATAGGGATGTACACAATTTTATAATAATCACCATTTCGTTAAAGATAACACTAACTGAAACTTCAATTTAGATAAATAAATACTAAGCATAAATTTAAAATAACGGTCAAGATTGAGACGCAGACCTTTCTATTCAGCAGTGCTCATCTTTTTCTGACTCTAGCTCTTCTCCCAAATGATTCACCTTTACATCGGTTTGTTAAAATATTAGAAAAGTTGCGTACGACGTTGATTTCTTCGTTCAAGTAGATTATACTATTAATTACGAAAACTGTTTCAATCATTCAAAGGACCAGAATAGGATTTCTATCCAATTTTTAAATTGTTTACAAACGTCACCAAGTAAACAAAAAATTCTGTATATAGCAACCTGCGTATATTTACGTCTAGGACTTAGCGTATGATTAAAATATTAATCTAATATTTAATAAATGGTACATATTTCATTTGTCTGACTATTTTAACAGGAACCTGGAAATGTTTTCTTTCAAATGGTCATTCATTTATTTGTATTGGAGGATGGATAAGGGAGAAAGGTCACTGTCACCAAAAATGTACGTTTTATAATAATAATTAGAGGATTATAGAAATGAATCATTCAACTCATGATGATAATTTCGAGGATTCTTTTGTAAAAAGTAGACGGGTTACTCTTTTGAAAAATTAGGGAGCTCGCTACCTATTGTATGAATCAAGAAATTATGTTTAAGTTGGTTGAATAAGAGCAATAAAAATTCAATACATACGTTCTAATTACAGCAACAAGTTAAAAATTAACCTGTTGGAAAAGCAGGGTTTCTAACTTATTTCAAGCAAGTCATGCGAATCTTCAATGAGTAATGGATTCTACTTTTATTAGTAGATGTGAAATAAACGATCCCTTATACAGATTACATCTTGACGTGAAGGGACTTTCGTATTTCTATGACGTAGAGAGTTATAGTAGCTGGAACATTGTTCCTAGTGGGGTCTCTCATGCCAGAAATATCAATAGGTAGGAGAAAAAGTATACTGCTTCAGAATACCAGGATTGCGGCACGATTCGTTAAATTTTTCGTGAGGCAAAAGTCATTTTAATGATCTTAAACAGAATAATCGAGGGAAAAACTAATGAAATTACCTGTTTGTTTTTCATAGTGGGAATGGAAGAGGGATATAATTGGGGTAATTAGGTTACTTATAGAACGAAGCTTAGAATTTAAAAGGGACTCTTGTTAACTTTGAAAAAGCCTTCGAGAGAATTCAATGGAAAAAACTGATTATGATACCAAAGAAAATTGGGCTTGATTGGAAATATAGGCGTTTAGTGCAGCGTTTGGATTTCTATCAAACCGCAAGAGTAAGAGTTGCTATTGAGGAATCATGTTGAGCAGAGATAGGGAGTGTAATATTGTATGCGATCGAGGGATAAATGCTAGGGATAAGACAGAGGGGGGACAAAGGCAGATGTAGTTAGACGAATTAAGAGGTGGGAGAAATTACTGGGAATTGAAGCAGAGGGAACTGAGTAGGTAAGTGGAGGGGTACAAGAACCTACCGAAAGGTATAACAGTTATATTAAATGATGGAAATAAGAGTGATATTGGAAGAACTTACATAAATCTTGTACCATAATCTAAGATCCTTCAGGAATCAAGACACCTCGTTTGATATTCCAAATCCGGGACCTGTGGTATGAGTTGAAATTAAATGTTTCTCATTAGAAATCGAAAATTTGACGCTTAGAAATCATAGTGGATTGTCAAATCAAAATCGCATCTTAAAATTCTATGGCAAAATCCGAAAATTGAAAATAATATGAATATTCACGGCATCTATGGACGGTGATTAAAACGGAAACGTTGACAAATATAGAAACCTACGGTGCTTTCGATTGTCCTGAATCTCATGGAGCATTCCCAAGACCATATCTTGGGGTGGGGAGTTTCCAACAAATGGTGCATCGACGAGATTCAAACCCGGAACCACTTTCACCGTAGTGGAACGTGCTGCCCACTTGGCTATCCGGGACCTCAAAGGTCAGATACCATAATCTACCGGATATTCTAAAAAAAATTAAACATACACGAATTGAGAATAACTAGGTAATTAAAACTCAAATAAGTCAAATTATAAAAATGAAGCATTCAACTCACGATGACACGCTCCTTACTTTTTCTTGTCAAATGTAGCCAGGTAACTCCTTCGAAAAATTAGGGTCCTTGATGCCTATAGTATGAATTTAGAATTAACGTTCATGTTTGTTGAATGAAAGCAAACATCCTAAAGATTCAATACATATGTTATAATTATAGGAATAAGGTAATAATTAAGCTATTGGAAGAGCTTGTTTTCTAACTACCTTCATACAAATCCTACAAATATTTGAGGAGAAATGATTACTTATTTTGTGAGTAGATAAGAAAAAGATGAGATTAAAGTGATATTGAAGTTACTCACAGTAAATCTGGTTCTAGCCACCCTTACCTGTCATTCAGGATCCAGTTAATCTCTCTTTATATATTAACGTACTTGGAGCCTGTTTCAAATAAGGAGTGAGAAAAGGTAGATATTAAATAGCTTCCTCAAATGCATCATATTACAAAATATATCCGAAATAAAAACAGCTATATGAGTCAGATGCTGAAACGTAGCTCACCTAGTTTACACCTACACGAGGCATAGGAGAGGCAGTAGGAGGGTGTGTTTTTTAACCTCCTTCATGCAGATCCTACAAATGATTAAGCACAAATGGTTACTTATTTATTGAGTAGATATGAAAAGATTATATTAAGGTGATATTAAAACTACTCACTTTAGATATTGAGGCAAATCTCTGATACTTCCGGGGATTTGAGCATTCCTTCGATGGTATGGAAAATCAAATCCCCGACCTGTGATATGAGATAAAATAAAAGGGTCACATTAGTGAACGAAAAGTTGTCTCTTAAAACGCATAGTGAATAGTCAATGCGTCTTATAATCTAGGGCTAATGGGCCTTCACATACAAATATATCAATTAAAGTTAATAATTTGAAATGCATATTCTCGGTATATGATTAAAATTGAAACGGTGATAAATATAGAAACTTACAGTGCTTTAATCAAAATTACTTTGAATGCCCATGGTGCATTCCCTTGGTCCTAGAGGAGTGAGGAATAGGACGATCCACTGTAGGAGGAGGACGAGGAGGTGTCCTGTTAGGAAAGATTCAAGTCGGACTTTATTTTCAGTGAAAATTTTTCACGACATAGATAGTATACTAGAGAGATCAAATTTATATCAGATTTTCAAATACTATATCAATCATTGCATCCGTAACCCTTACTTACAGTTGAATGGTTCTCGCAATTGTATACTGGCCACCGTCGCCTGTCCTTCAGCAGCCAGTATACCTCTCTATTCAACCTTATGCTTCTTGGAGACTGTTCAAAATAAGGAGAGAGGAAATATAGTTACTAATATAGCTTTCTCAAATGCATCATAGAAGAAAAATTAATCAGAAACAAGAACAGAGTCTCATGCTGAATCATAGCTCACATTCTTAAACCTTACGTAGATTTATCATGCATAGATACTTAATACGGTACTACTACCTATGAATATAAATGAGCACATAGTTCTCACTTAAATAATACCTCATAAGAACCATACACCCTTCCCGTTCTCGTTCTCCTCTGGATCGTCCTTGATTCCTCAGATCTGTAAAAAAATATAGCAAAGGATAAGTACCATAGGAGGTAATCAAAAATCAATGCTATGCAGAGATATTTGTTTTAGAATACCAAAGCAAAACGTTCGATTTGAAGCATGATTTTATTTCTCTCAAGGGGTACTTTATAATGGAAAATTCATCACGCTTGTTGTAGATACACAATGAATACGGTTTACCTTTCTTCTTCCTCTAGTGTAGCTTCGTATGGACAATGGATCGCATCCCTCCTACTGCCTCTCCTATGCCTCATGTATACGAAACCCACGTACAGTTGGAGGCTTGTCCATACTAATGTGAGATAAAGAATCTCACAGTGTACCCAACTGGCGTACACGGATAGATAAAGGGAATACACCATGGCTATATATGGCACTTCTTCCGTCAGAAAAAGAACCACTAGCACCAAAAACGCTAAAACCACAGATATACCACCAAGTACTGACATGTTTGCAAATTCGAAATTCCAATTGATTCGTTGTTAGGGTAAGTCGATTGTTGCGGTTGTTATGTTTGGAAATTTAGCATAGGAATTTGTATTCCTTTTAGAATATCACATCGGATCAGATTATTCATTAAATCTTCCCATATTTTTACATTTGCTCTCACCACGTGTTTAGCTGCGTTAAATTTCATATAATTTCATCGTCAATATAGTTATAATCCGGCTAACATGTAATAAGCATGCGTAACTTTTGGAGACTGGTATCGAGGCTATATTTATTCTGCATCTCATTAAGAAACTTATTTTTCTATGTATTAGCTGAAGATGTGCTCTGCTTCCCGAACATTGCTGTTATTCTCCTGAAAATGCCTCTACTCATCGTTCAATGGTCGATCACACGGAAATGGACAATGTAAATTACTCCCCAGTTTAATTTACTTATGTGTGATTTTCTGTAGGACTATTTCACCTTATCTTATGGGAGTGAGTGAAACCACACGTATGTTATAATCGAAGTACATTTTGACAGGGTTCGCTTAACTCGTTAATATTTTAGACTTCGATACATAGGTCTCCAGTTCTCATGAGTATGAACCACATCAGTGAGCGTTTTTACCTCTTTTCGTCTTTAAATGAATATCATTTAACGAAACAGAAAAGATTTAGATACATTCTCGTTGAAGCATAATATCATTCTGCGACATTAAATTTGTATCAGCCCACGTTCATGTTTGATAAGCCATAGTTAGAGAAGGAAGTCGAACCCTATTATGATTTGGAAAGCTGAAGACATGAAGCTCGTTTTGAAACTGCCATAGCGCTGTGATATTTTGTAGTGCTTTCATATTAATTCCTAAATTTCGACATGAGAATCGGCCTCCTGGGTGTAGGACCTAAGTTGGTCAAAGCGTTATAATTATCGTTAGTTCAGAATTAGTTGCACTATTGGCATTTTATTTTAAATCCCAAGGTAGGTTCTGAGCTACATTTTTATGAATACAAGAATCGATTAGAATTAAATGTGGGAACGTGGGTTATGTCTGAATTATTTTCCAGAATAAGTTCTGATTTTAATTTAGAAATAAATAAGCTTACGTAAAAAAGCTTTTTAAAGTAAAAATTATTTCATCCACAGAGGTCATCGGGTGTATGCCCATGTAAGAGTCAGTGAAATCCAAGGGGACTGTTTTCACGGTGGAAATTTATCTCCGGGAGGGAAGAAATTAACTATCCAAAATGGGAACCATCATGAAAAATATAACTTGAATGTTGGTTAAACTTCTTTAATTATACTCACATAATATCCGCATAATGTAGGAAACGAGAAGTGCGTTATCTTTGAAACCCAAAATAAACCGATATGAAAAAAATAGCATGACTAGGTTTCGAACCCAGGACTACCACTCTCAGAATACAATCCGGGAAAGGGGAGATTTGGTTCGAGACCCAGTAATGCCACTATTTAATTGCAACTCAGTCAACGAGTAATCTTGAAAGAGTCAAAAAAGAAACATAAAATGTCGTAAAATGAATTTCCCTTTCTGAAGAGTAATTAGCGCAGAATATTGGAGGACGTAGTGAAACGTTGCTAAAATATCGATCTTTTTTTGGTCTACATTAGTTGTCTTTCTTCATTACTTAGCTGACAATTCAATAGTCTATATATGTGAAAAATGAATGAAACGGAAATCGAAAGAAAATATTCAAATCAAGATTTGTATAATTTATTCCAGAATATATCCAAAAGATAAAATCGAGAATAAATTGCGTATGAAGTAAAGAAATAACAAATATTGTTTGAAGTAAAAAAATTCCATTATGATGCATCATTGCATTATAGGAAGTTCATGAATGAGACTAAAGAATGATCTTCAAAGACTGCTTGAGCTACGGATAAAATCCAAAGCATTGCTTCGAAGGGTTCTCCGACACTGGGGTCGATTCCCACACATGGAGATTCGCCGAGAATCAAACCCGGAACCACCGAAGACGTAGGGACTGCCCACTTGGCTAGCCTGGACCTTAAAGGACTCCCACATAATCTAAAGATATTTAGACATGCATGAAACGAAAATAAAGACAATATTAGATAATAGAAATTGAAAGAAGGTAAACCCGCGCGAAAATTTCTGCCACGAACACTCAATTTCTACACGCAGATACATTTCAAGAAACACTTTAATCGCGACAAACACTTAAACACATTAAAATATACCTTAACTCCTTCATATTCTGTGTGTGCGTCCGTTTCGATATACCTTTATTCTAGTGCTAGATATTGTTAGCTACATCCAGTAAGAAAAATATGGGAAAATTCAAGTTCTTGCGTTTTCTAACGTCTTACCGCTCAAACCTAACTGATAAGAGATATTTTTATATCGCATAAATGTCATTAATGCTTTAAAAACATTCTTTTTAGCAATAAAATCATGAATAGTCATCACTATAACGAAACATGCATTTTATACTGGGAGGAATACCTCAATTCAGTACATGGATTTATCACATAACTAATTTAGACAATAGTCAAAACATCACCAACAGCATTACGTACTGTCTGATTACCGGTAATTATGTTACACTTAATGCTTTAGGTTGAACGTATATAACCAAGATAAAACAACAAAATTTACCATCATAATCCACGTTACTTATTTATTTCCAAGAATTTTCACACGAAACAAAAAATATTACTTCTACTCGTCTGCAATGATACAACATCTTGTCCATTCACTGAATCAGACTTATTTAATTAATGAATAAAATCCTTTAAGCAATAGACAACGCGTATGTAAATTATGCTTATTTAAGAAATCTCCCGTTCAAAACGATATATAACTAAATAGGGATGTACACAATTTTATAATAATCACCATTTCGTTAAAGATAACACTAACTGAAACTTCAATTTAGATAAATAAATACTAAGCATAAATTTAAAATAACGGTCAAGATTGAGACGCAGACCTTTCTATTCAGCAGTGCTCATCTTTTTCTGACTCTAGCTCTTCTCCCAAATGATTCACCTTTACATCGGTTTGTTAAAATATTAGAAAAGTTGCGTACGACGTTGATTTCTTCGTTCAAGTAGATTATACTATTAATTACGAAAACTGTTTCAATCATTCAAAGGACCAGAATAGGATTTCTATCCAATTTTTAAATTGTTTACAAACGTCACCAAGTAAACAAAAAATTCTGTATATAGCAACCTGCGTATATTTACGTCTAGGACTTAGCGTATGATTAAAATATTAATCTAATATTTAATAAATGGTACATATTTCATTTGTCTGACTATTTTAACAGGAACCTGGAAATGTTTTCTTTCAAATGGTCATTCATTTATTTGTATTGGAGGATGGATAAGGGAGAAAGGTCACTGTCACCAAAAATGTACGTTTTATAATAATAATTAGAGGATTATAGAAATGAATCATTCAACTCATGATGATAATTTCGAGGATTCTTTTGTAAAAAGTAGACGGGTTACTCTTTTGAAAAATTAGGGAGCTCGCTACCTATTGTATGAATCAAGAAATTATGTTTAAGTTGGTTGAATAAGAGCAATAAAAATTCAATACATACGTTCTAATTACAGCAACAAGTTAAAAATTAACCTGTTGGAAAAGCAGGGTTTCTAACTTATTTCAAGCAAGTCATGCGAATCTTCAATGAGTAATGGATTCTACTTTTATTAGTAGATGTGAAATAAACGATCCCTTATACAGATTACATCTTGACGTGAAGGGACTTTCGTATTTCTATGACGTAGAGAGTTATAGTAGCTGGAACATTGTTCCTAGTGGGGTCTCTCATGCCAGAAATATCAATAGGTAGGAGAAAAAGTATACTGCTTCAGAATACCAGGATTGCGGCACGATTCGTTAAATTTTTCGTGAGGCAAAAGTCATTTTAATGATCTTAAACAGAATAATCGAGGGAAAAACTAATGAAATTACCTGTTTGTTTTTCATAGTGGGAATGGAAGAGGGATATAATTGGGGTAATTAGGTTACTTATAGAACGAAGCTTAGAATTTAAAAGGGACTCTTGTTAACTTTGAAAAAGCCTTCGAGAGAATTCAATGGAAAAAACTGATTATGATACCAAAGAAAATTGGGCTTGATTGGAAATATAGGCGTTTAGTGCAGCGTTTGGATTTCTATCAAACCGCAAGAGTAAGAGTTGCTATTGAGGAATCATGTTGAGCAGAGATAGGGAGTGTAATATTGTATGCGATCGAGGGATAAATGCTAGGGATAAGACAGAGGGGGGACAAAGGCAGATGTAGTTAGACGAATTAAGAGGTGGGAGAAATTACTGGGAATTGAAGCAGAGGGAACTGAGTAGGTAAGTGGAGGGGTACAAGAACCTACCGAAAGGTATAACAGTTATATTAAATGATGGAAATAAGAGTGATATTGGAAGAACTTACATAAATCTTGTACCATAATCTAAGATCCTTCAGGAATCAAGACACCTCGTTTGATATTCCAAATCCGGGACCTGTGGTATGAGTTGAAATTAAATGTTTCTCATTAGAAATCGAAAATTTGACGCTTAGAAATCATAGTGGATTGTCAAATCAAAATCGCATCTTAAAATTCTATGGCAAAATCCGAAAATTGAAAATAATATGAATATTCACGGCATCTATGGACGGTGATTAAAACGGAAACGTTGACAAATATAGAAACCTACGGTGCTTTCGATTGTCCTGAATCTCATGGAGCATTCCCAAGACCATATCTTGGGGTGGGGAGTTTCCAACAAATGGTGCATCGACGAGATTCAAACCCGGAACCACTTTCACCGTAGTGGAACGTGCTGCCCACTTGGCTATCCGGGACCTCAAAGGTCAGATACCATAATCTACCGGATATTCTAAAAAAAATTAAACATACACGAATTGAGAATAACTAGGTAATTAAAACTCAAATAAGTCAAATTATAAAAATGAAGCATTCAACTCACGATGACACGCTCCTTACTTTTTCTTGTCAAATGTAGCCAGGTAACTCCTTCGAAAAATTAGGGTCCTTGATGCCTATAGTATGAATTTAGAATTAACGTTCATGTTTGTTGAATGAAAGCAAACATCCTAAAGATTCAATACATATGTTATAATTATAGGAATAAGGTAATAATTAAGCTATTGGAAGAGCTTGTTTTCTAACTACCTTCATACAAATCCTACAAATATTTGAGGAGAAATGATTACTTATTTTGTGAGTAGATAAGAAAAAGATGAGATTAAAGTGATATTGAAGTTACTCACAGTAAATCTGGTTCTAGCCACCCTTACCTGTCATTCAGGATCCAGTTAATCTCTCTTTATATATTAACGTACTTGGAGCCTGTTTCAAATAAGGAGTGAGAAAAGGTAGATATTAAATAGCTTCCTCAAATGCATCATATTACAAAATATATCCGAAATAAAAACAGCTATATGAGTCAGATGCTGAAACGTAGCTCACCTAGTTTACACCTACACGAGGCATAGGAGAGGCAGTAGGAGGGTGTGTTTTTTAACCTCCTTCATGCAGATCCTACAAATGATTAAGCACAAATGGTTACTTATTTATTGAGTAGATATGAAAAGATTATATTAAGGTGATATTAAAACTACTCACTTTAGATATTGAGGCAAATCTCTGATACTTCCGGGGATTTGAGCATTCCTTCGATGGTATGGAAAATCAAATCCCCGACCTGTGATATGAGATAAAATAAAAGGGTCACATTAGTGAACGAAAAGTTGTCTCTTAAAACGCATAGTGAATAGTCAATGCGTCTTATAATCTAGGGCTAATGGGCCTTCACATACAAATATATCAATTAAAGTTAATAATTTGAAATGCATATTCTCGGTATATGATTAAAATTGAAACGGTGATAAATATAGAAACTTACAGTGCTTTAATCAAAATTACTTTGAATGCCCATGGTGCATTCCCTTGGTCCTAGAGGAGTGAGGAATAGGACGATCCACTGTAGGAGGAGGACGAGGAGGTGTCCTGTTAGGAAAGATTCAAGTCGGACTTTATTTTCAGTGAAAATTTTTCACGACATAGATAGTATACTAGAGAGATCAAATTTATATCAGATTTTCAAATACTATATCAATCATTGCATCCGTAACCCTTACTTACAGTTGAATGGTTCTCGCAATTGTATACTGGCCACCGTCGCCTGTCCTTCAGCAGCCAGTATACCTCTCTATTCAACCTTATGCTTCTTGGAGACTGTTCAAAATAAGGAGAGAGGAAATATAGTTACTAATATAGCTTTCTCAAATGCATCATAGAAGAAAAATTAATCAGAAACAAGAACAGAGTCTCATGCTGAATCATAGCTCACATTCTTAAACCTTACGTAGATTTATCATGCATAGATACTTAATACGGTACTACTACCTATGAATATAAATGAGCACATAGTTCTCACTTAAATAATACCTCATAAGAACCATACACCCTTCCCGTTCTCGTTCTCCTCTGGATCGTCCTTGATTCCTCAGATCTGTAAAAAAATATAGCAAAGGATAAGTACCATAGGAGGTAATCAAAAATCAATGCTATGCAGAGATATTTGTTTTAGAATACCAAAGCAAAACGTTCGATTTGAAGCATGATTTTATTTCTCTCAAGGGGTACTTTATAATGGAAAATTCATCACGCTTGTTGTAGATACACAATGAATACGGTTTACCTTTCTTCTTCCTCTAGTGTAGCTTCGTATGGACAATGGATCGCATCCCTCCTACTGCCTCTCCTATGCCTCATGTATACGAAACCCACGTACAGTTGGAGGCTTGTCCATACTAATGTGAGATAAAGAATCTCACAGTGTACCCAACTGGCGTACACGGATAGATAAAGGGAATACACCATGGCTATATATGGCACTTCTTCCGTCAGAAAAAGAACCACTAGCACCAAAAACGCTAAAACCACAGATATACCACCAAGTACTGACATGTTTGCAAATTCGAAATTCCAATTGATTCGTTGTTAGGGTAAGTCGATTGTTGCGGTTGTTATGTTTGGAAATTTAGCATAGGAATTTGTATTCCTTTTAGAATATCACATCGGATCAGATTATTCATTAAATCTTCCCATATTTTTACATTTGCTCTCACCACGTGTTTAGCTGCGTTAAATTTCATATAATTTCATCGTCAATATAGTTATAATCCGGCTAACATGTAATAAGCATGCGTAACTTTTGGAGACTGGTATCGAGGCTATATTTATTCTGCATCTCATTAAGAAACTTATTTTTCTATGTATTAGCTGAAGATGTGCTCTGCTTCCCGAACATTGCTGTTATTCTCCTGAAAATGCCTCTACTCATCGTTCAATGGTCGATCACACGGAAATGGACAATGTAAATTACTCCCCAGTTTAATTTACTTATGTGTGATTTTCTGTAGGACTATTTCACCTTATCTTATGGGAGTGAGTGAAACCACACGTATGTTATAATCGAAGTACATTTTGACAGGGTTCGCTTAACTCGTTAATATTTTAGACTTCGATACATAGGTCTCCAGTTCTCATGAGTATGAACCACATCAGTGAGCGTTTTTACCTCTTTTCGTCTTTAAATGAATATCATTTAACGAAACAGAAAAGATTTAGATACATTCTCGTTGAAGCATAATATCATTCTGCGACATTAAATTTGAATCAGCCCACGTTCATGTTTGATAAGCCATAGTTAGAGAAGGAAGTCGAACCCTATTATGATTTGGAAAGCTGAAGACATGAAGCTCGTTTTGAAACTGCCATAGCGCTGTGATATTTTGTAGTGCTTTCATATTAATTCCTAAATTTCGACATGAGAATCGGCCTCCTGGGTGTAGGACCTAAGTTGGTCAAAGCGTTATAATTATCGTTAGTTCAGAATTAGTTGCACTATTGGCATTTTATTTTAAATCCCAAGGTAGGTTCTGAGCTACATTTTTATGAATACAAGAATCGATTAGAATTAAATGTGGGAACGTGGGTTATGTCTGAATTATTTTCCAGAATAAGTTCTGATTTTAATTTAGAAATAAATAAGCTTACGTAAAAAAGCTTTTTAAAGTAAAAATTATTTCATCCACAGAGGTCATCGGGTGTATGCCCATGTAAGAGTCAGTGAAATCCAAGGGCACTCTTTTCACGGTGGAAATTTATCTCCGGGAGGGAAGAAATTAACTATCCAAAATGGGAACTATCATGATATATATTACTTGAATGTTGGTTAAATTTCATTAATTATACTCACAGAATATCCGCATAATATAGAAAACGTGAAGTGCGTTCTCTTTGAAACCCAAAATTAAACCGATATGAAAAAAATAGCATGACTAGGTTTCGAACCCAGGACTACCACTCTCAGAATACAATCCGGGAAAGGGGAGATTTGGTTCGAGACCCAGTAATGCCACTTTTTAATTGTAACTCATTCGACGAGTAATCTTGAAAGAGTCAAAAAAGAAACATAAAATGTCGTAAAATGAATTTCCCTTTCTGAAGAGTAATTAGCGCAGAATATTGGAGGACGTAGTGAAAGGTTGCTAAAATATCGACCTTTTTTTGGTCTACATTAGTTGTCTTTCTTCATTACTTAGCTGACAATTCAATAGTCTATATATGTGAAAAATGAATGAAACGGAAATCGAAAGAAAATATTCAAATCAAGATTTGTATAATTTATTCCAGAATATATCCAAAAGATAAAATCGAGAATAAATTGCGTATGAAGTAAAGAAATAACAAATATTGTTTGAAGTAAAAAAATTCCATTATGATGCATCATTGCATTATAGGAAGTTCATGAATGATACTAAAGAATGATCTTCAAAGACTGCTTGAGCTACGGATAAAATCCAAAGCATTGCTTCGAAGGGTTCTCCGACACTGGGGTCGATTCCCACACATGGAGATTCGCCGAGAATCAAACCCGGAACCACCGAAGACGTAGGGACTGCCCACTTGGCTAGCCTGGACCTTAAAGGACTCCCACATAATCTAAAGATATTTAGACATGCATGAAACGAAAATAAAGACAATATTAGATAATAGAAATTGAAAGAAGGTAAACCCGCGCGAAAATTTCTGCCACGAACACTCAATTTCTACACGCAGATACATTTCAAGAAACACTTTAATCGCGACAAACACTTAAACACATTAAAATATACCTTAACTCCTTCATATTCTGTGTGTGCGTCCGTTTCGATATACCTTTATTCTAGTGCTAGATATTGTTAGCTACATCCAGTAAGAAAAATATGGGAAAATTCAAGTTCTTGCGTTTTCTAACGTCTTACCGCTCAAACCTAACTGATAAGAGATATTTTTATATCGCATAAATGTCATTAATGCTTTAAAAACATTCTTTTTAGCAATAAAATCATGAATAGTCATCACTATAACGAAACATGCATTTTATACTGGGAGGAATACCTCAATTCAGTACATGGATTTATCACATAACTAATTTAGACAATAGTCAAAACATCACCAACAGCATTACGTACTGTCTGATTACCGGTAATTATGTTACACTTAATGCTTTAGGTTGAACGTATATAACCAAGATAAAACAACAAAATTTACCATCATAATCCACGTTACTTATTTATTTCCAAGAATTTTCACACGAAACAAAAAATATTACTTCTACTCGTCTGCAATGATACAACATCTTGTCCATTCACTGAATCAGACTTATTTAATTAATGAATAAAATCCTTTAAGCAATAGACAACGCGTATGTAAATTATGCTTATTTAAGAAATCTCCCGTTCAAAACGATATATAACTAAATAGGGATGTACACAATTTTATAATAATCACCATTTCGTTAAAGATAACACTAACTGAAACTTCAATTTAGATAAATAAATACTAAGCATAAATTTAAAATAACGGTCAAGATTGAGACGCAGACCTTTCTATTCAGCAGTGCTCATCTTTTTCTGACTCTAGCTCTTCTCCCAAATGATTCACCTTTACATCGGTTTGTTAAAATATTAGAAAAGTTGCGTACGACGTTGATTTCTTCGTTCAAGTAGATTATACTATTAATTACGAAAACTGTTTCAATCATTCAAAGGACCAGAATAGGATTTCTATCCAATTTTTAAATTGTTTACAAACGTCACCAAGTAAACAAAAAATTCTGTATATAGCAACCTGCGTATATTTACGTCTAGGACTTAGCGTATGATTAAAATATTAATCTAATATTTAATAAATGGTACATATTTCATTTGTCTGACTATTTTAACAGGAACCTGGAAATGTTTTCTTTCAAATGGTCATTCATTTATTTGTATTGGAGGATGGATAAGGGAGAAAGGTCACTGTCACCAAAAATGTACGTTTTATAATAATAATTAGAGGATTATAGAAATGAATCATTCAACTCATGATGATAATTTCGAGGATTCTTTTGTAAAAAGTAGACGGGTTACTCTTTTGAAAAATTAGGGAGCTCGCTACCTATTGTATGAATCAAGAAATTATGTTTAAGTTGGTTGAATAAGAGCAATAAAAATTCAATACATACGTTCTAATTACAGCAACAAGTTAAAAATTAACCTGTTGGAAAAGCAGGGTTTCTAACTTATTTCAAGCAAGTCATGCAAATCTTCAATGAGTAATGGATTCTACTTTTATTAGTAGATGTGAAATAAACGATCCCTTATACAGATTACATCTTGACGTGAAGGGACTTTCGTATTTCTATGACGTAGAGAGTTATAGTAGCTGGAACATTGTTCCTAGTGGGGTCTCTCATGCCAGAAATATCAATAGGTAGGAGAAAAAGTATACTGCTTCAGAATACCAGGATTGCGGCACGATTCGTTAAATTTTTCGTGAGGCAAAAGTCATTTTAATGATCTTAAACAGAATAATCGAGGGAAAAACTAATGAAATTACCTGTTTGTTTTTCATAGTGGGAATGGAAGAGGGATATAATTGGGGTAATTAGGTTACTTATAGAACGAAGCTTAGAATTTAAAAGGGACTCTTGTTAACTTTGAAAAAGCCTTCGAGAGAATTCAATGGAAAAAACTGATTATGATACCAAAGAAAATTGGGCTTGATTGGAAATATAGGCGTTTAGTGCAGCGTTTGGATTTCTATCAAACCGCAAGAGTAAGAGTTGCTATTGAGGAATCATGTTGAGCAGAGATAGGGAGTGTAATATTGTATGCGATCGAGGGATAAATGCTAGGGATAAGACAGAGGGGGGACAAAGGCAGATGTAGTTAGACGAATTAAGAGGTGGGAGAAATTACTGGGAATTGAAGCAGAGGGAACTGAGTAGGTAAGTGGAGGGGTACAAGAACCTACCGAAAGGTATAACAGTTATATTAAATGATGGAAATAAGAGTGATATTGGAAGAACTTACATAAATCTTGTACCATAATCTAAGATCCTTCAGGAATCAAGACACCTCGTTTGATATTCCAAATCCGGGACCTGTGGTATGAGTTGAAATTAAATGTTTCTCATTAGAAATCGAAAATTTGACGCTTAGAAATCATAGTGGATTGTCAAATCAAAATCGCATCTTAAAATTCTATGGCAAAATCCGAAAATTGAAAATAATATGAATATTCACGGCATCTATGGACGGTGATTAAAACGGAAACGTTGACAAATATAGAAACCTACGGTGCTTTCGATTGTCCTGAATCTCATGGAGCATTCCCAAGACCATATCTTGGGGTGGGGAGTTTCCAACAAATGGTGCATCGACGAGATTCAAACCCGGAACCACTTTCACCGTAGTGGAACGTGCTGCCCACTTGGCTATCCGGGACCTCAAAGGTCAGATACCATAATCTACCGGATATTCTAAAAAAAATTAAACATACACGAATTGAGAATAACTAGGTAATTAAAACTCAAATAAGTCAAATTATAAAAATGAAGCATTCAACTCACGATGACACGCTCCTTACTTTTTCTTGTCAAATGTAGCCAGGTAACTCCTTCGAAAAATTAGGGTCCTTGATGCCTATAGTATGAATTTAGAATTAACGTTCATGTTTGTTGAATGAAAGCAAACATCCTAAAGATTCAATACGTATGTTATAATTATAGGAATAAGGTAATAATTAAGCTATTGGAAGAGCTTGTTTTCTAACTACCTTCATACAAATCCTACAAATATTTGAGGAGAAATGATTACTTATTTTGTGAGTAGATAAGAAAAAGATGAGATTAAAGTGATATTGAAGTTACTCACAGTAAATCTGGTTCTAGCCACCCTTACCTGTCATTCAGGATCCAGTTAATCTCTCTTTATATATTAACGTACTTGGAGCCTGTTTCAAATAAGGAGTGAGAAAAGGTAGATATTAAATAGCTTCCTCAAATGCATCATATTACAAAATATATCCGAAATAAAAACAGCTATATGAGTCAGATGCTGAAACGTAGCTCACCTAGTTTACACCTACACGAGGCATAGGAGAGGCAGTAGGAGGGTGTGTTTTTTAACCTCCTTCATGCAGATCCTACAAATGATTAAGCACAAATGGTTACTTATTTATTGAGTAGATATGAAAAGATTATATTAAGGTGATATTAAAACTACTCACTTTAGATATTGAGGCAAATCTCTGATACTTCCGGGGATTTGAGCATTCCTTCGATGGTATGGAAAATCAAATCCCCGACCTGTGATATGAGATAAAATAAAAGGGTCACATTAGTGAACGAAAAGTTGTCTCTTAAAACGCATAGTGAATAGTCAATGCGTCTTATAATCTAGGGCTAATGGGCCTTCACATACAAATATATCAATTAAAGTTAATAATTTGAAATGCATATTCTCGGTATATGATTAAAATTGAAACGGTGATAAATATAGAAACTTACAGTGCTTTAATCAAAATTACTTTGAATGCCCATGGTGCATTCCCTTGGTCCTAGAGGAGTGAGGAATAGGACGATCCACTGTAGGAGGAGGACGAGGAGGTGTCCTGTTAGGAAAGATTCAAGTCGGACTTTATTTTCAGTGAAAATTTTTCACGACATAGATAGTATACTAGAGAGATCAAATTTATATCAGATTTTCAAATACTATATCAATCATTGCATCCGTAACCCTTACTTACAGTTGAATGGTTCTCGCAATTGTATACTGGCCACCGTCGCCTGTCCTTCAGCAGCCAGTATACCTCTCTATTCAACCTTATGCTTCTTGGAGACTGTTCAAAATAAGGAGAGAGGAAATATAGTTACTAATATAGCTTTCTCAAATGCATCATAGAAGAAAAATTAATCAGAAACAAGAACAGAGTCTCATGCTGAATCATAGCTCACATTCTTAAACCTTACGTAGATTTATCATGCATAGATACTTAATACGGTACTACTACCTATGAATATAAATGAGCACATAGTTCTCACTTAAATAATACCTCATAAGAACCATACACCCTTCCCGTTCTCGTTCTCCTCTGGATCGTCCTTGATTCCTCAGATCTGTAAAAAAATATAGCAAAGGATAAGTACCATAGGAGGTAATCAAAAATCAATGCTATGCAGAGATATTTGTTTTAGAATACCAAAGCAAAACGTTCGATTTGAAGCATGATTTTATTTCTCTCAAGGGGTACTTTATAATGGAAAATTCATCACGCTTGTTGTAGATACACAATGAATACGGTTTACCTTTCTTCTTCCTCTAGTGTAGCTTCGTATGGACAATGGATCGCATCCCTCCTACTGCCTCTCCTATGCCTCATGTATACGAAACCCACGTACAGTTGGAGGCTTGTCCATACTAATGTGAGATAAAGAATCTCACAGTGTACCCAACTGGCGTACACGGATAGATAAAGGGAATACACCATGGCTATATATGGCACTTCTTCCGTCAGAAAAAGAACCACTAGCACCAAAAACGCTAAAACCACAGATATACCACCAAGTACTGACATGTTTGCAAATTCGAAATTCCAATTGATTCGTTGTTAGGGTAAGTCGATTGTTGCGGTTGTTATGTTTGGAAATTTAGCATAGGAATTTGTATTCCTTTTAGAATATCACATCGGATCAGATTATTCATTAAATCTTCCCATATTTTTACATTTGCTCTCACCACGTGTTTAGCTGCGTTAAATTTCATATAATTTCATCGTCAATATAGTTATAATCCGGCTAACATGTAATAAGCGTGCGTAACTTTTGGAGACTGGTATCGAGGCTATATTTATTCTGCATCTCATTAAGAAACTTATTTTTCTATGTATTAGCTGAAGATGTGCTCTGCTTCCCGAACATTGCTGTTATTCTACTGAAAATGCCTCTACTCATCGTTCAATGGTCGATCACACGGAAATGGACAATGTAAATTACTCCCCAGTTTAATTTACTTATGTGTGATTTTCTGTAGGACTATTTCACCTTATCTTATGGGAGTGAGTGAAAC
Organism: Pachydiplax longipennis; assembly: GCA_036926295.1. Taxonomy (NCBI): domain Eukaryota; kingdom Metazoa; phylum Arthropoda; class Insecta; order Odonata; family Libellulidae; genus Pachydiplax; species Pachydiplax longipennis. The sequence continues at coordinate 17,212,661 of JAVFKF010000014.1, forward strand.
CACACGTATGTTATAATCGAAGTACATTTTGACAGGGTTCGCTTAACTCGTTAATATTTTAGACTTCGATACATAGGTCTCCAGTTCTCATGAGTATGAACCACATCAGTGAGCGTTTTTACCTCTTTTCGTCTTTAAATGAATATCATTTAACGAAACAGAAAAGATTTAGATACATTCTCGTTGAAGCATAATATCATTCTGCGACATTAAATTTGAATCAGCCCACGTTCATGTTTGATAAGCCATAGTTAGAGAAGGAAGTCGAACCCTATTATGATTTGGAAAGCTGAAGACATGAAGCTCGTTTTGAAACTGCCATAGCGCTGTGATATTTTGTAGTGCTTTCATATTAATTCCTAAATTTCGACATGAGAATCGGCCTCCTGGGTGTAGGACCTAAGTTGGTCAAAGCGTTATAATTATCGTTAGTTCAGAATTAGTTGCACTATTGGCATTTTATTTTAAATCCCAAGGTAGGTTCTGAGCTACATTTTTATGAATACAAGAATCGATTAGAATTAAATGTGGGAACGTGGGTTATGTCTGAATTATTTTCCAGAATAAGTTCTGATTTTAATTTAGAAATAAATAAGCTTACGTAAAAAAGCTTTTTAAAGTAAAAATTATTTCATCCACAGAGGTCATCGGGTGTATGCCCATGTAAGAGTCAGTGAAATCCAAGGGCACTCTTTTCACGGTGGAAATTTATCTCCGGGAGGGAAGAAATTAACTATCCAAAATGGGAACTATCATGATATATATTACTTGAATGTTGGTTAAATTTCATTAATTATACTCACAGAATATCCGCATAATATAGAAAACGTGAAGTGCGTTCTCTTTGAAACCCAAAATTAAACCGATATGAAAAAAATAGCATGACTAGGTTTCGAACCCAGGACTACCACTCTCAGAATACAATCCGGGAAAGGGGAGATTTGGTTCGAGACCCAGTAATGCCACTTTTTAATTGTAACTCATTCGACGAGTAATCTTGAAAGAGTCAAAAAAGAAACATAAAATGTCGTAAAATGAATTTCCCTTTCTGAAGAGTAATTAGCGCAGAATATTGGAGGACGTAGTGAAAGGTTGCTAAAATATCGACCTTTTTTTGGTCTACATTAGTTGTCTTTCTTCATTACTTAGCTGACAATTCAATAGTCTATATATGTGAAAAATGAATGAAACGGAAATCGAAAGAAAATATTCAAATCAAGATTTGTATAATTTATTCCAGAATATATCCAAAAGATAAAATCGAGAATAAATTGCGTATGAAGTAAAGAAATAACAAATATTGTTTGAAGTAAAAAAATTCCATTATGATGCATCATTGCATTATAGGAAGTTCATGAATGATACTAAAGAATGATCTTCAAAGACTGCTTGAGCTACGGATAAAATCCAAAGCATTGCTTCGAAGGGTTCTCCGACACTGGGGTCGATTCCCACACATGGAGATTCGCCGAGAATCAAACCCGGAACCACCGAAGACGTAGGGACTGCCCACTTGGCTAGCCTGGACCTTAAAGGACTCCCACATAATCTAAAGATATTTAGACATGCATGAAACGAAAATAAAGACAATATTAGATAATAGAAATTGAAAGAAGGTAAACCCGCGCGAAAATTTCTGCCACGAACACTCAATTTCTACACGCAGATACATTTCAAGAAACACTTTAATCGCGACAAACACTTAAACACATTAAAATATACCTTAACTCCTTCATATTCTGTGTGTGCGTCCGTTTCGATATACCTTTATTCTAGTGCTAGATATTGTTAGCTACATCCAGTAAGAAAAATATGGGAAAATTCAAGTTCTTGCGTTTTCTAACGTCTTACCGCTCAAACCTAACTGATAAGAGATATTTTTATATCGCATAAATGTCATTAATGCTTTAAAAACATTCTTTTTAGCAATAAAATCATGAATAGTCATCACTATAACGAAACATGCATTTTATACTGGGAGGAATACCTCAATTCAGTACATGGATTTATCACATAACTAATTTAGACAATAGTCAAAACATCACCAACAGCATTACGTACTGTCTGATTACCGGTAATTATGTTACACTTAATGCTTTAGGTTGAACGTATATAACCAAGATAAAACAACAAAATTTACCATCATAATCCACGTTACTTATTTATTTCCAAGAATTTTCACACGAAACAAAAAATATTACTTCTACTCGTCTGCAATGATACAACATCTTGTCCATTCACTGAATCAGACTTATTTAATTAATGAATAAAATCCTTTAAGCAATAGACAACGCGTATGTAAATTATGCTTATTTAAGAAATCTCCCGTTCAAAACGATATATAACTAAATAGGGATGTACACAATTTTATAATAATCACCATTTCGTTAAAGATAACACTAACTGAAACTTCAATTTAGATAAATAAATACTAAGCATAAATTTAAAATAACGGTCAAGATTGAGACGCAGACCTTTCTATTCAGCAGTGCTCATCTTTTTCTGACTCTAGCTCTTCTCCCAAATGATTCACCTTTACATCGGTTTGTTAAAATATTAGAAAAGTTGCGTACGACGTTGATTTCTTCGTTCAAGTAGATTATACTATTAATTACGAAAACTGTTTCAATCATTCAAAGGACCAGAATAGGATTTCTATCCAATTTTTAAATTGTTTACAAACGTCACCAAGTAAACAAAAAATTCTGTATATAGCAACCTGCGTATATTTACGTCTAGGACTTAGCGTATGATTAAAATATTAATCTAATATTTAATAAATGGTACATATTTCATTTGTCTGACTATTTTAACAGGAACCTGGAAATGTTTTCTTTCAAATGGTCATTCATTTATTTGTATTGGAGGATGGATAAGGGAGAAAGGTCACTGTCACCAAAAATGTACGTTTTATAATAATAATTAGAGGATTATAGAAATGAATCATTCAACTCATGATGATAATTTCGAGGATTCTTTTGTAAAAAGTAGACGGGTTACTCTTTTGAAAAATTAGGGAGCTCGCTACCTATTGTATGAATCAAGAAATTATGTTTAAGTTGGTTGAATAAGAGCAATAAAAATTCAATACATACGTTCTAATTACAGCAACAAGTTAAAAATTAACCTGTTGGAAAAGCAGGGTTTCTAACTTATTTCAAGCAAGTCATGCAAATCTTCAATGAGTAATGGATTCTACTTTTATTAGTAGATGTGAAATAAACGATCCCTTATACAGATTACATCTTGACGTGAAGGGACTTTCGTATTTCTATGACGTAGAGAGTTATAGTAGCTGGAACATTGTTCCTAGTGGGGTCTCTCATGCCAGAAATATCAATAGGTAGGAGAAAAAGTATACTGCTTCAGAATACCAGGATTGCGGCACGATTCGTTAAATTTTTCGTGAGGCAAAAGTCATTTTAATGATCTTAAACAGAATAATCGAGGGAAAAACTAATGAAATTACCTGTTTGTTTTTCATAGTGGGAATGGAAGAGGGATATAATTGGGGTAATTAGGTTACTTATAGAACGAAGCTTAGAATTTAAAAGGGACTCTTGTTAACTTTGAAAAAGCCTTCGAGAGAATTCAATGGAAAAAACTGATTATGATACCAAAGAAAATTGGGCTTGATTGGAAATATAGGCGTTTAGTGCAGCGTTTGGATTTCTATCAAACCGCAAGAGTAAGAGTTGCTATTGAGGAATCATGTTGAGCAGAGATAGGGAGTGTAATATTGTATGCGATCGAGGGATAAATGCTAGGGATAAGACAGAGGGGGGACAAAGGCAGATGTAGTTAGACGAATTAAGAGGTGGGAGAAATTACTGGGAATTGAAGCAGAGGGAACTGAGTAGGTAAGTGGAGGGGTACAAGAACCTACCGAAAGGTATAACAGTTATATTAAATGATGGAAATAAGAGTGATATTGGAAGAACTTACATAAATCTTGTACCATAATCTAAGATCCTTCAGGAATCAAGACACCTCGTTTGATATTCCAAATCCGGGACCTGTGGTATGAGTTGAAATTAAATGTTTCTCATTAGAAATCGAAAATTTGACGCTTAGAAATCATAGTGGATTGTCAAATCAAAATCGCATCTTAAAATTCTATGGCAAAATCCGAAAATTGAAAATAATATGAATATTCACGGCATCTATGGACGGTGATTAAAACGGAAACGTTGACAAATATAGAAACCTACGGTGCTTTCGATTGTCCTGAATCTCATGGAGCATTCCCAAGACCATATCTTGGGGTGGGGAGTTTCCAACAAATGGTGCATCGACGAGATTCAAACCCGGAACCACTTTCACCGTAGTGGAACGTGCTGCCCACTTGGCTATCCGGGACCTCAAAGGTCAGATACCATAATCTACCGGATATTCTAAAAAAAATTAAACATACACGAATTGAGAATAACTAGGTAATTAAAACTCAAATAAGTCAAATTATAAAAATGAAGCATTCAACTCACGATGACACGCTCCTTACTTTTTCTTGTCAAATGTAGCCAGGTAACTCCTTCGAAAAATTAGGGTCCTTGATGCCTATAGTATGAATTTAGAATTAACGTTCATGTTTGTTGAATGAAAGCAAACATCCTAAAGATTCAATACATATGTTATAATTATAGGAATAAGGTAATAATTAAGCTATTGGAAGAGCTTGTTTTCTAACTACCTTCATACAAATCCTACAAATATTTGAGGAGAAATGATTACTTATTTTGTGAGTAGATAAGAAAAAGATGAGATTAAAGTGATATTGAAGTTACTCACAGTAAATCTGGTTCTAGCCACCCTTACCTGTCATTCAGGATCCAGTTAATCTCTCTTTATATATTAACGTACTTGGAGCCTGTTTCAAATAAGGAGTGAGAAAAGGTAGATATTAAATAGCTTCCTCAAATGCATCATATTACAAAATATATCCGAAATAAAAACAGCTATATGAGTCAGATGCTGAAACGTAGCTCACCTAGTTTACACCTACACGAGGCATAGGAGAGGCAGTAGGAGGGTGTGTTTTTTAACCTCCTTCATGCAGATCCTACAAATGATTAAGCACAAATGGTTACTTATTTATTGAGTAGATATGAAAAGATTATATTAAGGTGATATTAAAACTACTCACTTTAGATATTGAGGCAAATCTCTGATACTTCCGGGGATTTGAGCATTCCTTCGATGGTATGGAAAATCAAATCCCCGACCTGTGATATGAGATAAAATAAAAGGGTCACATTAGTGAACGAAAAGTTGTCTCTTAAATCGCATTGTGATTAGTCAATGCGTCTTAAAATCTAGGGCTAATGGGCCTTCACATACAAATATATCAATTAAAGTTAATAATTTGAAATGCATATTCTCTGTATATGATGAAAATTGAAACGGTGATAAATATAGAAACTTACAGTGCTTTAATCAAAATTACTTTGAATGCCCATGGTGCATTCCCTTGGTCCTAGAGGAGTGAGGAATAGGACGATCCACTGTAGGAGGAGGACGAGGAGGTGTCCTGTTAGGAAAGATTCAAGTCGGACTTTATTTTCAGTGAAAATTTTTCACGACATAGATAGTATATACTAAAGAGATCAAATTTATATCAGATTTTCAAATACTATATCAATCATTGCATCCATAACCCTTACTTACAGTTGAATGGTTCTCGCAATTGTATACTGGCCACCGTCGCCTGTCCTTCAGCAGCCAGTATACCTCTCTATTCAACCTTATGCTTCTTGGAGACTGTTCAAAATAAGGAGAGAGGAAATATAGTTACTAATATAGCTTTCTCAAATGCATCATAGAAGAAAAATTAAACAGAAACAAGAACAGATTTCAGAGTCTCATGCTGAATCATAGCTCACATTCTTAAACCTTACGTAGATTTATCATGCATAGATACTTAATACGGTACTACTACCTATGAATATAAATGAGCACATAGTTCTCACTTAAATAATACCTCATAAGAACCATACACCCTTCCCGTTCTCGTTCTCCTCTGGATCGTCCTTGATTCCTCAGATCTGTAAAAAAATATGGAAAAGGATAAGCACCATAGGAGGTAATCAAAAATCAATGCTATGCAGAGATATTTGTTTTAGAATACCAAAGCAAAACGTTCGATTTGAAGCATGATTTTATTTCTCTCAAGGGGTACTTTATAATGGAAAATTCATCACGCTTGTTGTAGATACACAATGAATACGGTTTACCTTTCTTCTTCCTCTAGTGTAGCTTCGTATGGACAATGGATCGCATCCCTCCTACTGCCTCTCCTATGCCTCATGTAGACGAAGCCCACGTACAGTTGGAGGCTTGTCCATACTAATGTGAGATAAAGAATCTCACAGTGTACCCAACTGGCGTACACGGATAAATAAAGGGAATACACCATGGCTATATATGGCACTTCTTCCGTCAGAAAAAGAACCACTGCCACCAAAAACGCAAAAAACACAGATAATCCAGCAAGGACTGACATGTTTGAGAATTCGAAATTCCAATTGATTCGTTGTTAGGGTAAGGCGATTGTTGCGGTTGTTATGTTTGGAAATTTAGCATAGGAATTGGTATTTCTTTTAGAATATCACATCGGAACAGATTATTCATTAAATCTTCCCATATTTCTACATTTGCTCTCAAAACGTGTTTAGCTGCGTTAAATTTCATATAAGTTCATCGTCAATATAGTTATAATCCACTTAACATGTCTTAGGTATGCGTAAGATTAGGAGACTGGTGTCGAGGCTATATTAATTCTGCATCTCATTAAGAAACCTCTTTTTCTATGTATTAGCTGAAGATGTGCTCTGCTTCCCGAACATTGCTGTTATTCTACTGAAAATGCCTCTACTCATCGTTCAATGGTCGATCACACGGAAATGGACAATGTAAATTACTCCCCAGTTTTATTCACTTCCGTGTGATTTTCTGTAGGACTATTTCACCTTATCTTATGGGAGTGAGTGAAACCACACGTATATTATAATCGAAGTACATTTTCACAGGGTTCGCTTAACTCGGTAATATTTTAGACTTCGATACATAGGTCTCCAGTTCTCATGAGTATGAACCACATCAGTGAGCGTTTTTACCTCTTTTCGCCTTTAAATGAATATCATTTAACCAAACAGAATAGATTTAGATACATTCTCGTTGAAGCATAATATCATTCTGCGACATTAAATTTGTATCAGCCCACGTTCATGTTTGATAAGCCATAGTTAGAGAAGGAAGTCGAACCCTATTATGATTTGGAAAGCTGAAGACATGAAGCTCGTTTTGAAACTGCCATAGCGCTGTGATATTTTGTAGTGCTTTCATATTAATTCCTAAATTTCGACATGAGAATCGGCCTCCTGGGTGTAGGACCTAAGTTGACCAAAGCGTTATAATTATCGTTAGTTCAGAATTTTATTTTAAATCCCAAGGTAGGTTCTGAGCTACATTTTTATGAATACAAGAATCGATTAGAATTAAATGTGGGAACGTGGGTTATGTCTGAATTATTTTCCAGAATAAGTTCTGATTTTAATTTAGAAATAAATAAGCTTACGTAAAAAAGCTTTTTAAAGTAAAAATTATTTCAACCACAGAGGTCATCGGGTGTATGCCCATGTAAGAGTCAGTGAAATCCAAGGGGACTCTTTTCACGGTGGAAATTTATCTCCGGGAGGGAAGAAATTAACTATCCAAAATGGGAACTATCATGATAAATATTACTTGAATGTTGGTTAAATTTCATTAATTATACTCACAGAATATCCGCATAATATAGAAAACGTGAAGTGCGTTCTCTTTGAAACCCAAAATTAAACCGATATGAAAAAAATAGCATGACTAGGTTTCGAACCCAGGACTACCACTCTCAGAATACAATCCGGGAAAGGGGAGATTTGGTTCGAGACCCAGTAATGCCACTTTTTAATTGTAACTCATTCAACGAGTAATCTTGAAAGAGTCAAAAAAGAAACATAAAATGTCGTAAAATGAAGTTCTCTTTCTGAAGAGTAATTAGCGCAGAATATTGGAGGACGTAGTGAAAGGTTGCTAAAATATCGATCTTTTTTTGGTCTACATTAGTTGTCTTTCTTCATTTCTTAGCTGACAATTCAATAGTCTATATTTGTGAGAAATGAATGAAACGGAAATCGAAAGAAAATATTCAAATCAAGATTTGTATAATTTATTCCAGAATATATCCAAAAGATAAAATCGAGAATAAATTGCGTATGAAGTAAAGAAATAACAAATATTGTTTGAAGTAAAAAAATTCCATTATGATGCATCATTGCATTATAGGAAGTTCATGAATGAGACTAAAGAATGATCTTCAAAGACTGCTTGAGCTACGGATAAAATCCAAAGCAATGCTTCGATGGGTTCTCCGACACTGGGGTCGATTCCCACACATGGAGATTCGCCGAGAATCAAACCCGGAACCACCGAAGACGTAGGGACTGCCCACTTGGCTAGCCTGGACCTTAAAGGTCTCCCACATAATCTAAAGATATTTAGACATGCATGAAACGAATATAAAGGTAATATTAGATAATAGAAATTAAAAGAAGGTAAAATTTCGGACACGAACACTCAATTTCCACACGCAGATACATTTCAAGAAACACTTTAAACGCGACCAACTACTATACAAACACTTAAACACATTAAAATATACCTTAAACTCCTTCGTATTCTGTGTTTGCGTCCGTTTCGATATACCTTTATTCTAGTGCTAGATATTGTTAGCTACATCCAGTAAGAAAAATATGGGAAAATTGAAGTTCTTGCGTTTCCTAACGTCTTACCGCTCAAACCTAACTGATAAGAGATATTTTTATATCGCATAAATGTCATTAATGCTTTAAAAACATTCTTTTTAGCAATAAAATCATGAATAGTCATCACTATAACGAAACATGCATTTTATACTGGGAGGAATACCTCAATTCAGTACATGGATTTATTACATAACTAATTTAGACAATAGTCAAAACATCACCAACAGCATTGCGTACTGTCTGATTGCCGGTAATGATGTTACACTTGAAGCTTCAGGTTAAACCTATATAACCAAGATAAAACAACTATATATACCATGATCATCCACGTTACTTATTTATGTCCAAGAATTTTCCCACGAAACAAAAAATATTACTTCTACTCGTCTGCAATGATACAACATCTTGTCCATTCACTGAGTCAGAGTTATTTAATTAATGAAAGAAATCCTTTAAGCAATAGGCAACGCGTATTTAAATTATTCTTATTTAAGAAACCTCCCGTTCAAAACGATATATAACTAAATGGGGATGTACACAATTTTATAATAATCACCATTTCGTTAAAGATAACATTAGTTTAAACTTCAATTTAGGTAAATAAATACTAAGCCTAAATTTATAATAACGGTCAAGAGTGAGACGCAGACCTTTCTATTCAGCAGTGCTCATCTTTTTCAGACTCTAGCTCTTCTCCCAAATGATTCAACTTTACATCGGTTTGTTAAAATATTAGAAAAGTTGTGTACGTCGTTGATTTCTTCGTTCATGTAGATTATACTATGAATTGCGAAAACTGTTTCAATCATTTAAAGGACCAGAATAGGTATTTCTAACCAATTTTTAAATTGTTTACAAACGTCACTAAGTAAACAAAAAATTCTGTATATAGAAACCTGCGTATATTTTCGTCTAGGACTTAGCGTGTGGTTAAAGTATTAATCTAATAGTTAACAAATGGTACATATTTCATTTGTCTGACTATTTTAACAGGAACCTGTAAATGTTTTCTTTCAAATGGTCAATCATTTATTTGTATTGGAGGATGGATAAGGGAGAATGGTCACTGTCACCAAAAATGTACGTTTTATAATAATAATTACTAGTTGCCCCGTGCGAAACTTTCGCAGATGAGACTGATACTCAATTTTCCACCCAAATACTCTTCAGCAAACACTAATTGCCACAAACAAACATAAAAAAACTAAAACATACCTAACAATACACACCTTCATATTCTTTATTAGTGTCTATTTCGATATACCTCCTTTGGAGTGATAGATATCGCTCTCTACACATCCAGTAACGAAACTCAATGGCCGAATAAAAAGCCTTGCGTTTTCTAATGCCTTACCACATGAACCCAAACAAAATCCCTATTATATTAGAAAACGTGAGTTATGTTATAACGTAAATGTTATCGAATGTTTTAAAAAATTTCTTTTAGCACTGTACTATCACGAATACTGCGCGTCATCACTATAACGATACATGTATCTTAACCTATACCGAATATCTCAATTCACTCAATGCTTTATAACAAAATTAATTATGGTAAAGATACAAAATATTACTGCCAGCTTTACCTAAACTCTGTCGTTATAAATACCACGTCCTTTTATACCGGCAATGAAGTGTCACTTAAATAACCAAGATAAAACAACGAAACATACCTTCTGCATTCACGTTATTTATTCATTTTCTATGTTCTTCTCTTCATACATGAAATACAAAAATAACTACTATTCGTCTGCAGTGATCTGATCTGGAAGAGGAGAGCTAGAGGGGAAGCTAAATGTCACACTTTCATACGAATACATTGTGTTACATTGTCAAAGCGCATAGCATTGTCCCCGCATTGACAGTCTCTAACATCGTTAATGTGGCAAAATAATACATTTTGTGCTTCAGAGATAGCGATTGGGAATAAAAGCTTGGGCTTTCGTTAAGCTTGTACTCCATGCTGGTGAGTTTTCTGAAATCGCAGGACATCCTTTTCTTTACTCAGAAATATGATTTAATGTTGAATATTATCTATTCAGTGAGTGAAATATAAACACTAAAAATCATTTGATATCAGGTTTAGATATATAGAAAATTTGCAACGTACGAAATTTTCACCAAAATAAATTTGAATACTCGGAAAACAACATAACGACCTAATTATTTTGATCGCATGACTCGTAATTAATTTCTCTAAATTTTCTTTGAATACTCCAAAATCTAATCATAATACCCCAAATCGCATTTTAAATATTGTCGATCTTAAGTTAAAACTACCGGGAAGTAATATGATGCAAAATTATTCAAACATACCACACGATAAAACCGTGACGCAAACTTTCATATTCGGCAATGTTCATGTTTCTTTGGCCGTCGTTCTGCTCCCGTAAGATGCAATGTGGTTTTCTTATTAAACTGCTGTAGATGTGTACGACTTCGAGGTCTTCGTTCATGGAGACTAAAATATTAATTACTAACATTGCTTCAATCAATTTATGACCGAGAATGAGTGCTTTATCCGATTTTAAAACTTGTTTACACTCGTCACTAAGTAAATAAATTGAATCTGTATATAGCAACGTCCCCCAAAGTACTGGAGAGGATGGGAAATGCCGTTAAGGTCCCAGACCTCAAGGAAGGGAAATATCCAACCGCACCTCCTCGTGGTGGGGGATGGGCACCTAATGGTGGCTAACGCGGCACTGGAGACCGAGTAAAGGCCGGGATAAGCCTCCCCCCATCTTAGGATGGGACTGGGCATCCTCTTGTCCATGGATCTAGAAATGGATCCTAAAGGCGGACGAGCTACATGGTTGGCCAACGGCAGAGGGTGCGGAAGGCAAAAGGGAAACCACCGCACTAATGAACCATATGGTTTCCCTAGTTGTACGAATTTATGTTTTTGCAGCATGACGAGTTCTATAATGAAATATTCCGGAGGTAAAAATTACCCACAATCGGATCTCCGGGTGGGTAACACTATAGGACAGTTGTGGAGCAAGGAGAAGAAAAGCAAGAGGATGAATAATAAAAATTCAATGAGAAGAGGAACCTGGAATGTAAGGACAATGAATAGAAAAGGTAAATTAGAAAACTTAAAAGTAGAAATGGAAAGGAATAAAATAGATCTAATGGGAATTAGCGAAGTTAGGTGGGAAGGAGAGGGAGAAATCATATATGAGGGATTCAAAATGATTTACAAGGGTGGAAGCAACAAGAATAGAGGAGTGGGATTCATCATGAAAAAGAAAATTGCGGATAGGATAAGCAAGGTAATAGCATGTTCTGAAAGAGTAATTGCTTTAATAATAAGGAGTGAACCAGTAGATACCTTGGTAGTTCAAGTGTATATGCCTACGACAACAGCAGAAGACGAGGAGGTTGAAGAGGTATATGAACAAATCTTGCAAGTGTATGAAGAGAATGGAAAAGGGCAGGTGAGAACGGTGATAATGGGTGATTGGAATAGTGTAGTAGGAAATGGAAGGAAAGGAAAAAGTGTGGGAGCATACGGCCTTGGAACACGTAACGAAAGAGGTGAGAAATTGGTAGAATTCTGTGAACAACAACAGTTTTGGATAGCCAATACGTGGTTCCAGAATCATAAGAGAAGGCTGTACACGTGGAAAGCCCCAGGTGATAACAAGCGTTATCAAATCGATTACATAATAATAAACCAAAGGTTTAAAAATAGTGTTATTAACGCAAAGACACTACCTGGAGCAGATGCAGACACAGACCATAATCTGCTGATAATTGACATACTCACTAGGCTTAAGCATGTGAAGAGGAAAAGTCATCTAGCAAAGAAGTGGAACATGATGAAGTTAAAAGATGATAAAAAGAAAATTGCTGAAATTCTAGAAGAGAAGCTGAAGAATGGAGAAGAGCAGAAAAGTATTCAGGAAGAATGGACAGATCTGAAGAAATGCATATTAACAGTGCTTGAACAGGAGGTTGGAACTACAAACAAGAAAGAAGCTAGGAAAAGCTGGATAAATCTAGATATTTTGGAAAAAATGGAAGAAAGGCGGAAGTGGAAGGGAGTCAGCTCGGAAGAAGGAAGGAGGCAATATAGAAAGATTAATAATGAATTGAGGAGAATGACTGACAAGGCTCGAGAAGAGTGGATGAAGGAACAGTGCCAGATAATCGAAAAACTGGAAAAAGAAGGAAAATTAGAGGAAATGTACAATACCGTGAAAAGGCTGACTATGAGAAAAATAAGAGCTATATCAAAGAAAGGTATGAAAGATGAGCAGAGAAGGATTAGAACAGAGGACGAAGACATAAAGGAAATATGGGAGAAATATATAAAGGATCTATACTGTACAAATGACAGAGGAAGAGAAATAGAGCTAGAATTGAGGAATTATGAGGAAAGAGAGAGGGACAATGAAGGTCCAAAAATAATGAAAGAGGAGATAGAGATGGCAATTAAAAGAATGAAGAATGGGAAGGCAGTTGGAGGAGATCAAATACCAGTGGAAATTCTGAAGTCCTTGGGGAAGAATGGTATTGATCGGCTTACTAATCTAATTAATAAAATCTATGATACGGGGGAGTGGCCAGAAGATTTACTTAAAACGATAATGGTGCCGATACCAAAGAAAGGTAATGCACAGGAATGTAAAGACTACAGAACTATAAGTCTTATTTCACACGTGGGAAAACTTATTACCAACGTTATACAAGACAGAATGAGAAGGAAAATAGAAGAAAACTTGAAGGATGACCAGTTCGGTTTCTGCAAGGGTAGAGGAACGAGAGATGCGATTGGATGTATGAGGATGTTATCGGAGAGGGTGCTAGAGTTGAACCGCAAGATGTGTGTCTGCTTTATTGACTATGAAAAAGCTTTTGATAGGGTAAGATGGGATGTCTTGTTAAGAATCTTGAGAGAAATAGGCATAGACTGGAAAGACAGAAGATTAATTAAGCAAATGTACATAAACCAGAAAATAGTTGTAAGAATAGGGGACAAGGAAACAAAGGAAACTACCATAGGAAGAGGAGTCAGGCAAGGATGCTGTCTTTCACCATGTTTGTTCAACTTATATGCAGACAAATTACTGTCAGAAGCTCTGGAAGACACAGGTGGGGTAAAAGTTGGAGGAGAGAGAATAAAATCCATCAAATACGCGGATGATCAGGCTATCATAGCAACCAATCAAGAAGAACTTCAAAATATGATGGAAAGGATATGGAATAAGAGCGAAGAATATGGAATGAGGATAAATATAAGGAAAACAAAAGTAATGAGGATATCCTAGTCAGAAGGACCCTTAAATATATGGTTAGCAGAAGAAAAGCTAACACAAGTAAGTTCATTCCAGTATTTAGGAAGTTTAATTGAACAAAATGGTAGTTGCACAGCAGAAATAAAAAGCAGAATTGGGCAAGGAAAAGTAGCATTCAATAAAATTAAAAAACTGCTAACAGCAAAGAAAATCAATGTGGCCACTAGGAAAAGATTTGCGAAATGCTTCATATGGAGCATTGTACTGTATGGAGCCGAAACGTGGACCTTGAAAAAGAGAGAAGAAAAGTACATAGAAAGCTTTGAAACATGGCTTTGGCGAAGACTGGAAAAGATTAGTTGGAAAGATAAAATTAGTAATGAAGAGGTACTGAGGAGGATTGGGGAAGAAAGAAGTATTCTGAAAGAAATTAGGAAAAGGAAGGCAAATTGGATAGGACATATTTTAAGGAGGAACGGAATACAGAAAGTGATAATAGAAGGGAAAATAGAAGGGAAGAGAGGAAGAGGACGGAGGAAGTATGGAATGCTAACAGACATCAAAGAAGGAAGGAAATATGTCGAGATGAAGAGAGATACGCAAAACCGAATGCTGTGGAGACAAAAATTTCGCTGAAACCTGTCCTAGGGCAGAAAGAACAAAGAAGAAGATAGCAACCCGGGCCTTTTTTCGTCCAGTAAAAAATGGGATGATTAAAATATTATTTGAATTTGTTTAACAAATGGTGCATTTTTGATTTGTCTGACTATTTTTCGCATGAACCTGACAACTTTTGCCATCAAACGGTCATTCATTTGTATATACTGATGGAGTAATAAGGGAGAAAAGTCCCGATCACCAAAAAAGCATGTTTTAAAATAATATATAGATAGATAGATAGATAGGATTATAGAAATGAATTATTCAACTCATGATGATAATTTCGAGGATTCTGTTGTCAAAAGTAGACGGGTTACACTTTTGAAAAATTAGGAAGCACGCTGCCTATTGTATGAATCAAGAAATTATGTTTAAGTTGGTTGAATAAGAGCAATAAAAATTCAATACACATGTTTTAATTACAGCAATAAGTTAAAAATTAACCTGTTGGAAAAGCACGGTTTCTAACTTATTTCAAGCAAGTCATACAAATCTTCAATGAGTAATGGATTCTACTTTTATGAGTAGATGTGAAAAAAATGACCCCTTATACAGATTACATCTTGACGTGAAGGGACTTTCGTATTTCTATGACGTAGAGAAAGAAGAGAGAGAGAGATATGGTTGTTAGTATAATCTTTAAAAATAAATTACTCCTAAACCGTTTAAGGTTTTTTTTTTTAATCAATGAGTGATTGGGATATGGATGAAATTCTAGTGTGTTTTTGGTTAATTACTCTAAGCCCAAATGTGGACAAAAGATAGATAAAATCATCTCTTTCTGGGAAGAAGTTAGGATGTCAATTTATGTCACCAGCTAGAATGATGGGTTCTATTCCCATTTACATATGAAATGACATCATACAGACTCTCAAAAAATACATGTACATCTCCATTAGGCGAGTGATGAAGTGTAATGACAGCATATTGATATCCATCAAATGTAACTAATACAGAACATTCAATGTTCTTTTCACTACTGTTAGCAAAGCCTAAAGATTTCATATCAATGTATGTTCTACAATATATAGCTATACTACCGCATTTGAAATTCTGGCGACAGAAATAAGAAATTATGTCTAAGTCTAAATAATCAAAAATTTAAGTAGTTAAGTAAAGGACATTTCAAGATTTAGAATGTATAATTACAGACACAAATTCATAATAAATAATTTCAGAATTAAAATTTAAAATACATACAGTTTACAATGGATAACTAGAGACAAAAAAGATATACTAAAATAGCTACTCTATAAGTCAAATTTGTCATTTAGGATTTTGTTAATGGAGTAATATAATTTAGACTGAAGAAAACCTCATAGTTCACTTTTTAGGTCATAATTTCATTTGGTTCTTTTAATATATATGGGGAGTTGATCAAATAAAAGTAAACCCATATGTTTGGGACCAATGGTCCCAAACATGGTAAATGGTAAATCCCCAATACGTCTATTATTGTGATTATGTACATCAAAGTTATAGTTATATACACTAGAATTAGCTTTAGCATTTAGAACAGCAGTCATTATGTAAATGTGGTAGAGGTAGAATTTTAAGTTGATTAAAATAGGGTTTACAGGGTGCTTGATAGGGAGCTTTAGCAATTAGGCGTACTGCTTCCTTTTGAATTTTTTTTCAGCATGAGAGGAAGAGCCTCAAAAATAAGTACTATAAATAATGTGTGAGTAAAATAGGCCATAGTAGATACTAAGAAAAACATCTGTAGATACAGCATCAGTAGACACAGTAAATATCTAATTATCAGTACATGTGAGGTAATACTTAAAATAATTTTGCAAAAATAGGTACAAAAGAGTTGGAGATATAAGTTTTTGTAGCAAAATTATTGATTCAACTAAATTTAGATTTATTCTTAGTTAAAAGGAAACACAACAAGAGAGCATTCCAGAAAGAGAAAAAACAAAACTCAACATCATTTTTATTTATTTATCGAAAGATTCACATACAGTAATGAAGCCAATTTACAGTAAATGCCAACAACAAATTTTAACTAAATATACATTATAACCTGAAATATCAAAATCCAATAAAAAATAAGACAAAATATGAGCTAAGGGAATTATTTAATTATTTCAAAGAACAAGTAATGAAAAGAACTTACTAACATTTTCATATTAACTGGATCACAATGAAAAGTTAAAAGTATTATTATGACAAGGATTATCCATGAAAATTGACAATTTACCCATTATATAAAATAAAATATTTGACTTTTTCATACTATTTTTATTTTACTTCACAATAAGTACTTTGAATAAATATTAGCCTGTTGCCACAGTCAAAATTAAGAGAGTGAAAAGTATACTTCATATTCAATTATTTCAGAAAACTATATTATGGTAAATTACTACCAGCTAAAACTGAAAATAAAATACAACTCTTTGAAAGATATTAAGCTAGCATTATTATTTGTACTTAAACTAGGCTTAATTTTGTTTAATAAATCAGCTTTTGATTTATAGTAAAAAGAAATACATTACGATACTTCATTGCAAATCATGGAACCAAATACATTCATATCAAGAAAGGCAATAGAAAATCAGTATTGTACTTCTTATACCAATTAATGTGGTATGCCTCCTGCCAATCCACATCAAGGTAAACCAACCTTAATACATATTTAATAAAGTAAGTAGTAGTAAATTTTTGTCTACACGAAAGTACTTTTGCATCAATATTGAGTGTCCAGCTGGAGTGATGCCATATATGCATTTCTAATCTGATGTCACTAGACCTTTTGGCGGTGTTCTGATATGGCTATGCTAAATTTCCTTGGATAAGTTTCAACCGATTTGAGAAGATCAAATGGAATGGAAAACCAATGGAAGCTTTTCATAACGAATTTATTGATGAAGTGGATGACATTGTAATTCCTGTTGATCTGAAGAATGACTCAGAGCGGATGAGAAAAGCGATGAAAGGAAATAATTGCTAGGACAGATAGAGTACAACATTTGACCAATTCTCAGTAAGCACAAGTAGTTATTTGGCTGCTCAAAAATCAAAGCCATATTTGGTGCATTTTATGAATATAATATACAACATATATAAAAGGCTGAAACATGTATTTTTCAAATTCAAAACCAATAAGAACCACATCTTATCATACTAATTATTGTAATCTTCGAAATTTACAGCCTTAACTCCTTCAGGCTGCTTCATAGAAACAATGTTCTCTACCAATAGTAACATCAAGATTACACAATGATTTAATTCAGTGAATGTAGCAAGTGACATTTTGATCTAACTGTGCTGACAACATAAGGAAAGATATCATGATAATTAATGCCAAATCTTTGAGTCACTAAACAGACCTTGTACCTGACTACATCATTATCTTATTCCTTGATCTTGGAGATCCATTTGCAATCAACTGTCTTCTGGCCTTATTCCTGGTCCACAAGCACAATTCCATGTCTCATTTCTCCCCAAGGAATCCATCCCTTAATCAAGTCATATAAATCCATCCCTTCTTCATGCATACCATGCAGTATGTGAGGATTCATACTTCATAGGCTGTTATAATTCTGAACCTTTTTATATTTGAATTATATTTTCCTCATATGTGATTTCTATGAGCTTAAACAGTAGATATTCATTTAACTCATAAGAATCATTAAATGTCAAAATTATAATTAAAAATTATAAATTAATCCAGAGGCCAAGAATGATTGTACTTGTGCTCATGTATGCATGTATTGCTCTCATTTGCATGTACAGATACCCAACAAAAAGGTTACCAAATCATCGAATACAACCTGCATATGAGGAAAAGAGCTTGTCAAAAGTGAATTTAAGAGAATAAGGGATGTAACTGTAGAAGAAGCTAATTGTTGGGAAAGGTAGTAATAAAAGAAATAAATGCCAGTGATAGAATTTCCTTTTAATACTAAAAAATCGTTGCAGCTAATACAGTGATATGAGTAATAATTTGTATAGTCATTAGATAAAGATAGAATATATTTATATTTATTTTTAAAAGTGTCATAGATACAAATTTTTTTACTTTAACTTAGTATTTTCATCTTTCGTTTCCTGCTGCAGTGTCTAGTAAAGATTGCTTATATTTGACATATATTTCTTTATATTGAATAAGTCACTCTATGTCATCAAATTCTTTTACTTTCTGTGGGATTCCGTCGCCACCGTCAATTAACTGGAATATGTATAGATCAATTCTTCTGACTTCAATTTTTCCATAATAATAAAGACCAAAATTAAAATATGTTAATGTGTTCCTTGATTACCAAGGAGAAAGCGTGTTCATTTATGATGAAAGTGGTCTCCTGTTCGATTCCTAGTAGGGGCCCATATGTATATATGATGCGAAATTACAATATATTTTATATGAACTTTTACCAAAGCTCTAAGGTTTTAAGAACCTTTCTAAGAACGTTGGCTACCATTTTCATCGATAAACAAGTTTTCTTACATATCACATTGTCTCTAGGGGTTAATTAGCATTTTCAATAATAAATTTACTAAAAGAGATAGGCAAGTTTAATGATATGAATGAACTTAACTAAAATGAAATCTCTAAGTTTTATGGGATACGTATCCCTTTTTACAAGACATGGCCGATTACAATGTCTACCGCAAAGCCTTATATTTCTTCACTACGCAATACATTATTAATCTCATCCCTTGACTCCCACCGGCGAATTCGGAATTGTAATTTCATAGCATTAAGTTTACTTTTCATTAAATTTTTCGCTACAGTTTATTCGCATGAATACATTAAGAATTGGGTGGCTATGATTTCACCACAGCCAAGTTTTGACGAACCAAATAAATTACCTATATAGCTGTGAATAAATATTTGAAATACATAATAGGACTGTTAAAAATAAATAAAATACAATTTACTGACCCCGGATAGCTTTCATTATACATTTAAAAATTTTCTTTAAAAAGTGGATGAACTAAGCCTTTTATTATAATTTTATAGCATTCGATTTAAATTCAATTTTTCGCTAAAGTTGGTAATGAT
This sequence comes from Pachydiplax longipennis, assembly GCA_036926295.1. NCBI lineage: Eukaryota > Metazoa > Arthropoda > Insecta > Odonata > Libellulidae > Pachydiplax > Pachydiplax longipennis. The sequence continues at coordinate 17,232,373 of JAVFKF010000014.1, forward strand.
CGCACTGCGATCTAATTTAAACGGACCAAATAAATTACCAATATGGGTGTGAATAAATCTTTGTAAAATATAATAAGGTTATTAAAAATTAGTAAACTTCAAATTTCGAACTCCGAATAAGTTGAAATCACGTAAAGGTGTAATATGAGAAGGTCGTATTTTTTTCGAAATTTAATTGAATAAAAATATATTTCGTTATCAGTGGATTTCGTCTGTCTCTTTTACCCATGGTACCCTCTTCTCTAACGCTATATAAGGCAGGTTTAGGAATGAGCTCGTTCTTTTCTCGAGCTCATTGCTGACCTTTGCTGGCTGACTCAACATCGGTGACGATCGACGGCGTGCTTCCAGCTGCATTCCGAAAGTAGGTTGGTTGCATCGATATAGCCTTTAGGTAAGGACAATACATACGTGTTGTGTGAGATTATTTAGTTTGTTTGAGTTCTTAATTTGAATAATATACCTAAGGCATGGAGTATCTTAAGATTGAAGTCACTTTAGAGATTAGTATCGTGTTTTTTTCTATAGAAATCTTCCACTGACAAAAATAACGAAATTCTCCCTCTCGTTGCAGGCAAGTGCATAGTTTCTTTCACACAACGCTGAATGTCTTCGTAGCTCTACCCGAAGGTGCTTCGTCTTCTACTACAATCCCTCACTTCACCAGCTGGTCAAAAGGATTCACCTCGAAATGTGAGTTCTCCATTCTTTTCTCAAAGTATCTTGTGCCTTGATAATATCTCCTGTGATAGTTATCTCTGCGATTTAGTTAGGGATTATGTCGTGCGACCAGTTACATACTTAATGCGGGTCGTTCATACTTCAGGTATCCTGCTTTGAATTCGGAATTTTCGCAGAGGTAGTGTGTGGTACGATCCATTTGACGCATTATTTTTCATCGACCGTTTGAAGAGGGGATGAATACGCTTGATGAATTTCAATTAAGAATCTCGTTAAGCCGTGGCTATTACTCTCAACTCGTTACTCTTTCGAAGTGCGACATTCTTTCACGGTCGTATTATACTCGTAAAATTTCAGATATTTCAAAGGATCTGATGATGAAAGCATTAAAAATTTACTTCAAGGTTTTATCACGTTAAGTGCCGAGTGGATGAAACTAACGGTCGTAATCGGAATTTTTCCAGAGGTAGTTAGTGGTACGATGCATTTGACCCATAATGCTTCACTCGTTGGAAGTAGAGGTGAATACGCAATTTCTCTTAAGAATCTCGTTAAGCTGTGGTTACTCTCAACTCGTGAATTTCGCCGTGTGACGCATTTTTTTCACGGTCGCATTATACTAATTAAATTTCAGATTTTTCATGAAAGTATTAAAATTTTAGTTTAGAGTTTGATCACGTTAAATGTCGACTGGATTAAACTTACGGTCGTACTCCGAAAATACATGCTTGAACGAGCTTAGCAGAGAAAATGAGCTAACTCTTTGTTGGGATTGGCTTTTAAGGTTTGTTTGTTAGGTTTGCAGAAAATACTAACTTATAGGCGTGATCACCTGGTTTTACATGCGCTTAGTTTAATTCGATAGCGTGGGGTCATTCCTTGGGTTCGTTTTGTCTTTTTCTTTTTAGGTCCATTTGGATTTCGGGAATTTAAAATTTATCTCTGAAATTCACCTTTGAGTGAAATTTACGAAACATTTACAGTTTGAAATATTTATATTCGCTTAATAAGGTCAAATTCGAAATCAAAGTAGGACTTAAGTTCAAATTAATCGTTCGAACCCTTATTCTAATGCAAACGACACCGCAATGCTGTCAGAAGTAAAGGTAGACTCACTCGAGTCATACCAGAATGGGAATTCGAAACGTAACAACAAATTATTTGTAATATTTCAGTTCTTATCATAAATGATATTTTACTGTGTGAGGAAGTCTCCAACAAAGGTAAATTCCATGGACAGGATACAGAGCCTCGTGAACAGATTCAATATCCGGTTACCCGATTTAGGGATGGGGTTGGTCTGAGTTGAGATCTTTCAGTCATTCTCTCTCCATCGTGGTGGAACTTCGGAGCTCTTCTGGGCATATTTTGGAAAAGGTTTTAATACGTAAATACACGTATGCGATAGTGACGTCAATGCTTACTAAAGTTCTTGTATTGTCTGCATTTCGTACCTCCTCCCTGACGTCACATAAAGTAGGTTTACAAAGAACTATTCCTTCTGTCTTTTAAATATCATAGATATGGGTTGATGTTTCAACTATTGCCCTACTTTATCCCTCGTGAGTTTTGCAATCCCCTGGCTTAAAATTTAATAAATTATCAGATTGTTAACTTTAAATATTTTCTCGCCTAAGTACTACATGTAATTCATATCGGTACTAAATGTGAATAATATCGGTTCCAATTATCTGCGGAAACTTAAACGTTATGTTTGTCGTAACTTTCGAAGAGCTAAATCGAATTTCGGGATAGGAGAATATAAATCTAAGATCTTTGAATAAAAAAATTTAAACACCAACCTTTGGTGGAGACCTTTCCGGTTCGTTGCTCAGTCAATGTTTAGCATTTTTAATTTGAGGTGGTATCCGTAGTATAGCGGCAATTTCACAATATTTCAAGGTGAAGGAGGCTATCGATTAATAATAATCGCTCATTATAATGATAGTGATCAATATGCACCTAGACTGTTTCCAATTTTGATACATTTGTTTTAATTTTAATTTAAAATTTTTTGGAATGAAACCTAATTTTCATTTGCTACATATAGCAAAATATAGAAGAGTATTGAAATTTAATCTTTCTTTATAAAATTGCAAATAATCTTGGAATAGAAAATTTTCGTTTAATCTGGAAATTGATATTCACTCTTAGAATCACTTAAAATTTGAAAATGCCAATTTGTTTGAAGGGGATGTTATTGAATTTACCTTAATTGCAGGATAAAATTATACTGCTTCCTTTCATTGAATTTCCTTGAAAATGAACGTTTCCAATGTTGTTTCTATAAAACTACATTGGCAAAATCCATTTTTGAGGAAATTCGATGAAAGGAAGAAGTATATTTTTATCCTGCAATTAAGGTAAATTTAAAATTCAATGGAAAGTTGTAAAGTGTCCATTTCTCATAGATTTTTCACTGTTGCCAGCAGCAGGAGGGGGAAATGAAGGTTTCAAGCAAGTTGTTTTAATGTGATTTTAATGATTTAGCATTTTTAATTTGAGGTAGTATCCGTAGTATTGCATCATTTTCACAATATTTCAAGATGATGGAGGCTATTGATTAATTAATAATAATCGCTCGTTATAATTAAAGTAGTGATCAATTTGCACCTAGACTAAGTTTCCAATTTTAATACATCAGTTGTAATTCTAATTTCAAATTTTTTTGGAATGAAACCTAATTTTCATTGGTTACATAGAACAAAATTTAGAAGTATATCTTTCTTTATAAAATTGCAAATAATCTTGGAATAGAAAATTTTCCTTTAATCTGGAAATCGATATTTTTTCTTATCAATTAAAATTTGAAAAATTGCCAAAAAATCATGTTTGTATGTGATGTTATAGATTTCAAAATTTAACTTTCCTTTCATTGAATTTCCTCGAAAATTAGCTTTTCCAGAGTAGTCATTATAAATGTCCATTTCTCAGATTTTATTTTTCACTGTTGCCAGCAGCAGGAGGGGAAAAAATGGTTTCAAGCAAGTACTTTTAATGTGATTTTTATTGCAAAAATTTCCAAGTGTACATTTATTACAGTGCTCAATGAAGAAATTTGCAGGGAGGACCTTTTCAAACCTCTCCCAAAATCCTGTCCCTGCCCCAACCCCCAAACGTTCCTGGTATTGGAAGAGCCGGACTGGCCGAACCTATCTCGAAGATTTTGACGTGTCATTTGTTTTCTGCTGTGGCAGCATCCATCTGGACCATTTCTGCCTCCTGCCCTTGCACTCCCAGTGGGTAGTGCTGCTCAATGGCTGCATTCAGGATAATTCTAAGTTTGGAATTATTCCAAATGCAGACATTGAGTAGCACCACCCACTGAGAGTGCAAGTACAGAAGGCAAAAATTATCTGAAATGAGAATGTACATTGAAGTTCAATAAATGGTATGAAAGAGAAAAAACATCTTATTTTTTAACCTGCCGAATGACCTTGGGGACTTAGAATAATTTTTCACTACTAGTAGGTGTTTTGCGGGCTGCATACCATCAAGGCGCAGGGGCCTGCTTAGCGGGTTACATATGTTCAAGGCGCAAAACCTTTATGCCGGGTTGCATATGCTCAAGGCGTAAAGGATGTGTTGCGGGTTGCATACACTCAAGGCGCAATTTCTGAAATTTCTAGAAGCTACTAGGAAAAGTTCATTGGATTATTTCTCACAATTCTATCGTGGACTTATACCAGAAAGACACAAGTTGATGCAAAATTCAATGAACTAGATTAGCAGTAATTGATTGAACTGTCACTGAGGATTTTGGCAATTATAAGCATTTGGAGATGAATTAAATATTATTCAGTAATATTTTGAAGTCCAAAGAAGAAAAATATACAATCAAAGATGAGAAATTTGAACTTAAATTTAGCAAATAATAAGTGGACTTGAACAAGAAAGACAAATCAAATTAATGCAATGAGCTATAGTAGCAGTAATTAATTGAACTGTCAGTGACACTTAAATTTTCTCACAACTATGAGGCAGAAATTAGACAGAGAGCAGATTGCACTTTAAGTCATTGAAATAAGCAAATCCTAGAAATTATGCGCTCAAAATTAAGCAAAATAATCAATGAACAGGAAGTTCACAAATACTAGAAATTTGGAGCTCACAGTTAAGCAAAATTCACAATGAACTGGGAGTTAAATATTAGACAACTCTAAACTTGAGAAATTCAAAGGACAGTATGCAATGACAAAAGAAAGGACAAAATGCAATGAGCTAAATTAGTGGTAATTGATTGAACTGTCACTAGGACTTAAATTTTGGCAATTAGAAGCACTTGGAGATGAACATTCAGTAATTTTTTGGCACCCAATGTAAAGAAGAAAAATATACAATCAAAGATGAGAAATTTGAACATTAAATTTAGCAAAACAATAAGTGGACTTGCACAAGAAAGACAAATCACTTAAATTTATGCAATTAGCTATAATAGCAGAAATTGATTGAACTGTCAGTGAGACTTTGAGGCAGGAATTAGTCAAGAGATCAGATTGCACTTGAAGTCTTTGGAATAAGCAAATCCTAGAAATTTAGCACTCAGAATTAAGAAAAAATAATCAATGAATAGGAAGTTCACAAATGCTAGAAATTTAGAACTCGCAGTTAAGCAAAATTTGCAATGAATTGGGAGTTCAAGAGTAGACAACTCTAAACTTGAGAAATTCAAAGGACAGTAATATCCAGCAAGTAATAAAAATTCTGAGGATAAAGACTTGACTAATTAGAGAGTGATAAATAGAAAAGGGAGTAGTCCCTTATAAAACGAGAGTACTTTTAAGTTAAATTTCATAAACTGGTTCGGCAAACGGTTGAAATAATATCACAACTTTGAGTCTGATATTCAAATGAAAGAGGAAGTCATGGCATGTTTTAAAGAAACCTTAAAAAAAGGAGGAAGAATTAATTTTTAAAACAAATGAAAAGCTTGGGAACTGCAGTGATATCTTTCTAAAAAATCAAATACTTGCCCTGAATGGCAAAATTGAAAAAATTTAACCTATTCTGGAAGCAGTAAAACTCGGTTCTAATGCAATTGCACTGCACTTCCTGTACTGTATGATTCTGGATGATGTTGTGATGAGCAAAAACATTACATTCAACACATTGCTTTTGTTTGAAGATGCCACCAACCAGGTATAATGTACATTCATCAGAGGGTGTTTCCTGCTACCTAATACAACATTCGCAAATCAGCCCTTTGAACAAGGAATTATCTTTACATTCAAGCAGTATTGCCTGCGATGCTTGTAAAGTTATGAAAAATTAGCAACACTTCAGAACTTTTAGCAAAATAACAACATGAAGAATGCCATTAAATGGAAGGAAGCATGAGGGTGTTAATAAAATGACAAAGAAAATAGCTTGGAAAAAAGGGGCATGAATATACTAGTATATCTAGTAAAACTTCAGCTGACTATAGTGAATGAAATTATAGACCTTGATGACAGGGTTCCTAAGATATGTAAGCAATTAAGAATTGGATGCAACAGAATTGTCTGTGGAAGAGTTCAACTGCAAAAGCAGTTTGTGAAAGGGGAAAAAGATCATGCAGAAAAAATTAATTAGAAAAAGCATATTAACCTTTTCTAACATGTAGATAAAATATTTTATGAAGAGAATTTGTATTTAATATCTTATTCAAAGAACTGGTGAGAACCAGCTGATTCCCATCCCTGGGCTTAGACCCTTTCGCTGAAGCCAGCGAGTAAACTCAGTATAAAGGTTCTTTTTCTGATGTGGTCATATGTAATTCACTTAAGAATAAATAAAAAGTGTCGAAATATAATTAAAAAATATAATTTGGTTTCTTACTTCGTTTGAACAGAATTCTCAAAATAATCAGAGAAGGGGTTAATTACTCTTATCTTCATCAAATTTGTTTCTGAATCATCCCGTTACCCCAATGTTATTACATCCTAAGAAGTCTTCAATCTTCACAAAATATCCATGTATATTAATTGGAAAGAAGTATTTATTCCTTTTCTAGTATCCATTAATGTATTTAAATTGCTAAACCTTTTATTATTTGTGCATTTTGGTTGTGATTCTTTAGTATTTTTTGAAAGAAATTGTGTATCAAGAAGAGTAAGCAGAGAGAAAGCAAAGGTGGGTGAGGGGAAGGTTTTGAGATTACTGACAGAAGGTCACAAGAAAAGCAGCATTTTATAGTTCTCAGTACTATAGAACCCAACATACTATACAAAGTATGAGATTCAAATGGAAGAGTAAATAGGAAGTTCCTATGAATTATTGCATACGAATTCAACATGGAGAGGAATTGTATGGAATATGAGGGCTTAATGAATTGTTTGAGCTCACCACTTCTATCCTCTAGGAGGAAGCAATTAGGGCTATTATTTTTTTATAATCACTCAAGTGGACATATCAAATGTTCAGAACTACTCTCCCTCATAAATTATAATTGTCCCATAGTTTCCTCTAGAAACCCTGATCTTTTTAACATCACACATTTATCAAGGAATCATAGTTTTTATTTACCCTTGTACCATATAATGAGAGATACTAATAAGTTTGCATTGGCTGGAACTGATTACTTTAATACATTGAAGTATATGATTAAAAATTGTTAGGTCCAATGATGAATGATAATGTTATAATTACTTATTTAGCATTATAAAATTAATGATCTTTTCTAATTTTTTACTAGTATATTCTATTGAATTTCTATTATAGGTTTTATCTTATCTGAAATCTCTAGAATTTCCTGTACAAATGAGATTGTTGTAACTTATCATCATTTAATTCAATATAATGTAATATTTGTACTTTAAATTGCTAATACCTTGTATTTTATATGGTACTGTTTTTTATCTCGTTACTTTAAAAAGTTTATTTTGGAAATTTCTACGTATTCAGTATAATCTTCATATTTTTAACACTGCATTCTCGTCGAATCTATACATTCCTGTAATTATATAACTTAATTCTTGTATTGTTATATGCAAAAGGGCAATGACCGTAAATAAATAATTATTGATTGTCATTAATTTCGATGTGTGATCAAAAATATTGAATTCATTAATTAGCAAATTGAAAGAGCGTGTAACCAATGTTTTCATCGTAATTTTACTTCAATTTTTACTGCCGACTCATGCATAAAAAGTATAAATTTTGTACGTTAATAATTATAGGTTGCTTTATTATGATCGCGGAGGTGACGGAAAAGTTATTTATCGATAATTGGAAAACGGTAGGACAATAAATCGTGAGCAACTAAAGGAAAACAACGCACTGTATGCCCTTCTCAGGATAGCCTTGGACGAACTAGTATGAAATTCCGCGTGGCTTTAACCGTTCGACAGGCTGGCGTAGTGGGTCGAGGCACCTCGGCGCGACGCTACTGTCTCGGGTTCGAATCCGGTCGCGAGCGCTTTCGGGATTAGAGGGCCGCCAACCCCACCGGAAGTTTTTTCTTCATCCTAACTTCGGAACAAACGGATTCGAGCCCGTACTTTAGTGTTGCGGGTGCCCTTAGACCCGCAAACCAGCCCTCGAACCCGCTTGGCGGGCGGCCCAATCATTTATTTGTCACATGTCCTACATCTGACTTTTTCGGCTGCAAAATTTTCAATGTCAAGATATTTCAGTTTACCACGTTCAAAAAATTGCACTGCTGGGCTCAAAGTTCAAAAAATTTTAAAATACAGGCAACCAATTAACAGTAAAGTTGTCTGAATTTTAAAATCATTTTGACGGCTTGTACCCAGCAGTGCAACGTTCGGAAATGGAAAACGCAAAAAGGAGTAACGAGAAATTTTCATAGAATCATTCAAATCGCGCTAAGAGTGAATAATGTAAAAACAAGCAATACATGGCTCTTTCGAATTTAGAACAATGACTGAAGAGTGACTAAGTTACACATACAACATAAAACCGTATAATTTAGAACTGAAGGTGGTGTGAACTACTTTTCAAGTTAATTCACAGTGAACGAGCAGAGAATGGGGAAAATTTTAACTAAGCAAGTATATATGAGAAAATATTAAGACTCCCTAAAATTAAAATAATGAATCTGGTAAACATGCTTTAAACCGACTAATAAACTATTATCCTAACTGAGAAGCGGGGACCCTTGTATTTAATGAAAAATCTAAATGAACAGGATTGTTGCAAAATTTTTCCTTTAGCTAAATGAGTATGGAACGAAATTGAGAGAAACACTATGAAAAGGGTGGACAGAGAAATTGAAAGACAGTGTAGAAAAATGGAAGGAACATGTGAAAAAAATGATTTTGAAAACATAGTAAGGAGAAAAGACTTAAAAAAAGAAAATAAGGAAAGCTCAAGGAAAGAATGCAAAAATTATTGTGGCATTCATGTGACTGCTATTATGGGAAGACTATATGGATGCACAATAAAAGAGACAAAAACAATTAGGAAAGAACAAAGTGAATTTTTAGCAGAAGTGCCTTGTGTTGACTATATATTTAAGCTAACAAGAAATAAAGGGGAGATCTAGAGATGTCCTATGACTTAGTACCTATAAAAATTCTTTACAAAATCCTAGATAACACTAACATCAATGAACAGTGTGTAGCAGCAATTTAAAATTTTGTGACACAAATTAAAATAGGAAATGAATACTTTCTGTACAAAGAAAAAAAGAGATACTTATCAAACAAGAAATGAGGTAGTTGTTATGTAGCACATGTACCAAATAGATGACTGTAAAAGACTGTCAAAGAAAGAACCAATGATTGGCTAATGAAGAATTTCTAAAATATCTAAAGAAAAGGAGCTTAGGATTGTCTTGATTGGCAAAGCAACCTTTTACACATGTTAAATTCCACATCCTTTGAACAGAAGCATCACTGTTTTCCCAAACTTAATATCAAAAGATAAATCAAAGACCAAGGAGGATTCAGTCATCTTCGCCCAAAATTGTATTAAGGATAACCTAAAAATATCACTGCAAGTTCCAAAACATTTCCAAAAAAGTATTCAGAGACTCAAAGAACTGATGAATTGAAATGCTTTAGTAGGTCAATAGAAATCATATTTCCCAAATATTGTTATGAAAGTGAATGTTTGCTTGAAAATTATTTAGTGATTTATGGAATATTCACACCTCTGGGAAGAATGAATAACTACCCAGCAAATGTTAAATAAATATAAATTTTCTACATTAATGCCTTCAAATTGTTGAAAATAAAAAATGATCACTATAACTGAATGTTCAACAAAAACTCATGTTTGACTAACAGTAATTGCAACATTTTGCTCCAATGTCAACTGAACTAAGTAAGTTATTAGGAGGCTTCAACATTTCAATGATTGTTTTATGGTAAAGTAAGTTACCAAATAAAAGTAAAGTTATTCTGAATAATAAAACTGAGAAGAAGTTGATAGTCCTATATGAATAACTTGTGGAGGGAATAATTAATAATTTCAAAACATCTTTAAGTTTTCGTGATATGATTTTAAGAAAGCATTGGCGTTATACTTTCCTTGAAACAAAAATGAAGAGAAATAATACTGAGTGAATGACATAACTTTATGGGGAGTTTCAATTATATGGAGCTAGGAGACTTTGCTAAATTACTAATTAATGTAATTTTCTGATAGTGTAGTTGAATAAAAGAATCATTTCAATTAAGAAGGCATTAATTCTGGAAATCAAATTTCATGTAAATCAAAAATATAGACTGCCAATGACTTCCTCATTTCCATTTATTTTTGATTGAGAACCTTTTAGTTTTCTAACACAATTTTATTCATTAACTCGCGATTTACTTGTAAAGAGTGAAAACAACAGCTAATGGACAACCTGCACACAGTTAAAGCAGGAAGTTAATCAAATCAACCACCCTTACACTGAAATAATCCAATAAAACATGGTATAAACCTTCTATGACTCAAGTATATGGAAGACGGAGCCAAGTTTAGACACAAAAAAGATTGAAGCAATGACACTCGATCCTAAATTTCTTAAACACACACTGCTTAAGGTAAACCATCGTTTACAAATTATGAACGGATTAGATGAAATTAACTTACAGTTGATCTACCAATACCATCATGAAAGTACGAAAAGAAGGATGCTCTCACCCACGAAGAGGACTATCTTCCTTTTTAAGGCAACCAATCCTGTCTTCATCTCCAAGAGTCCAAGGCGCGTCCTTCACTCTGAATCAGATGATTTAGATTTCACTGAAATGATAAAGAAAGCACAGATTTATTGACATTAAAAACCGACTAATCATACGCCTAGACAGTATAACTGATGCAGATAAAACTTTAATTGCACTAGCCTTAATTTTTTAGGACAGTACTATAAACTTAGAAGTTTAAATATTAAAGGAACAAACGCTTGTATCATAAGATATAAATTTAGATTCTGAAGAGCTAATACAATTTATAGATTATTAAGGATAAATAGAGGCTATTAAAAGCAGTTTAGTTATATAAATCATGTATTTACTATGCATAAAAATAATCACATAATTCATTGAACTCACAGAAAAGGATGCAACAATGATGACAATATGAGAACTCCAAATTTTCAAGACACAGGAAGAAAGGTTTCGAGTCACTATCAAGTAATTTGATAAAAAAGTTCAAATAGAACAATCTATTGAGATGCAATGGACCTTAGGTGATCGTGTTCTTTTAAAGGACTATCAAATACATTGGATCGTTCAATTCTCTTTTCAAAGAATTGTTTGTTTTTATATCTCATGAAATTTCTGATACACTTAAGTTTTCCGTGAATCCTAAAGAGTTTATTCAAGAAATTTAGAACGTGTAGCAACTATAAATATTGGGAGAAGTTATTGATTAATGTTACGATTTAGGAAAAGAATTATTTACCAAAAACTTGTCCTTCGACCTGTGTAATTCCACATCTGGCCGGAAGCAGTCCTTGCGCATTCTCCGGGCGGGAGTTGAGCCTCGATAAATGAACGGCAGCGGGAAACACAAAGTCGATAATGCTCTGTGGCTTTCTAATATGAAGCCGGTAAACTATATCAAATAAACTAAATGTAAATGAACACAAAAGAAATCGTAATCTATTCTCATCGTTATTTCAACTACTCATCATTAAACGCATCCCCTTTGAATCTGAACGAGGGAAGTAATTCAAGTAACTAAATATTTCTGATGGATTTCTGGAGCGCCCTGGCTTTCTTTTTCGCCATCATTATATATTTAATAAAGAAAGTAATATCTTCTGAGAATGATGAAGAAAGTCGAGGGTAATTAAACTGCTAACACTTGAGCCTTAGAATAATGTTCTGCATCTGTGATGATTGTTCATGTTGAGATATTTAGCTCCCTTTTATATTCAAATTGGAGTCAATGAACATAAATTTTTACCTCAATTTCCTTGTGAAAATAATTATTTTACTCTTTCAATAATTACTTTTATGAGATAGTAATTAAAAGAATCGCTATTCTATGCAAATGAGTTTGTTTTTCATCTTTAGAATATTACTATGATTTTCACTTGAATTTGAGAAAGTATTTGATTCATCTACATAGTGAAGGGCTATGGCAGAGGTGAATAAACTAGGACACTCATGAAATAATTGTTCATTTCTTTGTTTAATGCTTATACAAAAAAGGTATTTGTGGGGAGACATTTACAGCATTCAAAGATGATGTGATGTAGCATAACTCTGCAGAAGGAATTGAAATAAAATATTAATTAGTTTCTCTTTTTATCTTCATTGTTCATAATATTTTATTCCTTGATGGAGTTCTGTCTCTGCTGTTTCAGGAGCTCTAAAATTAATCTTTTGTACTCATTTGATTTTGAGGTGTGTGCCTTAACAATCTTCGTTTATACAGACATAGTTAGATATCAGGCATTGTATCCATAAAAGAGGTACATTATATTTCATTCTAATTGATAATTTAATAACCCGAATTAATTGAATGGACTTTTGTCATCTTCATATTTAATTATTTTAACTTTCTAGTTATTTGTCAGAAACAGGAGAGTACTGGTTTATCAACATCAAGTAGAACCAATTTAAGGTCATTGTAGTGAAAACTATCCACAGAATTAATAAGAATTTAAATGATTTGCAATGTAAAGTAAAGAATATTTAGTGATCAATTTCTGCAAATATGATCTTAGTTTAAAGAAAAAGCTAAAGAATATCATATGATTTTTTACGAGTAAACAGTCAGTTTACTATTTCTCTTCTTGATATTATGTTTCATGCTAACTGAAAATGGTTCAACATAACTATTCAAAAGGCAAGTAAAATTTGTGTAAATGAAAATCTTTCTGAGATTATGGTTAAATCATTATTGTGCATTTGAACCAGTTCAGGGAATGCTCCAAAATCATGCATAATATCAGAGATGGAAGGAAGATAGTGCAGTCAAAGTATATAAGAAAATAATTTTTATTTTTGATCATAATTAATATATTGATAATATTTAAAATTTGATATAAATTCTGAAGAAATCCATGCATTATATTAAATACTTCAATTATTTTAAGTTTTATCATGAAATATGTATTTGCTTCTTCTTTACATCTGCTGTTTTACTTGATATACTATATCACTTAAAATTTTTTTAAATAATGATTTGTCAGTTACTAATAACAGATACATACTTGGGAACCTGTCTTTTGTACATTATCATTTCCTACGTAAACTATTTGTTATTAAATCACGAAGTGTGAATAATTTTACTCTCATATTTTCTAAAGATTTTTGCCTCTTTCATTTATGTGTATTAAATATGACTGGACTGTATTTCTTTAGTTATACCAATTGCTTCAAGAATTTTTCTATGAACAAAAATATTCTGTCTATAAATGCCTTTGCAAGAAAGCTTCAAAGAATATGCTCATGAAGTTGGAGATATCATTGTCAAATATAATTTTTTGGGGATATTGCTTGGTAAGGAAGTCCAATTAAACCAGTAGTGTTACTAAGGAGGAATAGACACTCGTCAGAACCAGACGACAACAGCAGACAATGGCCACATTATGTGCTGTTCCCTATTTTGAAAAGTGAAACCATGTGTGCAAGGAAATTCCAGAAGTAATGGAGGAAAGGAATTGAATAGGTAGGTCTAATGTTAATTAAGAGAGATATGATGGTAAAAATTAGGAATTAAGTGATTGATAGACTGGTTGTCCTAGATTTACTTTTCATAGTGTAAACCTGATAAAAAATTCTATATCTTCTCATGATTTGAGAGTGTTAGATTAAATCTAGTAAACCCTTGTATTTCTAGAATTCCAAAAGAAATTATGAACAAATTATGGAAATTCTTATAAATGAAAGGAGCTGTAAATCTCACGTTATTAAAGAAAAGCATTAAAATCAAGGGAAGTCTTTCAAAATCAGCTGCTAAAAAATACAAATTATTTCATATACAAAGATAAAAAAGATTACAATTGAAATTATTGGAGAAAGGAATTTTGAATCCATTTGAATCTTGGTTCTAAACCTTCCAAGAGTGTTCACAGCAATCCTAGTAATATATTGTCAAAACTCAGAAATAGGTACATACATGGGAAACTGATGGAGCTCTTATAGAAATAAACAGAAATAAATCTGTAGCAATGAGTATCAATGTTACATTTGATCACTAAGCACACGACAAAGTCATACATTATCTGATCATGTAGTCTGAGTCTTTTGGTACTGTATATGACCTTGCTAATTCTAACCGTTACTTTAATTTCTTATAGTGCTCATAATTTAAATAAATTAAAAATTTACAATTATTTGTCCGTTCCCAAAGTCCGTTAATTTCGATTCTTACAGAGTTTTCTTCAAGTTAATTTTTATAGCAGCGATAATGTCACTGTAGTCACATTCCCACCGTACCACAGAAAAGGTCTTAGTTAAGTCCTGCTTGTTTTAGAAGCCAAAAAATAAGTATTTTTTCGAATAGACCGCTAAATATAGGCCGAAGGTTGAATAAGAGCACGGATAATCTACAAGCTGAATAATTTGCCCACCAATTATCAGGAGTTAAGGCTTAAGTGGAGAGCAGAGGATGAAGCAGGCAGTCGGTGTAAAGCTTCCTTTTTGAATTTCTCGAGTGCTCCTTTAACGACTTCTGAACACACCACTGTTAGTTACAGCTGACGATATAAATAAATAGATCACAAATAAAGGAAAGGGACGTATTTAGGGAGCCGGATGAATTCAGGGGTTGGAATTTTCTCTCCCATTTCCGGAGATAATGGGAAATGCAAATTACGAAGAATGAATATCATTTAAAGTGGCCAAGGAAAGAGGGGCAGCCATGTTACGCTTTGCAGACTCATTCCGATCGCTGAGCTATAACAATGGCTTCCGCCAAGAGACAACAATGGGATGAGGAGAAGTCGTTTTCTATGGAATAGAGAAGATCGTCGTCCTTTTTCCCGATGAAAGGGAAAGTTGCCGCTTAACTGTGATGTTATGCTGGAGGGTGCAGAATGAATGTGAACCATACTGTATTCAAGAATATAATTAAAATGATTTTTAATCGTAAAATTGGAGACTTAGAAGACACTGAGTTTGATAACTGCTTGACCTAATAGCCATGGTATTCCTTAAAATAATCGACTCATTTGATATGTACATGCTGTCAATGTGCAAATAGTACTTTTTCCTGCAAAATCAAATTAAAACCAAACTGACTAAATATTCTATTTGATACACGTCACTTTGTCCCCTGATTTCTCGTAAAATTCCCAAAATGGAGGTCGCATACTCGCATTTATTCGTCTACTTCTTATCGTCATCGCCTGCTAAAATAGCATTATTAATTTATCATAGAATAAGGAAATTTCTAGATGAGATATAATTTTGTAATTACGAACAGTAATTTTGATTAGTAAATCATTTTGATAGAAACGTGCTTATACAAAATGTACCACAGAAATTTCTTTATGACATAAGGATTTACTTTAAAATATTGTGTATGAACTGATATTATATATGTATGTCTTAAGCAATTGCGAAACTGTTAAAGTATAAGAGTTGTTTAAGTCTAAGTGTACATACGTTTGTAGTGTTCATAGATTGTTACGAAAATTATGAACTGCCATAGTTTTTAATAGATGTATTTGTATAGCATAAGTAAAAAATTTTTATATTGTTTGAGGTATTTTGAATGTTAAGTGAATTAACGTCGCCATCTGTCCGAGCGACTTACTATGGCGGAAATCTATAACAAATACAGAAACATTTAAAGACAAAATATTGGCGAGTTTTTGAGAAAACATCGTTTCCGCCTACAAATATATGAATAAGAAACTTATTCCTTTACTTATAGACTTCGCATTTTCTTTTTCCTCTGACATAAATACCTCTAGCTTAAGTAAATCCTAATCCTAAGTGAAAAACGTGGCCAAAGAAAAAGTTTATCAAAATATTCAGCAGATGGGAAAATATATACAAAATGACTTCTTTTCTATTATATTTACGGTTAGAACTTTCTTCTGTCTGCTCCCTACGATCCATTCCACTGCCACAATATTCGCTAGTCATCCCTGTCTTTGTTCGAATAAAATAGATACCCAACAACCCCTGAAATGTTTCTAGTTCTGAATAGCGTCCGTAGATTCATTGTCAAGCTGAGCACGTATATAAAACAATATTTCAGGGCGCAGGGAGAACACAATTGCAGCACCTTTTTCTTGTAACCGGTGCTTCGAGTCACTTCTCTCATAGGTATAGAAGAGTAATTTTCTTCACACTTCAAAGTCAACAATTACCAGGAAATGGCGGACAACAATGAAGACACGGGGCGGAGGATTCGATGTGGTGCACGCAAAGGGGGAAAGTCGAGAGACACGCGACGTAACACGCTGCGATATAAAAGTGCTGTCAAAGGATACATTTGGTGACAATCGCACAAGGGCAGTTGTCTCCAAGACATCATCTTCTAAGTCAGCAGGATTTTAATATGTTCTTCCTAAGCAAAGGTAATGTAGCATAGATAATTTGTAATTTTTAAGTGTTATACTACATCGTTCTCGGCTTATGTAAAATCTTAATGTAAAGCCTTTATTACCTAAAATCTAAATTTTATTGCTTTAAATACGTTAAAGTTTTCGAAATCTTTTAAATCATAACATCTCGCAATTCAAGATTGCGGGTCATCTGTGGACAGTGCAGTAGTTGACGATAAGTGACGTGTTTTCATACAAGCAAGGACAATGCTAAAAAAGAAAGTGAATACAGATTGATGTAAATAGGATGAAGATCAAATTCTGTGATTCAATTGGAAACTTTTTGTGGACAGCAACAGTGAAGTCAAAACTAGCTGGGTGGAGTGCAATAACCACAAGATGTTACTACAGAACCCTCGGGTGGACGTGCCATGTTCTGTTACACGAACAAGCATGCGGCGCACTTTGTCCATAGCAAATTTAGAAGGAACTCAAAATTATAATGAAAGAATTTTAATATATTTAGATGCAATAACAGTGCTGCCAAAATGTAATTCCATGAAAATGGCGTACTTCAAACGTCATCGATACCTCTCGTGGGTTAAAATTGGAAAAAAATGTGCATTCACTTCAACAGAAGAGGAACAGTTGTTTTGGCTTTAGAGTTAAAGTAATACTAAAGTTCTCTCTTTATAGAGAAGAATTGGTTCTTTGAAGAATCCAAAGGACTTGCATACTGCTCCAATAATGATAACTACTACTAATGCGTTAGACGATTTTTTATATCAGCGAGATTGGTTGAAGAGCTACAAAGACAGCGAATGTTGAAAAAGGTAGTGAGGAGATGTAGACTCATTTAATGCATTATTATGTACTTTGCAAGGAAAAATGACTGTAAAAGAATACAGAGCTATGGCTTTAAATTCATCGAAGGAGGTCACCGGGAAAAATAATGATAGTCTCACCACTGATTTTTAAACCAGTTGTTGAAGTAGCTGCTTTTATTTCTCAAAACTATGATATTTTCAAACGCACTATCGTATTTATTTATCTCAATTATTTACCATAGGATAAGGTTGTGTGTAAAGAGCAAAAACAAATTTAGCTTTTTAAAGAAAAATATATGAAATGAGGTAATTAGCTGATAAAATACAATGTTAAAAGTAAATATCGGCAAGGATCGTCCGTGAATTCTTACGCATTGAATAAGAATTTATCTCTCTACATTATAAAAACAGCTTGCTCAATTTATGAAAATTCCTTGCATCGTAGATATAATAACTATTTCACATAAGAAGAAAGTAAAACCGATTTTGACCATAATATCATAATGTAATCCGGATAAGTGATTGTGATAATAAAACATCTCGATTTCATCTCAAGACGATGACTTGGTATATCTCCTCCTCTCGATCACCGTATTGATGGCAGCCTCCGCACATACCGCTCCAGAAATACTCAGGTAATTACTTTTCGATTTAAGCTGCCCTTTCTCTGCAGGAATCTTCCTTCCCAACCTATTTATTCATTTCAGAGGCGGTTTTGTGCCTGTTACGAGCTCTGACCAAGCCACCGGCCAGGAGACGACCAAACACGAGACTGTTTTGCCTCCAGAGGAAGCGAAAGAAAAGAGTGACACAAATGGCGGGAAAAGTGCAGCACCTCGCTTTGGGGCGACACCTGTAGATGGAGGAAACATTGAGGCAAATAACACTATCTAGTTTTATGTTGTAGGGGTCAAACTGGCGGTCTTTCGACTCCACTATGTCGAACCGGGTTTTTTTTATTTATAGGAAGAGGTTTAATTTAATTTGAAACCACTTCGTTAATTTTCATTCAAAGCAAAAGTAACCCGGGATTAAAAAGTTTTCCGCACAATTTCAATGATTCTTCAGAATTACTACTAATATGGGCAAGCAATTATTATCGTGGATGAAACTTTATGATACAGCTCATAAGTCCAGATTAACCGTTGAAAATCTATTCACCGTAAAGCATGCTTACAGTTATCACCTCCGGATCTTTCTAGAGGAAAACGATGGCAAGTTTTCGAAAAAGAAAGGCTAAAAGAAAAAGGTTAAACGTTTTAAGCGGGAGGGGTTTAAACGGGTTTTACTGTAACTTCATTCACTGCTGAAAAATGTGACAGCTGCCACAGAGGAATTATTGACGATTGCAAAACACTTTCTGTAATGAGGGGTATGATTATACATTCCATTGCACTGATAAGAATCCAGTGAAATTCTTGTTTCCAAAATGAGGGGCGCAACAGGTAAATCGTAGCAGTTACGAGAGGCATCTGTTGAATACTCAAGCCAAAGAGACCTTTCACCAAAAAGTTGGAGGATATTTACCTATTTTTATTTTAGTTGATAATGAATGATGTGTTTATCGCATCGAATGTGCGACTACTGAGCAAGCATTAGCAACCAAAACCTATGTTGAGCGCCTCTATTAACTTCAACTCACATTTGTAGGTGCATTAAGATAACCACATACGTATAAGAGAGGGAGATTTTTGGTGGCAATTTAAAGAAAAACGTGTAGTTTTAAAGCCATATCTCTTAAGCAAATGGAGAAAAAGACTTATGAGAAAATACGGTATCTCTTAATTTTGATTCTCTGTCATCTTCAATTAGGTTCCCTCCCAAATCGCAAGATACGCTAAGTTTCACACCCTGTCAGATCTATTGGCCTACCAAACTGAATTCAATTTAAGATAGTTGTCAAATTCTTTTAGTTTGGATATACTTTACCAGTTTACGAGTAGCTTTGTGTGTGCGGTCCTGCGGTCTTTTTTAAAAATCTTCTCTGAAAGTTTCCACCTAGTTAATTTACAAGTTTACCCTATGGTACGGGCTATCACAACAAAAATCAGTTTCTCTGCATTCATTATTTATATTTGGAAAATAGGTAAGAATAAAATAAAAATTTTGGGATAACACTACATATAAAAATAAAACTTAATAGTTTTAGCACATTTTAAGTATATACTTTTGGAAAATATTGAGTTTTTCCAATTACTGTTAATCACATAGTTAATTCTAGTTAATTCATTGTTAGTTCTGTTTTGGCTACTCCTCACATACGATGGAGCTTGCTCGTCACTTCGACCAGTCCTCCCTTCGACCTCCACCATATGCATAATAAGATGTAAGATTAATTTTAAAAATTTCACTACACAAATTTCAAAAACATTCACTAGATTTAATACCTAATATTCACATTTGAAATTTAATTTGTTACTTTCTGAACTGATATCCTATTTATGGGTGCGAATTAAGTTACTTTAATCGTAAAAAAAATTTTAATGATATTTTATCCGAGTTGATCAACTTCTTAGCTACTTTTCTAGGTGCACCTAGCGACATTTTCAAAGAGGTAATGGAACCACTGATATGTGTTCACCGTTCTCTCATCTTATTCAATTATTTGGCTCCTAAGTCGCATGAAAGTCCTTCATAAAATATTGCACTCTTCCCAATAATACAATAATAATGTCTCTGCCCTATAGTGTATATAGTGAACAGTAATATGTAAAGTAAATATGAGTAGATTACTCAAGTAGCACATCACAAATGGGTTTCTTTATGTGATTAACTATTGAATAGCATATAAAGCTCTCAAAATCTTTCGTAGTCATCCTTAGAACCTCTTCATCTTTCATCCCACCTAGACCAACTTCCAAATTAAATCCATCTCATTTCAGTAATGTGCCCCATTCTTACAAGATTTTTCACTTTCAAGCGATTTTACGGCGTTTTTATATTTTTATCGTTTTTTATCATTTTACCATCATCTAGCCTTTCCGATAAAATTTTTACATTATATTTGTTTATCTTGTATGGCTCCTTTCATCTTTGTGCATAAATCCACCTCTTCCAATCAGTACCTGACGCATTAATTTCATTAATGTTCATGTCTTCATTCTTACGTCCTCCATTCTTCCTCCCCTGCGAAATAGATTAGTCGCGATACGTGATGAAAGTATGCCCAGAAAGCGACAGCGGTCTATGAGTAGACGCCAACGTTAGTGCAACATTTCTATTAAAAAGCTATACAAAAAATGTACGATGGATGTCAGAATTTAGGATCTCATTAATTCCATAGTTTGGTTAAGCTTTGATCCTTTTCTCATATCCTTATCTATTTATATAATAACATGTAAGAAACGATTAATATTTTTTCTTTCAATACAGCTAGGTCTAACTTTGACTGCGCCATTTTTAAACATTCCATTGACGACCGGATCCCACCAATATGGCGGAACAAGTAAGTTGAAAAGTTATTTGAGTATGTTCACCATGATTGTGAATGAAGGCATGGATATTCCTTTCACATGTAGCTCCTACCGCGATAGTATAATAGTTCTTATAGAATCACCAATGACAAATATGCGCTTTCACTGAATGATTTTACTAAAAATGGAATGTTTTGGATCTGCTGAGCAGTTTACAGTTAAATCCATCTGAGCATGGGGATTTAAGTGTAAGCAAATGAAGAAAAATAGACTAGATAAAGATAGAATAGTTTCACTGCATGGTAACTAATTTCGTCTAATTCATTCTAGCTATTTCTTCGAATCGAGGAGAAAAAAGGGCAGTTATTGTTATAAGTCTTACACATTTTAAAAGAAATCTTAATGCTGGATGGAAACTTGATTTGCATTGTAATTTCATAAAGGCAGATTCAAGAAGATGAACAAGTCCGGCTTTCTTTTCCCCGTTATTTTCAGCGACGTATAAGTCCACACTATGAAGAGATATTTACCTTAAAATATCGATTTTTCCTAATTCTACGTTGAGATCTATTAATTACAAAACTTGACTTGAAAGCGGAACAGTAATTCGCAAAAATTTCAGGCGCGGAAGAAGTTGCATTCAGTTTTACAAAAAGAGTTGGTTCGACGATTCTTTTAAAATAAAAAAAAATTAAGTACAGATATTTTTCACTTTTGCATTCAACGATATTATCATGGGTTTCTGATTAATAGGTTATTATCCAGAAAGTTTTGATGGTATGAAAAAGAAAATTGCATCAAAGGAAATGAAGCCAATCCTTTCATGTATTAAAAGCAGCGCTTTAATAATTTCACTCTTTATATATTTATCGTTTACTTCGCTGTATGAAAGATTTTAGCAGCAAAAATAATCGCCACTGCTAAATTCACCTCGTAGTTTACAAACTCACGTATGAGTGGTCTATTGCAGCTCTTCTTCTCGTTTTATTATGTTTCTACAGTAAATAGAGAGGCAAAGATGTTTATTTCGATTTGAAATGGAGAGAAATAAAATAAATATTCAGTAAACGAGGAGGGAAGTGATGAATTTAGAGATTCAAAGAGTTCCGTTGACATCTCAGCAAAGAAGCTCTCTTTCTGTGATAGTCCAAACGAAAGAAATGTTCTTGGATACACAAAGAAGCTTGTAGATTCCAATAACACAAACTGAAGTCCGTGGAGTAAACGCAAGGAGGAACAGCTTAGAAATGCCTGTCTTCAAAATCACTCTTAGGATCGCGAAGTTTAAACAAAAATCTTTGTTAGAACTGTGTTTGTATGACCACTGGAGTAGCTACCGTTTCTAAATATAACACACTTTAATCTTTTCTAGCAAAAGATTGCTCTCGTTGGTTGGGTTCAGGGAATAGGCACATGATTTAGCCTCAAGGTTTGAACTAATTCTTTCATCCGTAATTCACTCAGAGGCCTCTATTAGATATGATCATTTTTACATATATAATAGGGGTTATGTTTCCTGTTCATTTACGATGATAAATGGCATTTTATTTTTATTATTTCGTTTTACGCTTCATTTCTGCTGTTCTGGAATTAGTTGTATTTTAATAGAGTTTAACATACATATTTGAATTACAGCAGAACATGACATCAGGCAGGGAACAGTAAATTTTGAAAATAAAAATTCTAAATAGCTTATTTTATTCAGTGCGGTTGACTCTTATCTTAGGTTATTGAATCATAGACTGGCTTAAGATAAAAATCATAAATGACTTCTTTGTTATCTGCTCCTGGAAGTTTCGCATATTAGCTTATGACATAAAAGGCGATTTTGGTATTTAGACAGTCGTTTGACAACTGAAAAATTATTTGATGTGATAGGACGAAGAAAATTTACGTATTTTACTTCCATTTCAAGCAAGATCCTCCTCTAAAACTAAGCGCCTGTAAATCTACCTTTATCGCATACATATTACTGAAATTGTCGAACATTTATCCAATGCACTCTTTCATAATGCCAGTAAGGGGATACGAAAAGGAAAAGCGCTTGTTTTCTAGTTTTCGTCTTGGAAAACTTGAAGAAAGATGTTCGACACGAACCAAAATGCTCATGCTCCTTATTATTCCGAAACATAAAACGCTAATGCAACACAATGGGACAAATCTCTCTAAAAAGATGGCGACTTCACCGAAGCTTACAACAATGGATATTTATTCGTTGCTACAATGCATCCTTCTCAACTGGTAAACAATTCATGGCAGACGATAATAGACACTCGAATACCTCACGAAGGCTTTTGCATCCAGTGTAGCATACGTCGCGCTAGCTGTACAATCGGCAAATTTAGTAATCTTACGACATTCTCAAAAATATCCATTCAGGAAGATTTCACACTCTGCGAATGTGAAATCATTGAAACAGTAAACGAATGTGAAAGTCCAAAAATATTTGTTAGAGCTCGCTCCAACTCTCTACCCTTTATTGCACAGAAGAAAAGGAAATTAATTAATGTTTACTGAATCGTTACATTTACATCAATACCCACCGAGCCGCCATATTGCCTAAAGCAGGGGGGGCAGGGAGAGTGAAAATATTGACTATGAGGCAGTTGATTATATTTCTGTTATCATAAGTATCATCCGACAAGATTAGCTCGTCTTTAAATGGTCGATATTTTAGTAGCATTAGTCGAGGCTGAGTAAGCATGCCGGAAGCAAAAATAAGCTTTTCCCAAGATCTCTTTCTGCGAAAAGTTACTTACAGAACGATTTTCGCCACATCAAGAAAAGTTCAGCTTTCGAAAACTTCAGAACTTCGGTAATAAAAACAAGTATTATCATGGAGAAGCAGATGAAAATGAGAATAATGGAGAATACAATCGCTCATGGAATTTAAGACACTTATTAATAGAATGCCTTTCGATCTCACAAGTAATAGAAATTAACTTAAATTGAAGAAACATTCCCCTTTCTAATAACGGAGAGCGTAGTTTAGTTGTAAAAACGATATTAATTACATTTAATTATTATATTTTGAGCACGAACTTCAATCTTCTGACCAAACGTGCGCTGTAGGGCGCAACTGCATGTAAAACACTCTTGCATGTGAATTGCATGCTCAAAGTAAGCATCTTCCCATTTATTTTGAAATAGATTTTTTTCGTAGAACATATTTTATTTACGGAAAACGCCTCGGCAACGAATTTTGAATTCATCTTTTGCATAAAAAATCATATAAAACATTTGGTTGTTTCCCGTAAGTGTTGAAAATATTTCAATATGATCTTAAGATATGTTGCCAAGCAATGCAAAAGCAAATGTTTAGTGATCTCTCGACCAAAACCAACGTTGTTATTGACATTATATTTTGAAAGCCAACACTTGTAGTCATTGATATATCGCACGATGTCGGTAATCACAGTAAAACTTAGAACACTACATACATTTTTCCTGTATTTAAACCAAGACTATCTTAACTGACGTAATTTATTTCTTGACTTATTTTACTGAAAGTGGTCTTTCCAAACCTTAGAAAATCAAATATAAATATCAGCGTTGCATGGAAGGAAGGCATCTCAAGATATTTTGATACTTTTTGAATCGACATCAAGTTACTTAATGATTTAATATAAGTCTCTTCTAATCCAAAAATGGAGTGAGTCCAACCTCCTATTAACACTTAAGGGTTAATGTTAAAATTGATGTAGTTGGGCATTTGGTACCAGGCGCATACGCACCTTTAAAATACGACCTGGGAGGTCTGGTGATGGCTGGTGCCCTGGCCCTCGGCTCCATATTCCTACTTCCCAAGTTCCTACCAGCCTCGGACGACTTCCTCAACAACGGGCTGTACCCACCAGGACACGGAAGAAGTAAGTTCGGCGAAATTCGCAACTTAACCCTTTACTCCGAAATCCCTGAGTATTCACCGTGATGACGGTATCTTTCCTAAGGTGACGCAGAAAAGTCGATCGCCGTTAATGACACCAAAAGCCCGTTCGTTGATATGATAAACAAGCTGGACGAGAGCCTTCTGTCAAACTACCACATCGATTCCACGGCGTGTGCTTACAGAGTCATCTGCTACGCCGTACACAACGCGAGGCACTCGGTGACCAATGGAAAGGCCTCGTCCCTAGACGCGATTCTGCAAATCCTAACGAGGTAAGCCCGTAATTCTACCGTCTGATTCTTAAAAGAAATTGAGAACTACTATTTCCTCCATGACTCAAATACTTCATACTCGAATACTCAGAAAGGTGTTGGTACCCTAACTGATTTCAAAATGCAAGCAAGCAATCATATTTATGCCCTTATCTGACTAATCAATAAGATTTAGTCATTTCTCCAGAATAAGGGGATGTTGCAAAAGTGTTAATTTTTAATTTCACGCATTATTCCAGTGGGTTTGTCTAAAGGATATTAGTAATAACATTATTGGTAATAGTTGAGGATGACTGTTGGAATGGATCGGTCAATGAGAAATGGTAACGATAATTGTAGCATAACGTTGATGATTACCAGGGAAACATGATTTTATAGCGATTATATAGCGTTAATTTGCATACCTGACAATTGATGGCTGATGCTAAATGTAAAGGTAAACTCTGAAGTAAAGAGACATTCAACGATTTTGATAACGCTCCAAATAACATTATAATAAATAAAAATTTTTGTTGCAGAGTTCCTGTTTTGAAAGAGTATATCCCTGCGACTTTGAGGGAGATAGCAGAGGACGCATGGACCAAAGAAGATGGAGGTTGCAATGACGAAAAAATGGCGAAGAAGTGTCCGATTAATGCAGAAATGGCGAAGATTGTTATGGGAGCTTTAATCCCTAGTAGCGGATTGAAATGAATCAAAACTGAGAGATTGATATACTCTTAGCCTCCCTGATTGTTGTTGTTGACTATTAGGAGTATCTGTTTGATGCTTAGTTTTGTAGAATTCGTTATGTTGTTACTGTTTTCCTGACGGCTTTATTAAAATTTAATTTTCGATCCATTTGTAGCAATTTTATTTCTTGCGCGAGAATGGTTTGAAATGAGAGGATTTATGATCAAAATTTGATCTTTGGCGATATTCGTGCTAGAGACAAAGGCCTCCTGAATGCAAGATTCGTTTACGTACGGATTAATATTTCTAGTTTAAGTTTCTTGGGTTATGTTTATTTTTCATTATCCATGAAAATATTTATTGGCGAAAAGCACTGTATACGGTAAGTATATTGCCTCAAATTATTTTTTCATTATATTTGTCCATCATTTTTGTTTGTGTTTTAATCCATGAAGTTGCAGAAATGCGGATTTAAATTTACTCCTGAATTTCCAAAGCAAACTAATTAAGTTGTTGACATCTACGAATAAACTTGAGCCTTAATCAGAATAAAAACACTACTCATAATCTGGAATCAAGAATAAATGTCCTTTCGCGAAAATCATAATGTAATCGTTCCGTTATTTCCTTACCTCGTTTTACAATTTATTTGGTGGCTAATGAGAAGATTATTGGATCATTTTCTATTCGAATAAGCTTAAGAGGCACAATTATAAAAGAATACGATAAGTAGCATTCACAGCTGATAAATGAATGAAATAATAATGCTTAATAAATAACTTAAATAATGATTTGAACATTCCTAAATATCTCATATAAGCTTCTTAGTATTTCTCTTTCTCATATTAATAATATTTGATGAAGTCTACTTATTTTTAAATATGACAACAATAAATTATTGAATCAAGATAGAATAATATAATATAATAATGCAAGAAATAATTCGAAGGTAGAAAATATTCTTTGATAGTGACTTGTATATCAGTCCTAATGATTCTTTAAGACTTCAATCTGTGTTAGATGTAAGAAGTGTCACTTTAGTCTCAATCTCGCCCGAACAAAGATATTTTATTATTATTATGAATCAAACGACATATGCGCATGTAATTCACATGAACTGACAATTTCTACCAAATACTCTTTTTCTTTACAAAAGTAACTTGGATTTGACACTGGGTGATTCGAGCATACCTCCATATGAAATGCATGCAAATTTTTATTTCACCGTTTGCAGGCTAAATTTCTTTTGCAGAATTTAATAGAAAAAATGGTTCTACGAAATTGAGACACGAAATGAAAGAAGGAAAATTGAAAACAAGTTCTTATTTTGGTCGTAGAATCGCTTTATATTCGAAATAGCTGGAATTCTGGCCAAATTGACGAAATTTTGGTATACTTATACATTTACCATAATAACCGCCATTTGGCGTATGGAAGGGGTGATGGTACGAAATACAGTAGCTCTACTTACCAGTAAAGATTTCAGCTTCGACAGGAATGGTTATGAAAAATTCCTTCGGTTGGGATTCGCTTGAGCAAGATAACCTACAGAAAATATTAGAGAAAATTTAATTCAGATCTAAAAAAGTAACAAGCGTTTAAATATGAAATTAAAATTATGAAAAATTATCATTCTCTTTGAAAAATCCTCAAGTTAAAAGGCCTACAATTTATCTGCAAAAATATAAAATAGAACTATGGGTTGGATAAGGGATATGAGCCCATCGTACAGTATTATTAACAAAACTGAAAATTTCATTAATTGGAAAATATTTATGAAATTACCGTTCGTAAGAGCTTGCAATTGGTGGTGTGCAAGGTGTTAATGTAGTATGCGTATAGTTTGGCGAAATTTCTCCGGTATTGCGATAGGCGTATTGAATGCTTCCAAACCATCTATCACGTGAATCCGTGCAATCAAAATTTAATAGATATTCTGCAAGATGCATACCCAAACCTCTCAAATGGCATAGTTGCACGGATTATGCAACTTACAGATAAAATATAAACTTGATGCAGGTCCATGACCTGATGATGACGTTCGGCAGAAACTAGTCGTCCTGAAGTATATAGTATTCTGCGGAAATTACCAAGTTATTCTTTATTTCAATCAATGAAATTTGATTTGTTTCTCTTTTAGGAAATCTGCTTTCAATTTATCTTTAATTTGTACAGAAATTGATATGCATGAAATTAATAGTGCCAATAAGTTACAAATTTTATAATTACAGGCTTCATAAACGATTTGAATCGAATTCCGTCATTTTCGAATGGGGATTTCATTATTGATATGCCAATTTAGGACACTTAAATAAGCACACATAAGAGATGCTCCTAAACTTTGAGCAAATCAGGAACATTGTAAGAAAAAAAAACACAAAAAATGCTAAGCTATTCGCATGAGTCACACTGCGTAAATTGTTATTGTGCCGAAGAAAAGAGGCGAAGAATGGTGTTTTAAAACACGGCGATCTCCTTTGCAAATAGATTCTAAAGTTAGAAAATCAATCACTTCTCTTAGGAAGTGTTGTTGTGAGAGCGCCAAAATAGTTTTGCCCGTCGGGGGAATCCTTTCAGAGCAAGATAAAAACACTTTCGGAGTCTCAAATGTCATGCCCGATGAGCGCAATTCCTCGCAAAGTTCCTTCTTTGACGTGTCATCGACTAGAGTATAAAAGGAGGAGACAATAGAAGTGAAATCACAATTCAGAGAACCATGAAGTTCACGGTAAGTGATTGCTTTCGAGCCTTTTCATTTTTTCGACCTCTACATGTTAAATGGAAAAGTGATTGAATTGCCTTTTCCTAAATGTTATGCTGTAATTGAAGGAATATCTCACGACGAGATTGTTGGATTGATCAAACAGTATTCACTTTATTGCGCAAGAATGTTTTTTGTTTTGTAGAACGAGAATTTTTTATTGTAATTATACTCAGACTTCCTGATATTCTTATTATAAAACATGACGTCCAGAGTCGTGTCTTGTAATAACGCAATGTCCACCAAACCGTTGCCTAATTTCATTTGTTAAACAAATGAATTAATTTAACTTTCGCATATTTTCTCTTTTATAAAAAGCTATAATTTTTTACAACTATAAGAAATTATCGCAACAAATATTGCATTTAAAATAAAGTGAAAAAGTCATATGATATCTGTATTAGCAATATCTTTCTTCATATTTCAAATAAAAGGATAGCTTTACTTGCAATATTTCCCTTCGATATTTTCAGCTGTACATTCTTACTGGCTATGAGGATTTCCCAAATTAGGTTATAAGATCGCAATATTTAAAATTGATGCTTTAATAGAATATGACTTAAATTCGTATGAGCTAATATCATTTATACAGATGAACCTGCGATAAAAATACGAAATTTAATTACTAAAACAATAGGAGGAATACCTGTTAGTAGAGCAGGTGTGCTGGATTTGAGATTGAAAGGAAAAACTCACTTAAATCTGTTTCAATCATTTTAATTGAATGGCTTTCAGATTGCTTCCCGTGAGCAAACTTTCCAAAATTGTTCTTTTGTCTCTACGATGCATATCGTAACAATAGCTAAATCTCTACTAAAATATATTTATGTACAATCACTTTTTATAAACTTCGTACTTTCATGAAAATAGGGAAGTCTAATAATGAAAAACAGAAAATTAAATACTCTTCTAAAACATCGTGTAATAATTTTACGCATCCAGAATGGGATATCTTGTAGGAATTGATTTAAGTTTATTCCATACATATAATAAAAAAATATATGCAATAAAAAATTCTGAATTTATGTACATTGCAGCTATATTCTTAATGACGTATCATTCTTGCGAATGGCGGGAAAGAAAGTTAAAATTCATTATACTTCAATTTAAAAATGATCGGACGATATTTTTCAGCTTTTCTTATTCCATCGGTATGGAAGAGAGAATTTACGTTTGAATCATAAACCGATTTGTGACAGAAATAATTTTCAACGTACTATCTGTTTCTCACCCCTGAAGGCGAATTCTTAGAGATAGAATGTTTACATTTTGAGTTCATTTATTATTTTAATTAAAATAAATGACCAGGTTTGAAGGATTGAAAGCTGTCCTTAGGTGACATGGTTAACATTGATTCTATTGATCGATTACGAGAGCTCACTAACCAAATAATCAACAGTGCTAAAAGCTGACGAAAGTTTCCATATCACTTGATGATAACGATCAATCATTGATATCTAGTTGCTAATTTTGTTGAAAATAAAGGAAATACTGTGGAAGAAATGCTAGGTCCATTCTTAATTCTACGTGATGGATTCCCTCAAATTATCGCCCTTCCGTGTGAATTCACTAAAATCTTTAGTGAACATGCATTGAATTTTCAGTTCTGCACCAGAGTCATGATTCGTCTAACCATTATCCAACTTGCTCTTCCCTCAAGGTTGCGTTATTCGCCATCTTCCTCGTGGTGCCAGGAGCCCTCTCCGAGGTCTATGGACCTCCACCACCTCCACCTCCCCCTCCTCCTCCACCCCCTCCTCCTCCTCCACCACCTCCACCGCCACCTCCACCTCCACCTGCACCTGCCCCTATAGACGAGGTACCTCAGCATTTCGAAGAGCCCGTGCCATTTGTGGAACCAGTAATAGCTCATCACGTTGACGAACCAGTATTGGTCCCACATGTAGTGGCACCAGTGGTTATTCATCCAGTAGTGGTAGGCTCCTCGGTCGCGGAGACCATCTCTCAAAGTGAACTTCGTACGGCCGCAGAGTCCGCTTCTTTTGCTTCACAAGCGGCCGCGCAGGCCGCCCAAACCGCCGCCAATTCAGCGTCAAATGCAGCCGTCGCGGCCTCCCAAGCGGCCGAAACCGCCGCAGCCGTGCTGAGAGCAGCGCAGTCCAGAGTTGTGTACCTCACCAAATACATTCCTCATCATGTCCCAGTTCCACATCACTTTGTACACCCTCACCATCATGGCCATTCTCATCACGCATACGTTCCACACTATGTGCCCAAGGTCCATTACCTTAAACCAAAGCACCACGCTCCAATTCCATACGGATATGGCTGGAGAAAATAAACGCGTTCCTTAGAGAACGCACCAATAACACCATGATGTCCACATGCATAATCGAAATTCACACTGTACCATAGACACTTCCAATAAAAATTAACGTTTTTATAGAATTAGTCGGCTTTTATTTTTATTGACGAACCTCTGCGAATTATTTTAATAAGAAAAGGATCTTGCTTGATCCTTTATCGGCACATGGAAGTTTTCTTTTGAAAGTAAATAGAAACATCTTCCTTGGGATCACAATAGAAAGGACCATTTTTTGCATCGTTCTGTATTAAACATAACTTACATGACTAAAGACTTTATAAAATTAATGTTTTTCAATTACTTAGATAATAATACAACAATGGACATTACGGACATTAATGGACATACATTGGACAATATTACGAATGGAATGTTAAGAAAAGATTTTCCTGAGATGTTACATTTTGTATTAATACACAGTAACATAATATATTAAAATGACTATATGTAAAGCAACTACCATTAACTGTTCTGTTAACTGTAATAAGTTTTTATTTACTTTATAGTTCTTTTAAAATGAGGTCATAGCTTTCCTACGGTTTCTTTTCTACGTAAAATAACTAGGAGTTGACTCAAATTCTATTCAGTTTATGAGACAATGCGAAAAACCTTGGATTTCATAAAATACTTTGAGGAAGTTGAAGAGAATGATGATGTTCTTACGTTATACGAAAGGACATTGGTCCTATATTATTCAATTTTTCAAATACAAAATTCCTTTCTCTCAGCACATGGAAATATGAAAATATTGTTTTCCTTGTTGATTTTGCTCACATTTCTTTACTCTTAAAGTCCATTCTATCTTCCATGTTCGTGAAATACTTAAATCTAACAATAAAAGTACTTTTAATTCAACGGCAGACCCGTAGTCTTCAGTCTACGAAGTTGAGCAGCAGGGCAATATTATGTAAAATTTGGATTTTTAGTAACTTCAAACAAGTAAAATCACAATTCTGAATTATATTTCAATATTTTAGCTTCGTTTGAGGAATTCCCAGATTATTTAGAGATAACGTAATATACGAAAATTTTAAAGTTATTATAAATATCTAGATATATATATATATCTATTTCATTGTGCGTCATTAAAATAAACAATTGTTAATCAAGTAAAGAACAGCTTTATTAAAACAAGCAGGATATGGAAACTTCTTAGCTTCTTGAAACTTGAAACTTAGTTTTCTGGAAAAAAATATTTCCCTAAACAGGATTCGAATCACTGAGGATAAACTTTCGGATTAACCTTTGGAAACTTTGGGAACGAGATCCTAACACTCTGATCACTCGACCATTTTGATAACGTTATGAAAAGCGGACGATTGAAGTAGTTTATTATCCAAGAATAAGGTTGATTAAGTAGACTACTGCATGCCAGATTATAGTAATTAAGTCAATTCTTAAATAGCTTGCTGAAATATTTAGTATGCCTTAAATTCTATAAAAACTTTTGGTAACAATTTATCATATACTTTCTCCAAGGAATTTATCTTGTTTTGAAAAGGTGACATAAAAATAAGAAAAAGAAACGTTTCAATCTCTCAGGTATCCTACGGTTCTACGATCAAAATACGTACGACCTGAGGGTGAGATTCCCAAAGAGGTGGTCAACATGTGCGTCAAATATTGATCGCCAATCCTGATATTTACCAAACAGTGTTGTTTGATTTTGAAGCAACCGAATTGATGAATTTGGTAGCTTTAGCGCTCCTCAGGAGGTGCACACATGGATAAAATTCGGAATCGAAGTCGATTCCCTAACAAACAGGTTACCACTTCCAATAAACACTCTTTGATCCCAGCGAGTTAAGCCCAGACCAGTGAAGGCGTATGGCGTCTTAATTATATAAACAAATACAAACAAATCTCTGCCTGTTGATCGCTACTCATAGTTAATTGACCTCAGCACTTACATCTCTCGATCTCTCGGGAAAATGATGCTCAATAAGAGCCCGCTATATTAAATGGCGAAAATTTCATTTACGATGAAATTCAGTGTTTATCATTGCCAAATTTGAGTCACTTTAGGGTGAAAAATGAATGTAAGATGCCATTTACGTAATAGCAAAGCTCAGTTCAGCAGTACACTCTTACTGAAAATATATTTCAGATAAAATATTCACATTCGCATTAAAAATCCATCTTTTAGTTTTATATGAAAAGTATGCTTTGTTTTGAAAATTCATTCAACAAGACATTTAAACGCCGATTCAATCTATTCCATGCTCAAGAAATTTGAGAGAATCAAATATACAATTTTTTCGCAGAATAAAAGATGTGCTTAAAATAATTACACGCAACGATAATCGATAGCTAACAAAACCTTCCAAAACATTTTATTCTTACATGCTTAACTTAAAGCAGTTGGCAGTTCACCATTTGAGTATAGTATGGCGTTATTTATGGTCCAGATTTATTTATTCCACCTAGTTATGATTGAACATGTTATTCAAATGTTATATAAACAAAATGTCATTCAGTGCGTTAAAACAGAAGGTTATTAGATAAATGTCGGAGCAAAAAGGTTCATGTCCTTCCGGAGTTACGGTCCTAACTGTGGTTGTTGGAATTTTCCATCTTCAAAATAATAAGATGTTAGTTTCGTTTTAAATAAATTTTATTGAATGTATTTCGCTCAGGTTGCTATAAATTTGAACTTCTAGGAATTAAATTCATAAATCATTAGCAGAAATTAGATGTAATAAGTTCCTTTCCTCTGCTTACAATTCTTCCGCTTGCTCGTACATCATTGCTCTGCCCAGTCATCCAGCACTGCAATTCAAGATCAGCTCCTTGATAATACTTCACAGTAGAATCTCATTTACTTTACAGAATGAGATGGTTTCCTCTTTCGCAGATGGATTGAGACTCTAGAGCTTAAAATAAATTAGGATGATGTAGCTGCTATTTTTCAGATGAAAATCTGTCGTAGAGATGACAATGAATCGAGGATTAAAGGAGCAGCAATGAAAATGGCGGGACCATTTACTTGCGGCGCCAATATGACACCTTATGTTTCACATAGGGAACATCATGATGAATATCGTGGTGAGAATCATGGTGGATGTCGTGGTGAACATCATGATGGACGTCATGGTGAACATCATGATGAACCACAGGAGCTGCATGATGAATGCCGTAATGGTGTCCGTAAATGTATGAACCTGGATGATGTGCTACCACATCGGCGTGATGCAAATCATGATGAATTACGGAACCGTGTACCTCCTTGGTGTGGTGATGTACCACTGGTACTTCGTGATGAACTGCAGGTCTTTCAATGACGGAGATGTGAGGAATGTGATTGAGGACGTAGACCACTTTGGCTGCAGAATCAGCAGCGGCTGCCGAGGCTGAGGATCCCGAGAATGATCCCTCGTTTTCCGGTGCGCCGTACGGGTATGAAGGCGCCTCTGATGACACCATGGCCACCAAGGTGGAAAGAAGAATTACAGAAACCTTGTGGAAGGAAGACAAGAGCATTCATGTAGTGTCGAATGGTATCATACTCTCATGCATTCGTTCATGTCTCTGTAGGAAGCAGTATAACGAAAATTATGCTTAGAAGTAACTATTCTCCGGAATTTCAACACGGATAAGTATCCCATAGAAAGGAAGCACTCAAAATGCACTTTCGAGCAGTCAATATTTCATCAATTATACTACGTAAATTTTCGTAAAGGTTGGACTTAAACGTTGACGTAAATATGTATCTTATTTCGGGAGACATTTTTTTCGTATAGTTTGAGTATGCAAAAAAGCTTAGAAACATTTTATTTCACACTTTCGCTCTTACTTTACAGTTCAAATTTAGAAAGAATCCGATAAAAGTGTCGCGCAGTGCACAGCGAAGCTTGAACCAACACATAAGTGTGCCGAGTTTCTTTGGATTGATAGCATTATGAAACTGATGCGAATATTTTATCTAGTTACTTTATAGAACCATTTAATAGCATAACGATATTTATATTGAATGCAAATAATATCGAATCGAAACCGATAAAAAGATGGAAGCTGCTCAAAAGAAGGCTTCGGTTTGGAAACCGAAACACCTCTTGTCAAAGAGTGTAAAGAAAGACTTACCGTGGTCTTCATGATTGCTCGTGTACTTCGTGAATGATTTTCGATACCTCGACGCTCATGTTATATACCTATTTGGGAATCCATCTTGTTAGGCACTACGAAAGAGATCCAGGAGAAATCGTTAAGTATTTGCTACCGAATTTTCCTCCATCTAAAGGGAAAGTGTTTCTTAAAGTGGCGGTGCTATTTAAAACGTAACGAGGAAATATATGGAAAATATTTATTCCTTCCTCCCAAACCTCTTGGACTTCTCGCGGTTATAATCCGCCATCCAAAATTTCTATTCGTGCATAATTTGTTGTAAAGATATTCAATCGAATTTACATAGCGAGATATTTCCTGAAAGGATGTCATAAATTTTGAAAACAGAATATCAAAACAAAAGAGAGCTTTTCTGAGTCTAGAAGCAATGACGTACACGAAAATTATTCACAACCGACATTGTTAGAAATATAGCTATCTCGCAGCGCAATCTGAGGCTGCTTTTCGAGAAACTTTGGGGGCAAAGTTGTTCTGCTGCTACTCTGTGAGTTAGTTCCCTGGTTCTATGAACCGTTAAGCAATGGAAGGTGTGGGTTCAATTCCCGGTCTTGTAAGACCTTTCATGTTCCGCTAAGACTTTAGGGGATTCTTGAGCGTATCCCTTGTCATAATAATTTAGTCTTTGTACTTCCGTAATAGTTATAACGCTGAATAGCGCTGCGTATATATTTAGTTCGATTCGAGAACAACAACCGACTAATATTATTCACGTCAAGTTGAATAATCAGTTTCATCTTTCTGTGATTATTTTATATCTTATAATGATCATTTCCAGCCTTCTGAATTAAAGATGATTTCCAAACAATTGTTACCCTTAAATTTAAGAATTAATTTGGGTTAAATGAAAGTTTATTTTTGAGTATCTTTTTGGAGACAATATTTGGATGAAGGAAATATTAACTAATTAACATATGGTGCCGCTTTTATTTAAAATTCGAAACAAAGTATTCATGAAGCATATCTGCAGGAGGCCGAGGAAACACATGTAGTGATATTTTTCTCTTTAATAAGATTATACCCACGATTTTTATGATGTGTACGTATAGAGTTATTACTCGAGTAATTATTCTATTTTTATGGACGCAACAAGAAAAATTAATGTGATTTTTTTCGAACTAGAAGTAGAAGAAATCAGCTCATGAGAATTAAACATTTTCTTCCTTAGCTGATGATGTTTTTGAAGGTGGGTAACCGGTTGTAAATAACAGAAAGTTTATTTTAAAGGCTTAACAGGCGGAAATAACTTAGGCCCCGGAAGGAACACTTTCGCTGAAGAGGTAAGTAGCAAAACCGAAGGAAGGAGCCGAAGAATAATCAAGGTTATTCACTAATGTCTTTCACACATATCTAGAGATACTTTCCAATACAGTATTTAACAGGAGCGTGGAAGAAGACGCAGACATTCAACAAATTGAAAAAGCATCATGAAGACCACGGTAAGCTTGTTTTTTTAAATTTTGACTTCAAAGCTGGGCTGTGAGTGCCTAAAATAGACATTTCTCAGTTTCAAATATTTTACTGGAGCTCATCAAAGTAACTTGATTAAAAACTTCGAAGAAAATAATAGCGAATTACGACCCGAAACATGAAAAGAAACCAAGAAGTCGAAGAAAAATCATGTACTCCAGTGATTCCAAATAGTTAATGGACATTATGACTTCAAATTTATTGGAAATACTCCACTTGACGTAACGGATTCCGATTTGGTCAATCAATTAATTTGATTAATTAGTCAGTCTGTGATCTTATTAAGAATTGTTCAGAATAACAAGAGAGCTTATATTGATTATCTTTAATAGTAATTTTTGATCTTTCGGGAGATGAAATCCTAGTCTTGACGTTAAACCTTTTCTTATTTTTCCACAAGGTATTCCTTGTCTTCCTCTGCGGTCTGCTGCCCTTCATACTTGCTGATATCTACCCTCTCTACCCTGCGTTCTTCGGAGACTACTTTTGGGGCCCTTCTTACGGTCCCCATGCTTATCTCCATTCACTTCACCACATTCAGGAGGATCCATACTATGCCTACGTTTATGAACCACCCTTGATTCATCATGAGGTTCCAGTTTTCCACCGCACGGTTCCCCCAGTTCCTATAATTCCACCGGAAACGCCCGATTTTCATCGTAATGTCGAGGTTCCTGTGCAGCAATATGCGCCCGAGGTCGATCACTCCGTCCCTACAGTTCAACCAGAGGAATTTGCAGTAGACCAACCGAATCCTGAAGTTCAACCAGAAGTGAGTGGGGTGGATCAACAAGTTCCTTTAGTTCAACCAGAGGGTTCTGTTGTTGATGGAAACACGTATGAAGAGGAAAATGAGAGACAACTTTTGCCGCTGGCCCCT
This sequence comes from Pachydiplax longipennis, assembly GCA_036926295.1. Lineage (NCBI taxonomy): Eukaryota > Metazoa > Arthropoda > Insecta > Odonata > Libellulidae > Pachydiplax > Pachydiplax longipennis. Next base: position 17,269,569 of record JAVFKF010000014.1, read on the forward strand.
CCTGAATTAAACGAGATCGATCATGGAGAGGATGGAGTGGAAAAAGGAAGACGTACTGGAGGCGAGTCCTTCTCTGCTAACGGTGCATTCGCCGATAGTTCATCATTTACCAACAGCGGCTCATTTCCAAATGGGAACAATTACCGCTACGCCTAACAACACCGGACTGTCATCATAAAAAATATCCGGATGATTTTTTTGGAAGTTTCGATGTGATGTGTTTCAGCTGAATTATTCTTTAACCATATTCGTACTTTGAATAAATATGCGGAATGGAATGGCCATCTAAATCACAATTTTCAGTGGAAATGCGATGCAATTTAAAGAGATTAAATGTTACCTGTTCGACGATAGCTCAGTTAATCTTGCTTGGTCTGTATCCTAATATAATGAATGAACAATGAAAATAAATTATGGATAAATTGTTGAAAATGTGTTTCACATGCCTTTTCATGCAAATTTATTAAAAACCCCCTAAATGTATAGGTTCGTAGATTAGGGTTTCCATATTCCCTAGATTTATTATCTCTCGGAAATCGGAAGCAAAGAAATGTGTTTCCTGAGAATCCTTGATAACTCTCAGAATAATCTTTTCAAGTCGATTTTCCTCGACGATTAACTGTAATAATAATTACATCAGTAACTGTTAATGAAAAAAGCGCCTGTTTAAAGTAAAACTGTTGTATAACTATTAAACAATACTACTCCATGATAGGGTTGTAACAATATGTAACGATGGAGCTGTTATGAAAAAAATCAGAAAATAATACTCGATTATAATTGGTGTAACAATTATTTTGTTGATAATAATTATGATGATAATAATTATTCAAAATTTCTGCTCCAACTATGACAGGGTTGCAATTATGGGCGACTATTATTATTATAATCGTTGACAAAAAATTTTCTGAATTTTTCCATAGTAGCTACATCGTCACATATAATTGCAACCGTATCATTTCTAAGCTTTAATTGAGTTTTCTGTCCTTACTTTAATGAAGGGTAGCATTTTCAGCAGGACTGTTTTTACTCTATGATCAAATGATGGCGTGTAAAATTGTAACACCAATTAGCTTTAGGTAGTAATAAGTAGGAAAATGCTCAAAAGATTAATCATGAGTAGTGAATTTATTTCCCATTGTGCGTGAGCCAAATTTTCTGATTTCTCGCCTAATTTTTCTCGTGATTCGAGAACGGGAAATCGAAAGAAATTCCCGAGAACGGGCGGGAAAGCATTCCCTTTCGGAAACTGTGGCTGAGATATTGTCATCCAATTTCATACGTTATCTTGGCACCATACTAGGTTTGATAAATAGCTATAGCATATTCTTTCTAGTTAAGTATCTAATATTTCTCAGAAGACCACGAAAATTGTTTAGTTTACCTTCTACAGAAAAATGAAGGATTTCGATCATAAAGAAAAATATCCACCTTCAATAATAAATAGAGAGTACTAAGGGAATGTTGTTTTAAGAATAGATAAATCTGGTTACAGAAAACCGAATTCTTACTTTTTGTGATAAGATGGAGTATTAAAGATTGAAGATATAATAAAATATACATTGCATTGTAAATGCTTTTATGCTGTGATATCGCATCAAATAAGAGTAAAGGAAACAATTTTAATTGTAAAGTTGTTTTCTTATTTAAATCCTCTTACCCGAGACTCGCAAAATTTCGCTGAATTGAAATTTCTGATTTTTAATACCGCAGAAGAAAGAGAAAACTCGTACAGAGTAAAAATATTTTTTACAATAAGATATAATAGTTATCAAAAGTACAACCATCTCTTCAGTTTATTCTCGACAGAATATTTCACTAAAATGTAGCGAGGATGATTATTTTTATTTAACATAATATTATATATCATAATAGAAAAACTATAATTATTAAAAGTAACAGTGATATTAAGTTTGATTTTTTCGACTAACTATTCTATTTAATACGATTCAAGATGTATTTATTTAGAGGAAATTTCAAAAGAAAATTCTGTTTAGTGTAACGGTCGATATTTATCTCCCAGAAAATAAATATTTTACAGCCACTAAGAGAATTCGTAGAGCAATTCTTAAGGAAATAGGTTTCTGCCCGGAAGGAACACTTTCACTAGAGGAGACGAAAGCTGGGCAGAGCAGGAAATAGACACAATTGCACCAAATTTATCGGAAACCCTTGCCTAACTCCCCAACGTGGTCTTCTAAATGAATATATAATAGGAGGAAGGAAATGGGAAAGCATTCACAAAATCGAACAGCCAACATGAAGACCACGGTAAGTTGTCTCTTCTTCATAAATAGTAGTATTCGATTATAAATAAGGAAAGAACCATTCTCTTCGGGCAATTACGATGACGACTGTAACTGAGAGGTATATTGGAAACGTATTTCTAGAGAAGTACTGCTGAGGATCGAAAATTTCTTTGGCTTCAGCCTTTATGGTTCCATTAGCATGTTAGCGATTCGTATAATTCTGGTTTTTTCACAAAATAATTCTGCATTTTTTTGAGATTTCAATGAAGGTAATGGCTCTTGAGCTACTGAATTAATGACATTCTTTCCATTCCGAAAGGTTTACGCTGCTCTTCTTTGCACCCTGATTCCATTGGCCCTTGCAGAAGCGCCTTACGCACCAGCAGAACCTCCCCCACCTCCACCACCACCTCCTCCTCCTCCACCTCCCTCAAATCCACCAAAAGTTGTCTATGTCCACGTACCACAGTATATATCACTGATTGAGAAGCAAGTGCATCACTACGGAGGCCCCGTTCTGCACCACACGACAGATGACATCCATCATTCGGTTCCTCTGGTACATCACACCGATGGCGTAATACACCACGATGTACCTGTGGTGCACCATTCCAAAGTGATTCATCACGACACGCCTGTAGTGCACCATGCCAAAGTGATTCATCACGATACGGACGTTGTGCACCACTCTGTTCATGACGTTCACGATCACCACCATGGTGTCGTGGTCCATCACAAGCCTTTGGTGCATCACACTGTGCCCCATGATTATCACAAAGCATCACCATGGAGCTGGTGATGAACTGTTTCATTGATTCAATTGCAATGTGATCTTCAAGCGCCATGTTTCCAGACTTAAGTCCGCAACTTCAAAAGACAGGAGAGGAGTGCTGTCGAGCAGCTAATTTCCGCAATTAATGTTGCCTTTGTGATGCATGTAGTATTACTAACGACTTTTCAGTCGTCTTCTCTTTACTGTTGTTGATAAATAAATGATATCTATGAACTAAAGTGTTTACTATTGTAAAGTAATAAATGGTTATCTAAAGTAAACCATTTAGATCCATGAATAACTTTCATAATATGTTACGCTAAATTATTATAGCTGAAAATCAAAGGTTTTCATTATTTTTCGAATGAAAAATATTTACAAATAAATTAATGCGTACCTGCAGCCGTCACTTCTAAAATAAACAGAGAAAGGCAAGCATGAGAAATGAAATATAAATTACGTACTACTAACACAATATTATATAGCAGAAGACAAACCATTATTCTAATTCATCATGCAAATACAATGACTTTTTACTGAAATAATTGAGTAACTATCGAGGTGCATTACGGAAATTTATACAGCTCATTCAATTTATTTTAGGAGTTTTGCTGAATAAGATAAATAAGAAATATTCATATATTCAAACTTAGAATGAGCAGATTGAATTAACCAACATTATGAATTACCCTAAACATGAATTGATATCATAAGACGTCTACTTTATAAACTTTTTCAAATGTAGCCGACCTTTAGGACCTTTATGAAACAATTGGTTGCTAAAAAGTTGCTTATCAACGAAATTAGATGATTCAATCATTTCAAAAACTAGCCCTTTAGTCATGATCTTCGAAAATCTTTTAAAGTAAGGATGGGAGTATAACCTCAGACAAAGTAAACTTTACCGGAAAAACTAACTTATATAATATATTTCTTAACAGTTTAAGCTATACAGTATCGTGAACCTGATGTGAAAAGGATAACTTAGAATGACAATGAAATTTCGAATGATATAGGTCATTCGAAATGCGATTGCTGTTTACTTTCAAGGTGAGGGTTTGTGTTTAAGACTAAATCCTTGACTTCTTTCTCGTATAAGGAAAATCATAAATATCCAATTAATTTTACTGAGGTATGAAAACTATGACATTTAGCAAATATTTGGCCTAGTCATTGAATATTCCATATGATTGAAAATTCCAGGAATTAAGTGCATGACCTCAATAGTATATTTGACTTAGTGGGATGAAGGAAGACGTATATCTCACTCAAAAATGTTTTCTTTCGTGAAGAATCACGAACAGTAATCACTTCCTTAAAGAACAAAGATTTTTGTGGAGAAGGTACGACTTCTCTCTTCATTCTACATGTTGGATTTCCACAACACTCCGTCACCAACTGTGAATATTTTTTTAATGCTGTTATTTTTTTGCTATATTATTTTCAATTTAAAAATCGAATCGAGTTCATTTTAATCATTTGCATGTAAACTATCCCTAATTCGAAACTATTTGGACGTAGATTGTTTGGGAATTTGATATTTCCCGAATTTTGGAATATATGATTTGGCGGAGTGTAAGAAATTGAGACAGCCAGAATTTCAAAAGTAATACCTACTATTTAAGATAAAAAACCATGCATAAAGTCAGCAAACAAAGAATACAAACGTATATTGGTTTTTCAAACGAGACTGATGAACCAAAAACTGAATCCTCCGGCGATGAAGAAGGGATATCGTATTGGATCAATTTACCAAATATTTACTTTAGTTTTATTTGCCTCATTCCCTAAGGATTTTGTATAAAAAGTCTTTCTTTTATCTCATTCAATATTGGTACTGGTGTTGCATGCCATTGTTTAGATTATCCTATATTATATATAGTCCTATATCCTATATAATATTATCTATTATATATAGTAAGATTATCCCATATAATATATAGATATTAAAAAACACAGAACTGAAAAGTGAGCTAATACAACTCTGCAGATTCTAGAATCTTGATACCAAAAATAATGCAAAGAACATTTAAAATCCTGACTGTGGATTACTTCATTCACCCACCAAAAAATGTAAAGAAATATTATATTACTTCTAATAATTTGTGTTCATTGGCTTCGATAATTCCTTAACTAACTTAAGTAACATGCAATGGAAAAATAATTATATTCGAGAGAAATCATTACCGAACAAAACATATGTACGTAGTCAATATCGTCTTTAAGAATTATGAAATGACCTCAGCATTCGATGCTGATCGGTTCCTCACTGGAAATCAAAGGCGGACAGCTCTTATCGAAGAAGTAGCTACTCGTCAATTTGGTAGCCGTAGTAATCGATTTTCAATTTGGTTTCCCAAGAAAAGAGTTTCATCTCTGCTCGATATTTATTACGTTTTTGTTAGCTTTCATATTTCTAGTCAACTTTCAAAGACTAAAACGAATGAAATGGAATGAAAAAACACGAAAGGCAATGATGCAAGTGATATGGGATAAAAAACGGGCGAAACTTACGATGAACCTTAATAATAAACAAGATCTTCTCTGAGATACATGGGACTAACGGTTACATCGTAATTAATGGGACCACTCAAATATTACTTGAAATCCCATGAAAGGCTTTGGATCAGATGGCTGATTTCGTCTTTTTGCATCGTTGATGACAATAATTACATATTTATCTTTATTTTTCATAGTCTTTTTTACGTCAATCGTGACGTAAAACAATACTCTATAATACAAAAGATAGAATACTTATGTACTCTTAAACTTTATATGTAATTAATAATTTATATGTAACTTTATTATAATGAAGATATGAAATAGGGAAAATAAATGAAAAAAGGAAAGCATTTCGATTCTCATAAACTCAGCTGAAAGTCCGTATATAGACTTGTCCATATGGGCAGATGAATCACATGAAGGATGCGCAAACAATAATGAAAGTGAATTTATTTCCTAGCATTTGTGGAAACAGCTTCTTTAGCCTAAGGAACACTTTCGCTGTTGAAGTAAGTATGGTCGGTGGAGAGAAAGACGATTTCCCACGAATTTCTCCCGAAACACTTTCATTGCTAGTCTGACGATACATCACTCAAAGGGTATATAACCTGGGATGATTAGGGCATACAAACATTCACAGAGTTCGCTACGAAGCAAAAGAATCACCATGAAGACCACGGTAAGTTGTTCATCTGAAGAGAGATAAAAGTCAGAAACAAAAGTATACCTTAATTTAAGTGAAGAGAGTCAAGGAAATGTATAGCAATGAGGATCTTCGAAACTCGACTCTCTACTTTCAACTTAAATGCTTTAATACGTTATTATATGTAAAACTCAGATCAAACAAACAAAATTAAATGAGGCTCAATCGAACTAACGGATCTCAATATGGGAAGGCGTTACCTCACCACCAGGTAATCGGGAAACATGTCGCAGCATTAAATTTTCTTTTACTGTGGTAGTCTGCGGAGAGTTTTATTTTGATTAAACTAACTAAATTCTATTTGAAACAGTATTTTCGATTCGATCAGAATCGATTTGAAAGGGCTTGATCCTTCGGTACCCAAATATGTGCTCCTGTGTAAATATTTAGGTTCTCAATCGTAGTGTAAAGGACAAACCTATCCGGCATTAACTCCAATTTTTTCCTCTTCCAAGGCTTTCGCTGCCCTTATCTGCGTACTTCTGCCTTTGGCCAACGCAGAAGCACCATATCCACAACCGCAGGAGGGGTCCTTTTCAGGAGCCTCAGCATCAGCCGAGGCAGCAGCAGCAGCAGAACCAAAAGTGGTGGAAGTCAGCATCCCACATTACATTTCCATCATCGAGAAAGTGGTGAAGCGTTACGAAGTCCCCGTGGTGCAAGCACACACCAAAGAAATACTTCATCCAGTTCCTGTCGTGCACCATTCTGGTGCTTTGGTGCACGATCTTCATCACGACGTGCATCATTCCGGTTCTTTGGTGCATGATCATCACCACGGCGTGCACCATTCAGCCGTGCATCACGCAGTCCCACATGTCTACCACCATTCGAAAACCATCCATCATTCCGTCCCAGAAACATACCACGACGTACACCACTCAGTGGTGCATGACCATCATGACCTTCATCATGGTGCTCACGTGGACCATCATGTGCCAGTGGTGCATCACTCCCACTCTTGGCGCCGGAAGTGATTTTTTTTAGTTAAAGCCGAATCCGTTACCTGTGATGGACTAGAGAGTGTGGCGAATGACTTTTTCATTCTTAACCTTTTCGTACATTGACATATTGGCGCTGATTAGCTCAACTAACTGTTGTTGTATATTGTTAGAAACGTGTAAATAAATCTGTTGTTTTCTATATGATATTATTATTCAATTGTTTATACCATTTTATTTTATTCCGTTCTCCTCTCTATTATATTTACCAATATATCTTCAACCCAGAGTAAGAGAAGGTGTAGAAATTCGTGAATTTCTGGAGTATGCATAGGTAGGATGAAGTATGAGTAGTTGCCAAGTATTCAATGGCTAACTCTGGCATCGTCCTCAGGGGTGATGAGTTCTTTTTAAACCCCCTAAGGATGGCATAGTTAGTCATCATCGGCGATGACCTGATGGAGATCCCGGGAAAACTTCATTCTAAAATGTAGTGGAAGTTTAAGGAATCTCCATAATTTTTAAGGAATCTTAATAACTAGAAGCGGTTTATTTCTTCAACTACTACTATTAGAGATGTAAAACACTCCACTTTTTTGCTTATTAAAGGCCTTTTACTTTTAGGCACACTGTTTTAAAAATTATAACTCTTCCATTACCCTTTGATACTGTAAAAGATATAAGATACTATCTATTACCGACTGTATGTAAACAAAGATATTTGAAGATGTAAATCTGAATGAAAATTTGCGCGAATTTGGAGAGAATTTTTCGAAACTTAGTTTAACGGCTCTACGTCGCCGAGAATGCATTAACGGTAGTCTTAAGGAATGTTGATATTGAGTTTATGAATCTCCAAGTGATTGTGTACTTTTTGCGAAAAACCGCGTCATATAAGTCTGAAAATAGGGACCCATTTATAAGGTGGCGATAGAACGAGATAAGACTACTTGCGGAATTATGCAAATGTGAGAAGAATATACAATACAAATGAGATTGAGAGCTTTGACCTTGTTTGGAGGGTATTATATAATGAAAACTAAGGAAGAAGGCGAGAGAAATAGCTGAAAAAATTATGCGGTAACCTTCCTATATGATTTGCATTAGTGAAACTAGGACGATGGGAACTATTTACGGGAAAGCAATTAAACGATAATATAGATCACAGAATATGAAAATGTGTACAGTACATGAGGATACAAAAAGATAGTGAAGCATGAATAGAACCATGACCAATCTGAATGGTGATATCGTCAAATGAAGAAGGAAATGGAGAGAATGTGCAATGTGAGAATGTCGATTTTTCATAATCAGCTATGTGTATTTATAAAAGTATTGATTTTAACACCTGATAATACAAACATTTTAAAAGAGTAAAGCAGATTATAGTATTATCATCATTTCCGGTAGTTTGCTCTCACACGTTCCAAGTATATTTCCTCCCATTTCTATGCCCTTCATTTCTGCACATCCTTTTCTTTCCTTTAAACTATCCATCATTTTCACTTTTCTCCTTCCTTCTTCTTCTCTTTCCTGATCCTTCTAACACATCCTTCAGCAACCATGCCATTCTTATGTCCAACCCACTTTCTTTTCCTCTGATTCGTTAATTCAATCAATATTCTTTTATCTTCGATTTTCCTCGGAACTTCCTCAATTCTGACTTCGTCTATCTTATGTTTAACATCCACCCTCATACCCACATTTTAAAAGTTTCTATTCTTTAGTAGATATTTCAATGTTCCAAGCTTTATAAGTATAAAGAAACTCACTCATAAACATGAATACCTTGCAAGCCAATTTTCTTTATCATTGTTTCCTCTGGTTGAAATCAATTTCACTAATATTTTCCGTCTTTTTCCGTAAGCTATCTTTGCTATCTTTATTCTCATTTGCCGTTTCTTATTGTTCTTCCAGTCTCATATCCCAATCAAATTACAATACGAGGTATTTAATCGAATTGAAAGTGAATGTTAGAAAGTGAATGGAATAAGAATGTAAGGATAAAATTCAATTTTCCAGGAAACTGGCCAAATTTCGCTAATATTAAGCTTAAAAGACACTTATTCTCTATATAGAATGAGATCATGAAAACCACTAACCATGTCTATGGATATCTAATAAAAACATTAACACATTTTTGGCACATATATGAGGTTAAATCAGCTTAAATTGTAGTTAAAAGACCAATTTCAAGTTCTAGCTAACGTTGAGCTGAACCAATTTATACTTACAGAATTTTTTAATTCCCTGCTATTTTATCTTTGTTATCGAACTCAATTTATACAGTGAGCACTATCTCAGGGCGAACGTCAGTACCCGTAACCACATGCTCACAAAATTATATCAAATAATCGTCGCGGACCAGTCAATGTAGTTTACCACACCAGCAGTTTATACGTTTACCAAGTTAGTGATTAGTCACGAGCCATTCAATTGATACTATCTGTCACTATATCGGTACTATCAATGTCTCTTCTATACAATTGGCAGGGGAAATTCATTAAGGTGACTCGGATATGAGGCACTCACAATGAATAATGAGCTCGAGTATGGAGGACGAATGTCCTATTACGTCTCAGTGGTAATTTTATGATGAAAAAGATCTATTCTATCGCAATATTCGCGACTAAAAGATATCCTGGTAATTCTTGTGGACATCTTGAAATTAATTGCCGAGTCTAAATATCGTACGAAGTATATACAAAGCCGGAAGCAAAGAATTTAATCCTTTTTATGATATCCCTCTTTGCCTTTTTCTTTCCACATTTTCATATTCCTAAGATAAATTTACAATCCTTGTTTTAATTATCAACCGATGTTTATCTTTCCCTAGTATTCTCTAGATTTCCCTAGTAAATTTCTTAATGTCAAAAGATTTCAATGATGAAATTTTCATTTATCATTTAATTTGTGATATTTTTGAATTGAATTATCGATCAAATATTAAGTGTTAGTAAATTAATATCTCTGTATTTACTTGGCACTTTATAAAACTTACTACGTACTTTGGTACTGTTCCGTAATACCCCCTTATTAATTACCCATTCTGTTTTTCTCTGAGGTGGAATAAAGGAACATTACCTTTCAAATTTATTTTGGTATAATCTATGAATGGATCTGCAAATGAAAATTCAACTTACATTTATTAAAGTAAGACACTTAAATGCCGAAATATTACAATAGTTTCTCATACTTCAACATAATAATCAAAATTTCGTCTTCACATATTGTCGTTTTACTATAAAGTTTATTCCTCCTCATCCTAGATAGTAAAAATTAATTTTCACTAGATTGAAGATTAGATGACTTTGTATCAATTTCTTTCGGACGACTTTAAAAAATATATTAGTTAGCCTCTATTGTCAATAAGAAGAATATAAATCCTATTAACAGTCGCTATGAAATTTAACAATAAAATTTGAAATTTAACAGTCCTTGAATGATATGATGAATAAAGTCTGTTATTTAGTCCATATTTGAATTGTGTTGTTGTTAGGCTGGCTGCAATATAGTTTATATATCAACATATAGCATATAACATTTAAATTATGACGATCGGTTATAAGGGTTTACGAGAAATAGAAATTGACTGGGATAAAAATTTTCCGAAATTATAGATATACTTAATTATTTGCAATTAGCAGCATTGAGCTTTTAATTTAGATTTATGTTGTATCTCGGAAGAATATTGAAATTCTATTGAAAGTAGTTGACTGACATAATCTCCGTCTTAAAACGGGTTATCTAAGAGACAATATATATAAAATTTTTCGCTCACAATGTATATACACCTTCACCTCAAAATGCTCATGTTTTACATAAGAAAGAGTAAAGTGAGAGTGAAATTTACGCGCTGAAATAACTTCAATCGCCTTAGGAGCACTTTCGCCCAAGTAGCCGACAAAATAGACAGAGGGAAGACCAGAATTTTCACCGATTTCTCCCGAATTTCATACATCCTATGTTTTGAGATAGAATCCTAAGAGAGTATAAAACGCTAACGACCGTTTGTTGGGAATCATTCACAAAGCCGTACAGCAATCATGAAGACCACAGTAAGTTTACTTCTTTCCATGTTTCAACAAGCTGAGGGATATAGCTCCTTTGAGAGTTCATCCCTTAAATATTAAGTTAACCTCTCTATTAATTTCTCATAGATTATCGCTGCAATCTTCTGCGTGCTGATGCCCTTGGCTCTGGCAGAAGCTCCATACGCCCCTGAGGAGGCCTACGGACCACCGGAGCTAGATCAATCCTCTTCGGGTGCTTTTTCTTCTGCATTGGCCAATGCAGCAGCCAAAGAGGAGGATTATGTGATAAAGGAGGTTCCCCACTACATATATGTCATACGTAGGAAGGTTGCCCACCAAATAGTCCCCGTGGTGCATCATCAAACCAAAGAGGTTCACAGAAAGGTGGCTATCCCTGTGATACACCGTGAGGTTCCAGTGGTGCACGACCATCACCATGAAGTGCATCACGTTCCAGTGATTCATCGCGATGTTCATCCTGTAGTGCATCACCACACAAAAGAGCTGGTTCATCATGACGTGCATCACGATGTGCACCACGATGTTCATCACGACGTACACCATGATGTACATCACTCAGTTCCCGTGGTGCATGACCACCTGCACGGAGGCCATCACTCGTTATACCACGGCGTTCATCATTCAGTTCCAGTGGTTCACCACGGCGTACACCATTCTGCTCCTATAGTTCATACTGATGTTCACCATGGCGTACACCATTCAGTTCCTGTTGTCCATGGAGATGTTCACCATGGCGTGCACCATATTTCTCCGGTAGTTCACAGCGATATTCACCATGACGTGCACCATTCAGTTCCTGTGGTTCATGGAGATGTTCACCATGATGTACATCATTCAGCTCTTGTAGATCATCATGACTCTGTTCACAAGGTATCCCAATGGTAACGCAAGTGAACAGTGGTTTTGATAAAAATGAAGACTGGATTCTTCATAATTTGAGTTCCGCTTGTGAGCTTCAGGAGCTCAGAGACTTTTGAGTGATTAATTCATTCTTCGCTTTTATTTATTTACGAAATTTCCTGCTTTGGATCACGCATGACCCACCATTTTGTTACCTGGAAACCTTTCTGCCTGTTTTTGAGTAAATAAACTGTTTTCCCATATCTAAGAGAGTTTGATATTTAATTATTTCGAGGTTATATAAAAGACAATTCCTTGCTGCGGATTTCATCGACGGTGTTTCTGAGCTTTCAAAATGTTAGTGCTTCCGTGAGATAAGTAAGTTAAAGATGAAATACTGTTACGTTAATTTCAAAGGTAAATAAAAACAATGTATCAACTCTTAGGATAGTGAATGCATAGTATTTCAGGATTATTAAATATTACAATAAATAAGATACAACGAGTTTAATGGAACGAAAAATACAGTAATCTATCATCCCGCATTATAGAATAAGTATAGCGATAAGTTATTTTTATATATTTAGAGAAGATACAACTGCATTTCACTTATCTTATGACAAGCTTCTGAAGGGATACAAAAAGGGCCCTGAAGCAAAAGGGCGCTGAAGCCTTGACCATCGCATTTTCAGTAATCCTAATTCATCTATATATTGTTTGCTTCGGTTTGACTGTCGTTAGGTGGCTGCTCCAAACACTCTACAGCAACTTTTATAACGCAAACACACTCCGCAATCCTTTGTACGTACTAAAAGTCTCATACAGATTAAAATTCCGAAATAACATCACTCTATTTACAAACAGTATTAGAACTTACACAAAAACCATAAGATTTAATATATAGCATTTCCCCCATAATATATTTACACCACATAATTACTGCCACTAATGTTACAGTTTGTCGTTCCTTTTGCGATATCAGTACTTTTATTTTCCTCATTTTTCTGATTATGATCCTCATATTAATATTTTTAATAATAAGACTGGCGGAAGCTGGATATGCATTTATAGAACCAAGGAAGCGGTGGCCCGAAAAAGTTTGGGAATCACTGCTCTATTTCTACATCAGATGTAAGCTAACGAAATCAAATAAAAATTCAAAGATTATTTAGAACTTCTTTTTCATGCATGATTAAAAAGGAAAACTAAAAATAAAATTGCCTGTGTGTGAATGAAGGAATAATTACGATGAATTCATTTATGGTTGCCAGTATCTTTTCCTTAATATACTAGGTGACCTCCGTTGGCTCATCATTTTCTAATAACCAATTTGAAACGCTAAACCAGAGTTGAATCATATACAGCCTGTTATGGTTCCCTCTATGGACAGCGATGGGATTTGTGAACTATACACAACGAGTTACGAAAAGAAGGGAACAACTCAAAAGCTGAATGAAAGACAGCAATCAAATTAAGGTTTGTGAAGTTGCATTTTGAGACAAAAATTGAGAACTGAAGGAAGATGTTTCCCATTGGTATAATTTTTCGTAAAGCAAAGATTAAAGGAGTTTTTCAGGTAAAATATTTCGAGAAAAATATTCAGTTTATTTACATTAAATATTTTCTGGGTTAATCGATTGCAACCGACAATAAAAGCCGATTTTTAGGGTGAATTCGCTTTCGTTTCGTGTCATTCATTCGTTTTCATCTCTTTCCGTTATTACAACTCAATTAACAATAATTAAAATAATTTTAATGACATTGCCTTATCAAATTCCATTGTTTCAATTAATTATAAGTAATTAAGGAACTATCTCTTGAAAAGGTCCCTTTTAATAACGGAAATTTACGAACTACCGATGTGAAAGAGGAGCCTATATATCGCTAGCGTAGGGTCTGTCCTTGATAAAGGAGTACGAATGGAGAAAGGAAGCGAAAGTGATGGCCTTCGGCTACGAAAAGATTGTGGTTATTCGTATATGAAGAAAATGAATTATGAAAGTTTTTCCAAAAAAGAAGCATCAAATTAGATAAAAAGAGGACAGATTAAACTCAGATCAATATGTCTCTCACTAAAGGGAAAAAATCGAAACGAAGATCATTTGAATTCAAGCTGAACAAGTTACTGATGTATAAACACTTATATTTCAACTCTCAATAAATCATATATTATGACTGGTATGCTAAAAATCCCGATGATATCAAATATGTTTGAGTATTCGGCCAAAATATACATGAAATACACGAAGATTATCGTGAAGGAATATATACGATAGTCGAATACGCCGAGTTTAAGAAGTATTGAATTTTAGAAATCTAGAGGGTCATTTTGAAAATAGTTTAGGAATAAAAAATACACATTGAATTAATCTGGTGTTTGAAATATGTGTTAATCATGCATCAATAAAAATATCATAAAATAAATAGTTACATGTATGGTTTTTTGTATCTGAATTATTTAAGGAGTGAAGTAGTTTGTTTTTCACGTTTCTATTTTGCCTAAAATGCTGTTATTAGACCAAGTCCACGTGAGAGCAGCATAATGGCACAAGGAGTAACACTCAATATTGAGTGTTTCGATTCGGCGGAAAAGTGTTTAGAAAATCTATCCCATTCATAAAGATACGGAAATAGGCACGAAAAATAAATACGGTTGAAAAAATTTTTCCTCATTTTAAGACTATTAAAATTAAAAATTACCACTAAAACTAAGGACATATGATACTTGCTGATCTTAGAGTTCAGTGACAATGCTAACATTAAACATTCTAACTAATTAAAACGTTATTGTTAGAAAATGGGTCTGCAACTATCCTAATTATTTCATTTCTCAATTTCCTAATTTCCCATATTTTTTCTTTTCATAAGTTGTTATCACAATAATCTCACAATTACATCTGCTTGAGTTCCAAGGGCGGCAATGGTTACAATATTCTCGCTAAGAATCTATTTTTACTATTTATTCGGTAAAGTATAATGACTATATATAATAACAACATTTTTCAGGAATCTACGAACATAAACAAAAGATTAAATATATAAACGACCAATGTCAGCATAGATGATGCCATTAGCATAAATTTTGTTATTAAATACGGTGCTTACACGGTACCACATAGTTACCCTCAAAGTAGTTTACTCTATTGAAGTGCAGAAATTTTTCTGGGCGTACAACTAACGTTAATAAACTATATAAAGACGTCTTATTTCGAAATTATTTCTGAAAAAGTGAAAATTCGATGATTCTAGATACTCTCTTTGTGTTAAACACGACTCTTCAATTAACTAAGAGATAAAGGTTCTCCAAGCGCCGAAATAGCGGAGACCGTCTAAGGGCGATTACCGGGAAACGGATAATCGTATTAGCGGTCCCAGTTCTTTAGAATCCCGATGTACATTTCGGAAACAATGCTTCCATCTTCATAGGGGGTCCAATGCTGAATGGACAGAAAGAGTGTGGTGTGAGGTATTTGTAACTGTTTGTCGTGGGAGGGGGTTTTTTTGGGGGTGGGGTTTTTTCTCTGGGTTTGTGACGTTCGTGTGGACTGCGTGTGGCCAAGAGCGATGGGGTGGGGTTTTTCAATCTTAGAGAAGGGAAGGAAATCTTTTGTTAGAGAAAAATAAGGTATTTCAAACTGTTTATTCTGATGTTAATTTAGAAACCGATCGATTAGAATAACACTGGAAATAAAATTTAGTTACTATTAGACTCTTCGCATTTTCTCTTATTTCTGAGAAAATCTTCAACCCCCAAGGGAGCACTTTCCAAACGTGGAAGAAAGAGACACCGATTTCTCCCGATTCTTCTATGGCTGAAAATCGACTTCTGATCGACTATATAATACTCACGGACAACATCTAGAAGCATTCTCAAAGTGAAAGAGTAACCATGAGGTCCACGGTAAGTCAACTTTTCCGAATATCCTTATTAAGCGACTAAGAAATTTTCTTTGACGATGCTTGTGCAAACTATTAAATATTAATTTAAAGGAGAACATTCCATTAAACCCTAAGTCCAAGATATTCGGTTGATCTTGGGAAGAGATTAAACAACATAGTGGGTTAAGACTTTCTTCTAACATAGTGGGTCTTATATTAAGAAATAATCCATAGAAACCTACCCCATGTAGCAATGTATTCCTCCGTCAAATGATTTACTGTGACGAAGAGGAAAAGACTTGGTAAATTTTCCACAAACTACCAAGTCTTTTCTTTTGTGCCATAATCTTCCACAAAATAATGTCTTACCACATCTATTTCATTCGATTTACTGTAATATAGATTTCCTGTTGAGGAGTTTTTGAGCAGGGATGTATTATATATATGTTACGTCTCGTATTTCGTCAATGATGGTTTTTAAAGGATTTTATCGAAGAGATAGATTACATATATAGGCTCTGATATAAATGTTAACCAGCCAATTCATTTTTACAGGTTTTCGCTTCCCTCATCTGCGTTCTTCTGCCTTTGGCTCTCACCGAGACGCCCTACTCTCCGCAAGAAACATACGGAGCTCCAGACTTTGAACAGTCCTTCTCGAGCGCTTCTGGGTCTGCTTTACCTCCTCCAGAATCCCAGGCTGATGCTGAGCCCCCCAAAGTAGTCTACGTGATCAATCACATTCCTCACATAACCCTCATTGAAAAACCTGGTTCTCACCATCATGCCTCACTGGTACACCATCATGGAGAAGCGGTACATGGCCATGTTCCTGTAGTCCATGGCTTGCATCACGCCGGTCACGTAGCACATCACCCAGTCCCTTACGTGTACGGTCACGGCGTCCACCATGTTGTTCCAGTAGTTCATGATGGCCACCACCATGATGTCCAACATGTAGTTCCAGTAGTTCATGATGGACACCACCATGATGTTCATCACGCAGTTCCTATAGTCCATGAGGATTCCGATGACCATCACTCAGTTGCTGGGGCTCATCACATTTTCCCTGCGATATATTTTTCCGCCCCAGATGCCCCAGTGGCACATGATCACCACGTGGTTCACCATGATATTCCAGTAGTTCATCACAATTCATCAGTGGTGCATCATCCCGCACCTCCCGTTCACCACTAAGCAATCTTGATGGTGAAAGTGGACTAAGGCGAATGTGCTAGTTATCTGCGGCGATTAAGAACTCCATTTTCGGAGTTCTGTTGTCGATGGCGTACGGCTTCAGAGGATCACCAATGTTTTAATCTATGCCTGTAATTTATTGTTGAAATTCCACATTGATTGTGTACTTTAACACTGGTTAAATGCTTTTGTTTTGTTATGGAATAAATATATTCACAAACAATCGCTATGATGACAAATTTTTGCAGATAGAAAACCTCCATCTGTTATGCTGGAAGGTTTCCTCTTGTACAATCTTTTTCTAATTTTCCTTTAAATAAAAAAATAATGCGATTTCGTCACACTTATGAATGTACCACTCAATTGACGTAATCAGACAAAAGTTCTTAAGGATTTTAGGGACAAATTTGTCGAAAGATTTACAAAATATACTTTTTACTCGGTACATAATACATTCTATCAAATTTATCATCTATCAAACATGGCTTTCATTTTCTTCCATGATGGATTCCCACAACATCATCTGATACTGCGAGGGAAAGTTTTAGCATGAAAATTGAGCTGTGATGGCTGATACAAAATATGCATTTACTAGATAATAAATATAATAGAGATGGGTTTTAGGGATGGGATTTTCTTTTGCTTCTACGCGTTTCTTTCTATTTCGAAATATGGTTTCTGAGAACATTTATGATTCTCAATCAGTTCTTCATTGAAATGTCAAGGCTTTTTACCCTATGATTTTGAATCAAGAAAATAATTCCCCTAAAATAACCAATCAATTATTCGAAAGCGTTCTAGATTAAACTATAATGTCTCACTTAAGATATTCAATAGATTAACTTACATTGAGCCTGTATACCGTAATCATTTCTTTAATTGATAAATTTCAGATCACCTTTCCCGTATTGTCAGTTTGATCTATCCTCGATAGAAATATTATTATGACAATTTCTGATTGCAAATCAAATATCATTATGTTGACTTAAAGGAAATATTGTTTTCTGCTTTAAATTTTATGTAGCTCTGGTAATCAAACTTTGAATCCAGTCGGATCAGAAAAACGAGCGTTTGCGTTTTGCAGGTAAAAACATATATAGTTAAATGAATATTTCATTCTAAAGATAACTTGGGAGAAAGTAAATACTCGTAATGTAGATATTCGTAGACGAAATAACTCGATTGGGGACCGGTGAAGTCTGCATTAATGAAATTCATCGTGAAAGCGCAAGGTCGTTTATATTCTCATGCATAGGAAATGCTAATCACTTAATTTAATTCCCTTAGAAGGGTCGTAAAATTATTGTTGTTTACTTTAGAAGGAAAATCTTCACCCTATATGAATAAATGCGAGCAACATGACAGGAGAAATAAATCAGGAAGATTTTTCACTAGGCACTATACCCTGTTTCCATAACATTTCCAGAAATTAGAATAGGAACAACACACAACGAGTTTCGAAGCTTAAGCATCATCATGAAGTTAGGAGACTTTTAAAATTGTTAATTCTTGGACACTTCTTCATTTGAAGGTGATGCTTAAGCATTATCGATATTAAGTAGTATTTGGCAAAGTTATTTAAAAAGAGTACAGTTTTTCCGTCAAAAATTTACCTGATTTATTTCTCATTCATCTTATATGTTAAGGAATTGGGGAACTGATTCTTGGTTATCTCAAAATATGCTTCTACATTTTGGAAGCCATTTGAGGAATGTAGCAGAAAGAAATTGAAAAGATTCCAATGTAGAGCAGATATCTAATGGGAGGTTTTAGGAAACAAATTAAATTTCAGATATGTGAAATATGTACGAATGGGAATCGATGAAAACGATGAGGAAAATAATCAGAGAATGTTTCGTTTGGCACAAAAAAGAATACAGCAAGGAATGGGTAAAATTATAGCAAGGAATTAAAAAGAGGTAGTCACAATCAAAAAATAAATCTTGAGCCGCAAACAGCAAATATCGCCAAATACTCTTTTTTAAAAATAAGAATAACGGAGTATCATAAGAATCCCGGATCGCTATTTATTCTAAAACTCTGAAATACGAGGGCTGTTCAAAAAGTTCCCGAACTTTATTTATTACAACACAAATAATTTGCTTAAACATTATTGCTTCGGGTCTCCTTCAAAGTACTCCCCACCCTAATGTATACACTTATCCCAACGGTATTTCCACTATTTAAAACAGTCTTGGGACGCTTCTTTCGGATCGTTCATAAGCTCCTCCGTCGTATTTTTCTTTATTTCTCAAATGGCGGCAAATCTTTTTCCTTTGATCTGGGTTTTTAGCTTTGGGCATAGGAATAAGTCACATGGAGCCAGGCCTAGTGAATAGGGTGGTTAGAGAAGCACAGTGGTCTTGTTTTTGGCTAAAAACTCACGAGTTACTCGTGTTGCTCCCGGTCTGCCGTCATCAGGCGAGGCACGAATTTGGGCATGACTCGATGCATCCTCAATTTTCTTAGTTAGGATTTCGTAGCAGAATCAATCGGGATGCCACACTCTTCTGCAAGCTCCCTGACATTCAAACGTCGATTTGCACTAACGAGATCGTTCAATTTTTCGATGTGGGGGTCATCTTTGGACTTCCGGAACGCTCGTCGTCTTCGTCCGTTTTTGAACCGTATAAACCACTCATAACACGCGGTACGTTTTTATAGCATGCTCACCAATAGTCTTTGTAATCAAATCAAAAGTTTCCGTGAAAAATTTGCCCAGTTTCACGCAGAATTTTACAGAAGAACGCTGCTCCTTCAAAGAGCTCATTTCCGCGGATCCGATTTTTCGCCGCACTCTACGATCACCTGTTCACATAAACATCCGTAACTAATAAACAAAGAAAGATATCGAGAAAGTGATTGAAGGTAGTTATTTGGGAAGCTTTCGCGGATACAACGCCTATAGGCAGATAAAAAAATAACCAACTGGAGGCACACTATAAAAAAAGTTCGGGAACTTTTTGAACAGACCTCGTACTTTACGAATAAATAAGCTTTCCTCTTTTAGAAAAAAAGTTAGTAGACATTTAATTTTTGTGCTAAATTGCATTGACAATGTGAAAGGAGTCTGGGGTTTCCTAATATGGTAATGTGCGACGGGGACTTTATTTGGCTTGGCGCAGCAGGACAAAGTATCTTCTGTCTTGATTAAACTCGGATGTAATTTGGCCCTAGGCAGAGTATTCTCTGTTAGATTAATTTTCCTATGCTAAACGAAACCTTGAGTCTTAAAAATCCTTGGCTAGACTATACCTCTGCAAGTCAGAATCTATACTTTCGCTACAAAAATATTTACTCCAAAAATTTTGCCGTAGAAAAGAACTATGCCGCCATCAGGCTTAGTTCCTAATTGCAGTGGAAAATCAATCAAATAAATTACATCAAATAAACTATAATGGAGTTCAATATATACATTAAACCTCTTGAAAATGCCGACCGGGTAATGGATTTAGATGTTGAAGGAAATATTGTCAGTTGGTACTGATTTATGAGTTAGTTTTAATGACTTAATGGTGATTTATTTTACAATCTTCATGGAAAGAAGAAATCCATAGCTAAAGTCGTGCGTTCATTTCAAGTAAATGAATAGTGAAAATTGTACTAGCTTTCATTAAATATAAACAATAAAGGATTTAGTAGGATAGTAGAATTTTTTGAGGTATGACCGAGGAATGGAGACTGGCAGGATTTACGTAGGCGGAGGGAAAGAAGGAGAAGAAATTTCTTAGATAATTTAACAAATCATATTTTAATATTCCATTCTCCTACGTATGAGGAGTTTGCCCTCACGTCGAAGAAGATCAGAGGGTTGGCGATAAAAAGTAATACAGCAAGTTTAAAATTGGCGTCTGCTTCTAAGAAGTTAGAAACCCGAGAGTGAAATTTCTTTCAAGAATCTTATTTATAATCATTCGACTACCATATTCTATTATTTCTATAAATATACGTCGAGGACACTTTCGCTCGACGGAAGCAAAGCCGTAGGAAAATATGCACCGATTTCTCTAGTATCTTCTCCTTAATGTGTGACGATATGGACTTTCATTCGGGTATATAAGCAAGTGGTAAGGACACAAGGATCATTCACAAACTTGAAAAGCAATCATCAAGACAACCATGAAGACCTCGGTAAGTTAACAATTCTAATACTTATCGGATAACAACATCTGGCTCTAGCTAAACTTCTAAATATTTAAGCTCCGTTTCCCTCAATTTATTTTAGAAAGGACTGGTCACGACACAAAATTTCGTAGTTCAAGGGGTCGTTTCGGTAATTAACTCCACCTTAGGGGGCTAAACTCTCATCAAGTACCCGTTGACCTGAAAATTTTAGAAAAAATTAGTTTATTTCGTGAAAATTCTTGCATTTTCGAATAAAGATATTTCACGACTAATTTATTTAATTTTTCTTCTTTTGATGCTTGTCTCTACTTCCTACGGCAATTCTTTCTCTTTTGATTTTGTAGTAAAAGCAAGCCTATAACGATGAAATTAAGTTTACATGCTTCTCTAAAGGGGAAGTCTTGACTCCTCTTAGGTGACATCAAGGTGAATAATAGATTAGCCTATTATATGAGCAGGGAGGACATTTAATTCTTCTAAAGGTTGAAACTTGTATAGCATCTAGTTCTCAAGTTTTGGGCCAACGTATATACATGCTCTGCCATCAAATTGCTATACCGATATCAGAATGACTGACACACTATCGAGCGTAATATATAATAGATGATGTAATTTTCTTCATCCTTATAGACTTTTGCTGCCCTTCTGTGCACCCTGCTGCCACTGGCTCTTGCTGAGGCGCCGTACTCTCCACCACAAGAAAGTTACATTCCCCCAGCGGAAGGACAGTCTTCAGGAGCTACTGGTGCAGCAGCTTCTGCAGGAGCTGGTGCTCCTGAAAACGTGGATTATCGTATCAAGAACGTTCCTCACTACATCTACGTCATTGAAAAACCAGTGATCCATCATGCAGTACCATATGTCCATCACGACAGGAAAGAGGCCCTCTACACTGTTCCCATATTCCATCATGGTCACCCGGCCCTCCCCGTGGCACATGAAGATGTAGCTGTGGTTGGCGGTCACCATCATGGCGTGCACCATCACGGCGTGCACCACGCTGTTCCTGTAGTGCATCACGACTTGCCTGTGATCCATCACGCAGTCCCTGTGGTGAAGCATCACGCCCAAGTGGTTCATCATGGTGAACCTGTGGTACATCACTCTGTGCACGATCATCATGATGCTCATCATGTAGTCCCCGTGGTTCATCACCAAGAGTCCAAGTGGTAAAAGAAGTACGTTGATTATTATTTTCCTAGTGATGTTTGATTGACTCGATGGCTCTTTGGCCTGTTATTCCGCTGATATATCTGGAAGAAATCCAGAGGGACAATCGAATGATCAGTTCACTCTTCGATTTTAATTTATTTTAGATGAGCCTAATCGTTGAGCCTTTGTTTGGAGTATTTATGTTTGATCTTGGTTTGTTTGATTCTTGGCATTTGTTGAAAATAAAGTGTTCGCGATAAAAATGAGCGAATGTTTTCCTACTCTTTGTTTTTTATCCGCAAACCTGAAATTATCTTATATATTTTCTCATGATAATCAGAATCCAAGAAAGTCCCGATTAAATATTTTATGGTATAATTCACTCCGAAAAATGTGTCTGGGAAATGGGGAAACGGGAAATCTCGGTTACTACTGAGTATCCACGCCTTTAGAGTAACTTTACAACTCTGTTTTTTCTGAGTTAATGTATTGGCTGTGATTTTTCCCGCTCATTGCTTTCCTATTCTCTAAACCAACCGCCATTCACCTTTCCGATCATGAATTTTCATCTCGAATGAAGGCTTTTGCAAAGGCTTCACGCATATTTCTTATCAGTTTCAAACAAGGATAGTTCTTTTATTTTTCTGGTCTCAGTAAATTGAAGTTCTTTGCTACCCATACTCTCTCCTCAATTCCCTTTCATCACGTCATTTACCGTATATTCTTTTCTCGGAAGAATCCCTATCCAGTAAACGCGTTCTTTTCGCATCCATCTTCCAAGTTTCCTTCTCTGTCAACTCGATAACTTTCCATCTTCTCCGGGAGTTCAATCCCAATTTTCTCCCGCTGCCTTTCTCATCTTCTTTCTTCTTTCTCTATCTCTCCCACTATCTCTCTCCAGTCCTCTTCATCCTTCTCTTATCATACCTCTCTCGTGCAAAGATTTCTTCCTCGAAGTTTCCTCTTAGGGTCTTCTACTTGACCTTGACCCACGCTCACTTGACCGACGCTCACTTGCCAGCATCTTATATAATAATCACCGATGTGTGTGTATTTATCTATCCGATGTCGGAAACTCCCGTAATAAATATATGGGTGAAATATTTGAACATTAATTTCATGCACTTCCCGAAGTGATAGAATTATAAATTTCTGGGAATCGTTAAAGGTCCAACGGAGTATTACTTATTGATATTTGTCTGTCCTAGGTATCCTTGGTTCGACTCTGGATGACGCGAAAACACTCCCATAAGATATGCACGAAAGGTTCATTTTGATCGATTGCAGTCATTTTTTTTACAGAATTAAATCAGAAATAATGGTCCTACGAAATCGAGACAAGTTCCAAAAGAAAGAAAATCGAATAAATATTCTTATTTTGGTCGCAGAATATCTTATTCGAGGCGAAATTGAGAGAATCCTTACAAAAATGATGAAAAATTAGCGTAATTTTGCGGGTATAAACAAATCCTACCCCTGACGACAAAGGACATTGTTGCACTCGACTCTCATAAGAATATTTGAGAAAGAAAGGTCCATATAAAATGTATATGGAAGGTAAACCAACATATCATGGGAAGGAAAGCATTAGTAAACTTTGGAAATCTAAAATCAGCAACATAAATTAACACTAATAAAATAGAACATCTCAGAAGAAAACAATTCGAATCCTCTTTCATTTACAATATAAAGCCACTATGTTTGTGAACAATGATTAATTAAATGGTTTACTATTCAGAAGGATCAGAATTATTTATTACGAAATAAAGATTATTATTGCAAATATACTGAGATATTATAAATATAAATGTATTTTCGCGTATTTAAAATTTAAAAAAAACTTAAAAAGTTAACACCTTAAAAGGTGTAAATAAATGTTTTATTAAAACAATCAAGCTGTGGAAACTTCTTAGCTTCTTCTTATGAAGCTTCATAGCAAATCTGAAACTTAATCTTCTGGAAAAAGTTTTCCGTAAACAGGATTCGAACCACTGAGGATAAACTTTTGGATTAACCTTTGGAAAATTTCTTTGATATAGCAATTTTTACTATCTAAGTTCATAAAATGGTTTTCAACTTCGTTAAAAGCCATTTTGTATATATAAATTTGTATAGCATAAAAATCAGTCAGAATTTAGTAAAATTACTTTTTAAATAAGTAAGCAAGGCGAAACAGCTCCTCATTTCTTTAGGATGATGATAATTGCATTAATTGCTTTTACATTATTACGCCACAAGCTGCTGGTCCTTTGTGTCAGGAGATGTCTTAACATCGACTGTCGGTAAATCGAACTGTCGTTCAACCGAGCTGTCGATCAAATGGGAGTCGATCAAACGAGAGGATTCCTTGCTCCAGTCGTGAACGTCATTACCTTTGAGTGAAGCTCGGAATAGGAGTTCCGTAATTGATACTAGGCAAGGCTCTCCGCACATCTCTTCCAATTAGAAGACGACGCCGACGTCTCACGCCCTCCGCTTAACCGCATTATCGCTTTCATTTGTTTCCATCCCCGCGTAAACGGCTCTCTTCCATCCCACCGAAACGAAAATCGATGCTCGACTAATCATTTCATTGGAACGTGCATTTATGGAATTGGAAAATTCTCGTTGCCCAAAAAAAGCGGGGATTCGGATGACGAGGGAGGAAATTGGCTTCTTCGTGACTGCCTTTACCGAATTCGGAAAGCAACAGGTTAAAGCGCGGACTGTTCAGCTCACGTATTTTTTTCTCAGCCGATTTCTGTTCTCTGGCAGTCGAAGGATTTATTTCGCTTATATTACAATGGAAGTAATAACTGTGAATAAAAATTTGAGATGAAAAATGTGAAAGGAGATTCCGTCTTAAAATTTTCCATCGGAACAAAAGGAAGGATAACCAGCAATGCTTTAGCAATAAGAAAAGCGAAAGTTGGGTGGTGGCTGCTATTCATTTTTCAATGAACAGAAATTATGAATGGAAGACTTCTGCAATCTGTTTCTCTGGATCGATAAACTGAACATCAAGTAAGATTCAGTGTTTCCCTTTAAATAACCGTTGCTGAGTTCTTTAGGCTCCTAAGCAAAATTCTCTCAATTCTTCTCATAATTGGAAGGAGAGAAAGCTGCCTTTTATTGGCTCTTAAATTAGAGCTGATAGAAAGAATATACCTTACTGTATAAATGTCATGACAACTCATTCAAAACTAATAGAATTGGAATGCTTGACAAATTCGGTCATTTAAATTATTTTCAATGCCCAAACCTTAGAAAATAAGAATACCTTAACATTATACCATCATTTGTAGACACAAGAGTTCATCAATTAACACGTGTGTTTAATTTAAACTAATGAGATAACCTAAATGTAAAAAAATGTCAAGACGTTAGAGAACTTCTAATTACCAAAAAAGATATGAATCCAACGACTACATCTTCATTATCAATGTGTTACAACTGAAAATAATTTTCACGCCAAATTCTTTTGAAATCCTCTTCGAAATGGTTTAAGCCTAATAAGACCTAAAATTATTCGAGATAAAGGTTGTTTAATTTTGGATCGTTAAAAGAATTGAAATTCTGAGTAAGATAAAACTATACAGGAAGCTTATTGCAAAATACGTACAGGGGTTCAATGTAAGAAATGTCATAGAACTATTATGGTGGTTTTTTTATTACTGATACTGATACTTATTACTGTTTGGAGTTTGAATAAGTCCGAAAGGTCCCGTTGAACAGTAAGATGCACCAAATTTTGGAATTTTTATCCTGAGTTCATTCATATAATGCAAAAAATCTGGTTGTTATTTTTTCACTGGTGAAACTAAATTTTTTTCGCGCACTTTAATAGAGTGATCACTTAGAAATTATTCTTAATAATATATTATAAGTCATTTCTTAAGAAGTATTAATTCAATCAAAAAAATAACATGACATTAGAATACTTATTCTCAACTCAAATAAAAGATTTTAAAGTATCTTCATGGCACAATAAAAACATTTATTGATTTTGTAAAACAACTTTAGTCTTCTCAGTAAGTAAATAGACATACTAGTACAAATTTGGTCTCGTTAGAAAGCTTTCAATAGGAATTCTCACAAATTGAAACTTACGTTAACTATAAAACAGCGATATATTTTATATAAATATATTTTTCAACCTTGTTCTAAAATAGCTGTGTAGATGTTCATAATCTACGTAATATATTTTCTTAATAAACAAACTTCCTAAAAACCTCATTTGTTTTCTAAGTATAGGGCTGTTTCAGGTTTAATGATTTAAGCTTTGGAAAGGAAAGGTTTCAACTCCGGTGGAACCATATTTTCCAGGCAAACGATCAAACAACCGTTGTTTTCTACCTAATTAACAACTTGTGAATGTTTGCGAGTGATTGCATCTATGCATATTTTTAAAGTTTCCCGGACGTGAAATATGAACGCCTCACCGCCTATAAACAAGAAATGCAACATCAAAATGTGCTATGATGTCGCTATTGAATATGGAAAGGATATATTATTAGGTATTGATCAAATGGAAAGAGTGACGATTTGGATAGCTGTGTTTAATCTATTTGCTATCTGAACATTGGGAAACACAAAACGGAAAACGACGCAGATGAATACATACGGGATATGTATAATTTTTCATCTATGTGGTATTCAATAAACAGTTTTTTCCCATCATATTATACAAAGTTGAGAATCTACAAATTTAAGTGCACATATTCCATATTTAGACACATAAAATGTCATAAATGTCACATTGCTGAAGAATCGTTCTTTGCAGTAATGTAGATAGAAACACTTTGTTCCGAATATATTTTTTCGTTGCATACCTATGTAAATATTCCGAAAGAAATGGAAGCCCTTTTAGCTTGTAGCTATAATATATATAGAAGCTTGTACAAGAAATTTTGTTGGATGAGGTAAATGTATACTTTAAATCTATTTGTAACATTTTTAGTGGAAAATACTAATTTTTAACCGTGATCAGTTGAATAAACGACAGAAACCTGCGTTCAAATTTCATTTTATTGCTTACTAGAAACACAGGCAAGTTTAATTGAAGTTTGTATTAGTTAGCATCATCTAAAAGCAATGAGGTCGTTTCGCACATGCATGCCCCCATCTGGGATCGAACCCGGTATATTTTAGAAGATATTAACATCAACATCCCTTTCTAAAGTAGCCTATTAGTTTTTCTAGGGTTCTGTGGAAGAAATGAACAGAAGTAAGTATATTTTTTAGTGCTTAATTCTTTTTAACGATTTAGGAGCTCGTTTCTGGCGTATCCTTCCCAGATTTGGCTCCTTAGGCAATACCGGTGGCAAACTAAGAAGCACTAGTGGAACTTACGAAGAGCTTTTATTTCAAACTTCGCCATAGCGTTTTACGGGGTGCGGCTGAAACATTGATTAAACATCTATATTGTTTATGTAAGAGAAAACCGGAAGGAGAAAAGCCTAATTACATCGTAAGGTGAGAACGGTTATATATCTTAATGACTAGCGGTCGGAAAATATCGCTGTGTCTGATAGTGCTGTAGTATTAGATGACGTATAAACAGAGTGTCTAACCTCACCATACAGAGTCAACTTTCTGCTACTTAAGAGATGATGAAATTTCTTTTGGATATCCTAAGAATAAATGGAAGATTAAAATTGTGTTTAGTTTTTGAGCATTAAATTGATGATAATAAAAAGGTAGTAGATAGATAGTATTAATACATTTTCATTTCTCATTTTATATAAAACCAACGGTGATAAGTTTTTCATTTAGGCATTTGTAACGATCTGATTCTGACCTAAGATAACTTACAATTTCAATTAGTGAGCAGAAATACGTTCCGATATTTCTCAAGTTAAACTTTTCTCCCAAACTGAACCTATCGCATACAATTACACTTTAGGTAGCTTTAGTTAGATGATTTATCAACTGGATAATCAAAGCACAACTTAATATCCATCAAAAAATTTAATTGTTTCAACTTTCCACGCAGACTAAATTCTCATGAATTCCATGATATACACAGTTTCCCTTCGGACCTTTTATTATGCGATCTCAATAGGTTTGCGCAGGTTTTTCGCACCTCTATTCTTGTTTCTTGTTGCCGTTTTCCGGCTGTGGAGGTGTGTCTTACCTAATATCATACGTCTCCACAACTCCTAAAGTTTTTCTCTCTATTCAAATAAGAATTTCGCATTTGACGTGTAAGCCTCATATATATCAGTAAATAAGTCTGTTTCAAGGTAAAGAGCTATAAAAGATGGTAGTTTAGGGAAGACATTATTGATGTTTTTATTGACATCACTGACGTCAGGTTGTATTGGAAGAAGAGAGTTTCCAATCTCAATATAACTTTAAGACAGGCCTTTAAATTCCGACGAAGAGCTGCAGAGGACAAAATTGACTTAGGTTTACAAGCCGAGAGAAGGAATCTTCAGCAAAAGCATGAAAAACAGGATTTCGTAGTTTCGATAAAAAAGGTATTTTATACATATGATTTTCTTGGAATCATAGTTCTGCGAATATGTAGAGGATTACGAAAGAATGAGATATCGTATCGCTTCAAATAGTGACATAATTTACGGACTGTAATTTAGAGAATTCAACAATTAAAATTTTGCCTTTAACAAGGATGCCTCGAGTATCTCAGCCTGAGAAACTTAGCCTTGCTCCAGCGAAAGAACTACGAAAGATGGGAGGTTTAGAAACTGGCCACGTAGTTCTCAAAGAAAAGGAAATTTGAGAGGAATTCGAGAGATTCCTTTCAGACGCTTTTGCTTTAAAAATAGCTCTTTTAATGACGTTGACACAGAAGAGAAAATCATGATGAATAACACAGCGTTTTCATCAATGCTTTTTTAAGCAAGAGAAGGTAATTAATATTGATGATTCTCAATCATCTGCAGTATTTTATTTACTGGTTATCCTAAAACATAGATAGCTTTATTGTTGTTCTTATAATTTTCCAACTCAATGAATTTCTCGTTGTTATGACTCGACTCAGAGCCGGTTTTAGGTGAGGTCCTAGGTTAGAGATGGCAAACCTTTTGTGGAAAGAGTGCCATGTTAGACTTATAGATAGATATAAGGATGTCAATGATAAATTCAATAGTCTCATTAGCTTTGACTGGAGGCCCGTTTAATTTTCAGGCCCAAGGCTTCAGCCTGTCTAGTCTAGGAGTAAACACAGCCATGGCTCAAATATTATCGTTTCTCTATAGCCTAGGAAACAAGATACTCGCCAAAATACGCCTATGATCCTTTAAATTGCCGCGGTGGTTAAAATTCCGGGTTTTTGCGGAAAAGTAGAGGCTAAGGGAATATAATTTTAGAAGACGTGAAGATAGCTTAAAAAAGCAATCTTCATTATGAATTCATACTTAAAAAGAGGTAATAGTAGACGATATTTAGAGAGATGTTTAAATGCGAAAAAAGGAGAATGACGCGGTTAAAAAAATCTTGCAAAATGCAAGTATGCAAAACTACCAAGTAGCTCGCATCTTAATTTGGATGCTTTTCGTTGATTTGAAAATCGGCAGTAGTGATCTTTTTCGGATAAACTTAGAACAAGTATTTAGCTCATCTCATTTTTCTGTCCCTTTTTGTATGGCCTCATGAATTCTTTCAGTTCTCACCCAGAGTTTGAGCTACGCTCCATCATAGGATTGACTATTTACATTCAGATTATCATAACGGGATCCCTGAAAATGTGTACATGTTGACATGTCGCATATACTTAAACTTCAATTGGAGAGACCGATGTCGATAAGGTTTACTGTATTTATTCTAGGTTAAATGAATCTTAAATGGGGATTTTTTTGCTGATTTATTCGAAAGCTTTTCACCTATTTTGGAGGAATTTCGCATCAATTAGATGAATTGCCTTTCCGCAGAAGAAAGGCAGCCTAGCCAGGTGAAAAAATATTGGAAGAATCAACAAGAAATACGCATTTAGTGCACTGAGATATATGGCAAGTAAATGTGTGATTTTTGAGCGTGATACGACAGAACTGAGGATATTCTGAGCTCGGGAGTTAGGGTTCAAAGATGTGATGCGTCTGTCTGCATTCTGCAAACTGAAGTAAACAATTCATTCCAAGAATTCGCGAACATAGATATCGGAGGAATGACGGAAGGAATTATTTGGAGAAGAATTTTCAAACTGAAATCAAAAGCTAAGAATTCTTAGCAGAAAGGGAATGAATCGATGACACGGATATCGGATTTCGAAAATGTTAGTACAAACGGAAAAAGTAATGTATACTTGAATAGCACGAGGCTAAGGAGGCTCATGAAGGGTTTTATACATTAGATTTCTGAACAGATTCTAGTTTATAAGATATTGCTTCCTAGTAATAATTTCTAGCTGAATAATATATCTGTAGAGCTCAATTTAAACTATTTATTAATTTTTTAAATTCCTTGAAAGCTATTTTTTCAGGTTTGGAACTATTTGGGAATAACCTTCTTGCAATTTTCCTAGGGTCTAACTAGAAGTTAAAATTAAGATAAGATTATGAAATTTTTCTACGACCACTATACTTCTAATACATTTATAACGGTAAAATAACATTTGAAAGATAATTAGAGATGATTTCATACGGAAATTGTCTCAAATCGTACACCCATTTAACATGTACCGCCTTTTGGAAATTTCCTGCATCCACCCTTGAAGGAAAGTCATTTGGTTAATTACCATTCTTATTATAAATCAATAACATTCGTTTCAATATTATTTAATTTATTTTTGTCATCTTTTTAAGAACAGCTTAAGAGATTTTTGAGTAACATCCTGTTTACCTTGGGTGATCGTCGTGTGATGAGAATATTTTGGAGTGCTATTTTTTCCTATTTTTTTCCTCTTCAGACATTTTATAGCGGGTTCTATCAGCCTGTGCTATTTTTATTTTCTATTAACAAATGATCAATCCTTGTAGTGAAATGTTTTAGAGCTGCATTTAAAAAAAGGATCGAACCAAAGTATTTGGTAACCAAAAGAGCTGGGTATCATGGGATGATAGGCAAGTCACCTACTCAGCAGGATCTTGACAAGGGAACATTTATTCTGTCAGTGGTACACAGTGCTCGGTTTCAGTACAACGGTGTCAACTCACTTACCCTCTGACGTAAGAAAGCGATTTATTTGAGTAAGTATAAATTTGGAGTATGAATGCTCTCGTACAGAACCATTTTCTCCGAATCTAGGTGTATTTTTAAGATTCGGGCAAACACCTCCCCACTGCTAAACACTCACAAGAAACTTCACGAACCGTACCAATATCGACACCGAGATAACCGAGAGTTGGCGGGAAACACCACACTGGGGAAACTCTCTTGACATAACTGCGTTCCGTACATTTAGCGCAGCTCGATTCGAGTCAAGGGACCGATCGACTCGTGGGAAACGGCCGATCAACAAACAGTCTCTTTCTGATAACAACTACTCGTCTGATAAATAAATCTCTAATCGACGGCGATTTTTTTCGAGTTTGAAGAGATATTGTCACCGTCAGAGGGGGATGTCAGCGTGTGTTGGGAATTGGGGTGGGGGAAGGTTTGCGTGGGAGGAAGATGCTCCTGCGCCGAGGATCCGCTCCCCTCGCCCGACGGCACCCGATAACTCTCAGTCGACGTACGTCTGCTTGGCGGACGCTCTACTGCTGCCGATGATACCGGAAGGCAGTGCGTCTCCTAGCGACCGACCGAAGGGAGAAAACATCCGCTTCTTATACACCAACTCCATTCCCGGAAATTAAAAGCCAAAGTGGAAAGTGCAAATGAAACGAGCGCGCGAAACGAGAGGCTTTTCGCAAACACGCGCTCGAATGCGAGTGTAGAAAATGGAGAGACAAACAGTGTGGAGCCGCCGTGTTTTAACAAGTGATTAAATGGCAACGTCCGAGTTATGACTTTGAGTATGAAATAAAGGGACTTTGGCTGGATTTTGGTCCCCGGGGATCGTTGTGGGGCGGGGGAGTGTCTTAAGGGTACGGTGATGACAGGACGCCTTGAGGCGATGTCCAATTGGACCGAGGTGCCCACTGAGACCCTTCCGGGAGAATGGGCTATGAAAGCGCTTGAGGTGAGTCCTTGGTTTATTTCTATGCTTATGTTGAGAGTGCGATCGGCTTTTACATCAAGCGAAAAGGGGCCTCAATTTGTTATTATAATAAACTGGTCCTAATTTGTTTAAATCTGCTTCCAATAAACTTTAGTTGATGTCCCGGAAATACCTTGAACCTCAATTAGAATTAATCAAGAATTTTAGCTCCGGATTCACGCTTTAAATCCAAGAGATATGTTATAACTACAGATTAAATAATTTCGGAAATAGATTCAAGAGTAATTCATACGAGGCAAAGAGGAGAGTCACTAGTTTTATAATTTTTTTCCCTTAGAAGGGTCCAATTCTAACAAGCTCTTGGTAAAAGAATCCAATGCCATTAATCTGTCGCACAAAATTAGCTAATCTGCCACATCAAAGGAAAAATTGCTCCTAGTTTTCTTCTTTCGATAAAAGGAGCATTTGTGTAGATTACGTGCTCAAAGAGTTAAAGTCGTTTTTACTTGGAAGTATAAATATAATGTAAAGGAAGGAGTCTTACTTTTCATTTATTTAATAACGCAATATTAAAGGCAATAAGGTAAATATTAAGTATCTTTTCGATGTGATATAATTTTATAAGTACAGTAGAAAGTTGTATGTATGTATGAGTATATTTTCTCTTAAAACTCGAGAACGAACAATTTCACAACTTTCCAACTTTTCAGTTTGCTGAATGTATTCTCAGCGCTGATAACATTCCCCTTTTTATTTACCGAAGTGTCCCCGGTTCGGTCTCATACGAGAAAAAGCATTCCCATAAGAAATACATATTTTTTTAAAAAACTATTTAAGCTTTTTTTCGTTTTCAGGTTTTTTTCTTCTGAAAAATTAAATTAAAAAGAATAGAATGAAATAGTAAAAAATCAAGGAAAGATCCTAAGTAAGGGAAATTAAACAAAGATTTAAAATTATACGAAGAAGAAGAAAATTTTTTTATCTGTTTTGCTTACACATTCTTGGATTTAAATCCGCATACTTCTTGAGCTTTTTAAGTGATGCATTTCTTGTCTTTGTCTTCCTTAGTCATTTAAAATCTTTAATATATATACTCTAAATATGTATTTGGTAGTGAACCGTCGATGCGTTTTCAAAAGTGAAGCGAATGATTGGATTTTCGTGGAGCAAATTCTTGTTTCCGCGTTTAATGAGTTATATAGACTATCTGTTGTTCCCTCAAGAGTCCAGTAACTCGCTGCTAGTATGATATTTTCCAGTTTTTATTTCCTCGTTGGAAATCAACAGGCTGTTCAGCTAGTGTTTTATATAAAGGATATTTGCAAAAAATATTCATAGCGATGATATTTTCCCTAAAGTAGTGGGAGCTCGAAAATACAATGAATACGAAAATACTAGGTTGATTGAAAGCACAGTTTCTAAGAGGATTTAGTTAATCGTATTCCTAGTTTATATTTGAATTTAATCTATTTTAGTCGATCTAGTGTATTCGACATCTTAGTTGCAAGGAGATAACGCTTGAAAAATTTTATTATTTTTAATGTTAAATATTGAATCAAAAAATATTTTAACACAAAATTGCCGGAGATTCCCATTACCTAATTCTGTCTTCTCTTTTTTTTTAAAGTGTAAAGAGTGCTTTGTTTTCCAATTAAATATATACAATTCTAATCAATGAATTTGATACATGATTTTTTTACCTACTTTATTTTTGAGTACTAATTATTATTCGAGTGCCTAGAGATAAAAAAATATTTAAAGGTATATTCTCCGCTTTCCCAGACCGAGAAAATTAGGGAAGAAGCGAAAAAATCTTTAAGGGGGAGAAGAGAATTTTTAGCGGGTTTACTTCGTTAAAAATTCATAAAATTGAATAAAATTTACAATGTGTTTTAACAAATACTTAAAATTGGTTTACCCTTTAAAGGTGAGAGTTCTTGTATGGCGCTCGTCTTGCCTAATCTCAAGGATCCATTAGCGGAAAAGATATCCATAAGCCCTTTTTAAATCGACAGTTCTTATTTTAAATTAGAGTACAATTTACGAATCGATGTTGACGAAAAAAGAGGAAGGAATAGAAATTTATTTACATACCTGGTGTGTTATCACAGGAAAAACCTCGACTAGGGTTGGCGAACCTATTGCTTACGAG
The DNA here is from genome assembly GCA_036926295.1 of Pachydiplax longipennis. NCBI lineage: Eukaryota > Metazoa > Arthropoda > Insecta > Odonata > Libellulidae > Pachydiplax > Pachydiplax longipennis. The sequence goes on from JAVFKF010000014.1 coordinate 17,304,178, forward strand.
CCCTATAGAGAGAGAACTTTTTAGTACGAGGCGCTATACTGCTATATAAATTTTGTATTCGCACAGTGATTACTTATTAATTTAAATATTTATATAGTTTATACATATCCTTTTGGAACATTTAAACTCAAAAGTAAATAAATTTGAATTTCGTTGATAAATCAAGATTCTTCGTCAAGAGCGACAGATATACCCCAACAGTAACGTAATGACGTGGAAAAGATTAGCATCTAACGCTTTGGTTTGGCATCAAGTTGGCATGCGATTCTGTTGGCAATTTATGCACCCTTCCGACCACAGCTTCACCGTATCTAGCCAAGATGTTCCGGCAGGGTAAATAAAATAAATAAACCAACATCTTGTCATAGACAAAGTAGGATACGTATTGTTGCTGCAGATGTACAAATGACGGTTCATTGCTTTTTCTTCTTTTCTACTCATCAGCTGACACTATTTCATTGATTCGACTTTCTGTCACGTAACCTGTGATGCATAGCTAATTACCATCAAATTTTCAGTTTCAAAGTTTTACTTTTGAAATATTTTCAGCTTCAGATGGTGAATCCGTTTTTGAATTTCTGTATTTGGGTTCAAATTAAAAGTTATCAACGGAGTGATAGGAAATATATTTTTTCCTTAAATTTTGAGGCTAGCAATTTATTGGACACACTGATTGTACTGATATTGATGAGGAATTGGCTGAGGTAATTCCCTACCGTACGTTATTAGGCGATTTTAGTTTTCACGTGGGCAAATTAATCATTTTCCAATTCAATGCCTCTGAGAATCCATAGAAACGTATTTTTTGAGAGATTAAAAAGAATGAGAATATCGAATCTTAATTGAATTCTCTAGTCTTGCGCGTCGAAGAAACTTTTGGTTACGGAATCATAAAATGTGGGAGCGTTGATGCATGTCATCCATTCAAATTTCTCGAGATAATTCATTATAACAGAATCTTATGGATTAGAAAAGTTCTCGATTGCCTTTCATGGGATTTTAATAAAACAAAAGTGGTTGACATATACATCTTTAGCAATTTAGAGCGACAGAGGTAATCGAACACTCAATCTCACATAACGATCCCATCATCTCTGTTAGAGAAGGAATTTACAGCGATGTGGGGACTCATTTCATGAAACGGTTCTTGAAATTGAATATTAATTACCTTTGAATCGCCAAATTAGCTGGGATAGCTCTCTTAATCATTTATAGTTTTCATATATATTCCTTTCTTTGAAGTTATGAACCATTAAACGACAAAGAGATCCATTGCTGCGCATTTAGCGATTTTGTTACTAGATCTATCCGCCTTTTCCTTCTTTAAGTCACCATTTTTTATGTTAAGAGAATTCTCGCACTCTTAGCTCTTTCACGTCGACCTTCCTCCAAATTCTCTTAACATGATATGTTTGACTTATTTTGAAATAAAGCAGCATTATATTCAGTTGATATAAGGTTCATTATTTATATTATTATCTTTATTTCTGTCATTGTGAACTCATATTCTGTTTATAGAAGCGAATTAAAGCTATTACATTTAACGAATACTTTTTAGTGTAATTTATTTTCGAGTTTTTCGACTTTTTAGCATCTTATCTAGGTTCATTCAGCGCCACTTTGAAAAATAAATCGAACTCTTCTAGAGTCCAGGACAATGCGATTTTTCTTTGTAACTTACAAATGAGAACCGTTATGATTTGTAATAAAAATTTCACCAGTAAACTTTATTTAAATTTTTAGTACCTTTACTATTCATCTTTATGAAGTGATACTCAATAATATTTACATAGAGTAATTTTGCTAACATACTTCATTCATAAGAAATAAAAACTCGTAAAAGGGAAACTATTTAGATTCTCACTAAGAATGATGAATTTCCGGCATCGGTGAAGTATGGAATAATAACTTGGGACTATCCATATTAAGATATTAATGTTTTTCTCACTATCATAAGCTTCCATTGCAGCATTTTCAGACCAAATTTAGAATATGCGAGTGTGAGGTGAAATCCCCAGTACAAGAACCAAGAGAAATAGAATTAACCCAGCAATGGTTCGTGAAGCATGAATACTAATACCCTATGCTTTGTAATCATTACAGTCTTCCCAATTCACAGAAAAAGAGGATAGCTGACATTATCTCTTTAAAGAATCTCTTCCTCAACGTTTTGAATTTCCAATAGTTAATCACATTAGAATTTCCGTACTAAATAGAAATCTCAGACACATAGAATGCCTGCACGAACCATTATCAACAGTTAATGTTTTTAAGTGCTCTCCTAATCTCTGCATGCTTCATATATAATTTTTTTATTTTTACATACACATATTTTTCTTTTATTTATAAATTTTTATTTTCCTATTCTTTGTTCACAACTAATTCATCCGTATTTTGACATTTCCATTCGTTTTCAGATATTTCATTTAACTCTTATTTATTAATTTATCGGAACCAATCAGAGTGGGGTACTTCTTGTATGCGTTCAAAAAATTATTATTATTATCGTTAATATCACCGAATTTTGTAGACGAACGCATATTAGGAGAAACTATGAAAAGTAATGGAAATTGATGTTGATTATCAGCATATTCCTACGACATAAGAGGGTAGACGATAAAGTAGGATCTGTAAGGAGTCGTTTCCCAAATTAGGTTCAGTGTGAGCAGAGTTCGCGCGGGAAAAAGGGCACATGAAAATGTGCGTGTGGATCGGTAATGGGTGGGAAAGGTTGGGCCGTAGGTATGGGCATTGGGGCGAAGAGAATACGTACGGAGAACAGTATTGGACGACCACGGTGGGAATGGAGACCCGTCGCTAGAATAACCAAATGATTCGAAAACCTATCAGAACGGAGACCTCCCGGAAATGTAGAGAATGAAGGAAATGGAAAAAGGGTAGTTTAAAGTGATGATGCCCTCCACTTTCCATCTTATATTTTCGATGAAAGTTTTTCTCTCTATAGAATATATATTTCCTATTTCATATATCTTTGCTGAGAATCTTCTCCTACCACTTGGCTTATTCGAATGATTTTGGCGATAATGGACTGTAAATTAACGGTAATGGAATGCCTTTTTCGCATCTTGGAATCTTACGTCAATATGATCGAAATATTTATAATTCCTGGATAAATGATGGTAAATGATAGAATAGGCTAGTAGTTCTTAGAATATATCTATATATCTAACTTCTATACTTAGAAATGTTAATAAATTTCTTGCAGTGGAAAGAAGAAAGCAATCTTGAACTAATCAAAGGACCAACAGAAAGTTATTACAACTCGAATGTTAAAGATTCCCAGATTCTATCGAATATATTTGAATAATATACCGAAACACTTAAGCTAAGGATGGCGTACCTTTGCTAAGAGAACCATATTTGATAAACATAAGGGACTTAAGTTCCCATCTGGTGAGAAACCATAGAGTTAGATGCTGATATTCTCTATTTCATGTCAACGATGGGATAAAAATTATTAATTGACTTATATAATCATCATTTATCATTACTAATGAAAAGAAACACATAAGGATTGTGAAGTCAAGGTGCGTGTCGAAAAGATTCCCTCGGGCAACCGAACACCTGAGTGCGCAACACGTTTGATTTCGGTGAGAGCGGTCTCAGGTTCGATTCCTGGTGGGGGCTCACGTGGGAAAGGCCTCAGCTGTCGAAGCACTTTAAAAAAATTCTTCTGCCGAAACTTCTGCCGAAATTCTCCCGTGAGCTGCTTTAGCCACGCATGCCATTGGTTAGGCCAACTAAAATTTGAATGAAGTCAAACAGGAATTGAAAATTTGTTTATGAACTTATTATCGCTAAATTTATTGCAGTTGGGCTATAATTCCGGTAGAAACGTTCTAAGGTACGAAAAGTATTATAAACTAATTAGATATATAATAATACAACATACAATACCATTACAACATACAACATTACTGACAATTACAGACCTTATATAAACTAGTTACGATACTAAAATGTTACTATAAAATTAGCTTCTTGCTACAATATTACAACACGAGTGAAACTTGGCCACAAATATAAAGTATATCAATCCTAAGTACAATTAAATTATACTAATTACGAAAATCCTGAACATATTCATGCTTTATCTATATTTGTATTGAGGTAAAATATTTTGTAATGTTACATTTTCTTCATAAGATCGTAAGTTTTAAATTTATGGTTCTTATATGCCATTATTATTGCTAAGAAGGTGCTAAAACCTCTGTCAAGCTACATATCTTGGAAGTACCGTATTTACACATTCAAAGAATGTATTTCCAATACTGCCTATGGTAATACGCAGCTACGATCGGTGCTTTCGTACCGCTAATTTGGAGGGAGTGTTAACATGGGTGAATGGAATTCGATTTTCAGCACTGGGGTTAGATTATTTCCTTGAGTGGAAGTTGAAGAAGTGATTCGTGTAATCGTCGAGGTCGAACGAGCAGAAGGGACGAGGTGAGACTCATAGACGTGGGCAGTTAAATAGCAAGGCGTTTAAATGGCGAGCGCGCTGTTTGCAGACTCTCAGCATTCGGATATGCGAAGGTTTTATAGCGGAAAAGTCTATCTTTTAGACCATCAACGGATACGGCTGGGTCAATGGTAACCTCAGCCGTACTAAACCCGAAGGATACACCTCGGAAAGGTCATCGCTTCGGATATTAAGGGAAAGCGATTGCTCCTTTGCCGTATTCGTCTAACAAATATTCTCTCTTTAGAACTTTTCTTGATGAATTTAATCGTGTAGATTTATTGTTGCCAAATCTATGTGCGAATACTCCGTAAAGTTAAAATTGTTCACGACGATATTATTATTGTGTCCGTCAATGGTAAATCTCCGTTTTTTTCGTTTAGGAGCGATAATTTGAACATAAACAAGTTGGTTGTACGATAGCATAGAAAAAGTCGAACATCAAACTCCGAAACAATACTTAATTAAATAGTGGCTTTATTGTTCTTGTGTTTGGACTACTCACCTCAGTAAAAGCAAAAATTGTTGAATAGCGGACCATTGAAAGCTTTCCATTAACAATTTCGGTCTTTTCTTTTTAGAAATTCTTCAAACTAAACTTTTCCTTTCAAATGCGTATATTTACATGAAATAGTTTTTCAAAACTTTTACTGGCCTTCTATATTGATTTTAGGTTAAGCATCTGTAAATTATACTATGAATGACTTAATTACTAATTTTAAGCAATGAAGATTATAGGAAGGGCAAGATAGAGTTACATGTCCCCTTAATATATATACTTACTCTATGAAAATATATATCTATGTTTCCTGGCCTTATTTATGTCAAAATATAGATATTTTTGAGTTTCTCATATGATATTTTGTGGGATTAGAAAGAAAGAAAAACAAATGGGAAAAAACGAAGTAATCGTAGTAAAAATCGTAGTAAGGGGTTGGTAATAAAAGCTGGTAAGGGAAAGTTATCTGAATGACGAATCAAAATATTAACGCTGTTAGAGGAGAGAAGATATATACTTTGTAGCACCCGGGCGGTAATATAAATATTTACTCAATTAAAAAAAGGTCAATAGAACGTACAAAAAATTTTTCATTTAAAGATACATATCACGAATATCAGTTTATTTCTATCACACATTACAATTGCTTACACAGCTTTGGTCCTAATTTTAGAATTCTACTAATTTTATACTTTTGAGGCAAGTCTAAGAACCTGTAAATATGAAAATTTTTCTGTTTATTTATTTCCGATTTTTCAATTTTATCCCTTTTGGGGCAATTTAACCCGGTTTCCCAACCCCTGCAGTGGGCCTTACAGCCACCCGAGATGGTCCATCACCCTTGCCCCTCTTCCGCTACCCCATTTCTGTTAGGCTAACCGCAAAATGGAATGTAGATGACAATCATGGTTAATAACAACCCTGACTAAGTCGTGGTACAAGAGGGGATATTATGCATCAAATGCGATTCAGATGCTATAAATGTCCGTTTGAAGTAAACGATTGTTGATTTACTAAACTGACTACGCTGTACATTTGCCAAGAGATGATCCATCCGGTGCTCCTCCCCATTTACCATTCACCGCACCGTTTATTTCTCTTCGCTCCCTCCCCACACTGTCACGTGCCCTCCGCAGATAATCTTCGACGCCCCCGCAATTTCCACTCCAAGGAATTTTCATTTTCTCTAATCATTGCCTCCCTTATCTTCGATAACTCCCGTTTTCATAATCTCCGCAGATTTCTTTCTTTTGCGCGGGATATTACCTACCAAAGTACACAATCCCTGTTTGATTCCCACATCTCAGTATATTGCGAGAGAATCTAGGCATTTAGAATTTGCTTGCGAAACTACGACTGATGAGAGTCTTTCTGTTTCTTGGCACATGTTCCAAAGGCTCCGATCAAAACGAAGAACCGCTTATTTGGTCACTGGAAGTAATTTCCGCAAACATATCAGACCTTTCGCTGGCAAACAAGGAAGCGCTAATGAATTTAGCCTCACCGTTCTACGACTCAGTCGCATAGACATAGGAAAGGATACGCAAACAAGAATGACGGGGATTTTTCGCGAGAGACATAAATTTACAATTAACGCCTTTTATAATAATAAAACGAGATGAATATTAAAGATCAACCATCAATGAAATAAATTTCACTGTGCTGCGTCTGATGGAAAATTAAGTTGTAGTAGAAGTTCGGCCACAGGCGATGACTATAAATTAATGATTAATAAATTATAACTAAGTATTTCACACATACCATCTTTCTGAGTGTATTTCTGCCGTGGATTATCTCACACGAATTGAAAAATTTTTATATCCCTTTAGGTTTTATACATCCCTTTAGAATTTTTATATCCCTTTAGGTTTTTTAAATTAAATTTTTCTCAGCTCTTTCCATCTTTATATTGATGTAAACTTTCTATATTTTACTTTTCATTAAATAGACTTTGGGTGCGATGGAAGAAGACTTATTAGCTTTAATTTCGGCCTAATGAAGGCTTTTATTTATTTAATAATTAATATTAATATTTAATAATATTTACTTTTAACTATATATGGAATTATTGACATAGGATTTTTATATTAATCATAATATTGTCTCTCATAATTTAATGATGAATAAAGTAAGAATTCTGTATCGCTCTGGCGTCGAAGTAAGTATTACTTTTGAAGATTTACCTTCTACGTCACTCAACCTCGCTCTCTAGCAGTATTCGGACGACAACTATATATACTACTAGGAAAAGCATAAAAGAATATTTGGAAGTTTGGGCTTTCTGGGATTTCACTCAATGTTACTAGGACCGAGACCTCATTTTCTTAGTGGTTCTCCGAAGCCCAAGGCAATGATGCCTTTGGTTTAAGCCAGAGGTCGGAAACCTGCGGCCTCGAGACCACATTCGTCCTTCTTGGATCTTCAATGCGGCTTTTAGTCTTACTCCGAGACAAATTCCTGTATTCAACATTTTCCCTATCTTCCTACGCTATACGAAGTAGACAATTTTCTCTTTTAATTCACTCAAAGAATGAATTTATTTTCTCGTATATAATGTCAATGTTAAACTATTTAAATGTAGGCAACATGGAATTCAAAAGCGGCCTGAATATTTCACCTGCAGCCTCTCTTATGCAATAAAATGCAAACTGCACCCTGGTCTAAACCAGGCAAACCACCGTTGGTTTAGAATATTTTGGGCTATATCCTACATTTCGAGGAATCATCTACATTTAATATTTGGTGTACTTCCATGGAACTATATAAAACTAGATTCAAATAAGTAGCACTTAACATTACAACGGCTTTGCTGAAACGGCCATTTGTTGCAAATCGTAGGAGTTCGAAGAAATCTTGATCGAGGTAAGTGGAGCCTATTTGACTGTGTATTGGATCCGATTCTACCCTTTAGGGACATTTTGGTTGGAATAATGATCTATAAAGAGAAATATTCAATGAGCCTTCATGCAAGTTTCCTCGTAACTCATAGTGAGTGGTCTTTCCTTCAGTTTAATGCATTCCTTTTCGCGAACGGCTTCTTATCCAGATGATGGAGGGAAAGGCGATTTAGGTGGGCTGGATAGAGCGTGGGAAACGAATTCCGGGGCAAAGAAGAATCGAATTAAGGGGAACCAGCTTACGGCGGATGCGATGTCCGAGAGGAATAAATTGAATCCGAGGGAAATCAGGCATTCTGGGCGTAGCGCAGTCTTCGCTCTCAGAATGGGTCATCTGAGGAAACATGGAAACTACATCTAGCGTCGATGTCTTTGCTATTCGCCATTTAGATGCTCAATCGTCATTCAGTTTGAGATGGGCTTCCCTTCAGTTGCTGAGGGAACAGAGGAAATAACACTTTTCTTTACTGCAGCGGTTCTTACACTTTAGTGGGCTGAGGAACCCTCTGTTGCTCATTTTTTGTTACGCGAACTCCCTTAAATTTTCGCTTTCGTTACAAATTGAGGTTTTACCTGAATCTTATATACTATTAGGTAGATAATATTAATTCCGCAAAGTTTAGTATTAACACGATGTAATTGATTTAATTACGAGGGAAATAAAACATAATTATAAAAAATAGTGAGGTTGAATAATACATTAATTAGGGTGGACATTTATGCTCACAGACCGCATCGGATTATTTCCCAGTCCCTAATTTAAGAATCGCTGCTCTTTGTTTCATCTCTTCATTTCAACGTCTTGTCTTTTTGTATGAATAAAATGAAATATGGTGAAGCTCATATGTTAGTAGGAAGAAAGCTACCATAAATAGCATGCTCTCAAACGTTTAAAAGCTTCCACGTAGACAGATATTATAAAAAAATAATGGCGATTCTCATAAGCTATATGACAGGGATAATTTAAAGTGTACACTTACTGAGGATTTTCAAAATTAATAGAATGAAAATTTATATATAAATCATGCACAATAACTCCGCTCTGTAGTTTTTTTTTAAGATGAAAAGGTGAATTAATCCCTTTAAGAGAGGCTCCTCCTGTTTTTTGTTTCTCTTTATTTATTTAAAGTTCTGAAATTTAATTAGATGTCTCTAATTAGTTTGATGTAATTTCGTTACATTTGCCTCTGCATGCTTTACCGCGGTTTTTCCACTCCCCTTCCGCGTGGCTGTTTTCTCGCAAATTGGATTTTTCTTTATAAACTGACGTAGCTAAAGTTTATCCTACAGTGTACTTTCTCTTTTTTCACGAATATCTGTACATATTAAATATTAAATCGACATACTAGGTTAGGTAAAAGAGAGGTCCACGTAGGCCTAACCATTAATAGTATTTATCTTAAGATTCAGAATATTGTTCACGTACTCAAAAATATTTCTTTAAGTAAAATTACAGTTTTTATAGAAAAGAGTGCAATGGAATCAGGACGTCTATCATTATTTATGTCAAGGTTCCACTCTTCATAAATTTTATTACGTTTTCATCTCTCTACAACAACTATGGCTTTTTACGATACATGTCTGGTAAAATTCAAAGTAAAGTTTTGCATCGTGTACTTTGCACGGCAAACTTCGAATTAATACAGATAATAAAGCAATAATTAAGAATGAAGGGCTTCCGAGATTTCTTTACTTTCGGAGGAAGTGGGCCAAACTTCGCCAGCGTAATCTGGCAAACAAAAATATTTCTCCAAGTTAAATTCATCGCCCGCACGTGTTGTCTCAGCGAACCTCTCCTTCGGAATTTTACCCACTTTTGCGACATTATTTTCTTTTCTAGGGAGAAAAGTAAGCTAGAACTTTAATTTATGAAATCAGGCTTCTCATACTATGACGACATACCCCAACGTGGGTATTTTTTGGATAGTAAATTCCAGCCATCGATTATAGGGAAGTGGTCTGCGTCTAATTCCCTCCTCTCCTTCACTGAATCCATTTTATTCCTCGTTCCCTTTTTCCGCGATTCACCGAGTGTTTCTCTCTTCCAGATGGGAATTTCCTCGGGCACTAAGTCCTTGTTCACCCGCCGTCTAAGTTCCGTTCTTTTGTTGTCGCAGCGCTCCATTACTGATTTCTTCACTTCCACGTTTCTTCTAACCCATTCTCCGATAATCCGTCGCCGAATTTATGCGTCTGCCCGGAGTGTGGAAATTTAAAGCCGAGGAGAGGAAGCAGATCCGATTATGAGGATGATTTATATAATCTATCATGCTACACTGGACTTCGTGGAACGACGCTGTAAAGAAGCGAGGAATGACTTTGTGATTTCCGCAATGTTTATACCTCCTTCGCAGGGGAAGAAGATGGACGCTTTAGAAACTGTAGAAATAATGCTGAATAACTGTGAAATAAAGCTAATAATGTGCTGAAAAATACCACCAATGAATACGATACCACGAATGAATACAGGATTAACATTGAGGTATTGAGAAACGCAAATAATAATACCTTCACTATATCACAAAATAAGACAGAAACCACTCGGGTTCTGTAACAATTCTGCATAATCAGATGATTATTACCTGATGACCATTGACATTATTATGATAATTATCAGATGACGCAGCATTACTGCGAAACGCAGGTATTCCCTCAATTAGTGGTACAATTAAGTTGTTGTTATTGAATATTTTTCCCCATCAATCAGTTTACCTTTCTTAATCCTTCCTCTTATCTTCTCTAAACTTGGAAACTAAAATGTCTGTTTGCGTTTTTAGTATTATTTACCTGATAATGGCGTTATAGCCGAAACCGGTCATAAAAATGTTGCGGAAATTACAAATTTGTTTCTTCACTTCCCATTATACCAACAAACTAGTAAGTTTTGAGTATCGCAGCGTATTCAATTCTCTCGAGGTTTCGCAGAAAACGCTGTCGGCTTCCTCAGGGATCGGCTAAGGCTGTTTTTCCTTAAATCCTTCACAAACATTCTCGTTTCACTTTGTGATCTGTCACTTTCGCTATTTGACCTTAGTTGTTTTGGTCGCAGCAATCGTTTCCATAAGCAGGAGAGGGGGGAATTAATCTTCACGGTTAAAGTATTTGGTCTTTTGCGATCTCAATGGCCTTGCAGATGATGCGAGGGATATAACTCGTTTTTTCGGCGAAGACTTCATTTCTCTCCTTTGATTGATCTAATTTACGGGTTAAAGTGTGCATTTTCGGCAACAGAAAACAGTCTAACTTTCTTTTTATTAAACCATGAGGATGGATATCCCCTCTCCATCTTTAATTGACCCCCTGATGAAGGCGGCAGTATACAGTGAACAGCCGGCGAAAATGATGGACATATTTACGACGATACGGCACTTAGTATTGTGAAAAATACTCACAGCAAAAGTATATCTTTCAAATCCATTCTTCACATCTTTAGGATGATTTATAATGTTTCTTTTTTCGAATTCTCAAATTCTCGAGCTACAATGAGTTATCTCGTTTCTGTAATATTTACTCAATTGTATAATGTCTGATAAGAAGTGGGTTTCCAATTCTTTTATCATGGTTTTGAACATGAATTTAAATGTCAGAGATACTTTCTCACTTCTTCATAATTAGATTAAAATGATATTTCACGCGATCATTACAGTGATTGGTAATTCATGATCCAATCTTTCACCGAGTGATTTTGCCATGTTGATGAATATTTATACCTATCCTTTTCATTTTATTTTCTCTATTCGATACTTTTGATGCTAATTCATCTGCACCACTATCTATATCTTTCACACAAGTAGCCTAACCGCGGAAATGCAAAGGATGTAGAGATATTTCTTATATTTTATATTGTATTGTATATGCCATCCTTTATTTTTTCTAATTACTTAGATAGATTTCATTCATCACAATCACAAAATGTCTCATTCTTAATACTTTCTATTTCTTCTAAGTTGCTGCTTCCTGATTTTATGATGCAACGCACGTATTCATTGCATACTTAAGCAATAAAATATATTCATGGTAAAATCATATTGATTGGTCAAACCCATAGATTTCGATCCAAGTATTTACTATTTCTCCATATAACCCATATGAATCAATCTTGCTCTCTATCAGAATATTTTATGTCCATAAATTATAGATTTTTCTAATCGTTTAATTTTATCATTCCCTCTTAAATTTGTACTTATCTCAATAAGAATGCTTTCATAAGTAAGGAGGAAAAAGTATTTGCATGAATAATTTTGCTATTCATCCTCAGACATTCACCGAGATTTAAGAATATTTTCTTTTTATAAAATGACTCATTTTGCTCTCTTGTTAGATATTAGGATATGCATCTGTTGATCTCAAACTATTTCACCAAGATTCCCCTTGGTGCTGAACTATCTTCTCATATAAGGTAAAAAGTTACTTAGTCTCGAATTTTAAAGCAGAATCCCGCAATGTGGTCAGAGTATACAGTGATGTAATGCTAGCTCGGAGGTTACAGTAATGTTCGACAAAATTATATTTATACCATATGAAGTATGCAGAAGTGAAATAGTAATGATGAGGTTGTAAAATCATTATCGATTAAGGTTTATCATCGATTGATATTAAACATTCCCTTCAAAATAATAATTCAGACAATAAATAGTTAATAGACAATGGACCCTATTAATTTAATATTTATTGAGAATTTTCCTCTAGTCTCCAATTTATTACGTCTATTTTAATTTCGAAAAGAATATAAAATCAACGAATATGTACCCACTAGTAAGGCTTGAATATTAAGATCTTGAGTAAAAAAAATAATCACTTCGAAATCGAATTTTCTGTGAAATTTCCAATTTTTCCTCAATTACGATCCTACGACTACCATAGTAGGGTCTAGGACAACTCGCCGCCGCCAGCTCGCCGCCGCCGACTCGCCGCCGCCAACTCGCCGCGGTCCCAACTCGCCGCGCGCCCAACTCGCCGCGGGGCCAACTCGCCGCGGGGCCAACTCGCCGCGAGACCAACTCGCCGCGGGCCCAACTCGCCGCGGGGACAACTCGCCGCGGGCATATTTGAAATGCGTTTAGAACTATGAAATTACTCGTTCTTCGCAAGGGTTTTAATTATCTAATATCATAGAAAGAAGAAACTAAGAGATCTGCTAAATTTTACGGTAAGACCATAGCACCACTTCATAGAAGCAATTAATCCTTGTTAACCCTTGATTGGTTTCTTGGGGTCGATATAACCCCAGGCGATATACTTCCTTTGATAAAACAAAAGTACTTAAGATATTTATATGCCGATTTCTTACTTATATAAATAATTTTGCACTACATTTATGATCTGATAATTTCGTTAATTTTGAGAAACGAAAGGTATTTAATTAATGCGGTGTTAACAAATTACAACATCAATTTAAATAATTATTTAATAAGCATTATATTTATTTTTCGCGGTGATCTACAAAGTAATTCAGCAGTAAATATCAAGTGCAACATGAAAAATAATATTTGGGAGTTAAAATATCACCAGAATTTTGCTATACAATGCTATGACGAATCAATTTTGTTGATTTAACCATAAAATGCATTAAATTTTAGTAGTGTTACCATATCTACGAAATAAATGTAAATAATTATATAATTAACAGATCATTGTTTTTAAGTGCCCTTATATTAAGTAATTTATTTGTAAGTACCATGTAAAGAATAAAATCAGATCATGCATACCAACTGATAATTACATACAAATCAACTTTTCATAAAAAGATTACACAGAAAGATATTCCTTCCTAACTGATCTTTACGTAATACAGTAAACGTAATTAACCCTTAATTAGTCTCGTGGGGTGAATGTGACCTCAGGTGGTGTAATTCCCTCGGTAAAACAAAAACTAATCAAGATATTTTAACCAAATTTTGTTTTGAAAAGATTTTTACCTTCTTAAGATAATCTGAGAATTTAGTTAATTTTAAGCAATCAAAAGTAAGCAATTTTGGCAGTTTCACCAGATTTCCAAAAATAAATTTGAATAATTTTCAAACAGTATTTCAATACTTTTTAAGCGCCTATACATAACATAACTCATTGGTAAGCACCAGAAAAATAATGAACACAATATCTTGCATATATACGAGTATTTTGAATTACAGGTTCCGAAGCCTCGGCGATTCGAGGCCCGAAGCGGAATACGCTCTTTGATATAAAAGTCAAAAACTAAAGTTCTGTTCAAGATATCGCATCAAAACAAACTGCAAATGAAAATTACAACATTTATCTCGATTTCTCTCGAGACAAGTTCTTCCTCACGTGAGAAACCAAAAACTTTTAGGCGACGTATAAATTGGACTGCACGACGAATTTTTCTTGAGTTCCGTTCCAACTAAATAATGTTTTACTAAGATGTGGTTACTCTGAAATTAATCTTATGTAATGTTTATGCATTCAGATGATACAGTGAGCAATTGAAGAAAAAATCAGCATTTTATGTTGGAATGTGAGAGAGAAATGGCAGTTCCAAAAATGTTCACGGGTGATCGGCAATTCATTCAATTTTTGCTTTTAACTTTGTTGTTTTTCTATAAAAGCATAAAATTTTCACTGTTGTGTTGAAAAAGTTATTTTTATTCAAATTTCATCGGAATTTAAGTTTGAATCGATAAATGTAAACTACGAATCTTAATTATACCCGTACGAATCCGTAGCTCCACGTAAAGGCGAACCTGCGCGAGGCTAACTTCTTCACTTACGGCAAATTACATAGAGTTATTCCCCTGTAAGTTCTCCATACTGACTGGAATTTTGAAACGTGCTATGATCGATCTGCCATGGTCGAAACCCCCTAACTGTAAGTTTCATACAGAAATATATCGAACATTCTATTTAATGGTTTCTATGAAGTGGTGCTATGGTCTTACCGTAAAATTTAGCAGATCTCTTAGTTTCTTCTTTCTATGATATTAGATAATTAAAACCCTTGCGAAGAACGAGTAATTTCATAGTTCTAAACGCATTTCAAATATGCCCGCGGCGAGTTGTCCCCGCGGCGAGTTGGGCCCGCGGCGAGTTGGTCTCGCGGCGAGTTGGCCCCGCGGCGAGTTGGCCCCGCGGCGAGTTGGGCGCGCGGCGAGTTGGCCCCGCGGCGAGTTGGCGGCGGCGAGTCGGCGGCGGCGAGCTGGCGGCGGCGAGTTGAGCCATTCCGACCATAGTATGAGGTAATTTCGTTTTAAGTCTTCGTATAAGCCTCTTATGTCTTCCTCATCAATCAATAAACGACCGGATGGGTTTTCACCATTGGCGGAAGAAGGAAAAGATTGCCTCCCTTACAATTATTAATCAAAGTATGTTTTATCATAACTTGATAGTTAAAGGAAGATACTTTATTTTGACCCTTCCATCATGAAGACAAAGGTAACTTTATAAGTAAAGGATTTAATTTTAAAAAAGCGATCGGTTTCGGCAGTTAGTAAGCGAGTCAGCAACGTCAATGTGAGTCACACACATACGCTGGGAAGCACTGGGAAACCTTTAGAGGACAAAGGGAGAAATCGCAACTAGCTCCAATACACAGTCAAAATACAAAGGAAAGACAAAATTTTGGGACGTTAGTTGATATTGGTACTGTTTATATACAGATTATAAAAAGTTAGAAGGAAGGGTCAAAGGGAAGAGAGGGTGAAGGCTTAGAAAATTAATTTCATTGGTCAGATTTTTGGCAGGCATTATTTGAATCAGAGCATTCAACTTCTTCCCTTTAGACTGCTCGCAGAGAAGTTTCATCAAAAAGGAGCTTTGTTGGCCGTTTTCTCGCAGGCACACCCCAATGATCTTCGGGGGTTGTCTCGCGACCTGTAGCGTAATGATGCGTCAGCGTCAGATGATTAACGACCTCTGACGTTTTCGACTTTAGCATTATTTTGAAACCTGTTATAGCAACGTCGAGCAAACCTCACTTTCGCTGTGAGTTCTTCACTCACTGCATCGCCTTCCTAATATCGCGTGATATATTTTACTTTATGTAAAATATATCACTTTTATTTTTATCCTTCGGATGACTATTTCTCTAGTAACTCTAGTAGGAGATTTAGTGAAGGTTGATCTGAGAGATAACTAACGACGAAACTAATTTTGGAAATGATTAGAATGATTTTTAGATACAATTTTTGAGAAACTTATCAGTCCTATAAATTTTATACTATTGTCAGTCCTTTACAAGAACTAAAGCATATTCTCAAATTTAATAATCATGAGACATCTTCATTCTGAAACATATAGTACGGAAGCAATCTGACAGATGACTCGTGACTACTCGTGGTGGAACTGAGGGAATTTTCAGACGTTAGAATACAGACTTTTACGCTCTATACGTGTTAAAATCATAAATTACTAGTGATAAATTTGATAATGGGTGTTGTGTTTTCCTCTTTAAATGTCTAAAGGATTCAAACATAAAATTCCGTTGCTTCATTACGTATCTGTATCATTAGACACGTAATCGAGTTCTAAAAATAAGATGAAACGGGAAGAGAATCGTGCGGTGTCCAAAAATACTCGTTTTGTATACCGAAAATGCAAATTTGAGTTCAGGGAAATCTTGAATCTCAATTTGGCGATGGAATGATAAGTGGCGGAGGGAAATTAAATGTCGGAACGAGAGAAAACCTTATGAAATCTCAAAAGTTCCAGCAAAATTGGAACTTCAGACCTCTCTACCAGACCAACCATCTGTTTGTTAAGAGCTGTTTTGTTTCCGCGTGATCAGTATCTGTAACAGGGGTGCCCTAATCGCTGCTCGCGAGCAACATGCGGCTCTTTGTTCTCTTGAATGCGGCTCCCTATTTTATCGACCACGCCACGAACAAAAAACTCTCTCCATTGAAAAGGAGCAACCTTAACATTAGTAGTAATTATTTTATTAAAATATTTATGAAATAAATAATACTTGTTAATGAGCAGTATATTTTCGTTAATTTCAATGATAATTTTTCCCTTCCATAGTTTTAATTATGAACACTCAATAATAAGATAGCACTTAAAGTTATTTTGGGTTCCTTATACGACTAAAATTATTCTAAAACTCACTTATGTTATCAAATTTATATCCGTATAATCTATTATCCCTCGTCTTCTTATCCTATTATTAATTAATTTAGCTAATTATTTTATTAGGTCAACTTAATTTTCTCAACAGGGTCACATGAGTTCATAAAAACATCTTTATCAAAGCCCATTTTCAAGCTATTAATCTCCGCAGTGCTTCATTTACCTCCAGCGCGCCTTTTATTCCTTCAAAGCCAAACTGGTCTTCATCTAAATTCCTCTCGGCTTCGATCACTAATTTTCTATTAAGAGGCGTCAAAATAGCTAAAGCCGCACGCAATATTCAACTCTTGGCTCTGTTATAGCAGTAGCTACTTGATTGGAGAACAATTATATGGGGACCTTCTTGGCTCCTTCCATTATCTCGAGCAAATTCTCAGTTTCCAGGAATTTCATCCCCTCTCGGCTAATCTACTTGGATATTAATTAATCCGGAGGGCACATAGATATAAGTTTTTCCTTTACGGGTAAAATTTTCCTTCCACCTACGCATCATAAATTACGATAATATTTCCTGAGCATTAAACTGTTTTAGATTTTTAGAAAGCCTCAGAAACAAACACTGCTTTCCTCGGGAAAAGACGGGGTCAAACTCTGGGGTCAATTATAAGTTTCGGTAGAACTACTCGCGATTTCCCATTTTCCAAAATGTAGTCTTTTATTCTTTGATTCATTAAAAAACGTAAATGAGAACGATACATCATTCTTATTTGATATCGACGGATAAAGCTGATAATGCAATGTTTCCGTATTTTTTAATTCATAAGGTAGATTACTTATTATGGCAAAAATTAATATACTATTATATTATCTTTATACACTTATAATTTGTTTGGAAATTTATCGGTTATTTATCGAGTTAAATAAGATCTGGAATCTGTAAGAAGTGTCGTTCTACTGTTTTAATGACCAAAATTTAATCAATAACAATGGAAAAATTTCCTACTTTTCATTATTTAATTTCATGCAAAAGTCGATGTTTTAGACAAAGTTTTCGCAATTTCGAATCGGAAACAATATTCGATAGTAAAAATAATAATTTTTATTAAATTTTCTTTTATTTCGCACTATCATTACAATGAAATTTTACAATAAACATAATCAAGTAAACTAATAATAAAGTTCTACATACTTTCGCCCATTTTTAAAAAAGTTTTCACATATTCGAATCCAAAACGATACTAAGCGACCTTAATAATAATTTTTCATTTTAATTTTTTTGGTTCTCGCCCCGGTTACATAGGACCATTGTTTCTACTTTTATTCTGCTAAAGAATAAAGACTGCAGTCTATAAAATTGAGCTTTACGTGCATTCTTTATGAGATTATTTTCGAGTCATATGGAGTCGAACCAAGGATACTTTTGGGTAAAAAACTATAGAAAGGAAACTATAGAAATAATCCATTTGTCCTCTAATGAGGACAAATGTCAAAATTATCCTTCAATAGTTATCTCAATGCATTTTTATGGATAGTTAATGAAATCGTATACATAAATATGTAAGTATTTCTCAGTACTGTTAGTGCGTTAAGGTCGTTGGATACCTCTCAGAAAAAGCCGTTTTCAGGCCGTTGGCTTTTCCCTCGTCGGCTACTAATAGATAGAATGATTCTGATTTTACCATTTGACGATTATAAAATGTGGCTATGTCTTGAATACATATTGCTAACCATATTTGAGAAAAAAAATTAGTACACATTTTGATCGATTGCAGAATTTTCTTCTTTTACAGAAAGTAATCAGTAACTATCATTCTACGAAATCGATACAGGAATCAAAAGGAAGGAAATTGAATAAAAATTCTTATTTTAGGCATAGAATATCGTTTCCGAGTCGAAATAACGAGAATTCGGACAAAAATGACGAATATTCGAGTAAATTTGCTGGTATAAACAACCCATCCCCCTGGCGACAAAGGCGATTGTTGAACTCGACTCTCATAAGAATATGTGGGAAAAAAGGACGGTACAAAATACCCGTCCTATGAAACGAATGGGGAAGGTAGACAGAAATGCGGTAGACGTCATAGGAAGAGGAAACTACGTGGAACTAAAATTTAGTTCAACCGTTGAAATACCGTGGGCTGAAAATCAAAGCGGAAGTCGCGACAATTTTCCGGTGAATGATAACCAATAGAATTGTCGAAGACTCCTCTAAAGAGTTTCTAGATATGCGAGGGTGGAACAGGACAGTAAAGGCAAGTGAGCACCATTTTGCGAGATCTACGTTTCAGAAGATGGCAGAACAAAGCAAATGAGGCTCCGGAAACGAAGAGGACGCTGTGAGGGCGGTTGAAAGGGCAACCGATGGCGTGGGCGGAGATTGGATGGTCCCTATAGAAGTGCGGAATTAGATTCAGGTCTTTCAATTTGATGCTCAACGGAGGGTTGAAGAGATGAGGCTCGTTACGGAGGCTGGATTCGAAAGGTAGGCTCCTTGTTCGAGTGCCACGCATCATTGGATTAACGGGGGAGGATCCGGTCAGGAGGACACTGATCACTTTGAAATAGCTCCTCTAATCGAGATGTGAATATATGCATACCAGGAAGTAGTTATAGAGGCAACTTGACTTATCAATCCTTACAGACATTAAGTCTCCATGGTGCGAACTTTATTACTTTCACACTTCGACGCTAAAATATGAGCCCCATTCACAAATCATGTCTGACAATTTCCTTATTTTTTTATCTGCATTGAAATAGTGTATAGTTGTCCAAAGGTGAGATCTGTGGTGTAATTGGCAATAAAGTGGTATCATTATAATAAGTATTGTACATTTTTTATTGTTTTCATTTCAATTATATGGAAAAGGTCCCCGATTAGTAATATAATTGTGACATTAGATATCGTAACTAAACAAAAATATGGAAAAAGCTCGGTTGTTGTGGTTACTTTATTAACCTTTTCGTGTATTCGAAGGATTTTGGAAGATTTGCATGAATAATAAACAAAGAGAAGATGGGAATAATGCAGTTAGCTCTGAGAGTTCCATTGCATCTCGTAACGTCTTTCATAATCTTATCAGTTTTCTGATTGAAGCACTATGAAGTGTTTTTTTATTTTCCCATGGGTCTCCAGATAATCAAGTGAGCAGCGCGTTCGACATTTCGCACGTGGGCGAACACCGGGATCGAACCCACGTGCGAAATGACGTCGGTTGTCGAAGCACTCAAAGCAACACTAATATACTCATTGTAAAATATATATTTTCATTATTGTAGTAAGTATTATAATCAATAAACTTACCACCGCACTATTAGTATAATTAATTATAATTAATGATTAATGATAATGATTTTCTTTCGATTTTCCTGAAATCAGTCGGTGAAAAATCATTTTGTATGTAGGATATATCTATTGTTTTATAGACAATAACATTGTATCGTTATAATTAGTATTGCATCATTGTAAATTATATAATTTTATTGTAGTAGTTTAGTATCAATGAAATTGCCACGGGGCTATTAGTCCAACTTTGATTGATTTAATAAAAATAATACTTTTGATTTATTTTTCTCTCAAAACTTTTAAATTAAAAATTGAGAACTCAAAGTATCTACGTCATTTTAATATTTTGGGTTTCCTTTTAAGTTCTTAATCAGTATAAAAACCGAATATGACTCAGAAACAGTCACTGATTTATAACGTGAAATGGGTATGTTGTGTTTGCTATACATAAGCAATATTCCCGTTTTTCGTATCTTTGAATTAAAATATCGTAGAGAGTTCCCATAGATAACATAATAATTGCAGAATACGAAGACAGCATATACTAAAACATAACGAGAGATCGAATTCAAATTATGTCATGTTGATTATGTTCCTACGATGATCTAGGTGCATCACGGTTGTTTGGGGAATAATTGCTTTGCTGAAATATAATTTTCTATTCAGAGTTATCTTAAAGGGATATTGAATTGAAAAATACGTGTAATGAGCTTAATTGATAAAGCTTTAAGACTAGTAAGCAGGAATGAAAACTATCTAATATATATTTTTACCATTCTTGAAATTTTTGATCTTATAAATGCGTGCTAATCTACCGAAACATTCGATAATCAATTACGCATTCGTAAGCTGAGTCTAAGATGCAGCGGAGAAATCTCCGTGATCCGAAAAATTCGTCAGCAAGGATACTAATATATTTATTCGTGTAATTATCACGTTCCCTCTTCATTGTATCCGCCACCGAGTATCCCAAAGCTCAAACCCGTCTTTAAAATATCATCTACTTTTAATGTATGTTACAATACTGCACATGTGGCTGAAATCGAAATACAAGTCGAGTTAAATAAATATCACAAATAAATACAAACAACCAAAGTGAAGATGAATCTTAAGCATCGAAACGAGTCATGTTTTGTGTAATTACACACATAATATTTTGTAAAGCTATTAATACGAGATTCGCGAAAAATTGGAAAATTTAGTTCTCAAGTAGAACTAGTTTATTATCTATATTAACTCAATTATTAATTACTGCTGTATTCTTATTTTCTTACTAGAAATTTCGATTCTGGGTGTTGGAAACAAACTGGTGAACTGCCTTGGGCAGAGTATTCGTTTTTCTGATTATCCATTCATAACATCCATCCATCTGACTATCTTCTTTTAATACTTCAGACAAAACCTATAAGTATTTTCGCGTTATGATGCAAATAAGACCATTTCTCAATGTGAATATGGTGCCTTTCGCGACATTATCTCTAAAGATAATGCTTAGAAAATCCACGGTTGGAGGAAAAATTCTAAATCAGCCCGTTAAACAATCGAAAATGATATATTTCGAGCGCAAATAATAAGAAATTGATTAGTCACGTAATTTATGAAGGTTATGAGATATAAAATGAAAGTTTGGATTATCAGTCTTTCTAGTCAGAATAACTATTCTAATCTAATTAATTCTAATCAAGAACTCGTGCAAAGTCTTTCCATGATTAGCACGAATAATTGAATGGATCTAGCGACCGTTGGGCACAATCGGTAACAAGATTTCGTGGAACAAAATATAATTAGGAACGATGCTACTCAGTTGTCAGTGGTATGAATTTATTCCGAGTATCTTCTTGTTCTGACGAACATTCTCAAAATATCCCGAGATAATACATGGCTTTTTCATAATTTGGACGCTTAAAGAATACGTTCTATAAAAGTTACACCACAATAACGAATACCTCTTACAAAGAGATTCTCTCTCTAAAACATGAGTCCATAAAATCGGAGAACACTCAAGCCAATTAACAATAAGAGGATCAACTCTTAAGGATTCTCCACTCTTAAAAAGATAAACAGAGAGGCGATTCTCAAATCATATTTCCTAAAAACTCGTGTTATTATTCAAGTTTCAAAGCGTCCGTCCTGCCGTAAAACCATCATGAGATAATTTTAGCATCTCTTTTAGATTCATTAATAGAATAACAAAGGCCATTGAATCCAAAAATATTCCAGACTTTCTCACATTTAACGAATACAATTCAATGAAATTAAAATGAAGCCTCAAAGCAGATTTCCAACTCCGAGAAACACTCTCCGTTAACAAAACATAAAATAAAATAAACAAGAAAAAAAGTTCTGAAATTAAGAGATTGCGATACTACAAAGATTCCGTAATCTAAAAATAATTTATGGAAAGTAAATGAAGTAAATGAAATATGAACATATTGTTCTACGTAGATAAATGTAAATTATACAACTTTGTAATTTTCCACGTATTTTTTAATATCGGCAACCGGTTTCGTAAGAACTTCTTACATCTTCAAGCAAGAAGATGTAAGAAGTTCTTACGAAACCGGTTGCTGATATTAAAAAATACGTGGAAAATTACAAAGTTGTATAATTTATTATGGCTTTCCACAAAGTAACGCCAGAACATATTGATTTCATAGATAAATGTATTTCATAAATGTTTTATTGGGAAATATTATCATATATGCCCAAGATTTTTACAAGCAGTGGTCTCCAGACATATTTTGCAATTTTCCAAATAATTGTTTTGTTTTGATACTTTAAGCATTTAATGAAACATATTTTGACTAAAAGTAAACATAGTTTCGATATATATCAGAAAAATTTCATGGAGCCTTGTGAGAGTTTCCTTGCAGCTGAGATAAGTCTAAAAGATCTACATCTATATATCTAGCAAGCCGACTTTAGGAGAGTGGAAGGGAGTGATATACTGTGAGGATGATTAGGGAAATAGATGCTAGAACCAGTCGATACAAGCATTCATTTTTTCCTCGAGCTATGCGCGACCGATTGGGGAAGTAGAGCCATAAAGTCTGCTATGAGAAAGGCGGCTTGCAAGGCGCATATGTAGATTTAGTAGATTATATCTTGGAATTTTCATTTTGGAAGATAAATCATGGAAAGATAAGCGGTTAAGGAGCAGCTGAATGATATGAAGAATACTGCAATCCGCCGTATCTTCAAATGGTTTTTCCTCAAGCAAAAACACTTTCCGCAATATTCCTCAAGAGACATAATTCGGACGCTCAAGGAAACGGCGACCGCACGACTCGAGAAGGCCACGCGGCGAAAAATCTAATAAAGAATAGAGGGCGGAGCAAAAGGCTGCTAGGAAATCCTATGGCCGTCCACTTTATTTGATTAATATCACGGCTGCGCGATTGTGTTTGTCTTCATTTCGATACCGGGCGAAGGAGAAAAAGCCAATTTTGGAGCTGGTTATCATAGGCTGGTTTTCTTCAAAGAAAACGGCCTCTTCAGGCGGCAATTGAGTTAACCCCCATTCTCTTGACTTCGATGCCGAAATTTGAAATGACGCCAGTTATCTTATTGGACATTTCTGAATTCATCTAACATTTTTGTAGTTTTTTCAGCAGCCGAAACATTTCGTCATATTAAATTAAATCGAAAGGACATTTTATGTCACGAATTGCGTTGGGAAAATTTCATCCGAGTGTCATGAACAACAGCTAAGAGTGATACGTGACGAATGATTTAATCCTGTTAACTGTATGTGTGACTACTGAATCTGTCCGAGAACTAACCTAATAATATATAGATTTTTTAAAATACTGAAGGCTTAAAAATACGATAATTTACTTACATTTTTAAAGTGACCACTGCATCGGAACCTGGAAATATACGCAAAAGAGAGGTATTAAAGCATTTTTCTTCCTTGGTAATAATGACTAAAATAGAATTCTAGGGTTTATAAGAGATATAATGAATTTATCAATAATAATGGTGAATTAATAACTAACAGTAAATAAGGGATAATTTATCTGTATATTATTACATTACCATCATTTCCATATTTCGTACATTTCTAATTAACTATGGAGGGATTGAATATAAGAATAATACAAAAACATAAAATTCAATAATTACAGGGTACTATATTTGTAGGTTTGACTAATATCAACAATCCAGTGAATGACTATCCTGTGCTCATTAATCTTTAAGAAGAATCATTTTCCTAACCAGGGGGTACATGCTTTTTTCGTGTTTGAATTGACACATTTCGAGACACAAACACCGTCAAAAAGGGCTTTAAGAACAAATTACGTATTTAAACACCACTTCAACATTTAAACATCAGATTCTACTTTGGATTTATCTTTTGAACAGTTTTCTCGGGCAAGCAGCTGATAAAAATTCACAAAATTCAATTTTCACGTGATACTCAATCGATTCTGGAGCGTCATAGGACTTTTTGTGTGTCTTTGTTTGGGTGTATCGTCATTTTCCATCCCATTTTCGCGTCCCGAAAACGTTTTATATGCATTTCAGTTTTACTCGCATATTCTCTTTCATGATATCTCTGAAAAATTTGCCATCGTTTTATTTTGCGCATGGTTGGTTTTTGCTGACGCTCTGTCTAATTTTGATTCTCTCGCATAGTTATTGCTCATTCGGCGGCATGTTTGCATTTCACAGGTTGCGCATATTTTTGCTGTTCAGGTATTTACCTCTAAATAACGAGGAGAATGTTTATTCTACGAGCGCTAAAATGAATACCGAAATTAGTCTTTTGTTTATTTACCATAACGGATGAAATGAAGCCAGTTCATCATTTTGAGGGTTAATTAAGCTATGCGAGTAAAAAAATTCAAAGAACTTGAGCACGTAAATGCCTCATTATTATTTTAAAGATGTGAAATATAAAATTTAAAGCTGTTTTTGTATGCGGTTGCTCTATAATATATTTTTCGGCATCAAAAGTAACCATTATCAATGGTAATGAGGTATTTAGAAAGAGAATCCTGGTCCTCAATGAAACTGCTACTGCTGTGAAATTTCCTATGTAATTCAAGTAACACTTACTTACCTTATTATATCAGCTAGAAAGGAATGGAATACAGCTATTCTAAGACTTGACAGTTAAACTTATTTCTCCTGGCTGTATTTGCCATCGAACAAAGTCAGTGTGACCAAATTAAGATTTGGGAAGGCCAGAGTCCAAATATGAGGAGGAAGGAAAAAAGTCAAATGAAACCAATAAAATAAGTAAAAGAATTGAAGTTTAAAAATGGAAGTAAATAAACAGAATACAAATAAAACATCACTAATTCGCGAAAACGTCGTGCTACTACATACTACCTAAATATACCGAATATTAATATTAATATTACGAGTAAAAGTTGCTTGCATACTGCAAGCTAATTGGTAAAAATTTACAATAAGTTCCCCTTACGGGTGTCATCTTCGAAGCTCAACCAGCAAAATTCTAAAAAATTGCCGCAATGCATTTCTTACGTTAGAAATTTTCATCCATCTGGCATCGAACTCACGGTCATATGTAACCTTTCTTCCACTGGTTCTATAGAAAACTACTTCAAACGCAAACGCTGTGATTTTGAATAGTCTCCGGCATAGAGAAAGGCCTCAAAACAATTTTAAAAATTTGCGTAAATGACCGTCTGGCGTCGAACACTGGACCCGTTCGTGAGAGACAATGGCATACGAATGTTAGAGAAGTGCCACTCTGACGTGTTTCGAAGTTTCAATTCAATATCTTATTGGGAAGGTCATAAAATAAGATTCCGTTTTCCCCATTTGAAATGCATGCTGGAATCGGAATGAGGCTCCTGCATCAAACCAAGGACCACTAAAGAAACAGTGGACGTCATGAAAGAATATTCTCAAACGCCTCTGTCACCATTCCGGGTTTTATCTTACCAGCTTATCGGGAAGGCATTTAAAAAAATCGTCAAATATTTCAAGAATGCATTACTTACGGAAGCATTTCGAACCCACCTGGCGTCGAACACACGGTCATTTGCTAACATTTCTTACTTTGGTACTATGGAAGACCATCTCGTCTGCAAACACCGTAATTTTGATTGCTCTATCGCATCGAGAACGGTCTCAAAACAGATTGCAAAAATTCGCGCAAATGACCAGCTAGCGTCGAACTCAGGACCCTTCTGTGAGAGAAAATAGCGAATTAATATTAGATAAGTGCCATTCTCACTAGTTCCAAAGTTTCGATCCAATATCTTATCGGGAAGGTCCTAAAATAAGATTTTGTTTTTCACGTTTGAAATGCATGGTGGAATCGGAATGACCCTCTTGCATCGAACCAAGGACCAGTAGACGAATTGTGAAATTCATGAAAGAATGTTTTTAATTGCCTTCGTCGCCACACGGGGTTTGATCTTTCCAGCTTATCGGGCAGGTATTGAAAAAAATGTTCAATAATTGCAGCAATGCATTTCTTATGCAAGAATTTCGGACCCACCTGGAGTCGAACTCACGGTCATTTCGCAACATTTCTTCCATAAGAACCATAGATGACTACCTCAGCTTCAACCTTCGAGATTTTGGTTCCTCTATCTTAACGATAAGTGCCTCAAAATAATTTTCAAAAATTCACGCAATGCATTCTTATGGGAAAATTGCGATTTTTGGGACATTCTGGTATCGAACCCATGATAGCTAGCGTCGATGTCTGAATTATTCTGGTATCTAGAGTGCGGGGCCAGTACGTCGAAAAAATCTGACGTCGACGGCGCTTGTGGAACATGGTCAGAATTCGTATCCCCTATATCTATATTTTTTCCCCTATATCTATAAATGGGAAATGATAAAAAACAGAGTGCTAACAACTGCAGAAGCAGTATTAGGCAAGCGGAGGCAGATTAACAGGAAACAATGGATAACTGCTGACCTTGTACAAAAAATTGAAGAAAGAAGAAAATTAAAAAATAATAATACAGTCGAAGCACAAATACAGTACAGGGCTCTCAGAAACGAAATAAACAGAGAAACCATAAAAGCAAAAGAGGCCTTCTGGGAAGGAAAATGCCAAGAAGTCGAAGAACATATGAAACGTAATGAAATGGATTCGGCTTATGGAATAGTGAAGAGATTCTTTGGAAATAATAAAACTAGAAGGAATGGACTACGGAACGAAAATGGCAAAATAATTTATGAACAAGATGAATTGGGAAAAATGTGGAAACAATACATCGAGGAGTTATATGATGGATATATGACAATTAGTACAAGCACAGTGATTAAGAACGAAGATGAAAGAAGAAGAAGGAGACAGCATACTGAGGGGAGAAAAGCACTATCAAAACTCAAGAATAATAAAGCACCTGGCATAGATGACATACCAGCAGAATTATTGAAGATGACAGGAGAAGAAATACATAATGCACTATATCAACTAGTGTGTGAGATTTACAAAACAGGTGACATTCCCTCAGACTACCAAAAGTGTATAATGATACCAATCCCAAAGAAAACATCAGCCAACAGATGTGAACAATACCGCACATTGAGCCTTGTCACACATGCCTCTAAAATACTGTCTATCATTGTACTAAGCCGGATTGAAGATAAGGTTGAAACTCTCCTCAGCGAAGACCAATTTGGATTTAGAAAAGGACGAGGAACCAGAGATGCAGTACTTGCCATTAGAATTATACTAGAAAAAAGATTGAGTAAAGGTAAGAACACCTACATAGCTTTTGTTGATCTTGAAAAAGCTTTTGATAGTGTTGATTGGAAACAGCTCTTTACCATAATGAAAGAAGCAAAGATAAATTACAAAGATAGAAGAATTATCTGGGGTCTTTATAGAGAAGAAATTGCAGTGCTGAGATTTGGACAATATGAACAGCAGGCCAAAATTAGAAAAGGAGTGAGACAGGGATGTTCATTGTCACCTGCGCTATTTAACTTATACCTACATAGAGCACTGGACGAGGCAGAGAGCAACTTACCGGAAGCAGGAATTAAGGTCCATGGGCAGAGGATATATAAGCTATGTTTTGCGGACGACTTAGCAGTCTTGGCAGAAAGTAAAGACCAACTACAAGAAGTGCTTGGGGAGATGGAAGTCACGCTGGCTAGATACAATCTAAAGTTAAGCAGGACCAAAACCAAGACAATCGTTGTAAGCAAAACAGGAATACCAGCACATATAACTTTGGGTAATACACAGCTGAACAATTTAGAAGAATTCACGTATTTAGGAAGCAAGATCACCACGGATGCCAGAAGCAAAAGGGAAATAAGCAGTAGAATACAACAGGCAAAAATAGCTTTCAACAAGAAGAGAAAGATATACGTTTCAAAAAACATGAGCATCAAGATTAGGATGAATCTACTCAAAACTTTTGTATGGAGCATAATGCTTTATGGTAGTGGAACTTGGACGATAGGAGCAGCAGAGAAAAAAAGAATTGATGCTTTTGAACTATGGTGCTACCGTAGAATGTTAAAAGTTTCATGGGTAGACCGGGTAATGATTGAGGAGATACTGGAAAGACTGGGAGTGAAAGCAGACCTGTGGAGTATTCTAACTGCAAGTAGAAGTAAATGGGTTGGACATTTACTGAACAAAATAATGGATTGGTAAAAACAGTTTTAGAGGGCACTGTGGAGGGGAAGAGCGGCAGAGGAAGGCCGAGGTTGAGCTATATTACCCAAGTAATGAAGGACATGGGCTGCAACAGCTACCTGGAGCTGAAGAGGCTGGCGGAGGACAGACAGAGATGGATGACTGCTGCAAACCAACCCAAGGGTTGATTACTTAGAAGAAGAAGATATCTATATAGGTATATCCGGAGAGTTAGCTATATATAATAGATATAGATATAGGGGATACGAATTCTGACCATGTTCCACAACCGCCGTCGACTTCAGATTTTTTCGACGTACTGGCCCTACACTCTAGACGCTGGAATAATTCAGACATCGACGCTGGCTATCATGGGTTCGATACCAGAAAGTCCCAAAAATCGCAATTTTCCCATAAGAATGCATTGCGCGGATTTTTGAAATTTTTTTGAGGCTCTTATCGGTAAGATAGTGGAACCAAAATCTCGGAGGTTGAAGTTGAGGTAGTCTTCTATATTACGAATGGAAGAAATGTTACAAAAAGACTATGAGTTCGACGCCAGGTGGATGCAAAATTCTCCCATAAGAAATGCATTGCTGAAATCTTTGACGATTTTTTTGAAATGCCTTCCCGATAAGCTGGAAAGATAAAACCCCGAATGGTGACAGAGGCGTTTAAAAACATTCTATCATCAGGTTTACCGTTTCTCTAGTGGTCCTTGGTTCGATGCAAGACGGTCATTCCGATTCCACCATGTATTTCAAATGGGGAAAGCGAAATCTTATATTGGGACCTTCCCGATAAGATATTGAATCGAAACTTTGGAACTAGTGAGAATGGCACTTTTCTAATAATTATTCGCTATTTTCTTTCTTAAAAGGGTCCTGAGTTCGAAGCTAGGCGGTCTTTTGCGCGAATTTTAGCAATCTGTTTTGAGGCCGTTCTCGATGCGATAGAGCAATCAAAATCTCGATGTTTGCAGACGAGATGGTCTTCCATAGTACCAAAGTAAGAAATGTTAGCAAATGACCGTGTGTTCGACGCCAGGTGGGTTCGAAATGCTTCCGTAAGTAATGCATTCTTGAAATATTTGACGATTTTTTTAAATGCCTTCCCGATAAGCTGGTAAGATAAAACCCGGAATGGTGACAGAGGCGTTTGAGAATATTCTTTCATGACGTCCACTGTTTCTTTAGTGGTCCTTGGTTTGATGCAGGAGCCTCATTCCGATTCCAGCATGCATTTCAAATGGGGAAAACGGAATCTTATTTTATGACCTTCCCAATAAGATATTGAATTGAAACTTCGAAAAACGTCAGAGTGGCACTTATCTAACATTCGTATGCCATTGTCTCTCACGAACGGGTCCTGCGTTCGACGCCAGGCGGTCATTTACGCAAATTTTTAAAATTGTTTTGAGGCCTTTCTCTATGCCGGAGACTATTCAAAATCACAGCGTTTGCGTTTGAAGTAGTTTTCTATAGAACCAGTGGAAGAAAGGTTACATATGACCTTGAGTTCGATGCCAGATGGATGATAATTTCTCACGTAAGAAATTCATTGCGGCAAATTTTAAGAATATTGCTAGATAAGCTTCGAAGATGACACCCGTAAGGGGAACTTATTGTAAATTTTTACTACTTAGCTTGCAGTATGCAAGCAACTTTTACTCGTACATATATAGGTATATCCGGAGAGTTAGCTATATATCATAGATACATTAATCTATATGGAGAACAACGATTGCAAATCCATCGCTAAGCGTTGTTTGTTCTCTCTTACTATTTCTATGGATTAAATAAAATGAATATTTATCTGTTTACTGATAATTCATTTTACTTTGCAATTTATTGTGTTTAATTGGCGAGGTAGTTTATGTAGCAATGTTGTATTTGAAGAACGTTCTAATATTGTTTGAATTATTTTTTGAATGTTGTTTGAATGGAAGTCGTCGCCTGACCAAATGTCTTACTGCAGTGGAACTTTATAATAAATAAATCATTAAATATAATTGTTATGTTGTTATTCTAGAATTCAAAATACATTTACATTCATATGGGATATCCTGTTCCTCGATACGCCTGGGGTTCTAAGTTACCTTTCTTTCTTTCAAGGCCTCCTTTCCTTGTTTACTGTTTACATCTTCGTAGCATCCTTGTTTGGAACGAGAGGAACCACGGAAATCCGGTGATTCACAACGCTCTTGGGCATCACAAGGATTGATTTCTAATGGTCTTGTACTATTGGAAATGTTGTTTTCGGTTATAGTTCAATGTTCCTAGAACTTAGTAAATCTCGCTTTACATCGGATAGAAATGCGGTGCAAGGAAGTATTTTCTCTTCAAGAGTTTCTGAAATGTATACAATAACATTGAGAGAATCGGCAATCGATCACATCGAATAATGCTTCTGATAGTTGATTTTTCTGGTTGTATTAAGAAATAAAGTCGATTTTATGGTTTTAATTCAACGTGATATACCACCATCATTTCGAGGACTCACAAATGGCACCAAATAAATCCACTATTAATATGAATTTGTATTTTTACTGTTAGAAATCGGTTCTCACGAAACGTAGGGAACCAGCCTACGAAATTTCTCGTATATCGAATTTGTGATAATCAAATTCCTCGCTGATGCAACCAGCTACTTTGAGTTTCATTTCCAGCAGTATTCATGAATTTATCCTTTATCGGTAAGTATCATAAGTTCACATTTATTAATTGAACAATTTTTGAATCGTGAACTCAGACACATTTAATTATGTAAGCTCAGCTGTGTATAAGATAAATTTAAACGCAATTCAAAAGAAAGAATGAAATTTTTTTTTGATTTGAAAGCAAATTCAAATACGTCAAGTGTTCTCTATAGAATTCTTTGGGAATATCTATCCTCCGGACTATAAAATGTGTTCTTGTTAACATACATCTCGTGCGATCCGTTTTCGTGTTAAGAGATTTTAGCTATATTATTGTCAATCAAGTCCAAATATTCTCATAAATGAAGATCGTTTCATATCGATTTCAATATTTACTTAGAGATGCTGAGAATTTCTGATAGAAAATCATGAAAAAAAAGAAAGTGATCTAGCAAATTAAGATTGGGAAGACCTCCAAGAGAGAACGACTATTACTCAAATTAAACATAAAATGTTTTGGAAGGAGGCAGTTTAGTTCAGACCTGACATCATGCTTTCAGATTAAAAATTAAGTAATTAAAGCAACTTGTAGAAACCGTTTCATCTAAGGAATTTTCATTCTTAATAATTATTACTAAGAATATAGAAAAGGTGTAATGACAGGGCCGTTCCGAGACATGGGCGAGGCGTTTATTTCGGGGCAGTTGGAAGCGCATGGCGTTAGACCGAGGTTTTTATCAGGGGCAAATACATTTTTAATGATTTTATCAACTATTAGTTATGACACACTCTGTGGAATGATAAATGATCCAGAATTTTCTCAAGGATTAATATTTGAATATTAGCGGAAACATTTGAGCAATCGTAAAAAAGATTCGTTTTAGATTCTTT
Organism: Pachydiplax longipennis; assembly: GCA_036926295.1. Lineage (NCBI taxonomy): Eukaryota > Metazoa > Arthropoda > Insecta > Odonata > Libellulidae > Pachydiplax > Pachydiplax longipennis. The sequence goes on from JAVFKF010000014.1 coordinate 17,336,483, forward strand.
TGAACGTTTTCGTAATTAATTGCGAATAAAACGCTATGTGCATGTATCAGCCGCAACCAATGAAAAGAGCCAATTATTAGAGCATTATTTCTATTAGTAAATCTATTCCATTTAATATTTAAGTGAGAATAATTAAGGGGAAAACATTGACGTTGTCTCAAGAAATGTTAACGCAAATTTTTTTAACCTATATCAAAAAATTATTTCTTGAATATACAGGAGCCTTTTAAAAATGGACATTTTTAAAGCGTCAATGTAAAAGAAGGGGAAGAGTAACTACCAAGGCGCTAATACAGCTCCTGCCTGCCCTGTGTATAGATAAACGTCAAAGAGGGTATTGTAAGAACTCTTCTTTTGTAGACAACATTTGATATTGTGACACTTTGCGGAAAAGATGCATAATAAAATATTTCCTTTTATGAAAAAAATGTTGCTACGAATAGGAATGTACAGACCAAGTTATGGAATGCGGACAAAGAAACATACCATTTATCAAATGAGATATCAAAGAGGACTCATTTTTATAATTTGATTCCGATATAACGAGATGTCTTCATTGGATCGCAGGGAAAAGCGATACGTTAGCTTCCACGTGACTGGCAAAGGAAAGGAAAAGCAAGGCGAAGTTTTACAATGAAAGAGAAATTCCATTCAATCCTCGGATATCTAAAACTAGATTCAGGAATACAATGGAAGCGCCAGAATGAGAAGATAGCATGATAGATGGAAATCATACTGAAGACTCGGAATGTATGGTTATTTTAATATAATCAAGTTTTGAAGCCGTCACTAGGCGTAACTCGATCTCATAATAGAAATAAAATAAATTTGTAAGGCTTCAATAAACACATCTCATAACTTAAGTAAAAAGTTTGTATGCGTGTATTTGCGCATGTTAATCTGAAACTCGAGAGCCAGAAGTTGTAAAACTTTCAAACTTTAATCGTTTCTCTAATCAGATAATAGACAACTTTTTGTTTGCATTTGTGTCCTTGGTTAGAAATCAGGAAAGTGAAGACCTTTACATTAGATCACGTAAAGTTCACTTTCTTAGCTTACAGGGTTTATTTTTTTCGTGAAATTAAACTATAAACAAATGCGCTAAAGAGAATAAAACCATCAAAAGAAGTAAATTTGAATTAAGATTCCTGTTTTGGTCGTGGAATTTTCCTTTCGGTTCGAAACTGTGCGAAGTTTGATAAAAGAAAAGAAAATTATGTAAAGTTTAGATGTTGTGAATAACCAGTCCCCCTGACGACCAAACCAATTATTTAATCCGTGATCATTCATTTCATTATCATGAGAATACACAGGAAAGTAAGGCCTTTTGAAAATTAAGTATGTATGTGATGTGATTGAGTATGATGTGATTATGATATATGTTGATCAAAAAGTGAGGTGAATAATAATTGTCGAATGTGTTTTACTTTTTGATGTTTATAATTTCGCTTTTTTAAAAAAATATTTCTATTCATTACTTATTCTCTGCTCAACATTACTTGTGAAAAACCTTTTATGACCGTTCATTGTATGATACCAAACTCTGCCACCTGGTATACCTATCTGTAAGTAAAACTTTACCAAATCACTTTGCTTCCATTCATAACGGTTGCCTCCTCGTAAGAGAACCGTTTGGATCGGAATTCCTCAATGAAATCTGACGTCAGTGTGCTCGACGTACCGGATGAAATCGCTCGTTTGGAAATTATGGCTATCCTGTTTTCTACCCGTTTAATTAGCTGGTTCACAACTCCGTGGTTCACATTTGGTTAACTCTGCCTCTTATCTAACAACTCATCTGATTACGTCATCTCTCATCTACTCCCACATCGACGCCATTCATATCTTTTGCGTCAAAATACACCTCTCATCGCTATCTCTCCCCCCCATTTATTACTTAGTTATTCCCCCATTTATTGCTTAAGTTTGCTATTCTCACGTCGTATCATTCGGCACATATTAACTTATTCTCTTCGGACTTATAAAAAACTTATTTACCCGCGTTCACATCTTCTCGAATATATTTGCTCAATGAATGTCCTCGGGTATATCTAACGAGTGAAGGCCGTGGTGTTTTATTATTATTTAGCACTACCTTTTTTTCTTCCTGAAATGTAATGCTTACAATGAAATTATCACTTTCAAAACTTCAGAGACACGGAAAGTTTGTTTCTTGATTAGTTACAGGTCAACTGTTTGAACAAGAGTACGTACGATCTTCGGTAATTTACATTATTTAATTTAGATTCAATCAAACTTAACTACTTTTTATTTGAGCGAGAATAAAGATTGACTAATCATTAGAAATATTGAAAGCACCATCTGACGAGCTATCGATGGGCCTTTGACGGTGAATAACAGTTTCAACATAAGATGTAGTTGGGATAAAGGCTTTTGCTAGATGAAGATTCCATAATGCGAAGATTTTCGGGCAGTGGTTGTGAACAGAAACGACGGCGCTTCGCCATCAATGCTGCTAACACCTATCTTATACCCTTCTGAATTATCCAGCACGTACATTTACATCATTCTTCAGGAGTATCCTAAGAAAATATAAGACAACAGCTGCAGAAGTTGATTCAGGCTCTTTTCATTCGTCAAGTGGAGAAACAGGAATATCATAATTCAATAAGAAATACAAGGTTCTCCAAGAGGGAACCCTTTGCTGCCTGTTCTCGATCATGTTTACGCTTCCTCATTTCCGGATTCTTAGAAAAAAGTTGGTATGAAGTTGAGGAACCACTCTATGAACTAACGAATATCCACAATGAGAAAAAAGTTGCTATGATACCATGTCAAAGTTACTACTTTATCGTATAAAGTTACTACCAGTCACTACATTACCATGTCAGTTACTACACTACAAACGATCTCACGCGAATTCTCAGGCCTGGAGACTGGCTTTGGTGAATTGACTCTGATGCTGTGCAATAGTTGCTGAATCAAGATGTTTAACTTTAAAATTTATTTATAAACATATTTTATAAGGTGCATTGTAAAGTTATACGAAATGAGAAACTATATTGCTGGAAGCGCTCTGGGTATACTCTCGAACGCGTGCTCTGATTGGTATTACAATTTAAATTCCGAAAAATCTTAACTCATAACTGAAAACCAGTTAAAAAGGTACTATTTATTAGTGCTGTGATGACCTTAAAAATATGACAAAAGTTCGGTCTCTTGAGAATCCTCTCCGGTCACACTAACAGAGTCGTATCTACGTGGTCTTGACTTCCCGCCTTACCAGGGCTTCGTAGTAATAACAGTTGTTCTAATAGCTTTTATGAAGCTATCTGTGAGGATTAATCAGTAAATAATTGAGATTTCTTCTATCGGTTTTGTAGTTCACAAAGTGTCGTATGCTTAAAAATCTATTGAATATTTTTTATTTGGCAGAATATTATCATCATACAAACACTATGTATATAAAAGGCCTGGCAGCAGTGGAGAGTATAATAAATATATGTTGTTTCTATTTAATAAGTATAAAATAGAAAACAACCAAGAATCGCAAGAGATATCTGAAAGAATAGCAAAAAACACACAACCTTTACTAATTTTTAGGAGAGGAGAAGGAATAAGAATAATTAAAACTCAAAAATATATTTGAGTCTGTTCTTCATTCTCATTCAATTATTCGGGAAGGGCTTCTCCGGGAAGATTGCTCCTGTCCCCGAGACAAATTAATGTTTTCCTATGCCTGTTTTCCTTAATTTAAATAAAAAATTGTAGGGATGGTCATTTTTTCCGGAAAATATTGGCAGGAGAAGTCTCTCTTTACGTTTCTTCATATCTCTTTTATTAGTGAGCATCCTGTAGATTTGCATTTATATTCTATGTAGAAAACTCCTTCGCCGCTTATCCAAATACCCCAGTTCTCTAACACTCCACAAATGAATCCGCCTTTGTTAGATATTATTATATTTTATATTATATATATATATATATATATATATATATATATATATATATATATATATATATATATTATATTTTAGTTCCTCTATGAATGCCGTGACACTCCATGAACGGCTTTTCCTTAATTAGATATTGTTATTCCCTGCAAAACTAAACTATCACCGATATGGTACCCCCTTTACTTTATTTAAGCGATTTCAGAGACCCTGATAGAATCATGGTGTAAATAAAGTATCCAAAATCGGATGTAGTGGCAGATGGCAATTGACACGATTTTATATATCCGTTGCCAGAGGATAAGAGATAGAAGAGCTCACGAATAAATGTGAAGCAGAGCTCGAACTTTTGCCATTTCCTTAATCAAAAATGCTTTTCCTTCACGCCGCTCTCAAGTGGTTTGAAAATACGAAAATCTACTTCTGCTAACAGAAATGGATGAGAAAGATGTTCCAGAAATAGTTTTCTTCGCAAGAAAAAAAGCGGGAGATGTTTTTAGTATGTTTCAAAAAATTTCATGGATGAAAGATGAAACCGTACCGGCATTAATTACCTATTTATGAAAAATCGATTTACTTCGCCCTATGGTAATCAAAAGCGATAGAAGTACTAAATGATCGTAACCTTTTTGATCTTTACACGTTTCATAAATATTCAGTATTATATAATTCTATTTTTTTTTCAAAATGTGAGACAATATTTATAATTTTCATTAAACTTGCTCAAAGCTAATTATTATTGAATATGGAATCTCGCTTAATAAATAAAGTAATTAAAATACCGCTATTGGGAGAATTAGAATCATAGTGTTCTAGAGAATCTCTTAAGTTAATTCAGAATATTCGCATTTTCTATGGAGAGACATATCACAGAAGGTATTTGAAAAATGTGGCCTCTTTGGAAAAGTGATACCTCGAAGACAAGACTTGGAATATGTGCTTCTCAAAAACCAAGAATTCCATGCTCTGTTATAGTGGGGAAATGAACTCATTTTTTTCATAGTTTGGATTCCAAAAGAATAATACACGTAAAGCATTTATGTGAAAAATTGTTTGGTGAAATGCTTTCGTTCTCTGCAGAATATTACTGAGAACACGTTTTGGATATAAAGTCGCATTTTCTCTGTTTTCACTAAAGGAGGTGATGAACAGTGAATCCGAAATGAGAATATATGCGCACCAGGGGCTGTTAATCCGAGATAATTGGGAGCGGGACCTGTTCGGATTAGCATAATTTCAGATAAGCCGAATTCATTGCTTAAACAAAGAGACGAAAAGCAGAAGGTTGTCCTGCCATCCACTTTAAAAACGAGGGATCCTCATTCATCATTCTCATCTTAGTTGTGAAAGGCATGACAAAGGGAAGGTGCTCCATCAATTTCTTATCTTTTCGAATGACGGAGGTATGCGTCCAAAATTGATGTCCGCGGAAATCTGAATGGAGGGGTATCACTGAACAAGGGTAACTGATTTAAAATTTTACAACCGCGTCTTCAGCTAATATATTCAACCCCCTTTTTCCCTTGCATAGTCAAACCTTTTTTATCAACCTATAAATTTCTTAAATATACGGCATTTCTGCTTTCTATGTAGGATAATGTTATTTTAGGTGTTGAGTGTTACTCAGTTTTTATATCTGGTTAATATCATTCAAGTCACGATTAACAACGTGTCAGTCGACTTAAAAACACAATGTTCCACATAAAAAATTAACTGTCAGAAGGCAAAGACGCCGCAGAAGTTTTTTTTTGAACTTCGTAAAGGTGAAGACATCGTCTTCAAGTTTTCAGAGTTTCGCAACGTTAAGGTTTCGTTCATAGATTATAGCTGTCAATAATTCATACCAATAAATAGTCTTATTTCAATCATGATTGCTTAGAAATGACATGCCATTCTTTTCGTAAAATATTTCTGAATTTGGAAGCATGCTTTTGTTGTGGTATCCTAATACTTCCCTTCATACTTATTGCGCTTTAAGATCAAAGGTTACACAATATCATAGACAATAGCTGAATTTGGATAACTTCGTGCATGACTACCAATAATTACTGCAACGTTCAATATTGTTATATCATACTTCACCCTACCTTATTTTTAATCGTAATTTTTATTTCCAAGCAACGGAATCAAATGTATATCAATTAAATGCACTTACTTAGATAGCTTGCATTGATATTATTGTATATTATGTAATTTATTAGCATTGTACGTTATTAGAGCCCCGTTCCTCGAAATAGTTGCTCATTTGATGTAATACATCTATCAGAAATACACGTAGTACAACATACGGTATTCTATCGCAGTAGAATGTTTGGGAAAACCTATTCCACGCTTTCGAACTCTACTGATGTCTGAGTGTTCACTGCATGTCTGACTGATAATTGTGCTTGCCTTTCCAATATGACCCTCGGTTCGGCTGTTTGCGTCGCGGTCACGCGTGTTTCCATTCACGTGAAGATCTGCACACGGCCGTGTACAAATTCCGTTTAACCGGGGTGTACGCCGTGCTAGATCAACCTAATCATCCATCTTCCCATGGCTCGTCCTTGTTCGTCTGTTTTGTCAATTAGCATCGCCCTCGGGCAGATCGAATCTGTCCTTCATTAGGATTTCAGGTGATCCCGATGCATTGGAACGGGTTTTTCCCGGAATCTCTCCCTGTGATTGGAAAGGAAGCCTCTGGCATTGGTTTTGCGGATGCAAGGCGCCCAAGCGGCGAATTGAATTGTTTGCAATGCCGTTAAAGTGTGAAATATTCTTTTTATTCTGCATGCATTATTAAATGAAGAGTTATCGGTCTCCGAAACTCTGAAGGCAATTCGCAGAATATTCAATTCGCCCGATAGGAGTCATCATTCTGACTTCTGGGCTGTGACCTAATCCGAATCGAATGCCAGCGAAAGTGGCATTCAGATATATTTTTAAAAGACTTTTTCCATTCGATCGAATGTTTCTCCTTCGGTAGTTCTCATTTCAACACTTCCTATAAGTTCCTATTCGTTATTTTTTTTTATCTACGAGGGAGCTTGTTGAGATTCAAAATACGGAGGCATTGATAACAGCAAAGTGATAAATGACACATAATATTTTAAAAAATTTCAACATTCTTCTTCTGTAGATACGCTATTTTCTGATATGCAATTAAAGTAGTTCTCAGTCCTGGCCAAGACCGACGAAGAGTCGTGTTGAGCTTGTCTTCCGATATTACTAAGGGATATGCTGAGAAAGGCAGGGAATTATGTATAGTTTATTTTTTCTAGATGTCACTAGGCGCACGTTATACACGCACAAAACGACTCCTTGAAAATTATTCACGCTATATTTTTGAGTTCAATACAAAGATTAATAAACTTAAAATATAGTCGTCTATTTTATTCAAATCATCTCGCTAGAGAATATCAATTGAAGAGAATTTTAGTAAATACCGTGTGACGGTAAAAAATTATTTTTAATCTTATCAGAGCTACGGAATCTTGCTTTTCGTTAAAAGACATTTAGGAGTCTAAATTTTGAATGACGCAAACATAAATATTGAGAAGCGTTCAGCGATAAGTTCGTGAATGATATCAGCTGCGGTTCTTCAAAAACTCGAGCAGTATATACAGAATACATGTCAACCGAATTCCATCACTGACGTAACATAATAAACTAAAGTGGAATGTTTTGGCGCCACACTCTTGAGGCGATCTGCCCGCCTCCGCCACGACCATAGCAGGGCTAAGGCCGCCTTTCAAACTCTGCGGCGACAGAAATCGCTTTTTACGGTTTCGCTGGCGTTTTTACGTTCTTGACTCAAGCCAAATGGAACGCAGGCGAAACAAACATATTTTGTGATTGGATTTATGCTGCTCCGACTTCTTCTAAAACCTCTCCTCTAAGAAGTTAAACAAGATGTTGTTGAGTATTTCTTGAATTTGATACACAGACAGCAAAATGTTTCGCTATCGAGGGAGTTATAATTCCTTAAATACGAGGAATCGGACGAAAGAAATCAACTTTATTGAAGAAAATAAGGATAGAAATAGTGTAGTAGTATTATTAAGTGCTTCGAATAAGCTAATCTAAAATCATTTCGCACAGATGAAATCACACATCGATTCCCGGTGGGGGCTGAGGTGCGAAAAGACCGCGGATGTGAAACACTTTTAAAATTATCACTACTTTTAATATTACTCGTTAGTATTAACAATGCGATATATTATGAAATTGGATATAATAATTTCCTGCTGTATAACATGCCATAACCCTCAAGGTCGTGGATGATGACCTCGATCCCGTGGATTTTGGGAGTGTTCGCCGTCGAAATGTTGGTCTACCAGCCGGATATTAACTGCGTGCTCAATCTATAACATCTTCGCCACGGAATATTATGTTATTCAATAGAAAATAGCGGATCAGTATTATAAATTCTATTTTCTCTATTCTCTTTATACTTACAATTAAGACAGATCCAATAGATATGCAATAGCAATAAATAAATTTTACAATTTAGTTCTGTTTGGATGACGCCTAAAATTTTTACTACCAAGGAAAATGGGAGAAGAATTTGTAAAACAAAGAGCACGATCAAAATGAAGGCAACATCAATTCAACAGAACAGTGTTAGGCCAATATGGTTGAGGACTTACCAGTTAACATAAGCATGAATATGATAGATCGACTTATCGGGGTGTCCATGCCTACATCATCTCTAGATAACGGTGAATGACGAGTCTGTCAAAAACTGACGTTAAACACACTCGCAGCTCTATGCAATCAGAGGACTCTAATCCTAATCTCTGAATCTGTAAACATATTACGGGACTACGGGAAAAGTAACTAATTTGAACTCAACGTATTCATTGTAAAAGTTTGTAGAGTGTACAATGTAAAGGTTTGTACCTTGGGTAAAAAAATCTTGGCATTATTTGAAGAAATTTTGAGTTTGATTTCCATTCAATTAAGATTACGAGAAGGAAGTATGATAATCTAATTTAATCTTTTAATAAATCATAAAGAATACATTTTCAGTACCAATATATAGCAATCAATGAAGCTGGTATATACTTTACTCTTGCTTAGATCTAGAAACATCTGAAAGAAAAGGGTATGCAAGAGAATTGTCCTGTAATTGGTAGAACTAGAAAAGACGTCACTGAAAATAAATTACCATATGACGCTGTGTTTCGGTTGAGAATAAAAAAAAAGTCGAGAAGATTTTATACATCCATTTGCATTTTTATCAGTTCCTCAGATACTTCAACAGTGATGAGAACAAGCACATATTGACGTGAAATTTCCTCTATTTGGTAACTTTTTTGCTTATCTTCCTCGTTTATAATTGTTTTTGCTTCTCTCAGTTGACTGAGCTCCACATCGTTTTACAAATCCGAGTAATCTCTCAGAAGTACACCATTACGAAATTGCCGAAATGAAGTCAGTCATATTCCAGGATATGATACCCTGAAAGATATTCCATTATCGCAGCTGTGAAAGGATTTAATCGGATACTAAAAATTAAAAGATGGATTGAAATTCTGATAATTCCAGAGATTAGCCCCGCAGTTTAAAATGAATGCGACAACAGACCATGAAATAACAAAACCTATTCTGAAACGGTGACCAAGAAATTGATGAGATTTCCTGAAGAGAAAGAGTAATAACGTTTTATACAAAAAAGTAGCTGAAAACTTTCTTTTATTCTAAAGTAATTCCACAAATATTTGGAATAAGGCCAGGAGAAGTATGTAAAAAATGAATCAATATAAAGGAGGGTAATCGTGACCTTAATTAGTAAAAAATTTGAGAGACTCAACAAAGAGAATGATATTGTGAATTGATCTACATTCATCGCGATTTCATAAAGATAATTAAGCCGAAATATCTGAGGAACATGTATCTCGAATTTTGTTTCTGAGACTTCACTTTCAGTTAACAATCCCAAAGCAGATGGAGAGTCTGAGGTCTTCTTGGGCGTTAATTTCGGCCTTTTGGTATGAAGCTGGATAAACTGTGATAGAATAAAAGCCTGCTCCTCTACTTGGATAAAAAGTATTGTTTTAAAAGACAAGACTACACGCTGTTTCAAACAAAAAATCTGAGGAATGAAAGTAACCAGAGGAAATAAATAATTAAAAACACTGACAAAGGTGATAGAGAAATGAAAGGAAAGCCCCAATTACCCTAGTTATTTATTCACTAGGGTTTTCCAAGAGACCACTCCCTTTAGCATAATACAGAAATAATTGAAAAGAGAAAGGTGTTAACTAAGAAGAATGAGTAAAGTATATGAGGACGAAGTTATAAATACCTTTGGTGGAAAAATAAGATGGAAAAGAAATAGAAGTAGCAGAATATCGCTAGGATGTTTTAAATACAAAGGAATGATACGAATCTAAAAAACAACCGGGGAGAAAGGTGAAAAAAGCGGTTTACTGAACTACCTAAGTCTACTAAAAATGGAAACAGAATGAAGATGGGTGAATATCATCAACCAATTCAATTCAATATCTAATATTACTGAATTCAAATCCCACTTTTTGAGAAATTCCAAATTAATTAGAAATTTAGAAATAGTTTAATGAGAAAATGTAATATAACGCGACATAATAACACTGGAAGCAGGTTCGTTGCAGAAATTTCAGTAACTGAAAAACGTTACTTTAAAATTTAAATTACTTTTAAATTTATGGCAGTAAAAACAAAGCGACAATAAATTTATATCAGGGATATACAAATTATGTTGTGCTGACTGTGGGGACTTTTACATAGGACAAACCTCTAAGTATATAAACATCAGAACCAAAGACACTTATAAAACTCCTTAAAATACATTATCATCGCAAAATAGAAATGACTTTACAATTATTTCATCACTTCACACTTTGTAGAATACCCATTTCCGGCTGTTTTACAACCCTTCCCCCCTTTTTTGTAAGTGGCGAAAATTAAACAACCCGGAACAAACGGAAATGATGAAACACAAGCCATGTAATTACACCCAAAAAAACGTACTATTTTTCAAGGGAATTTCGTATTGTTAGTCTTATTACACCCGCTATGGAGTTTCACAAATTAAACCTTTTTTACTGTAGACTTAATTAAAAACCATTCATTGCTATTTAATTGCCAAAAAGAATTATTGCTGTTCTTCTGTTCGTTTTTGTTCACTGCTTTATGAGGTAATGCGAAACCGAATTGTTTTTATTGGAATGTCTCCACGGAAATGAAGTTAAAGCACCTTAACCTTGCAACGGCTAAAGAATTAATACCGGCGAAAGAGGCCATGAGACGTGTTTCCCCCATGATCAGGGATTACAAAGGCAAGCAGGTCGTTCCCTTGAGTCCTCTATATCCACAGGCGATTGCATATTTATCAGCACACTTCTTTCTGCACTTTATCGAAACGGACAAAAGAAATTTTTAATGGGGATTGCGTTCTTTAGGGCTGATATCCCCCTTGGTGGAACTGCGGACGGAAGCTCCTCTGCAAAATTCAAAAACAGCAACTCTATGTATTCCATTATGAGGATGCAAAAGCAGTGCTGGCGCGAATGTTTTCGGGGTCTGCGGATGCCGTTTTATCGCTCGATTGCAATGGAAACGGATTCCCGTATTCATAATGTATCGGAACTGAAAGCACCTACGATGAGATTTAAGGGCAATAGATTTATATTGGATGTGCTAAATGGTTTTTCAAGGATTGGAAATGGTATTGTCAGTGAACATGAGTCACCGATAATGCCACAATGATTTCGCTGTTTTAAAGAACGGATTTCCGAGTTTCCATCGGGATTTTCCCCGTCTCGTCCAATATTCAGAGTAATACTGGCATCATTCCTGCTTTACTCTATCGATTCCTCACCGCTACGAAACCCGCAATCCCACGATGACCGTTTCAGAGAACCGCAGAGTTCATTCATTCTCAAGAGAACCGCAACATCGCTTAAGCAAGTACATTTTCATAATGTTCCCTGTTTACTACTGGTAATTTTTTCCTAAAAATAAATAAAACCTTAGTTTTCTGTTGATCAAGTGTTAGTATGTATGAAATTTTTATAATCATTGATTACAACCAGGGTTTCCTCTAATCTGCGCATCTGGATGGCAGTGTAATTCTTTTCAAGTGTCGATAAATATTTAACAGTAATGCATAGTGTTTGGTATATTAATTTAGTACATTCTCAGAATTGTATCCATATTATTGTAACCATATCATAAAATAAGGTCAAAAGCTAGCCATAAAGTTATTTTTATAGATATTCATATATTGAATTTTATTAATTAAATAAGATTCCTAATCAGCCAAATCGACCAATTAAAATGAATGGTAACGTAAATGGAAAGAAAAAATAAAGATCAACAAGGAAAAAAACAAAACAAAAAAACCAAAAAGAAGACTAAATAAGCGAGAGAATAATTAATGGAATCAAGGAGTAAATCAATAGGGGAAAGCAGATCAAAAGAAGGTTTCAGAGACAAAAAAAGAGTTAATAAGTTACGATAGAAAATGGATCTTAGATATTAATTTATGTCAAAATGTTTCGGAAAGATCATACAGAATCACCATTACCAAACGTTTTCTTTCCACCCTAAGATAGTAATTATTGTAATAATTGAAAACTTGAGGATCTAGAATAGTATAGAATTTCAGAAAATTATGGAAAAGTAGCAGAAAATTGTTTGAGTTTAAAAAATTTTCGTTCGCTCATCAATTTTAAGAAGAATATCACGGAAAAGAAAGTGCTCATAAAATAAAATCTCACTTATTTTTCTTAAATTTAATCTTTCTCTCATCATTCTTCATAAAATTCGAAATTTCGAAAATTCATAAAATTTTTGCTTTTCTGCTAGCTGTAGGCATGACTGACCGTTACTTAGTGAGATATCTGAAATTAAAGTCGCGCCGTACTTTTTGAGGACGTGCTAGAATTTGACGGGTGATATGCATCCATTTGCACTTGTTTATTTTGAAGGATACGGAATTTGATGGAACGTATCCGTAAATTGAAAGAAAGGAACGTGTCACTCAAGTTTTGATTCGCGTGAGGCATTTCCCATTTCGGTTCTCTAATTCTATTTCTCGGGAAAAAGAGATTATCACAGGCGGAAAATATAGCTCATGACGCAAAAGAAATCAAAAATATCGAAATTGTCTATTGGCAGAATACAAAAATTGGTTGAGTTGCATCATCGTAAATTTCAAGGATGACGCATACCATGAATCTGGGATGTAAATTTATACGTTTAAGAATTAAAAATTAATTTCTTTGAAATTGCTCTTCCTTATCTATTTTTTTGACAAATAATTAGTAAATGAATACCAAATATCAATGTTTCAATCAATCATTTTCTCATAATTTGCCTCTTTTAATACTTTGAATGGAAAACATGAAATAGTAATGTAATCCGATTTTTTGTATTTTATCATAGATAAATGGCTCCCATAGATAGCGCATTAGCCAAAGATGAAACCCTTTCCGAGTTTGACACCTCACCATTTATCATATTACATTTAGCAAATATCTGTGTACACCCACCGTCTTGATGGATATGGGAAGCTATATGAATTAAAGTATAGGAGGACCGCTCTAGAAAAGTCTAATACGGTGGCGTTGGAATCGATATGCTTACCACGTGTTACCCTCTACAAATTCCATCCATAGGATGGCTATGGATGGAATTCCATCCATATGGCTAGGCCATATCCTTTAGAGAGATACCGCGGCATGAACTTTTGAATTTACTTTATTGGAAAACTTTTTTGCAAACAATCTTCATGATTACGAAATTGACTTGTTAGTGATCAACGTAAGAGCTAATAGTTATGCGAGACCGAGCCTCCAATAGTATGCACAATATATTTCTATCTATTCACCTATTAATTTTCAGACATTGGTCGCTTGATGAGAACTTTATTTCCGATTCTGCTTTTACCAAAGCCCTATTGAGCGTAATTTTCATTCTCTCTGCTTTACTTTTGAAACACGAACAAATATGAAAACTGTTTTGGGACTACAAAGAGGTTTAAGGGAGAAAAGCAATTTTTAGTCAACCTTTACGCTTATTGAAATGTTGAAAACCTCATTTCTTTTTATTTTGTGTTTACTGTTTTGTTTCGTTGGCTTTATGTATGTTTAAAATATCTTTTTTTATTGATATATCGAACTATTTGTCTAGCTATCTTGACTCCTATGATAGACTGCTATAGATAGCCATAGATTGCGTTGATGTATCTCTTTGGATTCGGTCAATAGAAGCAATATGGTTGGTTGCACAACATGGTTGGGTCAACATTGGCTCACTAGGACCGGATCTTTCATTTTAGCAGTAAATAAATAAAAATCTCTTTTGATAGCCAAGAAATATACAATAAAGTAGCTTAAATACTACGATTTTTATTCGGTTAAAATCTCTGATGGATGAAATGTTTTTTTAACTAAGAATATGCTTTGTTCATATCGCTATTAGTGAGATAGAAGGGTGTTTTGTATTTCCTTCCGCAATATTTATCAGATGTAAATATTCGCGGGATAGAGGGGGGAGTGTTCTCCTTCATCAGGTTTCAAATTCATAATTATTCAAACTATGCTTTTTATTGGTCTGCGGTTACACATAAGTTACATCCTGCCTGAAATACCTGGTGGTTACCCGTGGCGCGGAGGCTTGAGGGGCGCATGATATTGGCAGTTTATCGAATGTTTGGTGAAATGCGGAAACTTTCGTGTACATTTATTAATGGAATCAAGAATTTTACAGCCTATTTCCACAGATTGATCCTTGACTAAGATATGAAAGTTTGAGAGTTTTCTATTAAAATACTTCCTCAAATAATCGCCGTATACATTCTGAATATAAAGTGCAATGAAGCCACAGATCGTATGAGATAATAAATGCCAATTTTCATGATACATTCACTTTTCAGAAAAATTTCTGAAATGATAATGCCATTTTGGAAATATTTTCAGCAACGATTATAATATTACCTTAATTAATATTATTTGTAAAACGAATGATAATAAATAATTCTCACAAAAGAATTGATATTTTCTATGTATTGACGCCAAAAGTATTTTACCAATGCAATTGGGTGCATAAATGCAATCCCTGCATCTTGTAGAAAGGTCTCAAGTGCGACCTGTTTTCTGCTGAGAATTTCCGAGATCCTGATTATTCTCCTTATTCTCTGGAGTCAATCTTCTGAAACCTTTCCTAACCGTTTGTTTCCAACATTCTTTCTGTCATCTCTTCCATATTAAGGTTGTCAAATTCAGTTCGTTTACATATTATTTTCATTACTCTCCTACTCTGCGTCCTCCATTACTGTTTCCTTTCATGTAACACTAATGAATATCTCTATTCCTGTGCAGCTCTACTACACGCCAGCGCTCATCCTAATCGGCTCTGCAGGGAACATCCTCTCCCTTGTGGTCATCCGCTCCTCAGTGCAGCTGCGGAGACTCTCCGCCTCCGTGTACTTATGCGGTCTCGCCATCTCAGACACGTTCTTCCTTGGAACGCTCCTCGTGCCATGGCTCTCCTTCATCCAGGAGGAGTTCCGATCGGAAGAGCCGGCGGATGGCTCCCAAAGCGGGGGTAGCGAATCTTCATATCCACCGTTACATGGTGGAGTCGTTTGTCCCATTATGGTATACCTCACATACGTCTCTACGTTCCTCAGGTTAGTACTCATTTTCAATCCTTCTTTTCAGTGTCTGTCAAGCTATTTTAGGTTCACTGTTGAGTATGAACTAATTGTATGGTGGAATCTTAAAAGTAGCTATAATAATGATGATTAAGTGCTCATTCCCAAAATTTCGGCATTCCCGAGGTCATTTGTAACCTATGTCTTACTAAATTTGATTCGCTCAAAATCTCAAGAGAACGGAAAAATAGTAGATGACCGATAAATTTCCAGAGTAACTCACGAAAAACTATTTATTTCTTACGTCTATTGCAACAGATCACCAACTGAATAATTATCAGTGGTATAAACGGTAAAATTTACAAAGCATCACTAACTCAATGGGGAAAATTTTCAAATTTTTGCAAAAAATGTACAAACCCTCCAAACTCTTTGACGTTTTACGACAAATTTTTCACGTCACGGATACTAACTCTCGCAGCACCCTATTGTGTCGCGGTTCATAGTTTGGACTACGCTGCTCTTAACGTTCTCCTGTAATTGCTTTAGCTGCAGGTAAATACATGGAAGTACCAGCGGAATATCCTAAGAAGTAAGATAGCGAATACGAATTTCCGTGTTCCAGCCTGAAATTGGTTTTCCCAATGCTTATTTCGGCAATTAAGTACCTTTCCGGTAAAAGCCACGGAAGTTCAGAACCCCTTTCTGGTTTACGATTTTTGGTTCCCAATAATCCCTTTTTTACTTTAAGTGTGATTGGAGGATGTGTAAATTCGACTTGCAACCAACAATCACTAAATTTCTAAAATAAGGTGTAATTTAGAGTAAATAAAAAAATAAAAAATATTGGCCTGGTCCGCATGTGACTCATCAGCCACGGTTTTGCACCTCCAATTCACAATGTAGCTTTTTATAACTTTCCTATCCACTTTATATATTATTGTTTTCTTAATTATATCTACTTAATGTATGTTTTCGCTCTACACTCCCTCGCAGAGGACTACTCTCAAGAGAGAGTAGTTTACATCTGTATCACGAGACATGCCCGCTGGCGATCCTAAAGTTTTGGGACTGAATTTTTAACATGTTTACTAAGGCGCTCCACCGGAATTTTTGAACAAAAGGGCTTCAACAGCCGGTTCTCGACAGCGGGTCTACCCACCGGTCATTTATTAAACATACAATGATTGTAGGCGCGGTGCGAAGTTAATAACTTCAGCGAAAAGTAAGATGAATGAGGATCCTTCCAAAGAAAAAAGTTAAAACCTCGAAAATAAGGTTCTTTCGCAAGAATTCGAAGAATCTTTTGGGATCCAATACCAAGTCTCTCTCCCGTAAAAGCTTTAATGAAGTTTCACGAGAATATTGTTAGACCTACTCCTTGAAATTTTTCTCAAAAACTACATTAATATGTTTTAATTAAGTTGGGAATTCTATTTGGTCTTTGTTTAACATATAAGGTAAATAATTTTACCTATGGTAGATGAAGAAGATTGAGGTATTAAATTTGAAGCAGAATGCCTGTGTACTAGCTTGATGTTGAGCTAATTTTAAGATCCAAAATGTATAAAAATAAAGTTTAAATTAAAACGTATTGTTGTCATATAATGTCAAAAAAAGATGTAGGGTAACGGTGCTAAAAACGGAATACTTTTTGAAGTCACCTTTCATCGCTCATTTGATTGGTTCAAAGATTATCTAGAAAATATTTTCTAAGCTTGAGGCCTCACGGACATCATACCAGGAGGAATATTAAAAGATTACTTATATATTTCTAAAGCTTTTAAGAAAATATTAGATGTATCAAATTCCATATTTTGATAATGATGGTCATAATTAGGAATTGCAGGTGCTCTTAATATTGTATTAATTTGATATTAATATTAAAACAGTTATTTAAAAAATATATGAATTACGCGTGCTTGAAAAGCGATATAAAATTAAGTTGCAGTGAGCAAAGAACATCATTTCAAAATTTATCATGTATAGTAAATAAATATCGCTAATACTTCCTTAGTACTCCCTTAATACTTCCTAGAATGCATGAATTTTTCAACACTTGATGTGGACAGGTGAAAAAGTTGTGCACGATTAAAAAAATAATGAAATTTACAGCGCTTTTTCAAGTTTTCATTTATAAAACGTTAATACTAATTGGTACATTTTCGAATATTTCGAATAAAACATTCCGAATAAGAGAAAATAATACCTCACTAAAATCTCGCTCTGACATAAAAACTTGACAGCGTCACCAAAGCTTGAGTATTTTTTTCTGGACTAGTGACAACTCGCATGACTTGCAGGGGAATTTTGATCGACTCCAAAAATGAGTTACAGTCAGCAGGGCTTGTCTGACTCGATACTGTGGTTTTCAGATAGGAGCGTATTCCATATTAGGATCACTCATTCTATGATAAACGGATCAGTAGATAGCGCTTGACTGAAGAAGATCGTTAAAACATTCGAAAAACGAAGTGAAGCCGATTTGTAATCAAAGAAAACTAAAATGATTATTTTAAAACAGTTTACTTCACCATACAGCTTAAGCATGTAAGCTTTTGAACTTTAACGCTTAAAGCTTATAATTAAGACATGTCTAAGGATGTCATGTCATTCAATTTTCAAGATAGCATAAATATGTATAAAGATCTTTTTTTTTAAATAATATTCTGGGCCGTTACTTTGTGGTAGAACCATTTGAATAAAGTTTCTTGTTCCTTCAAGTCTGAGTAAAACAATAAATACAAATCGCTATATTTAGAATAAAACTTCTAATCTAAAAATATTTTGCTAAAATGCACAGAATGAAAATTTTTAACTGAATTTAGAATTATGATTACTTTTAATTTAAGTATTAAAGAATCTTAATGCCTGAAAAAATTGATAAAACTTTGTTCGCTACCTTTCATAACTTCAAGCATTAGATTAATAAGGTACTGAAAATAATTAAATTTCATGAATAAAAGACCCCCATTTACCAGTACAAATCATTTAATACTCGATAAATATTTTCCGCAAAGTTGGAAAGATTATATTCATAAAGGGTTTCAAGTGAAGGGAGGAAATCGAGCTTCTAATTTAATTGAGAAACGAGCCGTTAATTTTTTTTCCAAGCGAGCGATGTTTCTTCAAATGACTTACGAAGTAATTAATTAATTGTAATCGGCCAATCTCCCCCAATTTTGGAAAAAATTAAATCAAGGGAAAGGAATTTGGAGTGAGAGATAGGAGTTAGGCGAAATTAATCATCTACCGGAAGGAGAAGTGGTGGTGAATCCTCCGTTAATTTCCACTACTTACTCAGGAAACCTTAGATATTTTGCAGCGCCTCTCTCATCCACCCTTTCACTCTCCGCCTCTTTCAACACCCCTTCCGTCACTACCCATTCTCGGCTCTCCAGGGACAGCCCAACCTATTGAACATCGGAACAGCACTTGTAATTCTTCGAGGGATCTGCCATTAGGCGTTTCCCAGGAGACGTCTTTTGGAAGAGAAAATGAAAAGAAGGCGATGCGTGCGGAACATTTACGCTTAATCAAAAGTATTGATGTCGCCAGGAGGTTAATTTCGTTTCTGAGAATCTTGGGTTTAATGGTTCTTATTAAGGCGGGATTGTGACTGAGAAGTCTCTTCTTCCACTTGACCTGTCGTCAACGACATTTAGGAAACAAAAATGATGCGTAAATATAAGTAGAGAGAGAAATCTTCTAAGTTGTGGATGTAAATAAAATTTAAGGCGATATTTCAAGAAAAACAGATCCATGGAAGATAAAAATCAAGGAAAAAGGGGTGTGTGACAAACCTGCGTAAATTTAGTAGTAATATGAGCCGAAAGATACAAAACAAAACATAATATAGAAACCTCAAAAGAAGAACTATAATGAAATTTTAGACAGTGAAATCAAGACAGATTGCAATAATTCATCAAGAAAGAGAAAACGATAGAAATCACAAGAAAATAAGCGTTTAAAAGTACTGTAGAAACATCCGAAAATTAAGATCGTTAAATAAGTAAAAAGTTTGAGTAATCAAAAGTAGAAAAAAGGAAAGTATCTATATAACACTATGACATTCAAAATACTGAATATGACGTTCAAAAATATAAAACAGTATAATAAAGGTGATAAAAATAAAGGAAAATAAATCATTTCACTTAGAAAAGTTTAGATTAAGAGGTATAGAAATATTTCTGTGGGGTCGTTTTTTTTCAAATTACTTAGCTGGTAAAGTTGAGAATATATGGGTATGAATGTCAATACTCAAATTAATTACTTCTCAAATTATTGAATAAAATTTCAAGTACCATGAAAATCAATCGACGAAAATTTTTGAACATTTTAAACTGTGAAACACAAAATTCTTGAAAACTGGGAGGAACGCGATCGCACTTAAGAAATCCATTCAGAGGAAACTGCGGTTCGCAGCTCACATAGCCTATTACTCACAATTCAATTTTCAATTCCATTCCGAGAAAAGTTCCTTTGAATCCAAATACGGCAATTTCAGCCCGAAAATGGAGCGATGAAATTGAACTTAAATGACCACGATGCCGAGAATTGCAGCGATATTTTCACTTCAACTTTTACGATCACGTTTCAGAAGCAGTAAATTTAGACTGCCTTTTTCCAATCATCTATTTTAATAGAGCGGCCTATTTTTCGATTACAAATTATGCACTCACATTCAATACACGGCGAGTTAAAGGTGTATGATAAATAATAGAGGCAAATGTCGAAAATATCCTTTGGACTCTCAAGCCCCAGTATACAATTTCAGAATTTCGAATGGGTAATATATTAGAAATATATAATGCATTTATCCATGGTAAAACAATACGGTAGAAGTACGTGTACAGTAGAATCTGTTGTTTTGTAAGTGCTGACGGAAAAGAACGATCGATGCGGGAAAATGATGAAAGTGTGAAGTGATAAAAATAATAAAACCACTTTGCTGCGAGCTTGAGACTACTGATTCTCTTTTTACATTTAATCCTTCGTTATATGACATTCAAAATTAAGAGATAGGGTGAAAAATGTATATAAAAGAAATCTAGTTTGCTGGCTTAAAAACCAAAGTTCGCGCTTAGAAAAATACACTATAGCGAGTAAACACCCGCAAGAAGGGGTGAGTGAAAAATCTACGAAAACTACGGATAGTTAATTAATTTTTAGGAGGAAGGTTAAGACAGATCTGTAAGAAAAACAGACAATACATATTCGCTCTCGCAAAGATAAACTGCTTTAAATATGTTTTCAAAGAAAAATGGCACAGAAAAAGAAAAAATACAAATAAGAGTAGATTTTCAATATAAATTACATGAAAAAATCAGTATTATAGGATAACATTAAACAGTAATAATATAAAAGGGGAAAGTGATGAGGAAACGATGAAGAAAAAAGATATATCGAGAAAATACACGGAAAACATTTGTATTTAAGATTTGAAAATGAAATTAATTTAGAAAGGGTTTTCGAAAGGAAAGGAAAAGAGGACACGCATTTTAATATTACAAAAAGGAAAAGAGAACTAATTAATCTCATAATACTCATATAAACCAATTCTTCTTCTTTGTTCGTTCTATCCTTGGACAGGTTTCAACGAAACTTTTGCCTCCACAGCAAAAAAAATAATAAACCAATTACTGAACGAAAATATTGAAATAAAAGAACTTCTGACGTTTTCTGTATTAATGATAAATCTTTTTTCTGAAGAAAATATCGAAGGTTAGTTATTTTTTTGCAGATAAACGATGAAAATGAAGTAGTGATTCTTCTAAACTTATCAATTTGTACTTGTTACGGACACTAGCTTGATCTCCAGACTTTCTTGGAGAGGAAATATTGAAAGAAAAACTAAGAACCAAGTTTGAGTTAGAACCACGAAATTTCAGAAATAGATGCGGTAAAACTATTCGATGAACGACTAATACGATATTACTTAATATTGCTCCTTTTGGTTTGTAGTTTGGAAAACTATATAAAAATAACGATATATTCTGGAATACTAAGAGTGCGGAAACCATTGCTCAGGGTTCTACTGTATTATTATGAAATTAGATATGCTTTATTTCTATTCTTTAGGTGTGCTAGTGATGTTCGGGGTCGAACTGATCAGCTTATGTTGGTGGTTAGGAGTCAAACGAAAGATATTGATTAGCGTGATGCGGATAGCGAGCGCTATTTGTTCATGTCTGATGGCCTAGTGGTGATCACGATTGATGAGAAAAAGGTAAACAAGGACGGCGAACCTGTCGCTGTTGAAGCAAAGAAAAGGTAAACTCCGCGTCTCGGAAACGTTTTGATTAATTCTGAGTCATTTCCTGGTTTCTTATCAGAACGATCTCGTAGGAAATCATCGAAGTCCTCATTATCTTTAGACCAGGGTTAAAAACTACTTTAGTTTAGGTGGGTGCCTAAATACATATCTTGATTAAAAATTTTGAGGTTAAAATCTCCAAGGAACAGAGGTAAAAACTACATAGATTTTCCACGAATTTTAAGTTGAAAACCTTTTTATTGAATGAATTTATAAAATAATTGTTGTAAATTTAATATTTGCGCATTTGGGAAATATCTTCATAATTTCGTATGACTAGGTGTAGAAAAAAATTGAATGTGAAAACTTTTAACGAGCATCTCACAACACATACAACCGATTGCAACGCAAGTTTCTGAAATTGACTATGTCCTAGTTAACATCGCATTTATTAAATATTGCTTAGGAAACATTTGCGCGATTAAGATTTTGAAGTCTTAGCTGTGAGGTTTTATCGATTCGCATGGAGGAATTAGACTTAAAATAATAAAATCATATGTTATTCATGGACCTTTGTAAGAGTATAATCGGAAAAAAGTAAAACAAACCAATGAAATGATTGGATTTATTTCTTTTATATATTTTTCAAAAGAAAAAAATGGGAAACGTCGAGCCGAGGAGATATTTCTCATGTAGATAGGAAACATTTCTGTTTTAAAAACCGAATAGCTTTAAATACAAGGGCATTGTAAGTACGTTAAAATCAATAATCAACTTCATTTTCGGCAGTTCTTCGTAGAAGGATATAATTAAGGCAAGGAAAAACTTAGTGATTTCCGCAAGATTTGATTTAAAAAACCTTTGATTTAAAGGTTTTTTTTCCTGCTCATATTTACTCATCATATTTACTACGGGTAAAATTATTTCTGGTTATTTTTCCTTTGTAAATATGTACGAACTCACATATCAAATTTGATACTTTTGAAGATACGATAGTAGGCATTCTATCCATCTTTTGTGCCTTCTCATGATGATTTAGCAACGCAGCAAAAACACTCTCCTCTGCACCAATGCGTCTTCTAAAGCATATGAAAATCAAAGTGAAACACGAACTGTCATCTGACTGAGCGGAAAACTTGAATCTTATTGTAAAAGTTTCCTTAAATTTACACAGTAACCTCTTCTGTTATTGCTAACAACGGAACTGACGGAAATGCCGTATAAACACCTCGATGACGGCAATTTCGAATCATTCGAGAAATTCTACTGAAGCATCAACTCAAATATCGACGGGGAGCATATGTAAGGAATCAGAAGCCGTTATGATCATCCTGTCTTCCGTTCCGATGCACCGGAATACGTATTCCAGTCCAAGGTTTCCTCAAAATCACTTCGCAAACGCATTGAAAACCTCACGCAACCCTACACGCAACACACGCACAGATATTTCCTAACGGGAATGCCCCCAAACCCAATGATTAATTTGTCCAAAGTTTTCACCCTCCGAAACACAACGCGGAGTTTTCTCATCACAGCATCTGTGGGATAACGATCTTCTGTCTCGCTTTCGAGTGTCGTTTCGCGTTAACCCATTCCTCGTCCCTTATTTCCCTTTGTCACCGTTTGCCTTCCCTGATTAAGCGACAGACCCTAAAGGTCTACTAGACACTTAAGTTTGCCCGAATGGTTTTAATTGTACTTCTGTTTAATTAAAATTGTCACGATATTGCGGAATCTAACGGAGAAGCAAACAAAGGCAGAGTCAATATTGGCCTGGTGCGGCTTGCATGAAAAACGGACGCGGTCCATGCGGAATTCGAGAGAGAGATGCGTCGGATTTTCTACGAAAGAGCACTTCGCGGACTATCGCCCCTAGATTGGCTAACTATTCGTTTTCTTCAGCTTCTCCAAGAAATGAGGGCGCTATTAAGTCCTGCGGAGTAGATTTACCAGCCGAGGTTTCTCTGATTAAATTTGGAGTCATATTTGGTTTCTTCCGTTAGCATAGCTTTGGATGCTCAGCGAGAGGAATGTGTTTGCCCAACCCAAGTTCTAGGTAATGAGT
Source organism: Pachydiplax longipennis (assembly GCA_036926295.1). Classification (NCBI taxonomy): domain Eukaryota; kingdom Metazoa; phylum Arthropoda; class Insecta; order Odonata; family Libellulidae; genus Pachydiplax; species Pachydiplax longipennis. The sequence continues at coordinate 17,360,341 of JAVFKF010000014.1, forward strand.
TCCAGAATATATGGAGAATGAAGCTGCCCGTACCCTTTGGATCATAATTTTTATCAATGAGATGACGAAAGCAAACATTACTTGAATTCCGCATGAATAAATTTAGTTTCGTATATTAGCATAGCTAGTGATTTTTTTCCAACTTTATTTACACTTTAAACTGATTTATACTTTAAATAAACCCAAAAATTCTCAACATTTAAAATTCTTAATTTCTTAATTTAAATCTTTTTTCGCGAGCGCAGACTTAGATTTCTTACCGCGCAAAATAGATCCCGCTAAAGTAAATTTTCTTACGTTTAACTCCCAAAATCTATGTCTTTCATTTAAACCTTCGTCTCTGTCAAACTATTTTGCCGCCCGCTACAGTGGATGTTGGGAATTTGTATGGCGGTGCATTAACGAAATTTAATTTTAGATTAACTGTTAAATGCAAAGCAATTGGTACGTTGGAAATTAAATTTTGGAATCACAAACCGAGTAAAATGCTTACCCTCTAAATTACGAGATTTGCGAGGCTATTGGAAATGTTTTCATTAGGTTAAGGTGATGGAGTATTCGCTAAAAAAGCCAACCGACCAGATAACCAGCATATCTCCGAGATTTTTTGACTTAATCTACAAATAAGAATTTATTCTATACATCTTTCTTCTTCTACAAAAACTCACCGACGGATTAATCAATAATTGTTTCAAAATCTTACGATTTGCAAGCATCAGTAGTTCTACGGTGATCTCATGCACGCAAATTTATGAAACAGAAAATAACAAATATTTCGCAAAGATTCTGAAAGCACAAAATTTTGCTTTTAACAGATTACTTTTATTATATTTCCTGCTCTTAATTTAATCACCACAAAATAAAGGCATATTTTCATTCAGACAGTATGACATTATGCAGTATTATTTTTATGCTATAGATTTTTCCTTACGTTTCAAATTTATTTTCTATCTAACTCATTCAGTATAGTTAGTTTTCGCTCACTTCGTTGAGTTATGCATATATGTACTTCCTGCTACGGAGAAAATAAAGGAATGAAACGTTTCCTTGTTAATTTATTTTGGTCATTGAACCTAACTTAATTTAAACACCAAAAGTAGCTTATATACATTAAATTTTAAACTCAGCTCCATAAATAAGCAAATAATGAAACAATTCTATGTCTCAATGCATAATGAAAAAAACCAGTTTCTTGATTCTTTTACGTTGTAGGAACAGGTAATGGCGGTTGCAGAGTACGGGGTTGGTAAAATCCACGGATGTCTTCCGAAATTTCATCACTAAGCAGATGGAAAGAGAAGATTCTTTGAATGAAGCAAAGAAAATACACGATTGCTATTTAGAAGAACGTTTACACTACTGTTGGATTGACATGAACGACAAAATAGAGTTCGGCTTCTAGAGAACGAACTCGTTTATTTTGAAATACACCAATCGACGCGTATTGATTCAGTGAGTTACTGAAGATATCGAAATGTTGTTTTGGCGGAATGATTTCCATGAGCGGTTAATGTTCGGGCGGAACTTGAATGAGCGTGAAAGGGCCGGGTGTTCTGTCGGCGGGAAAAAGTGCTCTTCACGTCGAAGCAGCGCTGGGAGACAATGAAGCGGAGGTTGATTCTGTGAATATCGATTGGCATAAGCATATTTTGATGAGATATGTGTATTCGACGGCGGAAAACGGTTCTTATGGAGCGAAATTGCGTCCATGTAAAAGCTGAAGGAGTCTGGAACTTCCGATTTCTGAATGCATGATGACTTTAGTGGAGAAACTGCTGAAGAAATCACATCGATATTCTGCTCATACTTGAGGCATTTACTTTCCCCAATGCTAAGTTATTCCGTCAAAGAGGAACATTTAATTTCAACGGAAGTTTCACTATTAAAATTTCTTATCTCGAAGTTACGCGTGCTGAGATAGCTCTTTTATTAATCGCCCAAGGCGTTTCAAGACTGCTGATTCAGTTTTCAATTTAAGAATAAGTTTCAGGATTGACTGCATTTTAATTTTGAAACCTCAGCCACGTTCAAGAATGTTTAGAAGTTGGTAATTAAAAAGTTAGTTTTCCGTGTTCGGCTCATAGCACTTCTTTTCGAATGTGGGGAATGAATAACATCATTTTGATCGAGGTTTTAAATATATTTGATTATTAAAATTGAAGCTACGCTAATAGTGAACCTCAAGCTTGCCTCGGTCGGTTAATTGACTTACTGTTGAATTTCTAGCAGACCGTAGGTCAGCGCTTCCTGAACTTTTGCCTCCCACGGCACACACGAATTAACTCGGACTCCTCATAACACTGACCCTTACGTCTACGTTCTGCTTTAAAGTTAGATTTAAAGAGAGGTGGGAAACGAGAGAGAGAGACACTACTTGAGTATTATCATTTTTATATCATATTAATTAATAGAAGACAGGTCACTTAATATAATATAATATAATATAATATAATATAATATAATATAATATAATATAATATAATATAATATAATATATCATTATTATTAAAAATCACTTCGCAAGCGGAGAGCCGACCAGTGGCATCGTCATGGAGTTATAAACAAGCAAAAAAGAAAATAAATAACTAAAATAAAAAATCTACATACAGTCGGTCTATATATAAAAGTTTACATCTCATTTAATTAAAAAAATACATAACAACATACGTATTCACATCAGCCATTATACTAACTCATTAATTAAAATAAGATATTTGTACAAAAAAATATGAAACTCTATGTTCCATTATACAGATGTGCAGAATATGTATGTATTATAGCAAATAATGAAAATTTTTGGGATTATGTTATCATCGTCTATGAAATCAAAAGAAACTGTCGCAGATGTGAATTTACTTTTACGTACTCTAATTATGAATTCAAACTTACTTTTCTTTTTAATAGCCGTATGGAATTTGGTTAACACTAAAAAGAGCCGAAAAGTAAATACTACGCTAAATATCTTGTCCCTGAATTGACTACGGACTCTTGCTCATTTCAAATAAATATAATGAAACATACAACTCATAAATGGAGAGATTAGTTTATCTCCTCGGATAGAATTAACTGTTTAAGTGACGAATATATACAAAAATCAGGTTAAATTAAGGTAAACTGAGTTAAAGAAGTAATTTTTCCCGGAGGCGTTCTCATTTATTGCGTTTGAGCACGAGCGAGAAATAAGGCCTTGGAAATAGTGAGAGAAAGTTGCTTGAATAGGTGACAAACGAAGAGATCTATGGAAGAAGAGGAGTTAATAAAGGGTTCAGAAGGAGATGTTGAGTGGGGCCTCTAGAGAAAAACGAGCTAACCAAGAGAAACTTATGAGGATAAAAGATATGTTCCACTGAACTTCCTAATTAAATCCGGCATTAAAAATGTTAAGACATTAAGAAGAAATTATAAGATAGGATGTTTGGGCCTTCAGAATGAGAGAAAAATAGCTCGAAAACGAAATTACGAGTTTCAGAAATTATAAGAAGAAATCATGAAGGTTGAGAGAAATGTCAGATTTTGAGAATTCACGTTCTTATTGGTGTCTATTACGGCGGAAATAATTTCATTAGATAAATCTATATTACAAAGAAGATATTTATTTCATAATAAAAATACAAATAGTATTTGGTTGATACGTCTCTGCAAAATGATTTAAGAGCGTTTCATGCTAAAAGACTGATAAATGTTAACATTGGTTTGTACCCTTATGTTAGAGTTAGAGGAGGAAAATAACATCGTGTAAGAAAGATCCACGAGTATTCATCAGCTATATCTTTCAATATCAAGTACAATTTTCCTTATTACTTATGAAAGTGTTCTGTAACTTTGATCCCGATGAGCAAATAACCAGGGGCGGTGGGAGTAACTGTTTCCAGTGATAAAGGAAACCCTTCCTTCATAAATTAATTGGAAAAGCTCATTTTTCAAAAGACTCCTAGTTTTTCAAGCTATAAGTTTGTGGCATTAATACATTTAATTTAAACGATAATACTTATTAAGCTATTTTATTTAATATTAAAAATCTTAATATCAGTATAATCTTAAAGATCAAAGACTTAAATATTAAAACTAAGATAATAGTTCGAATAATAGAAATCGAATCCTCTCTAAGAATTGGCAATTATCCGTGACTTATATCGAGTATTTTTAATAAAGCAAGTTTTTATTTGAAATCAAGCTTTAAAATATTTAACTGGAATTCCTAATACGCACAAATTTTATTGTTGTTCGACTACTTTTGCTAATAATAAAATAATCGATTCTAAAGAAAACTCTTGGTATTCGTCCATACAGTGAGTAACCCCACAAACTGTTGTAAGACGGTTTTAACCATGAAGAGATCATCAGTGCCTCATGAAAACTTAGAGATGGGTGGGGAGCTTTTTATATATGACATATCACGTTTAGCATTCGGTCTCATGAAAAAAGGCGTTCTTATAACCATCGGACTGTTCTCGTGCTGCCTGTTACTTATACTCTAATAGTCAAACATCGATATCTTATATGAGGAAACGTATTCATTCGCTGAGTAAACTGACATGGAACGTTTTTCCTTGGTATCATTAGCAAGATTAGAAAACGAAATTATATAAATAGGAGTGTTTATTTCAGGAAGTGACTAAAAGGCCGCAAGGAACGGCCACATGTGGCCTGAAAGCCGCTGCTTTCCCACCCCTGACTCAAACTAACGTCAGGCACCTGCAAAACTCGGCACCCCGGGGGTACTCGCCGGGATTGCTCTGTTTCAGACCCAGCATACATGGATATTTGATAGGAGATAATTAATGTAACCATTTGCTGACACATTAAGAAAGGTTATGTTTAATTCAGTAGTGTTTAAAATAAGTTATAGTATTTTGTTTTCGAAAATGTGGATTATTTTTAGCCAACACCTTTAGGGCATAACGTTTACCGTAATAGAGAATGTTTGTATATTATGATAAGAGATGAGTCATTAGGACCAAAGGGATACCATAAATTAAACTTAATCTCCACACGAAAATGGCAAAAGCTCTAATCTTCCCATTCATCATACATGAAATACAACTTTGATAACGAAAGTATTACTTGTGATAAAATATCAGCCATAGTATTTGCTCTTCTAACTTTCTCTTTTTGGATCGCAATAAATCCGGTCTATTTGTTTGTTTTCCGAATCCATACGCTCACTTAAGTGAGTGAGTGAGTGAGATTTACTCGCCATTTGGACACAAAGAGAATTTTAGATACAAGTGGATACAAATCATTCACGAGAGCAACCTAAAGAGGCGGAAAAACTGTCGATAAACGGGAAAATATATTTTCTCGCATATGGGACGCGATGTGCCATCCATTTGAATCAAAATCTGTTGATTTGTTAAAACTTCTCACACGTCGAATTTTCGTTGAATTTTTCATACTTGAAATTTTGAGTTTATTTATGATATAAATATGACTATCTCATGAATACAAGTCTCAAATGAATGAAGATTATGAAAATCTCGCTGAACAATGTATGCGAGGATATTACAAGTCAATTACCAAATTATTTAATCTGTTAATAAATATAAGTAAGAACTAAGAGGTATGCGATATACCTCCTACGATTAAATTCTATCCTACATCAATTTTAAAGTTCTAGCAAAAATACACAGAAGAATAATTTTCTGAACTTCACCATTGAAATAAAAGCTATCCCAAGAGCATTTCTACTCTCTCGCGATCTTATTTGTAGGAGATATCCAGCTAATTTTAATTCCTAGTTTTAGAGACGAAATTCATTACAGCACAGAACTTAACAACTTGGATAAGCCACTTTAGAACATAATTTTTATTTAATTGTTCCACGAACGTGCCAGGGCACAGGCAGAAATTAATGGTTTAAAAAATTATTTCTTCATAATGAGCAATTGGATTCTTTCTAATGTATTTAAGATCCTGCGACAACATTAATAATTTTTTTGCACTAAATCAGGGGAATCGATTTAATTAGGTCTCTTAATCCAGCCGAAAGAGGGGATAAATGTGCACTAATTCGGTTGGGACTTGGAGACCTTTTCTTCTCGAGAGCGACTTCTCTACACGTTTGTAAGATGCTCTGAAACGTGTTCTGAGGACTTAGAACGGAGTTGGGACGAACTTTTTTGAGGAGTAAGGACGCGCTAACTTGGAAAATCACGTACAAGGCAGGACGGGGCCAAAGAAGTCGCACAATCGAAAGCTGCAGAATGAGATGGAAGTTATTTTGTAGGCGCGAACGTAGACAATCCCAGAGGAGTAAGCCTTCGATCCGTCTCCTTCCTCACTTCGTCCGCAATAATCAGACATTTCTTCATCTCTTTCAATTTTCTCTCTCATATTTTCCCCTTCAATTATCCTCCTACCACTCTTATTTCTCTTTCAGAGGTCTTTTCAATCATCTCCAGGCTGCGGACTTACGAACTACTTTGACGCTTTCTTTGTCAGGAGACAATTTCTCCTCACGGCTCTTATTATGTAGGTTATATGAAACTAGAGAAAGGGTTTTTAGTTCTGTCTAGTAACTCCTCAATTCCGCTTTATGCCAAAGTCCTTGAAGGAACTGATCGTTGTTGGAACGGTTTTCTGGACGTTTCACCCGAAACTTTCGTCCCAAGTACGTTTCATGCAAAGACGTTTCACTCAAAATGCGGTTCGTCCAGGGACGATTCACTCAGGGGACGTTAAGCTCGGAGAAAATTAATCCAAAACCTTTTTCTCGAGTATTTTATACCCAAAGGTCGTATTATCCAAGAGACATTTTACCCAAGGAATATTTTACCTTACGAATGTTTCTTCAAATAGCATCTTAAAATGCCAATAAAACTTTAAACGATATAGAGGAAAGGATAATAATTGTACATACTTAGTTTAAAATTAAGATTCAACTGTCTCCCAACGGTGTTGATGACCAATATAAATGGAAAACGCAATGGATTAAACTGTTTGTTAGGAAAAGTGTTAGCGGGTATAATTAGGTAATGATTAAACCGTAAATAGCAAAATGTTGTATTAGAATCTAATATTATCGCTATTCATTGTTTTGCTATCCCCACATGATTGCTATTCATTGTTTTTTTTACTTCAATGCATTTCAGCCTGTATCGGCTATTTTTTAATTTTAAGCTCTATAATTTCAATTTTTATTTGCTACATACCTAAGTATTAAGGCTATATTAAGACAGTTTCCAGGACAGGATCGAGTGAATTATTAAAGCAAAATAACGCATGATATTTAGAATTCTCCCTCAGTCTTTGACGAATCAGCATGAAATTCTGCGTGTCTACAACTGTTCGACTGGTTGGTCGAGTGGGTCGAGGCACCTAGGTCAGACGATAAGGTTCTGGGGTTCGAATCGGGGGCGCGTTCGGAATTAGAGAGCCGCCAACCCAACCGGAAGTTTTTTTCTTCACCTTAACTTCGGAAATACATATTCGAGCCTGAACTTTAAAGTTGCGGGCGCCTGAGACCCGCTCTCAGCCACCGAAGCCGCTTGGCGGGCGGCTAAATCGTTTGTCTTACATATTATTTTATTATCAGCTTCAAAAGTTTCGAACTGAAGTCGCTCCAATTTTCCTCTTAAAATATTGCAATGCTGGGCTCAAAGTTCAGTGAAAAAAAAATAAAATACAGACTACTCACGATAGTATTTAATTGCGAATGGGTTGTCCATATTTTAACAATCGATTTCGCAACTTGGGTCCAGCAGTGCAACGTCTGAAAGAGAATGCGCAAAAATAATCATTTAGGCATTTTTTGACATCAACTTAATTATTGAATGATTGAACTCCCACTGATTACGAGGAAAAAATTTTAAAACGATTAACGAGTGCTGTTTGAATTTGCGTTAGAATGTAAACAATCTACTGGTTGACGTTGATTCGCGGTGAAGAATATAAAAATGGAGTAAGCCTTAAGAAAGAAATAAAACAACTCTAAATTCAACGCAAAAACTAAAATTACGAAAAACTATTCGAGTAATATGACTTCAACCGTTAAGTCTTTATTATAGTCATCGCGAAACCAAGGTCAAATATTTTAACAAAAAATCTTAATAAACATGTCTGAGGAAACAATCCTGAGTGGCTTATCAATTTTACGCCGCAACGACAAGCAATTTTGACCTCTAGGCCAGTCATACGAGATATAGTCTTGTATTTTCTGAATTACTTTAGGCTTATTTTCTTCTATACCAATCGTTCGTTTCGGAAAATAAACATTATCTATCCGAAAGTTAAGTAGGTAAACTCTCCACTACGAAAATTAACCTGATCGAGCTTTTTTCCCCTATTGAGATACATAAGGAAATAATCTCTTAGGATAATAAATAATGAAGGCGGTGAGAAAACCATTACAAATGACTATGATCATAGGTTATATTTAAAAAAGTGGCATATTTACGATTAAGGATTTATCAAAAGAATTTATTCTAAAGTTTAAAATGATTACTGATTTATATACCTAATATGATGTTATACATATACATCTTAATAATAAGGCCTATTGAAATGAAAGAAAATTGATACTAAAATTTCGTCAGACAATCATATTTTCTCAGCATAGCTTCCAATTTAAAAACGGAGGATAGACTTGCATTAAAAATTTTATAAAGAGGGAAGTTAGCCTCTCTGAATACTATTCTAAACGATTCTAGCAAGGATAAGCAGAAATACGTAAGAATTTAAAAATGCCAGAATTTGGGAGATACCTTGTAACTTCCGCCTTCTCAAACTAATCCGATTTAAAAATCATACACATTTTTGTCGAATTAATTAAGAGCGCCGCGGCAGGTTTTCATCCAGAGAGTTGAATTTGCAGGCACTTCATTGAAGGATTGAACCTTTATATTGAAAAATTCGGCGCAAATTAAAAAAACCTCTCCCTCATTAAGTACATCTCTTGTTAAACGTACGCTACTTCTACTCATTTAAGTCTACATCTCAAGTGAGAGATCTCAGTTAGTTTTATGATGAAGAATTGAATACGATCCTTTAAATTGAATTCCTTCTCTATTTTTCCGCCCGTTTCAATTAAATTTCACGAGTTACAGTAGCTTAAAGTAATCTAGCGAAGTTTTTGCTACGACTGCAGAACCTCTATCACGAGCGAGCAAGGATCTGGGTTAGAGATATTTCGGTTCTTATGGATACTAAAACTCAAGAGGCTGAATATTGCCGGAAGGAAAATTTAATTTGATGTTTTATGTGAAATTATTTCGCAGCTTTGCTTGAAGTTGGTACCATATACTCCACGATATACTCTATGACATATTAAAGTACCATTTGGTGGTTCTTTTTCGTAATTTCGGCGGGCTCTATCTTGTTAAACTCTCGACCAAGTGCTCTTATTTATGCGCCTCTAAGGAATTTCGAACCGGAGTTTCAAGTTTAATTATCAGATATCCAATAGGATACAGTCATGTTAATTAACATGTTACCCAGTTCAGAGTCCAATGTCTCTTATTTACGAAGGAGAGCAGTCTGGAGTACTGAAAAGGAAGGTAAGAGCGTTTTGGTCTTCGGATATGTTACAGCGGAGACCATTCAAAGGAACAACTGCCCTCAAGATTCTAATTAGTACTTTACTTACACCATTACATTTTGGGACGTCAATCTAGGTTAGGGGTGTCAAACTGATCAATGCTTGCGGGCCATTTATTACCAAGAATAAAGTGCGGGCTCCACTTTATGTAGTCTGGATGTTACTAATTCTCTTTCTCAATTTTCACTGTTCCTTTTTGCATATTTATTTAAATGAATATTAAACGTATGGTTCAACATGAAATTAGTTTTTTAGGCCCCTTATAGAGATGCTATAATTAACATAAAGAAAATTATATAGATAATACATAACTAATAAATAATCAATAGTAAATATGAAATAAGTATGAATCTATTTTCTGTCAATCTATAAATTACATCAATTATGATACAGAAAAAACGTTGGCAACTAAATTTTATAACATATAATGTTTTATAATACATTTAATGTTTTTTATATGCTTTCTTTGCGGAATCATTGGTAACTCTTATATGTTATATTATAAACGACACAGTGGGACGCACTAGAGGGGTTGAAGGGGCCGCATCTGGCCCGTGGGATTGCAGTTTGATATCTCTGACCTAGACATCGTCAAAATACACAGTGACTGTGTGAAAGAGATAAGTAAAGGTTCGGAAATCATTCTGGAAAGGATATGGAATATGAGAAAATTTGAAGCATGCATGAATAAACTTAAATGATAATTAATAATTTTAAGTTCAACCTTACTTTTGTTACCCACATCCTTCCAGGAAGTGATAAACAAATCAAACGTCTTAATTTAATTGATCCTTAAGGAAGCGAGCCAAAGACCAAACAAGATGCCTTTCTGTACACCTACACGATTTCTAAATTTCGTTTCGTTCACACTATGATCTGGAAGTTAATCAAAATTCATGGGGCAAGACAATTATTTTTCTCCAAGAACTCCGGGCTGCGTGATATGATTTCGAAATTCAGAAGGAGAGAAAAGGTTTAACCCTTAACTCTTAAGTGCATCGGTGTGTGAATGAAAAAAGAATCGGAGAAGGGAAATGGCTGCAGGAGGTTCAATCCTCAGCGTGTAGGTGGCGTCTCTTAGGCGCATCCAAATCATTAGGAAGCCGCCATATGGAAAAGGAAAGTAGATCGGTGGCACTCATTTCCAAATGGACGTGTTTCGAATGCTCTTTGAATGATTACTCGCTCGACTTGGCGATATTGGCACTTGGGCGATCATTCATGCGAACGAGCGCCCTTCACTTGGAAACGGTTTCTGTGACGACCCATCGGCTGCGAGATGAAGTTCCGATGATCTCTTTTCAAGACTGAGCGCGAATCATCGCTAATTGCTGCAATTCGTCACTCCACGCATCGTTTGAAAGACTTAACTCTAAACTAAAAGAAACAAAGATAAAAGAAAGTATATGTTATTCGTGATAGCCGAGTTTGGGCATTGCTCGAAATGAAATAGAGCACCTGAAAGGTTTTCAACTTAGCACTTTGAAATAACTTTCGCGGGGTTGGATTGAGTCCTGTGTGGTGGGAGTTTTTAATTTTGAATTGTGTTTAAGATATACTAATGCAAATATTGATTCCACTCTACCGTATTAGTAACATCGTTGGGAATTCTGATCATAGTTTATGTTAAATATCATTCTAAAGACATTAAGATTCACTTAAGAGTTAAGTTTACCCTTTCCTCAACCCAACCAAACTCAACCCAACCCAGAAAAAGGTATTCCAAATTCTAATTTGAAAATCATTATTTCTTTTAACAATAACTGAAATGAAAACTTCCTTCCGATACTACGAAAATGTAAATGTCCACTACGCCGAGTAGGTACTTCATTTCGGGAAATGGCCATTAGGCTATTGAGAATAAAACATATAATTTTAAAAGTTATATAAGGATAAGGAATTTTAAAAGAATCATCATATAAAATGTGATTGTATCCTCTACTCAGAAATAGTCTCGGAACCCAAATAATAGCGCTTGTTGAGAATTTTGGAAGATCGTAAAGTGTTAAAAACCTCAGGCAACTCGAAACGATTTGTATAGGAAGTCATTCAAGCCTAAATTTTCTTCTGATAAGGCGTAGAAAGATACCATAGAAATTATTTCCGAGCTGTAAAATATTTGACAAAAATGTTATACACTTCGATAGGGATAGTTAAGGACTCAGAGGAGAATTTTAGCCATTATAATTTTACACTATGTGGATTCTTTTAGAATTTTAGAGATATAAAATGAAATGAAAATGGTTAAATTTGGCTGATTCGGGTGAAAAAGTCCCATCTCCTGGATTAGCCATTTTAAGAAATTATATAAATAATATAGTCGAACCTGGATAAGCAGGAAAATTTTGCAAGACTAATTTCCCGGTCCTACCATTTTCACCGCCAGAAACTTCTGTTGTAGTGAGAGAGAAGAAACCTATATAAGATGTGTGGTTTTGTAGATCCAGACTTTATTCTTAAATAAATGAGACAGCCTCGTTTTAAACCTCTAAAAGCGAAGGCGTCTTCTAGAAAAGGAGTACGTATTTTCACAGGTACCGACTTATTGTTTGTCTAAAGGGTAGTGTTTAAACTGGTATGCAAAGACTAATTATTTTGTAATGGAATTCGGAAGATTCTCTTCATACAGTAAAGCCCACTTGAAACGCTTTCCAGGTAACCGAGTGAAAATTATCTATCAATTTCACTTCAGCGAACCAATGGAAACCAAAGAAAAGTAAGGAAACATAAGAAAGTGAACAATGATTAAGAGTAAAAGCGAAGATTTATTAACCGCGGTGCTTTTTAGTATCTAAACTTTGAAACTGTAATTTGTTCATAAGCATAAGTAGCAGAATACAAGCATAATTAAATACCAAAAGAGCATTTATACAGGGACCATTAAGTATGACGATAAATTTGGTTAATAATAGTAATTTTAATTTAAGATTTCATGCATTTCAACATATCAGAGGCATTTTTAATTAATTTATTGAAGAGGGAATATATTTTCTATCTTCCACTTAGTCTCAGCACGATTTTTTTTGGTATTTCTGTTTTTAATCAGTAATCAACTGTAGCTTAAAAATAAAATAATGACTGAAATATATATGTACATAAATCTGTAAGAATATAAAGAAAATGTACGAATAAAATAAGTAAATAGAAGAACTGAATAAAATGAATAAATAAAGTACAAATTTGAAGTGAAGAAATAAAATAATAACAAGGAAATAATAATACAAACAAATAAAATATGTGAATACGAGTGAACTATTTTTCTGCCACGATTAAAAGAAAATCCTCTGAATGCAACGTACGTACATCATTATGAGCGAGAAAGACTCAATTAAAATTTCAGATATTTTGATTGAGAGTTATACGTTTGTATTCGTCTCATGATCACGTCATCAGTTCACCTTCAAAGCACATAGTTCATCTGCTTGAAAACGCTACGAGAAATCACGGGTGTGCGACGCTTGTGGGTGTATTTGTTATTCTATTTTAATAGCGAAAGCCGCAAGAGAAAACAACACGGGCCGATTGGTGGGGAATATAAATAGTATTTCGGAAAGCTTTTGGGAGGAGAATGGCGTGAAGGACAAGGCATTCACTGAGTCTCCCGCTTTCTGCTTTACCACAATGAGATACGGAGAAAGCGAATCGAGGGAAAATTGGCGTCGAGGAATCCGAATGTGGTGCGCGTCCGTAAAATGAAATGAGTTTGCGATCGACAGCGGGAAGTTTTGCAGCCTCTTCTTCCGATGTATTCAACTCTCGATTCGATCATTACTGCGCAATTAGCCATCGATTTTCGATACTCAAACTGCTTCCCGCAACTTAAATTAGGCCCAGGAGTGGGATTGTAACTGCGGGGAAACTATCGGAAGGCTTTGTGGGAAACTTAAGGACACTGATAAACTTTCGTTATCCAAGCATCGATTAAATTGCGGCGAAAACTATTGGTATTTCTACCGGCTGCTGTAAAAGAAGGAAATTTCAATGGAAATGAGGATTATTTACTGATACGCTCGGTTCCGCCAGAGTAATCATAATGAAATTGGAACAAAAGTCGGATAGTCTTTTTCTTATTTTCACGGTATTCTTTTGAATGGGATTGTATATAAAATTTCCCACGAACTTGATCCTGCGTCACGAACATAGTATCATTCTATTCTTTTTCAAAGCAAATTATTTTAGAGGAGAAAGTCTTAATGTTTTTAGCGAAAAATTTCCCTTTTATTTCAGGTAATCCGAACATTAAAAAGTGAATTAAATTTACCCGGATAAATTTTAATTTTTCTTTCTCTTCGAAGTTTTATACATTATAGTTATAATTTTATTCACTCATGCATATTCCTACCTTTTCTAGCTTCCTTATAAATCCCACGTCACATTCCACCGTTCCGAAATAGAATATCTCTCTCTCCATAACAGGACTCTGAAAGTATTCAAAACTTAAAATTAGTTACACATAGATAAAGCGAAAGAAGTGCTTTCATGGAGAAATTGCTGCTGAAAGTAGACATAAATTCAAAGTACTATATTTAAAAGTTTATTTTTTACGTAATGGCTGGATGAAAAAAGTTTACAATCTTCTAAATTATTGGTTCGACATTCAGATGGATTTAATTTACTCTCTTCTTCTGAATTATTTTAATTGAGATGTGAATGATAGAGACGACGGAACTACTTTTTGCTTTCTCTTGGAATATATTAATAGCTATTTTCAACATACTTAGGAAAATTTATTGTATCAGAGGGAAAGCATTTTATATATTTGATCACAATTAAATACACATAAGGAGCATTCAAAACTGTAATTTTAAACATCACATATTAATGATTTTCTTTACTATTTTTGACGAAACCACGATGTACTTTTAAAATGAAAATATCTTATATGTAAAAATACATAAAGGATATGATTATCAGTTCGCATATCTGATTTTTTATACTTATTCTCAAGAATAAACATTGTTTTTATTAGTAGAATGTAATTGATAAGTGTACTTACCAATTATAGCTAAAACATTAATGATTTAACTATTAATGATACATGCTGATAATTATATACTATCATCGCATTTACAATGAAATACCAAAAGAGTACTTGAATCGTTGAAAATAATTCGAGAGCTGCATTATTTTAAAGAAGATATTGTAACAATAAGCAATATTCTGGAATTATATGACATATATGAATAAAATATATTTTATTTATTGCTTAAATTTGGTGATATCAAATCCGAAGTACACGACTACGAAATGAATTCCAAAGAGAGCTTACCGAGCAGAGAGGAAAAGGAAAACAAGGAAATATTCGTGTCAAGAAAGAGTAGACGAAAGAAAAAATCATAGCTGGGAGAGGACTTTCATTTGGACGAGGAAAAGAACACAAAATTGCTTATTTAACTTTTAAATAGCTTTAGAATAGACGATCGATGGAAAAGAAATCTGAGAGGGCAAACATTCTACTTCTTAATCTTTCCTTTGAGAGCCTACTCACAAAGTGAAGAAGTAATTTTTTAAGTCGATTCTCCCGTTGATGTTCTCAAGCATTCATGTGTATCTGAACTAAGAACTGTTTCCCAATTTTCAAATCAAAATAAATTGGAAAACACCAGAATTTGGATGTTTCAAAAAGGATACTCTTTAACAGAAAAGTTTTGTATACTTTTTCTTTTGAATGAGAAGTGCCTTCTAAAAAAGGAAATTTATGAGAAGGAATTATCTAGAATTGTGGGATACACCTTATTACTTAGATATAACTTACTAAGCAATATATTTTAAGTAAAATTTCAGTAAGAGTACTCATAAGATAGTATGAAATTTGCTTTTAATTCATGAATGATTTTATGTACCTAATTAGAGAAAATTCCTGAACAAATGTTCGTTCATTAAGGACAAAATTGCATTCATTTTTTCAATTCATATTCTTATATTAAATTCATTTTCGTATTGGACTGATATTTTTTGATTGCCATCTTGATTAAATCCAAGGAGGACATGAATAGACTAAGAATAAGTATCCAAGTAACTAAGCAAAATAATAGATTCGTGTGTGACCATCGATCTTCACCATGTGTGTGGAAATATAACGTGTACTGTAATGAATAGCAAAGCAAAAAGTGTTTCAAGCAATATAAATTTCTCTTCCCTTTTTCATTACAACTTACATACCTTATACATACTTCTCTATTTTTTCTATATCACTTCCATTTAAACTCATTCTCTTAATATTAATACCCTAGATGATTGAGTGAGACTTACTTACGGTAACAAAGTCTAAGGTTTGGTTTCCATTGGAACCCCTTCAAACATAATAAAATTTTAACAGACAAGGTTTTCCTAAAATTTGGATGACGGGGTCGAGGGAAGATTTACACAGTGCATATTTAAAAAGCACTGCAAAGAAAAGTTAGTTAAGATGAGAGGTATTTTTCTAACGCGAAACGAAAATTCAAATTAAAAATGCTAGTTCTTCTTCAAAACGATTTTTCATAGGACGCCGCATGATTCAAAGAAAGCAAAATATAGGATTTACTGGATTAAAGCTAGTTTTACTTAAAAACAATCTCTTCTTTTCATTTAAAAATTCTATTTCAAAGCCTGATTCTCTGAGAGACCGCGAAAAGTAAATATTAGCGGGCAATACACTCTCCGAGAGCTAGGTAGAGTTAAGCATGCCCCAGAAAATGCTTTCTTGAAAGTTAACTACATTTTTGAGGCTGGAATGCAAAGATGAGCAAAGAAAAATCTGAGATTCAGAAATTCCATCTAGCTAAGACATCTCTCGGAGTTAATGCGGTGCTCGCAATGGGAATTCGCTACTCCAAAGTCCATCTCCAACTTGCGCTGCATTACTTTTTCATCCTCCAGCGACTACATGGCAAGCAAACAAGTATTAAAAGTTCCATCGCTCCACATCAAGTTAATTCCAGGCCTCTTCTCAACCTCTCTCCTCATAATACCTTTGTTTCAGACAAAAAATTTGTTTGAGGAGAAATAGAGTAAAAAACTCGGAAAACTCTAAGCTACTAACTCCGTCCGTATCAACTCAGAGAATCTCATTTTTTTTTGTATTTCGTTTTCATTCGCGATAAAAACGCGTTCAAAATTCTGTGAAATTTATTCAGTGCGTTAAAAATTTTTGCAGATGAAGTGACAAATCTTTTTATTCTTGCCTTAATGCAGTACCTAGGTAATAATAAGTATAGAATTGAGTTAAGTGTACAAAATTTATCTCTGCGAGGGCAAATTTAATGTTGCTACTTTCTTATACTCATTAGAAGACGGCTATTTTCCTAAAATAAATAGATAGATACCTAAATAGAGCCTTGATTGGCAAGGTCTAGGCCCATACTCACCACCCAACCTCGTATGTTGTTATAATACTTACAAATATTAGTGATGAAGAAAAAGAAAGAGAAGATTGTAGGAAGAAAATCTTTGCTACTTAAGAAAAGAGAGAATCCACGACCTCAAAGGAAGAGATGTGAATAAAATTAAACGCTACATACATTTTAGAGAAGGAATTATACGGAAATTATAAAGCTATTATGGGTATCTATACATCAAACCAAATAATAAATGTAACCAAATAAAGAAATGCTTTATTAAAACAAGCAAGCTATGGAAACATCTTAGTTTCTTCTTACGAAGTCTCTTGGCAAACCTGAAACTTAATTTTCCGGAAAAAAAT
Source organism: Pachydiplax longipennis (assembly GCA_036926295.1). Classification (NCBI taxonomy): domain Eukaryota; kingdom Metazoa; phylum Arthropoda; class Insecta; order Odonata; family Libellulidae; genus Pachydiplax; species Pachydiplax longipennis. The sequence goes on from JAVFKF010000014.1 coordinate 17,377,560, forward strand.
TTCTCTAAGCAGGATTCGAACCACTGAGGATAAACTTTTGGATTAAGCTTTGGAGATTTTGGGTAGTAGAACCAGACACTCTAACCACTCGGCCATTTGGAGTTATGTTGTATAATTCAACAAAAAGGATATTTAATGACACAACTGAATGCCTTTTAATGACGTATATGACAGATTCATTTGAATTAATCCTTGACATTTTTGACAGGGTATTTTGACATTCATCAGACAGTGCGATCATAGAAGTAAATTTTTCAATAAATTAAATTAATTTCACTATTAATCCATCATTTTGACGGGGGAATTCACTCGTAGTATAATGAATGTGAACGAGATCACTCAATCAAGTCGAAAAGTTGAGCATTATCTAGTGACTAACAATAATTATTCCAGTCAGAAGCGTTCGTTAAGTACTATTTATGCATTATCAGTCATTACACATTTCTGTAATGAGAGTATCGATTAATATAACATATTTAATTTATACGTATTCATATAGATTTTAGAATTTCGCTTAAATTGCTGAATTACATACGTGAATGACATGGACTTCTAAAAATATTCACCACGGAGGAATTAGAGAATAAAGATGGAATTTTCAGCAGCGTTTCAATTAAGAGAGATGGAATTGCGAAATTTGTTGGCTTCAGAGCTCTGTAAATTATCATGCGGTGATTTTGGACTCGTTTGAGCGCCTTAGAATTGAAATAAAATAGCCTTCGTAGGGTTTGCGGAAGGAATAAGGACTTTGAAATTCCCAGCAATATTCATGGATAATCCATTTACTTTGAGTTCGCAGCGTATTATAAATGAAGGTATTAAGCAGCCCAAAATAAAGGGGTGTTTTGGGAAATGAGACTGAGAAGAGAAAAAAATGTTTTTTTCCCATCATTGTTTTCCGCACAATATTAAGTCAATTCCGGGACATAAAACAAAAGTCCCGGTAATTAAATGAAAGAATTCTGCTGTACAGGATCGGATTATCGTATTCAGCATTCTAATTAGTATTAAATAACTTGTATTCGATTGCTGTTAGATAATATATCTGTTAAGTATTATAATAAAGAAAATCACTTGTGCTGATTTTAAATACATTAAGGCCTGGTATAATTTATAGTTAGCGTATAAGTTAACTTCTATCTGCAGATTAACTCTAACTGTAGTTAAAAATCGTAATAAATGAAATTAACCGTAATAAATAAAATTTTAATCGATACTTGAGCCTTAACTGGTAATTAAAATGATGGCTAATCAAATTAAGAGATAGATTTAGGTTCAAATCCTATAATAATGGTTAATTGCTATGCGTCTTGGATGGAAACAAACAATCTTGCGGAAATGTATCACGATGCGACATAGTTCAAACAAACTTTAAGGCAACGGGGATGAAAGTTATTTTCAGTCATCTCAAAGTCAAAATGGTAGCTAAATAACTAACGTTGGAAATATTTTTATATTAAAATCTATGCTGCTGGAAGTTAGGCTTAACGTTCAGTCACTTAACTTAATGGTAAGTCACTTAAAAAGTAGATTTGACTGCACATTCTGATGCCGGGCCCCAAAGGTAGACATTGATTATGCATGCTCTCTGTTGTTAATTCATTCATGAATTCAGCTGTTTTTGCCGAGAACTACAACAGATGGAGATGGTTCTGTAGAGGACCACTCAGTGGAGTTTGCTATCCACCGCCCATACTACGCGCAACATCATTGTTTCATTCAAAATTCATTGCATGAATACATAGCCATTCTTTGAAGAGCGTTTTCCCTAAAAAAATTGATTTAATTTATAACTGTTATCTCTTAGATGAAGTTACTACCTTTCAATTCCTCACGAACCCCATTTTAATCACATTGAGGTATCACTGAGATCTTTAAATTTTTGTAAATAATGTTTAATAGATATTCAGTTTTGTTGAAATTTTTATCATGTATGAATCAATGACCTAACCAACCACAGAGTTACTTCCTGTCGAGTCGTTTTTAGAAAACGACTCAAATTACCTCTGCTCATCCATCAATTATTTCTAATCGCTGGAAGAATTCTAAGAAACACTAAAATTATTTATAAGTTCTTTAAACAATTCTGCACCGGGAAAATAACCATAGAAGAAATTATAAATCAGGAGGTAAAAATCTCGAAACAAACGTAGCGACTGTTATGTTCATTATTCTGTTTTATATTTATGGGCTGCCTTCTTTCTTAGTAAAACGATTTTTGCAGTATAATGTGAACTCTAAGTAATACTGAAGAAAGTTGATTGTAATCAGCACCGCGAAAACCTGCGCAGCAAAGTTAATTGTTACCGTACAAATCCCCGTAATATCACAGATATGAACGGCTTTTTAAATTCTGAGCGAAAAAATACACAACGAAGTCTATGCAAACTTTTAAATTTTTTAACAGGAAAACATTCTCATTTTTTCTAAAATTTTGATAAAAAATTCGTAAAATGTATTAAATAAATGTTTCTGAACGTATTTTTCTGTAAGCGAAGGCGTCCGTGTTGAAATTACAAGTGATATATCTCCCAAACATTTAAAACTCCTGCAGGGTTCTGCTTTAAAACTCACAACGGAACACTGTAACACCAGCACTCGACTTGTTGAAAGAAATATCTCAAAGGAAAACATGTCCCAGAACAATCAACATTGACATCCTGTTTTGCAAAAACATCGAGGTATTGATACGCTACCAAGAATTAAAATTTCATTGTGTGTGCATAAGGTAGGCATATATAAGGTTTGTACATTTCTACCTCTCGTGATGGGTTTTTGATTATTTATTGTTTGAATTAGTCATGTATTACCGGATGTAAACGGGAATAAATAATCGGATTTTGCGATTGAAAACGAGACGAATCCTTACTCTCTATTCGGGAATCCTTTAAATGTTGACTTCAACTCACAGCTGTAACCCAACCTCCCTTTCACGAAAAACAATTTCTGGACGTCCACTTTAATTCCTCCAGCTTTTTTCATTATCCAAGGGAATTTCGAAATTTCATTCATAGAATACTTGTGTTTTGGTACCAATTAAGAGATTTGTACTATCAAGAAAGAAGCAAATACAAATTTCTAATTCTAATTTCCTTAATTTAAAAATCTTATTTCCTGATAAATGCTAATTACTAGTGAAAAAGTATCTAGAAAATAATACTGCAAAGAAAGTACCAGAGTTTTGACCTTTGAGGTCTTCATCACTCGACATTTCGTGATATATTTTTATTTATAATGGAGAAATACTACAAATGCAAGCCCGAATTCATTTACTCTGCTACTTGCTAATTATCTGCATCTTTCTACAAAGTCATCTACAGTAAAAGTAATGTTACCAACTATTAACTATTTAAAGATTTAGAGAAGGAATATGGCAATTAGGCAAGATCAGTAGTAGAATGCGATAGTTTAACTTTTCTGTCCTCAACGAGTCGGAATGCTATGAATGGAAAACCACCATGATGACCATAAAAAATACGCTTTGCTAAGAATGCAAGGGACTCAGAAGAGAAGTCTCCATCTACATACATAGATGTGCCCTGCACTTCGGCTAATGGCAGGGGGTGCATGACTCGACTTCCCTGATCGATTACCTTCCCGAATCTCTCGCGGAAAAGTTAATTCATTAATCGACTGGTTCTACCATATACGATGCTTCCATGAAAGAAAGAAAAAGTAACTCGGCGTTCCTTTGTCTCTTATACATATACTTCCATGATTATCCTCGCTGTATCAGAATGGCCTATTAGAGGATGCATAATATCGGCTACATCATTTAAGAACATACTATCTCTGGATTTTAGTGAATCAAACCTCACTTTGAATCTTCTTACTTCTAAAGATTCCCATTGGACGATCTGTAACAACTGAATAACGCTAATCAATTTCATTACTACATATTGCCTTTCGTTGTACCTTTTCTTTGCGAATTTGAAATTTTTTCTACGGGGTTCAATATACTGAATGGACACTCAAATTGTGGCCAAACTAGCGCAAGTAACATCGCTCGCGGTCTTTTTCACCGACTATACTCTGGACGAAGCCAAATTTCTGAAGTTTCCGCACATGTATATTACGGCTTTCTATACCCATAATATCCGCCCACACATGTAATACATCGTCACTCACACTCATAGTGCCTTCTGTATTGATATTCATATTCATGAACAAGTCTGACAATGAGACAAAAGTAAATTATAGATAGATTATTTTCAATCTTGAAAAACAAAAACAAATATATTCCACTTATCAAGATAGGGCAGCGTTAACCAATTCTATATGAATGAATATATGAGTAATCTGTTGTTCTCTTTTCAATAATGTGATACATTCAATTCATTTGTCGAGCTACACTGCTAGGATATGAACCCCAGGAAAACAGCAATACTACGATTTGGTGATCTTTTATACATTTCAAGTAGCATGGGGCCTTTGAAATGGATTGAGAAACGATATCAATGTTTAAAAAGGAAAGCTAACCGAATCAACAAATAAACAAGAGACGTTTATTAAAAGGGAAGATAAATATAATCATACAGCTAGAATATTTTAATTACTCGTAATAATTTAAGTGAATACTATAAGTCATAATTGAATCAAATTATACAAATTGATCTGAAGAAGGAGGAGATATTATAATAATGTGTACATGTACACATATGTGGTAAGAGACTGAACGGTATATAGTATAGAGACGGTGGAGAAAAATCCAACTTAAAAATGATATATATTTATAAAATTAACAGGTGTAGTCTTTCAGCTTATATATTCAACGCGGCATCAATTCTTTCTGTTTATTATGCAAACATCTATATTTGTATCATTTACGTAAACTGTATCTGAAATGTTTGCTTTGCAGATTTCTCTTGAACTGCCTTCTATATAAAACTTAGTTAACCTGCGAAATCACAGGTTTTTTACACTTCTCTTCTTACGGGTGTTTTCCTGCTGTGGCGTAATGTTTTGTATAAATATATCATTATCAACTCACAAAAAGTTTTACCTGATTTTATCCTTTAGAAGCTATTTTTTCCTTTTAAATTTTATATGACAAAAGGTTAGAGAAGGTATGTAAGAAATGAATCGTTAGTTCTTTTAATAAAATTCTTATAACTATTATTGTTAATAATTCCCTTAAATTTTAGATTTCACTCCTTCATTCTATCCAGCAACAGGTGCTCAAGGCGATGCGATAAAAAATATAGAATTTGCTCGAATATGAATTATAATCATCATTCGCATAAGAAATAACTCAAAAAAGTGGAATTCATTCGAGCGTTCAAATAGAGCTCCTTTTTACCATAAATAGAAGGCTAATGCTTCAAAAAATTAATCCACCCAAACGAGCGTCGAATCATTAAATGGCCTAATTAGCGCAAAATTCAGCGTTTTGGATGCTGCCGAGCGTTTAAGCAGCTCTGGGACGAAAAGATCAGCGACAGTCGCTCGCTTTCCATGAAGTCATCGCATTGGTGAGGCATTCTTTGAATTCTCGCCTTAGAGGGAGCGAAATTGATAGCGCTCTATTAGAGGAGAGACGTTATTTCTGTCGGAATTTCACTCATCGCTCGCGGCTCGTAAAGCAGTCTTCGTTGGCGGGGAATTTGGTTAGGGGCGCTACGTCGGATGGAATCACCGGTGTGCGTGAGAAAAAGTGAGTGTGGGAGGTCGGCACACGATCATGGAGGTTCGCTTGGCGTGTGTTTCCAACCGCCAGGAGCCGCACCGCTCGATAATGGAATCAAAGTGGCGAGACCAATATTACGAAGAATCGCTCCTTCTGGTTATTGCCGTCGAATTTCTTTGATATCGCGGAGGGAGTGAATGACTTCCTAGAGGCAATTTTCAGAGATTTATGTCTAATTAAGACGTTTCCGGAGAGCAGAAATAAAGGTTTCAATGGAATTGGAAACGAGAGATCTAATTGGTATAAAAATTCAGTTGATAATATTAATTAAATATTTAATTTTAAATTTAATTCTGATTTATATTTTTATTTATTTATCCTTCTATAAATATATTTCTTTATATATTCATTTCTTTATGTAATTTATTTTCATTTCTTTATTTATTTACATTTTTATTCATTTCTTACAATTTTTATTTATTCTTTTTCTAACCTTGTAGAGTTAGGTCTTTTCTTTTTATTACTTGTTTATTGTAAAAATCGCTGTATTAAATCTTTTAGTGATCGTTTATAAAACATATCTTGTCTTAGTAGTAATATCTATTGTTATTACTGTAATAACCTTTTATATAGAAGTATTTTAATCTGTATAATAACCTATATACTGTCTTTGTAATTGCACTTATTTATTTATCGCTTTAATTAACTTTGTGTATAATAATTTAATTTTCCTCCAATTGCCCCACTGTTTTGTATAACATGGCACCCTCTGATGAGTCTACCTTGACTTAATGGCAATAAAGTAAGTAAATTTTAAAAAATTAGAGTACAAAAGGCGGTTGAGAGTTATCGGCCTAAGGATATGAAAAGAAGTGAAATTTTGCGCTTCTGAAAAAAAGCTGTAAGAAGCACAAAATGGACTTCGTGATAATTAAAGAACGCCTTTTGTGAATTTACGCTTCGCATTATTTCGGGATCAAATACAGTGCAAAGACTACTATAAAAGTTATATATAAGAAGACGAACAATAAAAGTTCACTTTAGAGTATTTTGCAGGCTAGTTAGGAGATTTTCCACTACCGTAACAGAACTTTTTTTATTTCTATCATCGAGTAAAATCGTCTGTCCGCATAATGCATTCCGTATTAATTAACCTGCACAATATTGTAGATTTACTTACATTAAATAGTATTTTCAGGAAAAATTTACTTTAAACAGAGAAAACATAACGTATATAAGCTCGCTGACTTTATAAATTAATTTTACAGTCGTTATATGTCGATCGCGATGTTCCACGGAAAATCGAAGAGAATACAACCTGGTAATTCTTTTTCACTGTGAAATTTTTATACCAACGTAGATTTTTGAGAAACTCTTTTTTTGACAAAGTCGCATCCCAATAGAAATATTTTTACTGAGTTGTTAATTTTTAAAACTCCTAAATTTTGCAAAATTCGGCGTATGTGGAATATTTTGAAAAGTTATAAATTATAAATAAAGTATGTTAGAGATGTGGTTCTTTCATTTATTAATAAACATTTGAATGTGTTTTTATAAATATTTATGAATTTACCAAATACCGTTCGAAATATTATTTAAATTTGCAACAGATTGTGTAGAACATGCTTTGACCGCTGCTCCACCAATTCAGTGGAATTTAAAATACATCAACAGATTTTAAAATCCTTTTTCAGTGGAAAGAAATTTTTTTAAATTTGGAGAAAGAATACGAACATAATGTAAACCTAAGTGGTAACGAAGGGTAGACGTTGCGCGTACCCTTGTAATCTCTGGGGATGTATTTATACATCTATTCTAGTTCAAGCAAATACCGACCGAGAGGAAAATTAGTGCTTTCGTATATATTCTTAATAAAAATTTTAATTAACTTTTTAACGATGTTTTGCGGCCACACAAAGGCGAGATAAAGCATCGAAATCATTAAAATGTATAACTTAAGTGATATTTTGAAAAGAAGAAACACTTCGAAACTTCCATGGCAGATTTTCCATATATTGTGTAAGTAAAGTGGTGTTTTTTCTTTTCGAGATGGTTGCTGAAGAATTCCACGAAGACCACGATTGATCATATTGATTTTATCCAAAGGATTCTGAAATCATCAAATATATTGCATTTCCCTTTCTTATGCTATTTATAAATTAAGAAAATTGTAATAATTAGCTAGACAATAGCCATATTTGATTGTTTTCCAGGCAGGTAGCTCATTATGATTGTGAAATTAAGAAATCTGTCCTGAAAGAAATGAGGAATTTCACTATTTTAAGTGAAAAATTGTGCAATTGCTAATATAAAAATTCTAAGTCTTCCATCCAGGGGGAGAGTGAGTTTAATTGAATTATAAAGCACTGAAACCAAACAGATATTTGACTTTAAGAAAGCTATACTATTTTTAAATAACAATTCATAATACCAAACTAACTGAGGCTTTAGTTCTGTCAAATATGTTAGAAGGAGGAAGAATTTGAGATATTCCTTTTTCAATGATCAACATTTTTCAACAGAATTTATTTACTCTGTTAAAAGGCAATTTTCTCCGATGGCACTTCTGAAATATTAAAGCGTAGCCAAATTTACTATGCGGAATCTATGGCTGTTATATTTGGTCTTTGATGGCGAAAATATTCTGACAAAAGAATCCGAGAAAGTCTGCTAGTGAATTTCTAGGAAAAAGAATTAAAAAGATATTTAGGGAAGGCCGCGTTTATTAAAAAAGTAGTCCTTATTCTGGAATACCGATACAATATTCGGCTACCCCGTCTCCATCGCTTTTACTGTTTCTCGACATTTATATGAAATCGTCGAGAGAATTTTTTTCATTTCACTGAATTGGTAAAAAGCTAATTCTTTCAGGCTATAGGAATGAAGATTGGTCTGGGTTGCATGCATTGAGATTTATAACCCTTTGTTTCACTGTAAATTTCGTTCTAAATTAGTAGCTGGAACGCTATTATTTAATTTATACTGTACCACTAATGAAAAAGAATGAGAGCTTAATATCTTTTGATCATTAATTTGGATGATTTAATTCGATGGTTTCAACCAAATCTTTTTGTTCTTATTTCTTTTGGATGATGTTGTGCTTCATAACGGACATCGATGAGGAGCAGAACCAAAAAATTATTTTTGCCGGTGTGAATATCGAAATCAAAACCCGACATTTATTCTTTTCAACTATTTTGTTACCAACAATTTATATTTTACACTAGTATAATTGGCAGAAGAGTAAAAAAATTGTGTAAATTCGACTTTCAACTAACAATCACTAAGTTTTTTTTTTAATTTCCGGTAAAGTAGGGTGGATAAAAATTTGGGAAATTTGTTGGAAATAATAAGAAAAACTTTCAGCAGTATCATGTATCAGCAGAAAAACAATTCAATGTTCGAAACCAAAAAACGGTTCAAAGCGGTTGAAAGAAGGAGTGAAACCAGAACTGAGATGATATTTGTTTTATCCGTTGAACCGGAGAGAGATTCGAATGAAAAGTAGTACAGTTGGATTCCCTGGTTTAATAGCAGTTTATTTTTATCATATGTTAGTGAACGGTCTTAGCAAATTTGCTATATCCGTCGAGGTCAAACAAATTAAGCATTGGAAACAGGATATTATCATTTCACAGAAATGATAATATCCGTTTAGCTATGGGTTTTGTGTTCTGTTATCATAGAAAATTTATGAAAAGTAAGACTCATAGCTGACATGGCATTTTAATTTATCATTTTGTAAAATAATTGTGAATAAAAATATGAAATTCTGAATAATAAAAATCCTTATTTGCATTTATTTGATAATTGTCTCCTACAGAATACGTTAGCTCATATCGCACGTATAATATTCGTAAATACGCCTTACCCTCATAATAGCTACTAGTACACTGTCTAAAGGCTCGTGATAATTTCTTTCTCTTCGTTTACTAAATTGAACCTAGTAATAGATATCATCGATGTTAAATCCGAGTAATTTGGCCTGATTAAATCTCACAGCTTTTGTTTACAGCGATTCCCTGAGATGAGGTTAAATTGCCACCGAGGGAACTCCCTGAAGTTAGTCGCAAACAAGATTAGGTTGACTTTAGCAACGCGGTTGGAGCAGTGCATTAGAGGACATACAGTTTCGGTTCCTCTAATCTTCGCATTGCTTCAGTAACTACGCATGCTCTCCCTTCCGCTCTCTTTACCCTTAGAAACCTTTTAGCTAACGAAACAAGCGTCCCTGTCGGTAACCGGCTTGTCGCCTTCGATAAACAGCAGTCAGTTGCAAGGGGTTGGATAGGAATCTCTGCCTAGTACCAACACGGAGCATTTAGATTACACAAGAGCACCAGAGGCTGTCAAATTAATTAAGGGATTTATCTTTACTACTTTTGTTGGTGAGGAAAGGTAAGGGTCAGTGGAGGCAAGTAGTGCGTGTATGTATACAGATGTGTACCTCGATGCATAGAAACTATTGATCGATGATGATTCGAATTTCAATTTTGAAAAGGACTTTTTTTAGAATTCTAATTCAATTCACATCTTTATTTATCATGGTAAATATGCTAAGTAACCTACAGAACTATCTTATCCTCTGAAATTGTTTATGAACTATACCCCAAAAGCGTCACATTCGACAAATGACACCCGTCAAAAATCAAGCAACAGGCAGTCTTGCATTTCTTTCCATTTTAAATTGATGTAAATGATCAAAATAAGCAATGCTTGTAAAAACTAAAATTTAAAAAGAATCTACCTTGAGGTTGATCCATCCTCAACATTTTTCTAACCCTGATGATTTAATCTTTAATTCCACTGATAGAACGATACATACATATGTTCAATGATAATAATTATTTCTATATTTTAGGACTGGTAGTAGTTTTATAGCTACCTCTGATGTGCATCATCTATAAAAATTTTATTCTTACTTTTTAATACCAATCAAGAATCAGAAAAGTAAACACACTCTAGATAAGATATCAACCACCCTAGCCATAAGAAAAACAAGGCTACTTCATTAAACAATTCAATCATTTACTCTTTGTTCCATCTTCTCAAATGAAACCTCTTTAATAAGACATCCGATCATAAGATCATATTGTGTATCAACACATCCTTCCGGACATTTTCCACACTGGAGAGACGTCGATGAACGCTCGAGGATCGTTTTATCTCTTCGATGGATCAAAGTCATGCTCATGCATTTCCTTGAATTGTTTGCTTTTAGCTAATTAATTGACTGCTGTGATAACATCGGATTTCTTGTTATTCAAAATGAATCCGGAGAAATAATCTCCCAAAGATTGGGATCGGGTGCTTCATTCTATTCTTCCGCGTTGGATTAATTACTAAAGTTAACCAATTACTATGATTAGTTAATCCGATCCGCATGTGCAAAGTCAACAAAAAAATGTATCAACTGAAGGATATGAGGTGCTTTTGAAAGCATCGTCCTTAATATTAAATTAGGATAATATTCTATCCTGCTTTAACTAACATCAATCGACTCTATTGACGTAAACACGCTTATGATAAATTAATAATTTAATCACCCATATTATATTCAAAATTTTATACCACAGTAAGCATAGCTTGTCATAGACATTTCAATATTTTTCTGTTTCATTTCTCGATTCAAAAGTGGTCTGTCTGCCACCTTCGACATAAAAATTCAATTATGAATACTTAAAAAATCATATTACTATTTTAAAAGTATTTACACAAACCTGAAGGTAAATTTCAGATGCACCAATTTATAAACAATCATACTGAATCTACCTAGGTAATTTTTAAGCATCCTTGGAATTCATATATTTTTTTAGCTTAGATGGCAGGTTTACTTTGCCGAATTTGTGTTTTCAGTCATCAAAACGCGTATAAATGAAAATCGAAATTCGTTTTTTCTCAATTAGAACTGCACATTTTTTCGTGAAAAGCTTAGGTGACGATAAAAAATGAAACATTTCTGCAGCGGCAATCAATGGAAATGACTTAAGACGAATGATTAATGTCCTTTCTGTTCCACAGGTAATATATTGGCTTCATATTCATGACCGCTTTTGACAGTACCGATAAACACAAACCATATCTCAATTGGAGTAGTCAATTTACCTCATAATTTACCCCGAAATGGACATTTATTTCCGAATCGTTTTTTAACGTGTTCAATGACCGCACGTATTTTGAAACAAAATTTTATGCCGCGAGAGATGCCATCGTCGATTTTGTGATTCGGCTTACGCGGAAGCGTTTCATTGAAAATAAACCTTTAATTTAGAATACCACGGTGTTTTCTGTACATTTGGAGTAATATTAAATCCTACATACTCTACTATAATTTAAAACTTTTTAAATATTTTAACATTTTTTTCCATCTGTGGGATGCGGAAAATTATTGCAGGCGCTCAGTTTACGATTTGCCTAGAAAGAGTTTCAAGGTGCGATTTTTTTTATTTTCGTGTAAATAACGACTAGTGCATAATTATAAAAGTGTTTTGAGCTAACGTCATTCTGCATATTCGCCGGGAATCGAATCAGGAACCGCTATCATCAAAGTCAAACGCGTTATCCACTTGTCTATCTGGAAGCTTGCAAATGATGTGTGTAAATCAATTACTTGATCCTACAAAACAATTATAACAAGCAAAAACATCAATTCGTTTGTGAAAACTTAGGCTATCAAATGTTCAGTTCTCAGCTCAGTTTAGTCATCGTTAGATAAATTGTGAGACGTTTTGCGCTGACACCCTGCCCTCAGGTTAGAGAATATTGATTTTGAGAGATAACGCCAAAAAATGTGGGAATAAAGAATATATCGCACGCCTTGCTCTTGACTCTATCAGCTTATGGAAGATTTTGAGTTAAGAAATAGAGAAATCTGAATGAAATGTAAACCTAAAAACTGTTAAGAGCAGAAATAAGTTTGGGATTCTCTGACAAACATAAAAAAATGTATTGTATAACAAAAATGGAATAATACGAATAAATACTGCAGTTAAATATTGTTAGCGTAAGAAAACAGTGTCTCCAAATTGATTTACATATTCAATGAAAATCCGAATACTATGAAAACAGAAGATTTACAATTACTTGTAATGTAGAATAATCTAGTAATTGTTGAAGGTGATACAATAGGTATTAAACTATGTGATTAGATTTGCAGCCATAAGTATATGCTAGTTAGATGCATAAACACTCTATCCTAATTACCAACTGAAATGAATACATAAGTGTATCTATATCCGCGGCAACCGAGTTTCCAGGTTCTCTCATTTTCCTGCTTTCCGATACTCTTTTTTTCTTTCCTCTCTTCTTTAAAAATTCTTTTTTTTTAAGACTACTCGACGTTCTCCGGTTGGTAAATACCATTTCAGTCGTCTCTGTGAGAGTTTCCCTACCTTGCCTCCGGAGTCATAAATTCCATTAATTCTTACCCACTTCGCCTTTATTTTCTTAGTTTTCGTCTTATGTCTCCTGAAAGGTTGTCATGCTCTGAGGTTTGATTTTCTCCAAGGAGCCTCTCTGAATAATTTTTAAGCGGAGCATCTTTTACGGAGTAGACACATGGCTTGCTTTATTTAATCGCCTTTCCACTTCTAAAATATACGCTCTCTTTCGTTCTGTTTCCCTCCTTAATCTGTTTTTATTGACGAAATTTTCATCCTGGTTTACCCTCACGAGATATCTGTTTCCTAAGATTTTAACGTAGCAAATTGTTTCCTACTTCCTTCTAGGAATTTCGTTTCAATGGTTACGGATACTCGTGGATGTCGCGAATTAAGAAAGTGGAAAGGGTGTCGAATACGAAGAATAAACAAATTAAATTCATGTGAAATCAATCAAGGTTATCTAAACGAAAAATCCCCACAAGTCGTTGAACGGAATCACATTCACTATTCTATTATTCTTTGATATATTACCTGGTTGTATTGTTTTCACTTAAACTCGCGTGTTACAGTTGGATAAACGAATCAGAAGACGAGAAACAAAATAACTTTGTTATCGTTACATTATCATCATGTTGTTTTTAGAATCATATTTAGTATTTTTAGAATTAAAAGATATTTCAAAACGTAATGAATTTTAGATACAAGATTTTTAATTTTATATTTGAATTGTAGTAAAAATAATTTGAAAGGAAAGGTACTGTCGCTATCCAACGATGAATTTAACGAAAAGAACCCAAATAATCTTCATCTTATTTATAGTACAAATATTTTCAAAGTAAGTGTATTATTAAATTTGTCAATCTATTTTAATTACATACCAATTCTACATAGATACTTATGGAGAGGGATGTACTATATCCTTTTGCATTCAAGGCCTGGCGTTAGGAATCATAATTTCATGGTAGCACTACATTCATAAGGACACGATTTAAATGTTGGTGGAATCATAATTTCACTAAAATGTTGGCATTGATAATCAGATTTTACGATATTCCTCTTCTCAACCTCCAGAGTTTGAACAGTCGTGTTTTCCTCGTGTGTTTCCTTGATAAACGATATCCTCCATGTTGCAGGGAAATGAACTCTTCCCAGTACTCACAGAAAAGAAGATTTTATTCGAAGAGAAAGAGCTACTCTAATCCATTTCCACTATCATTCGCAAACAATACGAGAAAAAGCACCGACCGAAGCTCACTCTGGATATCGTAAACAAAACATCTCTTCCCAATAAACTATCAAATGGTTGTTTCTTTTTATGTATATTGTTCTCTACGTTCTATTGCTTTACGTCGTTATTATTTGGCATGCGCTCGACATTCAAAATAGCGTTTTCAATGGAGGTCGACCGCAATTTCCTTAAATAATTTACTTCTTCATCTGCAGAGAAAATTAGACGGGAAACTCTCGAGCAAAGTGAGCACGTTTGGCGCCAATTTCCGAGAGATTTTATTAACGACGGAGTTTAAATCTTTTTCACTTAAAAACGAAGCTGTATAGAGAAAAATATCGATCTGGAATCACCATCAGCGGAGTAGATGTGCGGTCGTATACTCACGATTGAATTATTGATTTTTTAAATCCATCACAAACATTAACCGGTGACAGATGCATTGGGGCATTTAATTTGCGGAGGGGTTGTGTGAAGGGTGATGTTTGCTTGGGGTAGTGGCTTATGAGAGGAAAGAGATGGGAGCGATGGAAATTATTTTTCTGTCATTCCGCTTGAGTAACACTCATCAATCTATAACAGGTCGCGGTCCAACGATGTCCTAAAACATTTCGCTTGATGTATATTAACTTCGGAGCTTTATATGATTCCCACAAAGTGAAGGCTTCGTCAATTGAATATATTAATTTCAATGATTGATTATTTAAAATCATTTTCCTTTAAATTCCTACAAATAAAATCATGTGGGGAAGATTTGATTAAGTTATAATTACCGGATACGTCCTAAATTGATACATAGGAATAAAGGCGGTTTAGGCTCTTCCCAAGCATACTTATTCACAATGATATTATACGTTGATGATAGAAATCAATACTTTCACACAATTAATTCAGTATTTATAAATTCATAACATTGAATAAATAAGACTGAAAAACAAAATGGATACCAATTGCGCAATATTAAGTAAAAAGATTGTTCTTTGTTAAGATCCTTCTGATTTATCGAATATGATTCTTGCGTAATTAAGTAATTATGCGTTTAAAATGACTTCATTTAACTATACATTTAGCTATATGTAACAATAATTAACTATATTTAACAGTTTTTACTTGCGTCAATTAATTTGCGTTTAGCGTTTAACTTGAGTTTTTCACAAAAAGCACTCTTCTGAGGTTTACTCAGCACACAAATCATTCATTTCCTTTTCCTCCTTTTTGACTTATTTTGGTATTTCCACAATGTTCAATACTTAGTATCAACTTACGCTCCAGAGGTTAGCTGTAAGAGAGGCCCGAATGGCCGAATACCATGCCGATTAAAGAGTTAGATAGTATGAATGTTCAACTGTATATCAGCGTATTTAATTGGAGTACATTATACCGATTCATGAACGAATACACAAAAGATCTAACTCAAAAAAGAAAATTTTTCTTACTATATACATAGATGTACTACACAAGTTGTATTTGATGACGATAATCTACAACACGTAGACGATTGCAAAACGAAAGAAAATAGAATGGCGAAAACAATTTTCTGCTACTTTAATTTGCATTCAAATATGCATCCCAGTTGATTCAATTTGAGTTTTGTAGATGTCAATTCCGTTCGAAATTTTTACTGAACGAAATAATAATTCGATTCGAATATTCAGATATTCGCTTACCTTTAATATAAATAATCATCGCTATCCGTTCAGCTGTCACTTAGAGCTAACAATTTTACGACAATATTTCTGCGATTGCAAACGGATGGAAGTGTTCACAGTTTCAGCGTAGAGAGTATCTCCGAATTGCGGAAGCGCATTCTACGGCGTTAGATGACAGCTGCTGATCTGATAAAGGTGCCGACCGCCTTGTGATTCGCCGGCGCTATACTCCGTAAATCCTCATGTCTCCTAAACACTCCGACGAAGGATACGGTGCCATTTGCTGGCATGGTAACACAAATATACTTAAATTTAGGTGGAGATTTGGAACTCTTTTATCTTTTATCGCAAAAAGCGTGCAAAGTTCGCGATATTCTCGGACTACCTCTAAGTGTGGATTTAAATCTAAAAAAACGTAGAGAAACACATATTTCGTTAAGGAAAACAGAAATACAATAAAATTTTACATATTAGCTAATATAATTTCGAATCACAATCATTTTCAGCACATCTCCGCCAACAATAGATGAGGATGATACATCCAAATATTTTTACAAGAAGAATATTTTCTTATATCATAAGATAAAGAAATATTCTTTATTTCCTATATTATTTTACCTATATAAGTCTTTTTATTGTTCTTCATCTGATGATGGCCGAACTGTCCTAAAACTGGTAGTGTTTTGAAAATATACGTGGAAATAATACGTTGTCCTATTCCTTCTTTTAATTTACATGGATTTCCACTCGGTAAACTCGGATAGCTTTGACATGACGTACCCTAGTTTCTCACTAGGATACAAGTTTCCCATGAGAAATAACACATATATAATAAAAATTTTACGATATTCTTTACGATTCCAACCTATTCTGGTTTTAACCCAATCCCTTTCCACTTAATGACCTATGATGCATATTCTGATAGCAAATTGGCTCCCTCAGTTTGTAACTCTCCTTTCTTTCCCTCCTCTCCCTGCTTAGTATTTGAGCTGTTGCATTGAAGCTTAGATGCCTGATGGTGATGTAAAGTTGTGCCGAAACCGTGGTCGCATATTTAAATTCTGTGGAAAGTAAAGCATTTATTCCTTTTTCTTTTTTTTCTTTTAAATAAAGCATTTATTTCCTATCCTTCTTACCTCCCAAAGAATTTATCATATGCTCTAGGCCAGGGGTGCCCAACTTTTCTGTATATAAGATCTACTTTTTATCTTAAAAGTGTGTCGCGATCGACTTATTGTCATAGGCGTAGTCTAAGGGGGAAGAAGGGGTGTGAAATGCATACTATGTTTATTCACTGTGTTTCAGCATAAGGTGCATTCCAGCGATGTATGGGTAGATAAGTAAAATATATGTTCAAAACTATTTTTAATTTTTAAATCACTAATTAAGTTTTCGAGATATAGGCTCCTGAAGAAAATAAATTTCCAGACCCAACTTTTGATAGCAACATTCCGTACATGCGGTACCTAAAAATTTTCCGACACTTTTTCTAGATAGATTTTTACTAACTTAAAATTCAATTTAATTTTTTTATCAACTGCAATGTATAAGTTGTTATACTATATGTTCGTAAATATAAAAAAGTTGTTATAAAAATTCACAGTATGACTGATAATTTCATTAAATATTTCACTTACACGTTTTTTTGGGCCAAGAAAATTTATCATGGGAGAATAATATGACTTACTTAGCAGTTGGAAGAGACGCCGTTGGAGGGAACTTCCTCGAATTGAATTAACAATTATAAATGCTATGTCCATTACATCTTTTGTGTTTAATCTCTTACTAGCTAACACTTGCTGGTGAATTACACAGTGATAGCTCAAATAGGCTGGGAATTCATCTTCAGTTCGACATAGGGCTATAAATCCATTTTTGCAACCAGTTATTGCAGCTGTGCCATCCGTTGTTATTGAGACTAATTTGAAAAGTGGTACTTTCAAATCATAGAGAAATTATTTAAAGGCTTTGAATATTTCGACACCTCTAGTCCTTTCTTTCAAAGAAATCATACCCAACAATTCTTCTTTAGATGTAAACTCCTTAAAAATCATACGAACGAAAACAAGTAATTGTGCTGTACCACTTATATCTGTCGATTCATCACACTGAATGGAAAAACAAGAACATCTATTAATATCATTAATTAACTGCTCTTTTACATTCCCACTCATCATTTCAATTCGTCGCACCACTGTGTTTCGAGACAATTGTAGATCATGAATTGCAGCAGCAGTTTCACTCTTGTTCTTAAAATCGTTAAAAAGTGAATCTTACATTTCCAAAACTATTTCCTTTACAAATTCACCGTCGGAAAATAGCTTGCATTTTCTTTGCTAAGAGATAGCTTACTTTGAATGATGCAGTAGTTACTGCTTGTGACTTCAACCTTGGCTTTTTAAAAACGCTTTGTTGATCTGTTAATCCCTAACTTTATGTTTTCTCAGTTCTGAATTTGGTGGATAATCTGTTTGATACTTGTTATGTAAAGCAAAAAAATGTCTCTCCAGATTACCCTTCTTAGGAATGGCTACCGAGGTAAGGCATATTAAACAACAGCGAGAGATCGACGATCGACCAAAATTGGCCTCGCGATCGACCGGTCGATCGCGATCGACTTGTTGGCCACCCCTGCTCTAGGCAATCAAAAGACGCGCCGATTTTCTTCTCTTCAATATTTCGATAAATTATCACTCATCCAATATTCCTATGTTTTAATGATGCTGATTATATTTTTCTTTACTGATCCATACATATTTTCGAGAAATAAAGGCTTTTGTACGGTTGTTCTTTCTTTTCACTAAAATCTTTTTATTCCTTCATCTTTTCTTTTGTTCCTTCTTCCTTTTTCCTTTTGTTCCTTCATTGATATTATTTATTTAATCAGCTAAACATCGACGCCAAATCAGGCAATGAAAATAAGAAAGCTAATACTGAGTGTCTTAGTTAAAAATCAAAAGTTTAACTGTGAGACCGAAAAGAATCTAGCAACTGATACTTATGCTCTCTGCATCCACGTTTTTGATTAGGTGTGGTATAGTTATTCTTATTTCCTCTCTAATTTACCTCTAATATTTTACAGTGAATATAGATAAATGTAGGATATATGTGTATCCGAATGAATCACCCTATTTGAGCCAATGATTGATGAAACAGACAGACAAGGTCGGGGCATACCCTTTGGGATTTTACTGTCTCCAAGAAATATTTGAACACAGTCACAGATGTCTGGGCGAAAATTGGCATGGTAGCCTGCTGAAATATTGTATCATCAGCACATCCACTACATCTCCGTCCTCCGACATTCGTTACTTTCCCTTATTCGTCGCCGTACTAAAAGAAGAATGACTGAGCAAGGCCATTGTTCGAAGGACATGCCGCGTCTAGGGAATACATTTCGTTTAAATCCATCTGAGGGATACGAGCGACATAGTGCTGAGGCAATGGAATTTGGCGACGAAACATCTGATGCGATATAAAATATATGAGGATCGAAAAGGTTACCGAAAGTAAAAGTAAAGTAATGTAATTGCGGAATCATTGCCGAATATTATGAAATTGATATTCTTAGGCTTGACTTCGTGGAAAGCTATAACTGAACTTAGACACTTCGTAAAACATACTAAGTCAAATTTCAAAAAAATTGTTATATTAATAAATATAACTGTATGTTGAAATACGGGAGTAATTTGAATTTGTTGAATGAATTACGGAACTAATATCCAATGGAATAGAATAGAATATCCGTATGAATAGAATCCATTGAATAGAATATCCGTATCTAATATCCAATGAGCAGACAGTACTACGATATTATTCACGTATTTACAAACGGAATCGCGAAAACAAAGAGAAATACTATTGATGGAAACACGATTGATACTCGGATCCAGATATTCAACTTCTTCCTGAGAATTCAATTCGTTAACTGAGTGGTTAGAATACTTGCTCGGATATCGTCATCTCCTAACTGACCACCCTGCGCAAACTAACTAGTTAAGAGCTTCTAAAAAAGACTGAATCAATTTTAGAACTCCCTCATGCAGTATAATGGGAGGGGGAGATTCTACAACTGATTTGAAAGTTCAATTTTTTATATACTATTTATTCTCGAATACCAACAGTATTTCTTCGGGAGAAGTAACAGTAGTGGAGAATAAGTTTCGAGTAAAATACATCGTTTCGTACTCAAATTAGGCAGCTCTGCATGATGAAAGAGAGGAATGAAAGAAGAAATTTTTCGAGTTACCACAGATTTTTAATCTTGCAACCAAAGTTTCGACTTTTAGCTTCATAATCAGGTGAATAAAGTATAATATAAAAATATAAAAAATGTTTTATATATTTAAATCATAGATAGCTACCTCTAATTTGAGGCCAAAACTATAGATTTTATCGTATAACGCTGCTTTTAAGGGCGAACTTTACTGAAAAATTCTGGAGAAGCCCTCTCCTTGACCAAAGATGAGACTGGTTGTATAGTATGTTTTATTCATCTTACGGTAACACTAGTCGTTGAAACTTAGGTCGTAAGAATGAAGTCCTGTGGTTAGTAAAAATCGTGTTTCTAATCCTCTCCTTTCTTGACCTAGCTGTCAAAGGAGACGGACGTGCCCATCTCTCGCTCCTGAGAGTGCACCTGCTGAGTTGCTGCCGCAGACGTACTACCTGCGTTACCATCTAGTTTTATATTTTCCTGTGTTCGCTTAGATTATTCAGTTACATATTGAGTGCATAATACGTGTTTAGTGTAGTGAATTTTTAGCAGTGATCAGTGCTTTTATCTTAGTTGTCTTCACACGAGATCTTTGCAGCAGCTTATCCCGACCCGCGAGCGTTAAGTACCATCTACCTTTGTTTTTTTTCTAATCTTTCTTTTCTACTTCCTCCATATTCCAGGTTTATTGCTCATCGTTTTCCATTGGTGTGTATGTAGTGTCTTTCATAAGCGGTTATACCTAATCTTACAGCCGCGAACTTTTCTTAACTTTTCTTTTTTTTTTTTTTTTCTTTGCCTTTTAAATTTATGTATTTTCATTACCAGTGTATTTAGGGTATTTCATTTGAAAAAGTATTCACTTCTGATTAGTGCCAGCCTTCCTTTTCTGCTGTATTACATTTAGATTTAAATTCTGGCATAAATAACGTTAGTAAGTTCTCGTTGAAAATCTTCCTTCGTCCGTTAGTGCATAAATCGCTAGCAAGCTTTCTCTTTTTCTTCAGTTGAAACTTAGTTCCATTCTTTGGTCTTTCTGGTGAAGCGCAGCGGGTGGTAAATTACACTTATTTCCTACTAACTCTTTTCATTTTAGTTCTTCGGCGTTTTTCGTTTCTTGCTAAACTCATTAGTGATAGGATGGCTTCCTACAGGTCTGCTTATGGTGCTTTTGAAAGGTGTGTGGATGAGGGCCCCCTGCGGGCACGAGTACGCTACCTTGAGAGAGCCCTTAGACAGCTTCGCTCGTTGGTTCGAAGGAGTGGGATTACCTCGATGGGGGGGAGGAGACCCTCCAACTCTGGGCCTGTCCGCGACGCGAAGATGACTAGGCCTAGTCCTAGGGTCAACGCTGGTTGGACTGTCTCGGAGGGGGTACGGTCAACTCCCAATCATTCGAGGTCGGTCCCGTTCCTAGAGCCTGAGTGGAGGTTGGCTACAAGGAGTGGAGGAGCTGCGCGGTCTGGCAGGGGCTCTGGGGAGGTGACGCCGAACCCCATCCCTGTCCGCAATAGGTTCTCAGCGCTGCAAAGTGCTGATGAGCCCGTTCGGAAGGCCACCCCTGGTCTTGCCAAGCCCGCGGCTCTGCCCTCTAAAGTGGTCAAGCCTAAGGGAAGTCGGGGTGGGGGGATAGTTTTGATAGGGAGCTCAAACGTCAAGCGTGTAGTGGCGCCTTTGCGTTCAAGGGCGGAGAGGGAGGGAGGTGACTTGAGGGTTACATCTTGGTGTATTCCCTCAGGGCGTGTGGCCCATGTCACGGGTGCGGTAGGTGCGGCGGCCAAGGGAACGGGTTGCTCTCAGCTGCGGGTGGTGGCCCATGTTGGGGTCAACGACGTCTGCCACCGTGCTCCCGAGGATATTCTGCGTTCTTTTGAGGACCTGAATTCCGAGGTTGTGCGCGTGCGGAAGTCGCTTGGCATCGATGTGCGGCTGTCCATCTGCAGTATTGTCCCGCGAACCGACTGCGACCATCGCGTTCGGAGGAAAATTTCTGGTCTGAATGCGAGGCTGTGGAAGTTTTGTCGGGACTTGGGAGTTGACTTCGTTGACCTTCGGCCGACCCTCCAAACGTACCCCCTCGCCTTGAACAGCTCTGGTGTTCACTACACTGCTGCGGCTGCGAGAGGGGTGGCTCATAGGATTTTTGAGCACTGCAGGTTTTTTTTAGGTTAAAGGGTTTATCCAGTAAAGATAATGCGAGTAAAAGTGAATCAGAAATAGTCATTAATCCGGAAAAAGTAGCAAATACGTTAAATATAAATAATAATGATTCACAATGCGACTCCCGGGCTTCTCCCAGCGCTAATAATTTATCAATCGCGATTATAAATTGTAGAAGCGTCAAAAATAAAGTAACCGATTTAGAACATTTCATTCGGAGTAACGATTCAGATATTATTATAGGCACCGAAAGTTGGCTCACAGAAGATATTTGCGACTATGAAGTATTCCCGAAAGATTTTAAAATATATCGTAAGGATCGTCAGGACAGAACGGGCGGTGGCGTATTTATAGCGGTTAAAAGTTTCCTTCAGAGTAGTTTACACACTTTTTCAAATAGCAGCATCGAAAGCGTTTGGTGCAAAATTATTCAAATCAATAAGCCGAGTTTAAATGTGTGTGCTTTTTATCGACCACCCAACTCTCCACGTCAAGTCTTACATTGCCTGAATGAAGAAATTAACTTTTATTCTCGTAAAAATAATAACAGCATTACTTTTGTTGGAGGGGACTTTAATCTCCCGGATATCGATTGGCCGAATCACGTAATTAAGAAACGAGCTCGGGATAGCGATTCTTGTAGGTCTTTGTTCAGTGTTATGCAAAAAAAATTCCTTACATCAAATCGTTAAGGAGCCAACTAGGGAATTAAGTATATTAGATCTTTTTTTAACTAACAGCCCCGAGCGTGTAAGGTGCGCATCAGTATGCGATGGGTTATCCGACCATAGAGCTGTGATTATAGATATCGATATTAACTTGACAAGGCACCAAAAACCCAAGCGCAAAATTTATCTCTACTCTAAAGCCGATTTTGGAGGATTTCGTAATAAACTCAATTCCGATTTTACGTTTTACGAAACGCGCGCGATGCATTTAAATACCGAAGAAACTTGGAACCTTTTTGTACAGATAATGCGTAATAATATGGATAAATATGTTCCCTCCAAATACTCTAACCAAAATAATGAGCCTAGATGGTATAATAGAGATACTAGGAAAGCGTTAAAGAAACAAAGACGATTGCATTTGAAATTAAAAACCGTTATGAGGCTTCCTAACAACATAATAACGGATCAGGTAAAGGCCGAATATAAACGAGTAAAATCAGAAACAAAACGAATAATGCGTGATGCCCTCCGTCAATTTAAAAGGAAAGTTTTATACGAATACTTAGACGAGGACCCAAAAGCTTTTTGGTCGTACGTGCGTGAGGTCCAAGGTAAAGTTCAAACCGTAAGTTCGTTAAAAGATAACAGCGGCAATGTAATTAACGATTCTAAGGAAAAAGCGAACATCTTAAATGAATATTTCCATAGCGTATTTACGTCCGATATTACATTAGGCGCCCTACCAGTAGTTAATAAAGCAGAAACAATGTCGATTATCACATTCAGGGAAGACGGAATTATTAAACTTTTACGGCAGATTAAGCCAAATAAAGCTCCTGGTCCTGAGGATATACCAGCTCGAGTATTTAAAGAATTAGCAGAGAGCATAGGCCCCTTTCTTAAAGTAATATTTGAAAAATCTATAAGCGAAGGTATGGTCCCAAAAGATTGGAAAATTGCAAATGTCACCCCAATTTTTAAAAGCGGCGTAAAAGATGATCCATCGAATTATAGGCCCATTTCGTTAACTTCATTGAGTGGTAAAATAATGGAACATATAATTACTAGTTCCTTAATGGGTTTTCTCGAAACCTCTAAATTCATTGTTAAGAATCAACATGGTTTTCGTAAGACACGTTCCTGCGAGTCACAGTTAGCGTTATTAATTCACGATATCTTGAAATCGGCCGAAAGTAAAAGACAAGTCGATGCAATATTTTTGGATTTTCGGAAAGCGTTCGATAAAGTCCCACATCGTAAATTGTTGTACAAATTAAAACTTGCGGGCATCAACGAACAAGTAATAAGTTGGATAAAAGATTTCCTGTCCGATAGAGAACAACGAGTAGTATTAGATGGTATTAGTTCCAACCTAGTCAAGGTGACCTCAGGCGTCCCACAAGGAAGCGTAATCGGGCCATTATTATTCTTAATATACATTAACGATCTTAATGAACACATCGACAGTAACGTTAGAATATTTGCGGACGACACGGTTATTTACAGAGAAATAAAAAGTAATGACGATAGATTAAGCCTGTCGAATGACTTAGATAAAATAGTAAAATGGTGCGACGACTGGCAATTGGAGCTCAACGTAGATAAATGTTCAGTAGTTAATTTTTTCGAAAGAAAATCCTCTGCCAATCATAATTCATATAGCCTTCGAGGGAAAACATTATCAACTGTCGATTCGGTAAAATATCTCGGAATAACCCTCACAAATAACTTAACTTGGGGTACCCACATCCATAACATATGTGGGCGAGCTCTTAAGAAACTAGGCTTCGTCAAAAGAATAGTCGGTAAAAGCGAAGAAAAAGTCCGCGAGCGATGTTACTTTGCGCTAGTGAGGCCTCACCTCGAGTACGCATGCAGTGTATGGGACCCTGCTGAAAAGTGTTGTATTCGCGAGATAGAAAAGGTACAAAGAAAGGCAATACGCTTCGTAAAAAATTGCTATGATAAATCGGTAAGTGTTACTCGGATGCTTCAGGAGGCAGGATGGGAATCTTTAGAAGAAAGAAGGCTCAATCAGAGATTTAAATTACTTGATAAATTCAGACAGAGCACGTTCATAGAAGATGTAGCCGAGATTATGCGCCCTCCTTGCTTTATAGGCCGTTCTGATCCAGCGAGAAAGATCAGAGAAATAGATGCTAAAACCAGTCGATACAAGAATTCTTTTTTTCCCAGAACAATACGCGAAAATAATCGACTGGGCAAATAGAGTCCTGGTGCTTGCACCCCCTGCCACACGCCGAAAGGCGGCTTGCAGGGTACAGATGTAGATGTAGATGTAGATGTTATTGAAGGTTTCTTCCAAAGTTTGCACAGTTTAATTATTTATCAATTAATTTAAAACTTCTTGAAACATTGTCTAAAATACAAATATGAAAGGAGCTCATTCAGTACAACGCTCCTTTTCATTTTAATGTAAAACTCTACCGAAGTCCAATTTTCCCTGCAATCCTGGTGATAACGATTTGACCAACTGTAGAAATTTTTTTCTTGGAAATATTTTATCCCGACGAGATGAGTTCAATAGTTCAGCTTTAAGAGGAAATGAATTTTGGAGTGAGAAAGAGAGTTTTATCAACTTCGTTATGTACATACCTTTGAAATATGAATGTAATGAGGCACGAAAGATTAACTTTCCCTTTATTATATTTCCTGACCCCCTCCAGAACCTTTGTGGTCAGACGTTTCTAATTTAAAATTGCTAAAGGAATAACCTGGGGAAAAGGAAAGTTTATACTCCATTAAAAAGACCTTTGAGAGGAAAATTTAATTTCCTTGCCATGAAAAGGGATAAATGCATGTATTGGACACACCTGATTTCCGTATTCCATCTGAAAATTTCAAATCCGCTTTTGATTGGGATTGGTGACTTGAATTATGCCAAGGAATTAATTTGATATGAATTCAATCCGTCTTTATATGTGATTATAGGAGACATTTACGGTATTTCCTTGATACAGTAGATAATTACGTGTATGGCTGTCAGTCTAGCACCGTTAAATGCAGTAAATTAGCATAATACAAAATTAGGCACTAATGCATGGAAATGGCATACCGCTGGTCCCTGTAAACTTTTGAAGTGGCTGCTTTGCTTTAATGGTAATGATTTAACTTATAAATAAAATAAGTTCTGCAAAAATTACGATTTTTTACCGTTCGCCTACTTCTTTCGGTAATCGTAATTTAAGTAAAACAACTACTAGAAACATGCAAAAACTAGGCAAAAAGTTAACTGTGAGGAATCCACTAAAAAAAAAACAAAGTATTATATTCGTTGTTGCAAAATAAACCGTAGGAAGAATTTTGTATCTGTAAGAACGTATATTCCAAATGGGGAATGCTCACCCGCATCTCAAATATTTATATTTTACCGATATTATTTCTATAAGTATTCGAAAAACCTTTCCTTAAATTCTGCCTTGCTTGATACATTGGAATTTCTTATAGAAGTGCTCGGGATAAAAAATAGCATTAATACTTAGACGAAAGTATAACCAAAATGTAAAACTGGAGGGATTATTTTTCTACAATTTCAAATCCAATATCATGAGTCATGGTGCGTAGTTATCGATTATTTCTTAGGTTCTTTTCTTGTATCATATTTTCGTTGGAATCGGAACTCTAAATACCTTAAGTAATCAAAATAAAAGTATGAATACTAGGCAGCTTACTGGTTAATCCCCAATACTTTCATTAACACCTTACTTAGTAATCAAATTGTAGTCTTGTATCTTAACAAGAAGAAGACAAAATATCTCTTGTTAATCTTTCATCATTTACTCGTTAATATTCGTTTATGAACGGAATTGTGACAGACAGAATTATATTGTCTGAAATACTTAATTAGGCATTCAGGACGTACGGAGAACAAGTATGGAGTTTGGTGAATAATTCATGTGTGCTTAATGAGAATCTAAATGAGGTATAAATCTTCTTAACGTGACAGTTGAAAATTGTTAAATTGATTGTTATGTTATGAATGTTATTTTTGATGTGATATATTTTCTACGGAATCGAATGCATTGTGGAATCCTCGTGTAGCTTTGTGTAACAGATTGTTAAATACTACATAAGAATTGAAATATAAACTGTAATAGTTTAAAAAGGTTGATACCTAGAGTATCTCGTCATGAAATAAATGGCATAAAATCTATAATTAGAGGCAATTGACACAGAGGATTGATTATTTATCATGCGTGTGCATTCTTTGGTCATTAATCTCATATAAAATAAAACGAACACGGAATGAACCATAAATATAGAATAGAGTAAGAGGGGAGAGTGTAGTAAGAAGCGATAGTGTTTTGTGTGTTGAAATTTAACAATTATATTTGTAAATTTCGGAAGAAAAAACGCAACTGTACATTATTATTATTATTTAAACAGAAACATAAATAAATTAATTTTCGATTTACTAAAATATCCTATTCCGTTAGTAAAAAATAAGTAAGTAAAAAATCCCATTTTGTCCTACTCTATGTTGCGTATAGTATGCTACGATCAACTGAGTGTTAAGGAATCTCTTATTCATGAGTTCTTATTTCATATATGTATTCCCATACAGTTCCTAATTGTACGTATCACTCCGATATTGAAACATGACTGAGTATTTGTTTTTCTTGTCGCAGTGCGTGGTTGGTGCTGGCGTTCACAGCCGAGCGCTTCGTGGCGGTGCGGTATCCGCTCAAGAGGGCGTCAATCTGCACCACGAGAAGGGCGCGCCTCATCCTCTGCATCCTCACTCTCATCTCTTTGGCCTCATTCATACCCACGCTCTTCCTTGCGAGAGCACAAGAGTTCCGTCCTCCGACCATGGAGGAATTGGAGGCACCCATGTCACAGGTGAGACTAAGGAAAGCCATATAAAACCTTTAACCATTCAAGTACTATCGGCATCACCTAACTGTGTTATCATGATCAGGGTGCCGATACATCGGCTTCTTGTTTATGAAGAGGGAAATTGTCATTTTTTTATGTCTAAAGATAATTTCTTTGTATTTTGTGTATTTCATATCGTGTATTATCAAACATTTTCTGAATAACTGAGAACTTTTATACCTCCTTATTGTTAGTGAAATAGGAAACACCCAATAATAATTTCACTAAAACATTACCAAATCGGGATATTAGGTCCGAATTTTTTAACATATTCACAAAATTAAGGGTTGGAGGTAAACGCGCAGGTGTGGTTATTTAGACCCCGCACTTTCTTTTAATTCGTTTTCTTGTTAAGATATTTCTCTATCACTTTTATGTATATATCTATTTATTTTTGGACAAATGAATCTGTTATATATTTTTTGTCTTTTAAATTCTCCTTAATTTTATTCAATTTATCTTCTCGCTATATAAGCATAAATATTTTTATCTTTTTTTCTGATTTCTTTATCGTGACCTATAGCCATCAGTTCCCTTCGCTTCACGTAAGTTTTCTTGGCGAAAACTATTATATTTCGTACCTCATCTGTGCACCTTCCATCCTCAGAAACAACACTACCCTGGTAAGAGAATTTATCCACCTATGTTAGCATTTCCCCATCCACTCTGATCATTAACTCAGCTTTCTCTCCTTTGGAAAACCTCGTCCCTTTAGTTTTTCTTACATTTATTTTCATGTCAAACTCCCTTGCCTTATCGTTGAGTGCATTTACTAGAATTTGTAAATGCCTTTGGGGTCGCACATATTTTCTCGGCATAAAAAATATCTCCCTGCTCTGAACCTTTCCATATTACAACTTCCATCCCTAAATACTTGACGTATATTCAAGGTAGACAGAAGACTGTCTTCATCAGTCACCAATTCTATTGAAATATTTGGTATGTGACGGTATTACTAAACAAATATTTTTGAACTTTATTGTTCTGGAGATATCTAGTGAAATGTTAGGGAGAAAAAAACGCGGAGACGAATGAGAGAAACGTGTGGTTCCAGAGACACCGCGGGGGTGGAAACGCTCGAGAGTTTTTATATCGACGACAAAAAATGCAGTGGAAAATCAATGCGTGGGCGACTCTGCTGAATATTTTAGCATTTAGAGTTTTCACTTCTTGTTTCTCGATCCACTAGGCAGAAAAAATGAGCCCTTGTCATGCGATATTTTCTCTCCTATACAGAGAGTTGCTTATTTTCAACGCTTATAACAAGGTAAAGATGTGGCTCTATTTGGAGAAAGGAATGGAGGAAAGGAAACTCTTTAAAAAATTTTCAGATATATTTCTGTGTAAATAACTTACAGTGAGAGAATATTTTAACGATAATATAATAATTTCACAGTCAAATTTCAGTCATATTTTTAGGTGACTTCATAATGAAGGACAAGAGATATACACTTTTTCACAGGAATTTTTGGAATTCCTGTGGAAAAGTATACGTCTCTTGTCCTTATTATGAAGTTCAATATCCACGACATCTCGGCCGCCTCCGTGGATTTTATTTAAGTGACTTGTTGGAAGAGCTATTTTTGACTTAAGAATGAGCATCATTATCATGCACTCAACCAGTTCATCTTTCAAGGTTAAGTTATAAAAATTGACTTTTATGGATTTTATTTGTGATAGCATACAAATAGGATCATATATAGGTGCCTCTTGTCAACTTTATCGGAAGGCCGAGCGTTTCTTTTGGTAATTGGAGTGTCGCGGAGCATAAAAGGTGAGAATGAGACGGTGTAAAAATAAATATATGAACCTATCAATTACCTGAGCATATACGAGAGAACAAATTCCGAATGGGAAAAGTTAAAAAACGTCGTGTTTAACTTTCATGCATCATCTATAATTTTTTTCATAGCAGTATTTTTAGAGAGCAAATCTTCAGATAAAAACATCAAAGTAAGATACAATTTCATGACATCGTGATCGTTTCGCAAAACTAAAAGTAATTTCAATATTTCACCCGTCTTGAAACGCAGTTGTCATCATCATGTATTATCTACATAAGGGTCAGGGCGTTGAACAGGAACTCAATCGAAAATCGAAAGTTCCATAATTTTGTAACCGGTATAGAAACCGACCCCTAAGTGAAAAATTTGTAATTCTTAATCCCGTATCAAAAACGAAACGTCTGGAATCACTGAACCAGAACCGGACCTGAAAATTATAATTAATTCAGTTCCGATTTTCATTTAATAATGATTTGATGTTCGCAAGGAATACAGGTACATTTTTATTTTTCGTCGAACTCGATAATCCACCCACAAACCGAAATATCACTTCGGCAATGAGACGCTTATTCTCTAAATATGAGTAATTTTGTTCTTAAGATAGTGCACAGAGAAGGATTGGACAGTGATTTTAATGGAGTTAATACCTTTCAATAAGATAGGAGATCAATCAATCCTTAGCTGATCTGAATTTGGAAAGATTGAAATGTATAATAATAGATTAGATTACTTATGGTATAATTTGAGAAGGCTTTAGAAACTTTTCACTTGACTTAACTATCCCGAAAAACGGATTGTTTGTAAAAAGTTAGTTTTTATATATTTTCTATTGCATTTCAGGTAATTTTGAATTTCAAATTAATTAAGATTTGACTATCGAACAATATTAATTATTAGACTGCATTAATTGATTGTGGACCTGTTACATTGAGTTGTTAGCGGAAAATGTTGTGAATAAGAAACAAGATCACACTTTACTCTATATTAACGTCTAATTGATTATAATTAATTAATTTGATTTCAATTAAGAAAGTAGTGGAACTTTGCATCCCAATCAATGCTTGAAAGGGTGCTTCAGTGGTTAAGCACACATTTTTATCTCCGATACGTTGCCAGGCAAATTTGCAGATACTTATTGTTTTAAGGGGATTGTACGAGTAGCTCAGTAAATATTTGAACCTTACTATTAGTGCCGGTAACTACTTTGCACTTTATCCATTATTAATCAAAGAGCACTTGTGTTATTGTAGGACACGACATCGTTTCAATGTTTAGATCACTGGAAAATAATCTGCCGATTACCGGGTGCTTTAAAGGCGACATTATCAGATATCTGTTCCACTGAATGTCCTTTGCTTAGGTTTTTCCCAAATAACTTCACAAAAGAAATCGATTTGTTCATGATATATATTTGATCTGATGATTTGAAAATAGTTTTTCTCATGCAAAGGAAACAAAACTTGGTGATACAAAGTTTCAAATGGTTCTAAAAGAGAATGAGTCATTGACGTGGATGAAGTGACAATTAATGACACTGCATATTTTTATCATACCATCTGTGACTGTATTTGTTTGGCATAACATGACATGAGCCAAAGAGCTCCAATGTTAAACATACTATTTAATAAGATAAATCATGTATTTATTTCTGTTCATTATTGTAAATTTCAATAACTTATATTTCCATACTCAACGAAAAATCGAAAATCCATCGCAAAACTATGATCCTGATTTACAGTATCATCTAGGTTTGAAATATTTAAAACGCTATCACACCTGAATTTGAAATTAGAAATATCATATCTGAACTTCGTTGTTAGTACTTCGTTGATTTGTTTTTACTTAATGCATCAGTGTGATCGCAATCTTAGTTGAATTGTGTACACATTCACTTCGATTCTAGTTGACTGAATTTTTCAAATTCCGAATGGAATGTTAAATATTAAATGATTCGAAGCGAAAATCATGAAAATGGAATGTAAATATTCGATTCGATACACGATGCTCTATCTCTTTGCTTCTCGTAAACGTCACAAATTGGAGTGAACTTTTTCTTCGTCTTCTCCTTTTCATCCTCATTCGCTAAAATAGCATTGTAAGTTTATAATGAGGACATTTTTTAGATTGGATAAAATTTCCTCATTATTTTAATTTTGATTAGCGTGATGGTTTTGGTTGTAAGCGTGCTTAAATAAATTGTGCCATACTTACATGCATAAAAACTTAAGAAAACAAAAGAGAGTAAGGAAAACAAAATTTGCCGCCACATAGATTTGTTTTCCATTAAAGTTTTGCAGATGTCGATTCGATTCAAAAACATTTGTCAAAGAAAGAAAAATAATTCTATTCTTTCGAAATTCGTAAAATTCGCACACCTCTAGACTTAGGTAAAATCCTTCAAAAGGATCTTTTAGAAGGATCAGTATTTATAGTGGATTCGTGCCCCATCTGTTCCCTTACGTATCTCCTCTTTATTGAAAACAATTTATTTTGAGAGATCGGTAATATCCTACTGCGCTAATTAGCCGGAATCCGCCGTGCAATAGCTAATTCGCTGAAAGGTTATTTGTGCTCACCCGTTGCCATTAATCATCTGAAAATACTCTCGGAAAGGATTTCAACCTAAAGTGGTATATTCGAACTCGCATGGATCGCTTCACTGCATTTTACAACGAAATGATCAATCGATAGTTAAAGTTCAAAGAATTCAGTATGTTGTCAACTAGGAAAGGTTAAATATTAAAGGTAATGTTAAAAGTTCTTTAAAATACCTTCGGCTACGACTTTGCTACTAATTATTTTCCGCTGTTGACGTTTGTACCAATACCGAATATTTACTAACACAGACTGCCTTTAATTACAGGAATTTATTGCAGGCTCAAATATTTCGAACAAATTAAAGTTAGAATAAAATTAAACTGCTCAAATGATATTTGGTGGAACTATATCATACAAAATCACCTATTGTAATGACTTAACAAAAAACGCAAAGATGAAGATATTTTTACAAATTCAGAAACAAAACTTTTTTTACAAGTACTATATCTTTATGTTAATTGTAAAATCATTACTACAAATAATTTTTTGAATAAATAATATCATCCATCGGAGAAGTAGTTAACATGTACGACTCCATCAAGGAAAGGGAGAAAATGTTATTTCAAACCACACAAATTTTTACTAATATAATTTTCTCCTACATCTACTAATAACGTGATTAATTTAGGAAATGATTAAAACTAATTACTATAACGAATGAGAATTTTACTTTAGTAAGTTATTATAACGAATGGAAATGACAATTGGTCGTCAATTAATCTTTAGGAGTATTTGATGAATAATTACTGCAATTCAATTAAATTTATGCATTTGTTCTTAATACAATTAACTGAAAAATGTCAATCAATTGTAAAGAGTGAGTAAATGGGCCTCCTCAATCGATTGGTCCATCGCAAACGATCTGTCATCTTCCTTCAGGATCTATGAAAGCATTGAATGAACATTTTTCAATCTGCAGCCGAAATGATTTCTGCCATCCTGCCATGACTACTGGAATATTATTCGTTCGTAATTTGGTACAGGACAGAGGAAAATGTGTTTTTCATTTACGTGCACTCATGAATATGATAATTTGAAAGATACTAATGATTGAGTGATGCTGAGCAGCGACCTTCATTCTAGTCACTTTATATCAATTTCTGTGAAAATTGTTATTCATTAGGTCATCGTGCTCCTCTTGCGTAGATTTTTACAGCTTACAGTATTCTTGCTTAGAGTAAAAAGCAATGACAAAATGCTTATCTTGTCTTGTACGGATCTTACACTCTCCGCAGACTACAATTTCAGTAATACCCGTCTATCGTTACTAATTAAGAAACTATCATCTCACTTCAAACGTGGTTTTCTCTCAGTCCGTTCAATTTTAACACAGTAAAAATTCTCCTTAAGCCGATCTGTTTCCCGCTCATACGGCGGATTACCTTACCAGATAAACAGAAACCTGCCATAGCCAATTCTCCTCCTCACTCGATAAAAACTGTTTATATTATTCCACCCTCATTGCGTATCTGGCAAAAATTACTTTATCGTAGAGTGAATAATGATCAAAATTAAGTAGGCAAAATAGGAGCGTTCGCATTCTCTTTGCACGAAAAGCAGACCATTCTTTAAGGAAAATATGACGAGAAGGCAATCGGCGTTACACGACAATCGTTCGCGGACTCTCTGGATTTTACTTCACAGCTGTGACAAGTAAATGAAACTAAAGAAGATTCCTTTTTATATTTTAAGGTGTAAAGCGCTTATTTAAAAACTAAATAGCCAAAACCGCCTCCTTTTTGTTCTTTGATGTAAAATATATAAAAATTGTAGCATCCTTGCTATAACGTGGTTTTCACTTCGTTCCCTGCGAAGCATCCTTACCCGCTTGTACTTTTTATTGAGAGAAGCGTATTTTATGAGACTTCAGCAAAGTTTCAACTTCTCATTTTATTCCAATTAAATCGAGAGAGATTCTGTTTTTTTCTTCAGCTTGCTGTGAAAGGGAATGCCCATTGAACTGAAGATTTTAAGCAATAATACCTCTCTCTCTCTCTCCCTTCTGAATCATCTTTACCAGTTATAAGAATCTGAACGTTATTTATTTCTCGCTTAAGGGTTCCTTGAAAATTGTGAGAATTTCGAAGTTAAGATTCTCTCTGAGCACATAAAATAAATAATTATCGTATTTGGTGACCCGAGATTAATAATTAAAAATCCTCTCCTCTCCTTTGCACGGTGAAGGTAACAAATCCCGGAGGTAAGATGAAAAAGAGAAGAAAAGGCCTAAGATAATATTTTAAGAGTGCACGTGTACAAAATACAAACAATAAGAAAGACCTTGAAAATGAGGCCAACTGTTGAATTACATAGGAACAAAATCCAAATGATGAGGATTAAATATTTCTATACACAGCAACGGCTGTAAGATATCTAAAAAGAAACATTTTTAATTCCATAGGTAATGCAAATAATGAAATTCTGCGAAACATAAGAAATTTTAATCGGTGAAAAAATTCAATGCTCATATAGAATATTCTAGAACCACTAAGTAGTGGGAAGTTCATTAGCGTTCCTAAATATATTTATTTGTTTGCATCTGTAATCCTCTCCAGAATTTTATAAATTACGGAAAAATTTTACCTAATTAAATGTTATAATTATATTGAATAAGGGGACCCTGATTTAGAGATAATCCACATTGAAGTATAATGATCAATTTTAATTTAACCCACCCCTCAAATAAATAAAGAAGACCTCTTCCTAAGTTTCGGAAAGGATTTAATAATGGAGAAACGCTCCGAAACCTAGTTCAAGGTTTTTTATTTGTGTTGTAAAGTTTAATTGCAATTAATCTTTCTATTTCAATTTTACAAATGTTTTGCAGAGGCTTCAATCAATAAAGAGTCACAGTCACTCAGCAGCGATTACCGTATGTTGATGCTTTTGAAAGGTAAGAAAAGCCCTCATGAATAAAAGGGTATTGTAATGCTGATTTACGTGATTATTTTGAGTTACATTAGTCTCGCAGAAAACAGTGTAACCATTTAATTATGGAGACAATTTGATGAATTTTTAATTCAGAGTCCCTTAAAAGATAATAGGTATTCGAGATGATTTAATTTATCAAAAGTATGAGGGGAAGCTAATTATTTCACTAGCAGATATCAGAATATTCAGCGTAAAAATTATGAACGCTTACGTAATTGCTCTCCAATGTTTGAATGTAAGTTTGAAACTTTGAGTTTTCTGCTTCGTAGCTCGGTCTTATCAGACATCCTATTTTCTCATTTTTACTTTAATCTCTTCTCAACAACAAATTCTCTTTGATGATATTTGAAAAGCTCCTTTTAAAATCCTCATCTTGGCGAGTATTTTTGAACAAGAAGAGCATCTACTATTTGCTCGTTACTTTGATGCCCGAGTCATAAAGGAAAATGCATATTTCTCAGTAAGTCGACAAGTGATTCACAGCTCTTTCTTAATTAGCTGCGCTTTGATTTTCATTCAAAGGCATTCATTTTTTCATAGGCCCACAAAATTTAAATTCTTACTTGCTTTGTATTCAAACAGGCATACGCTCTGAGATCAGAAATGAAGGCTCACTTTTGTTTTACACCACACAGATGATGAGATATCAAATTATGCTTGTTCTCGTATTCAGGTTTGTTAGTAAATTATGGCAATAATTGTACCTTTGCATATAAGTCGTTAAATATCTAGAGAGACTGAGTAAAGCAAGGGGAATTACATTCTTAAAATTTGTTGTACACTCGAGAATTATCTTTAATTTATTTTATGAGATTTAAAACCAGCTAGAAATAGCCTATCACCTTGAATCATATTAAAAACACTAATGATTGCTATAAAACAGCAGGAAATATTTGACATAAGTTAAAAACACAGAGGCTTAGTTAATGAAGACATGGGGAGTTGATTGGGTGAAATAGTTTCAGAGAAGGACAACAGAAAATTGAAAAGTTGGGGGATGCGAGACACGGATATTTGGCAAATGGGAAGATAGAAAATATTTGAAGCAGTTTCGAATTGCGGGTAATATCGATAGGAATTCTAAGAGTATTTGCATGCATACAATCAATGCCAAATAATTTTCAATCAATCAATTCGGAAAGAATTTCGATTAGATCTATCATTACGTAATATTTGCTTTGATACGACGACCTGAAGGTTTGAGATAAGGAAGATTGCTCTTTATTTACTGACCTTCATAACCAGCTATTCCATTCTTATAGCTGAGAGCATTGCGATTCTCTTCATTAAACAATAGATAAGTAGGAGGTCATTCATTATATTCAGTCAATAATAATAAGTTTGAAAGACTCCGATAGCCGAATTTCGGTATACGGACCAGTTTTAAGATATGAAATTACTCAACGCGAATTTCAACAGCTATTCTATTATCCTCAGGGGTTCAAAGAAGAATGAAATGAACGGGGTGGAGTGTGAGGTTTTTACTGCTGGATATGGAAGATGGAGTAGGGTTTTCTGTTGCTGCTTCACGAGGAGGGTGGAGAAATGAAATTTTCTAGGTTCACCTGATTTTAGGAAAGATGTCCGGTAGAGAGTATAATCCGGAAGTTAGTATAGATCGCCATTCTTGATTCTCTCTTTTTGCTGGAGGAGGTTGGATACTAATATATTAGTATGCGTTTGGCTTCAGCGAAAGTGGTCCGGGTTCGATTCTCAGGGTGGGGGCTCAGCCGTCAAAGCAGTTTTACAATCACTACTACTTTGATCGTTGGTGCTGTTAACGCTTTTCAACTGTCGCTTTTATTCAATCTTTCTTAACGGAAAGAGAGCGATATTCCCTTATTATATTCAAATAGTCTTTCTTACGATTGTTAACATACTCATAAAACGGCTGTCAAAAAAATTCGAAATGAGACATTGAGAAGAATTGAAAAGGGCTCCCGAAGAAGTGACGAAATTCATTCGAATGAAAGGAATCCTCATGGAGAAGGGGTGTTTGAAAAGGGATTTTTCCTCTGACCGATAGTCAACATCCGGGATGTCTTCTCCCCTCCCATCGATTTGGTCTCTTTTCTTGCGAAAGGAACGCTCTCTTTCTTCATTTCCCGTCCATCCTACACGTACGAGATCCTTTTGAAACCTGCGCCATCCAAATCTGACGTGATATCATCAAAGGATACATGTGACTTCTTTCTGCCTATTCGAAGGGAACTAACGCGCCTCACTTTCTCGGAATTTCGTGCTAAGCGAGCCTGAAGATTATTCGCTTATAAAACAATATCTCAAAGTCACTCGCGAATGGAATATAAAAATAGGCGTTACTTTTGAAGACAGCAAGAGGGGAAATGTATCATAACTATATGAAACGAAAGTTATTTTCGGCCAACTTTTATTCGATCAAACTCCGATTTTTCAACACCCACTCTCGCAGCGCGTGACTAAAAATACGCAATCTAAAATTACTTTGGAAGGTAATTCAGTTTTGCTTTTACATCCTATTATATTAGATAAAATTCCAAACATTTGTATATTCATGCGTAAGCCCGAAGGCTTCAGATACAGAAAGAAAGAAGAACATGAAACACCTATTTAGGAAGCGCTTAAGTTGCTGTGAATCAGCCAACTCATGGATGTGTCAAACAATCATTAAATTTAAGGAATCTGCACCAGGATTTTTCTTTAAATTAGGATTTGGCCATTTTTATAAGTTGGTATTTTGCTTTGATATTGCAGCCAGCGTCGGAAAATCATTTTATCATTGTTTCGGAACTATGTATTTTATATTACTGAGCGTACTGTAATTTATTTTATAAATCTTTCTCATTAACAACGGGTTAAAATAAGAATTCGAAGTGGAGTATATCTACTTCTAGAAAGGGAGAAATAAAAACGAGAGAAGGTTTTTTTAAACCTCGTGTACATGCACACTTGTTAGATGAGCGTGGTAAGACGACACATGAATGATAGAATAGTTTTCTAAAAATATTCTAATCATTGGAGGTGCGTAAGCATTAGAAATTCTGAGTCTATTTTTTTCCTTTTATTTGGCATAATTTCGAACCGAATCGACATCTACGAAGCTTTAATTCGAGTACAAATTTATATATATCAAAGTATATTAGAAAATAAAGTCTCTTTAATTATTCATATCATCATCGTAATTCTGTATGAAAACTATATTTTAAACGATATCTGAGGCAAATATGTGCTATGGTTTTGAGCGGAGGAAATTATTACTCTCTTCATTTTAACCTTTTGATATTCATTATAAAACATGTAACAAGATTTTCATCATCTCGGGTGAAATTTAAGGGTAAAAAGGTCCTATCAAGAGGCAAGGGAACCCCTTTGGAGTGAAATTTTTGATGCGGAGAGCTGTTTTACGATCTTCGTGCGAGCTAATTTATAACAAAAGCTAACAAGCATAACGTTAACTTTCGATAACGGCTTTAATGCTCTTCAGACGCTCATTTATTACCTTTCCATTCAATATTTTGTTCATTAACTCCTATTTTGGCCTAATCAGGTCTTCCACAGGGAACTGCTCTCGTTTATCGTCTCCTTGTTTATGCAAACGGCGCCTCGCCGCGGTGTGGGACATCGATTTAATAACCTGCCTTTTCTGGATGATCGGAAGCCCAAAGAGTGAGAGTGATACTCATATAATAAACGGGTAATTTCAAAGATGAAGGATAAGTCTCAAATGAAGGAATTACCGAGGGAGCAAACATTATATTAAATTCTCGATAAAATAAGAGGGAAATTAATTGCGATATTACGGGGAGTAAACCTCGAGAAATCACCCTAGATATTCGGACGTCAGAGTGAAGTGTGATTTAGAGTTGACATACATCCAATATGGTATCATATTCTTCAAAATTTACGCTCGAAAACTAAGCAGCGAGTAGCAAAGTAGAGAATATTAAGATAAAAGTTTTATGATAAAATTGTTAAGTACCGGCCAGAGTTTTATTGGTGCCCTAGGCTACGAGTCGCTTTCATTTCGAGAGCATTTTTTGGTAATCATTAGAATTAAACTTAGAATAATTCATATTGAGTGAAAATCATTATTCATGCTTTTTAATGATCACTTTTCATATTCACGATTTTCTAAGGAGCAATTTCACCAGAAAAGTCCTTTCTTTTAATTAATTTCCTTTTCCATTTTGTTTTCTCGCAGGTTTTTTTACCAACTACTCGTGGGGGTGTTTTCTCGCATGGTAGATTTCTTCTGTATTAACTTTCAGTTGCGGGGATATTTTCTCATAATTCAAACCTTTTCAAATTTAATCTCTTCTCTATTCTAGCGTTATTTTCTTTCTTTCAACTTAACGTAAGACTATAGTACGAGGTTAGGTGGAAGAAAAATCCACTCGGGCCTAACCTTGCCTAATAAAATATCAAAAAATAATATTAATTCTACCTATCGTTTCAGTGGCTGTTTGAATACTTTCTTAAACTATTGAATATCAATTCCCAACTTCGTGCCCCCAGAATTTCGGTGTTCCGGCAACCACCCGACTCGCCCATACCCTCGGCTGCCCGAAGTAATAATAAAAAAGAGCATCATTAAAACAGCTGCGAACTAAATGATTATCAAATCAAAGGACCAACAAAAGCTTGATATACCACACGAGGATTTACAAGTTTATGGAACTGTTAAAACTTCCCTCAGGGAATCCCGCCGAAGGAAAAATAGAATTCAATTAAATATTTTCTTATTTCAGAGTCGAAAATTTGACCGCTTTTCGATTTTGATGTAAAAGTTTTAGAAAAGAATATATTGACAATTTTATTTCCTTTAATCGAATTTTACTCGCCCTCATGTATGATATTATATCAGGAAATCAATACTGAAAAATTGGTAGTGCTTCCACGAACTCGAAAGCCATACCCACACTTTTCTTTTTTCAATGGAGAGATTATTGACTGAATGGTTGGTGATTGTAAAGATATATTTAGGTAAGCATGTATCTACAGATATTTCTGTCGTTTCCTCCCCCGCAGATCTGATTTGGAAATCTTTTCACTCCTGCGATATTTAAAAAAAAGAAGACAACATGTAGGTAAATGTCAAGGAATATCCATGGAATCTTATCTTAAAGCTTGTCAGAACAAGTAAGAAGAGCATGACTTTATATGTTTCACAAACTTTTGTTTGTGTTTGTGAAACATACAAAGTTTTGCTCTTCTTACTTGTTCAGAATGGCGTTTCACGAAGTACAGCCATGTCAGATTAACTTTAAGGCTTGTCATTTGCCTTCTGCATCCTTATACCGTTGACTTCTATTTAAAATTCTTCCGCTTTTTGAGATGGCCTCCCAATTCTTCATTCCGGGACATCTTATCCCAGAGATAATTCGGTTGTCATGTGACGATATAACACAAAATGTAATCATACATATATTATACAATATACATATATGTACGCAGGGTAATGTCGAGCCATTATGATTTTGTCGCTTCAGGCGAAATATAATACGCCGTATTTCACAATATTACCAAGTTTTTTCTGCTTGAATTCCGTCAAATTAGCAAAATAAAGAAAGTAGAAAGTATTTCTCAACATAACTCCCATTTTTTCTACATAAATGGTCTAGATCAAGAAAATAAAAACCTTAACATTCAATTTTGCGTTCCATACCAGAGATGCCTGAGGCGGTTGGGTAGTAGTTGCAAAACTTGAAAACTTATTAAAAGTCAATGACTCGCCTCTTTTAAGGTGTATATTTGATCTCCGGTTCGATGCCAGACAAGACAAAGCGTTCCCAAAATATTCATATAAAGTTAATTCTAATCCTTGATAGGTTATATTTCTTGATAGGTTATATTTCTTGATAGGTTATATTTCACTCTATATCGAACTTGAGCCAAGTTCGATATAGAGTGAAATCCTATAAAATTTCGTATTCTTGTTATTGATCTTACATTTTGGTTCCAAATTATGAGAAATTTGCAATGATTCAACATTTCCGTTATAGATAACCAGTCTATTAACTTAAACTAAAAGATCCAAGGTTTCTTTTTTTGGACCTAAGTCCATTGGTCTTCGATTTTATAATAAACTTCCTAAAGTTTACAAAAGCTCTCCAAGATTATCAAAATTTAAATCAAGTGTAAAAACGTTTCTCTTTAAGAAAAGGTATTATAAGATTGATGATTTTTTAAATGATGTTATTTAGTTATGTAATTATATTTGACAACTACTATACACGTAAATGTCTGTGGCAAAATAAATTATTATTATTATTGATGTTAGATTCTTAAATATTACTAGCTACAATGTTACTGCCTGCGTATATTTCCTCCCTTGAGAATCACTTCAGCTAATATACATATAAAGAGCGGAGAGGTGAACGTCGATACCCCAAAACGGTGTATTGGACCACCCACACGGCAGAGTACCACAAGATCATGATTGATGATCTATCATTGTCTATTAGCGATCAAAATAAGAGTATGATTTAAACAGTTATCAAAATATGAAAGCTGATTCTTAATTGGGAATGCCATCGAATTTAAATTGCATTAAGGATGTTTTGTGAAAATAATTCCATTATTTGCTATATTTGGATTCGTTGAAATTTTCTTTCCTCTCCCTTTGTATTTTTAGGGAGTTTTTGATGTTTCATTCATCAACGTCGAAGAAAGACAAGATTATTCCACAGCTCTCGAATAAAATATATTCCACCTTTTTTATTGAAAGGGAAAATGCCTTTTTTGCTCCAGTGGAGTTCCGTCTTACGAGTCTAAAGGCATCGCACGTCTGAAGGGCTTTACATGGAAAAGAAACTGATTGGGAAGGGAAAAATTGAGGAGCTGATGCGGGAAGGGAGAATAAATAGAATCTCTTCAGGGGGAAGTAGAATAAGGTAAAGAGGAAATTCCCAACTCCGGAGGAATTGGATGATTACCGCTATTTACGAATTCCAGACTCTCTCGGAAGAATGTAAGAGCACCATAGGTGGACGAAATTTCTTGAAAATTCCTCTACTTAATTAAACCTTTATACATAGAATGTCTGCTTCTTTCTTCCAAATAAATCAACGAGAGAAAGGTGAAGTATGTGGATTTAAAATTGAAAGAATAAAGACAACTTATACTGAACTGGTTGGAGTAAATTACATTCTTCCTGTAAGAAAAGGAAATTAGAGGAAGGCTGTCAGTGAATTAGAGGTTTGAAAAAACCGTCGGACCTACGTCTTTCAGGTATTAGAAGCACCGAGAAAGGAATTTGGTAATACTGGCCATTTTGTCGCTTCTAGTGTTTGGTAGGTTTCTAAATTAAATATGTGTTCTCTTAGCTCCTCATCTAATATCTGTAATCGCTCTTTTTTTCTATTTCATATCCAGGGATACTGAAAAATCTAATACGCAAAGATAGGATGATGGCAATAAGGATTCAATGGCAAGAAGTAGCTTATCCTATTGCATGAAATTTCTCGTGGTTCACTTACGAACTGTCGTGGCACCCCAGAGTGCCGTGGAACACACTTCGAAATTCGCAAAGTTAGATCTAAAGAATTCATGATTACAAACACATGCGAATAATTATGATTTACGCAAACTTCAGATAACTGTCCCGAAAAACCGCACTCTGACCTATTAATCATGCTCGAGCCAATAGTGATTATAAACTTTAGTAGCTTGTCTTCTAAGTCTACGGAATCTCAGTTCCCTCGTAACTAATTTCATCTCATCTACGTATTATCTTCTGGGATAAAGCTTTCTCAGTGAAGTTTGGTAAATGGAGATGCTCTATTTAGAGCTTTGGAATTACCTCCTTTAAGCTCACTTGCTCCAGAATAAATAATTTTTGGGTGAAGTATCTATTTTCACTGGTAGCTTTGAAGAGATCTCATTAGGAATATCTTGATATAGTACAGGGGTGGGGGAATTGCTTTCGATTGGAAGTCCGCTTTAGCATTTAGTTTCATAAGGAAAGTCGTATGTGAAACGACAAGATCGCTATTTTATTGCGTGTTTTCTACATTCAAATATTTAAACATCGAAATTTTATATGAGAAACAAATTCATTCCCTGAGTAAACTGAAAGGGAACGTTTTCCTCCTAATTTTTCACATGGCATCATTGGCAAAATAAGAAAAATATTTATATAGGAGTATTTGTTTCAGGAAGTAACAAAAATACCACAGTGAACGCCGAGAAAAGGCCATGTTTGGCTTGAAGGCAGCTGGTTCCACTATTCGTGTAGAGTAGCTTACAATATTTTCCCCTTGCCGTTACTGAATCGAATTTCAAAATATCCCCAAATCAGAACATATATATTTACATACAGGAATTGGACATTGTTTACTACTCCAACAGTGACATGTCGTAAGGAAACAATTTCGAACACGGAAGTTAATAAACTAAAAGTTTGAAAATGCTCCTATAGAATCATATGTCGTCGTTCTGACTCGCGTCAGAGACCAAGGTCTGGAAAGTCCGGGATTACCGCCCTCCTAAGAATCACAGAATGCCCATTTCCACAGAAACGCTGTGTCCTCAGTGTTCAAAGAATAATAATTATTAATTCATTAC
Source organism: Pachydiplax longipennis (assembly GCA_036926295.1). Classification (NCBI taxonomy): domain Eukaryota; kingdom Metazoa; phylum Arthropoda; class Insecta; order Odonata; family Libellulidae; genus Pachydiplax; species Pachydiplax longipennis. The sequence continues at coordinate 17,421,248 of JAVFKF010000014.1, forward strand.
TTATTAACTCCAGAGTGTGTAGCATAATAATGCATTGGTTAAATGATTTCTAGAGGGCCAGTGATCCTTGATTTCCAGTCTTTCCAGTCCCTTATTTAGACGCAGGTCTGAATGTAAAAAAATACGGCTAAGAAAGCGTTTTCATATCTCTAACATGATGTGTTATTTCCTCAATCAAAATAAAGAAATCATACAAAAGTATATACTCGTATATCCAAGATGGAAGTTCTTAACAAGAGTCGGAAATCGTATTTGAATTTTTAAATATTATTATCGGTAGCATTAAGACGATTACTAATTTATCTGACATGAGTGTGGAATTTGTAAAATTAAGTAATATCTCAATGATTTTGCATTAATAATAGCTAGCCCAAGATTAAATTCATGACACATTTGCCGTCTATATTGATTGACGTTTAGTGTATACATGTTTCTAGCGAGCGATGTAATCCCATGAATACAGGTACTTTCTTCCGAAGGAACTCGAAAGCACCCCCATCGGAGGTCATCAGGAGGTCCTCTGGTTAACAAACAGCACCTCGTTGGATGAGGAGGTCTCTACGGAGGCACCTGTGCTTCCACCATCCGCAGTCGTGTGCAGCCTCGACCGCCGCTACGAATGGGTGGGCACCGTGTTCAACAGCGTCGATACCGTCCTCGCCTTTCTGGTGCCTTGCCTTGGCATCGCGGCTCTCAACTTCGGGATTGTGGCCTCCATGAGGGAGGTCGGGAAGAGGCGAGCGGGGGTCAAGATCAGGCGGAGGTCCTCCAACAACCGTCATCTTGGGGGCAACGGCGTAGTGTCCTCCTTCCGTTCGGATGCCACTTCTTGTCAGGCCCTCTGCGACGGCCCTCGAAGACAACAGCCGGTGGGCCGTAGGAGGAGGCCCCACGCCAAGATCACGGGAATGCTGCTGGTCGTGTCCACCGTCTTCGTGGCCCTCAACCTTCCTTCATACGTCATCAGAGCTATCATTTTCTTCGAGGTAAGAGTTTCTCAAATAGCGATATATAAAGAAAAGAAATTTGGAACTTGACTGCTAATGAATAAGAGGTTTGAAAAACTCTCCGATCGCCGATATACCGATGACCGTCTGGGGCCTTTTTTCTCGAAAGGAGATTGCGAATTACCGACTTCAGAGAAACTCTCCAGGTCAGTAATCCGCGGTCTCCTTGATCCTTTCGAGGAATTGGCGTATATCGGCGATTAGAGAGTTTTATGAACCTGTTAGTGATGTTCAACTTGATTTTTCAATAACTTTTTTAAATTGAGGGAAAAAATTCGTACTAGAGGTTACCTTCATTCAAGTCGATGCAGATTGCTTATCGGATATAATCTTCAAATCATCTCACGATCTGAACTTTAAATTCAAAATAACATCCTGAAAATATACACTTGGAGCCTATGAATAGCCAAGTAGGCAACGCGTTCGACTTTGGTGAAAGCAGTATCGGATTTCCCAGTTGGGGCAAACGTGCAAAATTACCTCAGCTGTCGAAGTATTTTAAAAATTATTTTTACTAATGAAATTCGTACATTCAGCGCTTGGTAATCGAAGCAATGCAAAGTTATGGTATCGTAGTTGTGGTATTGTTAAAAATACTTTGAGATTATTTCGCTCATATACCTCCCACCTACCAGGGACTACTTTCGCCGCGGTCGAACGCGTTATCCTCATCGTTATCCGAGAGCACTTGAAGTTCTCCTAATCAAAACGGCTCCTCCAAATCTCACGAGATAACAGGAAGAAGTTTCTTTGCCCTCAGGGATAGTATTATCGGGTCTATTTCAGAATATCAACAAAATGTGTAAGCTCTGTGACAAATTCAATTTCTCAAATCTAATTTCCAAGATATCTCGTATTCTCCATTCAGACTTCAAAGCAAATAATTTCCTAGAGTGACAAATTTTGTCACATTTAAGCATCCTTAAAAATTTAACATAAATGTTTCCGTCGAGATCATAATTTCCTAGAAATCGAATTACATATCTTCTCTTTCTCCTTAAACTTTCTAGCGATAAGTGGAATCAATTTTTAAAATTAAATTCACAGAGCGAAAATAAAAATTTCAAGAATAATTTGAAACTATGTAAATTTAACCATTTACTGAGAGTAAATACGACTAAGAAAATAGTACTAAGAGTTTAGCTCGTTGTTGAATTGGAAAAGCTTGAAAGTTTGACGTTGGGCCATTTCATCGTATGTACTCGTATATATGCCTAGTTTTCAAACATCGAAATCCGTTTTAATTACACGAGAATTTAAACTATAATTCAAATAAAATTGACCAAATTAATTTTATCATGGAAGTAATACATTTGAATGAATCATTTTAGTCAATATGCATTGTGTGCTGCGGCCAATCTACTTTTTAATAAAAACCTAATCTATTCTGCTATATAATTTAAGGATTTAATTAAAAGCTCAAACTATTGTAATACTCAAAATTTACCCGTGATGATTTCAACAAATTTGCGGTTTTTCATTAATCTCAATGTCTAAAAATCAATCGAACAACATACGATACGAATCGTTCGAGAGGAAATTTTAACATTAAATCTACCCGCCTGTGATTAGCTTCCTATCGTTATTTTCAGAGTTAATAATAAAAATAGCAATATATGAGTTGAATCATATCCAATAGTGAGCAAGAGAGATTCGGGTAATATCGGTTAAGCTATTCTGCCATTTTTTTAGTTTCTTATGGCTCAAATGGTCCATATTACGCATGAAAGCATATATAAAAGCACTTATCTCAATGGTGACAGTTTTAACTATCCTCAAGCACTCAATGAAAACCTTACTTTTGACGCTAATTAAAAGTGGTTATATCGGACATGATATAATGTTTAGAAAATCATATAATTATTTATCTAAAAATATTTATCGCAGTAAATCCATACGTCAAATGTTCAAACAATTTGAACAGTTTGAATTATTATTACTATTATTGGAAGCTTCGCAAACTAACACGTTGGAAAACACCAATGTTTTCCTAATTTCTAAATTTCCTGCTCTCGTTTTTAATCTTTTGAATTTACGCTTTATTCTTAACTACTCATTCAATTGATAAGTGAGTTTCATGAATTCATCTATACTTAAAGGCTCTAGCTGATGATCCAACATTCTGACATAATCATGTAATATCTGCTCCTGCTCTCTGTTAAATATTCTAGCAAAATCTTTCGCATTTCCCAATATTTACCTCATTCCTTTTAATTCTCTTTGAAGACTTGAGAACTTCGTGAAAACTACTGAAAAAAGCTCACTTGCCTATGTTATTGGCATATTTTTCAGCCTAACTTTTCCAATTTTTTTTTTTCATATTTTTCTCTGGCCAAAGTTGCCTATCCCTATTTTGCTTGTGAAAAGAATTCGCCAGAATTCGCAAAATTACCTTCTGGTATAACCCTCAAATATCCGATATAAGTTGACTATTTATGGATTTTTGATTATGGATATTACTATTTAACATTTGGATATTTGACTGTAAACTCATCATCTATTTATGTATGATCAGATTTAAAGCGTGAAACGTATAAATAAAGAATACTAGTTATTCCCAATGCCCGCAGAAAGTGATTCTACGTTCAAGTAGACTACAGCATTTCTTAGCACAACTTCTATACATAAACAAAAACACTCCTCGAATAGGAAAAAAACTCTTCTATGTTCACACTTCGGAACAATAGTATCAAATATTGCTTGTAAGTTCTTTTACTAGTTTCTCGTAACTGTCAGTTACCCGACGGGCCTTCTGCACACCACTCATCCGATATAATCCGACGTCCGATAGCCGAATCTACCTTAAATAAATGAATTATCATGACTTCTCGCTATTCTTAACTATCTGTCAAAAAGAAGTCTATCAAATTAGAAAGTAATATTCTGACTACGGTGAACTCTCGGTTATCATAGGGAAGAGTATCCAGCTTATCGATCATCTGTGTTCTTGTTTTATTCTTCGACGTATTTTCCACGGCTTTTTTGAATAAAGTAAAGGAAAACATAATTTTTTTGTATTCTACTGCAATACAAACAGGAATTAAGTGAAACCTTTCTATGGAGCATCGAGATTATGACCGCAATGCAGTAATTGCTTCCAAACAAACCCGCGGTATATTGTGTGAAAAAGATTCTTTATGATCCGGAAAATAATTGAAAATAACAGACTTTGTGCGCCAATGTCAATAAATTGTGTATTTACTAAATTGGAAGCATTAAAAAAAATAAAAGTTTGGATTATCCGCGTTTCCTGATTATTCGTGCATCATCCAAATCGTGCGTTCACTGCATTTCTGAAGCTTTATTTAGTTAAAAAAGCTTGCAAATAGAACATCCTACTCGCAATACAACAAATACTGATGTTTTAGAATAAAACATACAAATATTATCTTGGAACCTATGATTGCCGCATAAACAAGTTCGAATCTGTGTATTAAGAATTTACTTAGCCTTTGTTACAATATCGAAATCAATAATGGGACATTGGGACAAAAGAAAACGTTGAGTACATTATGAAATAAAATACTGTTTGGTTATCTAACAATTTAAATTTGGAAAAATTAATTTTGTTGAACTTGAGGGTATCTCGGAAAAATTTCGCGAAACAGAATCATTTCCCTCTTCGTATCAATTCTGGATGTCATAGAAGTAACTGAAAGTAAAATCAATACTTAGTTTATTCCACAATTTCTATTTAAGCGACCCGTTTCAATCATTACGATCATCACAAAGATCGGTAGTTTTAAAAAAAAATGTGGAAAATACTTAGTATTGTTTCCAGCTGGTTTTAAATGGTGTTCCACTAAGTTCGGTCAGAACACCTGGAGTTTAAGCAGCGTTTAAGTGGGGAGGAATAGTTTTCCGAAAGGGATTGGAAAGAAAGCAGTGCGTGCATAAATCAAACGTTTAATTTCGCAGGAATCGAGAGCAGTGGACGACGAGGAGAGGAGTTTTTCCACTCGCCATCTAATCATCCCTCAGCACGCCGCTCACTTGCTCTTCAACACCAATTTCGGCATCAACTTCGCACTTTATTGCGTCTTCGGGAGGAACTTCAGGAGAGCACTCCGGTCGTTCTGCTGCAGGAAACTGGTCTGCAGGTGAGTGAATCCCAAATTGGACGCTGTTTTGATCGAGTGCGGGGATTCCCTGTCCTTGTTTCTCCCCTTTAATCTTTCATCTCTTAACGGGAGAAATGTAAACGCCTCTAAGGTCACGGTTCTATGCATTGCCCGCCAAGATAGATTTTTAACTGCGAGTTAATCATTTTCACCCTTCCAACAGGAAAATCAACCGCTCCTTTCCATTAGTGTCCTTATTATTGACAAATAACTTATGGTAAAAATTAATAATAATAATGATATTTCAGTTGGAAATAATATTTTATTGTAGCATTTTAGAATATCGTCTCATATAAATGAGAAATTGATCTCGTACACCATAGGTAGCCATTTGTATTTTTCAATAAATACTGATTAAAATCTAAACGTGACGTTTATTTTTTCGTGATAAAAATCATATATACTAATTATATAATAATAATCATACATCATAATACAATAAGTAGTATCTCTTATTATCAAGGCAAGTTAAGAAATTAATGAAATTCTCTAAGTTATAAAAGCAAATAAAATCAAAATTCAAAAATAGACTGATAAGCATTAAAAAAAACCAATAAAGGCGAATTCAATAAGAGGATATAAATTTTTATGGCACATGAATATTTTTAATCATGTCCACCAATCCTTAAATGCACCTAATTCGATCACGTTCAATTCACGCAATGGTTAAATGAAAGATCACAATTTCCTTTGAAGAAACTGCACATGTCCATTTTTAATAATTTTCCTCTCACCTACGATTTATGGTTATTTGCACTTTCTCTCACATGAGTGTATTCAGACTCCCGGATAATTGGTAGCCTCTGTAGATAAGAGTCACGAGTGATTGCCATCTATGATTCGTTTGGTCGAGAAATAAAGAGAGGTTACGTGACATGAGGACAATGAGAAGAAGGACTTAGGGAAGCGCTGGGTACTATTTTTTCTCTTCTGCCCAGAGTTGTTTCCGGAATTAAAAATATACAGGGCATTACCATGATAATGGTAGGGCTAGCAGGGACCTGAGAGTAACCCCAAAGGAGGAACAAAAATGTTTAATGAATGGGTGCGCGAATAAAGAGATGCAAAAATTTACAGTGTTTGCCGTACAATATGAACATTCCATTGTTTTTGTAGAGCGTGTAATTCCCTAAACAACGAATTTCAGCTACATAACTATCGTCTTTAACAGAAACAGTGTAGAATAATTGCCTAAAATATTAATTATAATATTTTATTAACGACTGCATTTAAACTAATCACATGGCAATTTTTATAACGATCAAGAGCCTAATGATGTAATTTGATGAATTAGAAGTGAGGATGAATCTAATATAAAGGCTTTCCCCATGTTATAATTGGTTGGAGAAGAAGCTGTACTAATGTCAGTGTATTAATTATGGAAACTCGAGTTTGGAGTTGAATTAAAACTAATCTAGGGAATCCCACAGAGAAACAAGTTCCGGAAAATTTTAGCGCGTTTCATCCTGTGTTTCACCGTATATTACAAATATTTTTGTTTTTATCTGGTTGATATTTTAACACAGGGAGAACGAATAAAGTGCCCGTTATTTCACGCTGGTTAATGGAGCACTCACTTAAAAATTTTATAACCCTAAAAGTATTAATCCGAGCAAAGCAAAATTTTTGTATAATATCAGAATAGTTATTTTTGACTGAGAGAAAAATGAGAGAGAGTATTTCCGTATTCTTAAGTGAAGATTGTATGAATGTATCTCACTGGAAGATATTTTTCTCTATGCCTTGCGCCAATAACTTTGCAAAATGCTACGAAATAGGATATAGTTTCCTCGTGAAAAGTTTTCCTGATTCCCCTGTTATTGAATATTGCTAAATAACGCAAGTTTGTGGAATTTAATCATATCGCTCTTTGGGTTTAACGTTATTTTATTGCTATAAGAAAACTTCGCCAATTCGGTTTCATCGGAATACCAAGCATATTTGCCTTGTGGTCGTTAATTGAAATTTTCATAACTTTATTGATGAAGTGTATTCTGAATTGTGGTTTGTGCGGTTGCGTAATATGGCTCAGCTGGAAAAAGGAAGAGGAAATGTGGTTTAACTCGATTAGATTTCGTCAGCGTGGGTGGAAGTGCACCTGCGTATGGCACTGATGGAACGGTCTTCCGGGAGAGCTTATTTTGAATCTATATTTAGGAGTGCATGCCGATACATGCTGTGAATAAAAGTACGCACCGTCGTGGGAAGCGGTATTTCGCCATGATCCCTCTTTGAATCTCCATGTGCGTAGGCCTTGATTTTAGAAAAACAAGTTTAATGGAAACCACTCGCAGCATATATAGGATAATAAGTGGCTATCATTCACTAAGAAAGAAGTGTCTTTAATAGAATGAAATGGAAAATGAAATGACTTCGAAAAAATTGGATATTAAACAATGTGCTAATGGAGGATAAATTCCACAGATGCGCAAGTCACTTTATAGTATTCTTACGCTATTATTAACTCCACATTGTAGTTGAATTTGGGTTCATCATTTGCGCAATAAAAGTAGTATGTCCGGAAAATATGTATAGTAGGCAGTTAAAAATCAATTGCTCAGCAAATAAGAACTATTGATCTTCCACGTGAATGATACGTACATTTTCTCACTTTTTTTGAGAAAAGTTAAAGTGGAATATTTCGTAGTCCGTTAATGAGAAAAGCAAGCCATTATAGTGTACATAAGGTACATAATGTAATTTTCCGTGGTAATGCGTCTTTTTTGCCTGTAGTAGCCAAACATAAAATATAATGGCTTTGTTCTTCTTTTTCTTTGAAAAGGTACAAAGAAGCTACTTAAGCAATTGCGATCAATGTTACTGTCAGAAAATATTGAACTGAATACTTAATATCATCGCGTAAAAATTTGTACTCGAATGCCTTCTGATGTAATGAAGGTTTTAGTCATTCATAGTTATAAATAATATTTATTTCCATCCCGATTTCGTAATAAAATCATACATTACCATACTTTTATTAAAAATATTTAATCATGCTCGAAAATTCTTTCGAACTCACTGTACAAAAATGTTTCGATGGTTTAATCTGAAGCGAAATTTAAAGGATTTCAAGGCTTATTTACATTTTCCTCTGTTCCTCTCAAGTAACTAGGTTAACTCACTTAACTTGTCTGAAAACTCCTTAATGAGAGGGACTTGCTTTTGCATTGGAGACACGTATAATAATTTAAAAACATGAAATTCGGTCTCGTAGAATATTAAAGGTACGCATTTTCACGGAATGCATGGCATTAAAACTTAGCATATTTTCGTCCGCGATTAATACGAACAAAAGAAAAGATGGCACCGAATTGTACAATTAATACCCAAGTGGAACAAAAACTAACAAGGCTGCAAATTTGCATGCTGTGGAATGATTTCACGGTCGACGAAACCGAAAACATTACCGAGGCTGCGGGTGCGAAGAAGGAAATTCTTTAAAGACTTCCCTCTGGCCATTTCAGACCATTCCTCTTTCGCTAAAGATCGGGAGAGACTCAATCTGAGTCTGGGATCCCTCTTTTTCTTCGACTTATCTGCCGAAAGCGGAGAGTGGAAGCGAGTCCGGACGTGGTCACGTTCTCCTCTTTACTCGGCCATCAGCCGTGTCGTCTCCCCGCCGCACCCCACGACGCTAAGGGATTTGCCATCGATTTGCATCGTGGAAAATAGAGAGTCAGAAACAGCAGCGGTTTCGAGTGAGGGGTCATAACTTCTTCAACACAAGCACACTCTGGCTTCCCCTTGGCACTTTTAATTAAAACACGCCTTTTATAAATATGTTCAAATATTCCGCGCTCCGGACCCACGATCGATGTTGAAATTGAATCTCTATTTAGAACTTCCAACATTTCACACCGAAGGATCGGAATTTTGTTGAAAGTCTTATATATGAAGTAATGACAAATTGGGACTTATTTTTTCAAGGTGATATGACAGATATAGCTAAAAATTTCTGCGAAAAATATAAAGCAATATCTCAATCTAAAAATATAATTGATGGATATAAACACCTCTGACAGAGGTAGACAGAGTTTCATAATCACACAAATAAAAATCAGGTGAAGTAAAATTTGAATGGTTAAATGTAACATGATGAAGGAAATGTATTTGTAAGGAGGATACATTATTTTCCAAATAGGATTATTCTTTCAGTTAGGCGGTATATTTCGCATCATTCATATTAATCATCAAATCAATTATTCATTTTCTAAAGGAGAATGTTAGATTCAAAATTAAAAACTAAATTTCAGAGAAGACAATTCTGCTATTTCTTATTTTATATGGTTATTACTTTTTTATGTAATTATTTTGTCCGGTTCATATTTGAGGGAATTAGTCATCATGGAACATACTGATAAATATATGATATTAAATCTTTAGATAGTCTTGGCCTTGCAATTTAGTCATTACGAATCGAAACACTTCCACCAAGGCTAATTAATGTAATATGTGTTTATATAAAAATATCTCAGCCGCGCGCAGGCCGTACATTACCATGCTACTCCTGTTTCATTCCAAACGCAGGAACAGCTTATAATTAATGGCCACATCCGAAGGTATAAAATTCAACCATTATGGTTCAGCAGCTCTTCAGAGATGTTATTGTAATTTACAAGTGGTTGGTAATGACAGCAATAAATTATTAGTCAATTTGTCGCTTTTAATCAAGACCATCTAAAAAATAAAGGAAAACATATTCTACCTGAATGTTTGAGGGTAGTCGAAGCTTCTTCAGCAATATAATGGAAACCATCTAACTAAAACAAAAGACCCCCTAAAGCAATTGTCGTTAACCTTTTTTAACCTAAATACGAATTACGAAACAAATTTTCCGAAATATTCCCTTCTAAAGAATTAATATACAAATTGAATTATAACAAAGGGAATGCATTCGAAATATTTCTTCATGGCTACATTATTACGTTTAACCCTTCCTTTAAAACCATTAATCCTGTGATGAAAGTGTTCTATTACAAAGATTTTTCGTCGTCATCCTTTGCAAGTGTAATGCAATTTCCATAATAATGAGTTTTCACTCATTATCAGCCTCCCCTGTCGATTTCATCATCACTCGCCGCCCACCTGAAACTTAAACCGTCCACTTGCGGTCCACTGAGTGGTATGAACCAGACAACAACTGCCCTAAAACGATCGCGGTTTACCTAAAGAGCTGTTCGTATTATCGGTTTTCTGTTCAGCCTATTCAAGCTGTCATTTGAAAGTGATTGCCTTTGATCGTAAGGGACCCCCCAAAATAAAATACTAAAGTATACGAGTATGTAAATCAATAGAGGTAAACCAAATTTTTGGGTAAGTATCTGTATTAAATTCATTATTTTATTTTTGTGTATATTTTATTTATTTTATACAGCTTATACAAATATTTGTTTACTAAGAATGCTACCATATTTCTGCTGTCTAGATAAGGTATACAGAAAATACGTTCCGCTAGGATTCACCCTTCATCTAGAAATGAATTTTGGAGATTATCATTACTTACAAAATTAAGTAATTTATTTTTCTACCAAAATATTTTATTTATTTATTGCAAATTCCATTAATTTGGGAACGGTAGGCTGTAATAAAAAACATCCATTGAAGGGAAATCTTAATATTATCACATTTCAAATTACAAAAAAGGGAAAATTCAGCATGTTACGTGATAAATAGAAAGCCATTTTTAACTTGAAAATAACTTTCAATTCCATAAAGTTTTCTTGATACTATTTTTTATGTCATTGATATATTTTTTTTCTCTGACAAGAAATTTGGGAAAATAAACAAATATTTAATTTTGTCGCCCATACTATGCATGAATACCTTCGAATCTCAAGGTTTCTAGAAATTTTAAAAAAAGGTTATTTTCATACATAAATACATATTATTTGCAAACAGTAAAAATATTCTTAATTTTTCCAAAATATGTGGCCCACGACAGTTTCTTGTATTTTCCTTGTGTTCCTTCCATTCTTGTAAGTTGTGCAGGTCTGTTTCAGATATTCCTCAATTTTTTCGCGGAACCAACATTTCATTAATAAGAGAGGCTTTCCTTGCAAATACTCCGCTACTATCGGAAAGCATTACGATTATCGTGATCGAAATCGTATCATATTGGTCTCTTTTTCTATCCCGACAATCATTATCAGGATCTGAAATACGTTGGGATAATCCCGTTCTCCCAGAGTCGACCTTTGTCCAAGCAGCTTTTAAAAATAAACTAACGATGATATCGTAATAATCTTACAAATGATCGATTTTTGAATGAAGAATTTTCGTCAATGGTCCATAGACATGATATAGTATAAGAGCTAAGGTTTCTCCAATCGCCGGCAGTGGCAATCGTCCAGGGAAATTCTCCGGAACAGGATAATCGTCCGGCGGCAACCAGTTACTCAGAATTCCCTAATGCACATTTCGAAAGCAATGCTTTCATGATCACAGGGGGTCCAATGCTGAATGATTACTCATTTACTTTTTTACTTTATTACTCATTCAGCATTGGACCCCCTGTGATCATGAAAGCATTGTTTTCGAAATGCGCATTAGGGAATTCTGAGTAACTGGTTGCCGCCGGACGATTATCCTCTTCCGGAGAATTGCCCCGGACGGTTGCCGCTGCCGGCGATTGGAGAAACCTTTGTCTCTTGTTCATTGAATGCCGAGTTCCTTTTTCTTTCTTTCATGATATAGTACCTTAATATATCCTGGAGTGAAAATTTCATTCCAAATTACAATATGGAGCACATTTCTTCACGTTGAATTTTATAGCTAAGTAATTCACCCATTTGCATTTTACAATGGCATGCCTCAAACTATCGTAAGTTCAGTTAGTTGAAAAAAGAGCTAACATATCGTTTATCCGATGGTTAGAGGTTATTTTAATCAGAATACTTCCTTAGGTATGTAATCCATATTCGCATGTACTATATTCCAGAGGTATACATGCGAATACTAAAGCATGTTCAGAGGTAATGCGTTATGTTTCATTATTACACACATGCCTTGTAGGTAGGCTGACCATATTCCATCTAATGGAAAATGAGACATTTACCATCAGAATGACAGGATATAACGAGACCCATTTTTTATTCGATGTTTTTTATCGATGTTTTCATTACTCAATGCAGTTGCTCTTTGAATGAATTCCTTACCATGTTATGTAAAGCGGAGATAAATTACCCATAGTACTAACTAGAAAATGAACTATAAAGGATTGGGAATTAATGAATTTCAAAGGTTAAATAGTGTCATTTTTAAAAGTTATAGTTTTTTTGCCGAAACTTCTCATGTACACAGATACGTTAAATAATGGAGGCCTTGTAGAATTTGAATGTAAATGTGAATTTCGAATTGAGATATAGAGATTAATTTAATTGATTTTTTATATTATTCTGTTTATCGAAATTTATGTCTTTTCTAGCCTTTTGATAAAGCAACGCTTTGTAATTATTTGTGGTGTAAAATATAATCGAAATTGATCAGATTATCTCATAGATATCTTCAATATATGAAATAAATTATCCACATGAAGATAAAATTTACAAGTAAAAAAATATTTATTTATCAGATTTCAATTTTACTTTCTAGACGAACACTTACAGTTTGTCCGAAGTCGGAAATTTTAATTATTTCTATTTTGCTTTTGAATGTCGTAATAGAGGGTTTAACTGAAAAAGAAAATGTTTCGTTCATATAAACAAAGGCTGAAAATAGGACGCATGGTAAGCCGTTTTGTAGGCAGTAATCATGTCTTTTATTAAGATATGTCCTCAATTAGTGCTCTAAAGTGTTTCTCCTGCAATTTAGAGACCCGTTGAACTAAAACTATGTGTAGAATAATACTGTCGTCTTTCACTACAGAATGACGCAGTCACAACTCGAGGGCTATGGGAGATTGGATTATCCAGGTTTAACGATTTCCCCGGAAAGTGGAAATTTCGTCACAATGAAGTTTCTCCGACAAAAGCTCTTAAATTCTGTCCTTTAATTTCGTCTTCGTTATAAAAATAAGTTTAGAACATAAACTTCCATCACCGTTTAATTACATTCTCGTTTATAACATTTTGATCTCTCCGAAATCTTACAGATGTAGCTAAAATAAATGAATTTCGGTTGAGTATTCTGTTTAGGCGTGGCTCTTCATAAATTGTATCGTTTTTAAGTCCTGAATGGGCCATCTTTATGACCAACAGAAAGATCTCTGAAATCAGGTATAGGAATTGGCGATGGAAAAATGTTATATAATACTCAACGTTTATTTTTATATTCACTTATCCGATGTCAGTAACTCCCCTAAAAATATATGGAAGCATTTCCAAACATTAACTTCAACCATTTCTGACGAGATAGTATTATGAAATTCAAAAATCCGTTGGAGGTTCAATAGACAAAAACATTAGAAAGGCCATTGATATATGAAAACCCTAGATAAAAAACTATGAATATTTTAAAAATTTGATCCCAATAATTAATGAATATCGTCTATTACAAAAAATTCTGATTCCTTTATCGATTAAAATTTAAAAAATTAAATAATATGTGTATAGAAGATGACCTATGAAGACCCGAAAGTGGTTGATCTTTCATGTGTATAGATGACTTTACACACCCAAGATACAAACATACAGACTAAAAACAAAGGGAATTTTATAAAAAATATTTTTGGAGATAATTCGAAGAGAAGGAATCAAGCATTACACCCAAATTTGTATAAATACAGCATCAATAACGGAAATTATAAAACTTTACTCCGATAAACCATCGATTTGCCTCATATGTATGTTCCAAAGAAACCATCCTCAGAAGAAACGGGTGAATGAACAAAACTCACTCTCTCACGAGATTCAATTGCGGGTAATATATATGCTTTTTTGTTAACATAATTAACATTTAATTAATTATAATTAAATTGTATATAATTATTGTAATTATTCCTATTAATTAATGAACTCGCTCATTGACTCTAAGGATGATTTCATTGGAACCGATCTGCGTAAAAATGGCAAATAGCGTTTTTTTATGTTTCTTGGAGTTAATTTTCATAATTATACTCATAATTGTATGGAAAAAATCAGTAAAGAAGATAAATATTACATAATGATCAAACTTTCACTAGACAATGAAATTAAGGATAAATTTTCCATCCAAATTTTTCTTGGAATTCATTAGTTCGCTTACTGGAGTTTAATATATTCAGAGTTTGTTTCACCAAAGCGTAAATCAAATATCCCAGCCACGTTTGCAATAAATCCGAGAATCATTTCCGTATTTCGGTAAAGTAGAGGATATAAATTATTATTTGATTCCTGGAAATCTTGTTATATTCTTCTTTCAAAGGAATTTCTTCAAAGGTCCTCCGCCTATTCAAATATTTCTTCTAGGGAAATTATTAAGTAAATCCACATAAAGACCCACGGAAGTGCCTGTTTCCAAAGAAAACCTTCCGTTTGTACAGCGAGAACCCTTAAGCAGCATTTTCAAATTAATTCCATCCTTCAAGTTTCGGAAACCAGCTTTCATTAGCCCTTTATCGAACTGTTTGGTAATCCCAATGAAGTCGAGCAGATCCCTTTTCTTATAGTCCTTGGACCGTCAGGTTTCTCTGGTACGCATCACCATCGCTTATCTGTTTATGTTGACTTCATTACAATCTCCAATTGGATTTACCTTCCGCTCCCCTTCTTCCAAACGTAGCTCTCTCATTCGCCTTTATCTTTCTTCCCCACTCTTAATTTCTCTCTCCACTTTCATTTATCTCTCTCTTGCACTCCCACTTTCTCCCCAAATTCTCTCTTATTCTATTATGCTCATTTGTGAATCTTCTTTCGAGTCTGATTATGAAAAGCCAATCTCCGCCTCGGAAACCGAATCTTCCTCCGTTTTGAAGTTGGCCCAAACGTTTTCGCTGCTCGTTTCGATATTCCTAATCTTTCCGATAGGAAATTTTGTCAATTTGGGTTTTTACCTGAATCTGCGGCTGTGAATTTAGATTTCTCTTTGTGAACTATGTTAGTCGACCTCTTTCCCCAACGGCAGTCAACAGACATCCTGCCGAATTCTGGCTTCATGATTACCGAGATTTCTTTTGATAGAGTTCATTTCGTGATTAGTGGATTGAGGAAGTGAGGTTAATTTCAATTTCCTTACCTTTGATGATAACTACTGATTAAAATATGCTAGTGAATTTCCTAGAAAATAATTTCCCAGAATTTAATTCGTTTAAAATATATATCTAGTATCATATACATAGGACCCTCCCGTTATTCTGATGAAGTGGTAATATAATGTGTGAATCATGAGTCTATGATACCTTAATTAATTTTTGTTATGGGCGTAAAGCCTCAGTGGTCTCCGTTCTTATGGGAAAATATTTAATATTGATTTAAAAAATCGCCCTGTTCGTCAAAGGGAAGGGTTATTTTCAACCTCAGGACACAAAATATTCATTTAATTTATTTATTTTATCGCAATTTTCGCAAATTTGAATCGAAAATTACATTTCCCGGGAAAAATAAGTATATTTTTTTAATTCACCTTCTTTTAATACCTGTTATATTTTGTAGGACCAATGTTTATAATCAAATTTTTCAAAAGAACATAATTGTAGTTTGCAAGAGAGCAAAACAAACTTTAATTATTTGATATACGTAATAAATTCGTTCGTAGAGTGAGTACGTTCATAGAAGACGTAGCAGATATTACGCTCCCTCTTTGTTTAGTAGGTCGTTCTGATTCAGCGAGGAAGATCAGAGAAATAAATGCTAGAACCACCCGATTAAAGAATTCATTATCCCCGCGAACCATACGCGAAAGTAACCGATTAGGGAAGTAGAGCCATGGTGAATGTACCCGTTAACACGCATCGAAAGGTAGTTTGCAGGGTATATAGGTAGATGTAGATGAACTTCACGTGCATTTTTCTTAGTTATATTATAAGGCCGTCTATAGTCACACCTAGGATACTTTAGTATAAAAATTCGACTAAATTTTGTCTTTAATTAGGCCTTAAAAATCTTATAATTTCATTCTTCCTTCTTACAGAGAGGTGTAGAAATAGATATTATATAATTTATTATATATTAGAGGGTTTGTGGGTTAAAAAAGAATTCGACTTTCGTGTAGGTATTTATTTTTCGAGTATTTTATCCGAATCTTGAAATACTCAAAATTTGTATCGTGGGTGATCGATGTTATACTAGACGAGCTCCAATGTTTTTATAGTTCAGTATGTAAGTTTTAATTATTAAACTATTATATAATAATTTTTGAATGTAGTATGCGCCTCATTACAATATATTCATAGGAATTAAAAATTGTATTATCAGAATATAATTATTTGAGAATTTCAATAAATTATATTCTCGTAATTCGGATAAAAATTACTCCCGAGTACTCTTTGTGAAATTTTGTCGTAAGACATTTAAATAACAAAATTTTTGTAATTATTTAGCATTAATTAATTTCGTAAATGTTAAAATATTTCGGAATTTTTCATGAAAATTTCATACTTTCTCGTCAAAAGATATGTTAATTACATAATGATGATTCGTTTCGATGGAATTCCATAATGAGGCATTGAAGAGGCAGCGGAAGCTATAAATCATCGATGATTAATAACATTGGAAAATTATATAATTTCCGGAGATAATTATCAGCTCTGTAGCATCAAAAATTTAAATAATATTTAATGTCTCCTGCCGTTTTAAGGTCATTGGTTGTGATTGTCTCCATTTTCAATTACCATCGAATTAATCAGTCGTTCAACCTTTGGTCTTATAATTCACACTTCGGAGGGTGATTTGGGGTAATTTAACTTTTAAATAATTGGAAAGGTAATATAATTAGTATAGGTAACTAAGAAATAGCTTTTTTACTTTTTTTATTGCTACTATTAATATTTCCCTAAAGTGTACGCATTTTCGGTGCCAATTTTGCATTTAATCTAAATTAACGATCAAGTATATAATGAAAAGAGCAATATTATATTATTTCGCAATGATATCCTCAAATACAGAAAGGGTCCGTTACAATATGATCCTGACATTCAATAGAACGACTCAAGCATTTTATCGGTTAGTTACTAACATTGGCAGCTTTATTGGAAAATAAATAAGAGTGTTGCTATTACTTCCACGCATACCACTAACTTCATCCGCGTGCCACACCTATTTTGGGATGTCATTTAGAATTTGTGCGTTACTACAAACACCTAGAATTTACACTTAGAAGCAGTTTATCCTTTAAAGGGCGTTTTCCTAGGTGCAATAAGAATGGTGAACGGAATGCAAAGTCTAACCAGTAGAATTCCATGAGAATGCCCATCTAGAGTCAAGGAATTAACTTTTATTTTTTCCTATCCGACTTCTCCAATGCTGCCGTGTGATTAGAGATCCATATGAGGTAGTGTTGGCTTCAGGTTTAGGAATCATTTTACTTAGGGCAGCTTAGCTCTGTTAGAGGATAGTTAATGTTGGTAGAGTTTCTTCTTAAGTCTCTTGGGTAAGATCTTGATACTCCTTGTTTCAGACTAGATTATAGACGAAAGCTTTTCGAAACATGCATGGATACAGAACTTCTTGACGAGGTAGATGGCGTTATAATTCCAGTTAAGAAAGAACGAAAAGTTCAAGAAAAGTCAACTTATCGTTACAAGAAAATCATTGCTAAATCAAACTATTAATTCTGTTTTTTTTTTCATCAGTTGAGTGTTAGAAAAGCTATTAGGTTAAATTGGAAAAATATTTGTTGCTAATACAATCCTTGCCATTCTTGACTGTCGTAGTAGATAATTTAAAGTCGAAAATATAAAATAATCAACAAATTTGAGCAAGTTTGTCTCCATAGCACAATTCATATGTAGGCAATCCTTGGCACGCCTACCAAATGCCGATTTGCTTCTGGAATACGAAACAAGTATATATGTCAAATATATTTTCAAATTTTACAGCAAAATTTTTCAGTCATTTAATATGAGTTACATAGTGTTCTAAAAATTAAATATCATTATATCAAATAATACGTTCTCAAAATATTTTTATTTGCACCATAGAGTAAGATATGATTATTACTCTTTGATTGGTACGTAGAAAAATTTAGTGACAGAGATTTTGCCGATTTTGATATGTACTCCTGATATATAACCTAAATTTTATGGATTCCAGAAGTAGCTCGGAAAATTTTTAGTGAACTAGTAATTATATTGTTAGTTGTATCTTGTAAACAAACTACGTATGTAGATTAATTCGGCTAAATTTCAATGGTGAAGATTGTAGCAACGATTTTTTGAATTGCTTCCTCACTATCAAATCAAATATTGCTGCCGAATGGCTTTTTTCGCGGTTAAAGTCGCATATCGAATGAATAAAATCTCATTATATTGTTGTTTCCAGAAACTTTAGGCACGTGGAATAGTTTTGTGTCAATGATTTGGCCGCTCTTGACTCGCACTCTCAGAAAGGTTTCCCAACCCTGAACTAGAGTTCAGAAGGTACGGTTCAAATGAGGAAGAAAACGATCCCAAAATAAATTGAAAGGAAATGTTTGCTACGTTTCTCGATATCTGCAATGTTGGTTTCCATGGAATCCTATTCGCGATCGACTGATAGTACTCTCACATCAAACCAAAGTGGCTTGAAATCTTGGCAATATATGGATACTATTCACTTGGCAGATATTCTATTTCCTTCTCTGAGTCGAAGGGAAGAGCATTACGTTTGAGAGCATTATCTCTTCATCGTGTCACGACTGAAAAGTGTCCTACTTTGACAGCAGGTGTCGCAGCTTCAGGGAGAGGAGCGGCAGGGGTGCGGCGGTGAGCGGCGTACGCAGGAGTGCCACCGGAAGCGAGAGAGTCACCTCCACCGGTGAGTACAATAGCCTCCTTGTTCACAATTTACTGATATATATAGACTAAGATAAAAAGGTGTAAGAACCTGGATCCCTCCTCCTACCACATGTCTGAAAGCGCACAATGGTTATTTCCTTTGGCGAGAAACAATGTTGAATTCATAACCAAAAAAGGACTAAAGGCCGAGGGATTGGGTTAGATTAGGTACTGTTGTTGTGCAATTATCGGACATCTGCATAGGCTGATAGATTATATATTTACATTAAGGTTTACTATTGGATATGTCACCTAACGAGACACAGTAAAATCCGGTTTCGACGCTTTTCGGGGTACCGAGTGAAAACAGGGTTATCAGCTGAATAGTGTTATAACCGGGATATAAAAATTTTTTATTTTTTTTGCATAAGGAAACAGAAGGTGTTTTTGGCTCTTTAATTTTTAAACAAGTGCATCACACCTTTAAAACTAATAGAAGTGGATGGTGAGAAAAATTACTGTTTCAAATGGAGTTCCACAAAGCTTACTCTATTGATTAGACTAATAGGAGTCTTCTTTAGTTTGGCTAACTTGCCACCGCTGTAGATATCGTAAGAGTCCGCGAACTATTCTTGTGTAATACTGGTTGTCTTCTCGTTATATTTTTAAGAATGGCCGGATTTTCGGACAAATATAGCGTCTTTCTTTGCTACATTTAAGATGATGCTCTCAAACTCTTCTTTTTAATTTAGAATCTTGTTGTTACTCTATAAATGCTGCTTTAATCGTACTCGACTTAAAATTTGCTAAAATTAAGCATTCCTCTCGGTTATAATGAATATTGTTAACTACTTTTCAAATTGAATTGTTATTTATATTTTTTACCTTCACATTTTCACCGACAACGTAGACATGCGCGCATTTTCTAATATGTGACCAATAGAAACATTGTAATCTTTAATATAGGTACACAAATAACACGTAAATGTATTCATTTATCTTAAAATAAAACATTAAATTATCTAGATATATTTTACATAATAGCAACATAAAGTTATTTCTGTTTCAATGGAATCTCCTCACAATAATAATATATTCATCCAGGACGAATGAAAGGGAACCGACTCTTTAGGAATAGAAGCTTAATCGATTCACTCCCACACCTATCTTTAGACATGTCAAATTCCTCTTTTGGATGTTGAATTCAACCTCTGCCTTCGGAAGATGAAAGTGAGGTACTTGAATAGATTTTCGTAATTGGAAAACTTCTTTTTAAAAAAGTTTCATTAGCTTTGAACAATTTATAATTCTCACTTTCGAATGAACTGCGTGAGCAGGGTCGTCCAAAGGAGTATAGAAACCCTGGAAAGGGATTCATGCAATTACCCAATCCCCATGCATATGTTTTAAATATTTACCTTTTCGAAATATTTTTACAACTTTATCAAGATATATATTATTTTAAAAATTAAAATTTATTTTGTACGGCGGTAGTAAATGCCACAGAATGACCATATTGGCCATACCTTGACTCCGTATGTTATGCAGAAACTCACCGAAAGTACCAAAAGAGAATTGGAGCATAAACTTGATTAGATAGTGACCATTCAATTAGACGATTGGCTCATTACTCTGATATTTTCCTAGTTATGTTCATAATACTGTGAACTGTTTTAACTGATGTATAGGTAATCCCCATAATTTGTATAAATGTATCCTTATTACAACGGTGTACCTTGGATATCTTCCAAAAAAATGCGATCATGAAAAAATCTTACAGGACTCTCCTCAAAATTCCGCTTTCCAGGCGGATGCTTCAAAGATTTAAATCCCAGATGCTTTAACCAGTCGAGGTACCCATTCGAAATATTCAGACACGACGCTTCGCGACGTTTAGAGAGACATGCAAAGGCGAGCGGTTATTTCCACCTCGTTAAATTACGTTTAAATTCCCGTCTCGCACGTGTCTTAAGCCGGATCTGTGCGTCATACTGTTACAGAAATCGGACTCAAGGAAAGAATCTCCAGGCCTTAATTCTTCTAATTCAACTGATCTCAGATTATTACGTCCGATTTCAATGTCGACATTCATCTAATCATCAGAGAAATGGAGGCGGTAGAGGCGTGGAGATTCAGTCGGGGGTAAAAGCCCCTAATATCGATTTAAAAGGCTTCTCTTGAGCTTATGTGACTCCTATACCCGATCTCTTCGGATCCCAATGCAAATAATCGTTTAAAATCCCAGTGGCAGGTGTTTCTCGAAATGGGAAGCTATAAAAATTTCACGTCAATCGGTACGTTTGATATTCAGGCACATCCATACGAATAAACGAAAACAGATGCGTACGATCCCTCCGAAGAACATGCATATGTATGGCACACCTTTTATACTCCTTTCTCAATTTATCAAAGGTAGAGTTAATCGTATGATTCCGATGTTCCTCAAATTGATGTGAGCATCAACCGATCATTGCAATCTGCGTTGGGTAGAAAATGGCAGTAACCACCTAGGATTTGCTGATAGTGTATACAACTTAAAGAATCAGTAGAGCAGGGTGTCTATACATCTTTAGGGCTGAGGATGAGAAGTAGGAAAATTGACATTTGTGATGCTGTGGGGAGAGAGATTTATCAAAGAGAAGTAGATTATAGTGACTTATCTGTAAACTTGGAAACACTCATTATCTCCTTAGTATTCCGTAAGAAATCAGTCCCTCTCTCTGCTCTGTCTTTCCCAATGCGGTGTATTCCTATTTCCTTTCTAAATAATGTATTAGTAAACTTCAATTCACATTTTTTCATAGACCTCATCAATTCCCAATCTCTAACCGATCCTTGGAAATATCATTTAGATCCCTAGGATCGATTCCATTCAGTTGTAAAGCGTAGATATTTGAAGTTAGCAACACGGAATTAAGAGAGGCTGATTTCTCATGGAAGATAATGATTGTCTCCGAGTTTACAGATTGGTCTCTTAAATCTCCCCACTTCTGAAAGGTCTCCTTCCCGCGCCCTAAAAGTTTTTTTTCTTTTCTTCTTATTTATTCAGCCGTGAAGATGAATTTAAAGACGTATAGTTATCTTATACTATTTGAAATTGTGCTGAATAGAGTAAAATTTTATTACTATTTTGGGTTGTGAGCACTAATTAAGTATTTTATTTCATATTGTTTCACAACAGCAAAGCATTGCCGAAAACATGAAACTGATTAAATTCACCAAAAATTTAGAATTAAAAATAAATATTTAAAATAAGTGAAGCACAAAAATTCCAGGGACATTATATTAAAAAAATAAAATTACTTCACCACAAAAAAATCAAAATAAATGTATCTGAAGATGAGGCGGGAATCATGAAACCCGGGTCGTTCTAATCTTTTTTCTTATGGTGAAGTGTATCTAAAACTTTTTTTTTTAATACTTTATCCTTTTGACCGCTGTGTTTTTTATTTATTTATTCATATTAATAAGTAGCATAAATTAAAGGTCGAGGTGATTCAGTTTATTGGCAGCACATATTTTAGACAAATTCAAACAGACTTCACCTGACTTTGAAAGTTGTGTGAGATGAAATCTTTTTGACTACTGTGAAAAAGTCATATTCGTTGTTCCTTAAAAGTTGGACAAATTACTTTCGAAATTCGATAACCAAAACATCAGGGATATTACTATTCAGAGAATACGAAAATCCGATCTCGGAATTGCTATCGGAATTTTCATAAGCAATATACAAGAAGAAAAAGAGCGGTCGAACAAGAATTTTATCAGTAAACCTTATCATTGATCTGTAACATTAAGCCTGAAGTGATACGAATCACTACTTTTGTTTAACTGGACAACTGGATTCGATAGCAAAATTTACGGGCAAAATTTTCATGCATGATCGCTTTATTCGTAATTATATTTTTACTACTTAAATTTTCTCTTGATATTCAACGCTACGAGAATTTCTTTAAGGAAACTTATAAATCAAATATAATTTTTTGTGCATAATGAGTCTTTGCCGTTTCTTCTATCCATTTCTCTGAGTCGCGAATCAAAAGTTTATAATATATATATCTTAATTTTTTCCCGTTACATTTACCGTGGCAAACCAACTATAACAAACCAAAGGAATGAAAATGGAGAAAATTTGTATTCTTTCCAGAGGATTTTTAGTTCTTCGGCTTGTTTGCGAACAGTATGAAACTAGTCGAAATTAGATGTGTGAGCGAAAGTAGTTGAAGAAATAAAAATCATGTAGAAAGAATACAAAGTTTCTCTATTTACATTCAGGTGGCTTTCCACAAAGTCGCATCTAACCAGTTTGAATTTAATCTTCCGGAAAATCGGAATGATAAGGAAACAATATACGCCTGATTATCCGGAGTTTCCCGTAAAAAATGCTCGAATGAGCTCGAATTCAACAGTTTCCTGGGTTGTCAGAGAAACGGGTTGTTCATAACCACAAAATCTTAGAAATCTTGTTCGTTTATTGTATTAAATTTTCGTTAATTTCGAATTAAAAATAAAAATTCACGGTAAAAATGATTTTTCTTCAGTTTACTTTCTTTTGGCACTGTACTCTATTTAGTAAAATAATAATTTTCGTGAGAGTAGGAACGAATTAGAAAATTTATGTGGCCCTCTTATGAATCTTAATATATATGTTCTTATATCTCATTCTAGTACAGAAAATTGGTTGTGATTTAGTTTCTCAATGCATTTCTTATGTATGACAGGTATCGGAGATATGTATACATGCAATTATTATCGCAGATTTCGTAATTTTACTTAAATTATTTTCCTAGATAACGTCTAAACCTTTTCTTAATCATCGGTAAAAGATACGTTTTATTAAAGTATCGTACAATCACTAGTTACTCTGAATGACCAATTCAATCTTTAAACTGAATAATTCTCAGTCGAAGGCAATTGTGACAATTGATAAAATAAAGAGATTTTTCACTTTTCAGTCACTTTGTGGTACTCCTTGATGAAATGTCAAGAAACAGGAAGAACTTTTCCAAATAAACTAATTCTTATTTTATTTTCACTGACCACACAGAGGGAAGAACACAAAATTAGATTAAAAAATTAGTTTATCACTTGAAAATGATGCTCATGCATCGAAATTGGTCGTGTGCTCCTTCTCCTAGATGTAGTAAAGTTAATAAAAATAGGAGTTATTGTACTTGGAACAGTTCTTCCTGTTTTTGTCATTTAATTATTTCGATATATTCTTCTTTTTGATCTAAGATTGAAGGAGAAGGAAGGAAAATCAATATTTTCACGGAATTGCATCGGGTTGGAAGAGATTACCCTAATTTGAAGAGAAATCCTTTACGAAGTTTCGTAATCTATCCACCGATTTTTGACATTTTCCGAGGTAGTGATTATGATAAAAGGTTCTTAGAAAAAAGTGGAAGCGTTGGTATTTTTTGCGTATTATCTAATCAATGAAAAAGAAATACGTCTCAAAAAGTGACATGGGAGAGATATCTGGAGTATTGGGAAGCTGTTACCTTTAAGGAGGAATAAGAATATGTGCTGAGAAGATAAAAATCTAAATTAGGTGATTTTCTTCACATATATACACATGAAAAATCAATAAGTAAAAATATTTACTTCTACCTGGAGGTAATAAATATGGTGTTTGAAAGCTTTATTTGTAATTACTGAGGAGATATGTATTTCAGTAAAACTGTGCCGCGCACTTTTTACATAAATTCCAGACACACACTTTTTATTTAACTATACTGATAGATTTCCTTCGTCTTAAACCTTCTGTGATGGAAATTCAATTTAAAACTCAACTAAGGGTCACATCTCAAT
Organism: Pachydiplax longipennis; assembly: GCA_036926295.1. Lineage (NCBI taxonomy): Eukaryota > Metazoa > Arthropoda > Insecta > Odonata > Libellulidae > Pachydiplax > Pachydiplax longipennis. The sequence goes on from JAVFKF010000014.1 coordinate 17,446,015, forward strand.
AATTCACGACGTACCTTAGGATTATATAGAAATGAGATAATTTTAATCTGAGGTTTTAAATATCTGTGACCCTGCTTATCCTTTAATATCCAAGAGAATCGCCGAAATCTGAGATTATAATTACGGAGAATTCAATAGATTACAAAATTAACGTAAAATTTAAAGTGTGCGGTTTTAATGTAGAATGAAAAATTCTCCTTACAGTTGAAATTGAAGTCGAAACAATCATCAAAATAACTCAAGCCTGCTCAAAGGAAAAAAACATTATTTAACAGAACTCAATACGTATTCTGAAAAGTAACAGTAAGGAGAATCAGAGAAAAGCATGAAAGTTTCTGAATTCGATTCTACTGCCAAAGAGCCTTCTACATTTTGGTAAATTTTCCTTGACGAGAACTGAGAAACTTTTATGTGTCCATTTTATACTAAGTCACCGTAACACGGCCATACTAAACCGGTGGAATGGCTCAAGTCATCTCAATGTTCTCAAGAAGGGCCCTCGGCAACCAGAGCAACCGCACTGTTACCCCTCGTCTCAGGCAGAATCTTCTCTCAATATTTCCATACGATACCATATTCGATTGCTTTCAGTGAATAGGTCTTATTGCTTTTAAAGTAAATCTAATTCAGATCCTTTTTCTCGAGAAAGAAAAAGATTACGGGAGAAAACCATTCCAATTTAATTCCAAAATCAATGATGATATAATACGTACAGAGGTAATCACCAAGAATAAGCCAAAGGCTTATCGCTCGATATCTATCTGATACCTGTAAATCCTTCTTAAGACTACAGAAGCAATATATCTTCCTTGAGTACATACAGTTCTGATAAAACTAAAAGTTTCTATTCATGCTAGATATGAACGAAGCAAAAGTGAATCTCTCGAAGAAGCTCTACTGGTGGCAGTGTTTGTAAATAAATCCTCTAAGGTAGAACTGATTTCACTTCGTGAAACGGAACAACGATCTACCTCAGTTAATGGTCTCCACTTGCAATGACAGCCCTCTTAAGTTCTGATCCTTATTTTATCCTCTCCATCGATCGGACGCTGAGAAAACGATTCCATTTCATGATTCAAGTGGATTTCAGTGAAAGTAGGATGCCTTTGTTTCCAATGTCATAAGGAAATTCTCCAAATTGTCTTAGGGGCTACGAGGAGTCAGACTTTTCGTAGTCTAAAACTATAAAAAGGGAGAGACCTATTTAGCCTAAAAATTGATATATGCTGTTAGAAAGTAATCATATTCTATATTATATGATAGCTCTTTTTTAGAGATTTAAAGTGAGTTTTCAATGCACTGCGTATTCTGAAAACTTTGACACATGGGCTTTTGAGTCTTTGGTGAGAGTACGCACTGGATTCCGTACTATTTTGCGAACTTTGTCTCCTCGCTACTTTGCAAGTATTCGGAGAATTTGCCTAGCAATTGGCAAAAGTTATTAAGTAAATTCGTAAATTTCATACATTTTCTTGATAGGTTTGGTGTGGAGTGACTCAAAGGAGGAAAAATCCATGAATCGGATTTTAAAGATTTATGCGGAAGAAAGTAAATTTTAAACTAAGTCACTTTAATATAACTAATACATTAAAAATATATTGAGAAATATTTGCGATGGAAGATTAACTTTCATTAGTTTTTAAGAACTGATGAATAAAGTATATTTATTATGACCAATATGGCTCATATTCCTGGGATATAAGTTTTAAAAAATATTTCTCCGAATCGTTGCGTTCATTCTTATGTTTTCAGAGATTTCAGCGAATAATTTCAGATATTCTTATACTATTAAATGGCAAATGTGAACCATTAGTAAAATCAGTCCTGGTTCGATTCCCGGTGGGGGCCAATATTTGTGAAATTATCTCAGCTGTCGAAGCACTTTTAAAAATACTACTGCTATTCTTTAACACATGCATCTGGATCGATATTAAGCTTTTTATACCATATGAAGGAAAAAGGAGCGCAAAGATTTTCGATTCCTTTAAAACTAAATTTGAGAGACCAGCTCCACTTCATTCTCTCTAATTTACTTATTCTCAGAATCTCATTTTCTGCCTCGGATATCCATTCCGTTTCTCTTTATTGTATTTGAGGATCCGCAGAAAGCTTTAGACGAGGATGTCTGGAATATAATTTGAGGTATCTTGAGGGAAATTGGAAAAAATTGCTGCGACGGAGGGACGGAAAAGTATTTATGGGGATGTGACGGAGGTGATGAAATGAGCTGAGATGAAACGGGAGACTAAAAGAGGATATCGATAATACTCCATGTTCGTATGCGGGGACAAAGAATTTAGCATGAAACAAGATGTGAAAATTATATGAACATTCAAGGAAAGGGAAAAAGATAGCTTCTCACGCTAAGCCTTGCATCCTGGATGATTTCCAAAGAAAAACGGGCATGAAAAAAGTCTGACAGTACCGGGATTTGAGCAGGAATTCACTTGCACTCGACCAAGGACTTTGACGGTTGCATGACTGCTTGCTCCATATAAATCCATCGCTAATTTCAAGTCAATTCTTAAACAGATTAAGGACTAAAAGTGATATCCAATTTAGGGTCACCAAAAATTTCTTATTGGCAGGTTAGTTTAGAATTATTAATGGGATTCAAAGAGACATTCAAGGTATTAACTTTTCTTAGATATTTATTTAGCAGAAATTAATTTCCGTTCCTTTATACAAATATTGAGGCAGTAGTTCTTTCAGCCGTTAACAAATCTGGACTGTGACATCGCCATCGATTCTACTGATTCTTCTACAAAAAGGCATCTAGAGGAAGGAAAAATCCGTCCCATCTATTTATCGCGGGACTCAAAATTACTCCTTAGAGACTCATTTGATTTTTTAACATTCCATACAAGAATCGGCTTATCCCAATTCGTCCTGATCCCGCCAAATGAATCGGATGAGGAACCGACAGTGAATGAGATACGATGAAAACGAAGTCTGATGGAAGATTTATGGGCTGAGAACCTTACCTACAGTCAGGGTTTCCAAATTTCCGTGATCCTTCGGGAATTACGAACTCGAATTCCTGTTTCTCGAGAATTCTTGGGATTTCCAGAAGTAATCTTTATAATTAATACTGTGTGGGTATGTAATATAAGCTACAATAGTAGATGTTAAATAAAAGAAAGAGGTTGGGTAACCGGAGTTCGTGACCCTGTGCAGCCATTCTTATTGGTTAAACGTTTTCGTAAAACGTAAATATATTACATTCGCTTAATACTGAGCTGTAATTCTTACATTAATGATTTTTCATTAAAGAAATGCTTTAAGTTGTATTTATTTGTCATTTTTAAAAGAAATCTTTAAGAAAAATACGGTATTAACTTCCCGATCAGGCAATCCTTATCTTCGTGTAGTAACAAAAATACTAGATGTATATAAATTCTTTCATTTTCAGGTGAATTTAAATCTTAAGCCATCAATATGGAGGAATATAAAGGGAAAATAGGAACGGGAAAGAGGCAAGTACAGAATACCGTAACTCACGAGATCTAATTCAACATCCGCAATCTCCATTCTTTAAAGCGCAAAAACAAGATAACAATAGCACTATGGTGACGAAACTTTTCCTCCTTTGTTATTCCTTTCTTGTTTAATCTTAAATCAGCAATGATTACTCTTGTGTTCGGATGTTTGTTTCGAATAGCTTTCTTTTTTCCTATCTAGTAAGAAAGGGTAGAGATAGAGTTTGTGACATTGTCTAAACACGAAGGAAATCTTTCGATGGCTCATTCAGAGGGTTTTTTATCTTTAGATATCGATTATATAAACTCAGATGAAACCGGATATCTTGATTAATGTAGCTCATACGTTCTCTTTTGTTTCTCATTGCTTAAACGTCAACCTCAACACCTGAGTTGATAAAGAAATATTTCCTCACTTTCTTTATTTCCGAAGATTGGTATTTTTATTTAACTGCTTTTACATCGATTGTGGTACGCGTCATGTCCTTTATAGTACCTTGTTAAAGCTATTCTTTCTTGAAATTTCAACTCTGTATTCATACTGTGCTTATCCAATGATTTTTTTTATTTATGTGAAGGTGACGTTTCTGGTTTATAAACTAAGTTTATGATGAGGAGATCGTATAACATTTTCATTTAGAATTTAGTTTTATAATGTTAAGTGTTGACGGTAAGAAAGGCCGCATGGTTACTCTTAAAAGTACTTAAACCGTTTATTTTCATATACGAGAATAAGATGAAGAATACATCGGACAGATTGAACTACTTAGTTTTAACTTTTTAAAGAATTCAGTGCAAATTTATCTTCATTATCGGTCGAATTATCGTTTAAATACATTTGTGTAGATATGCTAATTAAGGGCTAATTTTATAGAAGCTACAAGCATACGTGCAAAATTTACCATTTTTAACTATCTATTATATATAGCTAACTCTCCGGATATACCTATATATATACGAGTAAAAGTTGCTTGCATACTGCAAGCTAATTGGTAAAAATTTACAATAAGTTCCCCTTACGGGTGTCATCTTCGAAGCTTATCCAGCAAAATTTTTAAAATTGCCGCAATACATTTCTTACGTTAGAAATTTTCATCCATCTGGCATCGAACTCACGGTCATATGCAACCTTTCTTCCACTGGTTCTATAGAAAACTACTTCAAACGCAAACGCTGTGATTTTGAATAGTCTACTGCATAAAGAAAGGCCTCAAAACAATTTTTTAAAAATTGCGTAAATGACCGCCTGGCGTCGAACACAGGACCCGTTCGTGAGAGACAATGGCATATGAATGTTAGAGAAGTGCTACTCTGACGTGTTTCAAAGTTTCAATTCAGTATCTTATCGGGAAGGTCCTAAAATAAGATCCGTTATTCCCGTTTGAAATGCATGGTAGAATCGGAATGACGCTCTAACATCGAACCAAGGACCTCCAGAGAAGCAGTGGACGTCATGAAGGAATCTTCTCAAACGCCTCTGTCACCATTCCGGGTTTTATCTTTCCAGTTTATCGGGAAGGCATTTTAAAAAATCGTCCCTGATATCAGCAATGCATTTCTTACGGAGGCATTTCGGACCCACCTGGCGTCGAACACACGGACATTTGGTAACATTTCTTCGTTTGGTACGATGGAAGACCATCTCATCTGTAAACACCGAGATTTTGATTGCTCTATCGCATCGAGAACGGCCTCAAAACAGATTGAAAAAATTCGCGCAAAAGACCGCCTAGCGTCGAACTCAGGACTCTTCCGTGAGAGAAGATAGCAAAATAATATTAGATAAGTGCCATCCTTACTTGTTCCAAATTTCGATTCTATATCTTATCGGGAAGGTCCTAAAATAAGATTCCGTTTTCCCTGTTTGAAATGCATGGTGGAATCGGAATGACCCTCTTGCATCGAACCAAGGACCACTAGACGAACGGTAAAATTCATGAAAGAAAGTTTTTAAACGCTTCTGTCACCATTCAGGGTTTTATCTTTCCAGCTTATCGGGAAGGCTATTAAAAAAATCTTCAAAGATTTCAGCAATGCATTTCTTATGAAAGAATTTTGCATCCACCTGGCGTCGAACTCACGGTCATTTTATAACATTTCTTCCATTCTTAATATAGAAGACTACCTCAACTTCAACCTCCGAGATTTTGGTTCCTCTATATTAACGATAAATGCCTCAAAATAATTTTCAAAAATCCGCGCAATGCATTCTTATGGGAAAATTGCGATTTTTGGGAATTTCTGGTATCGAACCCATGATAGCTAGCGTCGATGTCTGCATTATTCTGGCGTCTAGAGTGTAGGGCCAGTACGTCGAAAAAATCTGACGTCGATGGCCCTTGTGGAACATGGTCAGAATTCGTATCCCCTATATCTATATATATATATATATATATATAGGTATATCCGGAGAGTTAGCTATATATAATAGATTGTAATTGTAATTTTCATATTATTATTATTAATATTCATACTTAGTTATCATAGAATAAAATATATGAATACATTTTATATTTAATTCACTATCATAGAATAATACTTATCTTAGTATATTTCATAATTCTTCAGGGAGTGAACAAAATAAACGCCACTAACCGCCACCACTCAGTGGCTTTGATATTATTAAAGCCAGCAACAAGACTGAGACCAAATAAACGAAAAGGACATTTTTCACCATCAAAGGATAAATTCAAATATTATATAGTAGAGGGAGCAGTAATCGTACATAATTTCTTTAATGAAACTAGAAAGCGATATTCGATTGTACGTGCATCCATGGATACCGGATAAAATCTTCGATTTAAATAGAAATAATGTTATAGAATGAATAGAAGATGGAATTGAGAAACAGCACTTCTAAGATAAGATAAGTATTCCGCAGCGAGATTCCCTTTTTTCTTGATTTAGAGAGGATTACATCTCTTAGACACAATCTAGAGATTAATCTCGTAGTCTTTATCTAGCTGATTGAACTTCTGTTCATGGCACTACTCGAGGAAAAGACTTTAATCCTCAATCTCAGATTCCTTTAAACAGAGCTAAGTAAGACTGGAACTGACCGATTGATTGATTTATGTGACTTTTGTTGGGCTTTAGGCTCACTTCAGGAAGTAATCCGTGCTTCAAAGGAGCGTCTCGAGTGATATTTTCTCTTTCTTGCAATGGTGGTTTTCATATCTTGCAGATTCACATCTGCTTCTGTTGAATTAAACAAACATAATTCTCTTTTTAAGACGGATATACTCTCTGAAAAACTACTAGAATGGCCTTCTAAAGTTATTATTCCAACTCTAATCGTAACAGCAGATACGCACCTACGATACAACCATCAGAATGTTCGTATAAAAATGTATACTAGTCACGCTAGGTGCCGAAATATCTCGTTCGAGCTCGGTTCCGATCTGGATAGTGATAGCATATTGTGAACACCGGTCTGATTGTGAGACATGTTATTATAAATCGGAATACGGTCCCTAGTATATTTAAAAATTTTTCAATTTTGTCGATAAATATAGCGCCTTTTTGCTTCTATACAACATGTTATACCAATAGTGACCCTGAAAAATAGAATCGAAAAATTATACTATGATGAAGTGTTGAATAATTTGCTAGTAAAATTTTTAAAATCCCAAATATCCGAAAAATGAATGTAATTAAGTATAAGAAAGCATTAATAAGTGAAAGAAGAAAAAAGGGGGCGATCGAAAAGGCCCGTATGACAGTAGATGAACGATTTAGTGGAGAATGAGGTAGCGTACACTAGGTGAGACTAACACGTGAACGCAACTGATGTACTTCTTTGGCAGTAAGTACTGACAGTGATGGGAAACCGATGAAGGCGACGAAACACATGAAGACTAGTAGAATAATTAGTCAGAATTGTGAGAAATAATAAGCCATGCAAGATTGTTTCGCTTATCTCTTTCTTTCCACCCCTACAAAAAATACGGCCCAGCAAAAACATTTAGGTTTTCTGCCAACAACTATAGCGGTAGTGAATCCGACACTGCCAATAATTATGAGTGGAAATCGTTTTTACGAATGAAAGAGGGCCGTCTATGGCGCCGTATTTTGATATGGTGATTCAATCAGTAAACTTGAGTACTTAAACGATTAATTCCATCCTTATTTTAACGACAATGAATGGAATGCTTGGTATAAATTCCGCTACTTTTGGCTTAAATTCTGAGAAATATCTTTTAATTTCGTGGAAGGAAAAACATCTGATATCAGAAATGCTCAATCTGCAATTAAACGGCTATAAAAGTGCTAAGTGATATAAAGATAATTTGATACCAAAATTTATCTACAGATGGATCAATTTCCTGCGCTATTTCGTTATCAAAAATTTTTGGCCCATCTAAAACTCGAATAAGTGAACCTGTGATAAATTTTTCTTACTGGAGACAATGTGATGAGGCATAACACAGAAAGATATTGGAAAGGTAGCATTGCTTCCATGCTTCGAAACTTTGATTCTGTAGATCTTTTCAAAATTCATCGTAAATAATAAGGTATTTCATAACAGAAAACATAGTCATCGTTTATTTCATATCTCACTTATCATCAGCAAAAGTGATCTGAAAATTAAATGCTTGCCTCTTTAAACTGCTTCTCCCCTGAAATCTATTCACTCTGTCGTAACTCCGAACAATCTGCTTCTCGATAACTGCTTCTCGTTGATATCTTCAGTGTATCTCATATGGTTACATTACAGGAAAGTTGTATTTCTTCTGTTAGCCATGAGTTTTCCAAGTTATGACTGAAGCGTTTCTCAATAAAATATACCTTTTCCTTGTTCTATACTAAAAGAATTCTCCATTTAGTTGGCAAAAAATTATCTTTCCTCGGATATAACCCTCTTAAGAGGCTACCATCGTAACTATCACCTGAGGCGATTATTCAACTTGAATTCATCACCGATGTAGAAATTACAAAACCAACAATTATGAAGTTCTAACATAGGTGCCGTACTTAATGAAATAAGAATGTGCAAAGAGATTCGTTCCTTTAGAGGAAAATCTTTTTATACAGTAGAATCTGAACAGGCAGAATAATTACAACACGACAGCATCAACTGAGGATAAAAAATTATGGGAAAAATAGCTTATCATTTTGTGAAGGCATTCCTATTTCTTTCGAACGAGAAACCGCGTATCTTATCCGATTTGTCGTCCGATCTCTTCGTGGTATTCCACTCAATATCTGCTCATCCAAGACTCGTTGCTACTTCCTTATCTTCCGTGTTCTACTCTTCATCAACGCCTACTGTGCTACGTCCTTTTTCCTCAATTTTTTCGGCTTCTTTATGACCTTCAGTGGCTCTTGACTTCGACTCAATATCTTTTTGGCCATATGGTCTCCCAAAATATTGAAACAGTTCTTGAGATCGCATAGGTGTGATATGCAGCGGACTCCTGTGGCAAAGCAGAAATAAGTGCGGTTTATCTTTGTATAGTTATTTGGAGGTGAAATTGCGATGAATTTTCGGAAATTCCAATGATATCCTATCAGATCTCAAGTTAATCGATTTTCTAAAACCTAATATGTCATCAATTTATTTCTCTGAATATCGATATTGTTGGATTGGTGAAATATTTGAGGATAGGGTTGGAACTCTTTTTGATCTCAACTGATGTAATTATATTTCAAAGAGTTTCAGTTCTAGCTATTACTCTCAATATTGTCCTGACTTATTAATACTGAGTAACTTTTGCTGTTTACTATGTCTTTAGTTCATCATATTTTGAAATTTTCATTTTATTAGCACTCACAATGCTTCCTCCTAATCGATTTTCTTGCCACTCTTCAAAGAAGTCTAAATTCATGAAGGGTAACTTTATGAATCAAAGCAATTTTTTACAATATAAGGACGAATAATTCAATAAAATAACAATTTAGTAAATTAACATTCTGAGGTGTTACTTGTTAGAATTCTATGACGACTCGTAAAGAAGTACTCTTGGTGAGTTCCAAATATTAATATTTTGCACGACCGGTTTCATTACATAGTAAAATCATCATCTGGTGACGATGATGTTAACTATGTATGAAGTATATCGTGGAGCTCATCACGTAATTCTTTACATGTCGTTAACATTGATAAATGTAAAGAGAAATTAATGATGTTTCATAATGGTAAAATAAGAATTATCATAAACTAGGAACCAAAAATGCCAATTAAACTTTGAAAATGTCACTAGATTCACCCAAAAAGTAGTTGAAATTCCCTCAACTCATAAGGAAACACTGCTTAACAGAGGTTAAAAAATAACATAACCCAGAATTATCTGATGAATTTTAAATATATTTTCTTATATTAAAAGAATATGTTTTCAGAAATCTCATATATTAATCATACAATATCAACATTAAAGCTCTGATAAAGTGAGCGTAATGCAATTTTGGTTTTTAAATAAGTCTAACATGTCAAATTAAGATAGCGTAGAGAAGGATCGGTTTAACAGAACATGCTCAAATAAGCGAAGTATATTCCTTAGAATTCCTTAGAACAGAAAAAAAACTGACTGACAATTAATTAAACAGCAAAATTACTTTTTCAAATAAATTACATTGCTCAGTAAAATGATTCTAAGAAAATCCCTAACAGTAGGACAAAATTTGAAGTACCAATGCTTATAAAATTTTGGAGACTGTAATCTATATCCAGAGCTATGGTTCACATAAAATAGAAACTGCCTGGAAGAACGAGGCATTCCTCGCTTTAATGGAGGATTCTGTTTTCATTATTGCGTCGATGTTAAAACTGATAGGCGTATATCTGCAAGATTTGCTCGTTAAATATCTGTTAATTGCTATAGCGCAAATCGCAATCTGGTAATATTGGTCGATAATCCGTAACAATTATAACGCTCTTAAATTTATAGAAGGAATAAGTTTCAGATCCTTTTGAAAGGCTGTTTGTTTTTAATAGAGAACGTACAAAAATCCATTAAATCCTTACGCAGAGATATTTCCGACAAAGTGAAACGATAAGAGGCATAAGATAAGGAAACATTAAAGTTTAACGCTGCAAAAACTGCTTCCGCCGGAATGCATTGCTGGTTGAAATCGAACGATACGTGACATCTGTCAACCAGATGTCGAGATGCATTTGTCAAACACCTGATTCCAATAAAAGATAATTAAACCTCCCTATCGGACATCGCATCAGAACACCTTTTGTAAACATTTCTCAATATCAAAGTAACATGAGTGTGGAGAAATAGTTAAAAGGGCAGCAACAACTGACTCAGGTTCCATCGCAGTAACAGGATTTATTCGGAATGTAGCTTAGATTGAAGTATGTATCTTTCCATGAAGTTGATTCGTTGAGGTATGCTTCAGTCATCGATAGAAAGGCACATATGATTCGGAAGCCTCGTACTCTAACAATTCATTCACTTCAGATACAATTCCATACCGGATTCAAATAGTAGCGATCATCCGATAAAATTCAGTTTGAATGAAGATAGACAACGCTGTTCTAAATTTACAACCAATCTATGGCAGGAATAACATCGTAAACGAACTTTCCTTCGCAATTTCTGATATCTACAAGGGTCATCCGGAAAGTAGTACCCGTTAGTGCCGCATGAAGTGCTGACGACGCGAGTAGCCGCTGGACAAGGTCAGATAGCTTCAGTGGCTTGTCTGCCTTCTCTGAGCCAAGTTGCGTGACGCTAGCATTGCCTGTGTTGTTTCTGTGATTGTTTACAATGTTTAAAAAAATTGAGAACGCCGCCAGTTGTGAAGTGAGGGCAGTGATTAAATTCCTCAATGCAAGAAACGTTCGCCCATGTGATATTCATCGCCAATTAAAGGAGGTGTATGGAGACAATGTAATGGACGAGTCGTCTGTTTGGCGGTGGTGTCGCAAGTTCAACATGGGGAGGGGGAACACACACGACGATGAGCGTTCGGGGAGACCGTCTGTCATTACAGACCAACTGGTGAGCTCAGTTGACGAATTCGTGAGGAACGATCGGCGCGTCACAATTGATGACATCTGAGAGCATTTTCCCAATGTTTCTCGAACAATTGTTCATGAAATTGTTAAAGACCATCTGCATTATGCAAAAATTTGTGCAAGATGGGTCCCTCGCATGCTTACAGATGAGCACAAAACCAAGCGTATGGCTGCAGCACTGACGTTTTTGGGACGTTATTCTGATGAAGGAGACTCTTTCTTGACTCGCATAATTACTGGTGACGAAACATGGGTTTGTTATGCATCACCTGAGAGTAAACGACAGTCAATGGAGTGGCATCATGCTCATTCACCAAACAAACCAAAAAAATTCAAGACAGTTCTGTCCACCAGGAAACTCATGGCAACCATTTTCTAGGATCGACGAGGTGTATTGCTTATTGATTTTATGGCCCGTGGAGACACTATTAATGCCAATGCGTATTGTGAAACATTAAAGAAATTACGGCGGGCAATACAAAATCGGCGGCGAGGTCTATTGTCTACTGGTGTCATTCTCGTTCATGACAATGCCAGGCCTCATGCAGCTGGGATAACACAAAGACTTTTGCAGCAATTCAAATGGGAAAATTTCGACCATCTACCGTATAGCCCGGACTTGGCCCCTTCAGATTTTCATCTCTTTACAAAGCTTAAAGACTTTTTGGCGGGGAAAAGATTTGACAGCGATGAAGAACTTTAAGAAGGAGTGACCCTGTATCTCAATGAGCTGGCGGCGGAGGACTATGCAGCAGGAATACAGAGACTTGTCACACGTTATGACAAATGCCTTAATTTGCTTGGAGATTATGTTGAGAAGTAGTTTAAAGTATCCTCTTTCAAATAAAATTTTTTATGTTTGTTAATATTTACTTTTGTGTCTTTATTTCACGAACGGGTACTACTTTCCGGATGACCCTCGTATAAATCTATAATTTTTATCGAAATAAAGATAAAATTTAGAATAATAAAAGGAAAGATAGCAACACGTGCAACTGATCCATATCACTCTAATTTTATTCTTTTACACATTCACTAATTACTTTTTATTTTCTAATCTCTTCTTTTCGAAAGTTTTCTGACGAGCTTTGTATAATTATTTATGACTATGATCGCTTCCTTCTGCGAATAGTTTCATAATAGCTTATTAAATTTACTTAAGATTGCCGTTTACTATAACTTGTTTGAATAAGGAATTCGTTTAAATATTCCTTTCCTAACGTATATGTACACCTCAAGGTATTTTTTCACCATTTTACCATCTATTTTCAAATGGCGATTAAAAACAAACCTTATTTCATAAAATTTTATTTTATTCACTATATCTGATACCTTTGGTGGAAATTACTAAGGATCTTTCATTTCAACGTGTGTTCGGAGTTCCACAAAGTGACGCTTGGTCATATTAATTTTATATCTGATACCTTTTTCCAAGTCTGAACTTTTCCGGGTCTTAAAATTTTTCTATATTGATACCTTCGATCAGCAAAAATCATTATTCATAAATTGAAAGTATTTCTAAAGGAATGCAAACAGTATCTTTTACTATGAAATTCAAGGTATTTCTTCGGATTCATTTTTTAGGGCTGCATTCGTTGGAAAAGCAACCGTTGCCATGACGAGGTTGGAGCTCGCTGTATTTTCTAAAATGTAAGTTCGAAATAAGTGGCAATAAAATGTTGTGAGACCTCAAACAGTTTCTAAAAGTTTTCTTATCCACTCTCCGATAAGGATCGACAATTAGACATAACATATTTGTTTTTATTCGGAGTAAATCTGCAATATGTATATCTCCCAACTGCCTGGATACGGTTGGAGAGGGTGGCTTAAGAGGAGGAGATAGGTTATGAGGGGTTTGTATGGAGAGAGGTGCAGAACAATCGAGTTTGTTGGCTTAGGAAGGTAGTCCGACAATCGCGGTAGTCACCCAAAACGCCTGGGGTTAGGGCTGGTCTCTAGTAAGGCGCCCACAAAGGAACAGGTAATAGGAATTCAATTTGGGATTGGAGGTGACCTTTAAGGACTTAAGACCCATAGGATATCAACAGGATAACTCCATCATTTCATCTTTCTAATTCCATTTTGACGAAGCGCTCACTTATTGTGATTAGTCTAATATCTTGAACTTCTTTGAAAAATAAACTCCAAGACAAATGTTTGATGCATGTTAAGATTATGAAATGAGCTTCCAAAAGGCAGCAAATAATATCAAGGTCTTGAGGAGGATTGGGGCTCTATCCTAGGAATTATGCACGGACCCCTTCCATACAGATACTTTCAACATTTCCATTTCTTGAAGATATTTTCATTTTCTTTTACATGATATTTTTTAGAACTCATTAAAATTAATGTCAGCAGTATTTATTAAGATAATACTAACATCACTATGATCACTTAGTAAAATATTCTTAAAATTAAGAAACTAGATTGATTAACAGAAAGTGAATCTCTAAGAATCAGCGAATAATAATGGTTAAGATTGATTTATTCATGAAGCATTTAATTCTATAAAAAATTATGTAGGAATGTAACTAATAAGACTCATTTTCATTCTTTCTTGAATGCTTCTGCTATCAATCAATATCAATTCCTAAGAAAACCATTAATCTGGGATTCATCTATACACTGGAAGTTCACAGAATATTCTGTGAAAATTAAATTTAATTTCTGAATTATTCTGTGGAAATTACTAGTTTTGTTTTGTTCGCTTATATTGTAGAACTCTTTCGTCCACGGAAAGATCATCACATAGGCATCTACAACTAAAGATACAAACCAGTTGAAAATATCTTAAACTAAATCTTCTCCTTTGAATTGAAAGCTCTTCCAAACGTCGATGACGAAAATCTCGCCGCAGTTTCAGTTTTAGTAGCCATGACTTTTTTAAAATTTTACTTATCAAATTTAAGGAATATTTCACCTTATAATCAATTCTGTAGTCAATGTAGATATTTATACAGATGAACATTATACATCCATTGTATTGTAGATCAACTACTCTTCAGTATTTATTTCACGGAGGCTCGATTGTAAAATGAATACGATTAAATATTATGATTAAGCTTCCTTTTTTCGTATTTGTAGCGTAAATTTCTACAGCTAAGCACTGTGAGCGTAGAAAAATCATTTGATGACAATCAATCATAAATATTGACGCATGTTATTCTACGTCAGCTTTAATGGCAGTACCCTTAAGTTCTGACCTATTTTCTTCTGAGTGGTGATCTAGTCTCACAAATAAGCGGGAAAATCACATGCTATCAAAGCTTATAGTTTTCATTTCAACAGGGTGATACTTAAGGCCTCTAAGTTTTGGAACACTCTACCAGACCAAATTAAAAACCCTACTTCGTTGTCATCCTTTAAACAAAAATCATTTAAACATCTTCTGGTTTCTTCGGACTAATTGTAAATTGTACTTTTGCATATTTTTATATATTATGAGCTGTTTTAACTTATGTATGTGCAGATATATTTTGTTTTGTATTTTGTTCTTGCTCTCACGGTACTTTAAAAGACCCAGAGCATAATAAAATTTATTATTATTATTATACTTTGGTACGATTAAGAAAAAATATGAGGGATGTATACATATTTAAATATCTCGGAAGTAAAAATGCCTATACGCGCTAAAATAAGGTGATGCCTTTAAATTCGGCCGAATTCAAGCAAACATTTTCAACATGCGACAATGCGATAATCTCCGTGAATAGGACACTTCATTACGGTACAAATTCACGACTTCCAATGCTTAGAGGATTTCTCGTGTCTAAATGATTTATGGTGTAGCTTTCCTCAATTCGTGGATTGATGGGATGCCAAGTGGAATATCTCACTTCCGGTCGCACTGTTCCCAGTGAATTAGCGCTCTAATCCAATCTTCCATCACTGGAAGCCTCAGGAGATAGCAGTAATGAGCAAATATGTCATAAATGCAGGTATTACCTTTTACTGCCTCTCCGATCGGCGTAATAAATTTCGCCATCGTATCGGTCTGTAACTTCGTTCTTCTAAAGAGAAGGAAGAAAATTGGGACATTTCAAAAGGAATTATCTCCGTTCGGGAAACGATAATTACCGTAAAATTGTCACAATGACTGATGGTTTCTATATATATCGACACAATCTTGATATGGCTTTTTTTGGACTCAAAATGAATCGGAAAGGCCGCGGGAATTTATCAATCTTCATTATCTTAACGATAAGATTTTCTTTTCTTTTTAGTCATTCTATTTTAGTATTGATTTTGGACTTAGTCTATGGATAAAATTCTTGATAATACCAATACTAAGGAGTAGAAAGATACTCAAATAACAATAAAAATTAATTCTCAGAAAATATTTTTCTAAACATGAAATCAGAATAGATGTCAGGTAACTGAATAAAAAGGTTCGATGTAGTGCCGGAGTTCGCAAACAGATCCTAGGGAGTTTCACCCGAGAGACGGTTCACCTAAGGACGTATAGTTCATCCTAAAAACTTATCACCCAGGGATATTGCATTAAAGACTTTTCGACGAAAGGTTTTTGATCCAGGAGTCGCTTCATCCAAGGAATATTTTACCTAAAGACTATTTCACCACATGGTATTTTGAATTGCGAGTATATTAGTATTATATAAATTTATATAAATAGTATAACAATATTTCCGTATATATTAGAAGAGTAATTATATTTATCTTAAAAATAACTTTGGTTGCTAAGCAAGCAGAAGAAACTCAAAATGAAAGCTTTTTTCATGGTATGCACTACATTTACATTATGAACCATCTCCTTCATAAATAGCAAGGGATATTAAGACAACAATTTTCTTATCTAAAGCGCTTATTTATTCATAATTTCATTTCTATTAGAAAAAAAACACGCAGAAGAATCTATCCATACTGATTTTTATCATTGAGAAGTTATAGATTTTTACAGAACTATGGTTGTAAGATCTTATTTTTCTTACATATTTACGGAATTGTTTATTTTATGCTTTGCTTGATTTTCAAATTCAATTACAGTTCAAAGGAATAATCCTTCGCTGAAATAACTCTTGGTTGAACAGACTCATGGGCTAAAAATCCTTGGGTCAACAGTTTAGGATATACTGTGTCTTTGGGTGAAACACTGAGTGAAAGTTCCGGACACTCCACAAAAGGATCATTTGATAAAGAGAGATAATAGCAGCTAAACCAGTGCAAGAGCATAAATCAAAATCCACAAGGAATTCTTAGAAAGTGGAAGAGCTGTAAAGCATTGGCATGTAGGTGTATGCTGTATCCCAAAAATAACACTCAGTGAAAAGAGAAACTGCTTTTCCCACGGTTTATAGGCGATGTGTTCGATCGAAGAAAATCAGGGAGGGAAGAGGTTCAGAGAAGGTAAACACACGTATTTTCCCATCTGTTGTTCTGATATTCTGCCGCTTGTAGCAATATGAAATATATTCCAAATGAAAGCCAGGATTTCTTAACTTTGAGCAAACTGAAGTAAAATAGTGACACTAATATCTTTGAAAGGGTTGAAGAAAGCAGTTATTTTTATAAAAAGATAATTAGCGGTTGAAATAGCAAAAGAAGAATAGGAAAGCTCAATTGAAGGAAGTTTATATGAGGAAGAACGATAGTTTACAGTATATATAACTACCTTGAATATTAGGAAACGGTTCAAAAAATCTTATATTTGTATAGGTGTAAAACATAAAGCATGTAAGCAGCAGAGTAGAGATTATTGAAAGCAATGAGGATAAGGAAAATTTACGTAATGAGTATTAATGAATGAAAAAGTAATTCACGGATTTTCAACCGGGTGCAAACTCTGCATGGAGCCGACGTTTCGGCCTCAATCTCCGTGGCAATTTTCGGGGTGAAGTGCCAGTTTATACACTTTCCAGACAAGATCTTTTCTCAGTATTAATGAAGTTCTTCAGAAAGCAAAGGAATAAAGAAGTCTATGGAATATATAGACAAATAGATGTATTGTAATCAGGTATACGCTAAAGCACTGAAGAGAGTATTGGAAAGAATGATGAGAGTGAAAAATTTTAGAAAAAAACCTAGATTATATTATAAGAAGCAGGTTATCAATAAGCTTATAAATTCCAAGGGAAATAAATCGTTCAGCTAGGAACGAGCGGAATGGGAAAGGCTTAAGAGCTGCAGCAAACCATCTTCATGTTGAATTCATGACTATGACTAATAATATTTTATAACGATGATCATGTATGTTATCCAGTAATAACTTTTGTTTCGCATAAAATTCTGTGTTTCACCTCCTAACGATACATACAGTGCTTTTAGACGAGTTTCTTTGCTTTCAAGAAGCCATCGAAATAAAAATTTACTTCGGTTTACGTAACTCAAAGTACTACTAAAAACTACTAAATTCTTTTAATCATATGATTTAATATGTATGAGTAACTGAAAATTTCATGAGATATTTCTTCTAAACTAGAGTGTTCGTTAGTCCTGTGTCACAACTAAGCTAAATTCAATGTATTAGTACACGAAGTTGTTCCCGGAAATGCCCGAGAGTTGGTCCCATCTATGGCGTAACTTCGGGTTATTACTGTGTATCTCCTTTGAGTAGTGTCGGGTTGGAATTTAAATTGCACGTTTCTCCTTTTGGCTTTACAGTTGTGTCAGAGTTCTCCAGAAGCTGCAGACGATCGGACATCGGCAATGGCAACTCGCAGTGGGACGACGGCGCCGTGGAGATGGAATCTTTAGCAACCCATTGATGCCTTCGGGCGCCATCGAGTTCTTAAGAAGTTGTGCGTGGTCAACAGACCATTCATTGTCAGCCATAAGTGGCAGTTCACTCATCATCGTTTCTCATCCCTCAGAGACTTCGACAGTGTCAATCAGTGGAACTATTCAGACTTTCAATTCGATGTTTGAAAGCATGGAATGTGCAATGTCTTAATTAAAAGTGAAAAGTTCGATTTCTTACGCATGTTGCTTCTGTTTACAATTCCTGGACGTCAACCCCTTCAGAACGACCGCTCTCTTAAGGTAAAAGCTGTTATTATTCGAATCCTGTTATGTCTACCTCTTACCAGGGCATCGAACCGTAATATTTTTCCTTTTGTATTTTCGCTACGAAAAGGTTAACTGGAGAACTCAAAAAATTTTGTTAATTTGAAAAAACCTTCTAGTAATGTTGAAAAATAGACAAAGTATTAAAATAATACCTAACCAATGAAAATTTTTTAAGTATAGTAGTACGTATTTTTTATCATCATATTTTGTCTACTGCGATGATCATCTCAATCATTTCTTCCCAATTTCAGTGGTTACGAACGTTTATCTATCATCATATGATAAGTATTTCTGCTCTCATTAAATGAATGCCTTTTTTGTGAAAATACGCGAACGAGATGTCGTTTCAACAATGATGAAAAATGGATCCATCACGACATCGTGTCGTATTACAATCTCTATGGTTTCATATTCTCTACCTAAAATAATTCACAATTCTTTTTTTATTTAAAGATCCGCATCATCTTCACATCGTATAATTCATAAAGTTTACATTTCATTCATAAAACATTCTAGTAAGCATCCTGAAGATGCAAGAAAAAAGGAATTTCAATGTAAAATGAGGTTAAGTTTCAAAACTGATTTCCGAATTTGACGAAATGAAGCTACGAGTCAGGTGATCCCGACTTAGTTTCAAATTTGATTATGTTGATTTTGCAACTTAGAACCTATATTTTTTAAATTGCTAAAAAATAGATAATTAACTAATATATGACGTGCATAACTCACTTACCCATCCTTTACAGCGATAAAGGTGACAATAATATTCAACGATTTTTGGATTACTTTTCGAAACTAATTCTAAATTTAATAATGATTATGCTGTCAAATTAAACCCGCGAGTTTTGATGAAGTGAACTATTTTTAGGAAATGTATCTTTTTCAATTTCAGTTAATAAATAATTTAAATTATTCAGGTATTGCAAAAGATATGATTTTCATATTTATTCCGATTAAACTCCCTGTGCGCTATAATTTTCCTCAGAGCACTCATCCCTATCGTACGGTTTGCATTATTATGATGAAAACTCTACCATAATCACTATCATCGTTAAAGCGATATTAGTATTGGATTAGGTAACGTGATAAAGGTAACGTGACAAATCACAGAAATTCTCTTAGCTACGTGTCGCACTTCACTACTTATAGTAAAAAAAGTTATACTCTCCCTTAATGTTGTGTGTCTCCTTAATATTTATACAAACATAGATAGTCAAATAAATTCATGAAACCATTCAAATGTTTACGAAGATATAAACACAGAAACGGTGGATCCTACGAAGTAAGTCAACGACGAGGAATAGGATTTGGAATTGCGCGATTAGAAAATTTCAGCCCCAAGATTTACTCTAGAACTGCAGATTAAGGGATGACGCAAACTTAAACCGCGCTTAGAATGGTGGAAGAGGTACGTTTCTTTCGGATCATTTGAACAACTACGGAGCTGTCGAATTCACAGGTTTTGTTGAGCCGGAAATGGAAAGTTTTACCATTCCTCCGCCTCAGAGTTGTGATTCGATCGCGGCGCTCCAACGGCATGCTGAGGAAGTTCTCTTTCCTTCAAACTGTCACAAAGAGGTGCGACAGACGGAATCGAATAATCCTACGCTTGCTTGCTCTTTAGTTGATGCGGGAACAGGGAGAGAATGTTCTTTTTCGGCTACAACCAGCTTAGAGCAATCAACTTCCTGAAATTGACAAACCTCAACAGGGGCTTCGGTTTATATGTGTAACCGATCGTTATCTTATAAGGTTTCCATGACGTGTGGAGCATAATTAAAAGGTCTTGTGGGTCTTTATCAGGGAGAGATTGAGACGGGAAAGTTTCTTTTACCATCTTACCTTTCGTAAGTGTATTAATAAATATATAATAATGAATCTGTAAATTTAAATGAAGTGGAAAACTTAAGGAATTGCGGATGTAAGAGAACCCTAATATCTCAGGAAAAGAAAACCTATAGCAGAAGAACCATCACAAAAGTAAGGGGTTATCAAAAAAGGCTATGATAATGTCTTAGAAAAAAAGATACTAAGCAGATGCCAGCCACTAAAATAGGAGTGTGAAAAATTTGCTTCAACCTACTGTTAGTACAAGCTAAATAATCAAAAGAAAACTATGTGTAAAACTCAAGAGCAGAACTGAAATAAAAATTACATGAAATGAAATTAATACCAGAATAAATTGTAGTAATTCATTTAGGAAGAGGAAAAAGAAATAGAATTTCGTTTCATTACAGCTCCATCTTCTTTTGTAAAATTTAATAATATATAATCGCCGAGCAAAATCATAGCCATACCATAAGAAAGAATATCAAATAAGATTTTGAATTATTTTTATTATAAAACATGGTTTTGGACGACGTAAGATGTAATCTTGGAAAATTTGATAAAATGCATCGAGTTTTTCGTGAAATTTAGCAAGCAAAATTAGTAAATGTTCAATGATTATTCCCATAAAATATTTTCCAATCATTTATAATTTTATCATAAGTTAAATCAATAAAATATTATCATACCCTCTTCAATACGTCGAAAAACGGCCAGGGTTATGGATATAGATAAATTACCTAGAAATGGAACACGGCTGTCATGAATGTTAACATAAAATCTTATTTATTTCCTTACCGTAGTTTGTAGCTTGGAAGATCTTATCTCAATATTAGTAAATAGTTACAAATAGAATTTTGGTAGCTACAACAGCTTCTCCGCGGATTTTCTACACCATTGTTTATTTAAATCGATCGCTTGATTGGAGGCAACCATGAAATAACAGTTGTTACCAAGAAAAGATATACGATAGATTACAAATTAATGACACTTTCGGTCATAAAATGCGAAAATATCAAGAAAATAAGATAAATTATAATTATTTTCTGTCGAATAAATCAAGCTCGATGGAAATCCGTTTTCATTTAGTAAATTTAATTTAATAAATAAATTAATACAAGACTGGAATGTAAGATCATCTAACCTTTCGGAAACGTATCAACGACTCTCTGTGTCATTTTAAGATGACGATGGTTTTCCTGGGGCTTTCTATAAAGTAAAAATCTACCTCAGTTTACTACCTCATTTTCTATGGCTGTCATATTTGATAGCAAGGGCAGCTATAGTTAACCATATGTACATGTTAACCATATGTACTTCTTTCCGTTACGGCAACCTAAGGCTGAGCTTGGTGAATCCTTATTTAACAAGTCATTAGCGAATAGTATTACTTGAATAAATTATTAGTGTTATTTACAAAAACTATCAATAATAGAGAAAGTTATCAAATATCATGCTAGGTTTAATAATTAGGAGAAATAAATATAGAAAATTTTCACGAGGAAGCTATATCCTGTTTTAATATCTGTGTTGTGTGCATATGAAGATGATGCTTTAGCATTGAAACTAGATGTGCAGTGTGTATGCATGGTATATAGTATGTATATAATAGCCGTGTACTGTGCTATATGTTGTAGTATTTTCTTAAGTTATTAAAACAGGATTTAGTTTCCTCGTGAAAAAATTCCTGATTTATTTCTCCTGCTATGAAATACTCCTGAATTGCTCGAAAATTTGAGGAAATTGTGATTAATAAAACACCCTTAAGCGCACACTTGAAATGAGGTTTTGAAATTTATTTTAAAGAATTGAGAAAACTTTTTTCCCAATTTGCGCACGTAAATCTGCCCTGCGGACATCTCTTTTCGTTCCAGCGATGAAGAGCGGAGGCATGCAATCAACCGAAATTTATTCCAATCAGGTGTTCCTCCGCCAAAAGAATGATGTAATTTTGTGAGGTAAGCCGCTTATCATAATCAGCTCTACTTTTCCTTTCAATGAAGTGGGAGCAATAATCACCGTTGGTTCTAGTGGGTTGCCTAAAAATACTCAGCAACACTGTTTCCAGGGTTCATCATCCTTTCTCCAAGCCTTCATCCGCTTGATTTTCATCTCTTCAAATTTATAATTAATTATTTCCTCAATTTGTCAGGGTATTTTTAGGATGTGGTAAGTTGGATACTTCCTTTTTGAGTCCTTTATTTCTCACCAATTTGCCCAAATTTAGTCACGGCTTACCGTACACATTATGAACATTTAGTCTTTAAAAGCCTATGCCAGAGGTGGGAAACCTTCAAAGCCAAAGTTGTTGTTGAGCTAAATGCTATTTTAGAAAATACAGGAATTAGGAATTTCAATGCGGATATTCCTAAGAATTAGAACAGCTCAATTCCAGAGCTATAATCTCTCCGCTATTTGCTATATTTCATGATATATTATCACCATTCTCCTAAATTGTATAGTAATAAATACTAGAGTATAAAGTAGAAAATTCCCAGTCTTATCTTTGAGAAAATTTAAACAGAGAAGTTTTTTAGGTTCCAAATAAGGAAAGAGGTCCTCATCACTGCTTCAAAAATGTCCAATTCATTGATCACTCCACCCCTATCTGGCCGCTGCCCGTGGACAATGCAGGAATTCACCCATGCAGGCATGGCCCTGTACATAGACCAGATAGGTGTTCAAACACCCCTATCACTTCAATATCGACTTGGTGTCGCAGTATATTAAATTGAAGTTGGAGGTATTAGCGTTTCGGAAATATTTTGGAGCTGTACAAATATTTTGAAAAATTTCTTATCACTTTTAGGTGGAACTTTTCAGATAAGTACGAGTAGCTTTTCCAAATCCTAGACTAAGATATTACTTTTACAATTCAACAACTTTCGCAGCTCACTCTCCTCATTATAGTATTGGTCAAAACATTTATAAGTAAACATCCACTGAAAACAAATTATTGGATTATAAAATAAGGAAACATTAAATTGAATCGAAATCAGACTAGTTACAAATATCAGTACATCGACATTAATCAGTTAAAATTAATTATCAACCATAGTAAGAGAAACACAGGATTCAGGTCCTCCATAGTCTAATGACTTTTTGGAAGGGACCATGAGTTTAACATTTAAGTTGTAAATGCTTCTTCCATGATTAAAATATTTAAAAATATTTTCAGTTTCCATCATTCATTATTGATATTTTGACTTGGTAATTGGTTGATAATCTAGGTCTATATTTTGTTGCGAATTGGCAAAAAGTGTTCACTTGAAAAACGAAAATTTGGCAGTAAACCATAAATTGAAAAGAAAATTACCAAACGCAAAGGTCAATACAAATCGATACATGTAGCCGAGTGAATTTTATTCATTTTAAGTAATAATATAATTAACGTTTATTAAATTAATCAATCAAGTTTTTAATATGCAGTAATAAATGCATAATAGTTAATTATATCAATATTGATAAAATTACATTAGCGAGATTCCGAGAATAGATAATGCTCCAAAAATGAGACTTAATACCAATTAAAAGAACAGTGACGATTCTCAAGGAATCCCACATCTCTGAGGAACGATATTAAATCGACATATTGTATTTATTGCGTATTTTAATACAGCAATCCAGCGAGAATCGCTTAAAAAATCATGGTAAATACAATATTTTCATGTAATGAATGCGAAAAACTAATTGGATTTCCGGAATCACTGGATATAAGGAGACTCTTTATGAAAATAACAAGCCCTTTGATATTAGTGTACCAACAGGTGGAGTTTGAGTAAACGTTCGAGAGAGCCGAGGGAATGGTATCTTCTTCCTTTATCTGCCCTCTTTCGTCAAAAGGAAGAACTATGGAGCAAGCAAAAGATTACGGAACTTTGTAACAGATATTCCGCTGAAATCAAAAGAGATTGGAACTTGTCCATTGGTAAGCAATGCGTAAATATATCAAAATTAAAGAAATGTTAGAAAAGCCGTAAGGCATCTTTCTTCATAAAAGTGTTGAAACATGCATGAAAGTAATCACTGAATGATCAAGGGAAAAATTACATCATTTATACATATAGATATGTATGAATGACATACAAAAGCGCACTCAATCCGCCACGCTATGCTTATAGTAACTCATCACTCATTTATGTATTTTGCTATTTTTAGATACATTTTCAACATAAACTTATTCATAACATCAAATCCTTAAATTGGCTCCAATTGGCAACGGTTAAGAAAATTCGAAAGAGACTTGGTCTAAATTTTCCTTACAAATGTAACAATTACATGTATGAGTAGAATTGTTCTTTTTGGTTTCCAAACTATGCACATATAAGTAGCCTTACCGTATGTCCCGTTCTGAGTGGAATTGTCCATGTTTAGAGGAATTGTCTCGATGAGTTTGATCATATTGTCCCGATTTGAATTTACGAGTAAAACTCCGATTGAATAAAAATGGGAGATTCAAATAGTTGAAGGTTCAGAAGACAGAAATTAAATAACTTGGGAACTCCACGCATACACAGAGGAAGACTAAAAGACTCATAAAATTCGGTAAAACAAAGCTTCAAAGCAACGTTCCATTTCCATCCTGATTTACATTCTTCAAAATTTAATACGTGCCGGGATTTTACTAAGAAACCTAGTAACCTTAATAATGAGTAACCCATCCATCCAACGTGTTAAGCAAGCGATTATGCATTAATACTTCTGATATAAGATACTACTGAGTAAAAGAAAGGAATGGGGATCCTGGCGATAATAATTTATATAAAATATTTCCAAAGGGTGTCAGGTGATCAGAACACTGAAGGATAATTGAAAGAAAACTTTCAGAGGAATAATTGGGATAGATAAAGTGACGTACGGCTTCAAAAGGCAACTCTTACCGAGAAAACTGAGCGATTGAATATGAAAATGATACACCTAGATGATTTTAAACCTTTGAAAATTAATGCACAAAGAGATTGAAATAAAGGGAAGCGAAATTAACGAGGTATTCGATATTCCTGTAATATGAGGTAATCAATTAAGGATACGAAGAATGTGAAGCCAGTTGGAAATAATTTAATTATGAAGCCTTTTTAACTCAGTCTTGTATGAAATAAGCCTTACTAGTATCATTTAATTTTGTCGGTACAATCCCTTTTAGAGGAGGTGCAACCGAGTTAATTTGAAAATTCCTTACTCACACATGCATTACAACATTTTGTCTCTGAAATGCTGTAATTGCTTTGATAATGATATAATGAAATATACCTTTAATACATAAAATAGATTCAAGCTACATTGTTGTTGCAGATGCGAATGGCCCTAAACAAATAAATAAAAATAAATTTAAGGGGTATCCTTGCATTTGTTCTTTCTTTATCAGATAAAACATACAAGCAAGATATTAGCAAAATTCAAAGAGATTCGGTAAACATTTTATGGCCATATACCGTTCTACCGTGTATTTCCGAATTTAAGAAGCACCCAAATTTAAGACTTGCCCAAATTTTGTAAGACATACAGGGGAACAAATCAATAATGCGATTGTGCGACGCATTATGATCGCCGTGCTACGTGTCCATACACCTCCAAAGAGGCTTAATGGACGGTTGAATCATAGCTTTAAACGTAATAATTTAAGTAAGTTTTCTTGGGAGTACCTGCTTTGCGATAATGCATTTATGATCCCGAAACTAAGACGCACCCGATCTCTGAGAACTCTGAAAACGCATAAAAAAGGGTCTTGTTACATTCAAGAATATACTGTATTTTAAAG
The DNA here is from genome assembly GCA_036926295.1 of Pachydiplax longipennis. Classification (NCBI taxonomy): domain Eukaryota; kingdom Metazoa; phylum Arthropoda; class Insecta; order Odonata; family Libellulidae; genus Pachydiplax; species Pachydiplax longipennis. The sequence goes on from JAVFKF010000014.1 coordinate 17,472,071, forward strand.
AGGCATCTGAAGGCAGACAATATGTGACAGATGGATGGAATTTTTAACTTAACCCAATATTCATGAGAAAAAAAAAGGATTGAGATGTGCTTCTGCGATTCACTGAGTAATCTGAACATTAATTAGAAATTTATTTGTAACATTTCGCAGCGAATGCGAAAGAGTAATCAGGAGTGAATTTCAATATTTCTATTTTTGATATAGATAAAGTAGATTCTTAAATTTAATCGTCAAGTTTATTTTATTACGTGCGTTATAGTCTCTCAGCAATTTTATAAAGACCTTTTTAGTAACTTCCATCTCTGAATTCATTACTGAAGATTCGGTATACGCTCAATGTATAAAACATTGAAGATAATTTCTATGCTCTAAAGAAAATGCGTTTCGTTTAGTCTATCAAAAATGAAAGGAAGATTAGTGATTTTACCAACATAAAGTATTTAAAGAGGTTGATTTATTGCTGGATTATGTAGTATTTTCACTAATTAAATTTATTTTTCTCCAAATATTCTTTTCCTCGTTCAACATGGTATAACATAGTGAATATTTCCTGATGAAAATTACTGTGCTATCTTTTTCCAAATATGCATTTCCCGCTATATTAACAAGATGATATTCGTGTAATGGAACCAAGTTTCTGTTCTTGGAAAAAATGTGTTTCTTGCCTTGAAAATTTCCCGACGGAGTCAGTAATCCTTTAATCGATGTCGGCATCTCACTTCCTCAACAACTTTCCCTATTCCGAAATGATGGTTGTATTCTACTCCAATAATGTATTACGCTTTATACTCAAATAATAAAGTAATGTAAGCTCGTTAATTAACATTCAAAGGATTAATGAAATTAACTCAAATTTTGTACTTGCTTTGATTAGTAGATTTCATTTAAAAAAATTTGTCTAATAAGAAGAGATACTATGATGATGAAAGACTGAAACATTTGTCCATTTTGAATTTTATCAGATGATATTTTGGACGAATGAGTTGCTTTCAAACAGACTCGCATTTCATGCACTTATGCTATAAAACTTTAAAAATCCTGGATGTGATATATTCTCACATTTAGTGATTACTTTTGCATTTCGTAAAGTCTACTTAGAGGTTTATACATTTTCATACCATTCAGGATGAGCAAGAGGATTAACTTTATTTAAATTTGGGTTGATACTCAACTCTTTAAGTTCAAAAGAATCTGTAATTTCTTTTAGACATTGCTTTTTAATACCAATATGATTCTGAAATGAATCTTAATGGGTTCTAGAAAGCAACAAAATTTCTATTTAAAGATATAGTTGGTTTATTTATCATTGCAGAATTAATTTGCTTCTTATTATTTTCCGGATTAACTTGTACAGATAAAGAATACAGATACATAATTATATAGATAAGTATACCGATAAATAATTTCCATATATGACGGTTGGTGGCAGTTGTATGCGTTATGTAGAACCGAGGCGTGAAGTATGAAAAAGATTAGGAGATACTGTTCTAATATTTCACTCTAAAGAATCATTATTTTGTTGGGGCTATATGAAAGATAAAGGCATTTAGAAGATTATCTCATCTAAAAGAAATATTTTTGTGTAATGTTTTATTAAACATATTCTGTGTGAGTTCATCAAACGATATAAGATTAATATCAAACCAATTTGTGGCGTTAAATCAACAAACTTCGAAAATCCGATATGTTTTGCCGACCAATGCTTGCTGAAATAACTCTTTAGGGTTGGCTTTGAGGATAAAGGTACATAATGCTGAGCTGCGTCTCACCGCAGAACGTCTAAGCGGAAGAACAAAGAACATGAAACCACAGATTGAATTATCTTTAGCGAGAATTTTGTAGGGAGAAGATGCAAGGCTAAGGAGGAACTTTACCAGTCTCTTTCTCGTGGTTGTATCAAATATAAAATTACAAATTCCACCTTAAAATTATTACTCTCGTAAAATTTGCAATTCATTCCAAAAGTATATTCTGTACTTTATAATAGCAGGTTACAATTACCGCAACATGCTGTAATGCCAGGTCGTAGAGCGGCTTGGGAGCGTTCTGGGTCCTTAGAGACGAGATTAGCCGCGGAAGACGTGTTAGAGGAGCTCAGCGGTAATGTAGAGCATCGAATTGCTCTTGGTCACCGACAGGTATGAGGCGCTTTGCAACAAATAGGTCAAACGTGTAAATTCATTTGGAGATGCTTGGGATCACGGAAGCCAGGAAATTTTAATTCCGGAATATCTACCTAAGTATTTTGACTACGAGTTTCATTTACGAGAAAAGTTTACGAAAATTCAACGCCAAGTCTTCTTTAGAATGCGATTCAAAAGAGTTATGGTTAAATGCAATTCATTTTTTCTTTACTCTTTGGAAAATTTACTTAAAAAGTCTACCTAGTGAATGACGGAAGATTAATATTAATTGATCAAAATTTAATAAAATTATTTGCTAAAACCATCCCTAAAAATATTTAGATTCTACACAGAAATTACAACTTTCTGGGATAATAGGATCATGCTAGGAATATCTGCCACAATTGAGGAAAACATTTTCATGGAAGGTCGAAACTTTTTACTTTATTACTTATATGATTCTTATGCTGAATCGGTGAAAGGAATGCATTATCAGTTATTACCGAAAAAAGGAATAAATTACAAATAAATAACAATTTCGAGCGAATAAAGATGAAATATCTTAATATAAGATAGATTATAGCTATTGAATAAATAATTAAGATTGAAATCCGTTCCCATTTGTGTTTTTACTATTTAACGAAAAAAGCTTTGGAAAATGGAATGTCACGAGTATTTTATGGTATTTGTATAAGTTTGATTGAATCCCGCGGAGCAATTAAAAAAAAAGCATAGGATATTACAACAAGATTACTTGGATCAACACCTTTATGTGACCGTTGAGTCGCATCCTCATTTAATTCTCTTTCATGAACAAACGCGCTATTCAAAAAATAATCTCGAATAAAATCTGAACGCATGAAGGCAGCAATTTCGCTCGGGATGCCTCAATTACGAAGGATATTGATCCCGAAGTCAGGAATTTTCTTTCGCGGGTAGGAAACCGCATGTTTCGAAAACAGATATTTTGGTAAAGGAACCAAAGCTGTTCTTTCAGCGGCTTATCGAGTTCTTAATCGCTCTAAGTGGCTTCGTTGGCAGATCCGCCCACACGTGAGAGAATGGAATGAGAAGTACTCAAAAGAGGGACTTCTTTGGATTCTTGCGAGGAACCGTTTCCAGAGCAACTGCCGCTCTTCACAGAATGACGTCACTTCATCTCTCTATTCTCATCTCTCTGCTCCCTCGGAAATTTCCGAACATTTTGGCGGAGAACCCTATCGTCTCAAAGGATTCCCACGATATGTCACACCCAGACAGGTAAAGGAATTAGATGAAGCCCTGATTGTTAAAACTTATTGTATTCGGCTATTTCTGGAGAAATCATGAGAAGTATGAACTTAAAGAATTAGATGGATTTCTCAAATATTCTGGAGTACAGTGAACCCTCGATTATCCGGGCTAATAATAGTCCACGAATAACCAGAAGACAGGAATAATCCAAACTTTTTCTATTATTTACTTTTACAATTTAATAATCAGCAAGAAAAATTTTGTACATTTTCCACAAATTAATTTTATTATAAACATAAGACTGTAAAACTTTTAGTCTTATGTTTATAATAAAATTAATTTGTGGAAAATGTACAAAATTTTTATTGCTGATTATGGAATATTTCATCAAGACAACGCCTGAAACTGTGAATTTTATTTTACAATTTACTATTATTTGCACTCATTCCGTTATTTTGGATTGTTTAATGGACCTTTAATGGAAATCTTATAATACATGTTAGTTTTTCATCAGTAGGATCTATATCTTTGGCCTAACTAAGGAAAAAGCAATTATTCAGCTTGATTCAGATCAAGGGAGAACTAAGTGAAAAAAGCGAAAATTATTTGTAACTTTACAGGACAAAAATAAAATCTCACCAACATCCGTGATATCCACTACAAATGAAAATTATTATTACCAAGTAAATGTATACGAGCTTTACCTTGAAGACGAGTGGAAGTTTTATCTTCAATTATTCTTCTAATAAAATCGAAAAATTGTTTTTATCTCAAATTCATATAAAAATATTCAATACCTATGTTAATCTCAGGGATGTATTAAATCACGGGTTGAGAAAACTTCAATTTTCAATGCGTCTATACAATAAATTTTTCAATGTGACAGCGACATTAATATCATAAAATAATATAAAATAAGTTAATCTTGAAATATTTAGTTTGTTATTACTTGCATGGTATTTATTTATTTTATTTAGATCCTGTTCCCATATGAAAAGTGTCAGGTGGCAGCCTCAACCATTTAAAATCAACTCTTATAGATTAGAAAATATTTTTATTAAGCATACACATAACACATAGCAGAGATATTAACAATACATTCTAAACTAAAATTTGCAATTCTTTCTTTCCTCCTGTTATATATGACGGTTTTATTTTAACAAACATATTTACGTGCACCTAATATCTTATGCAGCCAGTATTTCATCCAATATTTCCAGTAAAAACGAAATTCAGATTTAAAAGACATTGCACTCTCCTATATAACAAAAATTTATTCGGAGATCAAGAGTCAAAAATATAATTCGTGTAATATTCAATGAAATAAAAATAATATAATTATGCACGTTCGTATAGAATTTTTATTCCATTAATTACAGTTATCAAGCTCAATGGTACGTATTAATGAACACGTGAGCGCTGACGTCCTCTCTATGTGGAAACAGAAGTGCAGATCTCAGAAGAGATATCATCTTATTAATAGAGTGCGAGAGCATGAATAGAAATGAGCTCGAGAGTGAATTCCCTGGAGAAGACAGGGCAGAGCGCAGGATATAAACAGGGGGAGATTGGAATTGTAATTGTATTTCGACCCGCTCGCTCTAAGAACTCCTTTGAATCCGGCTTCACTTCTCAGACAGTTCGCCAGATGTCTCCTCGACCGCCGTTCCTTCCCAAATGAAGGTGAGATCGTAACGGTCATCCAAAGGTCGCATTGTTTCGAAGAAAATGGAAAGTGAGTGGAGTCGAACGGAATTCGACAAATAGGGAACGGATTAGAGAGCGCGTGGGAGGAGAAGAGCTGAGATTGCTTAAAAGAATTCGAGGAAGATGTAAAGAAAACGAGAAGGATGACCAGGGAGAGATGCATAATATGAATCAATCTTTATATCAGAATTAACTAAGGGTGTTGAGAAAAATCTGCAGGCCGAATGCGGCTCGTGAATATCTAACGTTGTTAAAATTTTGACAAAAGTTTCGGTACATTTCCATCAGGAGCATAAGACAGCATGCTGTGCCATTTACTTGTGTCCTCTGGAGCTATGTCTTCCCTTACCTTATTCATACTACTGAGGTCTGCGTGAAAACAGGTGGTGGAAAGAAGCGTCACTCCCCTCTCTGGCAAAACTCTTTCTTTGGCCTGAGGGTAAACAAGTCGAGCTGCATGGCATTTTGTCTAATAGAAAAGTACCTAAGATTTTATCTAATAGAATTTTCCGAAGTAATGCTTGGTGGTAATCAATTCCAAATGGAGACTTCCGATATCCTAGTGAGTAACGCGGTCAGCTTCCTTGAAAGCGGTCCTGGGTTCGATTCTGGGTGAGGAACAGATGCGAAATCAGCTATCGAAGCACATTACTACCATCATCATTCCATTAGGAACAATTTATTTAATTTCCTAAGGAAAGTACTTTATCTCAACGATAGAGTTTAAGAGTAATAGAGTAAGTATTAGTACAATAATAGAGTATTAAACGATTTTAGACTTAGGCACAAAGTGTGCAAGACAAGGCTTAAAATAATCTACTTTTAGAATATATAGAAAGGAAAGGGTGTGATGAAACGAACCACCAATGAGTTGTAATGTATCCTGGCTATTGATGGATAAGATTCTTTTTAATAATTAATAAAATATAACCCAAAGATGAAAGTGGATTCGTGTGTAACGTGATATAAGGAAAGATGGGGAAAATTTTCTGGAATGCGATTACATTGAATTCTCAGAATTTATAAAGCCTGTTAGTATACACTTATAATCATGTTATCAGGCCGTAATATTTTATGATCCTGTTTTCCCTCCGGTTCAAAGAAAAAACCTGATTTAGGTTCAGTTCCGATTGCGCTCGTCTGCCAATGTCGAACCGGTTCGACTAACATATTAGCATGAAAATTCTAACCTCAACCTTCTCTGTACCTTCTGCATCTTATATTAAAAAAAATTGTTTATTGAATATATCTCACGGAGATACGGAAAAACTTAAAAGATGTGATTCATATGTGGAATATAAGAACTTATGCGCGCTCGTAACTTTCTTACCACCTTCATTTTATTATATTTGATTCAGAGGAATGCAAAATAAAAGAGGCTATTGCGTTTCTAGAAGGCAAAAGAACCGATGATTGACAGTTTTTTTCTGAAATAACACGAGAATATATCGGTGTCAAGTAACCAACATAACTCACTTGAGGCTCGAGGCAGTAATTAGGCAAACCCTTTGTTTTCATAAACTTCTCAAGCGTGTTCATCTGATGATAACGGCAATCCCCGAGCAGAAACTCGCCAACCTATCTTTCTCCTACTTTATCCAATCATCTCTCCCTTCATCAGCTAGTTTGATAGATCATCCTCTCCTTGAGATTTACTTTCCCTCCGACAATTTCTTCCTTGATTGGGCTGATTTTCTTTCCCCCACAACTTCCAATCCATTCTTCGCTTAGTTAACGAAGCGGCAAAAAGTTGGAGTATAAGCGTCGGAGACTACGTTTCGGACGCGCGCATTACAACTCACGACAGCGCATAACTTTCTACATCCACTTACAAAATCCTCTTGGGACGACCTTCACCTTTTCTTTCTGCTCATCCGCCCCCTCTTTCCATCTCCGCCTAATTATCCATACTTTCAGACTTTTCGCGTCGTCCCCCTTTGCGATCTTCTTCAAGGAGAAATAAGTAAGTTCTGCCTTTCATCTAGTTCTCTCGCTCTTTCGTACGTCTTCCCGGAAATTTTCTTTCTCCTTTCAATTTCCTTTGAGCCCCTGCTATCGACTCCTACTGTTTTGCTCTTATGTTTCATTTCTCATGCTTCTTAACGATGTCAAGTGCCATGGAAAGATGAAGGAGGAACACCCACGTGCTATCAAACAGAAGAATTGATTTCTTAACGTTGCGGAAATTATTTCATCAGAAGGATATCGTTGTGTAATCAAACTTAGCGCTGTAAAGTAAATTGTTATATTTAGGAGGAGCATATAAGAGCAGGATGGTGAGTCCATTTGTTTCTCGTAAATTTCACATAATTGTCAGTGAGTTGTCTCACAGCTGATCAGAGGAATGCTTTTTCAAAGCGATGGATTCGAATCGTTTGGATTCCATGTTCGATAGCACCATTACCATTCCTTTTGCATACCCAATTTTGCATCTTTCAGACGAATACAAATATATGAACATTCCATTTGCCTAGGTAAGGAGAGACAATCCATTATACGTATTTATAATCCGTTGTTTATTGTCATATCTCTATCCATAAGAGCATCTAAAACGCTAAATCAATGCATCTCCTCCGCTTCAATCATACCACTTTTTAGTGATGCGGGAATCGTATTTCGTTTTTATTTTTACTTAATCTAAAATTGACTACATTTCGATTGATTCGACACGATAAAAAAATTTAGTTTATATGAATCTACGTAATTTGATTCTCGATAATTCTTCGTTTGTTTCTCGTGAAATTTACAAACTGGAACTTGCATTTTCTTCGTCTCCTATTTAAATTCGTCATCCAAAATAACATTGCAAATTTAAAACTCAACAAGAAATTTTCATAAATAAGATATAATATCGTAATTATACTCATTTTGATAATGAAACTAGTCTTTTTTAGAAGCCTACTTTTATAAAATGTGCCAGGCAGAAAGTATAGGATCGTTTAGTAGCCCTAACTATAACTGATATCTTTGTATAATAGAAAGAAACATCTAAAATATTTAAAAGGATAATTATTCTTAAAACCTTGAAATAATAAGTTTTCAAAGAAAAATGGAATATTAACCTCCAGTTCCATTTTCATTGACTATTGGATTCAGGCTCAACTTGACAGTTATTTTATTTGTTCCACTAACATATATAACATGTATGGGCAGCTCACCTTGTTAAAAATAAAATAAGCTGTAAAAATGTCAATCATAAAAAATCATATATACTGTTAACTAGCTATGAAAAGAATATCATCTATTGAATATTTTAGCTATCTCTTAAAAACTTCAAATGGAAAACCTTTCCTTCTCCTTCGATCCAAAAAAGGTAAGTTAAACATACGTAAGGCATATTTTTATAAGTATAATCTATCTTGTGACCTATCATGCGATTGATTTTTTTAGTCTTTCTAGCCTAATATTATGAATGTAAGGGGACCAAATAATGACTGCATAAGAACAAGTAACAATGAATTTCATTCTCTTGATATCTTCGCAAGAAAGCTACAGGCTCGGGTTTACTTTTAAGTTGATGATTTCTAATTAAATTATTGTCCAAAGGTTTACAGTTGCACAGAGAAATTTCCAACTTTCGTGCGATGAATCCCAAAGATTCCCCACTTCGTTAGTCACGAAGTGGCAGACAAAGGTCGATTATAACTAGAATGGCAGAGTGGTGCGGTGAGAAGCCCTGAATAGCAGATTGCAATGGTCAAAACTCCGTTGCCTGTCTCACGCTCTATAATTCTGGACCAAAAGCCGAATGAGGAGCTTGAAATGCAAATCTGGTTCTCCTTTGATTCATCAGGGAATGGGAACGTTTGGCGTAAGATAGTCAGGGGAGAGAGATAATGCAGTCGGCATTATTAATGAAACAAAAGTCGCAAGTTGTATTCTTACTTTATTGTGGAGGGGAAGGTGCTGGAGATTATTAACGTTGGCTTAAACAGGCAATAGACTTTTAGATGGAGTTATTAATACGAGTGGTATATAAGTTGGGAACAATTAGGAATTTGCGAATTCAGCTGATTAGGTCTCAACTTAAATACATCCAACCAAGAAGCACATTTAAATAACATGGTGAAGTATAGATAAATATGTAGAAAGGTGGTAAAGTAGTAATGTCTATTATATCAAAGTGGAATATTGCAAATTATTTCTTGACTTAGACATACGGGTGGATTTAAGCTACCAGAGGCCTGAATCGTTAAGTTAAGATCGTGACTGCATTAGGAATAATCAGAACCAATGAGTCCACTTTGTTATAAAGCATATAAAAATATATAAAATCCATTCGCTTTGCTGTGTCAAGTAAAAAAATGCTGAATAGTAAGAAGCAATTATATCAATTACAATTAGTAGGGATACTAAGTTAAATATTGAGCAAACAATTACATTATTTAGAGGTATAAAGTAATATATCCTACAAGTAATATATTCTATAAATCTGTAGAATTAATAACCATATACATTGTTCTTTCTCTGAATAACAAGAACCAGTGAACAAGCAAGGGTGAAAATTTAAATTGGAAAATAAGGGCGCCATAGGGAAAATCAAGAGAGAATAGAACGGGGAACACAGGACTCTACTCTCAATTTTCGTTTTTTTCTACGATATCGTGCAGTGCACACGCCATTTGAATTACTCTCCTGGGAAATGTACTGAATAGAGAGAAGTACAGCGAGTAATCTTACCTCGGCGATGTTCCTCTTGCGAGGGTCTGGCAAGCATTCGTCGAGATAGAGTTCTCAGGTGCTCTTCAACACAAAACGCAGTTGCATCTCCTCGTATTCAGATCCTATACGGAACTCATGCAGCACTAAGCATCTCCTCCTCCTCTTCCTGTTGAAATAATAGTCATTTCCAGAATCGTTATTTTTCAATTTGAATTCTTATTATTTGCATTCATAACTGCCTGTCCAAAATTATTCTACAAGTTTTATAATGACCATCGCCAATGTAAAAATAGCATAAATAGTATTTCTTCCATGAAAATTAGTCAACTCAAAGGAGCTTAGTGTAATTTATACTTCCGAAAATCGACACAGTCTTTCGTACCACTTTTTGGAACTACTATTCTACCTTATAATCCATTACGAAAGATAATAGAGTACCTTGACTTACGAAATTAATGTACTCGTATTTCAGTTTGCAGTTTGCTTATGGAAAAGTTTGTATCTCGAAACCCAGTTCTCCATTGTATCGTTTCAGTTTTTTTGGTTCGTTTCTTGATATAAAGTTCGTTTCTTGAGATCAAAATTGAAAACGGAAGAAGCTTGTATGCAGGATGGTATGTGAATCGAGATACTACGTAAGTTTTGTTTAAGTGCATATTTTTCATCACTATTGAAAATCATTCACCGATGGTAGTAGTATAGGTATTTTATACTTCTATCTTCATTTTCGTGGGTGTTATTTTTCTGCCCTCTATTGCATTCTATGCTACTTTTTCAAGATGCTTTGAAATGGAACAAAGGCAAGGAAATAATTTATTTCCCTAATACACCCATCAACCAACATACTTTATTCTTTCAGAGAGTCTATATTCGTACACCAACCAATAGCGGATGATGGGTTTATTGGTAAACAGTTAAACAGCCCACCCTCCGATGGCACGCATTTATTTTTGGATCGTGTGGAAAAGAGATGGAAAGTGAAGAAGGACCGTCTGCACGTTCTGCCCTTTGGCGCTGAGTTGCGCAACGGCGTTTATGTTAATGCGTGTCTCCGAGGCGTTGTGGCCTTTATCCCACGAGGAGGATGAGTCTGCCGTTTGCCCACGCCATCTTCACGCCCCGGAGACCTTTGACGCGATTGGCCGCTTCCAGAAGAGGCACATCTCCCTCTTCAGCCTCCTCTTCTCTGGAAGCGATTCGCTCGCTGTTTCAGGGAATCTGCGGACGAAATCGCGCAATTCAGTTGCAGCGAAATTTTTGCAAGAGAGAGATCGCAAACTGGTCCTGCCGAAGCTCGACTATATTCAAAAGATTTAGCTCACAGAATATTTAGAACTAGCTTTTTGAAATAAAGCTCGAGTAATCGAACTACCTTAAATAATAAAAACTATTCGAAGGGTATTAATGAACATTTAAATTTGTGTTTTCAATTATAAATAAGAGTGGTAGATTTTAATTAATGACATTTTCAAAAATGTAGATTTAATCTTAAATGCAAAGGATGGAATTTACCTGTGCGATGCCAACATAGTATGATGAAATCGAACATAACGTAGTCTCAAGGGAAAACGAACATGAAAAAGGCTAACAGGACCAGGACCAGAACCCGGATCTTTCACTTTCCGGAAAGTGGATTATTAATGACTTAAAATAAGGATTTTCAAATACAAATTGCGCTAATACTTCGGTCACTTATTTCTTTTATCCCTTCGTCATAATTAAATTATTGGCTAAGGAAAGACGTTTTCCACGTGAAGTTTATTGATTACTTTAAATTAACTTTAGGTCCTTCAGGTTACTGGAAATCATCAAGGTTTTTATATAAATATATTTTCCCATAGACCTGAATGTTGTTTTTAATACAATCGACTTATTGTTTGAAAATCCTGAATTTGTAAATGAAAGTTAATTTTTTTAGAGATACAATAGTATTGCTCCTTCTTTGATTAATTTTCATTGAAAGCGATGGAAAACTCTAACGTACCAAAAGAATCATGCAACAGATACCGACTCGAGGCTTGATCTTTTCTCATTTAGGATAGCATATTTACTAGAAAACTCCAGCTTTCCCGCTTGGTCCAGCTGCACTATCGAAACCGTTTGAATCTGAACAAAACAGTTTTGAAGATATCCGAAGATCGGCCACCTGTCCGATTTTGCCTCGAGGACAAAACAAACTCCTTAGCAGTCGATTCAAGAAAGCATTTTTTCCGTGAGCAATACGCGAAAGTAATCGATTTGGAAAATAGAATGATAGTGCGTGTATCCCTCGTCCCATGTCGAAATGAGGTTGATAGGGCAGATGCAGGGTACATACAGATGTTAACTTAGTAAATTAATTACAACTAAAAGTTATCCAAAATTTCTTAGGTGTTGTTCTACAAAATATTTTTTAAAGAGGTCAATAGATAATACTAAACTGTAGAAACCTCTTTTGATCGGTAATGGCAAATGCCAATAAAAACTGCGGTACCTTAACTTTATTATGCTGATGTAGCAGATCTTGTTTTCATATTTTTACAATAGTATAAATTTTTGCCGTCGAAAATTAGAATGATCTATTTATAAAGAGCTAATTTCCATAAAGAGCATTTTGGTGGCCCATTTATTTTTAACATATGTAAGGAGAAGTGTTTCTTAAATATTTTCGAGGCCCTTTAAGTCTCTTAAACAGTCTTAACAAAAGTTAAAGGTATTCGAGCCTCAATGTCGCCTGAAATGGCCTTAAAGCGTTTGTTTTCGCTAGAAAAGTTTCTTCTCAATTTTTTCATTCACAGCATGATTTTCCATTTTCCCATCCTTTCTTGAAGAGATATTTGTTGTAAATTTCATCTTAATATAAAACTACGAATGGTAGAATATGAGGGAGACAAATTATTTTAGTTTATCGACCTATTAAGTAATAGATCGATATACTAAAAATAACCATAATGAGGCCAAATGCATCATTTCTTTCAGTCACTTTCGGTTCATAGAAAGTCAAACCAAGGGCTAAAAACTACATTTAAGGATTCAATTAAAAATATTTTCAATTATATTATTTTCATAGTCCGATTAATCATTATAGTATATTATTTTATCTGTTATTTCATTTATTATTCATTTATATTATTTGTTCAGAACTTCTCAAATGATACTTCTCTAGATTATTTAAGAATTATGCTTCTAGGACTAATTTATAAAATTATTTAGCTAACATATATTGATATATTGAAATTCAATAATGGAAATATAAAAGCAATATTCTTCTAAAAATGTCATTAAATTCATTGCGATTGTAAAAATAGCACAGACCTCTTTTACCTCTTGCGCGTTCACTTTATTATGGTTGATTTACGGCTATTTGGCTTCTCAGCCAGTCGATCAGAGTTTACTAAAAATTCAATGATCCCTTATATGGAAACATGCTTCATACACCGAAGCAGATATATTCTGAATCCTTTAATTGATAGCATTTGATGATCTCATACCTCAGCCAACTGAGTAACGGCCTTTTAAGAGGCCTTTTCTATCATCCGCTAGCATTGCACTCTAATTCCATGCATAAATTGCATGTTTTCCGATATTGAATAATCATTTAGAAGTGAAAATCAAACGTAGACGGCTAGAAATATGCAGTGAACACGGAGATGATCACCAGCTATCTATGAATACCGTTACGAAGGATTAGAAACGAAAAGGGGATAAACAGATGATAAAAAAGATCCGAAATGTCAACGTAAAAGTGTTTCTCAATAATACTAAAGTGACAGAACAAAGGCGGTGTACCTCAGGAGAAAATTTGACACGCATGATATCTTATTTACAAAAATTTCATCAGGTTCCTAATGAGGCAACCGAGCGTTCCCCTTAAATGTCTCCGCATAACGCATGATGGGTAATGAGAAATCGTCGAAAGAATGACTACTCATATTTTATACCCTAAGTCTCTCTCTTTAGCGCCCCCGCGTTCGAGATCTCTTTTTCGTGTATTTATATTCAAATTTAAGCTTTCATTCAAGAAATATTAACTTTAATGAAGCAGAAATGGCGAGGGTCTGCCAGGTAGAGAAGGGTAAAAAGGGATTTGCAAAAAACAGGACGAACGAAAGCCGGGGAGAATTCCAGAGAAAGATAATTAAAGACACTTCCAGAGAATGGCGATGCGAACATGGCTTGTTTTACATTTATTCTAGGCAGCTTGTTTTAGTCGCTTGATGACATCTTTAGGAATATTCCCATATTCAATTCGATAACGAATGAATATGAATAGAGTAAAATAGAATTGAAATACATCTGGAAAGAGTATATAAAGACGGGAAGTAAGGAATAATACATCTCCCGTTTGTTGTTCGTCATTCCCTCTTTCAATATCGGCAAAATGGCTTCGTGTTGGTTACATGACTCTAAACTGTCATATCAGCGGATAATTCTATCCTGTCTCAATGAAATATTAATATCAAATCTCATTCTTTTCGAATTGTGAATTAATTGTTAGGAATAGCATCTTCTGCAGATTAAGGTAGCTCTCGGATAAAGTGGGAGATTTTGGCTCTTGGAAAGGGTGGATGACTAATCAGTAAGATTTAAGTGCAAAATAGTGTTAGAATTGATCCCAGGAATAATGAAAACGTGGCATTACTTGGTAAATTATGTCAAATGGATGAGTAGGCAGAAAGGATCCTTTGTTACTAATTGCTTCCGGGAATGGGTTATAATTTCGTACTGAATACCGATCGAAAGAAAATGCAGTATTAAAATTAACGCCATAAATTTACTAACCGGTAGAGCAATTCTTGCTTCTGTAAGGAGCTTACAGGTCCATATCAGCAGTTTTTCCCAACCGGTGAAGCACGTATCACCAGTGGGGGACTTAAAAGACCAGTGGGATGCAAACAGGTTAGTATAATTTTATTTCAGTACTTCAGCTCTCCAATATTCTGTTCCATTGCTAATTAATCCTCAAAACTGCCATTCGCGAGGAAGCTATACACTCGTAAAATACAGATTTAATTAGGAAAACAAATATTTCACACTTACGTGGGACTTGAGGAGATGAAAAATGAGACTAGAGATCGGAGAGGTCGAAACACTGCCCTTAGAGCGCTAATTGATTCTAGTTATTAAGATTCCTTAACACAACTATTTTTCTACGGTTATATAATGTAAAAAAATCGCAAAAAGGAAAATAATTTCCTTGTTATTCGATTATCCATTACAGCGCAGAAACATTCTCATATAGAATTATACTTGTGTGACGTTTAACGAATAAAAAACTTCAAATGAACAATTCTTATGAAATCAACGAATATTTTTAAAAATATTAAAATACCAAATATTCCTTTCAAAAAAATTCTGTTCTTTATTCGAATATAATCTTCATTATCACCGATAAGATATGGTACACTAGAGAACTGATGTTTAAATCAAATTCTACCATTACGAAAAACACCAGGACTTTTTAATACGGGAATCGCAAAGACGATTTATTATAATAAAATAATCTGAAAAATATAAATGTGAATGTAAGCCAATTTCAGGAATGTCCTTTATATCCTACGGCTTTCAAAATGCCAATCTAATTAACACTCCTTTTCCCTTTGTTTTCGCTAAGAGGATATAATATAAGAGTATATAAATTATATTCCGGAATGCCTAAAAGTCAAATATATCGTTGGTAGAAGTGCACTTCGTGGAAAGGAAAAGCTCTATCTCCGTCATCTCCTAATCCATCGTTAATTCCGTCCTTCCCTCTGGCCTTCCTAGGATTTGAAGAAGAGAGAACAATCCCTGTAACTTTTTTTTTTGGATAAATCACTCCCAAAACTTCGTAAGTAGTTTTAATCTTGCTTCGCCTTTCATGCAAGGATCCCCCTCAAAAAGTTCCCACTGAGGCTTAAGGCATTGTAAAATCGAAGAGCTTACGATAAAAGCCTTTATAGTTCCCGAATGCATCCTTTTCTTCTTCTGAGTAGTATGCGTTTAAATCACACTACGTTTGTTTTATAATAAAGCAATGGATAAGTTAAAATAGCTCTCCTTAAAACATTCTATGAAACGGTACATTACTTATTTATATCTTGGTTTTATATTGATAAACCTAAGAAGAATTTGTATCTTCTTGTATTTTTTATAAGTAATGTTTTTTATACGATATCTGACGAGAATGGAGGGAACTAAGATGATCTTCTATTCCTAGAATTCTAACGAAGGAAAACACTTAAATCTTTGATAAAAAAGTAGAGAATATTTAGCTTACTAAATGGAAGGCTATTAGTTTAGAGAAGAAATGGACTGAGTGACTCTTCTAGAGGTATGCTCCATTCGTCATTGCCGTATCTGAAGAAAAATAAAAGAGACTAAGTAAGATATAAAAGTGGATAATGAATAGGATAGATATTCTGAATGTTAATGCATGTAAAAAATACGCTGTCTTTTGGGGCTGTACGATTCCGAATTTATCACGGATGTCATAAAAAATATACCGAGAATAGTAATGCGCGAATCTTGCTTTTTTGTTCCAATTGAATTCAAATAGAACTGACTAAATATTCAGTTCGATACAATTTTTCGTTCGTGTGTTTTTCGCACTCTTCTCGTAAAATTCCCAAACTGTTAACTCACGTTTCCTTCGCCTCCGGCTTACCGTCGTCATCGGCTAAAATAACAATGCAAATTTATAAGGATTTGATAAGGAATTCTTTTAGTTTAGACATACTTTCGTAATCAGTGAATTAGTTTTGGTTGTAGCATACATATAATATACAAAATATGCCAAACAAATTTCGTTTAGAAAATTGGTTAATGATATAAAAATAGAGTAACGAAAACCCCCACTTAAGTTTTTATTCGATTCGAAGTTTTGCAGACGTCAATTTGGTTTGAAATTTCAGCCATTCAAAATATTTCTAAATGATGTTCAAAATATTAATGGAAATATATAAAAATAAAATAATAAACTACCTAAATGCAGATATTTCTACCCAAAATGCTATAGATTAACTTATGTTACAAATGTTGGAAAATATCCTGATTCCGAAACAAATTCCTTCATTTACTATACGAAAAAAGAATTAGAGAGAGAAAGAAATTAAATATAAGAATGCTAAGAAGAAGGAATTGATATTATTTTCTGATTTTAAAGGCGTAGTTTCATCGTCCGTATGATGGATAACATTAGTATTCAAAGGTTCACAAATAAAGACTCCGTTATTTCTGAAAATTCTCCTAGAATCAGAATAAATATCTTCCTCGATGGGCTGTTATAATGTCCTTGAAGAAGGCCTTGCATCGTCGGCGTCCGTTGAAGACACTGTTTCCGTTACGGGCGATCTTTAAGAGGAGAATGCCAATGGCTCATCCCATTTGAAACGCGTTCAAGAATTCCCGATTCCACGCCAAACGCTTCCATCGGAGGAAAATGTATATGAGAACCCGTTCAAATGATACATTACCTGAATTCATGAAACTTGCTTTTCCAAGAGTAATTCTAGTTTATTTCTTTAAGTGGTTTTCAACCGGGAATCTCCTGGCGAGAGAGATTTTCTCATGGGCGAGAGGTGTAAAATTTACCTTTGCTAACTGTAAACGGAAACCAATAGAATTTATTATTTGTTAAGTAGGGTTTAGGAGTTTCATTACAGTATAACTGAAGCAAAAAATATTCGATCTATATCCCCGCAAAAATAATAAATATTTATTTTGGGAAAAATTGAGACTAAGAGTCTCCTCTTCCATCAAACTCTTAGAAATATTTTATACATTTAAAAATTTAATAAATTAAGTAGAAACGTAGGTTCCAAAGCAGGAAAACTCACACTTAAAAGAGGTGTGTGAAAATCCTGCGTTAATCTACCTCTAGTTCAGCAAAAAGATTAGAAAAAACATGAGAAGTAGATAAAAGAAAAGGTAGAAAAATACGTTTATGGTGTACATCAACAAGAATATGAAAATGTTTATACATCAATAACCACACCCATCGTTTGAAAATAAATTTGGTATGAAATAAGTAAACAATATATGCAAGTGACTTCATGATAATATGGAAAATAAATATAATAATTATGAGTTAAAAGCGACCAGTGGTATATATAAGAGAGTTTGAAAATAAATAATTTGAAAATTGTGAGACTATCCAAAGAAATATTTATTTTTTCGATAAAAACAATGATTATTTGAATTTTTCTGCTGAATGAAAAGAGTCCAATTATCATTCTCTCTCGTACAATCCCCAGTAGGAGTTCGAGATCCACTGGTATAATAGGAAGCTCAAGATTATCTCATACTATAGACTTCCAATCATCCGGGATGATGTGGAAAGTGAAAGTGATAGAAAGTGAAATTCTACTTATAGCAAACATCAAAAGTAAAGCAAATGCTTCTCAAGCAAAATAAGCTGAAGATTCGAAAATATAACCGAAAAATATGATAAATATAGATAAAATATATCAAATGGAAGACAGCGTTTATAAAACATAATGTTTTTGAATTTCGCTCGTCTCAACCAAAAAAGAATTCAATGAAATCGGAAAATATAAATTCAAACTCACAAAAAGTGATAGAGTGAATATACTGAATTCATAATGTATTCAACTTCTGCTAGACAAATTTTCCTTTAAAAGAATCTTACTAGGAATTGAATATACGAGCTCATGTGGATTCAAGTTAAGCCTTTTTAAATCTCAAATAGCCACCGTAAAAAAATAGTTGCATCTGAATGAATTCATATCTGAAAATTTAAACATGTGAAAATAGATTAATTCATCACTCAAATTTGTTGCAAGCTGCAAGTTACGTGGCAGGGGTAGTTATAATTTCAATTCCAAACTGAAATTAAGGAAAGCTGGGATGAATGATAGTCGAAAATTTTAATTTCCAACTTCTAACTGTAAAGTTATTTGTATTGTTATTTATTCTGTTTGTATAGCGGGAAATATGATTTGTTTTATCGTTACGTATTATTTTACCAGTTTAAATTTTTAGGAAAGTTTCTTTAAATCAAATATGCAAAATACATATCACAAACAGATTGTACAAATCACTGTATACCGCAGCAACATTAACTTCATATATCATTTAATTTCTATGGTATCCAATCATAAGTACACACCATAAACATTCATCACTGCAAATTATGTAAATTATGTAATAAAAACATGTAGGGGAGTATAAAAATATGTTGACACTCAAACCACCCGCCGTTCTCCTCAAATTCGAAGAAGTGCGACCCCATCCGGTCTTCACTGGAACTACTAGGATTAATCTTCGAGAGGCGCGTTTTCTCTTTCCAGTTTGAAATCGCTGAGGAGATAATATATTTTTCGTGTCGAAAATGCAATTAGAATCACCTTTACATTTATCAAAAATGCATGAGGACGGCTATTTTGACCTATTCTATTTTCATGATGATTATGAATTTATGACTTATGAAGTAATTTAAAATTTTATAGTAATACAGCACGATTCTATACCAATAGTTTTGCGAGTGAATTATTATCTCTGAACTTTCAAGAAATGATTTTTTTGTTGGATTTGAAAAATATTTTAAAAAATATATAAAATTTACGCGCTAATAAACGCTTAAAGGGGATTTTTACGATCAATTTAAAATCGGAGCTATTTTTACTCCATTTCTTAATTGTTAGCAATTCAATAGGTGTTTGGCTTTTAAGGAATTTTGGAGGACGTACATGGCTTTTTATCAGTGGCATTGAACAATATGGAATATTAATTTGCACACAAAAAATAAAATGGCGCAATTAATTCGTATTGTCAATGATATAGAGATAAACATTAATTCCGAGGAATGCGTACACATTGTTTGAAGTATCTCATGGATTTCTTCCTGCGATATTGCACCAATTTTATGTTATACTCTTCCTTCTAAAACGGGGAAATTTAAAATGAAACCATATTCTTTCTATTTCCTCTTGAACCTCCCACAAACACTGAGTATTTCCTTTTGGAATCGCATTTTTAGAGGAATCATCATTTCCTTGAATTCAACAGCGCTGACGGCAATATTCAGAACCATGAAAGATCTTCTAGACGTTGGCGGTAAACCAAAAGTTGGAACAACACTACCCACTTTCGGTAAAACTGTAATGCTTACATTAATTTCTCAACTATTTTCGACTCAAAATTTATTTTGTGATCAATCGATACCCAAGAATTATTCCACTTACTGCATCCGAATACGAGATATACTTATTTTATTACAGTATTACATTGAGAAAGTCGACTAAATATTTCCTTACATTATGATACATTCGACAGAAATGAAGGCCCTATAGAATACTAAAGTAGCAACATGGAATTCTCAAGAATTTAATAGCTCTAGATTCGTATCAATCTAAAAAGATGTTTATTGATGTAAAAGTAGTGACGAGACTATAATATCCGTTAGGTAAAGCTTGAGTCGTGGGATTTATAAGTGGAATGCCTTCTGATTGTAAGGGAATATGTTAATTTTATTCCACATTTATGGTTCAGTTGATTTAATTGAATAGATCAATTGCTGAAAGAATTGTGGCTATAAAATACGTTATTTTAAATTTCATGCAATAAATTCAAGAGCATACTAATTGTTCAAGTTGCAATGTAACCTTATTTCTATAATGATTTCTTGGAGTTGAACGTGTATTACGCTAAGAATTATATTATTTCCTTAGTCTTGCTATAAATAAAATGAAACTTATCATGGTAAATTAGAACGAATCTCTTTCTTACAAATATCGAATTCATTGCAATAAATCCTGCCAACCGCTTGACATTATCTGTATACTATACTATACATTTACTGCTCTACAATGTACAGCAAAAGTATTTTTTTCTATCTCTACAGAAAATGAACTGAAAAATAGGTGAAAATGCTAAAAAAGGTTTCCCTTAGGTAGTTGGTCACATCAATAAAAATTGTAATTATTATAGAGTATTTTGAAAAATTGAAAACTTCCCGAACAATAACATCGTCAGAAAATATTTTTCATATGAAATAAGCATTTTAAAACCTGATCATGTGTTCATAACTTTTTAATTTTTTCAAGTAAATATCTTCGGGATACCTAAGAGGACCGAGAATGAGAAATATGTTCTAGAAGGAGGCGTACGGTGAGGGTTATCATTGCAATCCCGCATGCATATTTAGCAGCACGTGTTCTCGTTTCTTGGCATTCGAATCATCGCAAACAGAAACGCTCATATTATTATTTGATAAGATATAGAAAGGAGCTCGAAGAGAGTAAACATATAGAAAGATAGTAACAGAGGAAAGCGAGGTCGCGGCAGAGTGGCATCTTTTAAACATTAGGAGAGAAGGAAGGCAGGCACGATGGGGATGAGGGAAATTCTATCAATATCGGGGGATCAACATGCGTAGCAGTGGAGGCGGACAGCTGAAATGGAAATAAAAGCGTCTGAAAATAACAGTTTAAGTTACGGCATTGCAGATTTCCGCCTTTTATAGAACAGAACGAAAGGGAAAACAGGAAGAAAACCTTATATCAGGAGCGGTGGAGGCGTGCGAATGCTCGATATTCTGTATTGAATCGAATTAGTTTATTTCCTTGTTCGAGAAAATCTTTCACCAAATCGACTTCTACGAAACTCAAATAGAATAAAATTGAATCAAATGTGGAATACAGATTTAAGCGGCGGGAGATTATATTTTTCGACACATTTTTTCCCTATCGCTTTTCAATTTCCACCTTAAATTGTAAGGCACCTTTCAGATCGGTAAATTTGTAACCAAAGCTAATTTATCAATGAAAATGACGATAATTACGAAATCGTATATTATATAAAATATTTCTTTATTATATTTAGATAATAATATCTTAGTTTATTAAGAGGAGTAGCAGAAAACGATGAAAATGTGATTTCGTTTTTGGAAATTCACGAAAAACAATATCAAATTTAATATATAAATCCCCTCGCCAAAGCCAATTCTAGTTTCTAGATCCATCCATGAAAACTTCTTTATCAAACATTTAGGGCCATAAGGTTGATCTCAGTCGTTTTTAGTTCGTAGTTTGCTTCTAGTGGTAGAAAGTACTGTATTCTTTAGTTAAAATGCATCATGTATCAAACTGATTGAATTCATTAACTAAATGGTATCAAATAGACTAAATATTCGTGCAGAATTTGGGTTATTTATTCAGTTCAAGTCGAAGATAAAATCGAAACTATTCGCACGTCACTAACAAGTGGTACAGTTTAAGCTCAGGTCAGGTTAGGTTTTGTAGATGCGCTGCTGAACCGGAATTAACAACGGAATATAAATACGCAGTCATAACGGATTGGCTCTCCTCACCTAAGCAAATGGAATGCACGTATCTCTGTATTCCTCAGAGAGATGCAGAAATGCGTATGCAAAGCGAATGGTAATGGCCTATCGAACATAAATTTATACCGATTAGAATCCATCGTTTAGAAAAAACATTCCACTGATAAATTGTGGGATATCAAAAATATTCCTAAGCGATCATTGGTAAAAGAGAAAAACAAAGCTCTGCGTTCAAATGAAATCCTCTGCAGAAAATCTTTTGTAAGTCTTCCTAACCATAGAAATAATAAGCATCGGATGCGGGTATCGTAACGTTCTTAGTTATGATATAGCAGAGTTAGTGGTTTATTTATGAAGCCGGCTGTATATAAACGTCGGTAGATTGTTATTTATCATGGAAGACTTGGTATTTGATTATTAAAGACGTTGCGATACCCGCAAACTTAGCACCATGGAATAAAAATTCCACATTACCAAGGGTTAACGGTAACTCATTCATTCAATTCAAATAAAAAATTCGTAATACATGTCGAGTATCAGGACTCATATTCTAGAACGAATTAGAATCGTATTTGCTCGTTGTTCCTCCCAAAACACGAGAGCGTAGCGGAGGACGGTGCTCCGCCGCGCGGATTTGGCCCTTGCAGCGTTGTCGAAAAGTCGACTTATATATTATTGGGGCAAATTGGGGCAAGATTTTATTTCAGATTCCCATTAAAGAAGGTTTATAGTTTATCGTGGTGTAAATAACTCCGTGTCACACGGTGTCTCAATCAACTTTTTTTCTCGCTTTAGGTAAAAATTTGTTCCAAAATCAGGGTCCGCCATTTTGTCATGTAAAGTACATAAATATTCACCAGAGCTCATTGAAACCAAGTCTTATGAAGAACAAAAAACATATTTATAAAATGGCATCATATTTTACTCGATGATTTTCCTAGTTTGTGTTCACAATTGACTTGAAGTTGAAGAATTTCGTGAAAAATCGAAAACTGGAAATTTTCGCAAAAATTGGTCAACTTTGACCCCCTGTATAATTTTAATGGGGAGGATCCTACTTAAATGACCTCCATAGTTCTATGCAGAATTTATTCTAAATCAATCATGCGAAGTTTCGTAGTCCTCACTCAAAAAAAGCGTTTTCGTATTTTTGGCCAGCTTTTTTCGATTCTAGCCCACTGTGCGCCGGATGTAATTGCGTCATTGCCTAAATACAGGGGTATCAAACTCATTACTTCTGCAGGACATTAATTACCAAGTTAAAGTGTTTTCGTTAGTAAGAAAGTACGGTAATTAGGGTAAAATATAAACTAATAAATAATCCAATGGAAGTACACATTGGTTATAATGGACGTGCATTATGTTATTGATGCAATTTGATGATACACTGATAAAAAATATCATGGAGATCATGTTTACTTCTAGAATAATTCACAAGATATTGAGATAATAATGAAGGTACTATATGCCTGAAAGATCTTCACCACTTAGCTTCAACTTATTGAGCTATTTCATTAACTTTCGTTCATAAAAATAGTTGCTTGCATAACGATGTACAAGACTCAAAAGTAGCACAGACATTAAGAGGTAAACATCTCCGGGTACTTTTCTCCTAAAATAATAACGAATGAAAATTCTGGTTCTGAAGGTAAAAAGGTGCTTCTCATAGGTTATAGTATGAAAACGACACTCGTCTTGACATCGTGGGCCGCACGATGAGAGGAGTTGGAGGGCTAACAGTTGAACACCCCTTTCTTAATGAGTAAAACAGTGAGACTCTTATGATAAAAGCGGTTCGAGGGTTGTATCAACTATTAAAATGATACAACTATTACTATAAAACAGGTTACTCTTCCAGAAGAAAATATTTTAGTTATGTGGTGAAAAGGATGTATAGAACAAAGGTTAATTCAATAGACGCAGTGTAAAATAGTGGAAAACATACGGTAGCACCAATGGAGGACAAGCGGATATAGTAGGAGGGAAAAAATGGAATAAAAGTTTATTTCACGAAGGAGTGCTGTACGTATAATACTCCGCTTAAGGCAAATATAAATAAGAAAAGTTAATATCACATGCTCAACTTAAGTAACTCAACGATAGCAATGCTGAGCAGTATCGAACCAGAATCGAACCGAGCACCGAAGTTATCTGGTTTTTTTCGGGGTGAAAACCGAAACCGAACCGAATAAAGTGAAATTATTTAGTCGAACTGAAATCGAAAATCGATATTTATTCCGTTCCAGATTTTGGTTAGCAACAATTTCACTTAAAAATTACTGGAGGATGCGTAAATTCGACTCGCAATTTATCACAGTGTAGATGGAATGGAAAAGTAAAGAAATTCTTCGTGAGAAGTATGAGTAAAAGGAGAACTAAACCGATACCTGATTTCATCGTTGAGTCGTAGGGAAAACTCGAACGAAAAATATTATGGTTTTACGGCTGACACTGAAGAAGAAAGCGTAGAACACCGGAAAAAAGATGAAAAAATGACTAACATTTATGAGGACGAATAAGTCGAGATACATTAGAAATAAAAATAACATTCTACTTATAGGTTGGGATTTGTCTATCTATGGATACTCCTATGGAAGATGACAGATGCACCAGGTGGAAGTCGGTACTCTTCAGAGGCATTCAGAAGTGTCCGTTTCCTTCAGCTGACCATCCCAAAAGGAGTGGGAAATATACTCACAACTCTAGCATTTATAAATATCGACTCACCACAAACGAAGGCATCCTCTAGTCTTTCTAAATTTAAGAAGAGAACTATGCTGACCTTTCTCTGTGGCTTCCCGCGCTCTTTTCGTAGAAGCGTTGTTTACAATAGTAGCGAGATTTCCGCTCACTTTTGATATGAGAAGGCTAGTTCATCACACTAAGAGTTACCGACAGAGATTGACTATTTTTACACCTCGAGTGGGTTCACTTCATATACTACAGTATAAAAATAGTTGCTGACTATAAGGTGATATATGCAGTGTATCTTAATGTGAAGGCTTCATCCCAGCGAAAACAAGAACTGTTACACTGTGGAATGGACTGAATATTTCAAATCTTAAATGTTTTCGATACAAGATGCTGCATAGCGAACCTTAGAAGGATTTTTGTATTTATAGGAAAATTAAGCATTCTCAAATCACTGGAAAAATAAGAAAGGCACATTATTTGGTAGAAGATGAGCTTACAACCGGAAAATAAGAGAACAGAGCGTATAGAGATAGTTCTTTTCCTATAATGAAAGAGCTATGCATAAGAAATAAACATATGTATATGTACTAATGTCCTCTAACTGATTTTAACGGACTAGATATGAAATTGATGAGTTAATGCATCTTAAAAATTCGTCACTAAAGATCTTTATATAAAGAACGCCTAAGAAAAATTACTAAATATCTATATCTAAATAGCTCTCTTTCAGTGTTTTGGAATGAAGACAGAAGCTCTCTTTCCAATGAAATTCCATGACTCCGGGCAAATGCTCACGGTATTTTCGGCGAAAGCGAAAACATTCTCATGATTAAGTGCAAATTTATGTCTAAAATCCATTATTCCCAACTATTCCCTACCGTGTATCATTATGGAAATTGAAAACATCTTGAAATTGTAAACAGTTTTCGTTCTCGCGTCCTATTTCCTCACAGTTTCGACCCATACAAGGAATCTTATCTTAAACGGGAATAGAAATACATTTACCAACAAAATCTTCGCAAAGTGTTTTACTTAATTGAACAATAAAAATGCAGAAACGAATAAAATGATTTAAATCTGATATTGTAAAGAATAAAGAAAATAATTGTGAAAGCAATAAAATTATAAAATTCTCCTTCGAAAATGTCTATGGTGGAAAAAAAATTTCGCTATTTTTCTGGACAAATTTTCGCTATATTTCTTGCTCAGAACTACTAATAAACAATCTGCATTTAAGAAGAAAGTAATTCCGGTTGTATAGAGGAAAAATAGTTTCAGTCTACTTGAGTTTCTAGAATTAAACTCACCAACGATTGTTTCAATATTTTACTATTTTCCACTGGAGATGGATTACTTTATTCCTTACCTTCTTTGAGTAGCTTAATGGATAGTTTATAGAATTCAGCAATATTTTCCTTAGTCTTTAGTTCTTTTTAATCAACCCTATTGGGAAATCTGCATAAACCTACTGATACTACAATCAATGAGATGTACAGGACAACTGTGTAATACATGGGCATCACAAGAGCCTTGCTATAACATTGAATGATGATAATAATGAAATCAACAGCCGAACACATACATTCACTTAGAAATAATAAACAATAAACTATTCAAATTCATCAAAAGTCAGGAACATGAGAAAATTCAAGGAAAAACTTACGCCAAGGAGATGATGATGAATACAATGTGAGGAAAATATTAATTAAACATCATTAAAATTGAGTCCAAGACAGAATTTCTTTTGGTTGAAATCTACTCTTAGATCTAGACATTCATAAGTTTGTACGCGTAATGTTTATTTGAGGTTGCATGTTGTGAAGACCAAAAACCTTACATATTGAGTATACACCTTAAAGATCAGTATTTAAAAGTGTAGACTTAAAAGTTTTAATTAAGTTAACAAAGAGATCAAGATGCTTAACAATGATGCTTGAGCATTGAAATATGTCGTGTTCTTAGTTGTTGTGTGTTATTTTGTAGAGCTGTTTATAATAAATAGGAATAAGTTTCTCCTGGAAAAGTATATTTCCTTTTCACTTTTAAATTAGAATCAGAAGAAAGAAATCGTACCTTACCTTAATGCTCACAATGTATTTCTGATTGAATCCTAAGGATCTTCACTGAAACATTGGGCTTATGTGTTACGTCTATAAACAAAAATTTGCCCTAAATCAGCCTCATATAAAGTTGTAGGATTAAAGTAAGGAGTTGTAGATTAAAATTGATGAGAAATGCGCCATGAATTAAAGTGGTACAATTTAACAAGCATGGCCTAATACTGACATTAGACGAAGAAAATCAGAGTATAAACTTGTACTCACTGACCCCATGCTTTTGTTTTTGCATTTGCTGATCGTAAAGGACGTAGGATGAGTGAAAGGTGATGAAAGGTCAATATTGTACAACTTAACAGAAAACAAGCGAACACGGAAAGCCATGATAGTCGTGGGAAAATTCTGAATAGAGAACGCTCGAGTATAAAAGGAGTTGTACGTCCAGCAAAATTATGAGAAGCTGAGAAGTGACAAATGAAGATGAAGACAGTGAGTATTCCATTTTCCTTAAGAGTGGTTACGGATACGATCATGGCTGAGTTCATGGATTTCAATAGGAAGCTACGGCAATTGCTATCTCATTAATACGGAGGATTATTTTTGATAACACTTTTCTGGTGTTGGGCACTTGGTGTACTCTTTCGATTCAAGGTGGAAATAATTCATGTACTACAAAGGACAACTCATCTATTCGCGATTCGATCAATTGGGCAACAAGAAGCTTCAGGAGAATACTTTATAATTTATCTTTCCATCATGGACACATTTTCGTTTGACAGGCTTTCATCGTTGAGCAAAAGTTATTTCTTTCTATGAGCTTCCAGTCACTCTCACTAGCTATTTGAATCATTCTTATTAATATTATTATATTATGCAGAGCTTGATCAAATTGTCAATTTGTAATAAAAAATATATTCTGCATTTGAGCTTCCATCAAATAAACAGTGAGATATTCAAAAAATTTAATTCACACGGAAAAAATTCCCAGGAATAGAATATTTTAAATACATTTAGTAGAAGTACTGCAACTTGCTATCATGATTATATAATATCAGGATTCCAGCTAACAAATTGTATTAAATAAAATACCTCCGAACATGAAAACTTTTCTATTATCGACCTAATATTGTCTGCCTATTGGTTTACAGATGTATCACTGAAATATATCTCTTGCTTGTATTTTTTACACGGA